>OX387297.1:6423036-7701143 GCA_947562105.1 Shargacucullia verbasci | reverse complement strand
TCCCTATAGATGCACAGCGGAAGACAGAAAAGAAATTGAAAATCAGATATCAAAACTTTTAAAAAATAAATTGATTGAAGAATCATATAGCCCATTTGCTGCGCCAGTTACTCTTGCATATAAAAAAGAAGATAAGAAAAAAACAAGATTGTGTATTGACTTCAGAGAATTGAATAAAATAGTGGTCCCTCAATCACAACCTTTTCCATTAATTGAAGACCTTATGATAAAGACTGTAAACTGTAAGTACTTTTCTACATTTGATATAAATTCAGCATTTTGGTCAATTCCTTTGAAAATTCAAGATAGACATAAAACTGCATTCGTAACACAAGAAGGCCACTTCCAATGGACTTGCCTCCCATTTGGATTGAAGACTGCGCCAGCCATCTTCCAAAGAATATTGAGCAACATCATAAGAAAATATAAACTTTCTGGATTTGCGATAAATTTCATAGATGATGTCCTCATATTTTCGAAAACATTTGATGACCATATAGCACACATATCAAGACTTCTGGAAGCAATACAAACAGAAGGTTTCAGACTGAAATTTTCGAAATGTACTTTTGCAAAACATTATGCCACATATTTAGGTCATACAATTGAAAACAATTCAGTCAGCCCTCTGAAAGATTATCTAACAGCTGTCAAAAATTTTCCTGTTCCAGAAACAAGAAAAAATATTCGTCAATTTCTAGGAAAAATAAATTTTCATCATAAGTTTGTCCCACACAGTGCAATCATCTTGAATCCATTACACAATTTATTGAGGAAAGATGTCAAATTCGTGTGGTCTGCAGAATGTCAAGAAACATTTGACAAAATAAAAAAATTACTATGTTCAAAACCAATTCTAAAAATTTTTGATCCAGAACTACCAATAGACATTTACACAGACGCCAGTATCAAAGGAGTGGGAGCAGTATTGAAACAGAAAGACACAAATGGAAAAAGTAAGCCAGTTGCATATTTTTCAAAAAAGTTAACTGAATCTCAAAAAAAGAAAAAGGCAATATACCTAGAATGTCTAGCAGTAAAGGAAGCTCTGAAATACTGGCAACATTGGCTTATGGGAAGAGAATTTACGGTTTATTCTGATCATAAACCACTAGAAAATATGAACATCAAGGCTAGAACTGACGAGGAACTAGGTGATTTGATGTATTACTTATCGCAATATAATTTTAAACTTAAATATAACCCCGGAAAAACAAATCAAGAAGCTGACTGCTTAAGCAGAAATCCAGTCCTGGAATCTTATGACAATACGGATGATTTTCTAAAAGTAGTAAATTTAATAAGCTTGGAAGACATAAAAAAAGACCAGCGCACAAATCTTGACCTGGAAAATAGCAAAATAAAACTAACATTAGAGAATGAGATTTATTACAAAAAGAATACTAGAAAGAAAAAAATTATACTATCAGAAGAACTTAGCAAAAATTTAATAAAAGATGTCCACAATACTTACTGTCATATTGGAAGAACTCAGATGATAAATAAAATAACACCATTCTACACAGCAAGGAATATTATTGCAAACATTAAACGAACCTGTGATGACTGTGAAATTTGTATAAAAAACAAATCAAGGAGGAAGTCAAAGTATGGTTTAATGTCACATTTAGGTCCAGCAACACGACCATTTGAAATTGTATCCATCGACACCATTGGAGGCTTTGGAGGATCAAGATCAACTAAAAAATACTTACATCTTCTGGTTGACCACTTCACAAGGTATGCATATATTCTTACGTCTAAAAACCAAAGCTCCAGTGATTTCATTAAACTAATAAAAATTGTAACACAAAGTTACAATATTGATATGGTATTAACCGACCAATACCCGGGTATAAATTCTAAAGAATTTAAACAATTTCTGTATAAAGAAAACATAAGAATAGTTTTCACTGCTGTTGATGCACCATTTTCAAATGGACTCAATGAGAGACTAAATCAAACAATAGTCAACAAGATACGATGTAAAATAAATGAGAGTGTGAAGAAAACAGCATGGACAACGGTTGCACAGGAATGTGTGAGAAAATATAACGAAACTGAACACACTGTCACGAAATTTTCTCCAAAGTACCTTTTGGAAGGAGAAAATACAAATATTTTACCACTTGAATTGAAATTAAGAAATTCAAAAGAAGATCTGAGGAAGGACAGAAAATTGGCCTTTGAAAACACACTAAAATCCCATAATTATAATAAAAAAATATTTGACAGACATAGAGAAGAGTGTAAATTGGAAGTGGGAGACTGGGTCTATGTTGAAAATGGAAATAGGCTGAACAGGAAGAAGATGGATGAACTACGGATTGGACCATATAAAATTCTGAAAAAGATTTCCAATTCCATTTATGAGGTTGATACTGGCCACAAGAAAGCAGAATCAAATCTTTATCATACAACGAAGCTGTCTCCAGTACAAGTTAGTTAATGAACAATTACGCGCGTGCCCACTTGTAATTGTCTCTGTAAGGGGGGGAGATGTAAAGAAAACCATCACATTCATATGCCTAATTTGAAATTGCCGCTTTTCTTAATTTTGAATTTCGCGCGTCTCGCGCGCTTCTATATTTAATAGATGAATTTTTGAATGTCATCACCGAGAGGACGACATTTTGAATTTACAAGTTGGTTGCATCATTAATATTTTATAAGTTAATACGTTTCTTAAAAGGGATATCAATACCTGAAATAAGGGCATTAAATGTTGTTTCTTTTGTTTTCACAGGTGAGTGAATGTTTTGTTGTAATTTGTTATTGTAGTGTTCAAAATATAAGATAGGATTATAAAATAAAACTTTTGTTTTCACAGAGAACACAACTTGGGTCTTTATTTCATTACACCTCAACGTTTAATCCAATTATAAGGAAAGGAGCATTATATATATATACACCATCTCCAGAACAATTATCATACAAATATTCGTTTACCTATTTATTACTAGCTGTAGTATAGATTCAAAGATTTATTTATTTAAACTAAGATATACAGTAGTGCTTACGTAGATATGTTACTAGTAATATAACTCATTACTAGTTACTTTATTTCATAACAAATCGGCACTGTTTCTATTTCAAATCACATCACAACAAACTCGTTGTTTACAAGTATTCCGACATGTTTTCTTATTGAATTATCTTCCGCGCCACAATTCAATTTTCTCTTTGCTATGATGCCCGTTTCTTCTGAGTTTATTCTGATGAAAGTCAAATGACTTGCAGCTCCTTGTATCTTATATATTTTCTCGAGAATTCTGTAAGATATTGACTAAATTAATTTAAAGTATTGTTGACATTTTTATTCTCTTCTCAGGGATAGTCATATGAAATTCCAACGCCATCACGCCATTTAAAATAGACGTGTAGAGTGTAAAAGTGATTGAAAAATCCTAATTGCAAAATAAATCATTTCATTTCATTTGTTAACAGGTAAATATAATAATAAGGGCCGATTTTTTAATATCAATATTGAAGTAATTTAGCTGTAAATTTGAAATTGAAACAGTTTTCGTATGACCTTATGCGAGGATTATCCAGCTGTTGAAAAATAAGCCCTAAGACGGAAATAATGTACCTACAGCTATTAAATCCCATACAAATGCATGCGATACGTAGTAGTACATATACATACATACATATGGGTATATCCCTACTAACTTCGAAGTTTGTCTTCCACCATGTCGCAGAGTTTATGACGATTAAAATTATGCCTGTCAACCAATAAGATAGGTCCGATTCTTGTGTTTTCGGTTGGAAAAAGAAAGTGTTGTAAAAGCTTTATGATCAATCCACGTAATAATGTCCTCCTGACCGATTTCGGTCACGGCGGCCAATCTCACCGGAGATTAGCCATCTACGCAGGAGGTATTATAGAGCACAAGTGTGTGCGCAAACACAGGTGCTCTTTCTGTCCCTTCACTCTCATAGTCCGATGGGACGGCAATCCGACACGACCGGAGAGAGATCAGGCGCAGGACCAACGGCTTTACGTGCTTTCCGAGGCACGGTGTGTATTTACATACACAAAGACCCAGACCCGAAACAAATATCTGTAAATCATACAAATATTTATTCCGTGCAGGAATCGAACCCGCGACACGTTGCTTAGCAGTCGATTTCTCAACCACTGCGCCAACCGTATCCACGTATACCTATCACGAAGCACTGCTGAGACTTCTTAGTGAAGACTAAGTTCTCCTTAGATTGTCCTGCTTTATTGCTATGTACATTTTTGTATAATGACCCAAAATTGTAAGCTCCAGGTCTGAAGCAATCCCTTTAATCTTTATGTTCTTCATATCTCGTTTTTTTACCTTTTACCCACTGTGCATACATTTACTTGCACGTTGCTACAATTTAATGGATTCGTTATTTCGTTCCCATTGTTTTTTTTTTCCCTTGAGGTTCAAGTTGTACGGATTTTTAACTAAGTCGGAAATAAAACGAATTTTGTGTGTATTTTGCATCGTAAACAGCTTTCTCTAAGGAGTAGGTACGTAAATCGAAAGTTCAAGTCTATTTTGTGCTAAATCCGTCTCTTTGTTGTTGGTAATAAAAGAATTTATAAACTACGTTCCACAGGGGTTTTAATAGACCGTTTATATTAATGTACTTTTGACGGTTTTGCGAATAGTAGGTACCGCTACATATGGGACTGAGTTAAAACGGTGGATTTGTTGGTGGGAGTTTAAGATTTCCCATCAACAAGTCTATTTTTGGATCTAACGCTTTGAAATTACTGTGTCCTGATTATTTAATATATCATACAGGATTAACTTAAATCGGTCAACTCTCGCGAGTGAATATATAATATTGTCAAATCAGTAGCAAAAAATTTATGAAAACCATTTGCGCGCGCATTGAGTGAATTTCTATCAAAAACGCGGGCACACTGTTTTAATATACCTATGTGTTTTTGGTTCAATGGTAACTACAGTCGAAGGCGAGGAAAACTAACTAACTAACTTTGGGTACAGTACATATCGGGGGGCACGGCAGTGCCCCCGCCAAGTCGAGCGCGAAGCAAACACTGCCGTACCATCCTTTACTGGAACCATTTCGCCGCATTTTCAGGCCCCTATTTGAGAACCTCTGGATAAGACCAGAACGCAGAAATTTTCGTCATCCAGTAAGCTATAATCACATACTTAAAATCCAAAATTTCAAGTCTGTAGGTCATTTAGTTCCGAAGTTAAGCGAAAGCAATGTTTCGCATTTATGACACTCACTCACTCATGATCATAGATTTCATTACTTTTTAGAGATAAACAAGCAGCTCCATGGAGACTTGGCTAGTTTTTTACAAAATGTTTTTGGTGGGATTAGAAATGACAATATTAGGTACTCTTGTCACTGATATCCAAAGATTCCCTGTCAAATGGAAACGTCATATCAATATGTATCATAAAGTAGAAAAGTAAGTA
This sequence comes from Shargacucullia verbasci, assembly GCA_947562105.1. Lineage (NCBI taxonomy): Eukaryota > Metazoa > Arthropoda > Insecta > Lepidoptera > Noctuidae > Shargacucullia > Shargacucullia verbasci. The sequence continues at coordinate 7,695,702 of OX387297.1, read as the reverse complement.
AAGTTTTATCAAATCAGCATATCGAGAACCAACTTATGGTCAGTTTCAAACATAATAGTACTTTATAACTATGGTTCATAGTCTCGAATAAAGTCATCCGATAGGATATAGGTTATCGTGATATGTGATGATGATATAATGTTTGTGTATTGTTAGACAATGCATTCAGTCTTATTAACCGTATTTAGTGGTAATAGTGTCAAAGTATTACATCATATTTCCGCAGTCAAAAGGGTGACCGATGTTAGCAAAACAATCTTCGGATAATCTAGCTAAGACAAATGCAACGAGCATTTTGAAGCCCGAAAGTCTGACAAATGTATTACAAGGTGGTTATAGTTATAAAAGAAGACTTGAGTCACTAGTCGCTACGAGAAAAACTCACACCACACACGGCGGTGCACTTTATACCAATTATTTGTTCTGTGCTAAGACAAGTCAGTAGTAAGTAGTAGTAGGTCAGTAGCAAATCCCAAAATAGTTGGAAAAACAAAAGAGCATGTTGGACATGAACAATCTGCTGCGCATGCGCATCACTGTTGAACATTGACGGTCAGTAGGTGAACTGTGCAGTGAGATTGGAGTTTAGGGAAACTATGCATTGCAAGCCATACCTCCTCCAGTCTTGACGTGTGGGCAAAGAGTGTTCATGTAGAAGTATAGGTCTCGTGCTACAAACGTCATTTTGTTACTCAAACTAATGTTTTAAGCAAGAAAATCAGCAGATGGTGTGTGTTTTTCTTACAATTAACAAAATCAACATGGACGGTACGCTGAAACTACACTTGGATGCTTTGAATACTAAACAGTCTTAGACAGCGAAGTAATGTTGTACACCCACATTTTGCCGAGTCTGTTATTGAGACATATGTAATAAGAGGCGAACCTATTGCCATCTACTATTCCAAACTATGGGCTGTTTCTGAGAAATGCCATACAAAAAACACTTTGCTCGATCTGGGAACCGAACTTAGGACCTAGACCATAACGCAGTCGCTGCTCGCACCACCACCGCCGTTAGGAAAGCAACTTAGTAAGTGTATATCATTTAGATTATGCTGCACCAAAGCTTATTGTTATTCATAACTTTATAATAACATGGTCAAAACAGTTGAAACTTATATAATAATGTTGAGGTATATAAGAATAGTTATTACCTCAATGGATATTATCTTTATATATATACAGTGATTGCAGTAAGTGAATCGACTTGGCATTGTCCAAATTCAGTTGTTGACCCGCCATCCGCCATCTTCAGGTTGGAGGGTCAACTTATTAATGCTATATTTTCGAAGACGGAGAGAGGTATGTACGAATTTTTGGAATGAATGTACCAAATAGTATCAATTATGATGAACCCGTCATCCTGACGTTCACGTATCAAATTGTTAATATTTGATTTTACTGTTTTGATAATTCTAATAAGCAGATGTTATGGATAATAAGTTTGTATTGTGACACGTGAAACAGTGTAAATGGCATCATTTCGTAATAATTCGGGTGCAATATTAATTGTGTCCCAGGCATCAAATTATACGTTATCAGTGGGTTCCATGATACAAAAGCATATCGCTGTTAATCAGCATTCCAGAGCTTATCTACCTGAAATATTGATAGATACCTTTATAATCCACAGTGGTAACGATGGTCCGACATGCAGGTAAATGGAATAATAATTCTAATCGGTTTAATATTCATTATTACTATGTACTTACTATGCCTTCTCTTTACGTTTTTGAAAATATTATGTACGTACGTAAAAACTTGCAAATGTTTAATACTCTAAGCAACGTACATAACATAAATACTAGAAATAAATATAAACTCGTTGTCCCTAAATTCAGATTAGCCAAATCGAACAATTCGTTTTTGGGGAATTCTGTACGTTTCTACAACAAGTTACCTAAAACTGTCACTGATCTAACTGACGGGAAATTCAAATCATATGTTAAATCCATCCTTATACGCAAAGCGTACTACAAAATTAAAGATTATGTCGGAGATAGAGATGTCTGGCGGTAATTCTCTCAGCACATAGTCACTGCACATGTGGCTTCCCTGGCAACCACCCGAACCGCAATCACAATCAATTCATTCATGTGTTGAGCTATTTACACTTATTTTTTTTTTTACAATTTAATAGTTTTTTAACATGTCTTATCATGTTTGTATTTATTTTGTTCTCTCTTTTTCATAGGTTGCTATGACATCTTGTTAATGAAATATTAGATTTTTGTATTATATTAGATTTTTGTATTTTCAATTATTTTATTATTTTTTTTAATGTATCCGTAAGCTAGTTGCCATTGTAAGCTAATCTTTGATAATCAATTTCTTTATATACATGTATAGTATAATCTTACGCTTGTTACAGATGGCTATCCATTGTAAATGTGAGCACAGTGTAGGGGTATTCTTTTTACTTTTATTTTTATTAACCGACTTTATATTAAAGTTGCATTTAGTATTTATTTGACGAAACCTACATTGTTCTCCCATACTTTTTCCACATTATGTTCATGGCAAGATTGTTCAAAGAGACTTTAAAAGAGTATCCATGGAGTTTCTTGCCGGTTCTTCTCCATAGGACCAACTTATTGGAACCGTGCAACTAGAGTCCTATAACGTTTCATAAGTGCCTGTATTAGGTTTATTTGAAATAAAAACAATTCTATCTATCTATCTATCTATTGCGTTGTTGCAATTATCGAGCTGTATTATAAATATATATTATATTTATATAAATATTTATGTATGTAGTATACTGTAAGCAGTGGCGTGCGGTTCATAAAGACAAAAAGACACTACCTACCCTACATAATTCAAATAAATATTTATTATAACACATTTGAGGTGGAAAATCACATACATCATTATTTAATCGACAAGACGACGAACCAAAATCAAAATGCAGAAGATATTTTTAGCTTTTAAAATTTTTTGCCTACCCTGTCTAAAAACTATGTGCACGTCGCTGATTTTAAGTAATTATTTATATAGTTATTATTTAATATTTATGTACACAACTTAAAGCCTTATATCTTGTTCAATTCACTTTTGTCCATCCTACGGTTGCCTGGAAGAGATCAATGATTGCGATAATGCCGCCCATTGTGCACGCTAATTGTATTTTTTATGTCTGTATATGTTTTGAATAACTGTGTGGTGTGCAATAAAGCGTATATCTATCTATAAATATAAAACCTTACTGCGCAATGTATCTTTTTTAAAAGAACTACTAAGTTGTAAGTTTGTAGGTTTTATTGTTCCTGAGATATCGTGATTAGTGAGTGGTATCTTAGATTATTACTCAGATGAATCTCCGTAATATCTCACAAATCAAAATCTTATAAATATTAAATTGGTAACAAAGCTTTGTCAGTGTCAGTTATTTTAGCAGTGAGATGGTTCACACCGAGTTACACAATCGTCATAGCAATCTTGTTTTAATAACATAGAACATCTGCGATTATGATCGATGCTAAGATATCGTAAGATTTGTAAGAAAAGTAACGTAACCCTTTGTTTTGTTGAAATTATTTATTCATTTATCTCCATTCCTTAAATTTACCAGTAGAAGACTGTTGAAAACCCTCCTAAATAGTAGCGAGTTACACGCGAGGGTGATGCGATATTACCACTATTAGATCCCTTACCTTGGTGATCCCGTTATTGTTATATTAGCGTACAAGAAAATACTGTCCTCTAAGCAAGCAGGGCGAGTATTCTTCGTTGAAATCCACTCGGTAACCGCACCTATAATCCTTCTCATTTGTAAGGTTTCGGGTGCTTGCTTTTGCCGCTTTTGACGCAATTTAGATTCGAATAGCAACAAATAGTGCTGTCGAAAGCAGGTGTTAATCGCGAGAATAGTGGTTCATTGACCACATTCATCGATCAACCAGCAGCTAATTACCCAATTAGCAAGGATTAAAAAAAAAGGAATTGTACGTACTTTGTGTGGTGGGTGGTACCCAATTAGCAATGATTTAAAAAAAGGAATTGTATGTACTTTGTGTTGTGGGTGGAGCCAACCTGAGATTAAATTGGAAGTTTATTCTTAGAAGTTTTGAGGTAACAACGCCAGTAAATTGATGAATACTTAGAAAACATGGATAGGAGAATTGATTAAAAAATATGTTAAGATAGCATTTTCTTGACATCCGTCAAAGTAATAATGGATACAGGATTGATAGGTTTTCTAAAACATATTTTTTAACCGCAACTGCTGAGCTTGAAGTCCTAGGTTCGATAACCGGCAGCCTAATTACGTAAAAAAGCGACAGAAACGCGACAGCAATCTCACTGTCAGCCAATACATTATGTGTCACAAAAATGACGTTTGACAGAAGTTATCGCGCGATCTACGCCTGTCGCTACATCGGTAATTAGGCCGCTGGTTGGGCAAGGTGTTATTGCGATTTTTTGCATGGCAATTCTCGGTGGGAGAACGGAGTCTGGAACTGAGTCTGGTATATGGGATAAGCTCGAATTCTATTACATAGGACTCAATAACGGTTCATCGGTGAAATGTGGATGTCACCTCTACAGGCGTAATGCTATGTTTATGTAGTTACTTTAATACCATATGGACATTACAATAGGTAAATATTCCCATAATAGAGAATATAGTGTATTCAATACCTTTGTGCCTTTTCAAAGGCAACGCCATTATAAGCACATAAAGTCACGATATTGCATAACAACTTTGTGGCATATCTTTGAAAATCTTAACCCATTTTAAAAATTGTTGGCTTAAATCACCAAGGTAACAAATCAGGTAATTAGTACATAATATTAAATGAAGAAGGTATACACGTACATACGTTTTTTTTTTTGTGGCGCGGTTGTCGCAATTGTTGAGACATCGACTGCTGCGCTACGTGTCGCGGGTTCGATTCCCGCACGGAACAAATTTTTGTATGTTCTATAGATAGTTGTTTCGGGTCTGGGTCTTTGTGTATGTGAATACACACCGAGACTCGGAAAACACTTAAAGCCGTTGGTCCTGCGCCTGATCGGGCTATGAGAGTGAAGGAATGGAGAGAGCACCTGTGTTTGCGCACTCACTTGTGCTCTATAATATCTTCTGCGTAGTTGGCTAATCTTCGGTGAGATTGGCCGCCGTGACCGAAATCGGTCAGGAGGACATTATTTTTTTATAGTGCCGATAAAGATGGACCCACCCTATTTATTTTTCTAGATATCATGATTCTAAGACATTCATGATACATTCAAGATTATTGACATGAGACATTCAAGATGATTTCCATAATGTACCTACATGAATGCTAGTTTCAGTGGCGTAGCGTGGGTTTCAGCCGCCCGGGGCGCAGGCAAATTTCGCCGCCCCTTATATAGGTAAAGAAAGGGGTTCCCCGCATTCTAATTACGTAAAAAAAGCGACAGCAACGCGACAGCCACGCGACAGCAATTTCACTGTCAGCCAATACATTATATGACACAAAAATGACGTTTGACAGAAGTTATCGCGCGATCTACGCCTGTCGCTACATCGGTAATTAGGCTGCCGCAGCCTAATTACGTAAAAAAGCGATAGCAACGCGACAGCCACGCGACAGCAATCTCACTGTCAGCCAGTACATTATATGTCACAAAAATGACTTTTGACAGAAGATATCGCGCGATCTACGTCTGTTGCTACATCGGTAATTAGGCTGCCGCAGCCTAATTACGTAAAAAAGCGATAGCAACGCGACAGCCACGCGACAGTTATCTCACTGTCAGCCAGTACATTATATGTCACAAAAATGACTTTTGACAGAAGATATCGCGCGATCTACGTCTGTCGCTACATCAGTAATTAGGCTGCCGGTGTCGTGACAGAATAAGGAATAAAAAGTTCTGAGATCATTTTAATCGATCCGGATTGTAGGTGCGAAATAAATATGAAATGATATGCTTCAAATATAACATATAAGTATTATTATTATTATTTATTGCGTAATTTAGCCGCCCCCTAAAAGTGCCACCCAGTGCGGGCCGCCACTGCTGCTCCCGCTACGCTACGCCACTGGCTAGTTCACATAAATAAAACAGCAGGAAAATATTGTGTCCGATTTTTTTGCATTTTGAAAAACATAGGATTTCTCCTATTATACATCCCACACTAGGATTTCTCCTATTTTCTGGGTACAGTTTACTAACATACATTTCACATGCACACACAATCCGTAATAACTATCTGTAGGTCATATATCTATTTTTTCCGTGCGGGCATGAAACCCGCGACATATAACGCAGAAAGCTAATCGCTTAGCCATTGCGCCAACCGTGTTGTCAATGTATTGTTCAGAAAACAAATCGACTTCATACTTTTTGACACCGTAATTATGACATCAGTCACTCTGTTTATGGACCGGTCAACGTCATAAATGTCGCCGATTACGTATTCAATATAAAAAATATGCATGAATTATGATTATCCATTAGCTATAATTATCAAATAAAAAGTAATGACGTTACTAATGACATTAAATTTGCATTTTAGCGTTATAAAGTCCAGCGTCCAATATATGTGTTAATTTTATATTTGTTTCTGTCGTGTCCGCATGTGATCTCTCTCGTGTGTTGCCGTGGTCAAAAGATAACCAGCCACCAGGCGATTTAACGGGAATATAATTTATGATGGCGTAAAATGCGGAATTTCGCAGGAGTTCACGTAAACTATTGCGTAAAGGTGGTTTACAAGCAATCTTAATGAACAGTTAATTCTAGTTAGTAAATTTCGTAAAACTAAGTATTGTTTTTGTGTAATGATTAAATTTTTGATTAATATAAATATACGGAATTCTAAATTTAATAGTAAGATTGCGTAAAGTTCCTATCTCCTACCTTTACGTCATATTTCGAGCTTCTACGAAACCCTCTGGCGATTTCACCCAAATATGGCTTAGGCGATTCTACGCCATCTATCATAGGACTTGCATAAGTAGCGAAAATACAATAACGTATCGGTTTTTATGAATGAAAATAGCGGGCTCTAGTATAGCTACCTCTTATAACTATACACGGTTGTTCGATCAAAGGGTTGGGCCCTCATGGGACAAGGCAAACCTTAAAACTCTGGGATACGGCTTATTTCTAACAATAAATCTAATTTAACTTTTCGCCGAGTTGTAATCGGAAATCAAATAGGCGACGCAGTTTTCGTACTTCACTTCACAGTAGTTATAAGGCGTACCTAATCACAATAATCACATCAACAAAGACTTTTATTTTATCCGTGTTTTATTTCTTACTTGGTTTTTTCTCTCTTTTCAAATAGTTTGCATAACATAACATAGCATCAGGCCACGTATTCCCCGAAGGATTCGGCAGAGGTGTACTGTACTATTGTGCACCCCCATTTCACCGATGCCGTTATTGAGTCCCATGTAATAGGGGGCAAACCTATTGCCATCTACCGGGCACAGTTCCATACTCCGTCCTGTTACTGAGAATTTCCATACAGATAAACCCAATAACAATTTGCAAGACCCGGGAAACGAACCCAGGACCTCACGCTCAGCAGTTGCGTTTGTAATAATGAGACAAATGAGGCAGTGCAAATAGTTTGCCGGTATATATAATCTTGTTGACTGGCTCATTAGTTTAGTAATGGCATGCGTGACTACTTAGCATGAGGTCCTAGTTCGGACACAGCGTTATTAGGGCACAGGCTTTATCTGAGAAAATTCTCAGAGATAGTGTAGCATGAAGAGGAAAAATAAAAGGCCAGCTAACATACTTCATAAAGAATACTCACCCAACAGGCTGGCAAACATTTTTTTATTCTAGAGCACTTGCTTAGTCACTGTGCCTCCAGCTAATTACGTACCTAACCTAAAAGTATACGGTTGTTACAGTAATGGATTATAGATTTTTTTTCTAAGTTCTGTATCGGTCGTGGCATCAGAGGCAATAAATAGAAAGGTCTATAATGTGCTGCGGGCGTTACTCGACAGGTGAAGCAATATACATATATAAACGCCTAGAATTTTAATATAAAACGTGCGGATTTCCTCGCATGTTCCCAACGATGCAACCGACGATAAATTTAAATTTTGTGCATATATTTGAAGACATAAAAGTTCGTGAGACTGAATTAATCACGACGAGTTATCGGTCTCCAAGAAAAACCGAAGGAAATCGCCATTTGTTTTGTTTTCGGCTCTAATGCTTTCGGTAGCATCTACGAGTACAGCACCTAGTGTGCTCTGAAGGACATAAAAACTTAGACTTATCTGTAATCTACATCGAAAATCGAAATTTAGTTATTACGACAATAATAATACGTTTGGCTTACCTGATGAAGATTTTTGATATCACTTCGACAGTGGTAGTGTGGGTCTCTTAATTCAAAGTATTTTATTTCAACAATTCAATTTAGGCTTTTGCCGGCACTTTTAAAATTCGCGACTCTAGGTGTTGTAAGGTTGATTTGCAAGTTCCAAATCTCGGTTATGTGAATTGGAAGGCGCCATATATTTTGTGCGCTAATTCTCTAGCGTATTGCTAGAATTTGAGCATACAATCTCTCTTGCCTCCAGCCAGAGCAACTGTTTAGTGTTGAATAATATTCAACATGTAGGGAACAAAACTCACTTCGATTAAGGTCGATTTGTAAACTCAACGATTTCCTTTAGCGAATACGCGGAGGAATGGAGTTACTTTGCATCAAGTCAGATGGATGCACTATGCAAATATGCTTGTTTATGATCTAAGAACAAAGTAAACACAGTGGAACTAGAGTTGCTCTGTTGAAACAAAGTTATTAAATTAAATTCCTAATTCAAGTGGACGGTCACCTTAACTTATGCAAATGGCAAAACGAATTAAAAATAACACAAGCTCATCCAATATTCGGGCACACGTGTTCAAATAAAAACTATAGATAATTCAATAACACCCATTACTGCTCCCTGACGTATGTATATAAGTTGCAGCTAATGAATTATTCAAGGCGACACGACACCTTACTCATCCTTTATTATGATTGATGCGTAAATAGTTGACTTTTTCCGAGTCACGCTTTGGTCCGTGGTCGGTTCACGATTCAACGTAATTTCTATAGCGGTGTAAGTACGTACCTATAACTGTGATGTGTCGTTCAGCTTTGTCAGTGGGCAATTAATCAATCAAGCATAAGAGATTAATACTTGAACATAATATGTATATATGTGTGTATATTTTGGTTGTCTTTATTTTTGGGACTGCCTCATAAAATGTATTCTGGTGGCTAAATAAAACAACATGTTCTTCAAAAATAGCTATCCATTGGTAACAATAACAAGATTCAAAAGAAAGGAACAACATTAATTGAGTAGTTATTATGTATGGTAGTTTATTTTAGTTCAAATAACACATAATTTAATCAGTAACAAGCTAGAAATTTATAAATAAAAGTACACACTTAAAAACGGGGAGGGGAAGAAATCATAGGGCATCGTAAAATTCGTCCACATCGCTGTCAACGGGAAAAGTGTCCAGAACGCTGGCGGCATTGCCACGTTGTATGGCAATGATGATTCTCTGACCGAAGTAGAGGGCTGGCCTCTACTTTTTCTTCTTGTCACGTGAAGAGTCGACTAACCGTTTACTGATTTCACGGCAAACCCGATGAGCATTCGGACCCCACGGCCCTAGTGTTTCAACCCCAAACGGCTCGAACATTAATAAAATTGAGTAGTTATGATATACGCGAGAACGTCGGGGAACTCCATTTCATACAATTATTATCTTCTGTCAAGTCGGCAGAATCGTTCAGCCGTGGTGGAAAGATTAGCCAGATGTCAGTGCACGGTGCGCTAGACAATCTCATGTTTGGATCTTCATGGAATTATGAGATCATCTTCCAATACAAAGATGCGGCTCTTTTAGTGATTTTGCTAATGATGAAAGTCATTTGGGTAACTCAAGGTATCCGTTGTCAGAAGTCGAAATAATCGGTCTTTACTCGACATTTTGAACAATTTTCTATTTAAAATCATAGCATGGCAGAAAATTGTTCAAGACGTCGAATTAAACGAAACAAAAAAAATCAAGAATTCGTGTAAAGAAAACGACAAACTGATCATTATCGGTTGCTTCAAATTTTGATTTTCGAACTTTGTTAGGAACTTTTTTAGAATTTCGTAACAAGTATAAAGTAGGCATAAAATGTAATAATATCGATGAATGAAATTTGAAGAAATCGTTTGTAAGTATATTATGTGTTTATCTTTTCGTGCAAACGCAGAAACTGACGAAGCGAATCGATCCATGTAATGGTGCTTGGAGACAATGGAACAATCTACTTGTGCATTATCACTTAAATCCAATTCATGCACATACGTATGTATGTTTATTAAGTGACTCAATGGCTCATAGATTTATACTGTTTGTAAAATGCAATTCTTCGTTTTAAGTGGTTCGACAGCCATCTATATAAAATATATATTATCATCATCAAATTGGTTCTTATAGAGCCTTCAAAAATATGCATGGCAAACATTTTGGTGATTGTAGTATGTAGTTATATTAACAAACAGGAAGGAGCTACGGGCCATAGCCTTGACGATATCTCTTAATTGCCTTTTACGGGTAGTAATAGGAAAACGAAAAGAAAGTGTCCTATTCTTTCTCATGGTCCAAATCTGGAAAACTTTAACGATAATAAAAAGATTAAAGTAAAAAATGTATTTATGAGAGCTTAGCAAACACTTTATTGCGACTGATATGAAACTTGCACTATCAAACTGATAGTTCATGCTATAGTTAGATCTAAACTACAATAGTTACGTCATAGAGAAAAATCAATCGCTTTTGCATAAAGTTTTACATATACCCACTTGTAAAGTAAGTACTTTATAAACATAACAGAATACTTATTTGCCTTGGAACCATTAGTAGAAATTTTATTCATTGAATACACACCACAGTTTTTAATGAGGAGGTTAGAGTTTCCATTAAATATACACATCAATTTCTAGATTTTAAAAAGAAAAAAAAATCGGTTTTGATTTAAAAACCAGTTTGACTTTTATTTTATTTGGTGGAAGATTCCCCCAATAACGTAACTAAGCGGCTAATCTGTGTCATACGTGTTTTAAAGTTAACGTTTAGTAGGTATTATGTAGAGTTATTTTACCCCCAACACAGGGATTTCTAGTCATAAGCTTTGAAGGAGGAGTTATACCCATATCATCGAGTTTTGATAACCCTCATCATCATCATCTAACACGTGTTTCAATGGTGAATCTGGGAGTTGAACCAAAGACTTTACAGCCCACAGCCTTTACTAACATAATACCAAAGGAGCGGAATACACTATCTATTAATAATCATAGTGCATATACAAACATATCGTAATATAGTATTCATTATGATAATGGCGTGGACATGTAAAGTGTTTTATGAATAATGGAAAATAGATAATAACTAAACAGTTTCATCTTTAGTTACAAAGTAGTAGGTGATACTATTATTATGATAGGTTTGTTGTTAAACTATGTTGACGTTTCAGAGGAGGCTTGGTTTGTAGAAGCACAATTAAGCTATTTAATTCAGGCCATGCAAAGTACAAATTAAACAAACCATATAGCCCAGTTAATTGCTTTAAACGCATTAACACGCTAAATTATGTTTAATATTTGATTGGTCACTTTGTTATTAATATTGTATTTTATTTATTATTTCTCAATAAAAGATGACGGTGGCACTTTAAGGTTTGGAAAGTTCAAAGAAATATAGTGGTCCAAAATTAGCACCTTGAGGAACTCTTTAAAGGCATATCACGTATGACTCATTTAATTTCACGAATGTTTACTTATTACCGATTAATGTTAATAGTCAATTTGATCTATCACAACAAAGATACACTATCTCCGTGTTAAAACGTTCATGGAATAAGAGACAGTATTTACTAAGTTTATAAAACGCTTTTCTTAAATCTTTGCTTTAGTAAAACAATACATACTGTTACTTCAACACCTCCATTTGTGGGGTCTATGAAATGGCGCACGTACACAACTGGGTCACTTGTTTAATACTCCAAACAGCTTTTCTCAATGTCCCAAAGGGACTGCGACTAATCCTATCGCCATTTATTTGTTAGAATGGAATATGTGAGTGGATAGTAAGATCCTATAGATAGTAGCAATTAACCCATTTGAGAGAAACAAGTAAAAATATACTAAGAATATATTTTTTACTATATTTAAAAATAAATTATTTCAATTTTCATTCAATTCACATTCGTTAACGAAAGTAGGAAGTTATAAATTAAATACAATTAAAGTGTTAATTACAAGTTTATCCACCGCACTCATTAGCATAAATTACGGTACAATTTACGCGATGTTTCATGTTACTGATAAAATTATAGTGAATTTTAATGTTAGGGCAACAAATGTTACAATATCGTCTCTTTTAGACGCTAAAATGAGAATCATAACATTGTCTTCAACTAAACGGGAATGCATGCTTACGGAAGTTTTGGCAAACTGTTTGAATAAAGTAAACTAAGTTTATATTGTATAATTAGTACGGTAATTAATTAGCGTAATATACTTACAGTCAAACAAAGAGATAGCTAGATATGAGGTTATCAGACATAGATGTAATTTATTAAAAAAAAAACTATAGAATATATTTTTAAACGCAGTTCAATTGATTTTTTGATTTTTTTTTTGTGACCTTTACTTCCTCCTCTTTGTTTGACTGTAAATGAAGCAGATGCAACAATGAGTTGTTATTTTGGGCGGTGTCGGTAAAAGTTAAAATATTTATATATTTAGAATTTCTTATAACAAAAATAAAACCCAAACAAATTAACAATAGGTTTAATGATAGGCGAAACAAATAGCGAAATTCGGTGACGTCATGTGTTCTGAATATTATTACGGTTCCATGATTGATCACGCCGGCCAATATCGACACTTCGACATTCATAATTTTACTAATTGCCTTTTGTGTTATTCCTTATTGGATTGTATAAAACAAATTGATGGAGCTGAAATTACGTATTGAGGATTACGAGAATCAATTCATGTTATTAATATTGTTAGGCCTTTTCCTTGGTTCCACGCTATGATATGCATGCATCCAAATCGACCCTGAGATTTTCCATACACTTGTCATAGATTGGTGTAGTTTTGGTCGTGTTCTTGTCATCATATTCCTGCTTTTATCCCACTTTATTTAGATATTTTGAAATCCATCCATCTTCTCTTGGATTTTTTCCATACCTATGTACCTTTATCAATCTAAATATAAATTGTTTAAAATGTACTTACTATAGCAAAGCCATTAATCCTTAATATCAATCATAGAACGATATAAAACAATCATTTCAAACTAGATGCTATAAAACAGATAGTTGTAAAGATAATAAACTTCTTGTAGAATAACAGTTACTCACAATTTCACACTAACAGTTTTATGTTTTTATAGTTCGCAACGTGTTACTATGTTGAACTAACAAAATATAAAGCTTGTATAGAAAATATAAATAAAAATACTAATGTTCATATTAATAAACCAATCATACAGGTGCCCAAGATACGATAGATCTAGCCTAATTTTCGGGCATGTTTAAAACATTTATTGGATTGATCTTATAAGTTTGTCAAATTTTGAGACGCTGTTTCGATTTCGAATACGTTTACTCCTGTAAGTGTCATAACGAATTTGACCTATTACTATTTCTGTCTGCACTAAAAAATAGAAGTACACATATCATGTTGAAACCATTTGCAGTATGTTTACTTTCAAAAGCAAGGTAAGATGCCCCAAACAAATTTTATGGGGGCATTTGTGTTATTAGAAGTTCTGCTTGCTCCATATAAATATTTTCGTATGTCGGAACTACCAAGAAAAATCTTAAAAAGAGTAAACGACGCTCTCGCCAATTTTGATAAGTTTATAACGTAGCAGAAAATCTTTGGCTGCTAGATATTTTCTGTGACGCGTTAAACTATTATGTCGTATAACCTGTATGATTTTTTACGTCGCTTTCACATGCTAGCAGGCTACATTACAACGTCTAGGATTACATCTGTACAGCTCTACTTGTATACAATAGGATCATCAAAGTCGTTAGCAATGGAGCGATGTTCATAAAATTTCGTTGGTCAGATTACATAATGAAGACAGGACAACAATAGCAATACATGCAATATATGTATAAAATGTAAATTCCTGAATGTTGTTTGTTGAGGAACTTTAATATCGCCAGGACTTTCTCAAGTTTAGGTCTCGTATAGCACAATGTTTGCAGATTTATGTGCGTAGGCGTGATTTGGGAAGGTTCAGAATGTTAAACGGATGAAGCGAAGGGGAATTTTATTTGAAAAATATAATCTTTCGAGAGCCTCACCATATTACATTTACCAACAAAGAACCGCTTTAGAAACATATTTATAAGGGATCCGTTACCAAAAAATATATTTCGAAAGTTTGCGATCCTCTATGGACAGTATTAAAAATAATAAACGAATAATTTATTCATTGCTCGGTGTAAGTATTCAGTAATCTTATTAGTTGAAGATGAAACGTGTCGAGCGGTAAAAGGTAATTCAGCTCTACATAATTAAGCAATTAACATCCCAGCTGAAAAATGGGTTAATTTCGTACTAACATTATAACCTATATATTTTGTGTTTTTTTAGTCGACCTATTTTTCATTATTTTTGTAAATTTACTTTCTCTTTTTGTGAGGAGAATTACAGAATACGACAGTCTCTAGGTAGGTACGTTTATTTGCTTTGCTTGTTCTATTAATATTGAAGTGTTGGGGGCGTGGATGGATAGGAAAAATAAAGCCACGACCGCTCTGATTTAAGTCTGGTCTGGTCTGGTTTATTCAATAAATCATAAAACAAGCGCTACATGTTGCATCCTTCACTCGTCTACGTTCCGGTAGAAAGTAAAATAGGTCTATTTATTGTCCAAACGGAAGATTTCTATTCAGACACTAAACCGAACGGATTATCAGTGAAATGTCATAATGAATATTCAAATAGCGAATGGGCGCCGGCTAGCCGAACCGCAATCAGACGGAACGATAATAATTATCGTCAAACTTCATTTACATTGTTATTTAACAATTTATAGTATGGGCTAATTACTTTCTCGATTCTATAGAGTATTTAGGTAAATAGTAGATACTCGTAGCACATAGTGGTAGGCCCTCGAGTTTCATATAGGAGGGTCTGAGTTCAAACTTTGCCACCTTAGAGAGTTCCATAAAATACTCCATCGTGTGTGTAGTTTGCTAACTCGCACCAAGCCACTGTAGTGGATTAAACATAATGACCCTTCTAATTATAGAATTTAACCTTAATAGGTGTGGTTGATACTTATGTTATATTTGACTGCAGTCGTATTATCCTAAATAACGTATAAGGAAAATATTGAACGACGTTCAGCAGTGACACATCTTAATTGTCAATAGAGTTGTATTTTATTTTCCTTTGACCTTCTCCTACATTTGCGTTCTAATTAGTAAAGTTAAAGCAATGAAACGAATTTGATTAAAAAATAGCTTGAAAACTATCTTTCGTGGAACTGTTAAACTTCAAAATGTTCCGAGAAGTCCTCTTGGGGCATATTGGCCTGTATATCATTGATTTTGTATTTCAATTGATGAAGGTACTGTCCCTATCTTCCTGTATACCTTTTAACGTCATTATATAAGGTCCTATAAGCATCCCTTGTGTAACATGGGTCTACCTTTTAAACCGCTATACTGAATGATCTCATAAATTATTAAAGAAGTTTAATCATGACGATATATGTCTTCCTTATTAATAAAACTTGGTTGGGAAACTTTTTTTTTGGCTAAGAATGTTGTTTACGAACTCGGTCAAGTTAACTATCTTTTAATATAAGTATGATGTTAAAGAAACTAATACTATTAACACTGTACTATTAACGAAAATAAATAAATACTAACAAAAGTGTTTGTATTCGCGATGTTAAATTTTGGTTTCTTTTTCATTGCGCAGGAGATTATTGAAAGATACGAATTGTCTCCCAAAATATATGAGGTAGTCGGTCGCTAATCGGGTCCAAAAGTGCGACGGGTCCAAAATCCCAACAATCATTATTTCAGACTAAGTACTGACCGACTTGCTCCTGATTCGGCAGTATGTCGCGTAACAATTACCTCAATAAAATTAGGGCACTGAGTAGAATGAAAAACCCATTCGTGACAAATTTGAATTTCCGAATGCTATCAAACTTTGTCAAAATAGGTGCATGAGTCTATGATGTTTGCTTTATTAAGTAGAGCGCTTACGTGAATTAAGTAGTGAACAAGTTAAGTCGTTAAGTGTTGGTTGATATATTGGAGATTTAATTTTAAGTGTGTATTACGAGTGGAGCATGGAACACCTTACGCAAAAATAACGCGTTCGTTATTTTTATGTAAGTAGCACAATATAACAGGAAGTTTATTGTGTGATGCTACAATCATACAATCAAACTCGTTGGCGATTTAGTATGTATTTGTTGTGTAGTAAAGTTTAGTTTTATGTGTTTGTAAAAATTGTTACAGTATAAAACATTTCGTTCTTTTTTGGTTTTAGCTAAGCCAAAACCATAGTTTTAATTAAAACTCAAATGGTTTATACTGCAACTGAATGAGTAAGTGTAGTTTATCAAAAAGAAACTACAATCGATTTTTCATCTTAAATCAAAATTTTACTTTAATATTAAATAAATCCATGTTATCTTGGTCAATATTACAAGCGTAGCTGATATTAATGTTCAATCGGACATGAAGAAAAGGGTTGCCCGTGGCTTCAGACGTAAATGAACTCAGGCAGACGATAAATTAAGAATTATACGCTGCCATCGTTCAAACTCGACTGACGTTGAGAGATTTACAATTTAGTACGGCACACCAGAAATACGCTACCGTTTACAAACGCCTCGCAAATTATAAATTCTATTTTCAGCACGTGTTGAAGAATGGTTCAATTTGCAGTCAGATTTTGTTCTCTCGTGTTATTGCGGCTAAGTGATTATGTTAAGTGGTCTTTTGATATTTTGTTAAATGTTAAAGAGTTTTTGTATTGTGAAGAGGGGAAAACGATTCTATTGTGATATATGTCAAATCATTTTCTGAGGAATGTATTCTTGAAAATAGGACAGGTGGTGCTGTGTTGTTATGTAAAATGTATGGAAGGTGTTATAGCAAAATAATATTGTTCATTTTATATGACAAGAAAAACAGCTTTCTATTTTTATACAGTTCGTTAAAGAAATAGCAAATAACGGTATATACAATGGAGCTGCTGAAATATATTTTAAATTAACCAAGTAGAAATAAAAGAATTTCTATTGACGAAAGTATACGAACAGGAACACAATAGGAAGACACAGTGACAATGCAGAGTGGGCGAATAGACGCTGCATTGTACAGTTCCATATTTTTCACGGTTATATGTATGAAAGTCTAGCCTTTGTAGATTCCTGGGTCAGCAGTATTTCAAGCACGAACGTTTAACAGTTCGTATCGAACGAAATTTGACGACAGGATTGGCGTAGTGGCGCATGTTGGATTCTCGCACGGAACAAATATTTTTATGGTGTACAGATAGTTGTTCCGGGTCTGGTTGTTTGTGCATGTGAATATTTGTGTATGTAAACCCACTTACGGTACTGGAATTATTTCTAGTGTGGAGCAAGGTACGGGGTTTTCAAATAGAAAGATGTTATCTGTCATCTAATTCTCGAATCTACAGTGAAAGAATTTAGGCAGCAGAAACCACTGCGTTACGCTATCAAATTCAAATTAAATGCCCTGAACGATCCGAGATTCGAAATTCTTTCACTGTATATTCGAGAATATATAGTTGGGAGTGTTTGATACCTAACGTTTACGGAGCTGTCAAAAATTCATGCTCGAGGTACAGCATAATGCCCGTGTACTTACATCTGCTTTTGTGTTTTTACTGAGCGTTATATATGTATATGAAAATGCAGCTGAAATCAGTTTAGCAGTTTAAATTTTTAAGTGGAAGCAGAGTCTTCTTTACATTTCCCAGGGAATAAAATTTACGCAATAGCTTAAGTGCCTATAGAGGATCTTGTTGGATTCATTTTCGTATAATCTTAAAAAGCGACTGAATCTCGAGCTCCTTTAAAATACATTTGGATAATCTCTGGCATTCAAATATTATTCAAATTCCATTTGAAACTAAGTCTTGGCATCGTTTCTAATGGAGTACCAAAAAGTTGCTTTAATATTCAATTTAGCTTCGATTTTATAGAAATTTGCAGTAGCAACCCAAAGTTTGGAATTGTCTCCGGCCTATGGCAATAGGCCAATCCTTTATGGTTACTTTAAAACAGCATCTTCGAAATGTGGGTCTGCCACCATTTCTGCTGAACCCTTCGGGAAATACATGCGTGATGCTATATTTGTTATGTTACTTAATTGAAAAAAATAACATTTAATAGAATTCCTTGACGTCAGTGCCGACAAATAGGAGGTATCAGATACGAAAGGTTTTACAACGGATTCCTTTTATTTGTTAAAAGTTTATCATACCATTGGAAAAATCTTACGCAAATACATTGAGTGTCTGGCATGTAATGAAAGATTTTTCAGCTGATAATTATTCAGGAACATTTTGTATGTTCATATAATTCTAAATGATAACAACAAAATATGATATACGATATGATAATAAAATATTACGATCCTTTCCGTTTTGTGATGTAACATAGCATTACGCCTGTATTCCCCGTAGGGTTGGCCGAGATGTAGGCACACCCACATTTCACCAATGGCGTTATTAAGTTCTATGTAATTGGGAGCGAGCCGTTTGCCAGCTATCTCACAATTCCAAATTCCGGGCAAAACAGATTTTTTTTTATTACAGAAAAACCCAATAACTTTTTTTTTTTATAAAAAACTTTGCCTTCCTCTAGGAATAATGGGGGTGGGTGCGTTTACAAACACATATATTCACATACACAAACACCCAGACCTGAAATAATTATTTATAGATCATACAAATGTTCCGTGCGGGGATCGAACCCGCGACACTTAGCGCAGAAAGCTAATCGCTTCGCCATTACGCCAACCGTGTCGTCTGGTAACTCTTTAGTTGAACCGGGGAACAAACCTAGGATCTTACGCTCATCAGCCACGGTTACGAACACTAGCGGCAGTTACATACGGTACATATAACAGATAATTTTATTTGTTCCAGAAATGGGAAACGTGAACGATATGAGAAATCCAGTGTACAGTTTATGTAAACTAACTACGAAGAAATTGATCCGTGATCAAAAGACCAGAAATAGTTCGTGTTGCCTTAAGTGATGAACAAAGGACCGTTCAGTCACAATGCTAGCGGACAATGACACCTACGGTTACGGAGGATCAAATGGCACTTACAATTTCTTCTTCGAAGACCCCCGCTTCATATCGATACTCAAACACAGGGCATCGAACCACACAAGCAATATAGGCGATGTTATTAAAGTTTTAGAAAACTGGAGGAGTCGATATAATATTTCCGTCGTAAAGGAGTGTGAGAAGTCGGAATATTGCTCCGGGGAATTTCGTGATCTGATCCTCGCTTACAATAACATCCATGGATATGTTAGTCTGTTGGTAAGTTTTAATGATAACATTTTATTTGTGTTATAATATCCATATATTTTAGGACTGAGAGTAAAGATTTTCAGATTAACAAAATATTTACCGTCGGTGAGCGTGGTAATTTTATAAGCATCCTTATGTATGAATAGTCGAAACTTTTTATTGGAATTCAAATCTTTCTTCAATTTTTTTTGTTGCAATACTTGCTTTTACTTCAAAACTATTACAGAGAAACCAGTTAATTAAAGCACGATATATAAGGCGTTTCAATTTATTTTCTTTTCTGGTTCTGAGTTCGATCCTCAGGCTGGGTTATTGCGTTTTTCTGTTAGAAAATTCTTAACCTGAAATTTGAGAATACACTTTCAATTAAATAAAGTTTAACTTGTAGTATTGACACAATCTTTCAATATTAGTATAATTTATATTATAAAGCGTAGATATTGGTATCTTAAGATTTTACTAGGCAAAATGTATTTATTAACATCATGAATTACGTCATTTTAATTTGGAAAATTTCCTCCTTAAAATAGAACTTAATTATCACAGTCTAGTTAATTCATAAAGTCTGTAAAATATGAGCGTAATAAGTTAAGAACCTTATTGGTCTACTTTGCGATACGTTGTCTGTAAAAGGGTTTAAATCTATTAAATAAATGTATTTTGATTCAACAATATTTTAAGACTGCTTTATTATTAACGACTACACAGTTGCCGGTCCCATTTGTCTAGTCTGAGGCGCGAGCCGAGTGTAAGGGTTCGATTCAAAATTTTGGTAAAGTGCTGTTGTGATTATGAAGTACTTAGTAGAACATTCAAGAGTTCCAATTATGCTCGGTAGATGGCAATAGGCAACAGCAGCGGCGAAATGTGGGTATACAACAGTAGTCACTACCTCTGCTTAATCCCTTGGTGAATACAGACGTGATGATATGTTTACTATGTTTTTATCAAATGCTACTGATACGTATAAAATTCAGAAGAAGAACAAGAAACCTTACGATGTTTCTTTTTAAATTATTAATTTTTCTATACAGGTTTGTCTCTTCGGCAGTCTAGCAAATGCGCTGAATGTAGCCGTGCTAACCCGTCGGGACCTTGCCGTGACCCCTATAAACCGGCTGCTGAAGTGGCTGGCAGTGGCCGACGTCTTCGTCATGATGGAGTACGTGCCCTTCGCGATCTACAGGTATCTGGTGAGTCTTGTCACCCCTTGTGATAATATATTTTATTTAATAGTAGAGTCTCGATGAACAGAGATGGTGAACTTACTGTCATAGGGGATTCTTCTCTAGTAAACCTTTTTTGTGATTATCGTCGATATGTTAAAACATCGAAAATCAATTCTCTACCTCTTATTGAAGTTAATTAGGAATGTAAAAAAATAAATTCGGAGTCGAACCTAAAGGACCAGATAGATGATGACGGTCTGCAATATAATAAACACAACGCAGTTACGTAATTTTCTTCAAACGGTTCTGTCAGGTATCTCTTAACCCTCTCACGGCCAACCCACTCAATAATGCAGTGGGTTCAAAACCGGACCTCTCTCCAAACCATTTACTTCATTTTGAACAAAGAATAAATGTCGTTCTATAACCACACCCTGATGCTAATTATTCTCGTTACTACAGCTGTTTCCGGGACAAGAAGAGCGGCCGTACTCGTGGGCGGTGTACATGCTGTTCCACATGCACTTCACTCAGATCCTGCACACTGCGTCCATACTGCTCACATTATCGCTGGCCGTCTGGCGATACATCGCTATCAAGTTAGTGTTTGGTTTCATGCAATGTTTTTTCTATAGCTGCGGTCTAAGCGATATGATATGTAGTTTGTTATTAGTATGATATGTAGTTTGTTAGGCCGGAGACGTCTGTCGCACGTCCGGCTAGTTTTAGACAAAAAAATCATGTTAAGGCGTGGGGGTCGACCTGGACAAAGAAAGACGAGCTTGACTCCAAGGGAAAACACTGGTCCTGGAATGTAAAAAACAGAAGTGAGTTGAGTGTGAGGGCCTTTGCTTTTCAGTGAGACAAGGGGCAGAAATAATAATAATACTGTAAGGCAGGTTTTAGATCAAAAATCTCACTGTAGAGCCTAAGAAGTAGCTTGTAAGCGAAGCGGCTCTGGGAAGCGTTAAGTTGCGGCTTTCCGGTTCAGACAAACAATTTAGTCACTGATCGTTGAAGCTCAAACTTTTGGGTAAGCGCCGTACGTTCCCAGAAATCTGTCTGCCGTGAAATCCTGGGTAGGGGATTTTCCTCGCTCATAAAAGTTTCTTCTGAGTGAAAACATAAATATTTTTACGAAAATTAAATGGTCCATGTAGTCAGGTTATAAAACTTTTTGTTTGTTTTTTAAATGGAAATGTTTTCGTGTAAAAGGGTTTGAAATTTATGTTTATTTATTTAAGATGGTTGGGTTAGATATGTTAGTCTGTTGGTAAGTTTTAATGATAACATTTTATTTGTGTTATAATATCCATATATTTTAGGGCTGAGAGTAAAGATTTTCAGATTAACAAAATATTTACCGTCGGTGAGCATGGTAATTTTATAAGCATCCTTATGTATGTATAGTCGAAACTTTTTATTGGAATTCAAATCTTTCTTCAATTTTTTTTTGTTGCAATACCTGCATTTACTTCAAAACTATTACAGAGAAACCAGTTAATTAAAGCACGATATATAAGGCGATTCATTTATTGTAAAAGGGTTTGAAATTTATGTTTATTTATTTAAGATGGTTGGGTTAGAAAAGAGGAGACCCTTTGTTTTTTTTAACATTGTATAAAAGTAAGTAACTAGTAACTAACTAATTTTATTAATTGAAACCTAAATTGTTATTTGTTTTGACGAAAAAAAAATACTTTGTCCTTACGGATTTTATGTAGATATACCTGCTGTTGATATTAGTTTTAATGCGATAAAGATAAATAAAGTTCATGGAGACATTTTAGTTCTAAATGTATCGCAGGCTAATGGCCCACTACCACGATAACCTATTTCTCTCTAATTGTTCATCACAAGTCAAGTGACTCATGAACTTGCGCGGGATGTTAGCAATTAGTAATAATTATATTCTACCTATTTATAACCTAGGTCAACAATGGACATCGTATTATTGAAATTTGTTTGTATGGCGATGCGCTTGCGTGAAAGGTTTTAAATTGTTGGAGTACTAGGATAGCAAGCAATTAACATACCTTCACGCTTAGATTAGGCAGAGGTGTACTATTAAACACCCACATTTCGCCGATGTAGTAAGGCGAGAGCCTACTGCCATCTGCCGGGCACAATTTCAAACTCTACTTCAACTGTCGCGTCGGCACGAGCATTATTGGAATAGCCCATGCCGTGATGGAAAGCTTAGTCAGTCAGCAATTTTGATACCGAAGCTGCAAGACTGCCCAGGACGCGCCAGACGAACTCAAGCATCGTCTCTCGTTGATGCTCTTTCCTTGCACGCAATAATAATGTCATCAAGTCTTTTTTCATATAAAAGTAACATTTGACACTGATTGTACCACCTATAACTTTTTAATGTGCTTTGTAGTAAAAGTTGTTTTGTCCTCAGGTACCCTACGTACAGTCCAACACTATGCACAGATCGTAGGTGCAGCATCGCGATATTGCTAAGCTTCGTCCTCCCACCTATACTCTGCATACCCTCGTACTTTGTAAGTATTTTTACCAATACCATTAATTTTCCTTTGTAAAATTTGGACAAAAGAAACACGGTAAACCTCTTACTAAATCAATTACGTCTCCTAATTTTACCTTTGAAAGTGGTTTAATTTTTTTTAGTATCATAACTTTTGTGGTTGTTTAAAGTTTTACTTGCGTAGGTTTTGCGGGTATTCGTTTGGTTTTTTCAGTCGTTATTTATATACCCACTATCTATTTAATTTACCTCCATATTTATTATAAATAGCTTGAAAAATAGAAGACTTTACTATTAAGAAGATTTCCTTTTTTTGATTAGTTTAAAAAAATCACGTTGCACCACGCTAGGATTTCAGATAAGTATATCTCACACAAACACCCAGACTAGGAACAAGTATCTGAAGATCGTACAAGATTCATTCCGTTTAAGAATCGAACGGAGGACCCGTAGCGCATGAAGCCAATAAATTAACCACTGCGCGAACCGTGCCGTCAATTATTTTGGTTATAAAGTTATATTTTTAACGATGTAACGTGTGTCTTTTACGAGTAAGCATCTCTCGCTTTTTTCTTTTATGTAAATAACTTGAAACTTCAATTAACTTTTTATACGAAGCGTGTTTCAAAATCAAAAGGCATACCGCACACATGATACGCGTACCTATGTAAATTTACTTTCACGCTTGCCTGTCCATGTAACCCCTCATGGGTTGCTTCTGTAGGGATTCTAGTGTAATCCTCCAAACGTTTTATTTTTGACATATTGTATATTGGTGAACAAATCAAACAGTAAGTCAGGCGTCTTTCATCTGAGCGTTTCCCAATTCGGTTAAATTACTTCGCATTCTATGTTGTATGTTACATAGACGGCCTAGTGGTCGCAAACGCGACTGCTGAGCGTGAGGTTCTGGGTTGGATTCCCGATTCGGGCAAACTGTTATTGAGTTTTTCTATAAGGAAATTCTCAGTAGCAGCACAGAGTCTGGAACTGTGCCCGGTAGATGACAATACGTTCGCCCTCTATTACATGGGACTGAATAACGGCATCGGTGAAATGTGGGTGTAACATAGTCCACCTTTGACTAGCCCTTCTGGGAATACGGGGCGTGATGACAATATGTTATATAATATTCTGTATAATATAATTAATGGAATCAGGCGTTACTTTGCGGAAATCCATGATATATAAGATATACAACTAGAATATTTCGTTTTAATTCCGCTAAACTACTGCAAGTTTGGGTGCATGCACAGCACCGCCCTCCCGCCCGCAAATATATGCACATGCAGAAGGTGCGATAGAAATTCTGTATAATAGATTATCTACATACTTTATTAATTGTGCTAAAGGAACACAATAAACTTAATTAGTTCTGAGAATATAATCAAGTTGAATGAACCGAAACAACATTAATGAAGGATATTAAATGAAGTACGGGAATTTATTGTTGTAGATTTTATTTTTCTTAATGACCAGACGGATTTTTAATTATGTCGACCTTCCTAGTAGCCAGCTAGTAGTATTTCTATTTTTACGTACGCTATGTACTTAGATATAAAATAGCTGTGGTATCACTTATTAAGTCTACGAGTGATTTCATTAGTTATTACGTGTTGATTACGATGAGCGAAATCACACTACATTATAGTGAATAAAACGCGTTTTAAGTTATAAAAAATATAGTGTTAGTGACCATGTCGGTTTAAAATCTTATACTACATTATAGGGTTTTCATCCTATCCTACTAATATTATAAATGCGAAAGTTTGTGACGATGGATGGATCTTTTGTTACTCTTTCACGCCAGAACGGCTGAACGGATCTGGATGAAATTTGGCACAGAGATAGATTATAGTCTGGAATAACTCATAGGCTACTTTCTATCCCGGATAAATGTACGGGTTCGTAAACCACGCGGGCGAAGTCGCGATCGGAAGCTAGTCTTAAATAATAAAGTCGTCAAGTTGATCGGTGTATCAGGAAAATGTAAATTTTCATCCAATTATTGTTTTAGAAATTAAATTAGAATGATTAAAAGCACAAAATAGCCATCGCAACTATTTTAATATAACTTGTGTTAGCCTAAGGCGTTTTTTTTTCTTCATAGTAACCCAACTGTCAAAAGTGCGATCAATCGTGAATTCGCTTCAAAATCTAAAACAAGTTTATAAAGTTCTCACAAAGGGCAACCAAATGTCTTTGCCATTACTTCCACAATGCTTTATCACCATAAAAAAACATTATGTACCTTTAACTTTTCACGGCGGTTCTTTTCACGTAATATCCAACCGAAAACATTAAATTAACTAACGTAAACGTATCTACATTACTATCTGCCCATAATACAAAAATGCGCTTAATTTTATGGTATTGCAATGATTTGTTAGCGTTCGGCATACACACAATTCTATTAAATAGCACAATTTTTTTTTAAATTGGATTAAGTCGCGAGGCCTGCGAAGGATAAATTACATTTACAAATTCTACGAGTAAATGTAAATCCATTCGGTTGTTATGAAATCAGTCCGTGGATTTATAGAAATAAATCAAACGTAACGTAACGTAACTCTACCACTGGTAAGCATGGGTCTTCTCAGAATGAGAGGGGTTAGGCCTTAAGCAACCAGCCTTAGGCAACCTATGGCTTGTTGGCGGACTTCACACTCCATCGAACCTTATATTGCTCTTTCAGGTGTGCAGGTTTCCTCGCGACATTTTCCAAGTGATAATAAAATTCTGATCTCCACAAAAAATTAAAAAGTCTGAGGAGCGGGCCAATTATCGAGCGATAAAAGCCCGGCAGCCTAATTATCGATGTCGCGACAGGCGTAGATCGCGCGATAGCTTTTGTCAAACGTTATTTTTGTGTCATATAATTTATTGGCTGACAGTGAAATTGCTGTCGCGTGGCTGTCGCGTTGCTGTAGCTTTTTTACGTAATTGAGCTGCGGGCCGGCCCAGACTCTCCTGCATGGAAGGCAAGTGTTCAACAAAAAGGCTCACTACTCTTGGATTTATATCTTGACTATGTATAAATCAATCTGCCAATCACGATTTAACCTAAACAATTTTTTATATCACTTCTAAGAATTACGAATAACCATTTTGTATATACCATGTCACGGATTCACTCTTATAAAATTACCGCAGTCTCGTACAGTTTTAAAAGATTAAGGAACCCATATTAATAAGTACCACAAATAAGAAACACCCAAACAAGCTTTTGATCCACAACAGAATAAAAAATGAAATTTATTTTTCTAAGCTAACGAGATTATTTTGCGTAATCCAAAATATTTTTTTATATAATTTTGTTGCCAATACTAACATTAGTTTAAGTACATTGTTACTAACAAAATATGGACCTGGTCTGAAATAAATGATTATTATTATTATCTCCTTTATTCATTTAGTAACATATTTTTTTAAATTTATAAATATATATAATAAAAAAATACATTTATAAATATAAAAAATAGTAGCCCACCGGTATCTGGAACAGGGTCCAAGCTACCGGCGGTCAGGGCTCCAGAGAAAGGAACCTCCTAACAATGCGAGCCGTGTCAAGAAGTACCGCTTTCTGAATCAGGCCCTTGACCCAGCCGCCCAACGAGAGCCTCCTCAGGTGTTGGTCGAGGCTCTTGGCTATCAAGCCATTGGCTGAAATGACTATCGGCACAATGATCGCTGAGTCCACATCCCACATGTCGACAATCTCGCGAGCCAAGTCAAGATACTTGATTTCTTTATCTTTCTCGGCTTTCACGAGGTTCCCGTCATGCGGGACTGTTATGTCAACGATCATTGCGCGCCGCTCTAGTCGATCCACCACCACTATATCAGGCTTATTGGCTACAATAGTCCTGTCAGTGATGATGGATCGATCCCAGTACAGTGTGATATGTCCATTTTCGAGAACTGGGTCGGGCACATACCTATAGTACGGCACATCCGATTCCACAAGGCTGTATTTCAGAGCAAGTTGTTTGTGGATAATCCTGGCTACGAGGTTATGCCTATGCAAGTATTCTTCGTTAGCTAGACGAGAACACCCGGAGATTATGTGTCTAATGGATTCTCCCGGACGGTGGCATGCCCGACAGATGTCAACCGTGCCGTCTTTCACAATAAATCTCCGGTAATTGTTCGTCATCATAACTTCGTCCATAATTGCACAGACAAAACCTTCAGTTTCCCCAAAGAGGTCACCGAAACGCAGCCAGGCTACGGACGCTAATAAATCTACATCGGGTCCATGTAGGGCCCGGAAAAAGCGTCCGTGAAGCTCCTTATTATTATTATTATTATTACCTCAAAACATAATATTCAATACGGCTTTCTATACAATCTATTGATTAAAGTACTGTTTACAGAAATTGGTTTACGACATTTGTTTCTGTTTCTCCCGGGGGATTGACGGAGGTTTGGCGTGAAACTATGCCATTATTGGCGCCGAGGTTAACCTCACCTTAAATTATTGATTTATCCTGCGTGTTTGAGTTTATTGAACATTATTGTTTTACTAATCTATTTAGATTGGTTCTATTGTACAGTTTTGTGATATTCTAATTGTACTAGAATAGACGACATAACCTACCTACTTTCGTTTGTATTATTAAAAATTACCATTGTTATATGTGAGCACTACGTAGCCGTAAATTTTATATCTAATAGACGTGATAGCTGTCTGGCAGTTTGAGTTTGTCATGCTCACTTAAATGTCCTGATGATGGTAGCGTTGTGCATCGGGTCGTTGGGTTCTCTGCAATATGGTTGAGCAAAGCGACGCTGATGCACGCGTTATACTCGTGAACGGGTGCCGTCTATTGGGACTGGTCAGCTCATAGCTGCCATGGCAATTTTATCAAAAGTAAATATATTTTTCATAACTATCAGGCTTGAGTTTCAGACTTACATAAGTTAGACTCTTTTAAGCTACATTGTACTCACATAATTGTTGTTCGAGATCAATGTATAAATTAATATTGTATATTTAATTCCGCGTTTAAAAGAGTAACCATGGAGTTTCTTGCCCGTTCTTCTCTATTGGAAATCAATAATTTGGAACGTGGCAACTAGAGCCTGACTATTCATAAGTGCCTGTAAATGGTTTACATGAATAAAAATATATTTGAATTTGAATTTGAACCAGCGCAGTGGCTAAGGGATTAGTTGTCTGTGCTACGTGTCTTAAGTTCAGTTCCCGCACGGAACAAACATCCGTATTATCTACTAGATGTGAATGTCTGGGTGTGTGTGCATGTTTGTTTGTTAATTTACATGCACACACAGCCAGACACACTACACAACAGAAGACACAAGTGAAATGTGTCTAATAACTTCTCATAGTTATCTACTACATTCGGTCATTATTTTGCAGAGAAATCGGGCGGTACTAACGTACCCGGTATATTAAGTAAATCGCACAATATATAGAACGAAATGGGTGGACCATTTCATTCTGTATATTGTAGGTATCGTCTCGGAACAAGAAATTTAGGAAAGATGCGTTCTGATTTTGAAATGGGTACTATAAACGTTGATAGAAAAAAAAATATGAATGTGATTTTTATGATTTTGTGAATGGATAGTTGTGATGCCTACCTAGGCATTAATAAAATATTTACTATCCCGTCAGGAGATGCAAATGAAACACACTTGAAAATCTATTGTATCTCGTTGCCGGGCGCCGCGTGTGTCTTAATGGATCAATTAATCAGAATCAATATTTTGATCAATATTTTCTAATACACTAGAAATGACACTCTATGTTCCTTGATTATACAAGCCTAAATATAATAATAAAGTGAACAGTTGTTGTACCTAGGACAGCAGATGCACCCATGCGTCATTACACATTGCAGGCTCTTATCGGACGATAGCTCAGTTGGATTGCCAATTATGTGTCCGGTCAGGCAAAGAGTGTTGAGATACGGTACATTTATCGATACAACATTTTCTGCTAAATTATTGTACGATGCGATTGATGTTTCCGTCGCGAATTAATAAAGGAAAATTAA
The DNA here is from genome assembly GCA_947562105.1 of Shargacucullia verbasci. NCBI lineage: Eukaryota > Metazoa > Arthropoda > Insecta > Lepidoptera > Noctuidae > Shargacucullia > Shargacucullia verbasci. Next base: position 7,666,410 of record OX387297.1, on the reverse strand, counting down.
TAAGGGAGAAAATTTTGAGAGTGTTATCGTAATTATATTTATAACGAGTAATTATTTTGTGTAAATGGCATTCACTGCCGGATATAAAATTAAAAACGGGGACATCAAAACCAACCAAATATATCATTTTAATTTAGAAGTAATTGAAAATGGAATAAACTTCAAAAGAAGTCAGTCAAAGTACCTACTAATGAAATTATTTTTTTCTTTCAGGTATTTTCAATACACAAAGACTTTGCATTCGACAAAAGCGGGAACATGCTGACAAAAGTATACTTCGTCGATTCAAATTATAACGGCAGCTTATACCAGATTAACTTTTGGGTGCATGCTGTGCTGATAAAACTGCTGCCTTGCGTTATACTTACTGTGATCAGCGCTTGGCTGATTAGAGCTTTGTACAGAGCGAATAGTAGGAAGAAAGCTCTCAAAGGATACAGTGCTTGTCCAGCTAACACGGTTGTCAATGGCAACGGCAATGTGTTTACGAGGAAGTCCACGAAACGTTCGAAAGCAGAGCGACGGACGGACAGGACGACCAAAATGCTGGTCGCTGTGTTACTATTGTTTCTATTGACGGAGTTCCCTCAGGGAATTTTAGGTCAGTATTACTTTAATTGCTAAATTATAATTTATTTACCTTGATGGTGATATCCGCCTGGTAGTAGTAAGACATACTAAGAATAATAATCCGCGGGAATGTCTCAAACATTTTGACTCAACTAAATTTACTTTAAAAAAAAAGTAAAAAGTAACTTCAAAAGCGCATTCTCAAAATTTTTGAGTCGAAAATGACTGCAACTTGCACGAGGAGGCCCGAGATGTACTCAGATTTATCGACTCATATACGAGTATTACTTTAGAATTAAACTTGGCTATCATAAATTTGTCCTATAAATTTAATTCAACCAACTATTTGAAAATATTTTGTTTTTTTCTAAACTAATAACTCACCAGGTTTTAAGCTGGAGCTATAAATGTTATTTTATCAAATTTTATTTATTAAGGTTTAGACTTTATATATCTAGTTTTTTTTTTTTTTTTTTTGAACTACTATATTTTATACAAAGAAATACTTGCTTTTAAGAAAAAGAAACTTGCACTTCCTTGATATTAATTGCAGAAATATTACTTTCATACAGATTAAAGTCAATAAAAGCTTACCTACTTTAATAAGTGTGTTTGCAGAAACAAAAGCTCAAACAATATTACGTTTGTTTGTATGTTTTCGAAAACAATTATTATGTATACGTATTATGCATATTTTCATCCAATTTCCTGTTTCTTATAAGGTAACAACATTTTATTATATCAGACTGTTCATATACATATCTCACTTTAGTACGTTCTTAAAAATGTGATGTACCTTCATATTTATTCAAAACTTGCTATTGCCTGCGACTTCGTCGGCGTCTATTTTGTATTTATTATCTAGTTTGTGTTTTGCTGCAATAGTAAAAATAAGCCTATGTGCTTCTTCAGTAAACACTGTAAATTTTCATGATGATCGGTTCAGTGGTTTAGTTGTATTGAGATAACAAACAAATAGTCCGAGTTACTTTCGCATTTATAATATTTTGGATATAATACGGCGCGTGCTAGTAGAATTAAGTAATTAAGATATTTAATTAATTTTATTTTTCATTCTGAAAAATTTCTCTTCAACTCCGTATCTGCAACCTCTTATTTACAAATTGAGAATCAAAATCTAGTCTTTTGTTTAATTTTCGGTTGCTTGATTTCGTCAAAAACAGCGATAACAATGTTATTGAGTTTCTTTGTATTATAAATGTTCGGAGTTTGGATTTGTGCCCGTTAAACGGCAATAGGCTCTGTCTCTAGTACATGGAAGGGCATCGGTGGAAAGTGGGCGTCCTAGTATATAAGTACTGCTATATATAATACCTCTTCCGAATCCTTCCTTACTTCATCAAAGTCAAATAATGACCAAACTGTTTGTTGCCAGGTCTCCTAAGTGGCGTTCTAGGGCGTTGCTTCTTCAAGCAGTGTTACGACCTATTCGGTGAGCTGATGGATGCGCTGGCGCTTCTAAATGGTGCCATCAACTTCGTGCTCTATTGCTCTATGTCACGCCAGTTCAGGACCACCTTTGGGCAGATGATGAGGAACCGATGTGCGCCCACGCAGCGGGCGAATTCACACACTGAACTGCAGACTACTTATGTTTAAGGTGATGTGATGTGTTGGATTGAACGTGAAAAAAGTGGCGGGAACAATTTGAATTTGATGTTTCTTAAAGATATTCAGAAAAAGTTGAGAGCGGGATTTTGGAATAACCTATGATATAGTTTCTAGAAGAAAATGACATGTTATGAAAAAACGTGAGCTCCTGTCTAATTCTAATGTAAGCATGTTTAGATTAGACGGCAGTATTCTGCGCCACTTTTTGAAGCTGGAATTTGTGGACTAGTCGATTTTTTTAGCACTGCGAGCGTTTTAGCTGCTAAAACTAGCTAGTGTCTTTGGTACCTCAAGTGCGAGTTGTACTCAATCTCGATCGTAGTTCTCGTCAAGTTAAAAATGTATGTAATCTGCGCCAGTTTTCGACAGAAATTCATTCTAATGCGTGCGCACGTTTACACACAATTTTGGCATCACGTTAACTGCAATTAACGTCGGGGAAAACGATTACTTCGGTTAATAGTTTTAGGAGTGTGCAATATCACATTACAATCCCTTTTCAGAAGTAGAATGCTTTGCTTCAAACAATGAGAAATAAGGCATAATACGGCAAAATATTCTCGTTTCTTTGTCCAAAAAAGGGTGATAGAAGACGCTGTAGATAAATGGTATGACAAATATTCAAGACAATGACTGAAAGTCCATTCACAATAGGCATTTATTCTGAAGCTGTGGTTTACAAGAGGGTTCACTTGGAATTCGGTCGACGTAAGTAGATTGTATCCGTTCTGAAATTCTCAGTAGCAGCCCAGAGTTCAGAATTGTGTCTGGATTGCAAGAGGTTCCTATGGACTTAAGAATGGCTCCGGTGAAATGTGGTTGTGCAAAAGTATAACCCTGCTTAACCTTCTGGAATACAGGCGTGATGCTATGTTATAGTATAGCGTGAGTCTCGGATGTATAAAAAGTAGGACGCGTCGCCTAACACAAAACTGAAGCACGAAAAATATGATCCGTCATCGCTTTTTTATTCTACCGAGGTATGTGTAATATGGCCTAATGTATATTATGACTGTAAAATGGGACTATTAGGGAAGTACGAAGCTAATTAGAATTTTGTAAAGTAATCATTATGGCTGCCTCTACTATGGCTTAACTGCTTTTAAACAATGGTGTAATGATTTCAATGGTAAGTTTTAAATATATTTTAGATTAAGTTTAGAAAAATAAATATGAACGAATTTCTAGAAACAAATGTTAGCCAAGTCAATGTTCCCCAAATATTTCATTTTACCTCTCCTCTCTCCTCTCTTCATAGAAACTGAGATGTGCTTTATACAGTTGTGAAGCTATAAATTACTTACAAAGTCCTAAGACTAAATTTACCTTTAAAGTTGTGTTTAGAAGCTATTAATCCACTGTATTAAGCTAATAGATTAGACGTCTTACTCTTAGCGTCTACTGTTACTAGTCTAGTGTAAGCTCCAAACACCGAATGCGGTGCGGCGCGACGCGGCTCAGCGACTACAGCAGCCATATTGGACTACTAGCTTCCGCTTGCGGCTTGGCCCACGTGGTTTACGAACCCGTACATTTTTCCGGGATAAAATGTAGCCTATGTGCTATTCCAGACTATAATCTATCTTTGTGCCAAATTTCATCCAGATCCGTTCAGTCGTTCTGGCGTGATTGAATTACAAATATCCATCCATCCATCCCTCCATCCATCCATCCTCACAAACTTTCACATTTATAATATTAGTAGGATTAGTAGGATATATAATATAATATGAAGTAGGATTTACGATCTGCAACCGCATTGCGTTTGGTGCGCATTGTCTCTTATGCCTACAATATTTGGTGACTGTGGTCCCAGCTCTGCTCCACCGCGTTCGGTGCCGTCATTTGGTCGGTGAATAATGTAAGAAAACACCTTATTTAATTAAATCAGTGATACGGCTGGCAAAATATGTTTAGCCATGTCATTTTATCACATACCGAAAAACATTGGCCTCAGCAGCGATTAACTCAAGTTTTTTTTAGTAGGTACCTACTTCAAAGAAATACCTACTATAATAGTATACATTAATGCGAATGCTCAGTTAAAAAATGTTGGCCAACGCCCGATAATATAAATGTACAAGACGTTCGTTTCACACACCTTTGATCAGTTACGAGCACGTAAATAAATGTTTACTCATTGAAGCATCACAGGAAAAAAATTAGCAAGCTTGTACAGCCTACAGTTGTACCATTTAAATACAGAAAATATATATAAAAAAAATCCTTTACAACTAAAACAAACACATTTCGTTCTCAAAGAAGTTATTATAACCTTGATGTGAAATCAGGAATGTGCGTAAAACTAGACTATAAAATCGCGACTTTAAATATCAGGTATGTGTATTTTATTGTTCTTTTATGGCTCCATCCAGACCATTTGGCCACCGCGAAACTGGCAGCACACAACTTTTCAAATTTTGTTCTAATTTTGAGATAGATATGATAGTGCTCAAGAAAATAAAATTCTTTGTTTAAAAAATAAACAGTTTTATATACAATAATTGTTTTAACCTACAATTCGAAGTAATAATTAATGCCGCTATTAAGGTATACTTTATTTTTTATCCTTTTTAATAATAATTCAAAAGTTTCTTTCTTTGAATCATTTTCTAAAGATAGTCAACCTTTGTTTTACAAGATATGAAATAAAATAGTTTCGAGCAGTTCTTCATCAGAATCTAAGCCAATTTCTGTGACATGAAAAACTAAAGCAAATAATAGGAAAAGCTGATACTTTTTTTATTACGATCAGAGTGCTCAATAGGACACATTCTTAGTACAGACGGTGCCCTACATTATTTGACTCTCCTAGAATTTATCATATAATGTATAGGGGGGTCGGGGAATGTACCACACCAAATAATAAATCTGATGTCAAGGTGTCTGTCTTTTCCAAATTTCACATCTATAAGGGTGGTAGTACAATCACGGCTATACTAAAGCGAGTAGCTATTTCATATAGCTTAATAATGATCTATTAACTATTTTCATTTGTTTATGTATGAGTGAGATGTATAAAAGTGTTAAACTTGGGCAAATAGGTGAGTATCACGATGAGTTTTATAACACGGACTGGCTGCATTAAATAAAATTATATCATCCACATAGCTAGCGAACTGAAAATAATTTACGGTGTGAAAACTCTTTTGACAAAGCAGTTCATCCTTTGTGGTTTTCTGATTCTAGATAACAACTCAATATTTTTTCGCCGCAGTTTCTACTCCTCGGTGAAACTAGGTAGGAAAAAAAGAAAGGATCGAGACCCTCAATAGAATTAGCATAGCATTGTTTGAACAATATTGTGCTTTTTTGGGAGCATTTGTTATGCAGATCACAGGATGTCCCAGCATTACCATGAAATATTACGCTTTTTCGCCTAATATAGGTCACAATACGACGTCAAATGGGGAAAAAATGTTAATAGGAGTAGGTAAAGGGTCCAATACGTCTCTATTTGAGATATTCAAGTTAATTTAAACCGCCCCAAATAGTGACTTGTACTGGTATTTTACGGCAGCATTGCTGGAACTAAATCCGGAACAGATTCTAGAATAATATGCGGTCACTAAGATAAACTGAGAGTATGACAATCATAGATTTGTTTGACAACGGGTCAATATATATTTGGGTTCTTTTGATGGAGAATCAAAGTTAGTTCTCCGCAGAATAAACAATGATGATGATCTTGAAATTGCTGGAAAAAGGAATTAGCCAGTAGAATACCTCTTTCGGTCCTTGGGTAAATGCGAATGCCGTGTCTATCACTTAGATAGTGTAGCTCAAGCAGGTAATTTCCGTGCACCCCAGAATGATATTGAAAAAGCTATGCGTATTCTGTTCCCGTGATCTAGGATCTGATGACGTCACGGATACACTTGGCAAATACATATTGGACTGCCCCATTTCCACATCAGTATATCAGAGAGCATTAATCAGAGCAACCAATCCATCAACAGACGATGAAGTGTGGCCACTATCGGTCATAGTTTATGGAGATATATGACATGATAAATTGCCATAAACACTGACTAAAACAGGTCACTTCGCGACAGTGGGTTGGCGTTGGTGCCCAACCTTTTGGTAACAATCCATTAGTAGACGGTATCTAGTTATGGGGCAGTTCTATTTGTTATCCTAGGAAAGTAGGTACTTGGTTTTTATTTGCTTAAGTTTAGACCTATTTAAAGCTCGTGGCATCATTAGTATAGTTTTCAATCAAATTTGATGGTTTCAAAAGGTCCTTTGTTTATAGAAAACAAATTACTGTATCCTTTATTATGATAGGACGAAATGTTTTGCCAAATTTCTGGTTCGAACGCAAACTAGTACTTGGTCCTAAAATCACCAGAAGTTTTAGAATTACTACCCTAGACTCCATTGCGGGCTTCCATTTAATATTGATTCTCCAAACGAATACACAATGAAATTAGAATACGGATAATCGACTTTCTGTGGTTGTAAAATCAAAATTGTGGCGCCATACACAATCACGATGTTATCATCGATGATGAAAATGATCAAAATGTTTTACGGAAAATCGGTATGTAAGTGTACCGATTCTTTAATGAAAAGTACCTCCAGTATATTTTCTGCAAATTGAAAAATGCACATAGTACAATCTATCTATATATGTACATAGATACATAAAAATAAATATGTGGATGTATGTTCTCCATGGAATCCAAAACGTCTGGAGCGATTTTAATGAAATTTTTAAATACTCTTCAGATTAACTCAGCGGGTGATCCTGTGAAGTTTGGTAGCGATCGGTTCAACAAAAAATCTTTTTTAGCTTTTTGGCAATTTTTTGTCATATGTTTCCTGCAAATTATTTGGCTATAGATAATTAGTGCTACCCATGCGAAAACGGGGCGGGTCGCTAGTTCTTACTACATATATTCACATCCTGTTTCAGTGTCAGATATTTATGAAACAAATGAATGGCAAACCTACATGGAAGTCAGACTCTTTGCGACGTTACAAGATGTTGATTTTCATGGGACAAGGAGAAGAAACATCATAGTTACTTAATCCTTTTCTCAGAATAATGTATACAATAAGTTTTTAATGTTAGATTTACTTATAAGACTCATGTGAACCACAAAAAAGTTGTGTATAGTTATGGGCAATCCAGTAGATTATGCAAGTGTGGAAACGGGCGCTAAATGTCTACTTTTGTCGAGTCGGCACAAGCTGACACACGGGAATCGCTCACGCCGTAGGTGAAAGATTAGCCAGTCAGCAATACTGGTAACGAGACTGACTGCCCAGGATGTGTCATGCGTACATAGGGTACATCACTCTTAGAGGCTCTTTCCGTAAACTTGATTGTAATTATTTTTAATTGACTGCATTGTAAATAAGCTTGTAAATAATTCGGTACCTACCTTAAGAGATACAATTTTATGTTCTATATTATAAGAACAAATATTAAAATATTAAAACGTATTTCTCCTAAAGCATTTATACAAGCAAGCAGACATATTAGATCTTCTTCGTAGGTATATATTAATGTTACGTTAAGTATAATTATAATAACTTTGTTATATAATTGAAATGAATTAAATGTATAAAATTATAAGTGGTAGCTACTCATGTACATAATTATAGTATAAGATATAAATGTAAAATTATAAATGTATGTATATCTGTTATTAGTATAAGGTAGGATACACAGTAGGCTGCCAAGTCGTTAGCCAAATGGACATACATAGGCTATGATAGGAGCGTCATACACGTAACTGTGTGTTAATTGTTATTGGGAGCTGAAATGAGGTTCTACGATGAAAACGATTGTCTCTGACGCTCTTATGTAAGTTAGCATTACACAAATGACTGCCTCTTTGGTCTAATGACTGGTGAGCGTTAGGTTTTGAATTTGAATCCCGGGTCGGGCAGTGTTATTGGGTTTTTCTGTACGGAAATTCTCAGCAGCAGCAACAGGTTCGCCCCCTGTTAAATGGGACTCAAAAACGGTATCGGCGAAACATGGGTGTACAATAGTACCCATGTATATGACAATCATGCAATTTCGTGTGAGATCACCCTTAGCCTAATTGTAGTGCTTACGGCACGTCACAGTAGATGTAATAGACTGCGTACCTTGGCCGTTTAGTGTGTCATCTGCCTTATTTTAAGATTCATATTTTCTTGTTACCCGTTGTTTATATTGTAAAATATAAATAAAAATGCTTATGAGAAAAATAAAATCTATATAAAAAAAAAACATCAATTACATTTTGTTATTTTCCTGTACAGTATGGTTCCGTTTCCAATCACCAAAATATCAACTTACAATATATTTTTAGCCTATACCATCGATATAATTAATTAATTACGTCTGACGAAGATTAATCGAGTAATTTATTTAATGGTGGGCTAGCGGCCTGCCAGGGGCTTCGCACGAGTAAACTCAAACAACGTGTACTTACCCTGCTTCGATAAAACAACCTTCCTAGAAAAGTACTCGAAGTTGTAGTCAACAAATTAGATTGATTTGACTGACTTGTATATTACTTTTTACGTACTTTTTTGTTGTGTATTTTTCTAATGATTCCGTCATTCATATAGGTACTTATAATGCCTGCCTATATGTCAGTAGCTGGCTCCTTGGTCTAGCAATCGCAAACGTCATTACTGAGCTGTCTTGAGTTCGATTCCTGGGTTGGCCACACTATTATTGGGTTTAAATAGCAGCGCGGAGTTTGGAAACGTGTCCGGTAGATGGCAATAGGCTTGTTCCCAAAATGAGACACAATAATGGCATCCGCGAAATTTGGAGGTCCATACATACATTAGTAATCTTCTGCTGTATTACCAATCATAGAATACAGGCGTGATGCCATGTTTATGTTTTTTTATGTTATGTAACGTATACATTTCTTCTCTACCTATCACTAAAGATCCACCTACTTTAGCAATTTTGACTTTGAAAATTTTGATAAATTATATCTTGTACATTATATCTGAAAACTGTATGAACATAACATATTTATTTTTTATTTTGTATGTTCTTATCATTATTTTTATTTTCTGAAACTTTGTTTAATCTATCCGCTTTTTCAATAAATTAATACGTTTTACGTTTCTGGGCGGGAAATAATGATTAAGTATTGTCAGTTTTGTCTAATCTTAGAGTTGGACGAAGGCTCTCAAACTTCACATACACCATCTGTGATTCGTATAAATAGTTAATTTCGTATAAGTCCGATTTCAATGTTCTGCTGAGAGCAAAGTGAATGAATAGAACAACATACAGCAGCTGGTATTACTCACATGTGAACAGAAGGTCGTTGACTTTAGTTTTAAATATAGTCTCTTGAATGTCGCTGCATATTATCACGCCTGTATCGCCCTGAAGGGTAAGCAGAGGATGTTAAACACCTGACGACGCCGTTATTTCGGCAGCCTAATTACGTAAAAATAGGGACGGCAACGCGACAGCCACACGACAGCAGGTTTTCTGTTAGGAAAGCCTATTATATCCGTATAACCGGTAGCCTAATTACCGATGTAGTGACAGGCGTAGATCGCGCGATAGCCTGTGTCAAACGTCATTTTTGTGTCATATAATGTATTGGCTGACAGTGAGATTGGTGTCGCGTGGCTGTCGTGTTGCTGTCGGTATTTTACGTAATAAGGCTGCGGCACTGCAACAAATTCTGGGCCAATAATTAAAATTTGTCTACAAAAAATGTCAATTACATATTAGCCCATTTGAGAATCAAAGCCCCTGGTTGTTTGGGGCAATTATAGTTATGTCATCATCATCTGCCTAGCCTTTTCCCAACTATATTGGGGTTGGATCCCAGTCTCACCGGTTGCGGCTGAATATCAGTAGTATACCTGGATCGACTGCCATCTCAACTCCGTCACCCAATTAGGTACTGGGAGACATTGATACTCTAAAGTTAGACTGGTCGTCAGACTTTTCGGGCTGTAGACAAACGTAACGACTATCATAAGTATTTATATGACACCCAGGACCAACTATTTAACGTGCTTTTCGGGGCACAGAGGGTTCTCGGTGTGTAAAAGACGTGACTTCAACAAACGCTGCTTAAGCTTACATATCCACTTATTTGCGACGTAGCTACGAACCGCAGTTACAGCTATGTCACTACAATTATTATAAAGCAATTTTTTTTTTTTCAAATTACAACATACAATTTTTTTTCCTCTATTTGAAAGCTTCTGTCTGTAATTTTGGAATTGCTTAAAACGGGGCTTAACATTTTTCCCTGAAATGTTTACGCTTCAAAAAATATTTTCAAAGATCCGTTATGGGCAGAGGAATTAGGGTAAATTAGAATTTTTATCACTTTATCAAGGATCATATTTATAGGAGGCGTTACTCAGATGTCATTTTGGACAATATAAAAGGGGCCGTAATTTTTTAAATTACCGTTCTATTCAAATATGTTGGAAGAAAATTCTGTTAAAGTTCTTTCTTATTTTTGGGTGTTCACTTGTTCATCAAGTTAAAATTCCCTTTTTTGAATTTCTACAAATTATTGTTTACTCAAATTTTTGTGACCAACGGCTTAGTAGTTACAATGGGTTGTGCTGAGCGTGAAGAGCTAGTTTCGGAATCCCAGATCAGGGAAAAATTAACTGGGTTAATTTTTTCGAAAAGTGTAAAATTTTCTAATTGTACAGTTGGTAAGTTCTTTATTGTGACGTAAACTGCGGTGAATCGCCAACATAGTTGCTAAGTGACAATTACAGGCTACAGGCTACATTTCCTCACAAGCCTTAAATGTAGCAGTCTAATAGAAGGCCTAAGTTCAGCATTACACGTTTACGAGCGGTGAATATGAAATTATGACAGACGCGCCCCTCTACACCATGAGACCAAAATTTAATATAACGTAGCACATTGTGTGGTAGTTCAACATCGCACCTCTACCTTCTCCTCTGGGGAATAGAAGCGTGAAGGTTATTAATGGTCCACTCAAAGAGTATAGAGCAAACTCCAATGTATTTGCAATTCAGAACTGAAATGTGTTCCTTCAATGTCGGTCAAGGAATCAGGGCAATCCATATCAAAGTTTGAGGAAAGGTATGAATACATTGGCGATGAGCTGCGAGTAATGTAAAGTCAGCATCAAAAATATGTATACCTACACTTAGCGAAATTCCAACGCTTATTCTTGGAAAACTATCGATTAAAATCATAAAATTTAAATGACTATGTATTTTTATGTATGCGCAGATACTATGTGTCAAATTAATCAAAATATCAATCACTATATCCTCTTAAAAATCGGTTTTGAATTTCATGAAGTGTATACATCTTTTTGATGCTGACTGTACCTATCCAGTATGTTTGTGAATGAATTTTCTTGTTCCACATTCGTCTTGTGGCCACAAACGAATCTGCTGAGCATGAGCTTCTGGGTTCGATATGGAAACTGTTATTGATGTCTTTTAAAATTCTCATTTGGATTTTGAAACGATGTCCGATAGATGGCAATGCGCTCGCTAGCTATTCCATGGGACTTAATAACAGCATCGGTTAAATTTTGGTGTACAACCGTAGACCTCCTGTTTACTCGGTAACAATTCATACAGCAGTGGACTATACCATTAAGCTTAACTACTGTTTTATAAAACTTGACAATCATAATCATCATCATAATATCAGGCAACTACTGAACTTCAGATAATACACCATTACTAAGAATGGCTTTATAGCTATTATTAAAATCAATACGTTGTATGTTGTTGCTAGCGCATAAGAGCATACCTACTGGCCATTCATCATCAGCCAGAAAACGTCCACTGCTGAACGAAGGCCTCCCCCAAGTGGGGGGGTTTGCCATAATCCCCACGCTTGGCAGGCGGCTTGGGGATCGCAGTGGCTCACCGATTAGTGAGAGGACGCTGCTGCCCGTCCTCCGGTGTCTGGTCGCAGTTTTAAGACGTACCCGGGTCGTGGTCGCTACTGGCCATTAGTATGACTAAACCTTAAGACAGCTTTCTTCAGCTTTCAGCGTTCCCAGCGCATGGCTACAATAAATGGCTACGACCACGAGTTAGTCAATAAATACATTTGTATTGCAAATGGACACAATAAATATTTGATGGATAAATCCGGCTGGGCCAGTTAAATTTACTAATTATCTTCTTCTGTCATCTATCTTAATGTGTGGTGGAGAATGCTGTGAGTTAGGCTGTCAACAAAGTTGAGCAATAAAATAAAATATCTCGGTCCTAATTAAATAGTGTAATGTCTGTGTCCAAAGAATTACTGGAGCAGCAAATCCGGGGGTGATTCGTACCATATATCACTGGTGACATAAATCCTAATCTAAATGGCTGACCAACTTTCTAAGTAGTCCACTATACTTGGGAAACTAGTATAGAATTCTTTTGTCAGAACTTTGACGTGAAAAAAGAACACTTGAAGAAACTTTTCCATAAAAACGATCATACATGTGAGTATTGGAAAAGGGGGGACGAAAGATCGGTTCTGATAAAACAAAGGCAATACTGTTGCGGGTAGGTGAGGGTTGAGAGAATAAATACAAGTGAAGAGGGACCTATCCAAATAAGAACTTTCGTAATTCTACGACCGAAATAACCGATTCGTCGTATCAAAGATGAGAGTGAGTGAGATCTAATTGAGAGCGAAACAATTTTGAGTGTCGATCTTGTGGGGTGTAGCTTGTACAAATTACAGTGGCTAAGCGATTGACTTTCTCTTGATCGTTACTTTTGTCCAGGTCTGGTGAGATCTATGTCTGTAAACTATAGCAACGATACAAGATTTCTATTTTTGATAGAGGGTAACTGTAAAAAGAATGATTACAATACTAAATTCAGAAAACAAAAATTATTGTTGATATTTTACAGAGCTATTAGTAAATAAAATAGATGATGTTGCACAATGCTAAAAGGTTCCCTTGTTGCATGACCATTAGAAGCGTCAAAGCTACGTTTTATTATTTCGAATGCATTTATCTGTAAAGCTGCGTTTAAACTGACGAGAAACAATAAATTGACTTAAAAATTTATCAACATTTCTGTACATCGATGTTCCTCCTACATTTCTATCAAAGTGCGGGCGGCACGCGGGCTGATTCACCTCAGTTTGAGTTCAGCTTGAAGGCTTTAGTAGGAACCATTGAAGATTTATTATTTTATGTCAAGTGTTTACTTGGTGTAAGTATAGTTTGTATAAAGCCAATACAGGGAGGGGGTGATATCGATATGGCTGGCGCTTTGCCAGTAAATCACGACTGATAAATCACGTCATAGGTTTGTGGAAAACTTCTGAGACACGGTCAGATATAACTAATATTTTATAATTTATTTAGAAAACTAATTTATATAAATGGTCCCAGTGAAGTTATTAAAAAAAGAACATTAAGCGTTTAATTATTTATTACACGTATAAAATAAATTATACACGTTCAAAGCACAAATAGAGTGTCTGTGTTAATTTAAAACAACTTTGATTACTTTTATTTGATCGGAGTGTCATATAATTTCATTGCTCTGTAACACAACTTGATATTTCATAATATTCCGCCAAAGAGAGATGAAAGGAATATTAATTTAATAAGTGATATCTTTGGGGCCACATGGAAACAGTATAAATTATTCCGCTACAGATTAGAGAAACAAAATTTGTGTTATTTTAGTATTTTGCCAACCTTAATACCGTACTTATCATCCGAGATAAAGTTTGAATTATTAACTTTACAAATTTGTGTAATATAAATCATATTTCACAAGCTCGAAAAGGTGAATTTAATAAACATTTCCAAGACGATTAAAACGGAGAATGCTTCATGAACATTTTTCATTTGTTTTTTTTTGTTTGATAATTATCAATAAGGAGAAGGGAAAGACCTAGACGTAGCTTTGCACAACAAGTAAAGGAGAAAGTAGGGGTAGAGTCGTATCAAGAGGTCAAAACGAAGGCAGAAAATAGAGAGCAGTGGCGATTGCTCCACCGACAGGAGCTAAGCTCTTAAATTAAAGAAGAGGAAGACGATTATCAATATAGTATAGTAATATATTATCTGTGATATAGTGTTATTTTAGCGTAAACCCAACTGTAGTAAAAAAAAAAAAGTTTTTAATGCTTAACGATTTCGATTAGCTTGTACTCGATTTCAAAAATTGGTATCGAATTCTCTAATCGTCTAAAAAACGTGACTGACATCTTACCACTAAATGACAAAAAGCTTTCTAGATTAATCTAGAAAACTAAACTTAAACTTCATAGATTTTTGTTTTAACGTTATATCAATTAACTTAGTCATTCGATTAGTTTGGGATTTTCTTTAGCTAAAGGTTCTTTGTTCATTATTTGTATTAATCGATACCGTAATTAGTATCAAATAGCGGTATTAAAAAAAACTGCTTTTTGAGAACAATTAATAAACCTAACCAGTACCTACTTCCAAGAAAAAAAAAGGAGTTATGTGTTGTTTAAAGTAAAACTCATTGACGTTATACTTTATTTATGTTCCTGCATTAATGTAAAGATAAGCTTATTTTTCTATTCAGAGGCCCTAGTGTAAGTTTCTTTCGAGAAACTCGATTTACTACATCGAACGCGTTCGGCGCTCCGATTGGTGGAGACCATGAAACGGACCAATCGGAGAGCGGAACGCGTTCGATGTAGTAAATCGAATTTGTCGAAAAAAACTTACACTAGGGGCTCAGAGTACCTCGTTGAACATTATGGAATAATCTTTAAAGCTACTTCTATACTTTATGACAAATATTGGTTAGATAATATCATAAAAATGTTCATTCATATCAGTATACTGGCTTTGCCTCACTCATAAACCGTTCTCGAACGGTGAAGTAATATTGTTCAGAGGCTCTAGTGTAAGTTTCTTTTGACAAACTCGATTTAACGCATCGAACGCGTTAGGCGCTTCAATCGGTGGAAAGCACGAAACGGACCAATCGGAGCACCGAACGCGTTCGATGCGTTAAATCGAGTTTGTTGAAAGAAACTTACACTAGGACCTCAGATTAGGTAAGTCTCAAAGACGAAATGATCGCAGTATGTTGTGATCACATAGAGAAAGCTGAGGCATTACATAACATAGCATCAGGACTGTGTTCCCCCTCCACATTTAGCTGATGTCGTATTTTTTTTAAGGATACTGTCCCACTCTAGGAATTATTCCTGTATCGTGGGTGCGTTTACAAACACATATATTCACATACACAAAGACCCAGACCCAAAACAACTATCTGTAGATCATGCAAATATTTGTTCCGTGCGGGAATCGAACCTGCGACACGTAGTGCAGCAGTCTATCTCTCACATACATTGAGTCTCATGTAGTACATACCCACAGGCTCTGTTCCAGAGTCCGTGCTTTTACGGAGAATTTCTATACAAAAAGTCCCAATAACACTTTGACCGACTCGGGAATCAAACCCAGGACCTCACGCTCAGCAATCGCGCTTGCAACCACTAGACCAGTGAGGTAGTCAAATTATATATACAGCGAAGAATGCAGAGTTTGTTGCTTGTTATGGATGTCAGATATTTTATATAATCAAGGTGCCGAACATAGGAACACTACAGTACTATAGTAGGTACTGCCTTTTTCCCATAATCATTCGAGATTGTAGGTCCGATGCTACGCAGAGGAGTTATGCAAAAGCCCTACCACCAGCGGCGTGCACAGAGTTTTTAGACAGGTTAGGCAGAAAAATTTAAAAGCTTACTTACTTACTAAAAATACCTACTGCATGTTGGTATTGGTTCATCGTCTTGTCGATTAAATAATGATGTACCTATGTGATTTTCCACCTTAAATATGTTATAATAAATATTTATTTGAATTATCTAGGGTAGGCAGTGTCTTTTTGTCTTTATGAACCGCACGCCACTGCCTACCACCAATAAAGTTGACACATTTTCAGTTCAATATTACACGAAATCCGGCTAAAATCAGGAATATAAATATTTATTTTTCACGAATGGAGTAAAATACGAATAAAATGGGTAAAGAATGATGTTAAACGATTTTCAATATTCCTGAAGTCAGGTTTACAATTTAATTCAAAACTGATCTGCACTCTAAATGGTAGATATTGGTTACACGTGTATCGTTGAACGCTTCCAAATTGTTATTGACACTCCAGAAATACCCGTGTTTTTTGGTTCGGATATTTCCAATAAATTCTTTTTATTTTATTTAAAATAATATGTTTATTATACATATATATATATACGAAACACTAATTTAAATAAACCCGTGTATACTTATAATAAATTTTTATATCCACATTTCCCCGCTGCCGGTATAGAGTCCTATGTAATTGAGGCGAGCCTATTGACACCTACTGAGCACAGTTACAAACTCTATGCTACTGCAGATTTGTCCGACCCGGGAATCAAACTGAAGACTGCACGCTCAGCAGTCGCGCTTATGACCACTAGACCAGTGAGACTGTCTATTTACTGTAAAAATATTATAATAATACTTTAGACAGTAGGTATCAATATTATTGATACTGTCTAAAGCTATCATGTTTAATTTATTATATAGCATTGTTAAATTAAAATATATTTTTAAGCAAAAGCAGTACGGAAAATCATCACTACCTACATCTTTTTCATATTTTTGACAGTTTTATTACCTTCACGAGTGCATCGGAAGACATAATTCACGTCAAATTGACATGTGATCGATGCTTGAATATTTTTCTCTCATCAATAGTTATATCTGCCAGATAGATGGGAGATTTTTCGATTATATTTTATGTTAAAAAAGAACCATATGAACAGGGACGTAGGTAGGTACCTGAAGTTTCAAAACGCAGTGTGTTAAATATTTTAGTTAGACACGTTCGGTGAACTTAAATTTGTGAGAATATCTATGTTAAATAGTACTAAATTGCTCAGATTACGAAAGTTTCGAAAGTATATTAGTAATGTATATTATACCCACTAAATACTGTTTAATGAAAGGATCTTCATTGGGAAAATTGTTTCAATCTGTACTTAGTACCCGTAATGCTTGTTGTGCCTTCAATCCAGTACGTATTTCGTATCTACGATACCAGATGGCGTTACTTGTCTCTGCTCTATATAATCTCCTGGCAATAATGAATGTGTTTTCAATCACTTTATTGAAAACAAAACTACGTAGAATGCAAATTTTATAAATGATCTCTGAGTTTTAAGAAACCCACTGCGCAATCTTTTATAAAAATCATCATTTTGTTAGCTAGTTGTTGTCGAGTATTTCTCAAACATATCTGATTGGTTTCCAGGCATAACATAAGTGACGGAATACTGATTAAAACCTTCATCAGTAATATTACCTAAGGCTTTTTTGAAGGAAATAAGACATCTGCATTTTTGGCATAAATTTAAAAACAAAATGTGCCGAAAATCCTAACTCCAAAAAGTTCGAATTGCTCCGAAAACTTGAAATGTTACGATACCATCTGGAGATGTAGAACGTAATCCTTGAAGTTGTACAAACTTTTATGTTGCGCTGAAAACTTAAAACACATTCAGGCAGTGTTGTACACCGTGCAGAACAGCCTAACTATTCTATCTCGAGGCATGTATTACTCGGCAAAAGGTATATAATAAACGTCTTAGGTGAAAAGTGGCTTAAAATATTTAATTTTTTGGTGAAAAAGCTACACTATTAAACTATTATAGCTGATATTTTATGCGATTTCATGTGTTAAGTAGATATATGAAACAAACGAATGGGTAGAGTGTAACGCGATATTTTCCACGGGTTTTTTTCAACTTTAATTAAAACTTTCTGTTCTTTTCTGTGAAAATTGTAAAACGCTGAAAATGTAATTTGAGCTTCTAATCTAAATTTGTGTGCGAAGTACTCTGGCTAGATAGACCATAGCTAATGACATACCAGAGGGTCGCATTTACAAGTGGGCTTTATTGGAAAGAGTTGGAAAAAATAGACCCTATTGAGTTCATAAAATTTGACGTTATAGAGTTCCCTTTTGTCATTCATATTAAACATGTTATTCTCCACCCCCCAATTATTCAGATATTTGTAAAGAGCATTAAATAGCATCAAGCCTATATGGGCAGTGGTGTACTTTTCAAGGTACACCCACATTTCGCAAATAATGTTATTGAGTCCCTTATAATTGGAAGCGACCGTATTACATCGGGCACAATTTTAAACTGTTTGTTTTTTCCTAAAAATATATATAATTATTATATATTTATGTCTTCTATAATATTACTACGACGACAATTTTAGGTAATTTGAACCATTTATAACTACATTAGTATATTGAATCTACTCACTTGGACTACTTATTTTGAATTTCCGATATTATAAATTTACCTTCACTCATTTCTCAATTCATCTTGCGAATTAATTATCCTTTTGTGATTGAAATCTCAGTAATTACTGCGACAGCTACCAAATGGTAGGTACCCCATTTTGGGAGGTTGATAATTGTCAAAATGTGTACAAAAGGAATGAATAATGGCCCCCCATTTAGAGAACCTTACATTCAGGGTAGAAATAAGTCTATATTCTTGTATTATACAACTAGATGGACAACGATGTAAGTACAGATTTAGAATTGCAAATTGTGGAAAGAAAAGTATGACCGTGAGCAGGGATCGAATCTGCGACCTTTATTATACTCCTTCTTCTATTGTTTCAATAAACAAATATGTTAAACACTATATTGTTTTGGAAAGGTGTGTGGCCAGATGAATTGCGTTTAGTGTGGCCGCGTTAAGGTCGTCCTTTGTGCAGATGTTTGGGCACAAGGGACAAACTAGCAAACGTGACATTGTTTGTATTGGAACCCCGCAGTCATATCCGGTAATACTGGGAATACTGGGATCCCTTAACCCCCATTTGCACAAGTTAAACATGCAACGACCAACTTGAGTGCGGAGTTTGTATCGGAGTTTAATTATACTGGGGACTTAATTATAACAGAGGGTGTTATGTTTTAATAACATATAGAAATTTAATTCGTCAAAAATCCTAGGTACATAGAAAGAAGGAATGAAAAAAGAAGTAAGGTTAAAATCAAGCTCATATTTCCTAAACGGGTTAGGGAAAGTAATGTTACTTATTACAATACTGACATATCGCTTATGACGGTATTAAATATCTCGATAAATTGCTCTCATTTTTAATTAAATTGTTTTAGAGAAATTAAGAGAAATGAATAGTTTACGGTCACTTATCCATATACAATATAACTAGCTTCTGCCCGCGGCTCCGCCCGCATTTTCCCGGGATAAAATGTAGCTTATGTGCTATTCCAGACTATAACCTATCTCTGTGCTAAATTTCATCCAGATCTTTTCAGTAGTTTTTGCGTGAAAGAGTAACAAACATCCATCCATCCATCTTCACAAACTTTCACATTTATAATATTAGTAGGATGTTTAACACGTAGCCAATCCACATGGCGGACGGATATGAATATTGATCAAAGGCTAATTCAGACTGAATCTCATCAAGCTAAGGGAATATGTCCAACACGCTTTGATATCTATGATTATGATAGGTGCTTTCCACGACAGTACGCGACACAAGCTGGTCATGTCTGATTCAAATATCTGTGTTCTATGTTCTTCTGCTGAGTCGGTAGGATTTATCACACAAAGATTAGTCGCAATGTATCGAAGCTGCGCCAAGGAGCGTCAGACGATTTCAATGACCTGCTTTGTTCAGAATTTTCTACACCCGTTACTTACAGACTTAATATACCTATCTGATATACTGAAACTCATCGATATATAGACAGACACAGAGGAACACGTATCTGTAGGATATACAAATAGGTATTATTTTGTTCAGCACGGGGATCAAACCCGCGTTTCATAGCGCAGAGAGATAATTGCTTCGTCACTGCGCCAACCATGCCGTCTAACTTGTTTGAAACAATCTTTGGCTAAGAATATAATGTTTAAATTTTAATTCTGCACGTGTTTTAATTATAATTTTGCCTATTAAAAATAATTATGTTTCGTTGATAATGCCAAAGTAATACTCACATTACACTGTCATTATCAACGAAACATAATTTGAGAAATATATAAATAAATGTAATAAATGCTGGCAACACTGTAAAAGGATACATATCTTTTATGACAAATTCTTCAAGTTTATCATAAAATGGAGCATGATAATGTTGACGATGCTTAAGAGGATTAGAATATGGTAATAAGGCATGACAAGGTATCTAACGCATCTCCCTGCTCGTTTGTATAACTTTACATAGCTTTGTCTGGTGCAACAAAGAGTTTTATATTATAACTACACTAGAATGATATATGGGAATGTCGGAATTATTTGATGAAACAAAAACCAATGCATCGAATAATGTTTCAGTATTGGTTTTGAAAATGGTTCCTACAACAGATCTTTTCACTCAATCTCAGGATACATTAGAAGAGTTTCCACCAGTGACGAAACATGAGTTCGTCTGGCGCACTTTGGGCGGTCGGCTTCAATACCAACTTTGTTGAGCAGTTTTTTACGACTTAAAATCGGGCTTTATGCGAAAGTAAATGCTGCTAACGTTATGCCTCTATTATATTTTAATTTGGTATTTTTCATGAAAATATACGTTCTTTATACATTCGTTTCTAGATTAGGAAAACCACGCTGCGCTCCAAAAACCAAATTAGAGATGTAGCTCAGACTGCTGCTAAATTAAAGTGAAGTTGGGCCGGCCATGTTTGTCGGATGCCGGATAGTCTATAGGCCAAAACTACTAACAGAATGGTCTCCAAGTAGAAAACGACACCGAGGTAGACCGCACAGAAGATGGCGAAACGAACTTGATGCCTTCAACTTGATGTCAACTTGATGTCCCATTGTTGGGCAAAGGTCTCCCAGGGGGAGACCTTTGCCCAACAATGGGACATCAAGTTAAGTATAATATAATATATGTACATTAGTTTGACTTTCAAACTTACGGCATTGTAGAAAATTTAAACGAAACTGCAATAAAGATTGTCTTTTGTACGGCACAAGCGTAAAACGGTGTGAAGATAAAACTTTGAAGTTCCTTCATTTCTGTACAATAGAGGTTTTCATAAAGTAAGGGCCTTTTTGTTCGCATGATGTCAAATTGGTGTCGTAAAACTATAAATATCATCGCCATGGTTTAAACTGCAGGAACAAATCGCCTAGCAGGTACGAATTTTAATATATAGGCTCACGGAACAATTTAACTTGAGGAATGACTGGAGGAGAGTAACTATAATATATAAAATAGAAATGGCATTTATACTAACATTCTGTATTAAAATATTAATTAACTAGCTCATTGGCCTAACGGTACAAGAGCAACTAGTGAGTGTGAGATCCTGGGTTCGACTTCTTGGGTTGTGTTTGCCTGATGGATATTCTCAGTAGCAGTCCGAAGTTTGGAACTGTGAACGATAGATGGCAATAGGTCCCTTATTACATGGGACTCAATTACATTATCGGACAAATGTAGGTGTAAATTAGTATGCATCTGCCTTACCGTTTGGGGAACACAGGCGTGATGCTATGTGATCTTTATTATGTTAAAAAGTTGGTGTTGGCGCAGTGGTTGAGAGATCGACTGCTGCGCTACGTATCGCAGGTTAGATTTCCGCACGGGACAAATATTTGTATGATTTACAGATAGTTTTTTCAGGTCTGGGTCTTTGTGTATGTGAATATATGTGTTTGTAAACGCACCCACGATACAGGAATTATTACAAGAGTGGGGCAACGTTTTTTGTTTTTTTAAAGTACACACCTATAATCTTAGGAACGAGTGGAATCTCGGCCAGTCGTGTGATGTTGGTTGTATGTTTTTAATAACAAGAGGATTATGTTTATTATGTTAGAAAACAAAACCCGAGGCTCTGTTTTAATGGCGCTCTGTTTTTTTTTCGTAATTTATCCCTAATCGTAAACTCGATAAAGATTATGAAGCGTCAAGCATTCATACTATAAAAACTTTTTTTCTTACAAGTTTATGAGCGGCTATGAAATTAGTAATTTGAAATATTACGATTAAAATTCATAGTAATTTAATAGCTGCTGTAAAATAATATTAAAGAAATTAATGGGTGAATGTAACGGTCAAAAACATTAGAGTAAGAAATCAATATTTATATTGTCTTTATTAAGTAACAGTCATTCCCATATATCTAGAAGAACATAACGTAACATAGCATCGGGCCTATATTCCCCAAAAAGTTAGGGAGAGGTGTATCTACTACAGTCCAATTGCTGTGCCTGACGGGGCCCACAATGACCAAATTATTTGTAACATTCACCACCTACCACTTACCACTTACTTAGTTACTTACCACCTAGATTACATTGTGGAACGCAATAAATATCGAGTATTAAGTATTGAGTACTATTACACCTATATTTCACCGATGTCGTTATTGAGTCCTATGTAACAGGGAGCGAGCCTACTGCCATCTACTGGGTACCGTTTCAGACTCCGTACCACTACTGAGAATTTCCATACGGAAAAACCCAATAACACTTTGCCCGACCCGGGAATCGTGCCCAGGGTCATACACTCAGCAGACGCGCTTGGGACCACTAGACGAATGAGGCAGACTACACAGTCATAAAATAATGAGCACGATGTCTACGTGTACCCAGACCGGTAAACGTCGCTTTGTATCTACCCAAGATAAATTTTGTCTTCGGCAAAAATAAAATGTATTATAGTAGATATATGTATGTATGTTTTATATATATACAGACTGGTTCAATAGCGCAGTTCCGGCTGCCGAAGGATTAATAAAACAATAATCACTCCATCCACACATAACATTTTATATCCTCTGAATATATTCTGTAATTCTCTGAATATTTAGTTTAACTCTCAAACAAAATATACTGTAAATACGCGCACGCTAGGGATCATATTCAAATATTTTGAAATGTAAATAATATGGATGAAAAAGTAAATTGAAAAAGTAGTACCTACATTTATTTTCTGTTCGCGTCTGGTTACATCGCTATTTTTCTGATCGCTGGTGGTTTAGATTTCTCGGAACCTCATCCTTTAATTAGACTTTTCATAACTAGGGAACGGCTTTGACTCCAATCATATAGGTTTTATTTTGATAAAACATTGTCCAAATTGAGTAGTTAGTATTCAGTATTGTGGATACAGTTTACAGATATAATTAAGTAGTAAGTAGTAGTAGTGATAATAAATATTACAAACACAAATATATCAACAAGAATCTGTAGTAGAACGAGTATCATAGAACGTGTCA
Organism: Shargacucullia verbasci; assembly: GCA_947562105.1. Lineage (NCBI taxonomy): Eukaryota > Metazoa > Arthropoda > Insecta > Lepidoptera > Noctuidae > Shargacucullia > Shargacucullia verbasci. The sequence goes on along the minus strand of OX387297.1, from coordinate 7,642,961 downwards.
AATTCGTTTTCGTAGAACACACAAAAATATTATGAATTATCAAGTTTATGAGTGTTTGGGGCACATTGAGGCTTGAGTAATTTAGCTATATTGAATTGTGTTTCTGTGAGTGTTGTGTCTTGTTTCCAAAGTAATAACAAACGATAACGAGATTCCTTACAAAGTTATTGGTTACAGAATAATAACTTCTGAACTATTTTCTGAAACGGGCTATGACAGAATAGGCAATCACTGTACCTGAGGTTATTATTTAGTCTGTGACGGTAGTTATCTTCGGGTTTTGCTTTCGATTGTCGTTTACAATAAATTCTGTATCGGTTTAAGTCATTTTATACTCTATGTCATGAAGAATAGAGTTCGAAATAATTTGTAGGTTTCAATATTACAATAGTATTGAAAATGAGAACTTTATGATATTGGTGATACTTAAAACGTGACGACACGGTTGGCTCAGTGATTAGCTTTCTGCGCTAGGTGTCGCGGGTTCGATTCTCGCACGGAGCAAATATTTGTATGATCTACAGATAGTTGTTTCAGGTCTGGTTGTGTGTGTATGTGACATGTAGAGGAAAGTAACCAAATATGGAATAGAAACCTAATATGGAATACCATTGTTTCTCGGAAACTAATACTCCGAGTCGCAAAAGACAGTGATCTTCTATCTCTTTCCATCATTATACTCGCGTACAGGTTTCAACTTGTCAGTTGCACAAGCGCGGTGGCCGCAATCAGTGTGTTTTGTTTTGTCGCTGAGAGAAACATTTTTAAGGTACGCAAAAACTAATTCTTTTTCGATATGTGATTATAAATAACATTGTATTTATTATGGCTATGCACTGCTTACATGTTTGTCTTAATACTTTACAGGCTTTTTAGTCTCTGATTGTGTTAAGTAAAAACAAAAATATACGTTTTCTTATCGTATTGGAATTTCCGAATATGGACAGCTCGATAAAACCCAGACAAAACACAGAATTTGAACCAGAACACTCAACTTGTGGCCTTGCTCGCAGCACTCTAAATCTTGTGGTTCCCAGAGTGTATGTTTTGTAACGGCCTGTTTTGTGAAGACACTTCAAGGGACACATGGATCAAATGCCTCATGTGTGGGCTCTGGGCACATGGTGATTGCGCTGGGGCAGATTTTTACACGTGGATTTGTGATTATTGCAAGTAGCTTGGTTCCTTTTTACATTTGACAAAGTTCATATAGTATCTAATATAATTAAAAAAATAAAATTAAGGTTTATTGTTCATATTTTTGTAGTGGTCCATATTTGGGTACCTATTCCATAATTAGGTACATGTATGTTGATTTTGTTTTTTAGAAAATTTTATAATAATAATTCATTTAAGTAACACAAGACTGTTATCAAGTTAAGCGTAACTGTATAACTGATAATAATATAAATAAAAGTTTTTGATTAACACTATCGCTTTTTTTAATAACACAAAAACAAAATGGTATTCCATATTTGGTTACTTTCCTCTATGTTTGTAAACTGTACCCACGATACAGGAGAAGTCCTAGCGTGTTTAAAAAAATGTTTAAATACAAACAAAAAATAAATGTTTCGTATACCTATAACTACATGATGGAACCAGTTCCGTAAAAAAATTCTTCAGAATATGAAAGAGAACATTTGCTTTGTGATAAGTTATAAACATTACTAGAGTAGTTTGAAGAACTTGAGTAGTAACTGCTATGTACAGTATGTATAACTGGTTGAACATAGCACATATATACATGGAGATAACGTACAAAGACATAATAATTTATGCTTGATGTAAGGAATACAAATATAAATAAAATAAAAACAAAATGTCACAGCATTAGTACAGGCATTTGGCTGGAATTTGTGGGAATGGCATTGTGTGATCCGTACTTCAAACAAACCGCTTCAAAAATGCGAATGTCCACAACTGAGGAAATTTACTAGATTTTTTTTTTCTTATTTTTCAAATTTTTGGAATGTCAATCGTATATTGAACTTTACTGGGTCCTATTTTTTACTGGTCAGTATGTATTAGACTACATATTTACTACTGCTCTTTTATGTACTGATACATACTCTGCTTTTCTCAAAGTGGACTCTGACAGTCATAATTCTACTCCACATATATTTAATACAAGCTTCCGCTCGCAGCTTCGCCCGCGTGGTTTACGAACCCGTATATTTTTCCGGGATAAAAAGCCTATGTGCTTTTCCAGACTATAATCTATCTCTATGCCAAATTTCATCCAGATCCATTCAGTAGTTTTTGCGTGAAAGAGTAACAAAGATCCATCCATCCATCCAACCTCACAAACTTTCACATTTATAATATTAGTAGGATACGATAGTCGGATTATATTCAGTACTGATTGTCCGATTGTTGGGTAGATCTCCCTAGAGACTTTCACGTCTCTAATATTTTCTCCTTGGTGAATGAAACTATCCAAGTCGTGACCTCCCTGCGAGCAGTAATTTTGGGGACCTACAAATAGGTGCGTTACGAGGTAATAAGCATTTTTTTTTTTTTTAATGTGATTGACGGCAAGCGAGCAGACGGTTCGCCTGATGGTAAGCGATTAACGTCGCCCATGGACACCCGCAGCACCGGAGGAGTCACAAGTGCGTTGCCGGCACCCTATCATGTCGTGTAAACATTAACTATTCGGTCGTTATAAGGCAAATAAAATCTCGTACAGTTTTATTTATAAATTAAATACTACTGAAGAAGATCTTTAAAACTTATTCTAGTCATTTCACTCATACAATAAAATATAAAATAAAATTGATAAGAGAAATTGAAGACGCACGAGCGAGAGGAATAAATAGCTTTTTCGACCGCACACTGAGTGCGGACGTCGTACGAGGTTTAGGTTGCCATGTGTTCATCGAGCACAGTATCTTTTCCAGATGGATTGACTCTTTTATCAAATAATTAAGTAATTTATGTCCTGTCAAAAACAGCCAGCCTATCAAAAATGTAAGATATACAAAAATTATACCCAATTTTCTCTTATAATAAAGTTAGCATTTCTGTTTTTAGGAAAATCTAGGCTAAGTCGATTTTAATCATACACCATTGAAACATATTTAACAGAGTCACCAGAAATAGGCGATGGTTTTTCGTAAAAACTGATGGTGGTTTTTTATATCCCCCGACGAAAAAAGGAGGGTTGTTAACGTGTGTATACTGTGTATCCGTGTGTCTATCTGTGGCATCTTAGCTCCTAAACGGATGGACTGATGCGATTAAATAATGTTTAAAAAAATCTAAAATGATGTCATGAAAACATTAAAAGCATTTTGTGTTTCCGTACATACATTATAATTATTACTGTACTACGATTAGTTTTAAGGATAATTTTGTTAATACTGTCCGTCTTTACCTTGCAGGAGGTAGTGAATATGATTAAGTTATAAGTGCACCATATATTCTCAAAGTTAAGCGAATTGTATTTTTATAAATAATAAATAACTTCAACCCATTACTGTCCCACTGCTGGGCAAGGGCCTCTTCTCAAGATGAGAAGGGTTAGGCCTTAGTCCAAAACGCTGGCCCGGTGCGTGTTATTGAACTACAAACACCATCGAGAACTTTATAAAACGCTCTCAGATCTGCAAGTTTCTTCAAGATGTTTTCCTTCACCATTAACACAATTGATAATTAAATCAAATTCTGATCCGCACATGATTCCGAAAAGTCAGAGGTGCGGGACGGGTTTGAATACAGGCTTTGGAAAGCTAGCGATTAACCACTCAGGTATCACTGCACTCTTATTGGGAAATAAATGTCTTAAACCGTATATTATTTACAATTTATATAACCCTAAGTAAGTTGTCTACAAAATCATGCGCAACCGTGGTACATCTATCTATACAAACAAGAAAAGCGCAAACCGCTTGAAACCAGATATTGCTACGTAAGTCCTACTTTAAGTTGAAAGTTCTGAAAGTTAAATACCTACGTCATGTACTTAACTGAGTAAGTTGTGTTTGGGTTTGGAACACATCTGTTGCGGCTTATTTGGACTGTCGTAACTTTGAATCATCTGCTTGAAATATACCATGTTTTAATATTACGCATAATCTTAATGACCAGGAATTAACCAGTGACACCTATCGCAGTGAAGCGACAACTGAAATCCTACATCGTATTATAAGAGTTTTTAACACTTAGGCTATGGGATCCGAGTACGCGCCTCTTGTTTAAAGAGATCGCAAAGCGATTAGTCGACTCCACGCGTGATCAGACGGCTGGTCTATTATTTAGTCAAAGAATCGGCATTGCCATACAGCGTGGCAACGCTGCCAGTCTTCTGGACTCAATGCCGGTTGACAGTGATGCGGAGGAATATTTCGACGCGTACGTAATGTTTTTATATTTTTTATATAATATTTTTTCATTTTTAATCTGTTTAGTGTGTTAAGTAGTTAGTAATAAGTACTTAGTAAATTTAATTTGTATTAGAGTTTTCAATTAATCCAACATTTACACAAATACGCAAATGGCAAGGGTTTGGCCCGCAAGGTTTTAAGGCCAGTTGCAACCACCTCGCCTGGTTAGAAACTCCACCTAAAAGAACACTGTACTACCTCGTTCCTCCAGCCTCCATATAATGGTGATGAAATTTCAGTCCATACCAAAATAGGTTAGACAGATTAGTGCTGAAGATTTAAAAAAATATCATTCATTTGTTCTCTACTCTATATTACTTAGCAATCTGTCCGCCCCGACTAGTTTCATTCATCAACATCAGCAGACCTTTTTCCCCCAACTGCTGAGTATCCAATCAATGACTTTATTTTAGTTAAAAAAACCTGAGATAGGTAGGTACGTGAGTATTCTTTTGAAATTGAAAATCTAGTATTTGCTATTTTAAACGTTGGTACAAAATTTATACTCATATCAGCTTTATTTAGGTGCATTTTTCGGGAAACTCTATTTATACGGTAAACACCGCTCATGAATAGAATGCAGGAATCAGGTCGAGTCTTTTTTATTTTATAAAAACGTTGCCCATGCTTGAATTTCTCCACTCTGACAAATAATAGTGACTGTGTAGTACAGATTATATTCAGGATCAGATCACACACACCCACATCCGGGAAAACTATCTGTTCCGCCTGGCGATGGAACCTGCAAGTCATGAGACAGAAAGTAAATCGCTAAGTCACTGCGATAATCATGTCGTTAAGTTAAATTAGTTAAAATGTATACTTATATATAAACATCCATATGTTTGTTAGAAATAATTAGCTGATGATACAAGCGACCCGACAGAAGTAATTGACCTGTTCTCGAGTTCATAGAAAAATCACATCGATAAAAATACTTTTAGTTTTTCCAGAAATTTCCAGTTTACCGGGCAACTTTTTAAATTTTTCTTTCTTTAACAAAATAAATCGAATTAAAAAAAAAAATTGCCATATATGTCCAACCGTTACTTTTTTATTTATATAAATAAAAACGTCACTTCGCACTCAAGACGCGAAACTAAAATACAAACTACCAGTATCATCATATATCATAACAGTACCGAGTTTCGTGGAGTAATTGTTGTTTATCATCAGTGGTCAGCCACCCGGGGCGGTTTTTTATAGACCCCCCAAATAAAAATAAAATAACAAATATTGCTAAAATATTTAAACTTTCTTTTTCAATGTACAGAATGGAAAGGTTGGTTACTCGCGTTTTGCTCATTGTGCATCCTAAGTACGATTTTGCTAATTTTAATTTTTAAAATCTTCTTTCACACGAACCCACTGATATGCAAATAGTTATGAAAAACCTCGAAACAGACACAGAATAGCCTTATTTAGGATGGATGTCAGAAGCTCCAAGGTAGACCTTTTCTGTAGTCAAAGTGTGTGACAGTGGCTCTCCTGCGGGCGCAGACTGTCGCCCCTTGGAGCTTTGTTTTGCGAGCTTTCCGGAAATGATTTAAAAAAATAAAACAATTTTTACTTAGATAACCAAACTTGGCTATCTCAATCTAATAACTCAGGCGACTCGTGAGATGGTTTTGTATGAACTTGAAGAGAGAAGTGGAAGTATTAAGAACCGGCGCGACTGGATGTAAGAAAATAAAAAAGATGAGAGAACTGCCACGGCAGAAAGTGTGGAGTTAACTGACAACCGCGCGCAATGAAATCACTTTTATAGGAGTTAGAGATGCGGATGTCAGCAGATTTAGTAAAAGTGAGATAGGGTATAACAGCACCCAGGTCAGACCGCCCCCATTGCCCCCCCTTTACGCCGCCACTGTTTATCATAAAACCTGACAGCAACGTGATTTGTGCATACCCCAGGGATTAAGTCCCGGTTATACAAAGGTGAATGTTGATGAACTTTGATGTTTTTATACATATTAATACGTGCCCTACGTACGAACGTATATATTTTCATTACTAATAGGGTGTAAGGACCTTACATCATCAAGATTTTAAGCTGCGTTCAAAAGTTCAAACCGATATGAATCCGCCCACGTGCAGATCGCGCTGTAATTGTTTCTATAGAAATGTCACCTTTATTTTTGTAGTAACAGTCACGGTGCGGGCGCGGGCGGCAGTTTCGCATCAGTTTGTGCGCATATTTATAGTCATTCACCTATGGATGTAGTGTACCTTCGGGAATACCCCTACCCACTGCTAGCGTCCACCTGTCAGCTTTGTTGCAGCCGTATAATCTGAGGTGAACGCGCTGTCTTAGATACAGACTAAATATAAAGGAACAATATTGGGATTAAGTCGTCACGTCACTCTACGTACGCTACCTCTTCCTACAAAGGTATTCTTTTTAAAATAATATATACTAATTGTTTATGTACAGTACAACACAGCCGAAGAAAGAGATAGGTATACAGAGACAGCAGAAAGAGGCCACTCGGCGAAGGTTTTTCTTAAGAACTGATGGTGGGCTTTTATATCCCCCGACGAAAAAAGGAGGGGTGTTAAGGTGTGTATCTGTGTGTCTGTCTGTGGCATCTTCGATCCTAAACGGATGGACCGATTATGATTTAGTATTTTGTTTGAAAAGTGACTTGATTAAATTGGAGTTTGCCTAAACATACGTCAAGTATGTCTTATAATTTTAATAATTACTCGAATACATCCATAATAGTCTGAGAAACCGTCCTAACTATTATACCTAGCGCTATATTCGTTAGTGTTTAAATTGAAAGTCTGTTTGGACACAACGTCATTAATGTCCAAAATTCAATCTTTCTCTTTAATGAAATATTTGAGGTTTTTGTACCAATAGGATAGGTATACCTTCCAGAAATACTGTATTATACTAAAAATACAAATCAATCAATCAAATGAACAATGCGAAAATTTTCTGAACCGTTGGATTGTTTTAATTCCATGTTGAATATTAGTTTACTGTTCAGGCGACAAAGTAAAACTGACTTTGTTTTACTTTTAGGCCACAGATCTTGTTTGTATCCTATTTTTAGCTCATCATGAAGTACCTTTCTCTTTATTCTATTTTGAAACAAGTAGGGCTTTGATTCCTATTTCAGTCTACAAAGTGGAACCTTTATTTTTCCAGGAAATTGTCTGATACAGAAAAGGAAATTTATTTTTGAAACAATAGATTCTTTTTAGGAATTGGAAAAGGAACGTTGTACTGTGCTGTAATTTTAATTGCCACACTCGACGGGTTAAAAGTTAAAAAAATAAAAGTTAGTAAACATAGAATTCAGAAATAACATGATTGTCTCCATATTCTTTATTACAGTACCTCCTTTCGAAGCAGACAGTGTGCAAACGGTCTGCGTAAATGTAATAATTCACTCGTATATTTACTAGCTGATGTGGATAGTAATAAATTTGGAAACGGATGTCTGCATTCTCACACGTATTTATATGTTTTACCTACAGGGTGTATTTGAAGGAGTACGAGATTAAAGATCTGTTTTAAGACTTTAGGGTTTAGAGTACTACGCCTATGTAGTAACGATAATCCCTATTTGAGCACTACTTCGTCTGGTCTAGACTGGGGATTCAAAATGAAAGTATTGTAGAATGTTCGTGTACCGGATATATTTCGCGAATCCCCAATGAGAGAACCGTTCGCTAGGACCAGTGCGCAGTAACTCTCCGTTCGTTGCATACCTCACGTTCTCATACATTTTGCTAATCTTGCACTCTGCCTTAAATGCTTACATGTGCCCCTACAAGACCTAATAAACCAATAAAAATAGAATGTATCAGCCCTGGACTACTAGGCTTGACTGGAAAAAAATCAATATATTTTGTGTTTTGCTTTTAGTTTACAATCTCATCTGTTAACGCATCGTACTCTTCTGTAGGGTTACTTTCATTTGACAATTTTGAAGTAAAGGTTACTACGTATTGAAAAATCGTTTTTAGACCCGATTGTACATGAGACATCATGATTGTTTACATTATAAGACATTTTTTGAAGAATAACAACATAACATGGCGTTAAACTACATTTTGTCGATGCCATTATTGAATCACATGTAATAGCCTAGCCTATTGCTATCCTTTGCTGTTATTTACAAGTTCCTTACAGAAAACCCTAATTATAATACTTTGCCGACCGGCAGCCTAATTACGTAAAAAAGCGACAGCAATGCGTTACCACGCGACAGCAATCTCACTGTCAGCCAATACATTATATGTTACAAAAATGACGTTTGACAGAAGTTATCGCGCAATCTACGCCTATCACTACATCGGTAATTAGGCTGCGGGCCGGGTAAAGTCTTATTGGGTTTTTCTGTAGCAACACGGAGTTTGTAATTGTGCCCGGTTGATGGCAATGGGCTCGCCGTCTATTACATGGGACTCAATAAGAGCATCGACGTAATATGAGTGTATAATAGTAAACCTCTGCCTAACCCTTCGAGGATTACAGCTACATGCTATGTTACGTTTTATTTCTAGGATTCAAATCCAACTTACTTTAGTATACACCATGTAGAACGACTGTCAAGACGACAACTGTTAAGGATGCTTTATCTTAACTTGTAAAGTTTATTGTTCTTACTTTAAGTGGGTGATACATTTATTCCTGTACAATAATACTCATCCGATTTATAAACTTCAAGTGTAGCAAGTAAAACAAGCACGTACACCACACAGTTTTTATATTTGTTTTCTGCAGCACTCATTTTTGAATTTTACATATAGGTAGTTACACTTTTTGGGGAAGTTTTATTACTGTTTTTTTTTTCCTGTTGTGTGTAAATCATGAATGATACGAGCATAATGTAACATTTTTAGTATTTCTCATGTTCTTATGAGCGGAAAAATATAATTACATATGTAAGCGCCGAAACTCGTTAAACACCAAACATGTGTAGCCTGAAGGTTTGTTTGGCTGGAAGCTTACTCTGAAACTTAAAATATTCTAAAGAAGAAGTATTTGCAAGTGTATCCGAGGTATAAGCAAAGAGGCATGACTTAATTACCTACGTACATAACATAACGTTACGCTTGTATTCTTTGAAGGGTTAGACAAAGTTTGACGAAATGTTGGTACAACAGTAGACGGTCGAAAATTTGCCCAAAGCCGTTATTAAGTCCCATGTAATAGGAGGCAAGCGTATTGCTTATATAAATTGTTCGGCTTGGAAATCGAACGCTTGCGATTAAACCAACGAAGTCGTCTAAAATTCCGGCAGAACCGAAATTGTGCACAGAAAAAGTACACTCAGAGTGTTACCGACAGCGTTGCGCAATTGCCAAGGTCACTTTCAACGGTGCGTGAGATCGTGGTTGAGTTTGCACCGACGCATTGTGGGAGAAGGCTTGTCTGTGTTAACGTAGACGTTTCCGACGAACTCACCGTCTGGAGGCTGTTCCGATGGTACGAATAAACCACCTATCGCTAATTTCAAATGTTAGGTGGGAACTTGTGCTTGGTCTCTTTAACGATCATTTTCGAATGACAATGACAAAATGGCTTTGGCACCCGGAACGACACGCACCATAGAAAGCCATGGTGCGGTGTTATCCATGGTCGGCCGTGCTTAACATACCATAACAGACCATGGGAAGACACCTTAACACACAAATGTTTCTACGCACTAGGCTATTGTATGTAATAATTATATTACAAAATTTGATACAACTTTGAACTACTTTAGTTAGTGTTACACTATAAATTCTGTTTCAAACTGAAAATAGGGTTAACATACAATGTTAGATCTCTCCGGATTGTAAGGCTATGGTTTGGCCCTCCCTAGCAGAATACCAACAAAACAATTAAGTGTGCGACCAGTAAAGTGGTTTAAAAGATTTGCTCGAAATAGGATCAAATTTTGTTTGACAAACACGCATATGTAAAGCCATATGTAAATTGACTGCATTTGCATGACAAAGGTTTGATTTGTAGCCGGAGGGATACAATTATAGGACGCGTGTCATGCTCCGAGATCGGAGCTTTAAAAAGGCTCGTAACAAAATACACTGCTATTCTCTTGCAAAAAGAAATAAAATATATGTTTTCGTTTCATACTTGGACATGCTTTGGTAAAAAATGACGAAACAAAGTGAAAATGTTTTGTAAAAAAAATTGCTCCAATAAAAAAAAATCTTTATGAATGTAATTTTGTTTCGGCAGTCGTATTCGAAATGATTATTTCATTGTGAAGAGGGTTTTAAATATTGAAATAAATGAAATTACATCAGTTTTATGCATACAAAATTACGTCTTAAGAATATTTTAATTACGTTAAGAGTAAGTGAAGAGGAATTTCATAAAAAAAAAACCCAATAACATTTTGCCCGACCCGGATTCGAACCCAGCACCTCACGCTGAGCGCTGACCGCTGTCTACCAGTAGAACAGTGAAGCAGTCATAATATCCATACAGTTATTACAATATCTATGTATGTCTTACGCATCAGGATTTATAAGCATAACCAATCTGATAAAGTTATGGAACTAACCTTTCCCAAGCACTATGAAAAACCTTACTACCATTTTTATTGCAAGATAGTGCGCTTCTTCATAAATTTATTCAGTCCGTAGCCCGTTTCTCAAGTGCGATGCACTCTCCAAGGCCGAAGAATTATGCACATTGCTATTCAGGATTCATGGCCCATAAACACGACGGTAATCTCCTGGATAAATCCTCGTTACGAAACATTTCACAACACCGATTTATTTTCAAATAACAATAAATCACAAATTAAGGAAATGTTCGACATAGTTATGTTGGATGAAAGAAGAAAGTGGCAGAGTGACTGATTAACATATGAACGTACAGTCCAAACCGCCGAGTTTAGAAACTTGAAAGTTTGCGCGGATATTCCTTATTTAATGCAAAATTATAAAAAGAGATAGAGGGAGGTCGTCAAAGTTAGTTTTAAAATCAACATGAGTGAAGTCGCAGGGTTACTCATTTGTAACCGAAAGTAGGAACACGTTATTGTGTCATTTAAGTGGAAGATAAGGTGACACGTGACATTGATTTAGTTCCATAGGTTGAAATTAAATGAAATTATTTGTTTTGAAATTAGAATTTTTCTGTCACTTTTACACGTCTTTTTTAAACTAGATGGCATCAGCATTTCCTATGACTAGCCCTGAGAAGAAAGGCCGAAATAAACTCAGGGGTCACGGTCTATTTTAAAGTCCAGACAGATTATAGTAGGGATTTATGTGAGACAAATATAGGGTGGTATGGCCTTTTGAAAAAAGTGTTATGGCTATATGAGCTGATCGTAACATTGTGAGAATTCATGAAATTAAGAGCGTTCAGTCTAGATCTCACTCACAGATATAATGTATAGCGATAATATATAAGATCATTGAAATTTAATCGACATTACAATATCAAATTGATTCAGGCGAGGTAAAAAAAATCTTCCATGCAAACAAAAGTTATAGTTTATTCATAATAAATGTCAAAACTTTACAATTGTTTCAAATAAATCAAAGCTTCCGACTGCTTTTCCATTAATGCGTAGATTTTGGCACCGTTTCCAACATCATTTGTCGAGCTTTTTCCGGCAATATATTGCTATAAGTTCAAAGAAACACGCCTAAAGGCAAAATCGATCAGAAAATATATGAGCCATGTATGTATATACATATGTATATGGCGTTTGTATCGTGACAAGGAGACAAACAAATATAAAATTACGTAACATAAAAAACGCGTTTTTATCTTTCATGGTTCAGGCAAAAATTATCGCTTATAATTCCATTTCATGAGCAGACATAGCCGAGGCCTGAATTATTTCGATTGAAGAGCTCCGGTCCCCAATTTCTATGTTAATATGGGAACTGGAGAAAAACATAGATAGTTTATATTCACCGCAATTATCTGCTTTGGTGTTCATAGTGGGATTAGTGGAAGTACTCGAATAAGTATTTCAAATAAGTTAAGTAATTGGTTAAGTTAATTAAGGGACTAAAGGTACGGAGTTCGTTCATACATTTTAATTGAGTGAGTAACAACATTACGGGAGCAATGTTTTTAATTGAGGTCAACATTTATAATGACTAAATATCTCAATATAATAAAGCTCCTCAGAATTTCCAGTATTGTTTCCGAAAAATATGATAGTGGGGATTCATAGCGACGTATGCATAGATAATTCAGGATCAGTCACTTGTTTTAATACACGTGTTAGGTGCTCGAGTTGTTTCGCTATAAGCTAGGTATAATCTGGGAGTTTGCAGAAGAATAGCAATGTGATTATTTATTCCCAAACGACCGTTTATTTAAGCGGTTCAATGTCTAACTATGAGCGTTTACTATTATGAAATACTGATAAACATAGGAGTCATATTTTATATAACTATATAGTAATTCGGTTCATATCCCTAACCCGTTCAGTAAGAGAATAATGGGGGTGACATACAATAACGAAAAAAAAAATATTTTCAGTACCTATTGAAGATATCTTTATGACATTTAAACTGTACATGACTGTCTGTAAATTAATTATAATATATATTTTTTTTAGAATTTTTGCGACATTGGAAACTGTAAAAAACGAGAATTATATTTTTTGGTTGTGGTTTTTTATACTAACCCCCAAAATGACACCTACCAAAAAAAGATGCCCCACACGAGGATTCCTACTCGTGGGTAAAGTTTACAAGTTAAAAAAAAATACATCTCACATGCACACACAACCAGACTCGAAACAACTGTCTGTAGATCATACAAATATTTGTTCCGTGCGGGAATCGAATCCGCGATACCTAGCGCATAAAGCTTAGCTGCGCCGTGTCGTACATAGCTGTTAGACAAAGCTCAGTAGCAGCCCAGAGTACGGAATTGCACGGTAGCTGGCAATAGGCTCGCCCTATATTAAATTGAACTTACGGCATCAGCGAAATGTACAAAAGTACCTACTTTCTACCCCACCTCTTAACACTTCGGGGAATACAGGCGTGATACTACGTATCTAATAGTATGTATGTTTACTATCCATAAAGTTTCTAGTCGGTTTGTTCTCCATAGGATCAACCTACTTCTAGACCGTATAACTAGAATTACGATGTCTTAAAAGAGCCGGTAAAAGCTGAATAAATAATCTTTGATTTATCTTGTATATTAATAATGACGTCAGCTATTACAATTTCGTACTGTCTAGACTTTTTATTTTGTTTTTATGAAGTGCGTATTACTTTAAATAATAGCGTTTTAAGGCTGGGAAATGCTAATGAGATTTAAGATCTAGTCTATTGAGTTAAGTACCTAATTTAATTAAAGGTTTTGTCGAAAGCGTCGTGAAAACATCAGATATTTTCTTGGCTTTGATGGTAATAAAAATACGATGGAATTTTACTGGGCGTCGCGCGTCGATAGTTGGTGGAGATTTATCACCGTTATTTTCATTTGCTGGTAGAAATGTTTGATGCGTATTTCTATATATAAAATTCTGGTGTGCGTATGCTCGTGATTCTTGTCCTCCTAAACAGCTTGATCGATTTTGATCCATTAGATAATTCTTAGCTATAGTTGGAACCGATAGGTGGCACTGTTGTCGAAATCCAGTTCGTGGTGGAAGTCGCGGGCAACAAAATTAAATAGTATTGTATAAAACTGTAATGACCGTTGATTTTTAGGTCGTATTTACATTACAGCAGTGTTTAATACCATTTAAATTAATGTAAAAAAAGTGTCTAACATATTCCTGACGTTTTTTCTTGGGTCTACTCGGCGCGTTTTTTCGCTACCTTTCAAGACTCAATACTGTGTTGAACACGAAAATGACATCAGCCATTTTATCTGTGCTAACCCTTATTCTTAACTTAACTGAAACATTATCATTACGTCTTTTAGGTAATACATAGTGTCTAACGATAATACTGAACCCTCCAAGATACCGTTGTTTACGACATATTAATTATAATTAATTAATCTAAACTAACGACCTTTCGAACGATCGTAAAATTGTTTGAAACTCAATGTAGTTGTACGAACAAAACGAAACGAAGGGAACATTATTGTACATATCATTGTTCGTGAAAGCTTTTAATTTATTCGAAACTTCATTTGCTTCTTTCTTTTGATATTTTCTGAACAATAACCAAATAAAATTGGGAAGGTTCAAGTATTCAATGTTTTTCCTTGTAAATATTTACTTTTGTGAGGAGAACGAACTTAAGAAACAAAAGTGGTGTGATAGAAAATTTGTCGTCATTTAAGGAAATACTAGAATGTATATTTGTAAACATACCTTTATTTACATTTAGATTGTGGTTGTCGTTTAAACACTCACCTCATTTTGATCAAAGATTCAGAAAATTACGTATTTTTGTGTGTCGGTAAGGGCAACTTAGTCAATGACGAGCGAAGCGAAGGCGTGACGATTACAAAATTTCACTTGGTCTTATTGTTCGTTTTGATAGGTATTAATAAAAAATCAAGAAGTATTTAATAACTTTAACTATCTTGTCTATACCTTAAAGCATAGGCCTCCTCTAACCTTTTCTATCGTTGTCTGTCATGAGTTAGCGTAAGCGAAATTCTAAGTCTATGGTCACGAGTAACTCTCCTCTAGTTTGGACCTGCTGTCAGTTTAATTTCGTCTTCCCATCTGGTATGTTGTCTTCCCCGATTACATTTCACATCCCTGGGGTAACATTCTGTCACTACCTTACTCCATTTGTTGTGCCTCGCATTATGTGACCTGTCCATCGCCATTTTTGTTGATCTATTTAGGTAACTATATCGGTGATTATTGTTTTAGAACGAAGATCCGAATTCCTGATTCTATCCTGTCTTTTTGAACCTATCACGCTTCTCTCCATTAGTCTTTGACACCGCAAGCTTATCTCTGAGAGATTAAGTAAGTTCCCATGTCTCGCATTCATAGGTTAACCATGGGAGTATCCAATTATGTTGTAGGCCTTTCTCTTTAGTTTCATTCCCAGAAACTTTGATTTCATAATCTCCTTAAGAGACCAATAAATACCTTCCAGCCAATTGCAACTCTGATATCTATCTCCTCGGTTGCTTGGTCTTTAAATGAGATAACTTGGCCCAGGTAAACATAGTCCTCTGCGTGTGCCAATATTTTATTTTTATTTCTACTTCTGAGGAGTTAGTCATTAGTTTTGTTTTGCTGCTATTAATTTTTAGGCCAATTTTTTCACTTTCTTCGCTTAGGCTCTGTATCATGCAATGTAGATTTTCTTGGCACTATATTATAATAATGTAATAAAAGTGATAATATAACAATGTAAAGACAAATCTAAATTTAACTATGGCCGTCACATTAACTAATTAATTGGAAAATTATACAAAATCCCCATCAATTAAATCCACGATACCAATAATAAAGCGGGCTTTAATAAAGTCGTTATTAAATCAGTGGTACATTCAATTTTTGCTTAATTAACGCCTATCAAAGTTTAATAGGCCTCTAACTGTGGGTAAATTGTTTGACTAAATTCGTTGGTGCCTTAATAAAATTAATTTTACTGTCGAACCATTAACTGTGTTACCACACCTGGGGTGTTTAGGTGATTTTCTGAATGTTTAATAGGGTGTGATGGAGGTTCGATTCCCGCATGGACATGATTTGCATGACTTCCAAATATTTTAAGAGGTTTGTGTGTGAGACGCAATAAATGACTAGAATAGAAACGTTTACTTTGGAATTAAACGATAGTAGATATGGTCCAATAAAAATCTGAATAACATTTTAACTTGATCCTTTTTGTTGTAAGGAGAAAATTGGTTTAATTTTTTTTTTATTTAATTCTCAAAACAGATACAAAGTCACTTACTTGAGAACAATGTTTACCTTATGCTAAACTAATTTAACATCGATTTCGTTACCGCATGTTAAGTTATGAATGAACGATTAACCCATCCAATGCATTCTTTGGTTATTTTTTATTCGTGATTAAATATTGGGCTAACTATTTCTTGAATACATTGAAAGAGTGTACATTTATACATGAGGGTATTTTGTTGTATAACTGTGCTCCTTCAAATGTAATTTCTTTTTGCCGAACTTAGTTCTCATCTTTGGTATTAATGTTAATATTTTTGACAATCTTAGGAATTTTTCTGCACAAGACATATATATATATATATATATATATATATATATATATATATATATGTAAGGCACTTTAACAATCATAGAGGGAAATTTATAACAATAGTCTTATTCTTCTTTAAAATAAAGAACAACACAGTAGTGCAAAACCTTTATTTCATAACAAGAAAATATCAAAACCCTAAAGATAATAAAAAGTTTTACTTAATTTATTTCACAAGACATTAATTTGGTAAAAGACCAAATTAATCCCAAGTATAATAAAACAATTTCGCAACATAAACATCTTTTATTAAGGTTTTCAGGAGAAAATAAAGCTTCTTCTAAACTAGTAAGGTCACTTTTTGCTACTTAATAAATTATAATGAGGTAGACACAATTTTTAACTTAATTTTTTCTTTAGTAGCATCATTAAACTGTTCTTTTAATCAAGTCAACTAAGTCCATCATTCTGCGTTAAACTGTTTTTTCTTCCCAGCTAAGCGTAAGCTAAGTTATTCTTAACAGTTTTTGTTCAGCATAGAATCAAGGGATTCGATAGCTGACTCAAATGCGCGCGCTGTTTGTGATCAAACATTATTGTCGCTATATATTTTTTCGATCGTTAACTCAAATGCGCGCGCTGTTTGTGATCATACATTATTGTTGCGATATCTTATTTCGATAGTTGACTCAAATGCGTGCGCTGGTTGTGAGTATACATCACTGATGTACAATCGGTTTTCGATAGTTAGCTGAAATGTGCGCATACTTTGTGATCATACATTTTTGTCATGAAATTAGTTTTCGACAGGTCACTCAAATACGCGCTCACTTTATGATCATGCATTTTTGAGTTGACATACTAAGGCAATCTCGCACTATCCCTGATATTTAACGTAGTTTATAACCAGTACCTGTTTAAACTGCCTGTTGTTTAGTTTCATATACTTTATTGCTGATAAGGGGATAGGGTAATCTCCTTTAACCACTTATGTACAACTTTAATGCTGACCTTTCACTGCTTTAAATGGTCATTAGTTCAGTATATATACATATATTTACGATTGTTTTTTGTACTAAGTTTGTCTTGTTTGTTTTCATTACTACATACTTTTACTTAAGATTTCTCTTGTATCATGGCCAAGGGAAAAACCATGTTTAATTATGTTTTAAGGTGTGAGACCGTTAAACACATTTATGACGGTAACAACATTTAATTCAGAAACCTTATAATATTAATTGACCTAAAACCAACAAATGGGCCGTAAAATAAATATTATTTGAAATAACTTATCTAAAGATATTTCCTCATCGCTAACTTTAACTAAATAGAAAACGAGATGGCAAGTAAACAGTAGTAAATTAATTTACTAGGTTAAACGAAATTATTGCGAGTCAAGTCGTGACACCTCTTGTTATACGAATTGCTCCGAGCAAGATGTCACAAAAATATATTTGAGTCATCCGTTTACAGCTTAGGCCTGCTACACTGAAAGGCAGAAAATGAACAAAAAAAAAACACGATTTTTTTAAGTGCAAGCGAATAACAGTCTGTTTACTGGATTATTGATTTAGTGGTCGGTTGCTGTTAGTGTCGGTGAGGTCGTGGGTTCGATTTCCGGCAGCCTAATTACCGATGTAACAATCAGTTAGCGACAGGCGTGAATCGCGCGATAGCTACTGTCAAACATCATTTTCGTTTCACATATGTATTGGCCAACAGCTGTCATGTGCCTGTCGCGTTGCTGCCACTATTTTTACTAAACTAGGTTGCATAGAATTTTTCAGTAGCAGCATTAACTCTTTCGAGAATATAGGCGTGATGCTGAGTTATATGCCAAGCTGTATGAGTACCCCAGATGAGCGTTAAGGTCGCTGGACTGAAAGAGCTGGATTTAGGTCACAAGGAAGTTTGCTTGTGTTGGGTATGGTTTCGGATAAGCCTATCTTATCTTCAGTTGTAATATTATGTTAGAATCAAAGATATATATACGAGTATTTTAACTGTAGCACAACATCAACTTAGGTACACGGTACAAATATTTTTTATTTGTTCTTAGGGAGAAGACAGAATTAAAAAAAGCCAACCACCAACACAATGTGCTACAGACTATGCGAGAACTTAGACTTTTTAACAAGAAAAATATATTTTATGTACGCGGAGCGAAACTGTGCGAGTAATAGCTCATTTTATAATGTAACCTTACCATAACAAAAGCGGAGATGAAAGTATCCTCAGGGCTTATCGTGAAACAAATGAAAACTCTACCGCCAATACCTGTAGCCTGAAGCAAAGCGATAATTCTCTTCCTAATACATTTGATAAATCTATCAAATGTATTATACAATAAAGGGTCCTGGCGAAATCAACAAATAAGAAATAGCATCAAAATACAATCTGTAATCTGTTTCGGTAAATATTGTAGTGTTCCTTCTAAAAACTCAGTGAAACTCAATCTCTTGCAAATCTTTGGTATTTTCAATTTTTAAATTATCAAAATCACACATAAGTATATCAATGGCAATGCAAAACTATGACGTCACGTTTTTGTATTCCAAACATTTTTAAAAGAAAATGTAATTTTTGATTATTTATAAAAAGTAACTCGGATGACTAGTAGTCATCTACCGTATTGACAGATTGGCAAGATTGCACTGGCAGCATTGCTAAAATATTGAATCAAAATCAAAGAATTACTTTTTGAGCTATTGCTAAGGCGACTCAAACACAGACACGTCAGGTTTATAACACACACATTATTTAATGACACAATGAAAATGGTCGTTACTAAGTATAAAGTATCAATATCGTACTACGATCTAGACAGTAAATGAAAGGAAAAGAACAGGATAAGTTAAAAGAAATATTAATATGAAAACGTTTAGATCGTTTAATAGACTGCCTCATTCGTCTAGTGGTCGCAAGAACGACTGCTGAGCGACAGGTCCTGGGTTCGATTCCCGGGTTGGGCAGTGTTATTGAGTTTTTTGTACGGAAATTCTCAGTAGCAGTACGGAGTCTGGAACTGTGCCCGGTAGATGGCAATAGGCTCGCTCGTATTACATCGGACTCAATAAAAGCATCGACGAAATGTGGGTGTACAATAGTACACCTCTGCCTAACCCTTCGGGGAATACACGGGCGTGATGCTATGTTATTATTTAACATGATTTTTACTTTCTAGCAACTTATAAAACTAAACCACCGACTAAAATGCGGGAAAATTACTAATTGGATTTTCATGTTCAAAAGCCTTAGATCTAATTTAATAATTATTTTATGTGATAACATATTCTCGGGTTTATTCGGGTGTTATTAGGCGGTAATATAATAAATTTTTAATTAATTTTGAGCAAGATAAACTATGCCTATGGTTCTATATTTTTCTTACGAGGTAAGTAGTGAAATATTTTACGAATTCAAGTAATAAATTTGCTACGGCTTTAGCTAGACAAAGAACTACTGAACTGAAGATTTCATGTATAGACAATAATATCATCATAAATATAAAGTAGTACTTATTATCTGCCACTAACCCACACTTAGGAGTTCGGTTATCATACCGGCAGCCTAATTACGTAAAAAAGCGACAGCAACGCGACAGCCTCGCGACAGCAATCTCAGCGTCAGCCAATACATTATATGACACAAAAATGACGTTTGACAGGAGCTGTCGCGCGATCTACGCCTGTCGCTGCATCGGTAATTAGGCTGCGGATAAGAAATAGTACACTGCGCTACAAAACTCAGGTCGCCGATGTTGGTCAGAAAGCCGCAAGCCTGAAGTGGAACTGGGCTGGCCATGTCTGCCGCATGTCGGACGAGATGTGGACAAAGCTTTCCACAGAGTTGAGCCCACACAACGTCATAGGACGTCGCGGCAGGCCCCGAAGGAGATGGCGGGACGAGCTGGACCCCTTTTTGAAGGATTGGCCACAGAAAGCTATTAATCGAGAAGAGTGAAAAGACGGTAGGGAGGCCTTTGCCCTGCAGTGGGACGATTACGGCAGATAAAAAAACCAGCTACTTCAAAGAAGACCGATAAAGCACGCAAAGTAAATGTTTTGTGTCACAATTACCCAGAATCGATCGTATATTGTTTTAGTTTCTCGTTTCGTGTGTTTCTATTATTAGAGAACCGCAGAAATAAACTAACATCTCCAGTTTCGTAAAGTCTAAATAAAACAATATTTTCGATTTTCATAACTTAATCGTGTTTGTTTTTATTTATTTCGTCCACATACATATTTATTTATAGGTCGAGAATATAGAATCTACAAATTTAATATTTTACTGGATTATTATTATGTGTTTAAACAGCCCTGGAGCATTCTTGATGTGTATTTTTTAGTATAGTTTTCGAGTTAAATGTTTACCTAATAAAAATAGAAAGCAAACATTTTATGTACCAACCTTATATTTTTTAACCTATTAACTTACATTTTATCGCACCTACTTGACTTTATTATCAGGGATCTTCGCCTTAATAATCTTACTTCTCCAATGAATTAAGTTATTTTAAACTTTTCATCAAGATACATAACATTTGCAGTAAAAAATTCCGCACTTCGCGAGTTGCGTTGCATTGGTCGGGTAACAAAAACCACTGTAAGGGCTCTTTCAATTTAGACGTTTTGTGTCGGCCCGCGGCCGCTCTTTTACTGTGCCGCTTGCTATATTCGGCAGCAGGCATTCTGCAGGACGGCAGCGGTCCGACATCAAACGTCTAAATTGAAAGCGTATCAGACTGCAGTGCGTTCGTACATTAGTGATGTCTTTATTCGTCATCAGTCGAGCCATGGACTCGGTCGAAGAAATATTACTGTTAGTGCTGTTGTTAAACAAAACTAAACAAAAACGACGGCGCCGTAAAGATCATCACCGATGATGTTCAACATTTAATTCTGGGGATTTTCATAACCTGTTCTCAACTATCTAAGAATGACCCGTGAATGTTTTTATGAATTACTTGAATTAGTTAAAAATGGAATACAGCGTCAAGCAACTGTTTTTAATCATACTATATCAGCTGAAGAAAGACTTGCGATAACATTGAGGCAAGTAAAATAAACAAAATATTATATATTTTTATTTCTTATAGTTATTTCTATTGTTTTAGCCTTTTATAAAATCTTTTGGTAAAATAAAACAAAGATTGTGTAGGCAGGCACTAACATTTTTGTGAAAATTACTAATTTAAATTATACTGTAGGATTATCGTTGGTAAAAAGATCATGATATATGGAAGCGTCAGAATCATCAGTCAAATTAGATGGGGTGAGAGCAGTGGCGTATTTTAAGATTTAGCGCCCTGGGCCTGAAGGTTTGCCGCCCCATAAATTAACGGAAAAAAGCAAACACTTTTAATTTTTTTTTTTAATCTGACCATAATTGACGGAATTATCGCGTAACAAATATAAAAAAAAAACATTCAGTTGAATTCAGAACGTCCTCCTTTTTTGAAGTCGGTCAAAAATAAAATTCTGCAGTGTGTTGATGTGCGCTGAGAATGATGATTATGAATGAAAGAACGAAAAAAGAAATACACACAATTTTTTCAATTATAGTGTCATAATTAACGGATTCTGTCAAGTCAGCTTCTATATTAATAATGGTTAAAATGTTTAAACGTTCTGCACTTAAACGGGAACGTAAATAATTTTTAATTCTTTCAGGCACGGAAAACGAACGTTCCGCACTGCAATTTGTTTGTTGTTTTGTTTTAATCCGATTCGGTTAAAAAACCGACTTCAAAAACTAAAAAGCAACACTAACTAAAAACATTTATTTTTTGCTTTTTAGTTAGTGTTGTTGTTGAGATTTTTGAAGTCGGTTATTATTTTTTGTTAAGTATTTTTTATTATTTTTAAATTTTGACTGATTGGTAGACCTAGTAAGGATGCTTCTTTTGAAAAACTTTGTAAAGGTCAAGTGCATGTTGCTCTAAGTTGAGTGAAAACCTTAGACGGTATTGTACTTCGTGATTTAGAACCAAATAAATTACTTAGCCGACCACATGATGAACAAGCATTACGAGAAATGGAACGATTAAAACGATTATAGGTAGCTAATACAGTGATAGTCTTGCCATTTAGCGGTTTAAAATGGGTTCAAATTCGAGGGGTTTACTAGTAACTACTGAAGAGTTCCATTATCTATCTCCTGGCTCCAGCATCAGACCCTCTATACCAAATGTTATATACAGGACTCATTAAAATATATCGAGTGATCCCAAACATCAACTCAGCATCATGAAATGATGATTTTTTTATGCCAATACCTGACTTAATAAGAACAACCTTTTGCAGGGAACCACAAACCAAAACGTAATCTGTGTAAAAAAAAATTTTTATTGATTTTTTCAAAAAGCGCTGCATCAATTTCGATAAAAATTTATATGGGTCCACCTCTGAAGTATGACCTACCAAACGAAAAAATCATCATCAAAATCAATTCATAATTAGTGGAATAATCGCGTAACAAACATACAAAAAGAACTTACAGTCCTCCAATTGAGAACCTCCTTATTGAAGTCGGTTTTTTTTTTAAATTATTATTTTGGCCTGCTCCTGACCTCGATCACGCCTGATGATAATTGATGAGGTCTATGATGGATCGAGCGTGCCCAGAAAATGCCTGTTAACTCTGTTTTTGAAGGTAGACGGTTAAAAATTTGAAACAAGTGAAGCACGAATTGCGTCACCCCCGCCGCCACCTGCGCCGCCCCGCGCCCCACCCGCTTTCGCCTATGGATATGAACGAAAACGACACGAGCAACGTCGAAACATCCCGATTAGTCCCGAGTCGCGATAGAGTCCGACGGACACGCCGCCGCCCCGCCGCGGCCGCCCGCCGTTCAGGCAAACGATAGCCTCGCGTCTTGATGTCTATCAAACTTGCAACCAAATGAGTTTTAGTTTTTGTTGATTAGGTAGGCTTTTTTAAATTTCTTCAGGATTATAAAGTCCAAAAGAAAGTCATACAAAGCTGGGGCGAGGTGCGGCTTGCGCCGCCCCTCGCAGCTTGCCGCCCCGGGCCATGGCCCTTTTGGCCCTAGGGTAAATACGCCCCTGGGTGAGAGTCCTGCATCTGTTCATCTGATGTGGATTGAAACTGATTATTAGATTTCGGCGGCTGAGATTCTGGAGATGGATTTGTGAAATAGCCGCGGCGTATCGTGTAGCTCGAACCTATTTTGGGGAGCTCAACCATTGCCATCCATGAACATCCGCAACTTAGTGATTACGTCTGATACGTTGTGTCCATTCAGGGCTTAAATTGGAATATCTTATAATCCGGTTATTTTACTGTATGTGTTGTTGCTGAAACCAGAGAGATTCTCCATATAAACTCCATAAGTTCGATAAATACCGTCCCGTTTCGTATACCATTTCGAACCTCCTTGTATTTTCTATATCGTAAGTTGCTCTTCATTCCACTCAGCTAGATTAAATCCCGATACGTATTGCCATGGTCATAATGTGTTAACATCTATCACTGCCGACCGAACGATACAAAGTATCTATTTAAGTATCTTCCGTTGCTCTCTTTTGGTAATAAAAATAACACCAGAACAGGCGTTGTTGCGTACAAGGATAATCTGTAAGAGTACAGTAAACACACATCATCCTCGAGCCCTTAGATCTGCGCAACATTTCTCATACTTTCATTCGTCTATATCAGACGCCATCTCAAATCTTACTTTCCTATCAGCCTCGTTAAATTAATTCATTCAAGATTTGTCGATTGCGTTGTATTCAAGATACATAAAACCCACATTTTGCCGATTCTGTTATTGAGTCCCCAATAGGGGGCCAGTCTATTGTTATCTACCAGGCACAGTTCCAGAATCTGTGCTGCTACTGAGAATTTCCATACAGAAAAACCCAATAACATTTTGTCCGACCCGGGCATCGAAGCCAGGACCTCACGCTCGGCAGTCACGCTTGCGACCACTAGACCAATGAAGTAGTCAAGATACATATGTTAGAGGTAATTTATAACTTATCGAGCTGTTACCAATATTTTTTTTACCTATCCTATATTGTTCTTCTATTATTATTTTCTTCTGCACATTCTAAGTCCATTTATAGACCGCCGTCTACTGCTCCGGACATTGGAATGAAATTAATTGAAACATAATCGTCTATTCTCAGCATTTATAGTACTACCCCAGGTGCCTTTGTCGGGTCATTGGCTTCTGGCATTTCCACAATGCGAAAAGAGGCAGTCTAACAAGTGCAAGATATCGCTCTAGTAATAAATATAATTTATAGATACGAGTATAAACATTAAACATTTCTTTGTTTTCCGACAGCTGTGCGTGAGTTTTTGCTCGCTGCCCGTCTCTGTGAGCCAACTCCTTGAGTTTTATTTACGATCCACAAAGTAATAGGTGTACACTACTACAATCACAGCTTAGAGTATGAATGGAAATGATAGAGCGCTGATGTTGTTGTAGGTTTATATTTTCTATTTTTAGCGTAAAATCTTGGCCATCTAACAAAAATAGGCAACCCCTCTCTACCTTTGGGTGCTGCAATATCATAAGAGACTATGGAATAAGTGAAAAGCTTGAGCAAAAGCATTTTCCAGTATAGTAAAATCTCAGCAATAACTAATTCGATTATCAACCGTGATGATAATAGCAATATCTGTACCACCGTTTTTATCATAATTAGCTTGATCCGTTGCTAAATCCAGATATCCACAGCGTGATTTATGTACCACGACAGAAAACAAATGCATATTTTCATTTCTGTTGACATTTCCATAATTCCATAGGGCGCTCTATACCTTGTCTTATACACACTCTGCGTTAACACTAGAATGTAGCCTATGTTTATCCACGTCTTTACATTTACGCGCGGACTAAACAATATTTCTTTGTGTTTACAAGTGAATAGTGAAACACAGTTTTTCCGTATAATCTCAAGGTTGGTCGGTATTGCGATCGATGTTTCTTTCTTCTTGAGATCACTGTCAACTTTTAGAACGTCAAACTTGATTGATGTCGTTTTAAAATAGTTCGGTTGTAATAATAAATATAGCTGATAACCTTGGAGAAGTTCGTCTTACAAAAACATTTTAGTGTTCTAATGAAGATTTGTTTGTTTTTGTTTCTTTAACGGTTCCAGGAAATTGCCTGTTTCTTTTATTAGGTAATGATATATAGGTACCTTTTGAAAAATTATCATTGTATTAAGGGCGAAAGCATCATGTCAAAATCTAAGGCAGCGTTCACGACCACACACGGAGCGGTAGCGGGGCGGTGCCTTGCCGCTCCCACCCTGCCCCCCTTTGTAGTTGATAATGTGGTCATTATATTTACTAGTACTGACTATTTTTTGATTGTGACATCATCCACGAGGTAGGTAGATTCGTTCCTACCGTGAAATATGTTTAAAGATCTTGGTAATGTAAAAGATCCTGATAATGTAAGAGAGTCACTTTCAGTGTCCCTTATGTGGACTATTCTGAAAAGTAGGTGTCAAAATGTAAAAGAGTTAAAAATGTAAAGAGTATCTTTTTGTGTTATGTATCGGCTATGCTCGTAAATGAGGATCTTTTTTTTTTACTACTTCTTTGGCGGCACATCTTAAACATAGGTGCGTTTACCATCATAAATATTTACATGCATAAACACCCAGACCCGGAACATTCATCTCTAGGTCATACAAATGTTTGTTCCGTGCGGGAATTGAACCCGCGACAAGTCGATTCGAGTTATCACTCAACGTTAACTAAAGTCGTCCAAAATTTTTAATGTTTAGGTATTCATTACAAAATTTAACGTATTACTGATCCACTAAAATTCACTATAAATAGCATTTTGTCACGTCTCCGTATTTTGTTTTCATTTTATCCGATTTTAAGCTTCGGTTCATCTGAAACGGATCACAAAGTTGAAACAAAGGATGGAATTAGAGCGGAATAAACTCAAGGTTATTTAATTTTTAAGACAAGGAAATTGGGAATGTGTTAATTAAATATTTGTTTAAGCTATATTTGCTCAGCCACTTCCCATTTATTTAGGTACTTTTAATAATACCATTTGTAAATGTAACGTATTGCTTACACATTTAGAATAATAAAAGGGTACCTGCCGATTATTGTTATAAAGAAAATGGGTCACACTATTCGTACACTGTATTAGTAATTCTTCTCCTCCAAACCGTCTTCATCGATTTAGATGTTTCTTTTTTGTACTAATTGGCTCACCTGCATGGTTCTTAAGTATAGAGTTGGACCCAGCAGGTGGCGCTGTTGTCGAGATCCAGAAAAGGATCCGCTAGTACTCTTATATATGTTAAATAATCTGTTTCAGATAGGTACAGAAATTTTGCGGCCTGTTAAAAATAAAATTTTTCGTTATTAAATATTTGCTCTTTAAAAATATATTTTTAAAGAAGCAGTACCTAATGAAGTCATCGCTGTTGTTATTTTCCTGGACAAACTCAGATAGTAGTAAAAATTACATTCATTTGATTCATTGGTGGCAATCTTTAGGTGCTTCGAGCTAACCATTGGCGAGAAACTGCCAAAAATTGAACTGAGCGGTGTTCTCCCGTATCAAACGCCAAAACATTTTTTGTCGGTGAGCCAATGGAGTAATAAGTAATAGTAGTATCAACCGCGAATCGAGAACGTGCTACAAATCATCATCATGCCTTTAGTCTCCGATGTGTTAGGCAGGGCTGAACTATTGGAAACCCACAGTTTTCCGATGCTGTTAGAGTTCCATTTAATAGAGGTGACCCTATTGCCATCCACCGGGCTCAGTTCCAAACACCGTGCTGCAACTGATAATTTTCATACGCAATAGGATGGTTATAACACTAAAATTAACCAAATCTATTGGGGGTAAATTCAGATCGGATCGGATAGGAAATCAAATCGGGTTAAAAGGGGTTAAATAGTTAAATAATGTGGAAAACACCCTTCGAAAGATATTTCCGGTTCTCGAGTAGGCGATTGAAGAGGGTTGGTTATATTCACATAATTTTGGGGAAAGTTTTACAATTTAATACATAGTAACACGCCTGTATTCCCTGAATGGTTAGGCTGAGGTTTACTAGAGTACACCCATATTTCGCCAATGCTGTTATTAAGTCTCAAGTAATAAGGGGCGAGCCTACTGTCATCAAACGGAAACAGTTCCAAACTCCGTGCTGCTACTGAGAATGGTGGTCCGCTTCGACACCATATGGTGAGCTTAGGGAACTCTTAGAAGATAGCACCGAAGCCCACCACGGTGCCACGCCATCAAGGGCACTTCCTAGAGGGCGTGACTGTAAAGAGGCTACCCCCTCGTGCACGTCCCAGGGGAGACTGTAGAGAGGTCACCCCGTTACCGTCGCTGGGTGCTGTGCACGGCGACACGGGACCACTCCGTGTCGTCTTCTCAGGGGTTGCAAGGCGAGAGCGTTAGCAGAGTCCCCACTCTGCGCGCTCACGACCCCCAAGGCCCCTTGTCAAGATGTTTAGGCGGGTTACGGCGTGTTACGCACCGGATTGGTTGCCGAATACGGTGTCTTAAACATCTGTTATACTGTCGGTGAACAACGGCCTAAATGTGTGACCAGCTGTTTATCGTCTTGCTCAAGTTGTGTTGGTAAAAGTTATAGAACAAGCTGTAACAGGGAGACGTGACTTATAATGCGTCGTGAATTAATTTGCAATTCACAATATTATTCTTACTGGGGGTGTTATTTGCTCAATAGTGGGATGCGACAGGTTAACAGTAGGTATTGTAAATCATTTTCCGTACATGAATATGCATACGCAAAGTATATAATTTACGAAAAAATATTTTTTCTTTGTATAAATACTCACTTCACTCACTTCAAGATTGCAAAATTTAAACCAAAAATAGGTTAAACTAAAATATCCCTTGCTTTTAAAACTACAACGATAAAATTAAACATTAAAAAAAAAACATCGTTATTTCTTTAAAACAAGCCTAAAGTCTTTTAATTCTAAGACGTTTATCGTTTTGTTGCTAAAGTTAAACTGAGTTTGTTCGGAATTATTCCAAGTGCTTCCAGGCAACGTTATTTAGAACGATCTCACTTAACAAGAACGGCTGTAAAAGATATCAGCCGATAATTTGGGGTGAAACTTGTAATATTATGTTCCTTACGTTTTGATATAAGGTTACTCTTGTTCTTTGTTACTCGAACAATGTTTAGTAAGTTTGGCTCAGGTAAGAAAGGGACCCATTTTGTAAACAACAGTTTCAGTGGAGTACGATTCCTGCAATGACTCAGTTATGAAAATTTCTGTAGGTAATCATTCTAAGTGTTCCAGAATAAGTAACCAGATGTGGCTGAATTTGCATACTTATTCTGGAAAGCTGAGGTTGACAGCACTCACTTGTAATGAGCATCCTAGCAAATGTACATTATAGTGAAATACTCACACCACGTGTGCACTTAATCGAACAGGAGCTTCTAGCTAGACAACAAGCTTCAAACTTTTACTGCCTGCCACCATTGTTACAAGATTTATTCTTGTAGTATTTTGACGAGCGTTCGCTACAATAATCGAGGATGTTCGATCCACTGCGATGTTTGGTACAGTTGTCATAAAAATTTAATAACGGTTTCTTCAATTTTGACTGTTCAACAATATTTGTTGCACAGTCTGTACGATTCCGATTATACAACGCAGTATGGCTGAAATGCTACCCATTTAGCTACAAGCTCCTCTGCTGATTGTATACAGACTAGATATACTATCATCTATTTGTTCCGTCTATTCGTCTGTACATCAACAGGGGCTAATGAAAATCAGTGCTGCAAACACGTTGCAGTATCTTATGTACTGTGGGTGGTATAGACCTAGTACTGTTGCTTTGTTTCTATTGCCTTTTTTTAATTTCTTGTTTCTATCTATCGCTTTGTTGGTTTTAGCTCATGGATTTTTTTTTTTTTTACTTATGACCTATCTACTCAGCTTAGTCGTAACATATGATTGTTAAAACACTAAGTCGAGTCGCGACGAGTTTCAGTACCTATAATATCTCGACATTAATTCCTACGAGCATGGTTTAGCCGGCGCCGCTTTGTCGAACCAAATAAGTTCATACGAGTATAAAGTGCATTCCAAATGAAGATTGCAATAGGCAATAGGCTACTGCGGTAATTGGTATGCATTGTATGAAATTACCATTAATTCATATTGCGTACCAAAGCGGGCGGTTGATTGGTTCAGCCGCTTTTATTACCGTGTATCAAGTGTGTTTATTGAGGTATTGTGTTCGATAAGGTTTTGCAAAATATCTCGGGCTGGAGTTATGTTATATTGAACAGTATTAAACCCAGAGCTCTGCCTGATCTTATAGGTATTACGTACTTTTTTGTGTTTCTATGAGCTTTGCCTCTCTGCACTGGGATTTTTCCTATATCGTGGGTACAGTTTACAAACATACATGTCACATGCAACAATATCGTTCTATGCGGGAGTTGAACCCATGACACGTAACATACAAGCAAACCGGTTAACTACTGCGCGAACTCATCGATACTCATCCTAATGTTGTTGTTTTTCTACCCCCCGTAACCAAAATACATCCAAGAAATCCACTCGGATAAAATAGGTTTTGTTTTTTCGATAATGCGATTACATTTTCATGTGCCATCCCTATTTCGAAGAAGAGAAGAGTGAAGTTTTTAAATAATGACTTGCCCAAAACGTGCAGCCTTTTATTTATTTTCCATACAGTGTGACAATCCTGGCAGGCTTTTGGGCACATTGCCGTTTAACAACGTTGTGGAGGAATATTTTGATGCGTCTTTGTTTTTGTAATTTTTAAGTTGTTTAGTTTTTAAATATAGTAGACTAGATTCCGCCCACGGCTTCGCCCGCGTGGCTTAGGAACCCGTGCATTTTTTCAAGATTAAAAGCCGCCTACAGCCTTCTTCAATAAAGGCTATGCAAATAGAATTTTTCAAATCGGACTGGTATCGGACTGGTTTAATCCAGGGTATAAGCTATCTCCATTCCAAGTTTCAATCAAATCCGTTCGTAATACTAATACTACATTCATAATATGATGCAAGCTTTCTCGCTATTAAAATCTGTCAGCGGTTAGTATAGATACACGATATATATATATATATACATATATTCGGGATATATACTCGGGATAGGCTCCAACTCATTGTAGACGGGTTTGACCAGTGTAGCATTGAGTACGAACAAGCTCTTAGACGCATACATTCTTTAGAACAACAGCTACATAAGGCAAATAGTACAATTGCACAATTAGAGTCCAAACATGACATTAGTGTCTCGTTCAACCAAAGTCTGTTCAATCAGTTGGTTGTCAGCGCCCCAAGATATGTTCCTGCTACAATTAACATATCCCTTAGTCACAATTGATCGATGGAGCTGACAGAAAGTCGAATAACTCAGTAAGGCTAGTAAAATGCAGCAGGAACAAGTTGAAAAAATATATTAGAATAAAAAAAATATCAGAAAAACCCAAAAATTTGTAGAAAAGCACAGGTTCTTTATCTTTATCTTATTTATAGAAAGTCAATAGGAAATTGACGTGTTTAAAGTTTGTTTAGTGAAAAATCAGTCCAATCTTTTTTATCCTTTTACTAGTTAAAGACAAAATATAGCAGTTTTTCAAAGATATTCAACTCCATGGTACCCTTACAAGACGTTACTCATGTAACCTACATAATTTATGATGTCAGTCTTTCCTTATTTGCCTCAGCCTTCATGATAAATGAATGAGACCAATTGAATACTGACTAATGATGGCACTGAAGACGGGACTTTAGTACCATTCATTATGAACAGCTTGTTAATATTCTATTATAATCATAAAATGTATTTAAACGTACTTATTTGTCTAGACCAAATGTTGAACGTTCTGAGTTCAATTCCGCTGGTTTTGTTATGTTGGTTTCTTTAATACAAGACTCGTACACTATGTTGGTATTGTGTCTCAAAAGCCAGCTCTTGTGACATCATACTAACATTTGTCATCTTCAGAATCTACTAAAATGTCTATCTTCAGTTTATTTTAGTTCACTCTATACACAATTCTTTTTTCATCACGCTCCCAAATATATCAAAAATATTATAATTTCATGTTGTAGGTATAATATTTCTCAAACAAAGAACGAAGAAAATGTAGCTGTTCTAATCCTGAAAAATTATAAAGTGTGTAAGTAATATCAGAGTCGTAACTTGACACTTTCATAATGGTGGCGCATGAGGCTAGTAAGAGGTGGGGCGAGTGTTGACGTGCTTTAGTTGGGATCAGTATCTACTATCTAAGCGATAGGTTCAAGGAAAGATCCTCAACGTGTGACGAACCTTGAGATCGTCTGGCGCACCCTGGGCTAATCTTTTCACTACGGCATGAGCGACTCCCATGTTTATGGCAACACGACAGAAGAAGAAGATACATTTTTATAGCATCGCGCGTCGCTCGTATGGTCTTCGTCGTGCGTTGACGCACTCATGGCTATGTTACAGTTGCAAATTGTTCCAATTTCCGTTTAGTTCAAACGAGATCCGCTGATAAAAAAGTGGCGCTAGTAATGGGGCTAAATGTCATTTTTAGATTAGATTTTTTTTTATATTTATAGAAAGGCCTCTTTTAAGTGTCCTGTTTAAGTACTTTATAATGGATGTGCGATTTTTCATCACTTGAAACTTTGCTTTTAAGAAAAGCTCATTTACACAGTAAGGCCCGAGTTCACCGACTACAAAGAAAAACGTTTAAGACAAAATCACAGTTTAACAGGAACTTTTGTAGGGATAAACGGCTGCTATTTTTTTCATCTATTAGGTCGTTAAGAACATGATTAGCTGCATTTAGTGGCAGTAACATTTTCTTAATTCATAGATTTACGGACGCCGGCGCCCGATAGTGTCTATTTTATGTCGGTCCTATTATATATTGGAAATAATTCTATATTATCACCGTTTAAAAGCATTTAATTTAAGTAATGTATATGAGAAGCACATATAATTATTACTTTACAAAATCTCAATTAAACCCGCGTTTCCCAAATTACCCCGTTTTATTATAATTATCCTGAAATATTAAAAATCCCGTAAAATAAGTATGTAAAAAAAAACGTGAACTCCTAAATACATCTACAATCAACATTCGCATAGGCTTAGTAATAATGTGGCTGTGGGTAGATAGTGCATTTGATACTCGTACCATTTCGGGCAAAGTAATTTACTTTATCCGTACGAAAATCTCATTAAGGATTTGTATAGTGCCCGTTAAATCCAAATTAAACTCTGATTCTCTGAAAATGTATGTGCTCTCTGGAACTGCTCCATAATGTCGTCGGTTTGATTCCCGGATCGGGTGAACTGTTATTGAGATTTCTCAGTAGGACTGAGAACGTTCTAATAGAAATCTTTTGGAATTGTGCCCGGAGAATAGGCATATCATCGGCATCGGCAAAATGTGGGTGTACAATAAAACACGACTGCTTAACCCTGCGGGGATTACATGCGTGATGCTATGTTGTATTTAAATGTGCTTTCAAACTGTGTAAAACATTTATTATTTAAGTTTCATAAACTATATTTACACACTAAGTTTCTCTACACGTGAGCAGAGGGCTGGCTTATTTTTTGGCCAAAGAATCAGCATTGCCATACAGCGTGGCAACGCTGCCTTTTCTGGGCACACTGCCGGTTGACAGCGATGCGGAGGAGTATTTTGATGCCAAATATTTAATATATTTCTTATTTCTCTAATCTGATTAGTGTGTAAAACTAATTATAAATTGGTCCTTTAGTTTCCAATTTCCAATGTTTCCAATTAAGTCTAACTCATAAGAAGAACAAACTTATGGTCTCGTTGCAACAATATGAGTTAGAATTCTCGATAGTAAAAATAGTCTGAAAGCTTCTTCTGTCTCTTCAATAATGGATGCATGAGACGACCAGTTATTAGATACCTAATTTATTTTGTTTTAATTTTGTTATCTCTTTGTAAACACTAGCTTCTGCCTATGTGCTATTCCAGACTATAATCTATCTCGGTGCCAAATTTCATCCAGATCCGTTCTGCCGTTCTAGCGTGATTGAGTAACAAATATCCATCCATCCGGCCATCCTCACAAACTTTAACATTTATAATATTAGTAGGAACACGGGCGTAGTTATAGCTTTCACGGTTCGAGGGCACAAAAATGTACAATGATAAACTAATATTTGCCCGCTTCACACAGAAAAAGTCAGAATTCCAAATTATATTCAGCGACTTTTATTTTCGTCGTTAGTTAAGTGGGGTGTCCGGACCCCCCCCCCCCCCCTTATATACGCCCATCAGTAGGAAGTAGTATTACAATAGCAATTTAATCACGGCACAACATCATTTTGGGAGCCAGTAGTTGTGGGGCCGACTTACGAGTTGTCGTGGCCTCGAATCTAGGTATGCATGTTACAATGGATCAGATGTATCTTGGACTTAACTACTATATATATCCTAGAACTAGACCATCTGCAATATGCGTAAGCTCCACGTGCTAATAATGGCCTAGTCCATTTAACAGACATGAAGCCTTACTCCCACCAGTTGGAACATCATCAGACTGATATACCATAAAATAATTTCTTACAATTTTGTCGATCAGAAATTCTATCAGGGTATAATTATTTTTTACAAAAAAAACGTGTATATGTTACCTTTGTCAGAATAACACAAAGCTCTAATTGAACCTTACAAAACAATTTAGGTACTGTATACTAATATACTATAGAAACTGGGAACAGAAAGAAAAAAGAAAAGGTTCATGGAAAGCTTCTGCGTGATATAAAGGATATTCGATTCGTTAGTTGACAAGTCGGGGAAAACCAAATATCAATATTATCGGTTTCACGTTTGTATACGTGCAGGCTTCCAGGAAGAGATAATGGCCAATGTAACATTTTAAACTGTAATTATCATTATGTCAGCTACATAGCTGGTTAATCGATTTGCGAGGTTAAACAAGTCCCCGTGCCTCGGAAAGCACGTTAAGCAGTTGGTCGCGGATGTCATAAGAACACTTATGACAGTCGTTACGAGTGTCAGCAGCCCAAAAACTTTGTCAAACGATTTAACCTTAGTGTCTCCCAGTAATGGGGTGACGGAGGTCGGATGGCAGTCGCATCGTGTTAAATACTGATATTCCAGTACTGATAAACCATATTTCACCAATGTCTTTAATAAGTCCCAAGGGGGCGATCCTTTTAATATCTACTGTACACAATTCCATTCCACTCCGGGCTGCTATTGAGAGTTTTTTAACAGAAAAAATAAGTAGCACATTGCAAGACCTGGGTACAGAACCCAGGACTTCACACTCAGTAGCTGCGCTTGGGATCCCTAAACCATTATAATACACGAACAGTTAGCAAGACCCATCCGTAAACCTCGCTTAAATACAAGGGCACTACCCTGTTAATATTCGGAACGTTGTTATTATTTATTGAAATTCTAATTTAAGGTCAATAACCTACTCATTATTCAATGAAAATATTGCTCGAAATTAATTATACATTCAGAAAAGTGAACATAACACCTCACACTCCCTCACTTCGAGAAATAATTAGGGAATGATGACATACCTTGTATATTAACTCCGAAATATGTCTCAGGATGATTGCCATGCTAAGCAACACATTGCACCCTTAGAATTAGAGTGACCTAAGTCAAAAATGTAATTTGTAAGAAATGAGCAAGAAAGTCTTCAAGAAAGTATACTTTTTAAGGTCAGTTTTGGTTGTTCAGAAATTTTGAGTTAGATCACTTTCATTGTAAGGATGCGACATGTACAACACATTTATGTCAGAAAACCATTAAATAAATACAATTTCTCTAAAATAAAATTATTCGGGGAATATAACATAGCATCATGCCTGTATTCCCCGAAAGGTTAGGCAGAAGTGTAGGTACTATTGAACACCCACATTTCGCCGATGCTGTTATTGAGCCATATAATAGGGAGCGAGCCTATTGCTATCTACCGGGCACAGTTCTAGAGTCCGTGCTACTACTGAGAATTTCCATACAGAAAAATTCGATAACACTTTACCCGACCCGGGAATCTAACCCAGGACTTAACGCTCAACAGTCGTGCTTGCAAATCACTAGAGCAATGACGCAGTCTAGATACTCCAACTCGTTAAATATTAACGTACTAAAATCGTCCTAAACACTCAGATCTATAAATAGACTATCAATTACATATTCCAAGTAGATACAAAATGCTGAGGTAATACGCAATAAAAATACCATAATGAAAAACACCGCGGTTATGCTGTATCAATAATATTCCCATAAAATTTCGCGGCGAGTGGAAAATGTACGCCGGAATCTCAGTGAGTCGTCGGCTCGCGTACACAACGACTGTATCTATCGGTGGAATAAGCTCGCTTTCCGATATGTGAGGAACTTATAAACAATGGTTGTTCTACAAAGTTTTTCAAGTGCTTTTGTCAATGAGATTACTTAGTTTTTTTATGTGTTTTTTTTTTTCGTGGATTGTTCGTAAAGGTGAGTTATGAATATGTAAATATTTTTATAGTTTATTTTTGTATCTCTTTTTAGGGTTGAAAAAGAATTAGTTTGACATGCTAGATAATAAATTATAGTATCATTACTTTGCGGCGCATTATTTTAGGACTAATCTTAATATGAATATAATATTTATGTAATAATTCATAATCATTGTATTAAAGCAAGTAATTAGCATTTGAGATTAATTACATCACCGTAGGGTACTTCCCGAAGATTAAGTTAATTACAAATGACTTTGTAATTAACTTAATCGCTTGTTTACACTACAAATAAATTACTTAACAGTTTCTATTATAATAGTTGAGTGTAAGAGCGTGTTTTGATATTATGAATTCCTAATTGGTTGAATAGCGGAGCTTCTCAAAATGTACGTTAATGAAATTACGTGAGAAATAATTTCAGACTGGATTATTCAGTGAAGATAAAAATCGTAACGTGGATTGTTCGTTTTTTCTGTGGGAAAACGCGTACTGTAATATTATGTACATATTTGACAAGCATTAGATATATTAATAACATATCAAGCAGATAAAAAGCTTGTAACAATAGATAAGGTCCTACCATAGCTCGTCGTATGTAATACAGTTTCTTAAAATGATATCGAAATCATTCATAAAATTTAATTAACAGAATAACACCGCGTTTTCTACGACACTGAAAATATTTTTCGATAACATGAGAATAGTAAATGATAGATAAATAGGGTATTTTTAATTATACACCAAAGGCAAAAGTACAAAATGAAAATACATTGTACACATAGGGTACAAATGGCGGTCTTATCGCTGAAAGCAATTTCTTCCCGACAACCAGTATGATTAATAACTTTCTCTTAATAAAACAAAATCTAAATATGTTTTCAATAAATATATGCATTTCCCCATAAGCCGCGTCGGTATGATTAATTCATTAGGAAACAGGAGGCGCGCCTGGGGTTAGCAACAGTAGATTCTCTATCGTGTGTAGGTATTTTGTGACACTTGATGATCGGGTTATGCTATGGGGGTGTGCAGAAGTGCCTTACTTTGACAATATCAACTACAACGATAATTAATACGTCTACCAAACATAGCCATTATGGCTGTACAAGGTGAAGGTTTGATACGGGGCGAGGTTTGATAAGACCTTAAATATAGCAGCTGCAAAAGAACTGACTGTCTCATTGGTGTAGCGGTCGCAAGCGCGACTACTAAGCGTGATATCCTGGGTTCGATTCCCGGGTCGGGCAGTGTTATTGGGTTTTTCTATATGGTAATACTCAGTAGCAGCACGGTGTATATACTCGTAACTGTGCCCGGCGGATCGCAATAGGCTCGCCCCCTATTACATGGGACTTAATGACGGCATCGGTGAAATGTGGGTGCAAAGGAACGTTATTGTTATTCTTTATTGTACACAAAAAATATACATACAGTATTTTTAATGTAAAGTTTATGCACAAAGGCGAGTTTAACTCGGACATGTATTCTCTTAAGTTCTTAGTCGGCCAGCCATTTTTTTGAACATAATTTGATCAGCATTTACCGATTTCATTTTTTCGTCCTATGAATCCTTCCAGTTTCTTATGCTGAACAAAAGACTACCCACTAACTAAAATTAGAGTACTTCAAATCTGAGGAACGGCAAATAAATGATTACGAAGATTATACGTACATACATCCTACTGTTATGTAATAATACTTCTGTATCGATGGGTAAAACCGCTTATCGTACTCTGAAGCGGTTGATTTTGAAAGCCATTTGATAGGATAATTAGTGGCTACCCTTCCTAACATAAATGATGGACTTTATTGTGGCAGTTTCTCCAAAGCTCAATGCTACAATAAGCGTCATTCAATTTAATATCCGATTTAGAAAATCGTTGTTCCCTTTCAAAATATGACTTTCAGAATATGAATAATATTAGAGATTTTTAATGATATTTATATTATGAATTGGTTTTATATACATTTCGGGCTCATTGACCCGGGTACGTCTTAAAACTGCGGCCAGACACCGGAGGACGGGCAGCAGCGTCCTCTCACTAATCGGTGAGCCACTGCGATCCCCAAGCCGCCTGCCAAGCGTGGGGATTATGGCAAACCCCCCCTTGGGGAAGGCCTTCGTTCAGCAGTGGACATCTTCTGGCTGATGATGATGATGATGATGACATGTAGGGCTACGTTTTGTTTTTATTAGTTTTCAAATTTGTAGAAATTCTAGACTTAAATGTTTACTTTCAGGTATTTTACAAGTGTTATATCGTCGCCCAGCGGTGAAAACCTCGTAAATCCAATCCTCGTAAATCAAAAACGTTTTTTTTGTTCTGTAGACTGATAAAATCGTAAAGCACGTGTTGGTTCAAAAAACTTTTAATTAAGACACTCCTAGTGCCGCCTATGATGTATAATGAGAACCTTTTATAGAAATTCATTCAGCCATTGTCGTCTGAGAAATTCGGTAAAGTTTATCGTCGCCAAGCCCTAAAAATCAAAAGCTTTCATAGTTTTTTTTTTTTTTGGCCGACCATTTTTCTTTCCTCCTGTAAAATGTTGTGTTTTACACTTACAAGGTTTTCATGGCTGAGCGCCGATATTCATAATATTTTTTCGAACCCATTCA
The DNA here is from genome assembly GCA_947562105.1 of Shargacucullia verbasci. Lineage (NCBI taxonomy): Eukaryota > Metazoa > Arthropoda > Insecta > Lepidoptera > Noctuidae > Shargacucullia > Shargacucullia verbasci. The sequence continues at coordinate 7,604,318 of OX387297.1, read as the reverse complement.
TTGCAACCCTAGAAAGAATTATTTGAATAAGCTTTTTTTAAAACAAAAATCTATTATAGAGATTAATCATTTAAAACAAATCACAAAAGTTTGTTTTTTGGCCGAGATGATTAAGTTAGAAATCTAGACGCCTATGGGCGGCCTCGGCATGTAAATAAAGATATTTCGGACACCGATCGGCGGCCTAAGCATCACATGGGTGTGTCTGCAGTTAAAGATGGTTAAGTTACTTTTTTTTTATTGATTTTATAGATTCATTTTCGGATAATTATATTTTTCTTAAAGTTCGTTGCCAGCTGGAGAAAGATTTCTATTATTTTCTTTTACAATACAGTGAACACGATGCTCATTGTCTCGCGGAAGTGAAGGAGTCTGAGTATTTCCAGCACACAGAATATTATCGGCACGTTTCTTTCAATTAACTTACTGTACTACAGTCTTAAATAACATAGCATCACGCCCGTATTCTTCGAGGAGATAGGCAGAGTTGTTGGACACCCACATATCGAGACAGTGCAAGTGAGAGATTATTGCTATTTACTGGGAACAATTCTAAAACTGCGAGCAGCTACTAAAAAGCAATGTGACGGAAATAAAATTTAAAAAATTGGCCCGTCTCGAGAATCGAACCCAGGACCTCACGCACAGCAGCCGAGCATGCCACCAAATATTCAATATTGTCTTTCCTTTTAAAAGTATTGTCTAGACCTCATCGTTCATATAAATACCTACATTTAGTTTGAGAGCATTAAGAAAGTAGTCTTTTGTTTATTGTATTATGAGTAACCAATCCATTAGTAAGAGTCTGTCGCCATGATTATCATCATTTCGAAAGCTTTAGGCCTTTAATTCCTACAGTCTGATTCTTTCTCTTCAAACTTCGTTCACTTTAATGATATGCTTACTATTAATTTAAACGCAGACTTTATACTTATCACAGTGGCGTAGCGTAAGCGTTGCAAAATGTTTTTTTTTTTTGTAGTAATTAACGACTTTTGAGTAGTAGCTAGTATTTATTATTATTATTTTCCCAATAATCACAAAGTCAAATTTATTTGATAGCACGTCTACGAACTCATTGAACATTTCTTTAGAAAAAAATTTTGAAACATAAATGTTCGCCTACCCTGGAATAGAATATATCTTTTTTTCATATAAACCAATTACAGGCACTTATGAAATATCGAGACTCTAAGTGTATACAACTAGATCTAGACTGTATACAATTAATTAGGTAGATATCTTGTAATCAAATCTGATAAAGCGATAATCTACTGTATACGTATTTATAGCATAGTATTAATTGTAGCTTTGAAACTTTTATCGCTGGGAAAAGATATCTGGGGTTTTCCGTCAGATAAACCCGTCACATTTGGAATTAAACCTGCACTTGATGTCGATGAATGTACGTAAGTATTGTCAACGACAAAAGTTGCTAATAATAAGGGTTATAATCTAACCCTTCGGGGAATACAAGCTTATTTTATTTTAAATTCTTTTATTTGGTGAGGCTTTTTGCGCTGATGCGCCAAGTCAGCCTCGTAAGGTAACACAAATAACTACAAGCTTATGATTATTATTTGTTTGTAAAGGACCCCAAATACGGTACAATTTGTTGATTCGATTGATCTGAAGAAAATAGTGACGATCGACACGAAGCGATTGGTTGGTGCGACCAATTTTTTTTTTTTTTGAATCGTAACGATTTTGACCTGCCTTCTTAGACAGAAATCCAAATACTTCAATCCATGCTTTATTTAAAAAATGGACATATGGAATCGTCGGTCGCAAAGAGACACACTGTGGATTTATCGTTTTGTTGCGATCTCCGATATCGTCTTCGATTAAGTAAATTGTTAACGATATTTTCATACACTATCGATTCGTCGTTTCGATCGGTTTGAAATGACGGATCGTAAAGACAAATCGTACCGCATATCGGCCCCTTAAAGGTATACAATTATACGCCCACATTTAGCTGATTTCGTTATAAAGACCTATGTGGCTCCAGGTGGGAAGGCTCAGTTCCTAACTCCGGACTGCTAACTGAGAGTTTTCATACTGAAAACTGTAATAACACTGTGGAAACCCAACACTAGCCCAATGAGGCAATTTATAATATGTTAGGTATAGCTAATAATCACGGTACAAATATTTTTGTCGAAATCGTTGCCCTAAACTAGGTTTAATTTTCGTATCGTGGATGCATTTACAAACACATGCACAAAAACCCAGACACGGAACAACTATCTGTGGGTCATACAAATATTTGTTCTGTGGAGCAATCGGGTGCATATCCTTTCCTGTTGAAGATTTCAGGCACATAATTATGTTCACATATATTCTTAGTCTTTCCAAATTATCATATTATGTTCTCGAATTTATTTCGTTGCTCTGTGACAAATATTTCTTTTCTTCATGAAATATAAAATGATGACTAACGATACCGTTCAAATCCTCTTATAGTCATACACTATTGAAAGCTCTCTAATACCACCTAATGGCGACAACAACGAACTCACAACAATACCTAAAATGGTTTCAATTTGAGGTAAATCGATTAGAGTTTTAGTGATTACTGTTTATTTATTTGTGTGTAAGTATATTGTTTATGTCTGTTATTTTTCCCCTTATGTCAGGAAGTAAAAGATTTACAGATGATAAACTAAATATGTCTGTCTCATTGGTCTCAAACGCAACCACTGAATGCGAGGTCCTGGGTTCGATTGCATGTTGGGCAAAGAGTTATAAGTGTTATGAACTTGAAGTTTGGAAATGTGCCCGGTAGATAATAGGCTCGCGCCTTTTTACATGAATACAGGCGTCAGGCTACGGGTGAAGTCGCGGGCGGAAGCTAGTGAATACTAAACTACTCTACTCCGCATAGACAGTATGATCTTAGCTTATTAGTAATCATATTTATAACAAGTTTTATATCTGTGAGGATAGTAAACCATAGTCTAGCTAGGTTATGAGGACCATAAAGTGAGACAACACTTGACACGATCGTGTCGAAGGTCAAAAGGTACGTAATACCAACAGTTATGTAATTACGGACACTAAGTTTGAGATGGGAATGAAGACGCTATTGAAATTGTATATCCACAGTTATATATTCAACAAGGAAATAATTGGTACATTGGTACATCTGCAGTCTCAAATGCAATATAACAGTCGAGAGTATTTATTTTATTTATTATATACTTTACTATACACTACATAAGACAAACATTTACAAAGACTAGTGTACAATGGTCGGTCTTATCGCACAGGGTGATCTCTTTCAGACACCTTTGAGTGGTTTTAAAGAAAGGAGACATGTTTATATTGAAGTACACCTCATCCTCTTCAACTATTCAGAAGAATTAATTGAGTCGGTAAAAGTTATATGGGGATCGCTTACGCCGTAGTTAAGTAAGCCAGTAAGCATTCGTACAGAGTTTGACTGCCCAGAGTGCGCCAGAAGTATCTCAAGTTTTGTGACCAGTCAGTGGCGTGCACACAGTCTATAGACAGGGTAGGCAGAAAATTTTTAAGGCTTACTTACCAACAATACCTACTGCATGTTGGTATTGGTTCGTCGTCGTGTCGATTAAATAATGATGTACGTGATTTGCCACCTCAAATATAATAAATATTTTTCCGAGTTATGTAGGGTAGGCAGTGTCTTTTTGTCTCTATGAACCGCACGCCACTGTTACCAGTGTACAGTCAAACAGATATAGGTAGTATTAAGTTTTAAAAATTATTTATAGATATTTTTAAATACGATTTTACATAAATATTCTTCCAAAAACTCTCTTTCTGAGAAGACTTCATCTATATCTGGTGACCCTGAATCTATTTGTTCAACTGTACTTATTCAATTGGACGTGTAATCTGACGTTAAAGCTTTCCTTAATCGGGGATTCATCTTTTTTTTATTAGCTTCCGCCCGTGGCTTCTCCCGCGTGGTTTACGCACCCGTACATTTTTCCGGGATAAAAAGTGCTATGTGCTAGTCTATGTGCTAGTCTGGCTTGACAGAGTAACAAATACCTATCCATCCATCCATCCATCCTCACAAACTTTCACATTTTAATATTAGTATGATAGGATAGGATAGAATTTACGAATCTCCATGGTAACTGTCAAACAAATGATTGCTCAATCATAAACCTTATGATATTAAAGAGAGTAGATATTTTGAGAAAAACATAAATAATTTTCTTAAAGATCGTCTCCAGCTAAAAAAGTTTTTCATTATTTTCTTTCACAATGCAGTGGTTCTCGCGATGGTCATTGTCTAGCGGAAGTGAAGGAGTCTCAGTACCTACTTCCGGCACACAGAATGTCAACCGCACGTTTCTTTCAATTAATCTACTTATATACTACAATATAACATAGCATCACGCCTGTATTCCCGGAGAAGTTAAGCAGCGGTGTAAGTAGTATTGGACACCCAAATGTCGGCGATGCCGTATTAAAGTCCCTTGTAATAAGTAGAGCGCGAACATTCTCGATTCATTTAAAGCAGATGACCCCAGACTTTTTTTCTCATACCCCACTTTCAAAATTTAACTGGCTCCGGTGGACCCCCTGCAGCTACATTTATACCATATTGTAAATTGAATTGTAAACCCCCATTTTTTATACACGCCAACGTAGACCCCCGTTGAGTCTCCCGTGGAGCCCTGGGGGTCCACCTGGACCACTTTGGGAACTAATTATTTAAAGCGATCTCTTTATACTTCCAGATAAGATAGGTAATTTTTTTATTCATGTAGTATATACAAGTAGGTACTTAAGAACAGGCGGACTCTAGGTGTCAATTTATACAATTTAAGATGATTCATTGTATTATATTGGGCACCTACATATGTATGTAGTACATGTGTGTATTGACGGTTAGGAACACCAAGTTGTTTGGTTGCTATTGGAAACGGAGGCTTAATTTAGTTTGGAATACACTTCAATAACTGTGTCACAGATCAATTGTAACCCAATATCTATTGATGAGATGTTTGCATATGTGTGTAACCAAAATCTAATGATTGCCAACTCTGCCGATTTCAAATTCAGTCAGTTTTGTTGTGATTTTCGGTGAATGTTGTCACAATAACCCACTTCAGTTATCGTGAATCCGTTATTTTGTTACTAATTATAAAGATGTTACGTCGCAATTATGGGACTGAAAGCTTAACAAAGCCTCAAACTCAAACTTTTTTATTCGTGAAGCTCATAAAAGGCACTTACATCAACAAATCGTTTAGCTGGCCTCACGTCTATATTACCTGAAGGGTTATGGGTTGAGTTGTATTATTTGTACACCTGCATTTTTATGAAAAGTTGCCAACTACTGGGTACAATGGCTGGAAAAGATCGCCGAGTAGCGATAACTTCGCCAATTTTCATATCTAATAATATAGGTACATATACTATACCAATAAAACTGATGTGGAATAAAGTGGATTTATATTGTACAATTCCAAATATTCCGCCCGATCTGGAAATGGCTCCCAGGACCCCACGCTCAATCTAGTATAGTTAATAGCGCAATCAACTCGATTAAAACACTTGTGATTGTTTGGGGTCATGCAGCTGCAAATTAGTGTCATTGCACCCATGTTTATGCCAAATGTAATTTTTGAATAATGTACCCACAATCCCAGTTTAGAATATGAAGGGAGGCCAATCAATTTTTTTTTATTTACACCCATAATTATTAATATCACTTGTGATTTTGTACGGGTTGTGCAGGTCTATAGCCTGAAATCATCTCTGTGTAGTAATTTAAATTTCTCGGTTACATTATGTTAGAAGGAATTTCGTTGAAATATTGATGATTTATTTGAAGTTATTTAGAGGGATCGATGCGAGAAAACCACGATACCATACTATTAAAAATACCTCTTACACGATTGATAAATTGATTGCATATTTTAAAGATTTTCCATTGCAGTAATACCCATACCTCAGTTGTGACTCGTAACAGTTTGAAAACTCAGAAAGTAATATAAAAAAGAATCATTGCAATACGTAACGCAGACAGCATATCGATTAGTCGCCGTTTAAGGTCAATTAATGTTTAACAAGTCATAAAAATTAAAAGACGAATTGAATTTTCTCCTTACTTAGTATTTACAGAGTAACTCCTGAGAATTTCCAAAGAAACTTCTTAAGAACAACTTAAAAGTGATATTTCATCAGTATCGAATGGAATATTAATTTGATGAACATTTATCAGACTAATATTTAAATTGAATTGAAATCTGTTAAGTCGCTTTTATGTTGGGGTATCCCTAAGGTACTGGAGAGGTATGTTGTGAGAGGGTTCGGTGATTGGTACAAAGCCTAGTGAGTGATAGAACAAGAATTTGAAAGTATTTCAATGTGTCAGGTAATACAGTGATAGATTATTAGAATTTAGAACAAAAATTTATTCGAGAATTTGGATTGAATTTGCTCGTGTAAACAATATAAAGTTATTATAATAGCATTTTCATTGCAGAGATTTCCCGTGCGCCACATGAGGTACCTGCTTGTGCTAACAACGATATTGTGTCTCGATGTTTTGAGTACTTATGGGCCCAAGGTAGGATTGTTATCTTATGACAGAACTGATTGATCGGTAATAATTATTAACCCGTCTAGTGATGCAAATGAAGCAATAGAATGCCGATGCCGGGTGCCGCGTGTGAATTAATTAATTAAAATTGGTCAGATCATCGGGGTCTATTTTTACATGTACGTTTACTAACATTAAAGATATCTATAGTTCAAATTATATAAATACTAATGCTATGCTAGATAAAAGCTATACCTATGATATATATGTATATGATAACTATACCTAATTATGCCACCATTGAACACACAATTACGCATGAAATTATCACTTTACGTTAATTAGCCGGTCATTTAATTAACTAATGAGCTGCATAATTCATTTCATAACGGTAGAACAGTCGAAAATCACTCTGTTGTGCTAACCCTGCATCTATGTCTATCTATAGATACAGGTATTATTCTTAGTATGGGCACAGATAATATAATACTATACTAGTAGTGTGGGGCAGTGTTTGAGACATTGAGCTTTTTTCTAGAAGTATTCTTTGATCGTATCATTGAACTTTTGGTCACGTTCTGCTTTTGTTTCCTTAATCAGATATTTTCAGTAATATTGGTACCTACATGAAATTGGCTTTACGGTTTAATAGTTAGTTTTTTTAGACTTTGTTCTGTCACTAAACATCATCATAGGCTATGCAAAGTTTCATCCATGTTCCACACACCATTCCATCAATGGTTTTAATTAATAAATATTAATTGTTGGTATTTTTATTCAAATGTATGAGGGGCTCGTAGCTACTTATATAGCAACCGCGCAGGTTGGTCGAAATGGGAGATTAAGTACTGCTAGTTGCGGTCAGACCTTGGATGGGTGACCATTCTTCCTTATCGAGCCTCTCGAGAAAGCACGCTAAGCAGTTGGACTCGATTGGTATAAATACCTATGGCAGTCGTTACGGATATCAAAAACCCATACAGTCTGACAACAGGGCTAACCTTAATTAAAGTATCAGTGTCTCCCAGCAATTGACGGAGGTCAGATTCGCGTCTGACTAGACTGGAAACCAACTCTAACATAGTTGGGAATTGTCAGGACAAGATTTGTATGAAAGATTTTTTTTTGAATGGTATTTTTGTGAAAATCTCAACGCTCATTAGTAAATTACACCCGTGCGAAGCCCGTCCGGCAGTCTAATTACCGATGTAGCGACAAGCGTATATCGCGCGATAGCTTCTGTCAAACTTCATTTTTGTGTCATATAATGTATTGGCTGATAGTGAGATTGCTGTCAAGCGGCTGTCGCGTTTCTGTCGCTTTTTTACGTAATTAGGCTGCGTGGCAGGTCGCTAAAATTATATTCAAAAAAATGTTGTTTTGTTAAAATTTTGTATGTTAAATAAACATAACAGAACATTTTCTTTGAATGTCAGTGTCAGAATAGAAGTGTAGAATAGTCTCACGTCTGTATCTCGCCCGCGTCCCGTCGCCCCTCTGAAAATTACGTATAAAATTGTGTAGCTACCATTCCTATGAAATGTCTCAAAACGTCTATCTCTCTTTCAAAGGAATTATCCAATTCATGTCATCTATCTCATCGACATTGTCTTCTTCTGTCGAGTCAGGACGAGCTTACATGGGCATCGCTAATACTGTAATGGAAAGATAAACCAATCAGGTAATGATAGGTATCGAGGCTACATTAGTGACGCTCCGAGTAGGAGGGGGGGTGTCGTAGCCCCTCCAATCGTACAAGTCAAATTGACAAACCCAGGCAATTCATGGCAATTTTTACTCTCTCAAAGTCTTTGGCTGCGACCGCGCCTGGGCTACCTCATATCCGTTATTCAGGTCTCATCATATCTTGTTTAGTTTACGTACATGTTTTATGTACTGTAATCGATATCCACTCACTTTGCCATTATTGTTTACATGTCGGTGTCACAATGTCTAGTCGTAGTCGTGGGTAATACGATTTTGATTGATGTACATATTATTTTACCTAACCACTACTAATAGGGTTGATAGCCCTAGTATAATCGCCTACATATTTGCTCAAACAAACAACTTTTTCCTTACGCCAACGCATTTGGAGAATTACCGTAAAATTTTATTTTCCTTTCTACACTCCTCGTTGTGTAGATAGGCAATGAAATAAATACATACATTATAATGTGCTCATTATTTTGTTTTAAGTCTTAATAGCTACTTGGAGGATAGATACTATAGATAAGTTCTCCATGTTCAGATAGTCTTAGTTAATACACATCCAAATTCCGATGCAAAACCAATTTCTGAGAATAGTCAGTTTGATCGGTTATCTGCTACGACAGCGTAGCAGGCGTAGACGTGACATCATCTTGTCAGCTACGCCGTAGCTTAAGTAGGAATTTGCACTCCTGATATGGAAAACAGTGTACATATGTCAATTATTAATTATTTATTATATTAAATATCTGCTTCTAAAATACATAAAAATATTAGGATTCAATAAAGATGGAACGATTGAAATAATTGGCCCAAAGTGATTGATTTGATCAAATACATCACTTTCAAAAGGTTGGAAGCTAGGAATTTTGTTCATATTCCACATATTGGTTTCCAATTAAACCTTTATTGGTGTGGACGTTGTCACAATGAAAATATAGAGCTTTGGTCCGCAGAGGCGAGGGTTTTGAGCAGTAAAATAATTTTATTTGCACGTTTTGTGTGTTCATGCTAAGCTTAATGTTTTGGGCATATGTTGATAAAATTTTCATCAATTTTATACACGAGCAGTGAAATCAGTGTCAGTGAAATCGCGATCTATTAATATTTAACTATAATAACTACGTGATTGGACATGATGTCATTGCATATTTGAATGGATTGGATAATTTATTGTACTTACATTAATTACTACGAAAATGGTGTAAAAATGTTACATTTTAACCCAAAGTCCTTTGCGTACTTACACAAATAAACACTTGGCAAGACTATGCCATATTATAGGGCATCAGTCATACGTGAAGAGAAAATGAGGTGCTAATGAAAGTTATCAAGATACAAAACGACACTGGCTTAACTGGTTGAACTGTTTGCTTGTAATATGACTATGTATTTGTAACCATATTTGGAAAATAAAATATCTTTTATCTTATCTTTACTGTCTTCGTAAAACAACAGTTAACTTTACAGTGTAACGAGCCTTGCGTGATAGCTGGCAATAGTTGGACAATCGTATTGTTTAACATGTTACAAATTAATGCCTAATGTGTAGTTTGCGTTTTTACTCAGTTCTAAAGCGACATTCTTTACCCTGGGTGCGTACTCGACCCTCACTAGATTAGTTTTTTTTTTTTCACTTTTAACATAACCAATTGCAGGGCTCGTAGCTACATAGCTATAACGCAGATTGGTCGATCTGCAAGGTTAAGCAGCGCTAGGCGCGGTCAGTCCTTGGATGGTGACTACTGTTGGTTCCGGGTAACAGTATGACAATCGTTATGGATGTCAGCAGCCCCACAAAGTCTGATAAATTAGTCTAACTTTAGATTCAGTGTCTCCCAGTAATTGGGTGGCGGAGGTCAAATGGCAGTTGCTCTGTGTAAAATAGTTATATTCAGCCGCTACGGGTTAAACTGAAAACCAACCAAATGTAGTGTAAAAAAGGCTAGACAGATGATGATTTAACCTAACCAAACGTATATAGAACGGAAAAATTTGTTTCACATTCTATATCTACAAGTATGTAAGGTTTTTATTTTTGGTTTGTTAGTTCGGTAAATTTACGTATTATCGTTTTCCGATGGATTAGGCGCCGACCTAAAAGCAGAATTGAATTTTATTTACTTCTTTGAAACATGGCGACATTATAGGGCTCCTTTCACCGATAATGGATTACCGGAATTTAATTTACTATGCCAATATTAGAAATGTAATAAAATTATAACTGAGCTGACAGATTTTGCTTGATCTTGACGTCATCGTCATACAAAATAGAAACAAGGTCAACTTTTCCAAACTTTCTTTCCCTAAAAAACATACAAATAATATTTTAAAATAAAAATAAGCGTTCACAAGTCATGCGCTTACCAACGAACAGCATTTCATTTTAATTTATATATATATAATAAAAACATATTCTACTGCCTCATTGGTCTAGTCGTCGCAAGCGCGAATGCTGAGCGTGAGGTCCTGGGTTCGATTCGCGGGTTGGACAAATTGTTATTGGGTTTTTCTGTATGGAAGTTCTCAGTAGCAGCACGGACTCTGAAACTGTGCCCGGATGGCAATAGTCTCACCTACTACATTTGACTCGATAACAACATCGGTGAAATGTGGGTGTACAATAGTCCATCTTTGCCTAATCCTTCGGGAATACAGGCGTGATCTGATATGTTACGTTAGATAATAGAAAAAGCTTTACGCTGATATTAAAAATACGTGAACTAGAGTGCTCGAAATTTAAATTTTCTTGTTCCCTTATTTTTATCGATGGTTATCCAGGACGTATTGATACATTTATCACCACATCATTAAAACAAAATAATATTAATTCCTGTTCACACACTAATAATAATGTCCTCCTGACCGATTTCGGTCACGGCGGCCTATCTCACCGGAGATTAGCCAACTACGCAGGAGATATTATAGAGCACAAGTGTGTGCGCAAACACAGGTGCTCTGTTCCTTCACTCTCATAGTCCGATGGGACGGCAATCCGACACGACCGGAGAAAGATCAGGCGCAGGACCAACGGCTTTACGTGCTTTCCGAGGCACGTTTACACAATAATATCCTAATAAACAGTACAATTGTTTACTAAACAAACCTTCAAACCTCGACCTTGTTCGACCTTCGACTTCGAACTTCGTATTGAAACTTCACAAGGTTTGATTTCAACACAATTTTCTACAACTTTGCCGTATTACTTTGTGTGGGTTTTCTTTAGATTGAATTGAACAATTTTATTATTTGTAATGGGAAAGCATGTTTTTCGGGTTCTCTACTAAACAAACAGATATTCACGGAAAGATGATGTGAATAAAAGGTACTGAAAAAACTGTAATTGATCCTCTACAAACAAGATGGAATCTTTAAGCATCCTTGATGAGAAACGGTGTTTTTATAACAAAAACAAAACACGTAACATTTTTAAATTCAAATGCCAATTCTTACTTCCAATATAACAGAAAAGGCGTCAATTTTTTTTTTTCGTTTGGCCTCGATGAAAGCAGATATTTTTTTAAAGTGACAAATTCATAAATGCTCTCTACTATTTAATTCACCAACTGTTCTCGCCATTTCATCCGTGGTTGCGTAGTTTATCAGGTACAATCAGCATCAAAAAGATGTGTACACGTTCAAAAGCGATTTTTAGAGGAAATAGTGATTGATATTTTGATTAATTTGACACATAGTATCTGCGGATACATAAAAATACATAGTCATTTAAATTTTATGATTTTAATCGATAGTTTTCCAAGAATAAGCGTTAGAATTTGGCTGAGTGTATACATATTTTTGATGCTGACTGTAAATGTTGTCAATTCCAATTTCGGAGCTTTGTGTGTCAGTAGGTAATTTCTATAAACACGAGTGTTTCAAATACCGTATGTTGATTGAAAATACCAAGAAAACAACGTATATATCAGTCAAAACTTGCTGCGACCGTACGAATAACTGACAATGGTTTACTCAGTTATTTTCGTATATATTATTCTTCTACCATATGAACATGTATAATACCACAATAACACTACTTAATAGAATATCTATTAATTATTCACAGTTTCCTAATGGAATAACACCTACTTCAGTAAATCAGATAATAATAAATTAATTAATTAAATAAATAAAAAGCTTTATTACACAAATTACACTACTGAGAAAATAATACTTATAAATGGTTAAATCTACTTATTTGTTATGTAACATAAATATTGTAAAATAAAAGAATAAAAGAAATCAAGTATCTGTCACTGTCAGGTAATTTATGCGGACCCCCTCCGCCTTAAAAAGCCTTTTCCAAGGCATGCCAAACTTCCTTATTTTTGGCTGTGGATAGCTAATCAACCAGCCGTCTCTACTATTTCATCTGCCCATGAGGCGCTAGGTCGGCCTCTTTTTCTTATGCCTCCTGGGCCTGACCATTTCACTGCTCTCACAGTCCATCTGTCATCTTTATATCTGGCTACGTGACCTGCGCACTTCCACTCCCTAGCAAGCGAGAAAATTAGAGCATCCGTTACTTTGGTTTTCTTTCGAATTTCTACATTTCTTACATTCTCTTTTAATTTTATACCTAGGCAACTTCGCTCCAATTCTTCTTGAAGTGGTCTGAATTTTACTTCTGGTTTTGCGATCGAATGTCCAAGTCTGGCAGCCGTAGGATAGACATGTTTAAATAGGATAATAGGAAACAATAAAGACATAGATACTCACAAATGGGAGTGTTTTTTTTATAGATGTCACTGTAATATTGAACCTTTTTTGTGCAGCTCTCGTGTAGTTATAATTCACTCGTTTTATTTCTAAAATATTATGAAGATTTCGATGTCTATAAAATCATAAGTAGAAATAAAGCTCCTAAATGTTTATTACTTAATAATTATCTCAGACCTATGGAGTATCAAAATTATGTACCTTTCGTTAGTCTCAAAAAAACTGGAACTATCTGAATAAGGCCGAACAGGTTTGGAGACTGTTTAGCCCCACGAAGGTATTCCTGGAAGGAACATAGTGATTACCAGGCTGTTCTTCAGCGTTAACTTCAAATTGTTTTCATAGATATGTAGAATACTGGTCAGTATTGCGCCAAATGCTTAACATTATCACGCAAGTCCAGATGACATTGAGTTTGTTCTTAAATCAAATGCAGAGCTTTACCGTCTAAACCTTAAAGTTACTAAAATTGTATAAAAACGGGAAAACCTCAGATGAATCCAAAAATAATCTCATAATAGCAAAGCGAACACAACAACAGACACAGAAGATGCATGAAATTTTTTGTTTGTTGCGTAGGCCGAATGATAGCTAGTGGATCAATGGGAGCAGATGTTCTGGCTAATAGCCAATAAACTTGCCAACGACCACTATTTTATGGTGAAACTGTGGTACTTAAGCACACTTTCTTTAGTTCGAGATACATACTTGTTCAGCAGTAATATTGATCCTTGAGATGAGTGAGTTAGAAAACAAGCGTACGGCGTATGAAGAAAACTATAATTGACTTTGTAATTTAACCTGTTTCATCCTGAATAATAATCCTCATTTTAAACGTTTGTATTTTTAACAAGATAAGAACCATCCGTGTGTTATGATAATATACAGTAATGATGTATGTAATACTAATGGATCATATACGTTACGTATTTTTGACGAAATACCTAACGTATTCAATTGAATACGAACTCGTATAAACAAACATAAAACGCACGTCTACGTATGTTTGTTAGGATAAACGACTGGCATCGATTTAATTACCATTTTTAATGATGTATGTTTACTTCAATGTATGTAACATTTTGTTTACAATATGAAACAGCACGGAAAATACCTTTGGGAGCCTTTGGGCAAAGTAAAAAAATTTAGCAATGCGCATTCAGGCTAAATATGGACTCCTGTATTTAGTCTGAATCCGCATCTTACATTTTCAAGCAAAAGCATAGCATATGTGTTAGATTTAAGAAGAAAAAAAAATGGCAGCAACAGTTCTAGAAAAACAAAAATGCCTTTTATTTGGCGAGGCACCGTGGTAGGCTCCTGCGTGGCTTCCTAAGAGTTCCGAGTCCTTCCATTAGGTACAGAGCCACTTCTGCACATAACAGTGGGTCTTAGAAACTCTGCTGGATTCCACAGTCCAGCACAGCCGTCCGCTTACACGTAAATAAGGATTCTCACTACGTAAAATAAAAAGAGGTCGACACGCTGTGGAGTGCAAAGGCACATCGAATATGCGAGAAACGCAGTTCGCTATTTCCATGCAGACCGCGCCACAGGCAATGACTAGTGAATATATGATGTGTCTATTTCCTGAAAAGTGTACCAGCTGAAAATTTTATGAATATAAAGTTGCAGATAGCTACAAAAGCAAACGTAGTGTGGTTAAAACAACAATAAATTCTCAATATTTACATGTTTTTTCGTCGACGGCAACGACTAGAAAAAGTAATGTGACAAATCGTAGGGACACGAAGGGCGTGTTTCGGAGCTTCGTTTAAATAAATAAAAGATTAAAATTGAATGCCTCATTGGTCTATTGGTAACGCGACTACCGAGACTCTGAGGTACCATGGAGTTTCAAACTGTATGGTAGATGACAATATGCTCGCCCCCTATTACATGGGACTCAATAACGGCATCGGCAAAAAGTGGTTGTACAATAGTACAGTTACATCTCCGCCTAACCCTTCGGCTGTCAGTAATAATGTCATACAAGAATAAAAAATTAGCGTAACTTATATTATAATCTTGATACATTACTATCCACTATATACATACTATCTACTATATATAGTATTTATAGTATAGTAGTCTTTCTATTTTCACATTACTACTACATTTTTATCATGTTTTTAACTAGTGTGTATCTAACGGGTTCTACGAAAAAGCTTTTGAATATTTAGACCTGAAGGATTTTTACTGTGAAAAGGTATTGCAATTTGTTCAAATTTTCCTTTATTACTTAAAACTCTTGTGTTTTGATAAAATCAATGGACAGGGTCTTACCTAAAAAAATATACCTCGACCAACGAGACGAAACTGGAATAAATTAAAGCTTTTATAAAAGAGAACATTGGACGTAGTAGTAATGTCATTTTGTTCAGAAAAAAATATTTTGTTTTTAATTTGTTACTAAGAAAAGGTACGATGTACACTTATACAACAAGTCAAACAGGCTTATGCATAACTGAGACGTTAAGAAGTTAGTAGCGCTACTATCAAAGGTTGGTGTTTTTATTTCGGATTCCTATGACAGTTGTGCCCTGAAAGCTTGAAGACCTGAAAATTGTTTCAGGCCAAACCTCGGTATAAAATGATACTAATGATTACACGAAGGCTTACAAAGAAGGAGCCTCAAAGTGACTAAACATAGATTGAAATGGCGCACCCCTGTCAGTCAGCTTCGATACCATTGCTGACTGGCTAATCTGTCCGCTATGGCTTGAGAAATTTCTTTGACTCGAAGTAGGAGATCACACATTTTTTGCCGTTGAAGTGAAAAGGCTATGGCCTGAACATTTGGTTGATATAGAAGCCGACTTTAATATACGAAATATGATTGATCATACAAAATCAAACGGAAGTGTTATGAATAACAGTGTAGTTCATACTGTATGCATGTATGGATATTCTATTGTACCAACTAAACCACTGGGCCGATGGATAGACGCGCGATAATGCGCGGTTTTGATAAATTACACGACCATCAATTCAATATTGTGATAGTTTTAGTACTGTAGTGGGCGGTGTTATCAATAAACGAAAAGAATAAATAATGTTTTATCACACTGATAGTCTATTTTATCCACATAGGTATCGGTAAAACAAAGATTCTTTCAGTCATTCATTAACTTCTTTTTTGACAGTCAGAATGTGATTTTTTATAGGTGAAGTTTTTTAGAACAAAATATTTTTCCTTTAATGTCAATGACGCAATTCAACGCTTACCTTCCCGCATTTCTAACTTTTCAATATCATGTGCGAATAAAATTTGATAGTTTGTGATGAAGGAAAACATTTTGCAATCTTGCTACAATGCTGAGTAAAATTTCAGTTGAGTAAAAGTTCTTGATGGTATTTGTAATTAATTCGCCAACCCTTACTAGGGCAATGTGGTTGACTAATAGGTCTTAAGCGTCTAAGCTAGCGTGATAAGCGTTTTTCTTCTCTCACTCTCTTTACTGAGAAAAGCCTCATGCCCAACGGAGGGACATTAATAGACTCAATATAATAATTATACATCCATTAAGGAAAGTCGCCCACTTAACTACGTCAGTTTTGGGAGCGTCCATGAGTAGATAATGCCATGTGTGTATTATTCGTTCGGTCATTATAGTGGCACCTAGCCACAAAACTCCCCATGTGATAGTAGTGATAAAATAATAAAAGTACCAAGTTTAGTGACCTACTTGACGTATTAATGGGAATTATGGTAGTTCTTTTCATGTTTCAACATGGGGATTTATACCAGATATTATCGCCAGCTAGATGCCAGTCGTAGGCAATCATTTTGTATGAAAAATTGAAGCTAACAGCAACTAGTTTAGTCCGTTCCTTTCAAAGTGAGCTGTACTGGAAAAACTCTAGAATTTAACGAAAGTGGTACCTACGTTACTTTCTTTCGTTCATTTGTATACAGTAATTTGGTTGCAAAAGTCAGGACACTCGCGCAGGACACACGTGCGCTTGTTTTGGTCCTTTCACCCATCCAGGTAATATTTTCCGCAATCCTTTCTTAGTGTCCCGGACTCTGTGTCATAAAAATATACTAACTATCTAAACAAAATAGATAGATAGATAGAGTATTTATTGTACACCAAAGGAAAAAGTACAAAGCAAAATTACATTTTACACATAGGTTACACGTTTCATTTCGATTTCGAAACCATTTGGGCTGGCCCTTGATAAGTATTTTTCAACAACATTTGCTGATCCCGTTATTAAGCCTTATGTAATAAAAGTAGTAAAGCCTTTTGCCATCTACCGGGCACAATTCAACTTGTTGCTACTGTGAATTTCCATACAGAAAATCCAATTACACTTTGCCCGAGCCGGAAATAGAACCCAGGGCCTCACGTTCAACAGTCATGCTTGAGTTATATCTATAGCAGATATGTATAAATAACCTACCCAAATGTGTTAAATATTGTTGTCGGTGAAAATTGGTCTGTTTCTCACATTGGACGTAAATTTACGACCAGAGGTAGACACATTGAATGCGAAACTGTCACCTAAGTAACAGAGAGTCACGATTAAGTGTCTCTTTACTAGCCAGGAAATACAAACCTGAATGTACCGGCCGACCTAACTAAATTGATTATTATGGTACTTACTTATAAAGGTTTGTATACATTGCATCCTTTTGAATGATCTTCTTACGCACTTTCATTGCCGTTTGACGCATGCGTTTTTGAAAGATGGACACTGCAATACTGCATAACGCATTATCATGATTGGTAAATCTGAGTATGAAACATTGATGCGAAACGTACGCATTTTTGCGTACTTTTATGAATTCTTATAAAACTGTGTACATACGTGCGGGTAGTATTTTTCAAAAACCTATTTTGAGATTCCTTGCGTGTGCACTGTGCCAGCTCGCACAGTTAACGGGTAACTCAAAACCAAATGACGACTATTTTGTTCGCAGAACTGCTACTTGTAGACTAAACAACCGTTTAATTGAGTTGCTTATGTACGCTGATGCACACTACAGTATAGACCAAAACCAAATGGTTTCGTAAGTATACTTATAGGACTGGGGGGCTATTTCTACGCATGGCAAAATGGCGGATATCACTCGCGTAGGTACCATTTTTCCAATTCTTCTTTTTTTAAACTTTGCCCCACACTAGAATTTCTCCTGTGTCGTCGGTACAGTTTACAAACTTACATATCACATACACATCACATACCCAGACCCGAAACAATTATCTGTAGATCAAACAAATATTTGTTTCGTGCGGAAATTGAACCCGCGACATAAAGTGTAGAATGCTAATCGCTTAGCCACTGCCCCAACCGCTATAAATATAAGTACTTGGCTACAGTCGAGACTTTACTAAAACATTTCTTTATAAGAAGAGACTATCTGGAACATAGATTTATGTTGAAGCACGCAAGTATTGTCCCCACTTTCTTTTAGTAAAATAGATCGTGAGTCTAGTTTACAAATGGTCCAGAAGCATGTCATTGTTGTCTTAAGGCCAACACCAACTTTGTAAACAGTGTGTGTGACATGTTGGTACACACAGATCTGAGCTAGGACGTTTACATACATACGTAGGTAGCTACATACCTACATTATTTATTCGGGATATATTTAAAGAGCTTTAGATATAGAATACTGCCAAAATGTACAATTTATTGAAATAAGTTTGAAGATTTTATGACATTTAGATACATGGAGCCTGCTCTAAAGATCCAACGGGTCGCCTTTTTTTTTAATTGTATCCACTCTTTATTCTTATAAATGTATTCATATAATGTTTGAAAAAAATCGTAATGTCATATTTCAAGACAAAGAAACAGGTACTTATTATTTACGATACTATTTTGCAAAAGCACATATTTATACAATGTAAGAATAATAATAATAAAGACATATCATATCTGGCTGTTCTCGTTTGGCTAACGGCGAGTACTTACACAGACATAACCAAGTGGCCAAGATCATCCACCAGCAACTTGCTCTGCAGTACAAACTTGTGGATCTTGAGGTACCGTACTACAAGTACGTGCCCGACTCAGTTCTCGAAAATGACCATGTCACGTTGTACTGGGATCGGTCTATCATCACTGACAGGACTATTGTAGCCAATAAGCCTGATATAGTGGTGATAGATCGATTAGCGCGCCGCACGATGATAATCGATATCGCCATTCCGCATGACGAGAATCTCGTGAAAGCTGAGAAAGAGAAACAAATGAAGTATCTCGACTTGGCGCACGAGGTTGTCGACATGTGGAATGTCGATTCGGCTATCGTCGTGCCGATTGTTGTGACGGCCAATGGCCTGATGGCCAAGAGCCTCGACCAACATCTCAAGAGGCTCTCGTTGGGCGGCTGGGTCAAGGGACTGATTCAGAAAGCGGTACTCCTTGATACGGCACGTATTGTGAGGAGGTTTCTGTCTCTGGAGCCCTAACTACCGGTAGCTTGGACCCTATTCCCGATACCGGTTGGTCCCTATTTTTTATATTTATAAATGTATTTTTTTATTATATATATTTATAAATTTAAAAAAATATGTTACTAAATAAATAAAGATAATAATAATAATATTGTAGTAATAACAATATTTTCCACGCAGCGATTGGTGTCTTATTCAGTCAGACTACCTGTCTAGGCGTTATAATTCTTACGATAGAGCATAAACGGTTGCAGCAACTACTAGGTAGCAATATTATGCGAAAACTAATAAAAAGTATGTACTTTTCGTCAAAAAGATGATACCTATCGTTCACAAAGTGATACATTACGTGCTTTAACCTAAAAGTACTGAATGGAAGCCAAGAAGATATTTCAAAGAAACAATGAACGGGATTGTCTGCAGATTTATAAGAAAACTTTTATCGCCCAAGCTTATGATATATTTATGAGCCAACAGTTGCTACAGGTGGCCAGTAAACACTAGATTTTATAGATAAAATATGGTAACAGTTGGAGTAAGCAGCGTACTGGCATGAGTACTGATCATAACTTGATTTTAATTAAGTGTTAATGTGATTTGTCGTCGAGTGTATTATATTATTTTTGCATATGAACGTTTATTGTTATATTAATGCTTCGTACTGCGTCAGTGATCTAGTTAGTACTAGGTAGCAAGCGAAGAGCGTGATGTCCTGGGATCGATTCCCCGACACAATGTTGTTTTTAGGTTTTTCAGTTATACCTGTACCATATTAGACCTATATTTCGCCGATTATAGGTATAATTATACCTCTGTTAAAATCTATGCATACTGGCGTGACGTTATGTAAAACTAGTATAGTGCCAATATAGGTTTAAATAATCCTAATCCTAACTAATATTATAAATGCGAAAGTAAGTTTGTTTGTTACCTTTTCACGCTCAAACTACTGAACCGATCATCATGAAATTTTGCATATACATTGTCAGGAGTACAGAAAAGGACATAGGTTACCTTTCATTCAGAAAATAAATACTCTTCACAATTGCTTTAGGATGCTAGATGGTGCTACGTGTGACCCGAAAAAATGCACGGATTCGTAATCAATGCAGGCGAAGCCGCGGGCGGAAGCTAGTACTTAATAAATAAATTATTGTAAACACAACCAGTAGTGTGTCTCAATATGATACTCCTACGGGATCTCTACACGAGCACACAGCCTTAATTAACGCCGCTCACTTGGCGCCACAACACGACGCTGTTCTTGCATCATATAGGTGTAATAAATCCTGTCTTCACAGCTGGAGTGCTTGGGGTAGGTACGTATATATAGATATATTCTCTCCTAACTATTTCAGATTAATCGGTATTTGAATTATGTCAGTGTACTACACAAATGCCATATTTGATTAATTTTAGGGAATATAATTATATACTGTACTGAACCACAGCAGTGTGGTGGAATGTCCGCCAACCCGTACGAAGCTTGATGGATTAAACCTGATGAGTTCCATGGCCAGCAATGGGTAAGGTCCCATTGCTGGACATATGCCTCTTCTCATGGGCTTAATTTTTATTATTTGTATGTCCTTTCCTTGAACGGGTTTACAGTCCCGGACTATTGGACGACGTGCGTGGAGGCGTGGAGCAGAAGCTAAAACGACAACTTTAGTAGACAACTTTAATAGGATGTAATGACAACATGCCCAGCGATTATCCCTGTATGCATTATAGAAATGCACCCAAGAATAATCCCTGGATTTGCAGGACTATTACAGAACATATGGAGAAAAACTAATTGGGCTATTGTGATGGGATGTTAGTGGACTGGATTAACTAAACTAAACTGAACTATAGAAATGTATGGCGCCTGGCGTAACAATGTACTCGTATTATACACACATAAAATGGCAGACAGAGACTCGCCAACTCACTAACTGGACCCCCCAAAAATAGTACTTAGATACTAAAAGATATGGTACAGTTTGTTTATTGCACACCAATAATTATTATTTGTGACTATTATTTCTTGGTTTTAGGTTCATATAGAGATAGAGACAACATAAGAAACATCGGTTTGGTAACATTTTGACCCGTTAGTGACGCAAAATATATTGAGTAGCTGCCGAGTGCCTCCGAGATACGGAAGACACACGAGGTCGTCATTTAATAAATATGTTTGTTACATTTTTCAGTCTTCTACGTTTGATGTATAAATATAATTTATGAACAAATATTATCAGTTCGACGATAAAAAATATCAGCAACCCGCGACTTAACAAGATATATTTTAAGTAAACATTTATTTAGCACATCATAAAATAAAGTAATGTAGCGTAAATCTAAACTCACATAGATCATGTCTCCCATTTTCGCAACACACCAAATATTTTTGGCAAAATCTTTTCCCGCACGTCTGTTTTATCTACAAAACCACTCACTTTTATAGCTCACGAAATAATATCTTTTTTATCCGGCTTTAGTTTTCTTATCCGTTATTCTTTCACCCGGAAAATTAACGCAAAATTTTCATATGAAGTAAAAAAGACAAAGTTTTTCGAACAATCGACACTTTATTAATAAATTTCAAGAACTGGATAAACTTCAAATAAGTCATTCCTCTGATAAGTCCATACAAAAACTTTTCCAAATTCAAATTAACATTTATATACTCATAGCTTTTGTAATCTTTATTGATAAATCGGGCACTATGTAGGTTACGTAGGTACGTAAGTACTTCATCTCATTTTTGAAAAGACTTCAGACAAACATAAAAGCCAGCGTTAATCACGAGTTTTGTGTCGAAATAATCCGAAAGATGATAAAATCTCGTTCATTCTGAATGTAAAGTTAGCTACAGACAATAACGAGCTGTTTTATAGAAATCTTACCTTCTACTTTATTGTTCTAAAGTTGTAAAATTTTCCCGAGGTAACCAGTGTAATATAGCAACACGGAGCTATAACCTTGTCTTATGAACCACGTAATTGCTGTTGTTACAGACTCAGGTACCGAACGATATATTTATATATACTTAAATTCACTAATAAGAATTATTAAGATTTTAATGAGAAATATTCCAAAATAGAAACCACAACAACAAAACAAAAATACATTATACCTTGTGTAACATAAGTTTCTAATAACAAGCCTGGATATTATGCATTTCAGTACATTAAGTAACTACAAAGCACTATGAGATAATAAAAAGATCATTTTTTACAATTCAATAGTATTTCTTATATTCGTAGGTATTTTACTTCAAACGGGGAAAGGGTAAAAGAAAAGAACTCTCGTAAAGAATGTCTGGCGCACCCTGGGCAGGCAGCCAGAAAGCTATTAGCCGGCTGTTCTTTTCATCATGCTATGAGCAAATCCAATGTGAAAGTCCATGAGGACACGACAGAAACTTGAAAATATATTCATCAAAAAACTTCGCTCAAAATGAAACATAAATTTACATAACATATTTAGATAATTCGTTTAAATGTAAACTTACAAAGTTTTGTTGAACCCATTATGCTTAATAAAGATACTAGAACTGGTTATTTGTTACAGGCAATTGGAAGTAACCCAACGTTAGATCGCGTCGAAGTTATGAGTTCTGAAGTGAAGATCATCAAAAAATGAGTGGAGATGAAACTTCAAATATAACACAGACATTGACGAATTTATTCGAAGAAATGTTGCTGGAATCTGAAGTGACTGGAGAGAATAGGAGTAACGTGGACTTCTCGCAGTTTCTCTCTGCTTTGAGGGAGCAGTCTTCTAAAAATAGTACACATGAACCATTGGACTTTGGTGCTCTAGTGAAGCTAGTCGATGGATGGCGGACGAGACTGAATCTAACGAGACCCAGTGAACCGGCCTGTACGTACTGCGAAGGGAACTTCAGGGATATTATCCTGGCCTACAACAGTATACATGGATACCTGAGCCTTATTGTGAGTATTACTGTTAGAACTTGTTATTTTAAGCATGTTACTCGTTTAAATTTGAGTGTGTAATTTATCGTTTAATGTGTTTCGAAACATTTCAGGCATGTTACTTGTTTCCCACGACCCACGACGATACAGAAAATAACTGTATTTGTATTTCTAGTAATTTTAACAAACGCATTCACTATCAAAGGTGGTAGGTACCTATACGGATAAAATCTGGGTACTTACTCTCTGTGTTTATACGCGAAAAGTAAGACGAAATTACGTATCGTTTTATATATGTGTTGTCCAATAGATTTACTGTACCTTTGTTTATGAAAAAAGTTAAGTAATAAGAACGTAATACTTTTAACAAGTTTAGATTTACTAAAAAAATGCATGAATATAGAAGAAGCAAAGAAGTAGGTATTTAAGTCTCGATACTCACTCTTATTGAAAAATAATTTGAAGATTCAGACAAATATTGAACAAACTATACATCTAAAAAGATTATTTTTTAATTCACTTCACTTTAATTATTCTATAAAGTTTTGTACAAATTCCAATAACAAAGAAACAATATCAATTGAGTGAAATAAGGTAAAGGATCTTAATTGAGAAAAGCCGCTACGGTAAACCTTTCCAAGGCTTTTAGGCTGTATGACTGATTTATTAAGTGACACCCCTTGTTTTTGTTTTACGTGGTCAGAATCATAGAATATCTAATCCCCGCCTGTGATAAACGGAGAGGTGTATGGGACGTTTCACCAATTAACCAGGGCGGAGTAGGTACTTTCGCATCCGATGGTAGACTTCGAAATTTCTGAAAACATGGACAACCATACAGAGCCCTCGTAAATGCCCACCGACCACAGGCCCGCCATCTACATACAGCCAACGAGCTACCAACCAGGCAACAAAATATATACAGCCAACTTCCTCCTTGGGGTCTCCCGAGATTGGGCAGCAGTGTGTGCTGCATGGGAGCGCTGCACTGTAATCCTCACGATCTGGAGAACAATGTACGCGATATGCTTAAGTGACAGCCCTAAATTATTGTGTAGGTAGATTCGACACAATTTAGCAACAACCTCAAATAGGTCACCTGTCTACAACATCCAAAACATGGTTAGGTATTTATAATTAAGTGTCTATTAATTTAGATTTTGTGGAACAGTGAAGACCCAGTCTGTGCCTGAAACAGTTCAATTTAAATACAATGTTTTGTATTCTGAGAATATTATTATAAATACTGAACATTAGATGGAACAAGTCTTTAAGAAATAATGTGTTTTATATTGTACCTATAGCTATTTAAAATTATATATTTATAATCGTATATAGATAGATTAATTATCTATACTACTATACTATCTATCTATCTATACTACTATATATTATTATCTATACTATACTACTATATACTATATATATATAGTATATATAGTAGTATAGTATAGATAAATATCCGACGACACGGTTGGCGCAGTGGTTGAGAAATCGACTCTTGATCTACGTGTCGCGGGTTTGATTCCCGCACGGAACAAATATTTGTATGATCTACAGATATTTGTTTCGGGTCTGGGTCTTCGTGTATGTGAATACACACCGTGCCTCGGAAAGCACGTTAAGCCGTTGGTCCTGCGCCTGATCTCTCTCCGGTCGTGTCGGATTGCCGTCCCATCGGACTATGAGAATGAAGGAACAGAGAGAGCACCTGTGTTTGCGCATACACTTGTGCTCTATAATATCTCCTGCTTAGTTGGCTAATCTCCGGTGAGATTGGCCGCCGAGACCGAAATCGGTCAGGAGGACATTATAGATAATTATATATATTAGATATTAATTATCTATATGACTATTATAAATGCGAAAGTAACTCTGTCTGTCCTCATCACGACTAAACCACTGAAGCGATCGTAATGAAATTTTACGAAGAGGTAGCCTGGAACCTTAAGAAGGACATAGACTTATTATAGCTATTGTAGCAAAACATTAATTACATAATAAATACAAAAACACAGAGATGAAGTCGCGGACAACAGCTAGTGTTCGATAAAGCCCATGCTTTTCCTAATGTGGCGTAACTACTCCTTTCAAGATTAAGTGAATGATGGGCAGCAAGTGCAAAAATTTTATATGTGCTAATAAGCAATCACATACGGCAATCACCAAACCATTTAATAAGCAAGTTGATAATGTCAATCCCTTTCATCCGTTCCTAAGCGCCAGGTTCCTTTTTAGAGGCAGGTTCAACAGCAACTGTTTATAGACATACATGATAAAGATGTTCATGTTTTCCTCTATAAAAATTATAACCCTGACATCATACTATTAATACATACTTCAATATATTATGTACTACATAAAAGGGCCATAAAAAGCATTAATCCGGTTATTTACGAAATATTGACCCATTTGGCTTGATCATCGGACTATAATCATTTGTAAATATAAGCTAGAGTATCGAATATCCCATAATTAAGGCTGTTTACACACGAATGAATTAATGTCATTTACTTTATGAATTAATGGGTTTTTGATCGACTGACTCTTGTACGAATTTTATTTTTCGGTATGTTTTTGAGCAACCTAATATCAGAGGGGCTCGCAGCTACATAGCTCAGTCGATCTGACAGGTAAAGCAGCGCTTGCTGCGGTCAGTCCTTAGATGGGTGACCGTTTTTCATTCATCGAGATCCCACCGTGCTTCAGGAAGCACGTTAAGCAGTTGGTTCCGGGTGTCATACGAATACCTACATATATCAGTTGTTACAGGTGTCAGCAACTCAAAAAAGTCTGACAACCAGTCTTACCTTCTTGTATTAGAGTCTGAAAGTAATTGGGTCGCGAAGGTCAGATGGCAGTCGCTCCGTGTAAAATACTGATATGTAGCCGCAACCGGTTAGACTGGAACCCGGCCGCATTGTATTTGAGAAAAGGCTAGGCAGATGATGTATTATTAATATGAATATAATTAATTCCAGTTATATAAACATAACTGATTGTACGTACCTGTATCTGGTTTTACGTGTGTAATTTTTGAGGAGTTTCCAGAATATGATTAATGATTGTTTTGAGATTTTAGAACATTGCGCACACCGCACTTTATTTTACTTTATTTCGGTTAATGGGTATTGTCGGGTTAATTTTGATGAATAATTTTGATAGCCCGGTTGGTGTAGTGGCTAATCAATTAGGTTTCTACATTAGGTATCGTGGGTTCGAGTCTCGAATGGGACAAATATTTGTATGATCAAAGATTTTAGAACAAAGATTTGTATGATAAAAATACCCACGATACAGAAATAGTTAATACTCCTAGTTTTGGGCAACGTTTTTAAAAACAAAGACAAAACTAAAAATCTCTAGTTCGTGTTGGCTCTTATTGCTTCACAACAATAGACGATAATTTCAACAAAATGGCCATGAAAAATGTACAAATTATAGGTACCCAGTTTTATTATCAATTTAGAATTGAAAGACTTCTTCAATCATTTCCATGGAGGCAGCGCAACCTTTCGAAATTCGAAATTTCTCCAGTTATAATTTTGTCTATTCATTTATTCAGCCCACGTCTGTCTACAAAAAAAGAAAAAAGAATAGAGCTCAAATTAATCAATGGCTTTTTTTACTGTGAATTTCTCCAAATGCATCGGGACTCCTTGGCGGTAATTTGTGTTTCCTGACTGCTAGAATTCTTCATCTCAATGAAATACGTTACTTCTGGGCAAGCGTAGACCATCGTTGACCGTATCATCACTTTCCATTCCTTGAGACAGGGGATAAACAGGAGCCTACAGAATTTAAAAAAAGAGGATACCTACCCTTTTATCTCCCCCACTTCATCAGTAAGCCTTTAGAACTCAAAAGGCACTTAGAAATAATTTGTAGCCTTGCTTTGCCTTTTCGTAGCGTCTCTAAGAACATTCTCATTAATACCAATTAGTAAAATATCACGACGTTTTCTTTACGCCAAAATTAATGTATTTGTTAATGTGTAGTAAGTAGTAGTTAATGTAAGTTGTAGTGTAATGGGGGATCTCAGTGTAGGAATACCTTGGAATAAGGTATGTCTCTGTTTGAGCTAAATCTTTAGGCAACGCTCTTTCATCCTAATAGCGTTAGTCTAATGTAAGGGCATGTTGGAATAACATCTTTTATATGAACATTATTTATATCTTAGTGCCCAGTGAGACAAAATACGATAATATGAAATCTTTATAATACTTTCGTGTCACCATGTAGGAAAAAATATAGATAATTTATTATTCTTTTTATAAAAACCTTGCCCCATACTAGTATTTCTCCTGTATTGTAGGTCACAGTTTACAAACATACATACCACACGCACACACAGCCAGACCTGAAACAACTATCAGTAGATCATGCAAATGTTCGTTAGGAATTTGGGAATCGAAACCGCGATATGAAGCGCAGATAGCTAATTGCTGCTTAAAATAGTTCCTTAAATAAAATAAAAAAATAGCAATAAAATCTTTACATATACTGGATCGACGGTTTCTGTATACAATCGTGAAAATAATGTTGGCGCTATTCCAAAGTCCAATATCCAATGATCTCACTCGATACACTGATTTTCTGTTATAAATACGGGCGATAAAGTGTTCTCCGTGGATGAATAGAATCTGTAATCAATCCAATTACACATGAATATATCCTTTATTGTCCTGTTGTAGGTACGTTTTCGGGTCGCTGAATGAGAATGGCACTTTATTGCTTTTGTCAAATAACAATACCAATCAGCCATAATACTTAGCTAAATATCTGCGATACTCTTTTGAAGGATCTTAACAATTTGGGCACAATTTTTTGGTTCTAAGAAAGATCCTTGCGATACCTTTATCGTTGTTTTTATTTATACTTTGGCTCGACTTAATCCACTATATCCATTTTTGTAAAGCGACGATGTGATCTAAGCTTATTTATAATTCTCATGACCCGTTAGTTCGCAGAATAAAAGATCTGATACTTAAAATAATAATTTAGAATCCAAAATACCAATGTGAACCCATCTAAATAAATTGAAAAAAGGCAATAAACAAGAGCTGTTTAAAATGAAATAACAAGAGCAGTTGCTATGAGTGATAATATTTTTGTATCCCCGTATACAAAACAACTGTGACCGCCTCATTGTTCGCGAGCGCGATTACTGAGAGCGAGGTGCTATGGTTTCGATTCCGGGGTCGGTTTAAAAGTTTTATTGAGATTTTCTGTATGGAAATTCTCAGCAGTAGCACGGAGTCTGGAACTGTGCCCGGTTAATGGCAATAGGCTCGCCCCCTATTACATGGGATTTACTAACGGCATCGGAAAAATGTGGGTGCACACCATTGTCTAACCCATCGGGGATACAACTTATAGTAGAACGCTGTGTGAACTACTTTTAAAGCACGATCCAATCAACTATTATCTTATCACTGGTAGATTATGAGCAAATAAATATCATTTATAGACATTCTTATATAATAAAAAATCCAGCTTCAACATCCAAGACGAATCAGCTGGACCTTTGCCATTTTAGTAAATAATATTTTGTTCCAGGTATGTTTCTTCGGCAGCCTAGCAAACGCGCTCAATGTAGCCGTACTGACGCGGCGTGACTTGGCAGCAGCACCTATCAACCGGCTGCTGAAGTGGCTGGCGGTGGCTGATGTCTTCGTCATGTTGGAGTACGTGCCCTTCGCCATTTATAAATATCTGGTGAGTGTAGCTAGGATAATAAGAGGAGATAGGAACCAGACAGGTAGATAAATTATAACATGCGATCTATTAGACTGCTGTAAGAAAAATAAGTGATAGCGAAGAAGTTAAACGCTTGGCTTCCTTCCAGAAGGCTCAGACTTCAACCCAGCCAACATCTTTGAGAATTTGACTACATAACATACATATGTATACACACCTGAGAGGGCTCTTTCAAGTGGTGTATGATTGTGCATATTCCACTAACCCGCACAAACACAGTGAAAAGGACTAAGGCCATACCCTATTCTGATTCTGGGAAAAAGCCCCGTGCCTTGCAGCGAAAGAGTAATGAATTATTATGAAAAACTCCTGCCAATGTTCGTTATTATTCAAAACCAACCCAGTCCAGTATATAAGACATCGATTTATGAAAGACTAATTAAATCTCTGTTTATCTAATTGGTTGTCCAATATCATTAATCAAATCAATGGTCATTCATAACAGCTGACATCCGATTTGATCAACTGAGTGCTTAGTCTTTTAATCACCGATCAGTGATAAAAGCAATAATTATATCCTGAAACGGTTCGTTATCTATAATTAGGTTAGTATGGAGAAAATATATTATCTGCAGAAAGACATTTTTAATTTAATGTGGAATGTAATGGTTAGTTTTCGAACAGCACGGATTTGTGGCTCACACTATTCGAATAATAACTGCGAAAATCCTCTCTCTTTAGTAATAAACGCTATCTCTGTCACATCTCTCACTACTTATTAACGCTCAATAAAATTAATGAATCTTGTACGTGAATCTTATATGTCAGTGAATATGGTTGATTATGGATTGAACTCATCGTTATTCATGCATGCCATAAGTTTATACAGCGTTTTTTAATCAAGGTGTCCAAGGATTTATGTTTATATAAATAAAGTTTCTATTGCAGAAAGGGACAACAATTGGGATAAAATGATTGAATCCTAAAAGTCCGCACTTCCAAATAATTCCATTTTCTTTTCGTTCTCGTCTGTATATTTACACCTTCCTTCAAACAGCCCTTGGGTACCATTGATGTTTCGGACTATCTCCCGG
Source organism: Shargacucullia verbasci (assembly GCA_947562105.1). Classification (NCBI taxonomy): domain Eukaryota; kingdom Metazoa; phylum Arthropoda; class Insecta; order Lepidoptera; family Noctuidae; genus Shargacucullia; species Shargacucullia verbasci. The sequence continues at coordinate 7,574,209 of OX387297.1, read as the reverse complement.
TCAATGCCCTCAGGGCAAATGATCACTATTTTCCTCCCGAGGGAATGCCTTTACCTTGACTTGGAAGGTCCTTGGCAGATTGGGAGATTTCATTAATTGTAATGACACTAATATTGTGGCAACAGGATAATTATTTCGGAATTTGTGCCTTCACAATTAATGTAATTGAAACTGATGGCGATTCAATTGTTTTGACTAAACCAGCTTTTAAGCTTTTCATCGTGAGTTTTTTTGCCATCGTATTTCAGATTGGGCAAAAGCCTTTATTTTTATTTAGGATATCTGTTTGAAAAGTTTTCATTTTAGCTAGCGGAGGCTAAATTGAATCCTTTGTAGCTAAATTAACAATCTGTACTTGCCATAGTTAGTCCTTGGATAAGTAATTGATAAGAATTCAATTCACACCAAAACACCTCCAGGTTAATAATACTGACAATCAAAGGCAAAGATTTAACGTTATGGTTATTGTTGCACAGTTTGTTAAAGTAATCAGCAGTTTAAAAATTGGTCACGACTATGATATCACAGAGACCTTTCATAAAACTTTGAAAAGTTTGCTTTATTTGGTTTGGAAATTTTAACAGTAAACTTGCGTACCTACTGAGTGCTGATTGAATTTAATCTGATTTATTAAAAAACGAAGCTCGACATTCTCTTATTTTCTTGACATCTTACGATTTAACACTAGGTATACATAAACATAGCATCACGCCTGTATTCCCCGAAGGGTTAGGCAGAGGTGTACTATTGTACACCCACATTTCGCCGATGCCGTTATTAAGTCCCATGTAATATAATAGGGGGCGAGCCTATTGCCATATACCGAGCACAGTTCCAGACTCCGTGCTGCTACTGAGAATTGCCATACAGAAAAACCCAATAACACTAGGTATATATTTCATATTTATTGATATTTGCTTTACGCAAAATCTAGATCGTTGATTTGTTTTAAGCCTTCCTTAAAACTGATCAACGACTCTCGGGTAGTTTTTACCCATCCAAAAGTTCAGTTGATAGGCTTCGTTTTATTTGCAGTTGATAAATATAAAATTATTGGAATTGGCCCCCTGTAAGGCCTTTTAAAACGAGAACGAACCTTAAAATTCGAGATAAAGATAATATTTAGAGTAAAAATTTCAACGGCGTATTACGGGGTTTTAGTTAGCACTGTATACTGTGTAGCGGGCGTTCAAATCTTATACCCACCAGATCGACCACGGTTACTGCGTGGTTAAAATGTCACAATCCGAGACGGCCGGTGGTTACTACAGTTACCAAGCGCCCGAACAAAATTACACGCGCCACCCACTTTGGACATTTTTATTTTTCACGGAGGGCATAAGCGGTCTTTTTTTTTTTTTCAAAATTGGCAGATTTGTAGAGTATTATAGCACACACCAGTAGAAACAAAAAGATCGAGGCTAAGTGTTTATTTTTTTTGTCAGTAACGACTGTTCGTCAGATGTTTTTGGCGCACAGGTGCGGGATCGTTCTCAAAAAAGATAAAATGGTTCAGAACATTGTGTACACAATAATGCTATGCTTTTTGTATTAACAAAAACTAGGGGACTTCTTATTTCCGCTTATTATAATAAATTTGGACAAAGCTACAAATGTTTTCAACAATCAGGTAACAAAGTTGATAGGTATTGATTATATTTGGTAAACATCCGCCTTTTGTTTGTATAATTGTTATGATACCCTTTTCTTTGGAAGTTATTGATATTTTAATTGCACAGTAAATATAAAGAGTGTCTCATTTGAATACTAGCAATAGTTTTGTCCTACGAGATCTGAAAGTTTTTGTAAAAAATACTTTAATCGGCCGATTAATTCGCGGCCGCGAATTAATTCGATACAGATTGAATTCGCACACGATTAAATATTTTTCATACTAACTTTTCGATTGAAATATTTATATATTGAATGCTAAATGTAAAGGTAAACTAATATACTTTATAAATACAACAATAAAAACATATTTATGTCATCGATCTTAATTTAAAACTAAAATTTTTTTGCTATAACTTCTTGTCAGTTTTTGAGTCGATTTCAAGTGTCAGCATTTTTTATAAATATTTACGACGTCGCGCAACTCAAATAACACTTGAAACGTGTTCGGTATCGCTTTAGATAAACAAAAACTGCTTTTATTTAACTCTCAAGATCAACAGAGTGTCGCCTTATCAGTTTGTTACCATTAAGTAACAAACTAATAACCGGCCGTGGCGCATACCTGTGCGATAACTTAATTTCGTCCGGACCACATAGGATTACGAATTTCACGGTAAGCGGTCACTTAGTGGATACAGAGGATGCATTAGCGTACTAGGAAACACTCAAGCGCTCTATCTAATTAATAGACCTCCATCTGAAGTGAACCAAAATATAATCAAAACAAAGTCTCGCTACACACCCGCTTCTTCGAATAACTACGTTATTAGAGACACTAGGTTTTCGCATAATGTTATCAGTTTACAGGTGAGTGCAACCTATTCATCTTTTACATTTGTGTGAAAAGGAAGAGGAAGGGAAAGGTTATCTTAGTTTTATACATACACGTAATACGGCACTGGTTACCACATCTTTCTGAATACTGATCCTAAAGATTTCCATTGAATTTTAAATCGAATAATCATTAAAGCCGTTGACGTCAATTAGGACTGTAAACAACAGAAACACGAACTTTGCATTAATTCACACGCTAACCTACCAAATAAAATCACTAAACTATTATAAACAAGGTCTGGAACTATTCGTAAGTTAGATTCAAAATCTATCTAACTTTCTAAAGTAAATACCGTGCGTTTGGGCTTGGTACTTACATCATGGGTTTATTTATATCAATGTTTGCGTATTGTTGATTTAATTACTCACTTGGAAAAAGAGGAAAATAAAATTAAAAGTGTTGCAGAGATGGCTCACAGGTTTTTTTACAGTATTTTCCATTTTTACCAAGAATGCAATATTTTATTACGAAAAATGATTCTTTAGGAAAGTTGATTCTCAAGTGTATCGGCCAATAATCACCATTATATTCATTTTTTGGAAGAATGTATTTTTTTTTTAAGATTACCTTTTTTGCTAGAGGATGCCTTGCGGTGTTACCTGTGATAGAAGGAAATCGCGTGAAAAATTCGAAAAATCTTAGTAGGTACTCGTTTACACCTTTTATGGATGTCATATTCCAAATTTTACTTTTCGATCTACTGTGGTTTATTTTGTGTGTTGACCGTCAGTTATTCAGTCACAGCACTCTTTATAATTATTTGGTATCTCATCGAAATATTATGAAATCGTCTCAAATATTAAATAATTGTTTCTATTGTGAGTAACATCCCAAATATCTTCTTTCAAAATGTATAACAATTACATCTTACTCGTAAATGGAAGCCTTGGTAATACAAACTATACATATTTAATTCGAAATAAAGTTTTAATTCATCATGATCAGCCAGAAGACGTCCACTGCCGAACGAAGGCCTCCCCCAAGGGGGGGGGGGGGGGGTGCCATAATCAGAAATTTTCAGTTATTTCTGAAGTAAGAAAATATTGATGATAGCAATTCCGATCATCATCATCATCAGCCAGAAGACGTCCACTGCTGAACGAAGGCCTCCCTCAAGGGTTTGCCATAATCCCCACGCTTGGCAGGCAGGCGGCTTGGGGATCGCAGTGGCTCACCGATTAGTGAGAGGACGCTGCTGCCGGTCCTCCGGTGTCTGGCCACAGTTTTAAGACGTACTCGGGTAATTATTAATTAACTTGACTCAAATAAGACTTGTACAAATATTTCACTATGTATGTGAGAAATCATATTGAAAAGTTCGAATATTACCTCATTTTAAGTTTTAATGAAATTCTATAAACTAATTTAAAATTAAACAAGATCATGGTTATTTCCTATCTATACATATAAATAAAATTGGAGTGTCTGTTTGTAATATTGAAATAACCGTTTTTTACTACATGCATATGAATATACGGTACATATAATAATACGGTACATACACCAAAATAACATTTTTTACAATTTTTGTCTGTGTCTGTCTGTTTGTATAGGCTAATCTCTGAAATGGCTGGACCGATTTTGACGGGACTTTTATTGGCAGGTAGTTGATGTAATAAGGAGTAACTTAGGCTACTTTTATTTTAGAAAAATTCTTTTATTTTAGAAAAAAAATAGGGTTAAGTGCATTTGGTCTCACTAAAAAATACATTGTTAAGTTCCGACATCCACGCGAACGAAGTCGCGGGCACAGCTAGTCCTCAATATATATAAGATACTTTTCTCCATGTCTCCCTCGTTTTTTCCATCTTGTATAACATAAAATATAAGAAACAAAAATAAATCACTTCCATTCAAAAGCAAATTTTAACTCCAACCAGAATAGGTACATGCAAAACAAACACTCGTTTTCACATTTACAATATTAGATATATTGTAAATATGAAAACGAGTGTTTGTTATCGATACATCAAGTCTCTGATATGCTAGATAATTGAACACAGAGCTGATATCGATAGTGATAATTATTATATAATACTCTGATTCAAGGCCAACCCGGGTCGAACATTTGCTTGGAAATCATATAATATTAAGCTCACGATAGCGGCAGCCCTGCGTAGGTGAAATTGTGACTAGCTACTCGTACATTTGTTTTTTTTTTTTTATTATATCGAAATTCTTACGAAACTTTAAGTACCTATCTAGTTTACAAACCTATAACTTATGTATGGTACATAAGTTACACAATAATTCGGAACATCGTAATTACATCCTGATGAACCGTTTGATACACCTACAATGACAACTGACTTATTATTTTTCTTGTTTTCTATTGGCTCATTGGATTACAGTAGTTCATTGACTTATAGCGGTATTTTCTTCTCCAGCTATATACGATAAAACAGGATTACCTATCTGTAAGGTGGTAGGTAAAATAATATTGCCTCAAGAATATTTATCTTGGAATAACCGTGTTCCTTGTCATTCATTGAGTTATCACAGGGGACCTAATACCGCCAGCAAGTCGCGGATTAAAGACGTGACTGATGTATTGAATTAGGATTTGTTTGTAACGGTTTAAATACCGACACTCAACAAAATCATAACGCTAAGAAATATTTAAAAGATTTATCAAACGTTTCTAAGGGGAAAATTGTTTGTTAATAGTGAAATAGGTGAGGGTTTCTTGACACAAGCGTGAGAAAAAGCTGTTAAGTATTCCCTAGTGTTCGGAACGTAAGATAACCTAACATAGCATCACGCCTATATCCCCGAAGGGAGAGACAGAGGTGTACTATTGTTCACCCACATTTCGCCGATGCTATTACGAAGTCCCTTGTAATAGAGGGCTAGCTATCAACCGGGCACAGTTCCAAATCCCATGCTGCTACTGAGAATTTCCATAGGTACTTACTGAAAAACACAATAACACTTTGCATAACCCGATAATTGATCCCAGGACCTCACACAGTCAGCAGTCGACGAAATTAAGAACGTGTTGGTGAAGTAGATCTTTTAAGCCACGTGTGAATGGTAGAGTAGTAGTAGAGAGCAAATGGTAGAGTTTTTTAGGTCATGTCGCCATGGGACCTCACACTGATATTAGTCAAAACTGCCGGTAGAAATATTACCCTGACAACGGTATAGGTATGTAAGTAACGGGCTGACTATCCAGAGTGATCCGGGAGTACCTACTTAGCTTGGGCGATTTTTGACAAGTAAATGCATCACTTTTTTTTGTTTCCATCCACCATTTTAGTATTCTCCTGGTGAAGTTTTGCAAAGGCCTGATAAAACTGAGGCCTGTGAAAATCCGAAGAGTAAAATCCCGGTTCGGCCGCTTCGGTTCCGGTCGCCGTATTGTGGGACAAGCTGGACCGAGCTGCAATAGAATAGAAAATTGTTCACGCAATTCCCAGAATTCAATTCCAAAATGAATTATGAATTTCGTTTTCAGAAAACGAATATTTCACTTATTCCAGCATTCATGAAGTATTCCAACAAATAGTAATTGGTGCCTGAAGTCATGTTTTTACTATAGTGAATGTTCTAGAAATCTGGACCCAATTGAATCTAACTCAGAAGATCAGCTTGAAAACGGCTGCATTCAAACTAAGATCTAACGCCCCGAGATGCCGCGTGCCTTATGACAAATTTCGTCTAATTAGGTAACAATCAGTTTATTTTGTTAAGTACGAGATGTTATGTGCGGTTGTGTACATTTGAGGGTATGTACCAGGGATGTAATGGGTATGAAATTATTTCGGATTATCCGATAGTTTCGGTTACGGATATGAGATTTCTAAGGCATTGTAAACGGAAAATACAAATAGGTAATGATTCTAGGTTATCATTTGGTACTACAATCACGGACAAAAACAATTAGCCATATAAATGATTATTATTAAGTGTTATCTAATCATTTTTAAGTGTTATTTATTAACTTAAAAATGCAAAAACAAAATTATAAACAAAAACAACGTTATTCGTTTCTATTATACTATTCAATATCTTATAGGAATTATTATGCATGATCACTTTGTATCTTAGTAATTATTGTAAATGTAATCCCACAAGAATAGGTGACTGACTAATATAGCTAAGCAGTAGAAACAATGCAAGAGACGCGCGCAGGTAGTGTCTCGGCTCGACCGGGCGAAAACATGATCATAACGAATCTCATTTCAAAACCGAAATTATTCGAAACTTTTATATCAGATTCGGTTACGCTTTCAGATACAATTTTATTTCGGATATCCGATAGTTTCGGTTACGATAACGGAGTTCCATAACAACCCTGGTTTTTAAGGATACGCACATAACAATATCAACGCCCCACACTTCCCAAAGTATCGAGATTGCTTGGAAGAACATTTTATCTCGCCATGATATTTTAGTACCGGGTCCCCGAATAATTTATCAGTAATCCAGTTTAATGGAATCCCAAAGACATTTCTGTTAACAATGTTTCTCTATTGTAATTACTGTTGTTCGAGTTTTCAAAGTATTGGCAAGACGTCGACTGATTTCGTATTTCCTTTCCTTTTGGTCGTAAGCGCAGCTGCTGAGTGGGTAGCGATTAGATACCCGGGTCGGGAAAAGTGTTACTGAGATTTTTTGTAAGTAAGTTCGCCATAGCAGCCCGGCCTAACTCTAAAGAGAATACTGGGATGATGTGTATATTATTTTTCTATTCTTTATTAATATTTGAACGGTTTTAAAATGCTGCACAACACTACGATATTTTTTTTTATTTTAAAAGAACAGATAAACCTGAATCTTCTTTTAATAATATTTTTAAATGAAAAGGGAAAATAACGTTCTTATCTGTGCTGTTTTAGCAGCGTCAAGCTTAATGGCGTTTCTACAGTCTCCATTAATAAAAAACGCGAAATTGATGAATTAAAATGAAAATGAAATGAAAAATGTAATCTGCGTTATGTAGGCAGGTTTTGTAAGATATATTATTTGAGTAGACTGATTATGCCAACACTATCAATGACTGTCTTATTGGTCTAGTAGTCGCAAGCGCAACTGCTGAACGTGAGGTTCTGGGTTCAGTTCTCGGGTCAGGTAAAGTGTTATTGGGTTTTTCTCAGTAGCAGCACGAAGTCTGGAATTATACCCGGTAATAGGCTCGCCCCTATTACATGGGTCTCAATAACGGCATCGGCGAAATGTGGCCGTACATTAGTACACCTTTGTCTAACCCTTCGGGGAATACGGGCGTGATGCTATGTTACGTTATGTAGGCTGATGATTTAAAATGAAAAAGATCCATGTAAACCCGGAATTTCTATTAGTATTCAACGTTATCTTGCAGTAAGCGTAAGTAATAGCCAAGCGGTTGAACGCTTGTTTTCTTCCATGCAGGAGAGTCTAAGTTCACCTTTGTACAGGCCTCTTTACAGTCATTCCCTGCCCATCGGCATGGCACCGTGGTGGGCTTCGGTGCGGTCTTCTAAGAGTTCCCGAGGCCCACCATATGGTTTCGATGCGGACCACCGTGTTGAGTTAAGCCAGTAGGAGTCCGACACACCCCTTAGCCACTCCAGGCGGAGGACAGCCCATGATGGGTTCTCAAACCGCTAATAAAAACAGGAGGGTCTAAGTTCAAACCTGGCCTGGACCTCTTACTTTTCGGAATCGTCTGCGGGATTTTGAAGGAAAACATCATAAGGAAATCTGCACACCTGAGAGGGCTCCATAAAGTTCTTGATGGTGTGTGTAGTCTACCAACCCGTACAGGGCCAGCGTGGTGGACTAAGGCCTAACCCATTCTGAGAAGAGTCCTTTGTCCAGCAGTGTATTTTATTTATTTATTCAACATTATATTGAACACTTTCTTTGAAATTCGAGTATAAAGATGCAGGAGTATTAACTGTGGGATCGTTTCAAAGGTATATTTCTAGTTTTAAACTACATATATTGTTATGTTTACTTAAGACTTATTTTTCAACAGCTAAATAAACCTCAGTATTCCTCTGAGAACTCCATACGAAAACCGTTATAATTTTAATTTAACAGTTAGATAACCTATATTTATTCAATGCGCAGAATTGAAAGAAATATAAATGGAAAGAGACATACCTACATGTAATCTAAGTTTTAAATAAGTTACCTATTTCGTAACGTAAAACTTAGATTTATTTTATTATCAGAAAATTGTGTCTTAAAAACTATTATCGGTATCTGCAAACGAAAAAAATACATGTTACGTAGAAAGGAAGGTTTATTGAAATGATATAATAATAAGTTTTTTTATTTCTCACCACAATAGTACATTTAACATGATATCAAGAACAATACATAAAGGGGATATACAGGTGATTACGACATAACGGCAATAAATTAAAACACGACCGCTACTAGTCAATCAAAATATTTTAAAATGATTGAAATCGGAATCCGTGATTATGCAAGCGCGAAGGCTATATTCTATCGAAGACCCCTTGACCTATGGGCTCTTAAGTATCAAGTGACTTTTTATAGAAATTCTGTGTTTTATTTTCGTCAACAAATTAATCGGTTACCGATTTTCTGGCGTGGATTGTCTTAGTCGAAAACAGGTGTAATGTTTCACGTTTTTGTGACATCAAGTAAATTGAATATACCATGTCTTAATAAGTTTCACGCGGATACGCGGGGCCGTCTTTTGCGCGGGGCCCGTAGCAATTGCTACTCGTTGCTACGCGGTTAAGCCGTCACTGATCGGAATTGCAAAAACGTATAACATAGTCGACCCGGGTACGTCTTAAAACTGCTGCCAGACACCGCCAAGCCGCCTGCCAAGCGTGGGGATTATGGCAACCCCCCCCCCCCCCCCTTGAGGGAGGCCTTCGTTCAGCAGTGGACGTCTTCTGGCTGATGATGATGATGATCGGAATTGCTATCATCAATATTTTCTTACTTCAGAAATAACTGAACATTTCTGAGCTGTACATTTTATTTAGGTTAATTCAAAGTATTTCGGTCCATCTAGGGCAATAACTTAGTGAACTTGCTCAGGGAACAAAGTTTTAAAGTACAAAATAAAATCTGTGACTTTACGCATAGATACGCGATAATTTTTGGTGTACGAACTAATAACGCGATTCTCAGTATATATGTATGTAGTTTAAATTTGTCGTAGTGTCGTCACATCTTTGTATTTTATACAGTAAGATGCAAACACATAATTATAGCAACAAGAAAACAAAAAAGTAACACGATTGAAATAAAATTATAGCACATTACACTCATATATCTATTCAATAAGAGGCTGTTAAGATAAGGCTGTATTTTTAACCACAAGTTAAGCTTATCAAGAACATGGCGGAGATACGAAGCATACTTAATCCTCAACATATCAGTTCAATATTATACACATTCTAATAACAGATAATAACTGCTATCAAACAGATATTCAATCTGAACACAAATTCCTCGTTCGCAGGCTTTACTATCACATTTAGGTCAGCATGTCCGCCTTCAGCCTTAATATCGTCAGATCCATTTGTCGATTTAGTGATCGTCAGATAGATTAATACATATGTATATATGTATTTTATTATCTGGCTTGTCAGTTTTTGTGTGACACATATATGTTGATGATATCTTAATTGGTGTCACGACATCGCTTGCGCATTATATGCTGAGTGTGAAGTCTATGCTTATGTACATTCACTGCGACAGTATATGTAAATGTATGTATACCTTTTAAATAAGTGTGAAACTCTACGTTTGATTCTTGAGTCGAGTGTTGTTGGAGTTTCCTGTTAGAAAAATTAAGCTTGAAATTGTGCCCGACAGACCGTCTATAGGGACTCTCCCACTGAGGACCGGGCCGGTATCGGCGAAATGTGGGTATACAACGGAACTTCGCTGCCCAATCCTTCGGGGTATTTCCCGAAGGATTAACGGCAATCAATAACGGCATCGGAAAATTATGGTTGTAATATTGCACTGCCTAACCCTTTGCGGAATACAGGCGTGATGCTATGTTAAGTAACTAAATACGTTCTCATATTCCGCCGATATTTGAAAATTAATGACTGTGCAGTTTTTATACTGTTACGCATATACTAGGAATGAGAATTATTTTTATCCGCTGTTTATCAGTAGTGTCTGCAAACATTCCCGTGTTTCACAAAACATTTACAGAAATATATTTATTTCTCTTACACAAGCCAGATTCCAGTGGAATTTAATAAACCACCATTTATCAGTAGCTTTCATATTAGAATGTCATTTAGGTATGATATAAGTGCTCCCAAGTTACCAAATTACGTATTCAATGTATTTTTCCTTTAAAGAAAATGTTTGAAGCTTTCTTCAAACTTTAAACCACACATGGGCACACGTGGGTAAATTAATTATTATTTTTTTAACTTCTCCACACTGGTTATCATTCACCTAAACCCGGAACAATTATCTGTAGATCATACGTATACTAATATTTGTTCCGCGCTATGTATCGCGTTTGTTTGGTGCACTATGTGTCGCGGAAGCAACACAGTGCAGCAGTTCATCGCTTTAGTATTGCCGTTTTTCAGAAATTGATTGTTACTTGGAGATGTACTAGATACTTGGCTGGAATTAAGTTAAATGTTATACACGAGGTAACGAAAATAAATCACGAGTTTTGTTAAATTTTAATGAAGAATACTTAAAAGGAAAGAAGGTTTAAAATCCTTCATTACTTATTTACTTCAAATTAAAACTTCAATCATAATTACGTACGTACACCAAATTAATTTTCATTACTTAGAATTAATTTAGAATTGAATTTAAATATAATTACATAATTTGCAAAAGTTTGATTGCAATACCCAAACATTTAATTGAGCAAGAGAGAATAAGTCGGTCAGAGAATCAGCATTGCCATACAACGTGGCAATGCCGCCAGCGTTCTGGGCACTTTTCCCGTTGACAGCGATGTGGACGAATTTTACGATGCCCTATGATTTCTTCCCTTCCCCGTTTTTACCAGTTTGTACTTTTATTTATATATTTTTAGCTTGTATATAATATTTAATAAGTCTACAGTTCCAAAACTGTGTTTACGTCAAAAATGATGTTTTTAGAATAACATTGAGCATTATATCTTTGAGCGAGTGGTCGCAAGCTCTGCTGAGAGAGAACTGCTAGGTTCTTAGTTCACCATGCTGCCCTGGTGCGCCGGACTTCAGTGTCCGTACATGAATTAGGAAAGTCAGAAGTGCAGGCCAGTTTCTAATTCTGATCCTCCTGCTCGAAAAGCAAGCGTTTAACGGCTTACGTATTACCATACCTTCCGTCGTGTCGGGAAAAGCAAATACATGGGAATCGCTCATGCCATAGTGGAAAGATTAGCCAGTCAGCAGTGGTGGTATCGAGACTGGGTGCCAGGGTGCGCCAGACGATCTCAAGATTCATTACTCATGGAGACTCTTTCCTTGCACTGTAAAACCATACTCATTTGACCAACAACAATTATTTCATCTTCTTTCCACCAGATCTTACCTGGACAACGCGAGATGCCGTACAATTGGGCTGCCTACTTACTCTTCCATATGCACTTCGCTCAGATCTTCCACACAGCCTCCATCTGTCTCACGCTATCTCTGGCTGTTTGGAGATACGTCGCCATCAAGTAAGTTATCAAATATAACTTATTTACTGTAACACACGAACTCGGATCTAAGCTTAGTATTCATGGGACAACTCGTTAGTCTGCTTGTTTGGTGATCAATCACGTCGTTGGGTTTATAGATCACGCGGCTTTGTGTAGGATGATTTGTCACGGAAGCAGAGAACTGTGCCCTTTGGATTACTTAAGACTTGGGTAACTTAAGAGTATCGTTTAACTGCCGGCTTCTGACAAAATTGCCTTGAAATACACGCAAAATAGGTGTTTGGGCGTTAAAGTTTCTTACATCGAAATATTAACAAATTAATTTGATTTTGGTCTCTATCGTTTTGTCAGATTATAAACGAAGTCGACAAGTTATGTTTTTTTTTTTTAATTTTGATTCATTTAATAATCATCACGAGGTAAGTATAAGAAAGATTTTTAGTTAAAAAACGCATTTTGAGGTTAATTTATTCTCAATCTATAAACAATATCAAAAAATCAAAAACGTGACGACCTAGTTTTTATTACTTGTATCTATAACATATAATATATAAAAATCAGCTTATGTTTAGTGGGGTAAAAACGTTAACGTATTTTGTATTAAAACTTTTCGCTAAATGATACTCTTAAGACTAGATTGAATTATTGTTGCTAACTTTAGTAAGTCACAGAACACAATATAGGAATGCACCAACACAATACAGTTCCACCACGCAACGCACGATTCTGCGTTGCGGTATCGCATTTTACAGCAGTCCAACGACTGCGAAATCTTGGTGTGTGTCGGTAATAGAACTGCATTATTTTACTGTGTATCTTTCGTTATATAACAACGCACTACCTCCGCATCCGTACCTATTCCGAGTTTTCCTGGACTTCGATCGTAGTTACCGGTAAGCGAAAACACATAAGTATATGAAAAACTCGTGCGCGCGCATATTATGAGTGAACTAAATACAAGAACATTGTTTTCTAAAATATTTGGGTGGACGTTAAATATGTTCAAAGTCGAGTGAAACTGAAAATAGCAGTACCTACTGATGTGTTTTTATTTTTGCCCTAGAGCTCTGTAACGGAATGACGGGAGCGCTAACAAATGGTAATGATATACTATCTGCCTTTCATAGTCCATTGGACACAATGCCATGGGCAAGTTGTTTCATTGGTTACCAGTACTTTCGACCCAGAAAATCTGTGTACCTTCGTAAATTTGGGATTATGTGAACAAGTTGAAACTTATTTGACCTTAGATATTCCTTAGTTCTAGTAAAACGGAAACTTTGGCATAATAAAGGTACGTACCTAACTGAGCGTTATAATTTCTATTTACATGACAAAGTTAGCACCGAAAGGGATTCGGAGTCAAAATACAAAAACAACAAAGCTGGAAGCGATGGTATGCTCTATTAAAATCTTAACAGATATTTTCGTTATCCTACTAATATTATAAATGTGAAAGTTTGTGAAGATGGATGGATGGATGGATCGTTGGATGGATAGATCTTTGTTACTCTTTCACGCCAGAACTGCTGAACGGATCTGGATGAAATTTGGCACAGAAATAGATTATAGTCTGGAATAGCAAATAGGCTACTTTTTATCCCGGAAAAATATACAGGTTCGAAAAATAGGCGGAATCTAATAATACATATGTATATCATAGCAACACGCTCAGGTAGGTATTCGTTAAACGGTACTGTTCACCTTCATTTTATTGTTGCTGTGACCATAAATAATTCTAAATCCTGAACTAAATTGAAAATTTTTCTAACCGAATGACTGACCGCCGACTTAATAATCCAACTCAGAACTTCACTTAGTAGCCCAGCTTTCGACCCCTAGACTAGTGAAGCGTTTTAGTTTTACATTTAATACGCCTTCATAATGGTATTATGCGTAGAGTAACTAGTAGCTTAATTATCGTACATATTGCGCATGTCGGTCTCTGCTCGAGTCCTCCGTGTCTCGGGGAACACGATCCTGCAGCACGGAGTAAGTAGGAGACCTCAAAATACTTCGTAAAAGATAAGGCAGGATGTATTACGCGAAAATATAATTACGTAAAGGCAAGAGTATTTTGTAATGAAATTGTTGCAAAGAAACAAAAACATTTCAGTATTACAATAAAAAAGTACTGAATGAAACGTCTGTGGAAACTTTCAGTTCAAAGCTCGCCCAACGTTTTGTTTCGAAGCCTTTCAACATTACAATAAAATGTTTATTTATTATAATGGACGCAAAAATTATGAGACTCTACTATGTATTTTTATTTTTATTTCAGTAGAATTGCTCTACACTAATAGTTCACTTTTATCCTTGTTAACATACATAAATCCCGCTAACACGCGCACACCGGCAGCCTAATTACGTAAAAAAGCGACAGCAACGCGATACCTACGCGACTGCAATCTCACTGTCAGCCAATACATTATATGTCACAAAAATGACGTTCGACAGAAGTTATCGCGCGATCTACGCCTGTCGCTACATCGGTAATTAGGCTGCCGGAAAAACAATCTATAAGTTATGTAAATATCTTGTTCCATGTGGTAATAGAACCCACGGCCTAAAGGACAGAAAGATAATCGCATAACCACTACACAAACCGCACCACTGTCAAGCATACTGTATAAGATATTTGTTAATTAGCCTATCAAAACGCCGACAACGAATGCGAACGATCTATGAAAAAAAGCAGATTAATAAACTGTTGAATTTCATTAGTTATTATTAGTGTAATCACTTCCCTTTGAAGTTAAGAACAATTTTAAATATCAGTATAAGCCTTTGCTTTTAGGTAAAATGTCTTATCTCCCAATAGAATTCCTCATACAAAATGTTCATAATTGTTCTGTCAAGGTGTTTGCTGTTATCAAAAAATTTTACCGAAACACGTATATATTTGACGGTGATTGTACAAATACCAGTCCTTTGCATCTCTCGGAAGGACTTTTGTTTTCTTATACCGATGTCTCAAAGGCATTGTGTGTTTTTGTTATGTGATTCAGTGTTATAAATATACATTATACTTAGTGATGTCAGCAAAAAAACCTCGGGGAGCAAAACGTTTTCTATTTTCTGACTTCTTAAAATAAGAAAGACGTGTTTTCAAAGAGGTTTATTAAAATTTCTACAAAATATGTTTTTAATTGTATGAACACCTACACAAAGTTGTTCCGAGTACTGTTTGTGTATATTTTTGTTAGTAAACGCACCCACGATACCTACAGGTATCGATCTTAATGATGAGGAAAGTAAAAAAAAAAAATGGGTGCGACTTTTTTAATGTATGCACACACAAGCTTACATAAAATGTTTTTATGTTACAAGAAAAGAATGGATATAAAAAAAATCTTTTCCCCTTTTATTAATTTGAATGAAATATGAATAGGGTACATGCCCACATTATCGTGTGCTGCATTACAAAGGCATAACATTCGATCCAAGTAGGTACCTTATTATTATTCTGAACACACACTCAAATTTTCCAACGTCCCGTATAATTATATTACATATATTTTAAATTAGCTTAAATAATATTCAAAACTGGAAGTACATACCAAACAAGTTCTCCTGGGACTAAAAGTAGTCCCTTACACGTACCTATTAAATACGATTATACATATACTGTTAGGGACAACGCAAATAAATCTGTGTAATGAAGTCTGACAGACTGAGGTCCCAGTGTGCGCTAGGCGTATTATTCTTCCGTCGAGTCGGCATGAGCTATCACATGGGAATCGCCCATACGGTAGTTATAAGATTAGTATGTCAATCAGTAACGGTGGTATCGAGGATGATTGTCCAGGGTGATATCGGAATTTGGGAACCCGCTTTCGTGCAACCCAGGACATTGAAATTTTTATGACATAAGTACATATGTAACACCACGCTTGTATTAATATTTATTATATACCAGGGTTAAACAGAGATGTACCGTACACCGACTTTTATTAAGTCGCCGATACCGGTATTAAGTCCCATGATATAGGGGGCCAGCCTATTACCATCTAGGAGCATTCCAAACTCTTGCAAACGGTTGCTACTGAGAATATCAGAAAATCCCAATACCACTTTGCCTGATCTGGGAATTGAACCAGAACACTAAACCAATACGGCAATTATATTTTTATTTTTGGTCTCGTTTGACTGTATAACCGTGCACTTAGAGCCTCGACGTTTTAAAAGAACTTGTCAAGGCAAAGTTGAAATGAAATCTTTGACTTTAACTTAGAATTTTCAAGACCTTACGCTTAATAATATCGGCCAGTATTTGCTAAAGTTACGTTGTATGTGAGTTTTTTCCCGCGCGTCAATTTCCGGGATGATCCATTACGGGTAGGATTTTTGGGGTTGGCCAACTGAGTTGTTCGGTTCAAAAGGGTTTTAACGCTAATTCCGGACATTGCGATTGTCGGAGTAAAGCCGGACATGTTTTATCCGTTATTATTGGTAACAAATATTTATTTGATACGGAAAATGTAATTTCCAGACAATAAATTACAGATTTTTACAAATAACAGATTTCTCATAATAAAGGGGTGAATCCGCATTCGTCCCGGCATTAGGAGAAACATTGAGTATTTGTCACCAACTTATACAAATCAAATTGTACAAGTAACAGGGTGCCGCAATAGGACCAAAAAACTTGCACAAGTGTTAGACACCATCAGTTTGTATTCAATGTCAGGTCTGTCGATTTGTGAGTGGTTTTCGTGTATACAGTAACTGTGAAAAAGTCATCGTTCAAAACTTTTCTAACTCGTCGGGATTTTTCTGCTTTCGCTTTAACTATTAACAACTTAGTTCGGATATTGGAAATTCGAGAGTGGATTTGTGCTATACCTATTGCGTCTAAATTATTTCCTCCCAAAAATAATTTTACAGCTATGTCGGCGGCGAAGCTATGTAGCTATAACAGCGAGTGTGTAATGAAAACAAAAAGGAAGCCTGCCGTTACTCAATGTCAGGCTACCATATGTAATATACTAAATGTACCTTCTCTCAAAAGCGAACGATCTAGATTAAACTAAACTACTAAGACTAAAGAAACTACGAAGTTCGGACGCGCAAAAGGAAATTTAAACACTAATTGGTCTATAAAACTATTTTAACTTATTCTTGCTAAGATTCAAAATCGTTAAAGGTGGCAGTTCTCTCGAGAAATCACTTTAAATTGTGGCTACGGAAGACGAAGAATAGTTTGGAAATCTGAAACCACTTTGAAGCGTTATTGCTACGGCCTCATTGCGAGAAAGAGACGACACTATACAATCAACGTAACTCTATCCCATGCGAACAAAGGAACAATGAAAACAAATAGTTTAGTGCGGTCTCCTATAGTAAAGCTGTTAGCTCGCATCATAGAAAGTTTCACTTGAAGGTAGATTAAATTGTTCGCTGACTGACCGTAAACTCCGGATGCGGGGTTGAGTAGATCAATGACGGAAAATTCCGTAAACAAAAAGTTTAGGGAAACCAAAAGCTTTCGCTATTTCATATTAAAATAGCTGGTGGAAGAGAGGCTGACTGTCCAGGGCGCGCCAGATGACGTCACAAGTTGATGTCAAAGATTTTCTTTTTACGAAATACTAGAATGACGCCCAGCTGGCATGAAACAGGCTGCACGGTTGATTTGAGTAGCATTTGAGTGATGTACAATACAACTGATAAAATACAATCCAAATATACATACATACGTATTTTTGTATGAAATGAACGATTCAAATCTGTGCTAAGACAAAGATAACTGCTGGTCGTCATTCTAAACTACAAGCGTTACCAAGGACGGATCCAGGGGGGTCATTGGGGTCGTTGTATGAAAAATAATATTTCATTTTACTTAGATTTATTATTGTAATCGAATGTCTGTCCTGACTAGTCTTCAACTATGTGACCCCTTCTGACTTCAAAGCTAGATCCGCCCTTGAGCATTACACAGGGTCTAAGACAGGTTCAACGAAATTTACTTATCTATATAATTAAAATTGGTTAAAAATAATCTGTTGCTTCATAATTAAATTTTTTATTAAACTAAATGAGATTTATATTGTTTCAGATACTCGGACAAAAACCACATCCTGTGTACAGAGAGGCGGTGTAGCACCGCTATATTAAGCAGCTTTATATTACCGCCTATACTCTGCATACCGACATATATGGTAAGTTTTATACCTATACTAATTAATATTATAAAGAGAAAAAAACAACATTCTGTGCATAGAGAGAAGGTGTATCACGGCTATACTTAGCAACTTATACATGGCCATACTTATAACATAACATAGCAAGTACACCCACATTTCGTCGATGCCGTTATTAAGTCCCATGTAATAGGGGGCGAGCCTATTGCCATATACCGGGCACAGTTCCAAACTCCGTGCTGCTACTGAGAATTTTAATACAGAATAACTCAATAACACTTCTCCCAACCCGGGTATCAAACTCAGAAACCCACGCTCAGCAGTCGCTTGCGACCACTAGACCCATTGGTCTAGTGGTCTAGTGCCTCATTGGGCAGGCTATACTTATATAAAACATAATCTGCATACAAAATAATAAAAAAACATCCTACAAATACAGGGTGGATTTTTTTGTACGGATTCAGAACGTGATATTAAATACTTGGTTACATGTAATATCGTATCGTGTATGTAAGTCTTGTAACTAATGTACATCATCATCGTCATTAACAACTTCTGGCAACCCGCTGCGTAAAAGCCTCCCTTTTATGCCATCTTTGTCAATCTTTCCGTCAAGCTTCACCTATTTTGGCATTGGTTTTCCCTTCGTATTTACTCCGTGGGTTTTCCTACGTAACGTGTATGAAGTACTCGTCACATCACATTTACTCTCATTCAAATTAAGACTCAGTCTGAGATTCCAAGACAATTATTATGTTTCTTTTGAAAACTGAATTGTTCGGTATCGCCACTGATTTTGCAATCTAAAATTGAAATGATGCAGTGGCGAAGTATATGCATACCAATTTTGGGGTCACAGCTTCATGTATGCATGTAGGCAAATATTTGTATGACCCAGTTCAGATCTATATCTAAATATGTCTATCGACTATGACACCTGCCTAACCCTTCGGGGAATACAAACGTGATTCTATATTATGTTATTTATTTAGAAAACCTTGTACCAATAGCGATATATTAGTTCGACTGTATAGAATTAACAAATACTCAAAGTCAAAGTCACAGTTTTTTAATTCAACTAGGCCTTTGTCTTTCTTTCTTCTTCTTCTTGTATAACGCTACAGTGCATAATGAGATACCTAATACCTGCTGAAGCACATTACTATTATATTTTTAAAAGCTTACCATATCCAACACTCCAATTTGGTTGTCAAATTATAATTTAGTCTCTATTTTCTATATATTATATTATATCTCTATTTGACTCATGTAAACGATTACTCGTATATTGCTCTACAGTTCATATGTTATGTACTACATAGGATTCACAACTTTTAAAGGATTTCTTCGTCAATATGAACATAGGGAGTTATATGAAAATACCTTAACCTTTATTTGAAAACGGTATATCAAGTTCTCAATAGACCCTTTGAGCCTGTGTAGAGTCACTGATTGGGGTCTCACATGTTATTACTACCGTAGAATGCTGTAACTTGCCCTGGACTCTTAACTTTGCCTAGGAATAACTCATAATGACTTATTATATCAAATTGCATTTGCGTTTCTAAATAATTTAGGAACTAAGATAAATATCTCATTAGTAGTTAAATTAAGAACACAAGTTTGTACTACTTTACAGAATTAGTACAGGCAAAGTTACATCATTCTACGGTATTTAAGAAAAATAAAAATGCAAATATAGGTATACGATTTTCGAGTTCATCAAGATGTTAGTTTAAAGTCGATTGCACACTGAACAGACAAACAGACACACAAGAAAGCGAGGTACTAAGAACGTGGTAAAAAAATGTTTTACATCTTCAAAATTCTTTCTACTGGTTTGTACATCGAATATTCATCGAATTTTTGACGCCATTTTGCAGCGTCATAATAAATCGTAGGGTGAACACACACACTTGGCTGAGTTTTCTCAACACTAAACGAATTTTGGTTTGTAAAGAGCTTATTACGGTCCACAGATCATCCGTAAATAGTTGTAAAGGACGTTAAGTCGCTACCTTCGTGATTATCTCATCGTATTCATGGTAACGTTCAGGCTAGCCTATGGGTTTACATTCCATTCAAGAATTCGGAAAAGTGAACCGATAAAAGGAAAAGTGGCTACTACAGTCTGACTCTGATTCTCAAGAGTATCGTTTAGCTGCCGGATTCTGACAAAATTGTTTAGAAATACGCGCAAAATATGTGTTTAGGCGTTAACGTTTCTTGCATCGAAATCTTAACGAATTAATTTGATTTTAGTCTCTATCGTTTTGTCAAATTATGAAATAAGTCGACACGTTGTAAAATTTTGGTTAATTTAATAATTATCACGAGATAAGTATAAAGAAGATTTATAGCTAAAAAACATATTTTGAGGGTTAATTATTTCTCAATCTATAAACAGTATCAAAAAACAAAAACGCGACAACATATGTATGTAGTTTTTACTTGTGTCTATAACGTAAAAAAAAAACAGCAAAATCAGCTCATGTTTAGTGGGGTAAAAACGTTAACGCATTTTGTATGAAAACTTTTAGCTAAACTATAGTCTTAAGTGACTGAATATTTTTTAAATTTATATAAATATAAAGTTTTAGAGGAAAAATCAACCAACTATGCTTGGTTTAATTTTTTTCTTTTAAAAAGAGAAGTTTCCGTACCATTACATGTTTTCCATACTTATTGTATGTGTATGTTATTATATTCTATTAGTAATTACGTTTGTCCTTTATGATTCGCAAAAAAATACACATTTCACCGTTCCTGTAAAATAAAACTCTACCGGTAAAAGCTAGATTTATGTAAAAGTAGTCGTAGTATTACCACCACTCAAAGTCATATAAAACTCATTAGTTTAGTTCTACGGCTCTACAAGAAATATTTTACTGTACTGGGTTGATGTATCTCCCTACCTACTGTAGACTACAGACAGTAAACAACTGACCCACCTCTACATAATTCGTACATTTATTTCGCAGAACTGACTAATTTATGTTAAGTTCATTATCTCTGTTTCTTCGTGACACTTTCCAGATAGCGTAATAAGATTCGCCTTTCTAGGTTTAATTTACCTATCGTCAGACAGGCAGGCAGGCATTCTTTTGATGTAGGACTCGCCAAAGTAAAAGTAAAACTAAGAAAAGGCATATAAAATTAACACGTAGATACATTATGTCGATGCTCATGGCCCTACAGACAATATTCTCGCCACCGTAAATTTCAATTTAGAGCAATGGGTACCTATATAGTAACTTAAACTATCATATATACACATTATACTTATACTGTATGTCTGGTAAAATGATCATGATAATTCATATTCACGTGTAACGAATCAAAATTTAATGTAAAATAGAATAAAATACTTTACACACAAATAAATGTCCCAAAGAATATCCTAATCAGAATATAATTATATAATACGCGGCGGATAAGACAGGGAGGTACAATTCGTTTTCACTTCATACTTCAAACCAGGCTTAGGCCCATCAAACGTCAAAAGAATTATAATGGAACTTTGTCTATCCACACATAGGTAACCATATATTTTTATAATATTCTTTGAGTGTGAAATTAGTATTACTATTTATTGATTTACAAACTATATTTTGGTTCAAATCCGCCGTCTCGTGTGTTTATTATTTGTGTATGATCTCAATGAACAAACAGTTATTTAGGTAGTAAGTAAACGTAAATAAATTATGTGGTAATAGTCTACTCGTAAAACCAATTAGAACTGGTTGGTTTGTTTTATTGATCGATCTTACCGCTAAAAGACAAATATGGAGATGAAAATAGACAGATAAAACAATGAGACTAAGAATTGTTTTTTTTAAGATTTGAGTCACTACACAATTGTTTTTCTACATATTGGCACAAACTATGCATTGTTAAACATAAAAAAAAAAAACTTATTTTTTAAATTTCCATACTCATACTTTTTTTCTTGTAATGAATTTCTATTCTATATTTAGAATTTATTTTGTTGTGATGCGAAGCGCTAATGACGCAAATATTCTCCTCTTGTGGGCGACACAGACCTTCCCAGAATCATTTATTTATTTCACATTTCTTTAGGTTTCCAGCAAAATCTTTCTTATCAAGAAACATACCGTATCTTTTCTAATTCAATAGACTCGATGCTTGTATGCAGGCATTGAATTTCATGCTTTATTTTGTTTTGACCGCCAGGTATTTGACATCCACACGGCAGTCGTATTAGAACCATCGGGGCCCATGATACTCTACCACGTCGACTCCGACGAAGAGGGTCAGCTGTACCAGATCAACTTCTGGGTCCACGCAGTAGTCATCAAACTCCTGCCATGCTGCATACTAACAGTCATCAGCTTATGGTTGATCCGGGAAGTATACAGCGCGAATCAGCACGCAAAGAAAATACGTGTCTACAATAAATGTCCAACCAATAACAAGGCAGTGAAAAGACAGTACAAAGCAGACAGGCGGACAAATAGAACAACAAAGATGTTAGTCGCAGTACTGCTCCTCTTTCTCGTGACGGAGCTGCCCCAAGGGATTTTGGGGCTCTTAAGTGGACTATTAGGCAGGTGCTTCTTTAAGAGGTGCTATGATTTGTTTGGGGAGCTGATGGATGCACTGGCATTATTGAATGGGGCTATCAACTTCGTGCTATACTGCTCCATGTCAAGACAGTTCCGCATGACCTTCGGTCAGATGATGTGGCGGGCGCACCTGCACCGCTGGCCTCCACCAAACGCGTCACAGTCCGACGGACAAAACACGTGAGTATCTGTTTGATAAACATTTTACAAGCTAGGTATTTATAGAAACGAATATAGTGGCTAGGCGGCGCAATCATTGATATGGTTTCAAAAGAAAGTGCAGAATTTTAAGTCGCCATAGGTTTCTATACCATGCGCTGTATAAAATTAAGTTTTATGTATAAGCTTGACATAACTTTATTCATTTATTGGGAGCAGTATGTTTATTTTGAGAAGCATTTCTTTTCTTTATTGTATTATTGGAATACGTACGTTCCAATCAAATAAGGTATATAACTGTCAGTCTCGGGTGACGAATATTGTATGTTATAAAAGTCATAGCCCACGCTATAAAATGTTTGATGTCTGCAAAAAATATAATGAAATTTGTGATGCAAATAGAAATTTACTTACTTATACACAGCGATAGTCTAGTGGTCAAACGGTTACCTCGATACAGGAGGATCCGAGTTCAACCCACACCTTGGACTTTTCAAGTTCTGTTAACAGCAAACATCGTTAGGTAATCTGAAAAATATGAAGACCCCTCATAAAGTGGTCGATGTTGTGACCAAGCCAGCGTGATAGACTAAGGCCTTATCTGTCTCATTGTGAGAAAAGGCTCATGCCCAGCAGTGGGACAATAATGGACTAAAATATTATTATACACATTACAATTCTTCTGCACGCATTCATCTCTACTGCTCTAAAGTTGGAAGAAGAAAGAAAGAAAATCAGTTTATATCCGTCAAGATGGGACGCATAAAATAAAACAAAAAATATATAAGAAAAAGAAACATCTTCAGGAAACCGAAAGTATCATAATAAAAATTTCAAAGGGTTGTGACATTCATCAATTCGTACTGGGCCAGTATAATAGATTATTGTCCAGTCCCACTAATGGTGAAATAAGTAGGCCGATTAGATGATTATTTTCAATAATCACGCTTGGTACGTAGATTTGTGATCCCAGGAAAGTCCCTACGGAATCACGAGTTATCACTTGGTGCGCCAGACGACTGGTGGACGCTCTTTCCTTCCCCTAGTCTATTAGAATACCTAATAAAATTACAAGTATTTTCAACACATATAATAAAAGGTTTTTTTTTAATTTTCAGGGCAAAGTCGTCGATACCCTGAGGAAGGTTTGTACAAGAGAAACATGCCAACGTATTGCAGCATTTTCTTTAAATATAAGTGGATTCGGCCATATTACTTAACGAATTTTACCATAGTATATATACATAGTTACGTAGCACAAATGTATGTTATAGGAATATTGTAAGAATTTAACGTAACTGATGAAATAATATACAGGATGGTCCAGCTATTGAGAATATACAAAAATATATTATTTAGATTTCAGTATTTAGAATGGAGTTACTTTCGATAACGCTACTTTTAATGTCACATCTTCCTGTACCACGAGGAATTTATTACAAGACTTATGTAATGGAAAAATAATGACTCAATTAATTCATTCGTTCTAGGCTACAACCGGCATTGAATAACAGTAAAATCAAGTTTAATAATGGATAAAATCCACCTCGTACTTACTTTATTTATATTAACAGGCCTTGGCACTATTTAAAAATATGTATTGGCGTCTAGCGCTTGACTACCCTGTATAATTATGTTCAAAAGAGGCTAATGAGTTAAGTATAATTATGTTATTAATGTTCAGCTTCATTACGACTGATTTGCTAATAGATTCTTACTTATACTTTCTAATTCATACTTTCCAAATAAAATGCATAAAGGAATACCAAGTTTAGAAATTACATTGCTAACCTTCGGTAACTGTCCAGAGGCAACTGGTGAATTTTAACGAGAGCTCAAGTTATAATACCCCGAATGTAAACACTGAACCGGCGAAATTTGTTGGAGCTTGCGCGTTGTTCGTTGTTCGGAAAAGGCGCAGATAGCTGAATTAAAGTGATTACAAAGTTTTTCAATGTAACTTCTAAACGTGATAATATTATACCAATTTATACTTTATTTCATATAAAAACAGACAAATTAGGCCCCTTTTAGCAGGAAAATTTGCAGAAATAAAGAACGTGTTACCTTTCAGCTGGGATTTAATACAGTTAAATGCTTTTATGACTCATCAATCAAGATAAGTTGAAACTCTACTTTACGGAAAATTTCAAAACAATTACCTGCCTTTGGGGGCTTATTTGGTCCTTTATTATATTAAATGGAGTATTTAATATATGAATGCATTTGTTAGTAATATAAATAAAATTAAGTTCCAAAGAAATTGACGAACAAAATGTAATGTGTTATTGAATAATTATTGTTATAGTAATTGTTTTAGATTAACGGAAATGTATTGTAAATAGAAAGAGAACATAACTGTTGTATAAAAATTTACTCTTATACTCTATTACAAAAGAGGGGCTGAGGGGCTCGTAGTTACATAGCTACCGCGTAGATTGGTCGATCTGTGAAGTTAAACAGCGCTTGTCGCGGTCAGTCCTTGGATGGGTGACCATATTTCACACATCGAGACCCCTCCGTGCCTCAGTCATAATTATGAAAACCTATGATAGTCGTTACGGGTGTCAGCAGCCTAAAAAGTCTGGCAACCAGTCTAACCTTAGAGTATCAGTATATCCCAGTAATTGGGTGGTGGAGGTCAGATGGCAGTCGCTCCGTGTAAAATACTGAGAGTCAGCCGCAACCGGTTAGATTGGAAACCGACCCCAATATGGTTGGGGAAAGGCTGATGACTCTATTACAATAGCATTATAATATAATTTTATATTACTATTTAAGAACATGTCTAGTCTGCATCCCACCCGCATGATTTAAATATTATATATAATATGTTAAAATTTCCTAATTTTATTAAATCTAGTTCTTAGTATAACAACAAAACTTCTCAATGTTCTATAAAGTCTAGTTATATTTAGTGGTGAAGTAATATAAAACTAAACTAAAATTATTCTAAGCTTAGTTTTATATTACTAAATATAACTTGTCTGTTTTCTGTTCATTAGAAAAACAGAAAACAGACATTCGCATTTCATTTATTAATAGGTTTCTCGACGTCAGAAACCTATAGATAAAGAGTGAAAAGGGAGAAAGCTACATGTTTTTATATAACTCATAGATGTTTTTGCTGTTATAATTCGTTTGATATCTTTTCTTGTGGCGTATTTTTATATTTTGTATTGTAACCGTTTGATGGGATGTGTACGATGTCTGGCTTCACAAATACCCAATACAATTTCTATTTGAAAACGAGACACATCTACCGCTTTTTTATATGCATTTTTATTTGCGTCTCTAACATCAAAGGAATATGTTGAGAGGAACCAATAAGTTGAAGAAAATATTAATAAGGCTATATATAACATAAGATATTTATTTGCTAAGTATATTGATTACTTAGACAAGGTTATTAATATTGGTTCGTTGCACTATGGTTTGCGTAGTGGTCGAGCGGTTGACTGCTGCACTGTGTGCCGTGAGTTCAATTTTGACGACACGTTTAGCGCAGTGGCTAAGCGATAAGCTTTCTGCGCTACGTATCGCGAGTTCGATCCCCGCACGGAACAAATATTTGTATGATCTACAGATAGTTGTTTCGGGTCTGGTTGTGTGTGCATGTGACATGTATGTTTGTAAAACTGTACCCACGATACAAGAGAAATCCTAGAGGGAGCAACGTTTTTTTTTTTTAAATCTACAAAAAAATCCCGCACGGAACAAACCATGGTGTATGGCTTACACATAGTTGTTCCGGGTCTGGGTGTTCTGTGTTTGTATATGTGAAAATTAGTAGTTTTTAAATTCATCCACTATTCATCAATAACTGCAAGGGTTGGGTCAACCTTTTTAAAAAAATAAGAGATGGTGCGGAAGTGATTAAGTATATATATGTCATATATTTTAAACATTGGCCAACCTTCGAATTTTTCCTGTATCGTAGACCAGATTATAAATGTACATGTCACATATAACACAACCAGACCCGAAACAACTATCTGTAGATCGTACAAAATTAATATTTGATGCACTTAGCCACTGTACCAACTATATAATATAACTATTATTATCAATTCTCAGTATTCTAGGTTACCGTTTTCCGTATTTTGACTCATTGTGTAGTGTTTGAATTTTTTCTTTTACTTTCTATTACCAATCACATAGGCTGTTGATACTATATTCTGTTGAACACCTATGTACCAGTTCAAGCAATAAACACATTTGTCTTTGTCTTTTAGTCCCGAAACATCTTGAAAGAGTAACTTGCCTAAGTTGGCCTTACTAAGTAAATTTCTACTTTAAGTAACTTATAAATACGCAGGCTACAAATAGTCTTTTAAAGTAAACTCTAATTAGTTTCTAAATACCCACTTAGTCGACGGGTGAAATATTTGATTCCATTGTGTAAACTATTCCAATTCTGAATTCCACTGAGTGATGAGTTATACTTATCTAAGTTTGTGTCTAGACATTGGATTTCAAAACCTAAAGTTTTCCGTGTGGACCCATCAACGTTTCATTATATTTATTACAAATTAGACTTTTTTTAATGTCTTCACAACTGACAAATCATCCACAGTAAGAAGATAAAAACGATATGCCAGTCACGAAATACTTATTTTAACTTTAGGCAGAGGTGTATTACTGTATATTTTGCCAATTATTGAATTCTATGTAATAGGGGCCAGCCTATTGCCATCTAGCGGCCACAATTCCATACTCCTGTCAATGAGAACCCAATTACTTTTTGCTGGATCCAGGAATTGAACCCACTCAACCCTTTATGCTTAGTAGCCACGCTTGCTATCAAAATGAGGCAGACAGTAATCAGACATATAAAGATAATTTTAAAAACAAATTTCATAGATTTACCCCGTGACTTCGCCAGTCAAATTAATTTTGACAACCTCAAAAGTTCTGAACGAAGTTTCTAGACTTAGCGGTTTGGGATGCGCGTTGATGTGTCAGTTTCATCCATATATGTTATACTATATTCTATGGATATTCTCGTTAACGCCTACAGCCAACCTTAATATGTTCAAACGGGGTAGGATTCGAAAGACAGGGTGTTCGAAATGATCAAACTTTGAAATGATGAAATTTATTCTATCTGCAATTATTTTTAAAAACTTTGCACCTTACTGACATTACTGGTATCCTATTTTTTTTAGAAGCCCGCCTTAATATAATTACTTTAATTTACTTATGTAATTGTTCACTTTAATAAATTACTAGCCGTATAGTAGAAACTGATACACATAATTTACCTACAATTATGATAATAAAATAATTTTACTAGTCTGTTATACCGAGCTTCGTGAATGTGATGTTAAATTTTATTTTATTTTTATTATCTTTTATTTCTATTTTATGTACATATCTTTAATTATTTTGTAATTTGTTGTTAACCGTCATAATTAAATTAAATAAATAAACAGTTATACCGCAAATTAATATTTCGGGTTCATTATTAACTTAAACATATGAAACAAAATTGGAATTTACTGAATTCAAACTATAATTTGTAAATACAAAATTAATGAACAGAAAATTCACCACTCATTATATAATTAATGCCAATGGTCAATTAAATTGGTTTCACAACAATACACATCATACATTTTATATTATAAAATGTACTTTATATTTATATTTATGCTAATAATGGTGTTCAAATATGACGAACATAGTGTACAAATTATATTCTGTGCAAAGTGCAGTCAAAGAATGTATAATATTGCATAATATATTCTAGTAACTGTATAATATAAAATAAATATTTAAATATAATTATATTTGTATTGGAATAAAATAATATATATGCGTTTCTCTTGTACACCCAAATATAACTTGTCTATTTAATACTCCTAACATATTTAATTAAGCATTTGCCATTATTGATGCTCATACAATTAATGTTTGTACATATCGTTTTATAAATAAAGTTTTAATGTGATATTTTTTATTCAATAACCTCAAATTGACATCCATGACTTCAAAAAAAAATAACTCCGAAGAATTTTAACAAAAAGTACTCGATATTATTCGACTTAATTGACGTAGAAATATGATAAGGATGCCATTAATTGGCATTGACATCCACAGGTAATATCAAAAAATTAATGCATTCAGCATTAATTTTTTGATATTACCTGTGGAAAAATAACTCATTTTTTGTGATACCTTCCTACATACATTCCTGTTTATTTGGATGCCATGTCAACAAGCGTGACCTAATAAATTTGGCGACAGATTTTACCTTTACTTGTAAGATGTGTGGTAAAGTAGAGGACATACAGCATCTGTTGCTCCTAAACCAATGTAATTAACTAATTTTCAGTGGTTGACATACAAAAAATCAAGTTTTCACGTTGCATTTATATGTTGTTTTGTATTGATTATTTGTTTAAAGTAATTGAGAGATCTTTGTTGATTTGTTGTTCTTCAAAGCAAGTTCGAGCTACGTTGTCATATTTTTTCTTTATTAAATCGTTTTCGCGTGATCATTATGATCAGGAAAATTTATCACTTTAGCCACGAATTAAGGCTCTTAACTATTTGTCATGAAATTCAATTCCCAGAATCCATCCATTGACACCAAGGAGGTTTTGCTGGAGACCCGCAGATATCTTCTACGTTTGCATGTCATATCGTTTTTTTTTTTTTTTTTTTTTTTTTTTATGTCATAGGCGGCAAACGAGCAGACGGATCGCCTGATGGTAAGCGATTAACGTCGCCCATGGACACCCGCAACACCGGAGGAGTCACAAGTGCGTTGCCGGCCTTTTAAAAAGGAGTACGCTCTTTTCTTGAAGGTTTGAAGGTCGTATTGGTCCGGAAATACCGCAGGCGACAGTTCATTCCACAGTTTTGTTGTGCGAGGCAGAAAGTTTCTAGAGAAACGCACAGTTGTGGACTGCCAACCATCTAAATGATGGTGATGGAACTGCTGTCGCGTAGAACGATGGCAGAAAGAGGCGGCAGGGATCAGTCCGAACAATTCCTCGGAGCACTCCCCATAGTATAGGCGATAAAAGATGCATAGAGAGGCCACATCTCTACGCAGCGCCAAGGGGTCAAGCCTGTTTGAAATATCTTGGCTGTCGACGATTCGAATTGCTCTCCGTTGGATCCGGTCCAGAGGGAGAAGCTGGTACTGGGGTGCCCCTGCCCAGAGATGAGAACAGTATTCCATATGGGGTCGGACCTGCGCCTTGTAAAGTAGTAGGCGGTGGGTCGGAGTGAAATACCGTCTCGATCTATTGAGCACGCCAAGCTTCTTCGAGGCTAACTTAGCCTTACCCTCTAAATGGCCGCGGAACTGGACTTCGCTCGATATGTCGACACCAAGTATTCCAATATCCAATATCCAATATCGTTGCATAACATCAGGTGAGATGGTGGGCAAAACTAAAGATTTTTATTTCAATTGGGCCTATACAGCCGCTTTCGCCTTTGCACGATTCCAAAAGTGGGTTGGTCCCATAGAGAAATAGGTCAAGTAGTCGAACGCAGTATATTAATAAAAACAAAAAAAATGTTTTTAGTTAGATCATCACGCCAACTGTCAGTCGCGTACCTTTTTGAGTGGAGTGTCAAATGGACTCTTGAAAATGTATTTCAAAAGTCCGCTACCGATCTGTTTGAACTTGGTTTGAACTTTTTCACATTTTTTCTATTCTGTAAATTCCGGGCCTTTAGCCCCTCGTACCCAAATTTCAGCACACTGGAAAGTTATTCTTTAGCCAATAAGCTGGTATTCGCAGTAGTTGGAAATGTAGCGTGAGGAATGTAACAACTTGGTGCCGTAAATATTATAAAATGCTCGGTTTGTATGGATGAAATATATGCATTTTTGTAATTGAAAATGTAGTTACGTGCGAAGTTAGTTCCGCACAAACCAATTTATTCAAAAATATCTACTCATTAGTGGTCGCAAGCGCCACTACTGTGCGGGTTCGATCCCCGAGTCGGGCAAAATGTTATTGGGTTTTTCTGTCAGAAAATTCTTAGTACTAACTTGGAGTTTGTAATTGTACTCGATATATAGCAATAGACATCCGCAAAATGTGAATGTACAATAATACATCACTGCCTTACACTCTGGGAAAAACAGGCGTGAAGCCATAGCTTGCGTTTAATATATTAAATGTATGTAAGTATAACGTATCTTTATCTTTATAGTGCGTGTAGTATTTAGTTGATTGCCTATGAATATTAAAATATAAAGTAGTTCCTTTACCTACAACTGACGTATTATTACAGAACAAACCATTATCTTCTTCGTCAAATTATTTTTTCATGAATTCATGAATAACTATAGGTATAGGTATAGGTATAACGGGCTGCTTTCCGCAAATACACGCTTAGGCGCATTTTTTGCATCAGTTTATTCCATCCACCCCAGTTCTTCGAGAAATGCCAGCAGTCGCTTGACGTTGCTGGCTATTTCCCGGAGGGTACCTGGGTTTCCGAAGTACTTGGCCCTGTATGTGATGAATAACTAAAAACAATATAATACAACATAACATACCATAGCATCACGCCTGTATTCCCCGATGGGTTAGGCAGAGGTGTGCTATTGTACACCCACATTTCGCCGATGCCGTTAATGAGTCCCATGTAATAGGGGGCGAGCCTATTGCTATCTACCGGGCACAGTTCCAGGCTTCGTGCTGCTACTGAGAATTTCGTGCTGCTACAGAAAAATCCAATGACAGTTTGCCCGACCCGGGTATCGAACCAGGGACCTCATGCTCAGCAGTCGCGCTTGGGACCACTAGACCAATGAGGCAGTCTTATACAGATATAAATAATAAACATAAGTAATACAATTTCACCAAGTTCATCATTCTTTGAATGCTCAAAATAGAAACAATTTGCTTTTGTATCATTAGTCTTATTGAGATTTGAAGAAAACATCTACTTTATACCCAACCCAACCTAATTGAATTGACATTGAAATGTTGATAATTTCAAAAAAAATTACGACGTCTTTATGTTACCAGGTGAAGCAAAATAAACAAGGTGTGCTTTCGCAGGTTAGATTCAGTGGCGGTCAGTGGAGTCGTATGGGAAAATCATACACGTCAAATGGACAAACTTCCTAAAAATGGACAATTAACAACAATTAACAACAACAAACAATAAATTATTAAGTTAAGAAATCAAAAATAGGTTCT
The DNA here is from genome assembly GCA_947562105.1 of Shargacucullia verbasci. NCBI lineage: Eukaryota > Metazoa > Arthropoda > Insecta > Lepidoptera > Noctuidae > Shargacucullia > Shargacucullia verbasci. The sequence continues at coordinate 7,542,038 of OX387297.1, read as the reverse complement.
GATTTGCTCAACCTTAATAGACCCCCCTCAAAGTCACATTATTGTTAATATGACCCCCCAAGTCTTTAGCTGCGACCGCGCCCGTGTAGATTCTGTGTATTCTTCATATACGAGTATGAGTATGAGGTCCTGGGTTCGATTTCCGGGACAGGGAAAGTATTATTGGGTTTATCTGTATGGAAATTCTCAGTAGCAGCACGGAGTTTGGAAATGTGCCCGGTAAAGGCAATAGACTCGCCCTCTATTACATAAGACTCAATAAAGGCATTGGCGAAATTTGGATGTAGAATTGTAGGTACACCTCTGCCTAACCCTTTGGTGAATACAGGCGTGATGTTATGTTATATTTTGTTATAAGAAATTAGTGTAAGTGCTACTCACAATGGTTTTCGGCGGTAGAATGAGGGAGGAAGGGTACGGAGAATAATTACCATAATAGCCTTTTCACATCGATTTTCTGACAATTAATCTCCCCCCAGAATTCCTAGTCAAACGTATTACGTACGTGTATTTAGCCCACTAACTCTTTATTAGTTCTTGAGCCTTAATACCCTCCATATTTGAATCTCTAGTCCTTTATTTTAGGAAGACTGGCAAATATGGTCACAGCAACGAAATGATTCGTATTCCGAAAATGACCACATTTTCATGTTAAACTGTCAATTCCAGATTTTGGCCCTTATTTCTACAAAGGATCCGTATAAGACACAGGACCCGCTATATTTCAAACAAGTAACGAGATCATTTGCGATGTAATCGGATCATACAGCATTCCGATTGAAATTGCTGAAAATAAATACGACCTTTATCCTTTTTGGGGAACATCTTTCAAATATATATATCGGCGGGACAATGTAAAAGCGATTAAGTTACGGCCGACTCAATGTTACCTAATAAAGTCAAGAATCAGCTACTGAATCGGTTTCAGCTGTTTTCAGTTCTCTTTGCTTTCTGATTGGCTTTCTGTGCTACGAGTTGTGGGATCGTTTCCTACACGGAAAAATAATTGTATGATCTACTGATAATTATACCGGCTGCCTAATTACGTAAAAATAGCGATAGCAGCCTCACTGTTGGCCAATACATATATAACACAAAAATGACGTTTGACAGAAGCTATCGCGTGAACTACGCCTGTCACAAACTGATTGCTACATCGGTAATTAGGCTGCGGTATTGGCTGTTTGTGAATGTAAGATAAACTTATGTCTGTAAATTGTACACAGGAAAAATCCAATTGTACCACCGTTTGTTTTAATGAAACAAGAGTCATCTACACTTCTCTCTAAATTGCGACGGCATCTTCACTAGGACAAACCGAATTCTTATTAATTCTACTAATTTGACCTCATTTCCTTTCCCAATTGACACGATAATGACCTTATTATCCCGACGTAACGGCATTACCGAAGTCCATTGAGGACTAACCAATCAAATTGGGAATGTATTGCAGATAATATTCGGTAATCTAGTCAACCTACGTTCTCTTTAGGTCGCATTATTAAAGTTTGGGTTTGATTCACGTGATATTGAACTTAAAAAATACTAAAACTGTTCCCAAACCAGTGCCCAAAGTAGGTCGCTCAACCACTGCGCCAACTGGTGGTATGTATGAATAAAATCCAATTATTCTTTCGATTGGTGGACGGCACGGTTGGCGGAGTGGTTGAGAGATCGACTGCTGCGCTAGGTGTCGCGGGTTCGATTCTCGCACGGAACAAATATTTGTATGATCTACAGATAGTTGTTTCGGGTCTGGTTGTGTGTGCATGTGACATGTATGTTTGTAAACTGTACCCACGACACAGGAGAAATCCTAGTGTGGGGCAATGTTATTTAAAAGAAGAAGAAGAAGAAGAAGAAGATTACTAAAATTGTTTCCTAACTAACGAGATACCTGTGTGAAACTTTGAAAATATTTCGGATCGTTGAATATTGAGCGGAACATGCCGCGTGCGTATAGCTAGAGGCGTTTCGTACCCAAACTTGTACATTCCACGTACAACACTGATCATACATATATGATACAATAGGTACACGATGACTTTTTGACGTTCTGGGGACTTAATACGAATTTTCTTTCATCTCGAACATAATTAAAGTAAGCCAAAAATTTATGAAAGACTAACTTCCGCTCGCGACTTCACCCGCGTGGTTTACGAACCCGTACATTTTAGCTAGCCTATGTGCTTTTCCAGACTATAATCTATCTCTGTGCCAAATTTCATCCAGATCCGTTCAGCCATTTTTGCGTGAAAGAGTAACAAACATACATATGTACATCCGTCCATCCCCACAAACTTTCGCATTTATATGTATAGTAGGATAGGATAGGATAGGTACGGTAGGTACGGTAGGATATTGCTAAAGTTCTGAGAACAAACAATCTTATTAGATCTAAAATCTATTGGTAAAACCTATCTTATAAAATTGCCTATCTTGTATAAGTTGCAGATGTTGGGGCAAAATGGGTAGGACAATAGATGAGGGACAATCCTGGGTTCGGAGTCGATTCAATGATTTATATATATGCCAAAAACTTATATCCGGCAGAGAGAACTCCTGACTAACACTATTTTTAATTGAACAAGCACGCCCATTTGTGGCTGGCCGCAATCTGTCCGGTTCGGTTAAGCCACGAACGCCATTTGCGGTTAACTAGAAAATTCCATCGGCATTTGCGTTTGTACCCGTTGCCGCGCAACTACGCGCTTCACGTGTGGGGTCGTATCACAAGAATATAATATGCGACTGCCTGACTGACAGTTTTAGTACAGAAGTTTTAGTATGTATGTAGTTATGTATGTAGAAAGTAAGTATGTTTGTTACCTTTACACGCCTAAAACACTGAACCGATCATCCTGCAATTTTGCATATACGTTGTCAGATGTACAGAAATCGACATTGGGTATCTTTCATCCCGAAGAAAAGTACTGTTCTCGAGGAAAACAACAATAACGTTCGTATGATAATAGATGGCGCCACGTGTCTTACGCAAGTAGAATACAAGCCCAATTAATTGTCAAATTCTAAATTAACGCGAGCGAAAGCCGCGGGCAAAACCTAGTCAATCATAAATTCAGTCATAAATTATATTGATAGAATGATCTCAACGAGTTGTCAGTGCCTTGATTAGTTAAACAAAAAACGATGAGTTTGTATTCGGAATACTTTTGGCAAAATAAATATGACGAAATTAATTTGGCTCAATTAATTTGGTAAAATAATCTCAATTTCTATTCAATTCCAAGTGTTTTTCCAAGTTTGAGGAGTTTGCGGATATTTATTGACTAACAACAAATATCCGCAATCTCCTCAAATTTTGACGCTCCAATCCAATATTGATGGATGGGAATTATTTTCATGGATACACAGGGGTTATGTATATTTTAAAAAACTTTGCTTCATACTAAGAACAATTAAATTAATTAAAATTAAACTTTCCTAAAGGTAGTTTTTTGGTCTTATTTGGTGAGGTATCTTATTTTGGTTTTATTATGTCTTATCTTATAAGTACGAGTATGTAAGAGTATTTGCTGTATAAGCTATTCTTTGACTTGGTACGTTTAATTTATATTCGCGATTTAACCGAAGTGTGTTTGGGTAAAAATATTTATGTACAGGCATGGTATTGGTATTGGTTGTTTCGGCTGTGTGCCTGTTTTCTGTTTCTGGTGACTGGTTTGGTCTCGACGCTGTGCGACTGTGTGAGCGACACGGATTGTTATTATTATTATAAGCCTGTAGATTTCCACATTTAGGCAAAGGCCTTCCTCCCTCCCTTTCTTTCACTTATCCCTGTCTATTGCATTTTGACACCAATCCTTCATGTATAACTTGAGCTCATCATGCTATACCCTCTTCAAGGTGGTATTAAAATAGTAGAATAGTAAATATTTAATTGTGTGTAATATTTTTGAATTTGTTTTTATCGATAAAATACTTAATTACATCCTGCGAGGCTTACATTTAGCTTATGTTTCCAGATGATCGACTTGTTTATCATACGCTCGGCTCCTTATAATCAACAGGCTTGTAATAACTTCGCCGTCAAAATAAGCCAGCCTACTGCGTAAAGCTATAAATAGTACTTAATGTAACGAATAGCGTATTTATTCCCAAAAGTTATGGACCACGACAAAACACGGAGCGGTTTTATTGGTGAATCAATACCGATGAGCTTTCTGGTCGCTAAGGTATGTAAGAAACAAGGTTTAAGGTCCAAAATTGCATTATTTTTTAGTTAATATTATAGTTTACGTACATACAAAGATGAGTTTTGATATAATACAAAATTGGCACCTTTAACATTAATAATTTTAAAATTATGTAGGTATTATATTTAAATAATAAATTAATTATTTATTGATGATATTTAACAGACTTCGATTCCGGCGTACATTTTCCCCTACTGCCAAATTTTGTGGGAATATTATTGATACAGAATAACCGCGGTGTTTTTATTATGGTATTTTTATTGCGTATTACCTCAGCATTTTGTATCTACCTGGAATATGTAATTTATAGTCTATTTATAGATCTGAGTGTTTAGGAAGATTTTAGTTAATATTTAACGAGTTGGAGTATCTACACTGCGTCATTGGTCTAGTGGTCGCAAGCACGACTGTTGAGTGTGAAGTCCTGGGTTCAATTCCCGGTTCGGGCAAAGTTTTATTGGGTTTTTCTGTATGGTAATTCCAAGAAGCAATACGGAGTCTGGTGCCCGATTCATAGCAATAGGCTCACACCCTATTAAGTGTGCCTCAATAACGGCATCGGCGAATTGTGGGTGTAAAATAGTACACTTCTGCCGAACCCTTCGGATAATACCTTTGAAACATTTAAAATTACCTGTCATAGGAAAAAACACTCGTGAAACTTGTAAAATATCAAAAAAGAAGACTTTTAAACGATCCCTAGAAGCTGTTCGGCGCTTGTCATTCATACTTAAATGTCCGCCATTTTGCACATAAGTCAGTAATTACAGGGCCATTAACTGATAGACTTGCTGGGCTATTTTTACCCCCGCCGTTAAGTCGAGTCCTCGTAAAATATAAAGGGTGTTTTGATTGCCAGCGTGAACTGAATGGGAGTAGGCAGTAAACGTGTATCAGACAGCTTCGAGGATACTTCGAGTTGGATCTTTACATCGACCGTTTATATAGAAAATTCGCGGTATTCCAAATAAACAATATTTACCTAACAGATTATTATTTACTGCCTCATTGGTCCAGTGGTCGCAAGCGCGACAGCCCACCGTGAGTTTGATTCCCGAGTCGGGCAAAGTATTATTGGGTTTTTCTGTATGGAAATTCTTAATAGCAGCACGGAGTCTGGAACTGTGCCCCGAATGGCAATAGGCTCGCCCCCTATTAAATGAGACTCAATAACAGCATCGGCGAAATGTGTGTGTACATTAATACATCTCTGCCTAACCCTACGGGGAATACAGGCGTGTTCCTATGTTATGTTATGTAGATAATTATTTTTATACCGTAGACGAATGTTCGAGAACGTGAGCTAATAATTATGATCGAGTTACATTATGAAACAAACAAACAGGAAAAATACTTATATGTATTCGTTTACCTACACATGTACAAACAATCCGACAAGAAATAACGCGATTCGTGTTTGTTGAAACCTCTTTAAAACATTGAGTTAGTTATAAAGTTCTTATAATATACTCGTACATACTAGCTGTTGCCCACTTCATCTGCTTGTATTTTGTATTTCAATTTTGTAATAATAAAAATAAACCTATGTCCTTCTCCAGGACCCAAGCTACCTCTCTGTAAAATTTCATAACGATCACTTCAGTGGTTCCAGTCATGATCAGGTAACAAACAGATAGACACGAGTTACTTTCACATTTATAATAGTGTGGATTTCTAAAGGTTAGTGTATAACGCATCTATATTTATGTCAAATGTTGTTTTGCACAAAAAGGACTTCCACATGCACAAGCGTCTATGAGACAACTTGACACAAGCACTGAAACAATATTGTAACTAGGCGCTCGAGCAAATCAGCTCAAAGCGTTTGCTCATGCAACAAGTTGAATATCACAATTTGCGAAGGAAGACTTGTTTTTGTTGACGTCGATGTATATAGGTAGAGACATTTTTTTTTGTAATTTTTTGCATGCCATTACTGTATAACATGGAGGAGCTATTGTACATCTGTCACCATTGCATATATTGTATTTACCTGTTATAGCAAACTAAATTGAATTGAATTAAATTTTATTTGGAACTAGCTTCCGCCCGTGGCTTCACCCGCGTGGATTACGAACTCGTGCATTTTTTGCGCGGATACCTAATTCTTTTTCTAAAATAAAACTAGCCTAAGTTACTCGTTATAACATCAGCTATCTGCCAGCGAAAGTCCGGTCAGCGTCATCGTTATCGGTCCAGCCGTTTCGGAGATTAGCCGGAACGAACGGAGACAAAAATTGTGTTATTTTATAAGTAGGTACCGTATATACTTTCATACGCATTTAGTAAAAAGCTGTTATTTTGACAGTTTTGTACTGTACTACATAATACAATACTACCGGGCAAAATTCCTGGTTTCTACTGAGAATTTCAGCATTCGCGCTTGCGACCATTAGACCTCTGAGGCAGTCAAAAATTCGCACCGGAATCATCTGTTCCCACGAATAGTTCAATCCTGCATAACAATTTGTAACTTGTTTACGTAAGATTGAAACTATTGTTTTCGGGGTACTGAACCCTGTGGACGAACATTCAAATCCTGCGTAAACACCTTACGATAATATCACGGAAGACTTAAATGTTCGTGCTAGGGGTACTGAACAACAGGTGTCAATCGTTCGTTTCTCATATTAGCGAATATTCAAACTTGTGTTTCTACTATAAATACTTATTTAGAGTGTATCGCTTTGTATGTTTAATCACGATACAGGTGACATCTTAATCCCAGTAATTGCTAGACACATTTTTGTTCAAAGAGTGATTCGATAATGTAACTTTTCGTTTATTTATCGTGTCGTACATTTGAAATCAAAAGAAAGTCTAGCTTAAGGCTTTAAAAGTACCCACTGACATAAAAATTAAATGAAACCCTACGTAACAGACGTTCGTTAAAACTAATAAACAGTTATTACGTAATTTCAGTAAAGTTTCTGACTCCTAGACTCCGGATTAAAACTGCCAAAACAGAATTAACAGGCAATGTTCATAATTACGAGATATTTCAAAATCCAGCGGCCGGCGAATCGATGAGCCCGGTTCTTGCAACACGGTGTACATGACACCCAGTGGCGTGCACAGAGTTTTTAGACAGGGTAGGCAGAAAATTTTAAAAGCTTACTTTCCAATAATACCTACTGCATGTTGGGATTGGTTCGTCGTCTCGTCGATTAAATAACGATGTATATGATTTGCCACCTCAAATAAATAATAAATATTTATCTGAGTTATGTAGAGTATGTAGTGTCTTTTTGTCTTTATGCACCGCACACCACTGGTGACACCTGGTTAAAGAGACCATGCAATATATAAAATGGTAAATGGTTTGATGAAATAATACGCAGATGAAACAAAACAGTTCAACTTCAACGGTTGCAGATTCTTTTGGAATAGACCAAATATTTTGCATAGACGCTCAACACATGTTATTAAAATAAATGATTGAAACGAGCAGAAATATATTTAAACTTATTGGATTTCCAAAAATTCCCTATTTGGAATCAAAATTGTAATAATAACAGTATCTCCGAAAATTTAGTAACAAATAATCCATTCATTTATAAGTGCTCTGAAAATGAGATTTGCAAGAGATATGAGGAAATAAAAAAAATCATGTGTTTATGGGTTTTAGTTATATTATTTGTTAAGGTAGGTTTATTTGGTAAGGTAGGTTAAAGTAATTCTAGTAGAAAAAAAAACTAACCCAAAATAGTTCTGATTTTATCTGCATTAAACTTATTTGCATTTGTGTTTGACTCGCGCCCTGTAATGTTCCAGTTAAGTAAAACACACTGTACACGTTGACCCTTCATTGATGTACTAAAAATGTTGTAAGCCTCTGTTAGCTCCCTTTGTTACAATAAGTTGAGGTGATTATGACGCTTTGAAAACTTTTTACAAAAGGAACATTGGATTGAACAATTACAAAAGTCCGGGTCCCTGTTTCATTTATTATACTTTTTCGGAATATTAATGACAATTGTTATTATATGTAGGTATATTTTATGTACAGTGTATAATTTTAGAGCTTTTCTCCTTTAGGTATAAAGTAATTCCAGTTTCTGGTAACGGCAGATCGGCTACAAGACAGAGATGGTCTAATTTAGGTTTTTATACTGTTTTATAGAACGTAGAAGCTGTCATTTAGAGCTATGTCGTGTCCTCTCCGTGGTCGTGTCATCGTAGACCTACAGGTGGTTTCTTCAAAACAAAAGGTTTTACGAATCGTATTAAGTAACCGTATGCCGTTAAAGTAGATATCAAACTGTCAATTTTCTAATAATTTTGTGATTGTAATTTGTCTTGTAATTTTGTTTAGAATTGTAACATCTTAAGTATGCGTATATTGTAAAAGGATATAATTAAAAGTAAAAGTTTCAAGCCACCGACCGGCCGTAACGTAACTTAAAAAAATTGCCAGTCATGAACGAAGTTTGTTTGTCAGTCTTGTAGCTTTTATCAGAAACTGTAATAATTTTTAATTTAAGCAAAACATAGAATTGTGCTCTTTGGAAAAGCATTTCTTGCACTTTTTGCAATAGCAGGCAACGTGAGCGACGCGTTTAAAATTGCTTCAAAATTAAAACTGTTCTCTTAAGTGAAAGGAGTATTGTTAATACGTGTATATTTTTAATATTATCATTAAGTTTAAGTTATGTTTATATTAAGTTTGCAATCTATAAGTAAGAACAACGGGAGTTCTAAGTTACAAATATTCACATGAACATATACCCAAACCCGGAGCAACTATCTGTAGACCATACAAATATTTGATTCATGCGGGAATCGAAACCGCGACCCGTAGCGCAGCAGTTGACCTCTCAGCTACTGCGCTAACCATAACGTCAATATCTTAGAACACGGACGGAGACACATCTAGTAATGTAATACTTATATATGTTATAGACGTTGAACTTACATACGACAAAATTTTATTCCCCACAAACTGAATTTTATTATTGCTCCAAAACGAAAACCACTCAATACTTCCTTCAATTTCATTGACTATCACGTCACATCCGATCTAATTTTCGCTTTATAATACTACGATTGCCTTCTTCATCGTGCCCTGTTAGTAGTTTCCAGTTTCTTAGTGAGACTTATTGGTACTCATTAATCAGCATTTGACCAGCCTTTGTTCTACATGAAGCTTTGTAAAATCATCAAAATAAAAATAGTTTTTTTATTATATTACTTGCATACTAATATTACTTGCGGCAACTGCCTTCAAAGAAGCTGAATATACGCTGGTGTTCAAACTCGAGACGTATATTTATTGAACAATTATGTAACAAGGTGTTCTTAAAACCGTATGCCTTTTTCACCTTTGGGTGACGCAGACACAATCAGGATTGATGGACCAAAAATTACACAAAGAGGTACATATATGCAAGCATTTGACTTATGGATTTGTAAAAAATGACAGACTGAAATCTGTAGTATTGATCACCACTCAGCGTCGTTCGCACAGAACTTAATTCCTTGTCCGAAATCATAGCGGAAGGGTTTCAATATTGATTAAACAATAGTATTAGTTATATAATATAAATTCATCACTTTCCCACAAGTTTAGGGTTCTTGTTTACTATCGAAGTGAACCGTCGTCAAACAGAACTCAGCAATGATAATAATCGTGATCCAAACAATTGTTTCATAGTTTAGCATTTGTTTGACAGATAGTTTAAATCTGTTTCAGAACTCATGAAATTAACCATAGTTGCTTTTAATTAAAATGTATAAATTTCAACAATATTTTTCCGTAATTGATTGAAATCTCTAGTTTAGCCTTTTATTGTTCCACTGCAGGACACTGGTCTAATCTTAGAATGAGAAAGGTTAAGCCCTTAATCCACTATGGTGGTTACGGTATAGGGGTATACACTGGGTTGCCATCCCCAAATTTTGAAAACCAGGAATTGAAAGTGGAAATGCCAGGACATTTCGGTTTAAAAACAGGACGCAGTATGAAAAAAGTATAAGAAAACAGTGTCAATTAATCTCAGTGAACAGCAATTACAATGTTTTTATGAAATTATCTTAAATTAAATTATATAATATAAGAAATGAAATCTCTCTCTTACGAGGACACTTTAAAAAACCCAGGACACTCCAAAAAGCAGGACATGTCCTGGGAAAACAGGACGGTTGGCAACCCTGGTATACACACAACATCAAGAACTTTAAACTTTATGGAGCACTCCCAGATGTGCAGGTTTCCAAACTACGTTTTCCTTAACCGTTATCATCTTTTATATTCCGAATAAACATAATGAAGGCTTCAAATTCAGTCTTAGAACACTGCCTACCATAAAATCTTATATCGTAAACTCGTTACACCGTAAACACATTCCCTAATTGAATATCTGACACCCGTCGCGATACATCGCCTTGTAAAACAGAGATCAATAAGGAATTCTAGTCATTGTACACTAAATTGAAGAAAATGTAAATTGCTTCGTGCTCCGGGTGCAGATAGGTTTCGTGATAAGAATGTTGTCAGTGTTGTCACCTCGTCGCGACCCACTACTATGGGTACCTGAACCATTCGTGACTTTGTCGAAAATATGAATAATAATATACTATAATATGGGTTGTAACCCGAGGTGCTTTGTTGTGAGCTGAAGATTTCCAGAATAGCTTGGAAGTTATATCACAGCCCAGCAGTGAGATTAGGCAGTCTAATAGTGAAAAGTTAGGTTAAGTTGAGTCTTATCTTAATTGATGCATAATGGACTAGTTGACTCTAAAGAAATATATTAATCTACAGGCTCAGCCCATGAATTTGTCCACGTGGATTTCGAATGCTAAACTTTTGCTAAAATCTTATGATCGATAACATGATGAACCATATTTATTATTAAGACTAGACCCTTACTTTTACAGTAGCACTACCGATGCTGACAATAGACAGATTGGTAAAGTTATACGTTATGTAGGCGTGATCCCTACTAGGTGGTCGAACTTCAATTGTTTACTATTATAAATGCGAAAATAATTCTGTCTGATTGTTACCCCATCACAACTAAACCACTGAACCGCAGCCTAATTACCGATGTAGCGACAGGCGTAGATCGCGCGATAAATTCTGTCAAACGTCATTTTTGTGACATATAATGTATTGGCTGACAGTGAGATTGCTGTCGCGTGGCTATCGCGTTGCTGTCGCTTTTTTACGTAATTAGGCTGCCGATCGTTATGAAATTTCAATAAGAGGTAACCTAGGTCCTTGGGGAGGACATAGACCGAAGATATTTTTGGTATTGCAGCAAAATACTCATTAGATAATAAATACAAAATACACGCAGACGAAGTCACGGACAACAGGTAGTATATAGATGTTCTGTTCTCCAAAACACAACAGATAATAAACCAAGAGCTAAGGACGTATTTAGATACGTCAAATCTGATATGACTTAATGTTATGTGAGATAGTTCGCATTGTTACACATGTAATTACTTTAGGTTATTCTACGCGTTCGTAATTACTCTGAACAATTACTATTCAAATTATATGCGAATGAAATTCCTTCAGGCATATGATTTAGTTCGAGAACCAGTAGTAGAAGCACATTAACAGGGCCCGCGGGCACATTTATTGCCAGCAATCTGTACTTGCCAAGGAGTTACCGAGCGATATTAATTTCCAAATTACCTGTAAGTAAATTATAATCGATATCAAGTAAATCGAGCATAGAAAATCGAATGATGTTTATGACGACAGACAATTAGACGAATTTTGTTCCAACTGGGCTTTTACACTTGCTTTCAAAACGTCGTGATTTTTGTTGCACGGTCCCAAGTAGGTTGGTCCCGTGGAGAAGAGAAAGAGAGGAGTTGTAAGTTGCCTTTTTGTAAGTAAGTTGGTCTAGTGGTCGGAAGCGCGGCTGCTGAGTGTGAGGTGAGATCCTGGGTTCGATTTCGGGGTCGGGAAAAGTGTTATTGGGGTTTTCTGTATAGAAATTCTCAGTAGTAGGAAGGAGTCTGAGACTGTGCCCGGTACATGGCAAAAACCTCGCCCCCTAATGTATTTCTCACTGTTTTGTCGCTGTATCACACTAAACATGTCGTAAGGGTCTGTTTTATCACTTGCTGATAAACTTGCTAATTCATGATTAAGTCTACATTTTTCATCGACTATTCAATCAATGAAAAATGTAGACCTTGTAACCGTAGCACTTTCTTTATTCATTACTACGCAGTAGCTACGAGTGCTACGCCGTGTCTTTAGCGTAGTTTGTGACGAAGATACACTAATTACCAACACATTCGTAGCAGATCTTCGGTTAGGCGACGTTCTACCTCAGTCCATCAAAGAATTACCAATATCCCGATTTAAAAACAAATTGAACAATTTCTTAATGAGACCAAACACCATAGCGGTAAAGAATATTTAGAAGATGAGATACCTAGGTTAGTAATATAAATGTAATATAATAGCTTAAATATCTGTGTATAATTTCAAATTTGCACGCCTCAAGGGGCAGAATATGTTGTAATTTAATTATTAAGTAAGTAATAACATCTGTAACAATACCATATTCGAGCAAATAAATTTGGTTTGATTTGATTTGGAGATAGGTGTACTTTTCTAGGCAAATTTTCATCACGCTAACGTTTACCGCTGCGTGTGAAATGGGAAATTAAACTATACTATTATGTGAACAAAGTAGGTATACGAATGAAAATCATGATAACAGTTTATATACATTTTATGTTAGACGGCACGGTTGGCGCAATGGTTGAGAGATCGACTACTGTGGCTACGTGTCGCGGGTTCGATTCCCGCACGGAACAAATATTTGTATGATCTACAGATAATTGTTTCGGGTCTGGGTCTTTGTGTATGTGAATATACACCGTGCCTCGGAAAGCACGTACAGCCGTTGGTCCTGCGCCTGATCTCTCTGCGGTCGTGTCGGATTGCCGTCCCATCGTCCGATGGGATGGCAATCTCTATTCCTTAATCCTTAATCTCTATTCCTTTACTCTCATAGTCCTATGAGAGTAAAGGAATAGAGAGAGCACCTGTGTTTGCGCACACACTTGTACTCTATAATATCTCCTGCGTAGTTGGCTAATCCCCGGTGAGATTGGCCGCCGTGACCGAAATCGGTCAGGAGGACATTATGTTATATAAAACTAAAATAGTCACACTCTATAAATTATGTGAAAACAACAAACAATGCCAAAATATACGATATTTCGACTCACACAAAAATAAAACAGTAATATAATAGTAGATTTATGATCTCTTTCCGCCTGTGACTAATGTTTTCTTGGATTGTCGTATTTTGATTTGGTTAAAGTGATTATTTACGTAAATTTTAGATTCGCTAACTTATGCATAATTATGTATAAAAATAACATTACACAGAATAAAATATAATAAAAACAATATATAAATGTAAAAACGATTATGTTAGCCACATTATTATTCAAGGTTTAAATGATACGAAGTCCGAAAATAACGTTCAATTTAAACAGATAGCCAAGCAGATTTGAGTTCGAGAACGCTTCAAAAGCATTTACGCCAACGCTTTTCAAGCGCTCCTGTGATTGAAGCCCTAGAAGAGGACTCCGGTAATATGCCGTGGCGCGCGATCTAGATAAAGAACTCTCATAAACACACTTATTCAGAAATCGAATTCAATTTGGTTTCAATTCAATCGTGATACTCGTTTATTCACAAACGCAATTAGAATTCCAATTGTTGTAAGCACTACTCAGACGCTGTCGAATACAATTCTGAATTCTATAACCAGAATTTAATTCAATATGGCAGAATAATAGAGAATTACCACGCAGTTGACATGGTTATCACAAAATAAACTATTTAAACTAGATTACCATTTGAAACAACCCCCCCCCCCCCTTGAGGGGAGGCCTTCGTTCAGCTGTGGACGTCTTCTGGCTGATGATGATGATGACCATTTGAAAAAAAAATACTTTGTATTCATTTATTACGTGTTAACAACCATTATAACAAGTAATGCAAATAAATATTAAAAATAAACAAAAGCAATAAAAAATTGAAATTTAATTTAAATTCGTATATTAGGGCTGCAGTCGAGAATACAAAAAATAACAAATATATTTTAATTAACATGTTAATTAATATAATTACATATTAGAATAAGATCGGTTAAAACTAAACTCACTAAATTAATATTGAATCACTGATACTGCAATAATGACTTCTTCTGTCGTCTCGGCACGAGTATTACATAGTATTACATGGGAATCGCTCATGCCGTAGTCAAAAAATCAGAGTCAGTCAGCAATGGAGATATCGAGGCTGACTGCCCAGGGTACGCCGTTCAAGTATCATCACACATGGAGGCTAGTTCCTTGCAAACACAATCACTGATTACATGACAGTTCGAATCTAATTTGAACGGATCTATTTCGTCACGTTTCCTTGTGACGGTGCCCTCCGTCAGGCACCTACAGTGTGCAGATCGTAGCCTATCTGTTCTGGTGTAGCTTTCATATATGACCCATACAATCCCATTCCAGCTTCGCTGACCTATGGCCAGGTTACCATCACTAGCCAGTTAACGGCACCACAGAATATTAGCTTGGCTTCCAAAAAACAGCCCCTCTGAAAGCCCTTTAATTTCTCCTGATGATTATAAAACGCGTGGAAAGCAGAACTGACTTGTAATCCCAAAAGATCACAATCGCATGATTCACATCGATCACAATTGCGGTAAGATTGGGAATGAACACATTATTTTATGTTGAGTCCCATCCCTATTGTCCCAGACACCAGTATGTATTTGGCGATTTACCAACAGCGATAAGGAAGTTGCAGAAAATATCTGATGGGCACAGTACAATGGGATCATTAGAATTTGTTGCACTTTACAGTGAAATGATAAATGAAATGCCTCTCGTTGTTTTTATTTTTTTAACTTCATTTTCCGAAATACGTTCTTTTTATGAATTAGTTTATTTAATAGATGTGGCCGTTTTATGCCTTTTTACCTGTAGAAATACTATAAAGAAAACTTTTTTTTTTACATAGACAGGTTTAAACCCACGAACTCTTGGGTAACGTTACACACAATACCTACCGTTTGAAAAGCAATAACACGGTACGCTAGAGGTCGCGGATGACTCGCGAATTCAAACTCTGCTCGTGTCAATCATTTTTCATTTTCATTGTAGTGTATTGTAGTTCAATAATTAATTATTTATTGGCATATATCGTAAAGTTTAAAGGGCTGGCTAATTGGATGGCCAAATGGTCAATTGCCAAAACTTTGTGTGCAAGACATAATTGATAAAAACGTGATAAAAAAATAAAGGTATTCTGCAGGTTATTCTGTGGGCTAAACACATGTTAGCATGTTTTGTTGACGTAAAGGACTAATAAGATCAATCTTGAAGTAAATAAGACCCTTACGTAACCTTAAATCCATACTTACTGAAAGTAGGTCATAAAACTAACACGCTGACGTTACATCTGAAATCATTGACAAGGAAAATTGGCAAAAATGTAGGCGAAAATATTCTTAAAATATCTTGGGAAAATAGTACGAGTATTTCATAGGTAGAAATAATAATATACTGTTGGGAACAGATTTGTTGACTGTGAAGTATATTTTATAATTACGCTCGTCAGGTGACGTAAAATAGACACAATACAAAATCTATTGCGTAAGTTGCGTTGCGAACGCGACAACGCAACGGAATGGGCATGGATGGAGTATGCGGTCGCGTCTGTCTGTGTATTTATGATTTTAGGAATATTATTGTGCTTAAAGAATCTATTATGAAAATATCGTCGTACCATAGATATGACCTGAATCACGAAAATGTTTGATAATGGAACTGAAAAAAAATAGCAATAGCAGTTTAGATAATTCCTCAATCGTATTCGAAAAAGATGTCTATCCAATAATCCAACGATCATTCGCAATTCATTTGTTAAAGCGCTGAAGGTCGGCGGCAAAGCAACAATAGATTTTCTATTGTGTTTACTTTGCGTCACTGGAGGAGGTGGATAAAATGTTATTATTGATTATATGTAATCGATTCTGATTAAGTCTTAATCATTAAAAGCTCTTATTCATGAAGATGAGTCGTAACTAACCTGCAGATATCGTTGGAGCGCTTTATCAATGCTAACGATTCGTGTAAAACTGCTTAAGATTGACCTGAGTGGCGAACCCTAGTATCATAGACCAAGACACATTTTAGGTCGCTAAGCCAACAGGGTAAATACATTATACTCCCAAATAGCAAGGTAAAAACAATACCGATACCTGGTGTATTCGTAAAAACCGCTTGAAGCTTCATACAATAATAACAAGCAATTTAAAGGTCATCGCATATTGCAATGGCAGTGACAGGTGTCAGCGCGTGAACAATCTTGTCCTGCAACACCTACATAGTTCTGTTCGGTGCATTGGACCTCGTTGTTATTTCATCCCAAATATATTATTTAAAGTCAGTGTATTATTCAGTCTTCAAAAATCGCTAAACGTGTGGAATTTCAATGCTCTAAGAAATTCGCTTAGATAAGGGAATTTCTAGACAATTACCACTGTCTAGCGGGCAGCTTTCTAAGATCTCTTACAAAGATCTCTAGACACGTTGTAATTTAAAATCGCATCTTAACCTAACACTAACCTAACTCTAATAGTACAAATTAGCTAAAATGTGATATTAATATTGCAAAGCTCCATAGATCAAGTAGCAATTCTTTCTTTCCACTATAAAAGGAAAAAGGAAAAAAGTTACGATGGCGCCGAATACTGTGTACAAATATATAAAAAAATATACCGTCGTCAAAATGATTTTCTTTTTCATGCGCTCCGTTATCATCAGTCATGTTTTATTGACAACTTTTTGTGTCACATTTAATCATTGTGTCATGTTTTGTTCTGTGATTATTTTTTGCTGTGACTACATTTCCGCATATTATGGAATTCCGACAGATCTTTTCTTTTGTTACTTTTGGTGACTCAGCCAATTTTTATGAAAATGCATTTGTTTTTTCTTTTTTAAGGATACATCGATACATTTCGAACGGAAATAAATATACTTAATGAATAGAATAGCCAGTGCCATTTATTATTGGATTATATTTTCTGTTCGTATAGATTATTATGCTAAAACTTTTTTGCATGTAAGTGTACGCCATTTATTACCTAACTCGATACCTATGTGTACACAGTGGACATGAACTATTTACTAAATAATAAAACAAAAAGCCGTACCAATGATTTTAATGAGACAAAACTACGCGATGTTGAATTTTAATTTGCTTGCATTATTCTTATTTAATGTGAGGAAATGACTAAGCACAGCATTAAATATACCTAACAGACTCAACTAGTAACAAATAGACTGAATACCGTGATTTAATTTACCTTATGCTACTGGTCTTTGTGAGTAAACTTCTTCTTTAGTTAGGTACTGAGTTACATGAGCCGATTATGTTCTTAAAAAGAATTTGGGCTATAACCGGCTTACTGAGCAGATGATGCTCTCTTTAAACTTAAAAAAAACTCAAGTTTAAAGAAAGCATCATCTGCTCAGTAAGAGATTCTATACCTATCAAATCACGAAAAGGTCTTTTACACAATTAGGCAATTTCACCCTAGCTACGTTTTTTTCAGAGGTCAAAATATGTATGAATGTAGGTACCTACATACATACACATTTTGACCTCTGAAATTCCAATTAACTGAGTCATCTGTTGACACAAAAGCCAAGTCTTCCTCATACTGAAGTGCTACGTAATTGTTTGGTCAGAGACCTGCCTTTTGTGGGCGAACCGAAACGATGTAAGTACTCAGACTACTTGTGATATTCGAAATCCATCCTCAAAAACACAAAACCTTAGAACTTACATTCCATCTACTACATCCACCATATCTTCCGAATGCAGATTAATTGCACGCTTCTAATTATCTACTTAAGTACTCTACAAGAATTATTACCATGATTACACGTAACACCACAACAACTCCGTTTAACTGTACAGCACTAATGCAAATGGCGTCTAATCAGGCCCAGTCATCAGGCAGGATATTGTGGGCAATTGCTCGGCAAACAAGTGAGGTCACGCGAACACCCACATATCTTCGGGTCTATCGTGACGACCTTAATTAAACGCTCCTTGGAGCACTCAATGTCACCATGATAAGACCTTCGATGCTTCAAGTTACGGCCTTGACGCCAAAACAATACATCAGAGAGTTTCAGTAATCTTGAAGTGTTGACACCTTTAAAGAAAAGGTTGACAGGCGATATTAGTGAGTGGGTTGTTCAAATAGCGTGAAACATCAAAGGTTCAGAAACATCGGAGAAAAAGGTAATAACGAAATCAAATTTCTAGATTAAACGACAGAGTTTTGAACTGTGTAGAACTTGTTATAAACTGTCAAGTGACGCAAATAGAAAATCGATTGTCTTAACGAGAAGCCTTTACCCAGCCTTAATTGTGATTGAATTTTGTTTTGTCAAGTACGTTTCACTAATTTTTATTTTTTCAGAGGATACGTAAATACCAATGCTGATAAAATTATATTTCAACTAGCTTCCGCGCGCGGCTTTGCCCGCGTGGTTTACGAACCCGTACATTTTTTCGGGATAAAAAGTAGCTTATGTGCTATTCTAGACAATAATATGTCTCTGTGCCAAATTTCATCCAGATCCGTTCAACCGTTCTGACGTGATTGAGTAACAAATATCCATCCATCAACTTTCACATTTATAATATTAGTAGGATAGGATAAGATAGGATTATTATAAACCTACTGTAAACTTGAGGATACTAAGTTCATAGAGGTTTTAATTTAATTGTTTATACAAATAGAATAGTATTAGGTTGATTAACCCCCCAAGTGATATAAATGAGACATCCCGGGGGCCATCATCAAGACCTTACCTGCTTTCAACACAATACATGACAAAGTCGCAATTAACATTGGCACTTTAGGTTTAATAACTTATCCAACCTTCAATGGGTTATTTGTACTCACAATTTTGTTTTTATTTTAAATTTTTATTTACTTTTATCACAAAAGATCAAAGAGATAACAGATCAATGTGGACGAATTTTATACAAATTTGGTGACAAGTATATAGTTTAGCAACAAGAATACTAATTTGTCAAATTAAAATGTCAAAATGGACAATGTAAGCATTTTTATTTTAATCATGATTACACGGGGCTTGTATTTACATAGCGACGGCGATCTTCGAGGTGAAGCAGCGCTTGATACGGCAGTTCTTAGATGGGTGACCATATTTAACTTTAACACATTGAGACCCCTTCGTGCCTCGGAAAGCACGTTAAGAAGTTGGTCCCGGGTGTCATACGCATATATATGACAGTCGTTACCTTCAATTATCACTGTCTACAAGTAATTGGGTGGCGGTGGTCAGATGATAGTCGCTCCTTGTAAAATACTGATATTCATCGCATCTGGTTAGACTAGGAGCCGACTACAACATAGTTGGGAAAAGGCATTACACAAAGTAAAAATGACACACATACCTAGATCTATTTGACAAAAACATGTGAATTCCCCATGACTTGGAATTTCTTGTTCTCATTGCCTTCATGCATTAAAACCTGTCCTCAAACATACTATAAAGAATTAATTAATCCTACTGAATAATAAGTAGTAATGTATACGTATTAAACATATATTCTTTATTATAATTGCAGCCTGATAATAATCTTCATATTAACTTAATGATGTTTTGTATATACCAAGAGTTATTTTAGTGGATAATTAATTTTTTTTTTTAACTTTGCCCCATTGTATGATTTCTCCTGTATCGTGATTACAGTTTACAAACATACATTTCACATGTACACACAATCAGATTCGAAACCACTATGTGTAGATCATACAAATATTTGTTTCGTGTGGGGATCGGACCCGTGACACGAAGCGCAGAAAGCTAATTGCTTAGCCACTGCGCCAACCGTGTCGCCAAATTATGTTAGCATTCTTTTCACGGGGTTATAAGTATTGTTAGACTATCAATTTATTGACAACCAGCTAATCGCGTGAATACACTAATCAAACTCAGATCTTTCTGAAACTCAATCTCTAGCGACACTTAAATTTCTGAATAGTTCCAGATTCGCCCTTTTAACAAACAGATTAAAATTCAGACATATATTTTCGCTTTATAATAGTTTTATGACTTTTTAGGATTCCCGGCGAATTGGAAAAGTTTTGTGCCTTTGTCGCTGATTTCCAATAATTATTGTCTGGGAGATTACGTGTCGCGAGTGAATGGTAATAATATCTAGCGTCTAAAAGATTCGCTTTATTCGCTGAATAAATATTTATATATTACCTACAGAATGTTGTGGCAAAGCTGGGTATATGTGTATGTGAGATGGCGTGTGTTTGTAAACTGTATTCTTTAGCGTTATCCGTATGGTACAGAAGAAAAACAAGGCGTGGGGTACATTTAAAAAAACAACAAACCGTAAGCCTATGTGGTGTAATCACAAAGATATTTTATAAATCGACACCCAAAATATACGTATATAATTTTAAATAGAAATTAAAATGGACAAGATTGAATAATTCTCTTGTTTTTTTTTTGAATTCCTTTGTGACTACGCATTAACAAGAGTAAAATGTAATCACTGAAGATATTATTAGAATAATTAGAATAACCAAACTTTTAAAATAAATTAACTTTGTTTAATTTTATCATACTTAGGTCTTTTGACCTCTTGATACGACCTTACCCCGACTTTCTCGTTCACTTGTTGTACAAAGCTTCCGCGAAGGGAGAAGATAGAGCAATGGCATGGACTGTGGTACAGACAGTAACTTAGCTCTTAAATTTAAGGAAAAGAAGACCGACAGGCCTAATTTGTTGTTTAGAATATTGATTGGTTTTGAACTACATTATCCTAACTCATCACGCCTGTATTTCCCGAAGGGTTAGACAGAGGTATTATTGTACGCTGATGCCATTATTAATTTAAAAACTACATCGAAACTGAACATGAACATATCAACACGGTACCTAATTATAAAGTAACAACATTGTTAATGGCATTGTAACAATCATTATGTAGGTATTGTGTTCAATAGTAATTAACCTCTGTAATATGCTTTGCAGGCTCTCTTCAAAGTAAGGCTTATATACACAAAGCAAGATGTTCGCTGTTCAAGAATAATTATAACTATCAATCAGTCGTAACTGGTTGTTAAAGCTGGCGGTTAAGCGATGTAAATCTGATTATTAGATCGCACGTACGATGTTATTACGATCGACTGATCACATATGATTTCTCATAACATAGTGTAGCGTCACGCCTGTATTCCCCGAAGGGTTTAGCAGAGGTGTTTTATTGTACGCCCACATTTCGCCGATACCGTTATTGAGTCCCACGTAATAAGGGGCGAGCCAGTTACCATCTACCGGGCACTGTTTTAGACTAAGAAAAACCCAATAATACTTTGCCTGACCCGGAAATCGAACCCAGGACCTCACGCTGACTTTCACGCTTGCGACCATTAGACCAATGAGGTAGTCTATGATTTCTCCAATTTTTGAGACAACAACCAAAACGCGGACAAATGATTTATGTGTTTCATTTTGTGGTCTCTTAGCTAATCACAGCGTGTTTGGGCGGTTTTGGCAATTACTACAAAACAATTATCCTGTTATGGATAATTTAAAAGAACGCAAACGATATATTTGTGTTTTTTAATGAGCCTGGCATATCTATAAATCAGACTAAAACACTCATTCGAGGTTCAATAACTCTTTATTTATCAAACATCTGAAGATCGCTACATATGCCAATAAAGACTAGTCTTCATTGCTGTGACTGCAATATACACTTTTATATACAGTGAAGATATGAATTTCAAAGGAATCTTGCAGATTTGATCCTTCAGCGAACCGTGAAATAAACTTCTTAGTACGTAACTATAAAAGTTTCGTGTTGGAATATAACTAGTTTTCATAAGTGCCAATGGAGGCGAAATGTTATTTCCAACCCTGCTATTATATGTACTAAGAGTTTAATGAAGAGATGCAGATATCAGATATGAGTTAAGAAAATTGCAAACATAACAGAACAAGTCGGTGTTCTCTCGACTCCGTCCGGCAGCCTAATTACGTAAAAAAGCGACAGCATCGCGATAGCCACGCGACAGCCATCTCACTGTCAGTCAATACATTAAATGTCACAAAAATGACATTTGACAGAAGTTATCGCGCGGTCTACGCCTGTCGCTATATCGGTAATTAGGCTGCAGGTCGAAAAGTTTACGCCCAAGAATGCCACGACAATGACATGACGTTGAATTTTTGAAAATCGTTTCTCACCGGATGACTACATAAGGAACCTTCCTGACTGTATGTTTAATATAGTTCCTGAGATTTGATTTATTTCATGAGTAAATGAACGAGTGAGTGGTAATTCGTTTTTTTATTATTATTTGATATTTATTATGTGAATTATTATATCTAATATTTAGCTTAATCCTTCCAGGAATACAGGCGTGATGCTATGTCATTACAGCTAGTAGTGATTTCGACATTCCATGAAATCTCTGGTTTCGTCATTTTCCTGTGACATATTCATTTTCTTTATCCTTTTATTGTATTATATAAAAAAAAACACTCATCCTGAAACTCTGTTATGAACCTGTCTAGTTTATGATTGCAATACAAATTGCACATCTGAAATTCATTTTCTAGTTTTTTTATCCTTGACTTGAAAACTAACACTTTAATCAGCACTCCGCACCCTTGAAGTATATTGTTTTAATAATATCGCGTTAATCGCCAATCTAAAACAGGCAATCAAAATGATGACGGCACTTTGGCGCAGTGGCTAGACAATGCGCTTTCTGTACTATGTATCGCGGGTTCAATCCCCACACGGAATTAATATTTGTGTAATCTACAGATAGTTGTTTCGTGTCTGGTTGTGTGTGCATGAAATATGAATGTTTGTAAACTGAACCTACGACACAGGAAAAATACTAGTGTGGAGCAACGTTAAAAAAAAGGTCGTATCGCAGGACTTGCCCAGGTAGCTTTACCGATGCTCTGATTCATCAACACTTTCCTAACGCTATAGAATATTTAATACTCGTAGTTAGTGTCAATACAACCTTTATCAATTTAAGGTGCGACAGACAATTTTCTCTGAAAAACGAAACTGTACTGATGTCTTTTAGCGTTAGGAGTTTGTTGGTATTAAAGGGCCTTCATCTTTTAAACCACGTCTTAAATTTCTGCTAGTGGTTCTAATTTCACTTCAATAGGCATAGCAGTCAAAGCATAGTAAAATCAAACCCCACTGAAGTTTTACTGCTTTTGTATTCTGTAGTATTCTTACACCCAAAGCTTTAAGTTTTATTATCTCGGTTAACGGTAAGTTATACTACAGATCTGTCATTGAACTTAGGTAAGCCAAGCATTTCAGCATTCGGTACATTAGACACACGTTTTTGATTTCGTTCAGCTTCAGTCAAGTAAAAATGTAGTAATAAGTTACACGTGAAAGCGCCTTGAATAGGTTCGACACTGCTGACGCAACATTGTTGAGAGCTCTTGGCTTTTCCCACCCAGCAAAAACGTGATTTATAAATAGAAACACTTTACACATGCGTCACAATTTCTTGTTATTTTCGCCAATAAATGTTTGTTTCCCTTTGATTTTCATACAATAATGTATTGATATACTAATGTCTGGGGAAAATATATTTTTAGCGATGGTATTTATTAGAATTGATAATTGACTAATAAACTTTGCTTCTTTTTATAATGCAATTATTATTATTTATTAGGATAAACACTAAACAGGGTTTAATATTATGTATCATGGTATATTAAAAATATTACTTCTAAAAATATCTCATTAATACTGTAGATATTCATTTTATTTTTTAGACTTAGACTTAGAAAATTATATCTGTTAGACTAGGTATAAGTACATTTAACCGAAAGTAAACTTCGTGCACCACACACTTCTTTTTCATAACTAGCAAACTATAACCGAATTGCAGGACACTTGGAGACAGGGTTCATGAGCATACAAGGTGGTTACAGGTTGAGTCGAACATTGGCCAAATGGCAACTGCTAAAACAAAATGCTCCGTAGGATCCAGTCGCGGCTATCAGGTGACACGTTTGGTTTAGTTGCTAACGCTGTTAGCTTACTGCACTACATGACGCGAGTTCTATTCCCACACGGAACAAATATTTGTATGATTTACAGAGTTTTGGGTGTGTCATCAAAAACCTTCATAAAAATATATGTTATTAGGCACAGCTACAAAAAAACAAGGCAGATGACTAAGTATTCCTTCTAGGGAAAAAAACTAAGTTTTTGTCAAACAACTTGTTACATCGGATTTGTATGACAGGCGCAAATACTGAGACATCAAATATATAAAAATCAATGTTTGTTTATTTGTTCGTACGTTATGCACTGCCATACCGTTTATCTGATTACGATAAAACTTCGACTTATTACTTGCACTTGTATGAAGGTTAAAGGCATAGAACAATTGACTTACAGGTGGCGCGCGTGTTGTACATGTATTTGAAAGAGCAGTTCTGCTGTCACATGTTTTGCACACTTCTTCATTAATAAAATGCATCTGTGCAAAGCCGGGGCAGGTCGCTAGTTTGAAATAATAATATAATACGTAATTGCATACTTATTTAGTTTTTGTGCATGTAAATAAAAACTTATAGCAACAGCAATATTAAGTAGATACCTACCAGACAGCTGCACTTATCCTCATTTAGTTACATAATTTGATTGACAACATTGTATGAAAAAGATTCTGTACTGACAATATATTCTTACTTTATTTGAGGTCGGACCCTTTGTTCAACTATTTTCTTCACCTGAGAATATATACATATAGCATTGAATTGCCCTGCTTAATAGGTCAGAAATAATTTTGATGAAGATTTTGATCATTGCAATCAATTCTGTGAACAGTTTAATAAGACCTACTTTTGTAGGTCTTATTAAACTTCACATTATTAGGCTTCAGAAACCGTTACCCATTGGGCAAAATGAGAAATTTCGATTGAGACTGGGTTCAAATGAGTCGAAACTTTCATTTCAATTTATCATTTATTTTCCTTCTTTTTCTGAACATAGCACCACGTCGGTATTACCGTAATGGTTGGGCAGAACTGTACTATTGTTCACCAACATGTCGCCGCTGCTATTATTAAGTTCTATGTAGTAGGAGGCGAGCTGATTGTCATCTACATCTACCAGGCATAACTGCATATCCGAGCTGGTACCGAAAATGTTCTATCATAAAAAACTAAATAACGCTTTGCCGACCCGGAGAACCCAGGACCTCACACTCTGCAGCCTGATACAGTTCGTTTGATGATTTTCTTCTCATTAACAGTAGGTAACAATAATTAACATTAGTTACAAACAAAACAAACATATAAGATTCTTTCTCGATTTTTTTCTTATCATACAAATATATTACACCCAAATAATATGACAAAGAAAAAAGTCAAATTAAAATTCGGAACAAAAGTTAAACTATCATTTTTTTGTAGTTATACGTCAAGTAGATAATTAAAATGTACAGGGTTATTCAAGGATAAGATTTACATTAGCAGTATATAAAGACGAATGTGATTTGTAGTATCACGTTATTCGTACACAGCATTAACACAGTGAGTACCTAATATTATTTAAATAAAACTTTATAAATATAATATTTAAAATAAATTGTAAAAGTCTAAAGTACAAAATCAAACGTTTTCCTTGTAGTGTACCTATTAGTACTATGGGGGAACGACGTATCGTGTTCCTCCATTGAAAAGGGAGGATCCTCCGATCAGGCAAGATGGTTAGCCTGGTGGGTCGAAGTCCGACGATTGATGTCGGACATTCGTATATGTGTTAGAAATGTTGTAAACTCTCATAGTGCGATTCAGGGTTTGTTGTTATAGCTTCACTCCGATAGATGGCGCTTTACTTTTTGCCATGTTGCGTGTAGTAGTCGCTACAGTACTTTTTGTCATAATTTGGAAATGAGGAAGGAGATTAAAATTCTCATAAAACAATTTTAATTTACTTTGTTTGAACCTATTGTTCGAAAGTACATTTTGAATGGTTCACTAGTTCCCAGTTACTTGTCAACTTTTTGCACTATAAGTAGTGCCAAGTTTTATACCTTCTTATTTTTAACATACATATTTTTCTTCTCCACAGTACCACCATGAAACTGTTGATTGTTTTGGTCCTGGTAGTGGCGGCCGTCGCACGTCCCAACGAAGAACACTATGACAGCAAATACGATGAATTTAACGTTAAGGAATTGACCGAAAATGAACGTCTGTTGAAGTCGTATGCCCATTGCTTCATCGGCGACGGCAACTGCACTGCCGAAGGAAAAGATATCAAGAGTAAGTAAATTAATTGTGTGAATATTCCTTAAAGACTGCCCAGATTTAGAGCGGGATCGCGAAAAATGGTGGAATGGGATGAGTTTTGCCCAGGAGTCGATAATAACAATGTGACAATGGCGTTCCTTAACAAGATTGAAAGATTCTTTCGCCTCGTCATCTGTTTTCATACATTCTTGGCTTAACAGTAACGACGAGGAATACTCATACTAAAACACCAGAAGTTGTTACAATGCTTTTTTTGTTATTATATGAAACTTAATTCCTTCATCGGTGACCGGTGTATAACAGTAGATTTCATCACCTGCCTATTGTATTCTATAAAACAGTTTTGTTAGAATTATTTAAAGAAAAGACAGATTGGAGTCATGCCTAATCGATCATTTCGACTACCTACTGCCAAAGACATTTTTTTTAATTCAAAAGTATTCTACCGATATCTTACAAGTTTTTATGCTTTGACACAAACAAGCACCAAACGAACCAATTGTGCTTGTTCAGCTTCCTTAGATTTTATAGCTGTGTTCCTATCAGTCTGCCTTTCATCTTGGTAAATATTATAACTTTCAAACTCTATCATAGTACAAAACGAATATAAGCACCAACTTCGGTCCGATAACTAACCGAAAACTTTTATATAGATCCTTCGTTTATAACTTGTTGCCATAACAAAAAAAAAACTGATAAATTATTAGTAGATTTTTATAGAAGAGTAACTGAATTTGGCAAATTCAGTTACTCTTCTATAAAAATCTACTACTTTAGTTTTTTATACCACGCGATTATTACTCGAATGCGATTTTTAATTCATCGGTACATGCATTCAAAGTTCACTGCTATTGAAAAAAGAGACCCGTGTATAAGTAACCCATATATGGGAATGAGAAACACCAAATCGGTATTTTAAAGGCAATCTTTATCTTTATCTAAACTTTATTAGAATATAAAAAAAAGTCCGATTAAAGATTAAAAGGTAACAAATTTCAGAATTTTATTTGAAATTAATTTTCTACCCAGCTTCCCACTTTACAATGTTTCGTAAGATCAATTTTATAAATATTTACATATGTGTGGATACCACGTATGTAAGGCCCGATTTTTCAATACCCAGATAAAAGTTATCTAGCTGTTAATTTGAAATTAGAACAGATTTTGCATGGAATTATCATAGGAATAAATTATCTGAGGTTTATCCAGCTATTGAAAAAGCAAATGAACAAAAACTTTTCTATTAAATTATTCCATTCGCTATGAATATTATATGTTTTACATGAGGCAGAGGTGTCATATAGTCAGCGTCTAAATTAGCAGATTATTGTACAAAATTTTAAAAGAATGTTGTAGATTAAAACATAGAAATTTCTTTACTTCTTTAAATGAATGGATGGAATAGCACAATTTTGAAGTAGGGTAACCGTTCAAAACGATAATTATCTTCAAAAATATGAAAAATGAATCTGGTTATGTATACTGACTATCGACACTATATAAATAGAATTAACATTTAATTTTATATTTCTATAGAATGGATTCCTGAAGCTTCTCAGACATCATGCGCAAAATGCACAGAAAAACAGAAAGTTATCGTAGCGACAGCTATAAAAGCCATACAGGAGAAACTTCCCGCAGAATTCAAAGCCCTCCTCGCGAAAATAGACCCTGACAACAAGTACGCGGCTGACCTGGAGAAGTTCCTTAAGAAGTACGCAAATTAAATCATTTATACGTTGACAAACTACACTCGCTCTTCTAAAATCTTTCGGTACAAGGGGGTCAATTATTCAACATACTGCGTCTCAGATCACACCTCTTTGACGTTCCTAAACGAAATGGAACAATTTTAAATGTATTATCCATTCCAGTTGCATTGCACGGAATTAATATAATCGATTTAAACCAACATTGTTTCTGTAGCGAGTGTTCAAAAATTATGTCGACGTATATAAGTAAACGATTTTCTTCTAAAAAATATCTCGCGAATCTGTAGGATCAAATGTATATTTTAGCATCAAATAAAGGTTTTTTTTTTATATTGCATGTTTTTTTTTATTTATTCACGGTCATAAAACTCATGATATCTAATCTACATTGCCACTATAAATTAAACTATGAGTGTTTGGATTCCCTGACCTTTTCCACGAAAAGCACTTTCATTTTCGCACCGAAAATCATAAATATATCAAGATAACTTGCCTATCTATCAGTATTAATTCTAACTCTCCAAATAGCATGAGTAATGGAAAATAACTATTTCAATTACTCTTCAAAAACATTTTTATCACTTGGGAATATATTTTTTTATAAATTGATAGAAGGGAGGCTTTTGCACTGCAGCGGGACTTAACAGGCCCATAATAATAATGTAGTATTGGGATCGTTGCGATATTAAAACGTCATAATATTTGTTATTTATATTTTTAACACCTTTTAGCTATCATAATAGATCTTATTTTAATTAAATGCCTGCTCACTCTCTCCTCACGTTTTCTCTCCACTCTACTTTCTTTATTTTCAGTGTTGCCATCCAATCCTTGCGTTCCGTTCAACATAAATCCTTCATTACATTCCATTTCACACAACTTACGTTCCAATCCGCTTAAATTATTCAATAATATCCAATATTAAGAATATTGCATTACATTGGTCGGTATTATAAATAACTGAATGGTATACAAAAGTAGCCAAATCAATTATAGAAACCATATTTATTGAAACCAATATATCAATCGTGAGTTTTAATTTTGGTTTGTTCTCTTTGGACCAAATATTATTATTATTATACCCATCTTGGGTGCTTCAATATTAGTATAGCCATAAATGTGTAATTGAGCCTACGTTGTAACACTTGTAACATTTTATCATGATGCCAAAAACATAGAGTATTTTATCCAAGGGTCGGGTCCCAATCAGGAAGCCTCAAAGGCCGCCCTGTCAGCGTTTGCGGTCACGTGCGGATCCCACTACACCATCTGTCACTTTTCCTTTTATATTCAAGTCGTCCTACGTGATTAATATTAAATAAAACCCCTCTTCAAAAGAACACACAGTTTAGGGTTAAATTCGTCAGTGTGTTCTTAGTAATTTTATTTGTATTGTATTCCTTGTGTTTAGATACTGGATACCGAATTCAAAATTTACGCTTGTATAAACAAATTGTCTTAATATTTACGTTAAGACCGGTTCGTTACACGGTAAAGCTACAGCTTAGGTATTAAAATGGCTGCCAAAATGTTTCATTTTGAATTTATTCAAGTGTCAACTCGAGATTATGTTGATTCATTAATTAAGCATACCTACCAGAATTGGCTAAATTATGATTTCTTTTATATTATCATTATTTCAATAGTTATCAAAAGTATGTACATATATGTATATGTAAAACATAGTTTAAGGTCTACATTTATTTAAACGATGTTTTTATTTAGAAATCCCGTGTTTTCAAGAAACTAAGCATTTGTAATGAAAACTAAAAAAACAATATGTCTACTTTACAAGGCAGCTTAAAAATACGGTGACACCATTTATCATTGTTTCTTCTCGTTGTACCTCAAATATTCCGACAAGATCACGTTTCGTTTCGAAAACACGCCAGAATCAAATCTGGCAAAGAAATGCAAAAGAACAAATATTTAATTCTTTGAGATGGAATCGCAAGTATTTTTGAGTGGAAACTCTTCCATTTATGTGTACAGACGTTCTTAAAAAAAATCTGACGTAAATAAAACCAGTAGGTACATTTTCTAGACAATGTGCGCATAGTTAATTTTCTGTTGGCTTTGTCGTCATCTGGAACACACAAACAAATATCAGTCTTAATAATTTTTCGTCGCTTGCTGAACAAGCCTTTGTCCTTTTATGAGAAAATCCCTAGGGAAGACTATGAGAGTATACTTCGAAGAACATTCTGGTGTACCCCGTAAACATACGAGAATAATGGTTAAGACGTCTCAATTATTTATTAAAGGAATAGACGGGCGCTGCCTGCACCCAGACACAATAGATTTACATAAAATAACATAGCATCACGCCTGTATTCCCCTAAGGCTTAGGCAGAAGAGTACCATTGCACACCCACGTTTTGCTGATCCCGTTATTGAGTCCCATGTAATGGGAGGGGAATCTATTGCCATCTACCGGGGACAGTTCCAGATTCCGTACTGTTACTAAGAATTTTCATACAAAAAAACACAATATCACTGCCCAACTTGGGAATCGAACCCAGGACCTGACGCTCAGCAAACGCGCTTGCAACATGCCCACATTCGTCCACTGCTGGACATAGTCCTCTCATAGTAAACGCCACCAAAATAACATAATACCTATTATAACTTCACCGGATAAATATCAAATTAAATACATTCAGAATTATATACAAACCAGTTCATCACCAGTGAAGTTTAATAGTGTGAGAGATCTTCTAATGATAGGTACCAAACATTTAATAATTCTATTAAAACATTAAATTAAATTCAAAATAATCGTGTGTTATTTACGAGTGTTTAACTCGTAAATAACACACGACTAGACCATTTTTTGTGAGGAATATGTTTTTGCGCTACGTATTTCAATTAATTTAAATACTAATTGATTATAGTGTAGGTATTAAAGTCCATTTAAAGATACTTTATTATTTGTAATACTTCATATAGTTTAAGATTTATTAGTCACCAATGAAAAACGTTAAAATTATTACAGATAGCATTACGCTTATATTCCGTGAGGGGTTAGGCTGAGCTGTACATTTTGCCGACATCGCTTTTTAGTCCCATGTAAAAAAAATGCGAACCTATTGGCATCTAACGGACACAGTTCCAGATTCCGTACTGTTACTAAGAATTTTCATACAAAAACCTAATATCACAGTTCCAAACTCGGTGCTGCTACTGAAAGTGTCCATACAGAAATACTCAATAACACATTGCCCGACCCGGGAATCAAACCCCTCACGCTCAGCTCTCGCGCTTACGACACTCTGAAAAACACTTTGGTGGCCGTCTACCGCTGTACCCCAGTTTGTATAGAATACCGTTGGTTGTACATCGATACCCACCCACGTATGTATATTTTTATTGTTTAGGTAGAATAGGAGATTGAAGATAAGTGCGGTTTTACGTGTCAACGCTACGTGGCAGGGTGGACGGCCCTTATCTGGGCTACAATGCATCCAGCCACCGACAAGCGAGTAATTGCCATGACTGAAATTAAATATCCGTGCCAAAAATTGTACGAGCTGATGCATAATATGTTTTAAAATTGGGTCGGGGAATTAACATACATATTTCATTTTTGCCATCTACAAGTTAACGTTCTAAATACCACGCTGCTATTGAGTATTTTCTGACAAAAAAATGCAATATATATATATGCTTTTAACTGTAATTTGCTTAGACATTGTGATGTTGCTGCATAACAGAGAGGGTCTCATAAAGTTTTTGTGTTTTGAGAACATAAAAACTACACACACAATCGAAAACCTTATGACTACACACACAGTCTCCTATGTTACCTAAACTTTATAATATGTGTACGTACCTACGTGGGTAAGTAACGAGGTACAATTGATAATATTTCAATGCAATAAAGGGTACAGCAGAACGACCACCGAGGTGATATAGTGGGTAAAAATATTGCCTCATAGTTCTTATGGTCGCAATTGCGGCTGCTGACCGTGAGGTTCTGGATTCGATTTTGAGGTTGGGCAAAATGTAAGTGTGTTTTTGTGCAAAAAGATTCTCAATAGCAATAGGTTCATCACTTCATAACGGCACGGTGAAACGGTTGTGAGTATACAGTACAACACCGCTGACTATCGCTGCGGGTAATACAGGTGACGCTGACGCTATGTGTCGTGTAAAATTAACTATGAGAAACATAACAGTACCTGAAGAAGCTTGGCTTGGACTAGCTGGAGACAGAAAGCCGGGTATGAACATATGAACATCCACTGCTAAACATGGGCACCCGAGTAATCGCTACAATAAAACGTCAAAGGGAAAATGCAATAACCGACGCGCCGCAAATTCGTCATCATCATCATCATCCACAGCCCGACTTCCCCCACTGCTGGGGAAAGGGTTTTCTTAGAAATTGCCAGTCTCTATGCTCCTACCGCAGTTTCATCCAAGTTCGAACTGCGACGGCAACAAACAGATTTGTATCTATAGGTAGCTATAGTTATAGATACAAATATTATACAAATTAATCTTTGAATTTAATGATATCTACTCGTTTACACGTGGCTTCCCCTTAGCCTAGAAAGAGCTAGTTTCGAACAGCTTCTAATAATGTCCTCCTGACCGAATTTCGGTCACGGCGGCCAATCTCACCGGAGATTAGCCAACTACGCAGGAGATATTATAGAGCACAAGTGTGTGCGCTACCACAAGTGCTCTCTCTATTCCTTCACTCTCATAGTCCGATGGGACGGCAATCCGACACGACCGGAGAGAGATCAGACGCAGGACCAACGGCTTTACGTGCTTTTCGAGGCACGGTGTGTATTCACATACACAAAGACCCAGACCCGAAACAACTATCTGTAGATCATACAAATATTTGTTCCGTGCGGGAATCGAACCCGCGACACGTAGCGCAGCAGTCGATCTCTCAACCACTGCGCCAACCGTGCCGTCAAGACCGTCGTGCCGTCGTGCCGAACAGCTTCTACGAATTAAACAGCTATGCAGAAGTATCAAAGTTGGTAGGTAAATGACACCACTGCTTTAAATGCTCATTAACTTTCTTGACTGTACCATAGGTTTAAAAATAAAGGAGCACACGCGATGGCCGCTAATTGAGTACTAATATGATTGAACACTTATATTATTAAAGTAAAGCGCCGAGTTGAAAGTGTACGGTTTCATCGTACAAGTTAAATACCTTGTTATCATAAATGTTTGATCATAAATTACCTTCACATGAAGTCATGTGAAGATAATTTATGATCAAACATACATTTATATCTGAGACCATTATTGGTTGTATGTTCTTATCAAGTTATATGATCATATCGCAGGATACTCTGGTGCGATGTCCCCATTGTCCCCAGGCACGCTTTTTTAAAGGTAAGAGGGGTCTAAATGTGCATTTTGGGAAGGTCCACAAATCCCAAAATGTATGTAGCACCCCCTCAACCACTCAAATGCAACCATCTCCCGCTATACTTGTTAATTCCCCATTTTGGCTATCATTATCAAAATTAAAAAACTCAGTTCCTGTTTTAAAGCGTGTTCCTCGAGGGGCTAGGCCAGCAGTTGCTCAGGCATTAGCCCACTGTGTCCGCCTTGCCGCCCGGGAGAACTCGCAATGTGCTTGGGAACATCTTCTCACCTTCCCATACAGGATTCTACATTTACAGAAGAAATTGGCTAATAAAAAGAAAACCCTAACAGCTCAAATTAAAGATAATTGCTTTTTTTCGACTACACCTTCCGACCCTAAATTATCGGCACTTAGTTACCAACCACGAGGCATATGCCATCACGTAGAATCCAAATTGAGTGAAGGCGATATAAGGGGGGCAGCTAGGGTTCTTTTCAGCAGCGATGTGATCGCGCCATGCTCTCCGGATACACTCTCAGCTCTGGAGAGCAAACACCCAGCGCCAGCGGATGACCTTGCTTTTCCTGACCCTCCTGATTTTGACTCGGACACCCTTATTATTACAGCCCAACAATTGGTAGCAGCCATATGCTCCTTTCGAAGCGGCTCAGCCGGAGGCCTCGACGGTTTGACCCCGCAACACCTTAAAGATCTCACGTGCTCAAGCGCCGGGGAAGCTGGTGAGACGCTATTGAAGGAGCTTACGGCTCTGACCAATTTAATGCTCTCCGGCAAGGTACATGAAGCCGTCATTGATATTTTGTATGGGGCAAACTTATGTGCCCTACGCAAAAAGGATGGCGGCGTTCGTCCCATTGCCGTAGGCAGTACGTACCGTCGTATGGCAGCCAAAATTTGCTGTAAATACTATAGTGATGAATTATCACAAAAATTCCAGCCCCTGCAATTAGGTTTTGGTTCGAAAGGGGGCTGTGAGGCTGCCGTACACGCTCTCTCTACCTACCTAAATTCTGGTGAAGGCGAGGTCATCCTCAAGGTTGACATAAAAAATGCCTTCAATTCTGTTAACAGGGACATCTTACTGGCAGAAGTAAAAAAGGAATTACCCAAAATTTATAGTTACCTCTGGCAGTGTTATAGAAATCCTTCCAAATTACTATACCAGGACAATTTATTAGAATCAGCAGTTGGCTGCCAACAAGGTGATCCCCTCGGGCCAGCCATTTTTAGTTTAGCCATCCACCCCATCATTCAACAATTAAATTCAAAATTTAATGTATGGTATTTAGACGACGGAACCCTGGGAGGCGATGTAGAAACAGTTTTAAACGATCTGCAATTTTTGAATAATAAATTTAAATCTATTGGTTTGGATCTCAACCTTTCGAAATGCGAAATTTATATTCCTGAAGATACTGACAGACAATCGACCTTGGAAAAATTTCACGCAATAGCACCAGCAATAAAAATGATTGAAAAAGATTCTCTCCGTCTCCTGGGATCCCCAATCTTGGAAGAAATCCTTCATCGAAGAAAAAATACAAAATTTTAGTGATATTTCGGAAAGACTTTTCAAAATTAACATGCATTCGGCTATAACTTTAATTCGTTACTGCTGTTTTGGCCCTCAATTCACATACTGTCTTCGCTCTTCCCATTTATGGAAGTATTCAACTTTATTGGAAAAAGTTGATAAAATTATTCGGAATACACTAACTTCCATCCTAAATGTGGCTTTAGACGACCGAGCCTGGCTACAAATCACTCTTCCCATTCGTTTGGGAGGCCTCGGCGTCCGCAAAATTTCAAGTATAAGTTTACCGGCTTTCCTGTCCTCGGTCCACAGCACTGAGAAATTAACCAGGAACATCCTAGCATCCGCACTGGTTGATTTCGAGGTATCGTGCCTAACCGAGGCTGTAAACACCTGGAAAATGGCTTGCCCGGATACAGAACTTCCCGTCAACCCATCCTCCCAGAGGCAGTGGGACGGGCCGCTTTGCAGCATGATACGGAATAATTTAATAAACACGTCAATCAATGCTGCTGAACGTGCTCGTCTCCTGGCTGTGGGTGAATGGGAGTCGGGTCTATGGCTTCAGGCACTCCCGTCGTCCAACATAGGAACTATGTTGGATGACACTACTTTCCGTATTGCAACATGCCTGCGCTTGGGTGCTCCTTGTGGTGCTCCACATCGCTGTCACTGCGGTGAAGCAGTCGACTCCCTCGGGCATCATGGTCTGTCCTGCAGCAGGAGTGCAGGCCGTATAGCACGACACGCAAACATTAATGACATTATTCGTCGTACTCTTGTTACCGCCGGCGTGCCAGCCGTATTAGAACCAAGTGGTTTGGCACGTGACGATGGGAAGAGACCAGACGGTATGAAATTATCGCCATGGAAGTTG
This sequence comes from Shargacucullia verbasci, assembly GCA_947562105.1. NCBI lineage: Eukaryota > Metazoa > Arthropoda > Insecta > Lepidoptera > Noctuidae > Shargacucullia > Shargacucullia verbasci. The sequence continues at coordinate 7,505,938 of OX387297.1, read as the reverse complement.
GGTAGGCCTCTGGTGTGGGACGCAACATGCGTCGACACCCTTGCGCCATCACATCTTCCCAGCTCGGCGAGCTGTGCCGGTGCTGCTGCTGCATCTGCAGAGACCCTCAAGCGGCGAAAATATAATAACCTACTCAGTGGTTATATTTTCGAGCCGTTTGGGGTCGAAACACTTGGGCCATGGGGTCCGAGTGCTCGCATCTTATTTAAACATATCGCAAAGCGATTAGTCGACTCTACGCGTGACCAGAAGTCTGGATTATTCTTTGGTCAAAGAATCAGCATTGCGATACAGCGTGGCAATGCTGCCAGTCTTCTGGGAACAATGCCGGTTGACAGCGATGCGGAGGAGTATTTTGACGCGTAGATAATATTTTTATATTTTTATATCTTTAATCTGTTTCGTGTTTTAGTAGTTAGTAATAATAAGTAGGTTGTATATATATATATTATTTTTTCGTGCAAATAAACTATAAACAAAGTTATAAATATACATATTTATGTTAAAATTTTATAATACTCTGGATAGAATAACTTTTGAGCAGGCTTATTAGAATTTCTCCTCATCAATTTTATTTTTCTGTCAATCGTTATTTACCTATTCAAATTTATTTTTTCAAGTGTATACCCGATTTAGTAAACGAATCATAATATTAACAGGTTATTCGTTTAGTGCAAAGGCGTGCGCGCTAGCACAACTTTGTAAATCTTATTAATAAGTTTCTTATACTACTACTATAGTACCTACTATTTTTTCTTTATGATTTATAAGTTTTTTATTTTTATTTATAGAAATATCTGAGCTTGGAGTATTTCTCCATGTTATGTTTAACAAGCCGAAATTACACGGTTGATGTCGAATGTTCATGTTCTTTGATAGACTCGATGTGAACTTTTGTAATGCGATTTTGGATTCTGGATATGATCAGCAATATGTTGTAGTACTTCCTCCATTTCAATATCACTGTTTAATATAATGATATTCCAATTAAAAAATTAACCTAGACTAGAAAATAGCCAAATAGCAGGCCACTATAATAAAAATAAAGCACTTGATGAAAAAGAATAAAAAAACATAACAGCAACATAAACGGCAGTACTCCATTCAAAAATTCAAATACGGAATTGGGTTTTCATTGTAAATACATATAAACGAATGCGTTTCAGTTGAATGCGGAATTTAAATTTAAAATATCCAATTCAGTACGTACTTAAGGAACAAACAAACGGTCGGAATGGAAATAAAAGTAGTGTTAAGCCACACGATGAACTTGCAGTCACGATACTCACTTGTTATCAGTTGTTGAATAAATAAAGTGACCTTTTGAGGAACGAGAAACTTACTTTAGAAGAAACCTACATTGATACAGTTATCTACTAAAAGATACGACAGAATGTAGATAATATGAGGCGCACTAGCTTAATGTGCAGAAGTCCTAATAACGGCTGAATCAGTTCTTAACACTAAGTAAAATGAATTCATTTTTCGCCCCTAAATAAAATGGCATAAAACTTCACCGTACCTAGTCTAGCTAAGAGATACAAATCAAGAATCATGCAGATTGTTATCTCGAATTACCTGTTTTTAATTAAAGAAAAGTTAATAATAGACAAAAAGAAAAAAGTCAGACAACTAGTTTTATTAACGAAGTAAATAATTGTTTGCGAATAAAAGTTAAACACTGAATACAAAACCAATTTGAACTGTTATTAATGACTTATATAATCAATGATAGCTTCGCTAAAGGAACCTTTTATATACTACACGTTATCTACACAATTTTTATAAGACACGGCCATAAAGACAGAAATTACTAAACTTCTGACTTCCAATTATTTCACTAATACAAACAACTATTTCGATTACAAATGTATTTAATATTTATAATTGAAATAGTTTTTGCTCACAGCTCGTCTGTCACGGTAATTCTGAATTTTATGTCCTTTAGGATCGTTTTAATGTTTGTGTCTGACATTATTGTAATGTAGGGATAGTATTTAGATTCTAACATAGCGAACGAGAAAGGCCGTGTTAGTGGTATAATAATGTAATGTTCTCCTGACCGATTTCGGTCACGGCGACCAATCTCACCGGAGATTAGCCAACTACGCAGGAGATATTATAGAGCACAAGTGTGTGCGCAAACACAGGTGCTCCCTCTATTCCTTCACTCTCATAGTCCGATGGGACGGCAATCCGACACGACCGGAGAGAGATCAGGCGCAGGACCAACGGCTTTAGGTGCTTTCCGAGGCACGGTGTGTAACATACATGAAGACCCAGACCCGAAACAAATATCTGTAGATCATACAAATATTTGTTCCGTGCGGGAATCGAACCCGCGAAACGTAGCTCAGCCGTCGATCTCTCAACCACTGCGCCAACCGTGCCGCGTTAGTGGTATATCCATGCTATAAATGCGAAAGTAACTCTGTCTGTTTGTTACCTCACCACGACTAAACCACTGAACGGATTGTTATGAAGTTTTACAATGAGGTAACCTGGGTCCTGAAGATAGACATAGGCTTATTTTTACTGTTTCCGCAAAACACTAATACACGCAGGTGAAGTTGCGGGGAACGGCTATAATAACATAAATTACAGTAGCTTATTATCCTACTTCCTACTATCTTATTCTATCCTACTAATATTATAAACGTGAAAGTTCGTGAAGATGGGTGGATGGATGGATCTTTGTTACTCTTTCACGCCAGAACGGCTGATCGGATCTGGATGAAATTTGGCACAGAGATAGATTATAGTATGGAATAGCACATAGGCTTTTTATCCCGGGAAAATTTACGGGTTCATAAGCCACGCGCGCGAAGCCACGCGTGGAAGCTAGTGTCCATATAATTATAGCCACCAGGTTATCAAGTAGTTAATTAGTTAATATATACGGGGCAAACCTGAGATGAGTTTTATTAATGGATAACATACAAAATTAAATCCTAATTAGGCATGATGATACTTGATTACCTTGACGTTAAAGATATCTTACTAATGAGAAATGAGAATGAAATTACGTTCTCAGAAATGGTTTGGGTTTATAAGTATACGCAATTTATAATAGACGTATTTCTCGTGTATCGTGGGTTTTGCAGACACTGCGACTTCGCGTCATTCGTTCTGCTTGACAATGCAATTAATGGACGATCGCATTGAATAACATTTTTACGCTAACAACCAATGATAAGTCTTCAGAAATAATTGCATCTCAATTTGAAGAGACATTTGAAAAATAAATAGCTCCAAGAACCTCGTTGGGCGGATCGTTCCGCTTTTTTTTTAATATGCAACAAAACCCTGGCGATTTAACTATTTATGTTCTAGATTATTAATTATCGATAGGCGGATCAAGGCTGTTTAGAAATAACAATACTTTTTAGTAAGGAAGAAAGGAAATGAAAGAAAACGCAGTGAGAATAACATTTATTTGACACAATCAAGACACTAAAATGAAAAAATCACGACTGTGTCCTCTTGACTGTTAATTAAATTTAATCACTGTTAAATAAACAATTTCGAAATGTTTGGGACATGAACGTAAAATAATAGAAGTTCTTTGTTTTACTTTTTTTGCAACAATAACATATGAATCAACCGGTGCCAACATACTAAAAAAATTATAATAAAAAGACAACAACGTCAGACGCTGGATCCCTGTTGTTTTTGACATGTCGAATAAACTAGATAAAATAATTTAATTAGCGAATATAGATTAGTGAGTTTATCATGTTATTAAATCAAAGTAAATATAAGGTAATTATGTGAATACATAAAATATGTTTTTATTGAATATAGTGTGATTTTAATATAAGTGTAGATTTAATACATTGATAATAAACAGTGACATGACGGCACGGTTGGCGCAGTGGTTGAGAGATCGACTGCTGCGCTACGTGTCGCGGGTTCGATTCCCGCACGGAACAAATATTTGTATGATCTACAGATAGTTGTTTCGGGTCTGGGTCTCTTCAATCATTCATCTCTCTCCGGTCGTGTCGGATTGCCGTCCCATCGGACTATAAGAGTGAAGGAACAGAGAGAGCACCTGTGTTTGCGCATACACTTGTGCTCTACCTTGTGCTCTCTCCTGCGTAGTTGGCTGCGTAGTTGGCTTGGTGAGATTGGCCGCCGTGACCGAAATCGGTCAGGAGGACATTATAATAATCAGTATTATCAATTAGTGTAGTTGTCTGTTGCTCGAGTAGGGTACTCGCAACAGACAAAAAAGTTGTTTGTATGACACTGTATATGAAATCAATCAACAAACGACCTCACCTCGAGTGTTCGGTAGTTATTTCATGTTTTGGTAGTCATATATCACATAATCAGGTATAATAATTGTCTTTGTAATAATGTATTGCCAATTTATCATGGGTGTAAGTCATTGCTAGATTCTACGTTACCGGCAGCTTATTACTGAAGTAGGACTCAATTTGCGACAGGCGTAGATCACGCGATAGCTACTGTCAAACTACATTTTTGTGTCATTTATGTATGGGTCAACAGTGACGTGTGGCTGTCGCGTTGCTGTCTGTATTTTAACGTCATTAGGCTACGGGACTAGCTTGTTACAGACTGCGAATAGGGTCCATGTACAGGACATTTCGCACCTACTTTCTTGCCCGTTGTGCCCAACCACTTCCACCCGGGAGAATATATGTCACATGACAGAGCCATCGAGGTTGCTACATACTGGTCAGAGGCCCTAGTGTAAGTTTCTTTCGACAAATTCGATTTACTACATCGAACGCGTTCGGCGTTCCTATTGGTGGAGCGCCGAACGCGTTCGATATAGTAACAATATGAATGTTTATTTGACACGAAAAGAAATATCTATATCACTGGGTGTTACTGATATCATTATAAGTGGTACCAAGTAAGAATTTTGAATTAATTATACCTATGACATTGACATTGGCTGCCTCATGGGTCCAGTGGTCGCAAGCAACTGCTAAGCATGAAGTCTTGGGTTCGATTCCCGGGTCCGGAAAAGTGGTATTGGATTTTGCCGTATGAAAATTTTTAGTAGCACCACGACACGGTCTAGACCTGAGAATTTAATTACTTACCCTAAAAATAATAAAAATCATCAAACTGTTAGCTAACAAGTCTGTAAGTTTACTTTTTTTATTTTTCGTGACATGAATAATATTCAAAAACGTTCTTAATCAAAATCTCTGACCACAAAAGAAAAGCATAAAGCCACTAAACATTTTACAATTTCATTGAGTCGGTTATGTGGGTCATGCTAATTCAGGTGGATATAATACAATGCGAGCTTTGGGGCGCTGAAGCGAATCTTAAGCACCGATAGATGGTAAACATGATGACGGGGAAAATATGCAACTGGGTCGATTGTACTTACGTCATTAAGACTACCTATAGTTTAGCTAAAAGTTTTCATACAAAATGCGTTAATGTTTTTACCCCACTAATAATGAGCTGGCTGTTTTTTTCATATGTTATAGCCACACGTAAAAACTAGGTCAAGTTTTTGTTTTTTGATATTGTTTATAGATTGAGAAAAAAGTAACCCTCAAATTGCGTTTTTTAAACAAAAAAATCTTCCTTATACTTATTTCGTGATAATTTTTAACTTAATCAACAACAAAAAAACAAAACTTGTGGTCAACAAGTTGTTGTTGTTTATAATCTGACGAAACAATGGAGACCAAAAACAAATTAATTCCTTAAGATTTAGATGTATGAAAGGTTAACGCCCAAACACTTATTCTGCGCGTATTTTGTCAGAAGCCGGCAGCTAAACGGTATTCTTAACATTAAAGTTTGTGAGGGCTTTAGCTGATGAAGGTCAGATTAAGGAGAACGGTAATGTGGAGAGGTTACTTGTAAGTATATCTATACTATATCTTCATATACCGCGATGGCAGAACATTAGCTGTATCAAGGAACTTTAAGTACGACACGGCTGGCGCAGTGGCTAAGCGATTAGCTTTCCGAATACGAGGTATGTAAATTATAAAAAAAAATACGCATGAAAAAAATAATTGTAGCTGATTGGTGGCACTCAAAAAAGTAAGTTCCAAAAACTAAAAAATCACGCTCTAAAAAGTATGAAACAAGAAAATATTATACAGGGTAGCCGTGGTTATATGCCACCTACTCTAAAAAAAAAAACAATACATTCTAACAGTAGTAAGCGATCATAAGCTTTAGAGCAAACATAAAGTGGCACCAGCATCGTTAAATTTTTTTAGTTCATTACTTTATTTCCTCTAGAGGATATTCAATTTAATGTGATGTCGCATAGCCTATAACTAGCGGACGATCAAGACGCTTCTAGTAATAGCTCATTGTCAAATCATGATAAGCAGTTTAGACGTTAGGAGGGAACAGATGAACATACATACATACCGGTCAAAATCATAAACCTCCTTTTTGCTTCGCCGTAGTCGTGTTAAAACGACGTGCGTAAACTACATAAATTACTCGAGTTGATTAAATTGTGATTGTTTTTCGAAGTAAGTGTCTTTTGATTTATATCGATATAACATTATGCTGAGAGCTAGTGAGTTCAAGCTCCTATGATATTCTTTGATTTTCATTTTGCATAAAAATGAAGTCATGTAGACGTCTATATTTACGTTAGCTCCGAAAGAACGATCGAACCCTGATAGGTTACTTGACATGAGGTTGTAATCGTTTTTTTAAACTACGCCACGAACATTGAATAAATTCAAAGTATCCACCATCGATACGACAGAAGAATTTTTTTTTTTAAACAACTATGTAATTTCATCTAACTACATGTTAGTGATTCCATTGTGAAATTTTCATTCTTGGTGTCCTTAAATACAGGCCTAAGCTTAGTTCAGACTCCAACCTCCCACCAATAGACATTGTTATTCCATGTCTTTTCTTATGTTTGGGTTACATAAAAGTTTTATTTGTGGAAAATTATTTTTTTATTTGATCTTTTATAGTGTGTTTTTATTTATTTCAGTTGGAACTCTTATTTATCATCACGTGCTTGTACCTCAATATTAATTTAGTTAAGCTGCACCTAGGTGGGGGACCGTTCTTTACACTAACCAACTAACCAGTCAGTATCTTAGAGAGCTTACACTGCCACTTAACCCGTTGGATATCGGTTCTGAGGACCGAGTCAGGAGAATCTCATCGATTCAGCCCTCCGATTGGTAATCAGCTAGTTACAGGCCAATCAGCATGTAGAACGATCGATCGAATGGTTGGTACTAAATCAAAATCGTTAAAAAAACTACACTACAACCTTCGCTTAGCCTGCGAACAACTTACAGATAATAAATTTTTTCTTCTCCAATAGTCTGACAAAGAGTGTAAATAATTCGGTTGCAGAGGTCAGAGCAATTGGGTAATTAATATTAATATTCAAGCGCATCCAGACTAGACGGCCAAGCTTCACACATCGTTGAGTACGTATATACCTATGTCGGTATTCAGTAAAATAAGTATATTATACTATTGCAGATTAAAGCATAGGTGGTTATTAAATCTATATTTAGACTATTTTTAATATTATACAGAAATAGGTACAAGATATTTATTTGCAAGAAATATGGTTACAAAGGTGTTTCATTTTTCATTGTATAATGTACAGCATATCGCACCGATAGACGGTATGCAAAACAGTTCTATTTTACTTTTTTAACAAATTACAAAAGAGAACATAATATTACACATAGTTAAAATATTTATTATTTTGTATGTCTTCTCCTTGCACGGGACTACAGAGTCCCGGACTTTTGGAAGTCGTGCGTGGGGCCGAAACCAACACGTAGAGGCCCATTAAGACAGCTTTAATGAGAATGTTGTGGTGACACACCCAGCGATTATCCCTGTATGCACTATAGAAATGCACCCAAGGACAATCCCTGGGTTTGTAGGACTATTGCAAAACATGTGGAGAAAAACTACTTGGGCTATTATTATTATTTCCTTTATTTATTTAATCACATATTTTTTTATATTTATAAATATAATTAATAATAATAAAAAATACATTTATAAATATAAAAAAATAGGGACCAACCGGCATTGGGAACAGGGTCCAAGCTACCGGTAGTTAGGGCTCCAGAGACAGAAACCTCCTCACAATACGTACCGTATCAAGGAGTACCGCTTTCTGAATCAGTCCCAGTTGACCCAGCCGCCCAACGAGAGCTGAGATGTTGATCGAGGCTCTTGGCCATCAGGCCATTGGCCGTCACAACAATCGGCACGACGATAGCCAAATCGAAATTCCACATGTCGACAACCTCGTGCGCCAAGTCGAGATACTTCATTTGTTTCTCTTTCTCAGCTTTCACGAGATTCTCGTCATGCAGAATGGTGATATCGATTATCATCGTGCGGTGCGCTAATCGATCTATCACCACTATATCAGGCTTATTGGCTACAATAGTCCTGTCAGTGATGATAGACCGATCCCAGTACAACGTGACATGGTCATTTTCGAGAACTGGGTCGGGCACATACTTGTAGTACGGTACCTCAAGATCCACAAGTTTGTACTGCAGAGCAAGTTGCTGGTGGATGATCTTGGCCACTTGGTTATGTCTGTGTAAGTACTCGCCGTTAGCCAAACGAGAACAGCCAGATATGATATGTCTATTATTATTATTATTAAGATTTATAAATTCTTTGATACTGTAGAAACATTTGTCTGCCAGTCATTTTTTTCAGTTCTCGATAACATTTTGGTATTTTGTTGAATACCTGAATCGTCATGCAGCTACTACGTTTATATACAGTGGTTGACATCATCGGGAGTTTTAATTTGGTTAGGGCTCTTAGTTTCGAGTAGGTAGGTTAAATACATTCATGTTAGATGATGACAGTGTCACATTAGGATTTTCGACAAATTGGTACTACTTTTTCGTAGAAATTCACAGGTGACCCCTTTTTTATAATTTATGTTTAAAAAGACGATATTTTTAATAATTTCCCATTAAAATAAATAATTTATTAAACTCTTTACTTATGTTTCCTGACACACCATTCCCAAGGTTCTCACCGTACAAACGCTACAGCATAATAAAATGTATGACATAAAGGGTCGCGTCAGGAACAGAAGTTGAATGGGACCCGTTATCGCCAGAAGCAGTCCGATTAAAAATAACTCGAAAAAGAAAAAAACAACTACCTACATAAAAAAAAATCTCGATTGAATTCTCCCGTCCTATCTTTTAAATTCATTTACATATAAGGGAAAGGTTCAAGGAAACCAGTAGCTGCTCAATATACACCCATTTGTTAAATAAGTACTCGTATTTTACGCCCGTATATTTCGAATTTAATTTAACACAGAACTTTTCGGCCCACATAGAGACCACAATCTCTCCGAAATGGGCACTTTTCCAAACTAAAGAACTAATGCTACCATCGCAAAAGTTAAACGACAGCATTTGTGCTGAATATGAACGATTATGAGCTTAAGCTGTGAAGATAGATTATTCAAAACGGCTTTAAGTTTCAGTTTTGTTGATTTTATTCACTCGTGCAGCTTCTCTCGGCCTGAATCCAAGTATGTATATTTGTTTTAAATATAATATATTATACATGAATAGTACTCAAAGCTACGTGGAAAGTTTAAAAGCTCGAACATCCAACCTATTTTTGTTGGAATGTAAGAAAAAAGAATGAAGTAGGGTTATTGATTAAATGTATTCCAGTACCTAAACTAAGACCCCATTATTTAATATTCCACTCAAGTTACGTCCAGCCCTAGTTCTAAACTAGACTTATTGTCATGCATCGTCATGGTAAAGTAATCAGCCCGTAGATGTGTCCACCGCCAAATGTGGGCCTCACAAATAAAACAAACATAAACAAAAAAGTAGCCTATATTAAATCGGAGATTAAAATATAGGTACCTAGTGTAGATAGAATTTCGATTTTGTAGTTGATGAGACCTACCTCAGACTCAAAAATACGAACGAACTCAATAATATGAACGAATACAAACTCAAAAAGACTTTAGATATAGATTAAAAGTTGAGTAAAGCTGGAGAACAATTAGAACTTTCTGGGAAAATCTCAATTAGTTGCTATTAATATCTTAGTCTGAAGCTAAACAAGAACATTAGATTTTTCGATACCTAAATAAAATTAGGTCACATTTTATTTCTCAGTAGATTGAGTTTTTGGTTTAGACATGGATAAGTTATATTTAATTATGTTTATATTAAACAATAATAAAACAACACGTATTTTCAAAAATATTTTCTTTTTAAGAACGTATAATAACTTATTCACTTCGTGTCATTTAGCCAAAGGAATACATTTTGGGCAGTAATATACGTACCTATTTAAATCTAATATATAAAAATCAATGTTTGTTTGTTCGTTCGTATTTTATGTACTTGCGGGAAGGTTATAGTCGTCGTAGGTCGATATACCTGAGTCTAGGTAAGCTTTACCTACAGTTGGTAATAATATCAATTATCCCGCCTTGTTACCTCCAGTTACTTCACAAGTCATATGCTCATTAGAACCACACGAGAACGTAACCTAACTAATGAACCTTACCTGCAATACTACTGCTTACTATATACCTGGAGTGTTTGTTTGTAATTATGTTACGTTTCATTAATTTCTAACATGAATTCATTGATCTAGTCGTCGTAACCGCGACTGCTAAGCGTGAGATTCTGGGTTCGGTTCCCGGGTCAACAAAGTCAAAGTCAAAGTCAAATGTTTTTATTTCAACTGGGCCTTTACGGGCGCTTTTAAAACGTTATGATTCTAGTTGCGCGGTTCCAAAAGTGGGTTGGTCCTATGGAGAAGAGACCGGCAAGAAACTCCATGGATACACTTTTCAAAAAACTGTTATTGGGTTTTTCTGTATGAAAATTCTCAGTAGCAGCACAGAATCTGGAACTGTGCCCGGTAAATGGCAATAGGCTCGTCCCCTATTACATGGGATCCAATAACGGCATCGGTGAAATGCAGGTGTACAATACTTCATCTCTGCCTAACCCTTCGGGGAATACAGGCGTGATGCTATCCAATGTATTTTTCATTAATTTCCACGAAATAACAAATAAACCGTATCGCTTTATTTTATTCGAGCGCAATATCTATATTTCAACAAAATAACGAATCTAACTTTCCTTCAATCATGAATCTATTACGAAATAATAAATGAAAATTTAATTGTTATCAAATTTCATAAATAAGTCAAAACGTCTTCTGAAAGTGTGCCTCATAGACAAAGAACGTCCGAGAAGTGCCAACTTTGCATCGTCTAGCGAACAGATGGATTAACATAATGACGATCAAGATTTCAGTAGCACATTGGGCTTTCCTTGAGCTCTTGTCTGAAAGATTGGGTCAACATTGGTGGTATCGAGACTGACAACTAGCGTTGCCAACATTTCTTCGGCGAAATATAATATTTTTTCAAACTAAGCTATAAAAAAATATGGTACACTTAAAAATAGAAAAAGATATACCTATTTGTTATTAATAAATTTTTATAAAACCTATATTTTTTTGCACATTTTTTATATATTTTTTTTTGTCTAAAATAAAAGTGTCATTTATTTATTATTTATTTGTTATAAATAGAACGGCCAATGCCAATTACACTATTTAAATACAATTAGGACATGAAAAAAAAACTATTATATAAATATAAATATACAAATAATACTTTCACACATTTTCCTCACAAAACTTCAAACATTCTCGCAATAACAACTTCCATTCATCCGCAAACAAATCAAGATCCGGGTTTAAGTCCAGGAGAGCGTTCAGCTCCTTCAGCGATCGCGGTAATGGTGAGTTAGAGCGTGCCACGGTACGGCACGGTGGAATCGCAAGCAATCTATGCCGCCTACCACGACAATAGTTGTTGGGCACAAACAGCCTGCAGACTTCACCGTGAAGATCCGGTGAATCAATCAACCCCTTCAAAATTTTGCATATTGTAATCATCTGAGTATAAAGCCGTCTCACTTCTAACGAATTAAAGCCCAAAGATCCTAGTAGAAATTTCGTGGGATACAGGTAAGGGTAGTAACCATACAGTTTTTTGTATAAATTTCGCAGAAAAGCTTTTTGTACTTTTTCCAACATAAGCACATACTTTTTTTCGTATGGACTCCACACACATGCACTAGACTCAAGCTTACTTCGTACTAAGGCTCCAAAAACGAGTTCAATAACATGAGCACTACGGAAATCTCGACAGTTCCTTAACACAAAACCAAGTCTCTTGAAGGACTCCTTGGAGAGAGACGAGATATGCTCATGAAAAGTAAGATTCTGATCGAATACGACTCCCAGGTCTTTCATAATATCAGTTCTTACTATAGCATTGCTGTCTAATTTGTACGGAAAGTTAATTGGGTGTCGTACTCATCATATCGTCGCTGCGCCTGCCAAGTTCCATTAAGTAATTCTTATGAATAATAAAAACCCATGTTTTCATTATTCATAAGATTTTTTTGTATTAATTTTGCCTACTCCCTATTAAAATTCACATTCGTAAAATCAGAAAATCTATCTCGGATAAAATTAATACTGTATAGACACAGTATATCAATTTTATCCCAGACAATTTCCTGAGTGAAAAAATAATTATGTTAAAATCCGATTCAAATTCTTAAGATATTATAATTGGCATGAACTTACAATACGTTTTCGAATCAATTACGGTGACAAGTTGACAATGTTAATAAAGTCTGTCACTTAACTAAGCCCAAGTGAAAAATTTATGAAGATTGACACTTCCAATTGTATTTTTTTTTTATCGAAATATTAAGGGTTTTTTTAAAAAAATGTAGACTTACTACGCACATGTTGACTCAAGAATTAAAAAACGTAAAATAACAGCATCACGCTCCATTCCCCGAAGGATTTACTATTGATTTGTTTTATTGATTGATATAGTATATCCACATTTCGCCGATACCGTTGAGCCCCGTGTAATATAGAGCGAGCCTATAGCCATCTACCGGGCATAGGCCAGACTCAATATTGCAACTGAGAATTTCATACAGAAAACCCCAATAAAACTGCACGATCTGGAAATCGAACCCAGGACTTCACGATCAGGAGACGCAGATGCGACCACTAGACAAAAATATACTCAAATTATTGACGCAGGCGGGATTTGAAGTAGGGATTTCTTATACAGCTAACGAGGAAACCTGGTGTTTTTCATGAATGTTTAAAAACTAGCACATGTTCGACCGAAAGTTCACGGGTAAAATATAAATAAAAAACCAAAATAGCCACAAATTATGGCCTACTGGACTTATAGAGTTTTAGAAAGTGGCTTTCTCTATTGACATGAAACATAATTAATGAACAAGTTAATTGCGTTTTCACTATCAGATCACATCAGACCATAGCGGAATTCGCGCATCGTGTATTTATTTATAGAGGGTAAACACCACGCTCGGGCTTCCACCCTCCACGCGGGTTTATCAAAGAACAATGGAACAGAGTATTCTAAGTATCAAATTTAGACAAGGTTGGGAATACAAAAATCCATTCCACAACAAAAATCACCGATGTCACTTAGAAAGCTACCACGCTCTAATGGAATTGTGATGGACACATCTGTTGCATGTCAGACACAGGTGAATCTCACGACATGAAATTGAAATAATTTTATTTTGCAATTAGGATTTTCAATTACTTTGACACGTCTTTTTTAAAACTAGAACCCCGAATCAATAGGTCCTCATGGCAGGTGTCATCGCGGCAGACCCAGACCAAGATAGCGGGTTAAATTCACTCCTTTATGGTGGAAGCGCTCGCTTAGCCTAAGTAAAATTTCATTAGTTTTTTTCGCAAATTGTAGATCAATAACACACTCGCGCGACATCGCCACAATTACTATACTATATTTACAAGTTTGTAATTAAATATATATATAAGTAACTTTAAAATTTCCATCATAGCTATAAAGATCCAAATTCTGTGTAACTTTCAAAATATTAAATAGACACGATAACGATTTATATTATCATTGTAGCACGAATTTGGATATTAAAAATTGAAAAAGTAAATAAAATTTCAATTTGGCGGGCTAAGCTAGCGCTTCTACATTAATAAAGAATGGTCATTAGCATCTCTGATTTCTAGATAGTGCGTGCGTGCGTGCGTGCGTGCGTGCGTGCGTGCGTGCGTGCGTGCGTGCGTGCGTGCGTGCGTGCGTGTGTGTGTGTGTGTGTACATACATATACATACGATACATACATATCTCACGTATGATCTACAGGTTTTTTGTCCAGTTACTACACAATAAGAGTAAGGACAAAAATCTGTAGATCATACAAATATTTGTACAGCTGCACAGTATTTTCATTGAAAACTTTCCCCAGCGATCGTTGCGACTTCAAACATCAACACTGAATACTAATGCCATTTTACACTGCCAGACAAAATAGGTATAACACAGCAACTCGCCTATATTTTCCAAAGAGTTAGGCAAAGGATTACCTATTCTACATGTACACCATTTTTTTTTTTCGATAGTTCAATAAATTACATGTCATAAAAGCAATGGCCGGGCACAATAACAATCTCTGGGCTGCCACTGATATTTTTTTTAACAAAAAGTGCTCATCCCGCGTATAGAACCCAGGATCAAACTCTACAGTTACATTTGCGATCACTGGCCCGAAGGTACCTTAATATAAAATAGGTATCTAGACAGAAAATGCATATAGTTCGAGGGAGAGTTTAATTGGCCATTACCCCGTTAACCGCCAACGACGATTTAAAGCGTCAATCACGATTTTTATCCAGACGCCGATGCCGCCGCCTTTAAGCGTCAATCCACACATAAATGCGAAAATAGTGTTTATTACTTGTTCCACTGTCAAACATAAAGCTAAAAAATTACGCTTGAAGGTGGCATTGGCGTCCGTATTGAAATCGTGATTGACGCTTTAAATCGTCATTGGCGGTTAAAGGGTTAATACATACGTCTAGGTGTCATTGTCCTTTGCCTCTGATGTGGTTACAGCTACTTTGGAAGGTACCACAATCACTGAGTAACATTATTACCACTTCATAGATTGTACCACAACCTTAATTATATATTACCATAGAATATAATAACTATAGCTAATAGAAGTACCTATGTACAATCGAACAAAGAGTATAGAATAACAGGGTTGATGAAGGTGATGGATAAGTTTATAACTTTTATGTAAAATGTATTAGTTTATTTATAGTTATTTTTTTATATTTGTGTATTTTTTGTATGGGCCAAGTTGCCTGAAATAAACGAAATAATATGTAATAATAATAAGCACGAAGAAATGATAATTAATTAATAGACATAATAGAACTATATTTGAATACAGACGGCGATAAAAGTAGTTGAACTTTTTATTATCAACATTTGAAATGTTCGAATTAATCGCTTTTTACTTTTCAATATATAATACTATTCTGATTTAAATCGCCAATTTTAGCCACACCGCTTGAAATCGATTCTATATCCGGACTAATGGAATAATGATTTCAATAACGACCAAATAAATCCATTCGGAATATCAATTAGTGTCCCAGATTGCTTAAACGTTATATAGCATATAAAATAACGAAATAAAATTGTATCGATTATCTGTTCATTCACCTTTAGGATCATTTTTATAGCCGTCCAGAGATTATATTCATTCACGATCATCGTTAACATCATCCTGAATTTATTTGAAGGATTTGTAACATGAATATTTACGAATTTGTTCCGTGTAGCGGACGGGTTGGGAGTAAAAATTACGATACAAAATATAGCGTCATAAAATTTGCATAGTGTGACGCAGACGGTCGGTATTTTGCCACTCTTAAATTACAGCTGCTGATAATAATATATTTTAGGCAGCTTATAAAGTTATGTTTTTTTAAGACCTACTACTTAGGTACCTACTTTTATTTTTATTTGTAAATAGTTAAACCATGGTACCTATATATACTTACCTCAAAGTCGAAGTCATTTTTTTTTATTTCAAATGGGCCTTTGCAGGCATTTTAAAAACGTTATTAATCTACGTGCACGGCTCCAATGTGGATTGGTCCTATGGAGAAAAGACCGGCAAGAAGCTCCATGGGTACTCTTTTCAAAATATTGGTTTACAATGAGCAAAGTTATTTTTAAAAACGTAGCTATTTCAAAATTAAAATATGAAAATACTCTTACATTGCAATATTACATTACATGACGCACAAGTATTAGGTACTCTCATTATAAGACAGTAAAATATAATAAATTAACAGTTCATAATAAATGTTCGAGTATATAGGTAAACTAACTAACTAACTAAATACATATCTACCAATACCGATTTCCTTTACTAAGTACCGTTGTTTAAAATTACGTCATGAGAAGCGCCTGTATAAATCATATTTTTGTGACGTCATTATTTTTATTATTAATACTACATATCTATATAAATGAAGGTTGCTAAAAACAAAGGTCAAATCTTAGTTCTATATACTATCTTTGTTTTAGCAAACAAGACGCACGGGCATTGGTTAGGCAAGTTAGATTACTTATTGCTTTGTTTTCCAAGCTAAAAGTGACTGCCTTATTACTGGTCCAATATGTAGATTAGTAATTTAAGTAATTGGATGACGAATCGTTAGACGGCAGCCCGTCCATGTAAAATACAGCTGCATAGGGTTGAGTTTGAATCAGACTTAATATTTCAACATAAACTTCATGTGATTAGCTTTCTACGCTAGGTGTCGCAGGTTCGATTCCCACACGAAACAAATATTTGTATGATCTACAGGTAAATTTTTCGATGTGTATATGTGACATGTATGTTTGTAAACTGTACCCACGATACAGGAGAAATCCTAGAGTGGAGTAACGTTTTTTTATTACAAAAAAAAAATAATAATAATACAAATGTCTTAACATAATACAAATTCGAGAAAAGCGAAAATTGTTACTCATTTAGTTTCTACATAAAATATCACAGCAGAAAACCATTACTTATGGTATAAATACCTCGGATCAGGAGGCAGGGCGTACTAATGATTGTAATGAAAGACCCCGTTTTCTGTAGAAAGCATTCACTTCAAATGTCTAGAGTGACGTATTAACTTAAGTGTAGCCTGTGTAGCATTGTGGCTTATGTGCGGATTACGTAGCCATGCGTAGCTTTTCGTAGCCGGTCACCACGTAGAGGTCGCTACGTTTGTATCTGTAGGTCACATCTCGTAACGTTTTCAAAAGAAAGCATTAACATTACATAGCATCAAGCCTGTATTCCCCGAAGGGTTAGGCATAGGTATACTATTTTGCACCCACATTTTGCCGATGCTGTTATTAAGTCCCACGTAAAAGGGGGCGCACCTAATACCTACCAACTCTGTGCTACTACTGAGAAATTCGATACAAATAAACCCAATTACACTTTAACTGTCCTGACTTTCGACCGACCCAGGAATCGAAACCAGGAACTCACACTAAACAGTCACGCTTGCGGTCACTAGACCAATGAGGCAATCGCTTAACGCATTAATTACAATACAAATGTCCAAAGTGACGCTTTTATAGATGTAGGTGTGGCTTCTGTAGCATTTTGGATTAAGCACGGATTACGAAGCTATTTCCAACACTGCGTAGCTCGGGAGTACGTAGAGGTTGCTACGTATTCGTAGCTGAAACTTACACCTCACGTAGCACTTCCAAAAGAACGCAGATTAAAATGCTCAGGTCGAGATAAATAGTCATTGCTAAGTTGTCGCGTCTAGACCCGGGTATCGGTGAGCCAATGCGATCCCCAAACCGCCTGCCAAGCGTGGGGATAATGGTAAACCCCCCCTTGGGGGAGGCCTTCGTTCAGGAGTGGAAGTTTTCTGGCTTATGATGATAATGATGATAAAGTTGTCGCGTAGCTAAAGTAAATGTTTAGCCGCGTTCCAAGTATTACTGTATCATAAATAAAGGGTACTTTACCAAAATATTGTCGATGGAAGCCTTATAACATCCTTAAAGGTCGGTTTTCATTGAGGTAAATACAAATGTGTAAAGTTTTATCACAACATGTGTTTTCAGTAAGAAATACTTAACAACTGTTATTATTACAAAAGTCTTTAAATAATCCCCTTTGCGAGTTTGTTATACTCCGTTTAAGTTACAATCGGATTGGATTTAATGTCAAGGAAAGTATTCTTAAGCCTGTATTATAAACCAGTATCCGTCTTGGCGTGGAAATCCTAATAATCGTCGCCATAATGAAAAACGAATATTTTAATTTCTGTCGGTTTGAAATTTCGCGAGAGTCAAAAACGAGACACGGGTGGTTAATTTTTAGTACATTTATTTCGAGCATTTTGGTTCAATCAGAAAAACAATCGTTCGATACGATTTCAACGATTACCAAACAAAAATGTGACTTAAACCTATTAGCAGTAGCTCTAAGTTCATGTGGCCAACGTTTCAGTCTCTCTATCACGAGTGTTGCCGCTGTTCGTCAATTTTAAATTGAGAACCTTTACGTCTTTTGTTTTTCAAGAACTAATTTTTACATCGCCATTTTACACGCATGACAAAACTAACGGCGATTTTGTTCAAATCAAAAGGTTCGTATAAAGTGATCTAAAGGAGAATCTATACGAGTTTTTTCGAACCCAACCATTGTTAAAGTAAGCCAAAAATGTATGAAATGCGGGCGCATGATTTTTTTATACATTTTTGGGTCAATGGTAACTGCCTCATTGGTCTAACGGTCGCATGCACAAATGCTGAACGTGAGTTCCTAGGTTCTATTCCCGGGTCAGGCAAAGTGTTATTGGGTTTTTCTGTATAGAAATTCTTAGTAGCACGGAACTGTGCCCGGTTGATGACAATAGGCTCGCCACTATTAAATGGGACTTCATAACAGCATCGGCGAAATGAAAGTGCACAATAGTACACCTCTGCCTAACCCTTCGGGACACAGGCGTGATGTTATGTTTATGTTATGTTATGGTAAATTAAATTATGTTATGGTATGTTAAAATTTTAAAAACGTTACCCCACTCTAATAATTTTCCTGTGTCGTGGGTAGACTTAACAAACATAAATGTATCATGCACACACAACCAGACCCGAAACAAATATCTGTAGAACATACAAAAATTTCAAAAATATATTTGATATTTTCGAGTAATTTTGTTTAAAATTCCGTAACAAGTATGCTTAAGTAATAGTTTATCGTAAAATGAGAATTAAGTTTGATGCAACGGGCCGTTAAAGCACTGTACACACGATCCATGTTGCCCCACATCTGTCTCTAGTGAATGTTCAGCTTTATTGCTAAATCCATGTTTCTAAGAATATTTCTCTCGGCACAAGGATTTAGCAACACAGTCGCAGGGATCTTCTATCTTTAGTACATAAACACTAGATAGGTGCTCCTTTCTAACGCTAAGACTTCGGGCTTCCATTTTATATAAGTACAGTTGAACAAAGATAGGTATGTTTACCATTTAAAGATGCAGAACGAGAAGATATATGGTCAGTAGCTGATACAAGTTTTCTCAGGAAAATCTGTACATATACATAAATATAGCAACACCCCTTTAAGTTAGTCAGAGGTGTTTTATTGTACATCCACATTTCGGCGATACCGTTATTGAGTCTCATGTAATATGCAAGCCTATTGCCATCTACCGAGCACAGTTCCAGACTCCGTGCTGCTACTGAGAATTTCCATACAGAAAATCCCAATAACACTGCCCGAACCGGGAATCGAGCCAGGTCCTCACGCTCAACAGTCCCGCTTGCGACCACTAGACCAATACGGCAGTCATAAAATCTGGATACATTAGAGTAATATATAATTTAATTAATATAATAACAGCTTAGGATAATATAGCATCACTCTGCGAAGAGTTAAGTATAGTTGTACTTTTGTACACAAACATTTCGCTGAAGCCATATTGATTCCCATGTAATAAATAGGGGGCGATTTCCAATCTCCATATTGCTACCGATCATTTTACAAAGAAAAACTATAACAGCTTAGCATAATACCTATAGCATCACGCCTGTATTCTCTGAAGAGTAAAGAAGAGTTGTACTATTGTAGAGCATTTCGCTGAAGCCGTTATTGAGTCCCATGTAATACGGAGCGAGTTCCCCATGTTGCTACTGATAATTTACACAGAAAAACTCAATAACACTTTGCCCGATCTTGGAATCTAAATCAGGAGCTCACACTCGGCAGTCACACTTGCGAGTATTTAAAAAAAATAACATATAGATATTTCATTAAACTTCATTTATGTGTTGACCCATCTTAGCTAGACTCTTCTAGTTATAGGGGCCGTCCATTAATCACGTGAGGCTCGAAAGGGGAGGGGGTTTGGCAAAAATCACGAAATATCACAAGGGGGGAGGGGGGTGTAGTAAGATATCACGTGTATTTATTTTTTCACTTGATAATCCGTGGTCCGAAAACGGTAAAAACGCTAAAAAAGCATCACGGGATTAATGGATGGCCCCATACAGTAACGAGGGAAACTAACAGTGATTATACTCGTTATAAATAACAAGCTTTGTTTGCGCCTTTTGGGAACAAGGAAAATAACTTTCACCTTGACGAAAGTCTATGGGAAGATGAAAAAAACAATGGTAGTTTATCTATGTATCCAGGTAGTTTTCCAGCATTATGATATGATTGATGATAATGATCCTTGTTCAGTAATTGTAAATTACAAAACTGCCTCCTATTACAAAACTGTACCTATTTCACTTTTGTTTACCAAGAACAAAGTTTGTAGATGCCTAAAATCTAAAAGAAAATCTTATTTGAAAGGAGTTAATTTTATACTGACAAGATAAATGTTAATAGTCGACAGTTGTCTAAATGATTGTTACTCTTGCTTCTTTTATTGCTTAGCAGATATTTTTATGACAAATAAAACTCGGTGAAGTAATTCCGTAGTTACTTTTAATAACATAACATCACACCCTTTTTTCACCCAAGAGTTAGGCCGGGGTATACTACTGTATGTACTACATTTCGGATAGACTGCTATTGAGGCCCACGCAATAAAGGCCATATGCAAGCCTATGCCATCTACCGAGCACAATTCCGAAGTCTGAGCTGGTAATGAAAATTTCCGTACAGAAAATACCAATTACTTATATTTTATTACATACTTCTTTATATCCTTAAGTTAGCGTGATAATAATCCGCCTAGGACCCTGACAACTGACTTTCAGGAGTTCATAATTAAAAGGTACGTATTCGAAATTTAATTTAATTATTTATCATACCTACGTATATTCCAGTAACATTAATTAACAGATTTCTGCTGTCGGCAATTTGAAATCCTTCAGAAACTTTAAAAGCGACTAATTAAATACAGATCGGGAATCGGGATAATGTTTATCACTTGAAAATTATGGAAAGAAATATAACTGAAATCGATCACAAGAATCAATAATATTAAGATGCCTGCTAATGACATGACACTGACAGCTTAAGTATTGTTTTGGAGATCAGTGCTTATAAATGGTATGTCTGGTATGTCTGGCAGTCTGTATTCGGCGCTTACATCTGTTTAGAAAATAAACTAATTGCAAAGTCAAAATGTTGAATGATACAAGTTAACTACAAAAAAATAAAAACACGTGTCTCTTAATTTTTAACATAATTATAATATATGCTCGATAAAAATATGAAATGATGTCAACTACATATTAAGTATCGCAATTATTAAGCATTGCCATTCAGTGTGGCCATGTTGCCAGTCTTCTGGAAAAGTTGCAGTGATGCTTATCAAGGTTTATTCTGTTATTTTTTTTTCCAGTTAGGAAATAACTATCACTTACTCCTACATCAGTTGCATATTCCTACTAGTATTATTATTAATTATAAAAAGCCTACGCCGTTCAAATCCTGGGCAAAAAAAGGGAGGGAGGTTCCTTTTCTCCATTTCTCGCGATCCCCCGCTGTATCTGGCCAGTTGTCAACAAAAGCCTCCATTTCGTTCCGCCATCTCTTAAGTGATCTACCGCGACCCCGTCTTGCTGTCTCAGTGTAACAGTTTTGTGCTTTGTGAGCAGTTCGAATAGCATGCCGCAGACATGTCCTGCCCAGTCTCACTTCAGCTGGCTACCTAAGCAATTAATATTATGTAACTTGATATTATTATAAGTAGTAGTCATAACTAAATTGATATTCACAGGGACATTCTTAAAGTTTATGCTCCGACATCAGAAAGTTAAAAGTCAGTGGGTACGCAAAGCTAGTTTCCTTTTTCAAAAAGCAAATGCAGACGAAGTTTTCTTAACAATTTTGTTGAATGTATAGTATACGTTTGTCGCATCGAAATAACGATACCAGGGAACTATGAAATTCCGGATGATGTCAAATGTGAAGAAATAATACTTTAGTATCGTATCAATTTATCATTTTCACTACATCACATAAAAAAACACAGCCTACCGTAATTTCAACACGTTTCGGTTATTCTATTTTATCTTCATAAAAATGATTGCCACAAAATCTGTGATTTCCCGAAATCTCTGTTTTCGACATTTTCCCTCTACTCGTACATTCAGCATATTTTTACCTGACGCAAAGAGAATACTCTCATACCTAGAAAAAACATTTGATTTAAAATAGTAACCTTTGACGGATTTTCCATCCCCGTCTCCACTCAACACTAGCAGAATAGTCGTTATCGGTTCAGTTGCTATAATTTTTTAAAAATATGTATACACTTTGTTCGAGGTAATAGTGATTGAAATCTTGACCAATTTTGTACACAGTAGGTATCTGCGGATACATCAAAATATATAGTCATTTAAATTTTATGACTTTAACCAATAGTTTTCCAGGAATAGCGTTTGAATTTCGCTACGTGTATACATATTTTTGATGCTGACTGTACATTAACAAGATAAAAATATATTTCTACTGGGCGTTTGATTTTCTTGACAACCGGCAACTTTTTCGTTTTCCTATAATATTGTGAAATCCCCACTCGACACTGGCAGAATAGTCGTCATCGGCTCAGTTGCCATAATAAAAAAAAAACATTGTGAAATACTGCCGTCGTTAGCCGTCTTTTATCTCCTGCAAGATCGATAGTCCTCTTTAAGATGGAAATACGCCCCAGAGAGTGGAGGTTAATAAAGCGTGCAAATCGGACAGTTTTTGCTGGAGCGTCTGATATGTGGTTAGATAAGTTGGTCCGCAATTACCATAAAAGTCGGGTATCTAGGTCTCTTTAATTAACTTACCTATATAGACTAAGAAATGCTAGAGATGTGAACATAGAAATTATTAAGCAGAAAATTGTGTCTGTTCGCTCTAGAGCCGTGAAAAGCGTTTTGTAATTTATCATCCTTGTCTTAGATTTATATGATGTTTCTTCACGTAAGCTCTTGAATGAAATTACGTGTATTCGAGTAGGCACGTACTCGGTAACCTTTTGAATAATTCGAAATTATTTTGTTGTGGCAGGAGATATTCATCCTTTTTTTTATTTTATTTTTTACGTGTGGAAATGCTCATGCATACCCGCCGCCCTGGGGATGGCGACGGGTGATGTCGGACTTTTACCGACTAAAACCACACGGTTTTCCTGCGGCATAACTGTAGCGCCGGAGATATGGGATTCGCTCGCGCATTCACCGCACCCCCGGCAGGTATCAGGCCGCCAGTGGATGACCTGGCAGGCTCCGTCCCATTGTGCAGCTAATCTATAGTTGCACATCTTATAGAGGCGCGCGTGGAACACACTCGCGCCACCGTCTCAAGGAGATATTCATCCTAGGCCAATGATACAACATTACTTTTATTTTTTTATTAAATGTTGCTCTGGGTTTACAGATACAAGTCTCACAAGCACATACACTGCACGGAAAATGGTATATGGTATGATATTATATTGATTACCAATATAATATCATAAATAATGGAAGAATTTGGGGGAGGCCATTGCCCAGCAGTGGGAGAGTTTAGGCTAAAAAAATACATACATATCTGTTCTGGGTCTTTGTGTAGGTGAATATACATACATATGTGTTTGTAAACGCAACCACGATACGAGAATTATTCCTAGTGTGGGGAAACATTTTTTATGAGAAAAATATATTATATCGATGATTTTTTTAATGTGGAAATAAAAATCTTTCGTCATTATTGTCATCCGTTATCAGTGATTTTTTTTTCATCCTATCATTACTTACCAATCGTCTTACATATTATAATTTCTATAACGGTAAATAACTTACCAATGTAATGTACTTAGGTAATGTGTTGGTAATGTACGAGATCAAAGTAAATATATTTGTTTCTTATTAACAAACTGTGAAACTGTTTTAAACGCCAATTTACTCATAATCCACACGCAATTATAAATCGTTTTTGGGCTGATGGCAATAGGATTGAAAACCCATGGCTCGGTAAACCCAACCCTAAGATGACATCAAAAGCCATTCAATGCGTATTGAAACATTTTGGATTCAAGATTCAATTAAAGTACCTCGTGTGGCGAAGACCATTGACCATTATCTACAGAACTAATCAGAAATTCAATTACAGAACCCATTCGGATAACAGGCTTTTTATTCAACCCCAAGATGAAACACTATCAAGTAGACAGGTGTCATTTCGCTGTCAAAAAAAATTCAGAGTCAAGTTAAAATATGACACAATAATAGCTACTGGCTCATGGGAAATCAAGACTTGAAGCTATGTTTGTTAATTAAATCGCGCATCATATAAAAAGCTACCGGAATATTCTTTACTGTTTTCAGTTAACTAATGAAATATCCCAATGGATATCTCAAGTACTTACGGTGGACACAGTTTATGGACATAAATAAGACAAACACTCACCTGGAACGATTGTCTGTAGACCATGTAAGTTTTGTTCCGTATGGGATTCAAACCCGAGGCCTCAGTGTTCCAGTGCTTATCAGTGTTATTACAACAACACCACTGCATATGATTTTGATTCCTATTTAGTATCAAGTGTCAGCTCTGATCTTTATTAAATTACTGCCAATATTATTAATGTTACCTCTCACTTTGCGGTTGCACGTGTATGAGATGTATAATTATTATCAACTGCGTGGTTTCAGGTTAAGATAAGATTGGAATATTGTGGTATTACACAATTAATATGTATATTACCTCATTGCCTATTATCATCATCATCTGCCTATCCTTTTCCCAAGTACATTGGAATCGTCTTCCAATCTAATCGGTTGCGGCTGAATATCAGTATTTTACACGGAGCGACTGCCATCTGACCTCCGTCACCCAATTATGGAAGACACTGATTCTCTAAGGTTAGACTGGTTGTCAGACGTATTGGGCTGCTGACACCCGTAACGACTGTCATAGGTTTTCTTATAACACCCAGAAAAAGATGCTTAACTTGTGTTCGTGCATCGTGGGTTTAATTTATATAATACACTAAGGGTAGAACTTAATCGCTTATTCGCGCAATTAGTGGTACGTTCACATAAACAAACGTCCCAAGATTCTTCAAAACGTCGTTTTTGAGATGTCCTTTACTCCGTGAATACTTGATATAACGAATATTGATATAACGAAGATTGACGGCACAATTGGCGCAGTGGCTAAGTAATTAGCTTTCTGCGCTTAGTGTCGCGGGTTCGATTCCCGCACAGAACAAATATTTGTATGATCTACAGATAGTTGTTTCGGGTCTGGTTGTGTGTGCATGTGACATGTATGTTTGTAAAAATGTACCCACGACACAGGTGAAATCCTAGTGTGGGACAACGTTTTAAAAAAAAAGAAAGAAAGAAAGAAAAGAAAACGAAGACGTACTAGCCCAACCAATCCAAATGGATGAACTAAAAACATATTTTTTGGAAACTAGGTTCGATATCTACTTTAAATTACCTGTGTTTAATTAACATAATGGAAACCGCCAATTTTTACATTTACTGAATCAAATGTGATGACGACATGGTTGGCGCAGTGGCTAAGCGATTAGCTTTCTACGCAACGTGTCGCGGGTTCGATCCCCGCACGGAACAAATATTTGTATGTGACATGTATGTTTGTAAGGTGTACCCACGATACAGCAGAAATACTAGTGTGGCGAAATGATTTAAAAAAAACTGATGTGCATTTGTATTGCATTGTATGCAATTATAATTTAAAAGGTTTCATGACACAAACTCCACACACAACTTAGTATCAGGCAGAGTCAGTAAATAATTCAATTTTATATTTTTCTTCGTTCTGAACTCAAAAGATACGTAGCCCTAAGCATTATATGTGCATTGTATATTATTAACAATCATCCAGCAATTTTGTATTCCGTCTGCGCGTTGTTCCCGCTAATTAGTTTGGGGCCAAGATGTTGCCATGACGACGGAAGTACATCAAATAACTCCCCCTTAATTGTGAGAGCATTCATTAGAGTATCGTATTTAAGTAATTCGAAGTGATAATTAAGCGTCACTTGGAAGGCGTGTTAACGTATTAACGAATTCTGTTAGGTATTACGGATTTTCAAAATCGTGGTCGCTAAACAAAACCTGCCTCCGTATTACCTAATTTAAATTTGACACTTTCTATCGCTAATAAAAGTGCTATTCCATATCTTTTTATGGAAAATCTATAAGCGAAGTTGGGATGCAATATTTGTTGGTTGTTGTTGCTTTCAGAATATTGTGTTCTTATGGAGGCGCGGACACCCTTTTGTGTGTATTAAAACAAGATTTTTCGTATAAATAAGGCAATACGCCTTCTTTTTAAAAGCGCTATCTATTCAAGAAGTTGATATTTGCTAATCAGTATACCGTAGCCTACCTTTGATTGAAGACCGTTCAATTACACAACATAGCGTCATAATAAATATCAATTAAATGTAGCCGGTGTAGCATTGTGGATTATGTTCGGATTACGTAGCCATTCGTAGCTTTTCGTAGCCGGTCACCACGTAGAGGTCGCTATGTTTGTAGAGGTAGATCATATCTCGTAGCATTTTCAAAAGAAAGCAGTAAAAATAATATAGCATCACGCCTGTATCACGATCTATATACGATACATATCTAATTTACTCCTATTACAAACAGTAATTACCAGATCCATTAGTATTTACCGTCTAGTACGTGACGTCTCAGCGCGTACTGGATATAAAGGCGAAAACTAGAAACGGAACCGAGTTCATTAATAATGTTTCGTTGAATTTGTACGAGCAGCTGAACTTTTAACTTGTTCGACTTTTATTACTCGAGTCTTTCAACGGAAATGCACCTGAAGACTGACTTGTTTTTTAATTTCAGCTCGGCGCTAGCCTTCTGAAACAGCGAAAATTTTACATCGGGAAAATTTTGTGTACCTACTTAACTGTCATCATAACAACACATGCCCAGCCACTGCTGAACATATAGACCTCCTTATAGTTCGCTATAGATTGGATTGGTATGTACATATGTATTGGCAAACAGGGAGGCTGCTGTCGCGTGGCTGTCGCTACTTTTACGTAATTAGGCTGCCTGCCGTATTAAGTCACAAGAAAAATGTGAATATGTATGGCCAAACATTGAGGCTGCTGTAGCTAATAAACATGCTATTCCGTATTCTCTTATGAAAAAATATATAAGCGAGAAAGAAATGCACTTTTTGTTGATCGATCGTCTGTCAGATTAATCTTACGTTTCAAAGCCTGTCTGGTTTTCATTGTTTTTTTTTTTGATCCTCAAATTAATTAATTAATCTTTATTTTGACAACAGTGCCACCGAACGGGCCCAATTACTATAGCTAATAACCATTGAGGCAGGTCACGCCATAAGTACAAAAAAAATCATCAATATCGATCAAGCCGTTTATGAGGAATTTTATATTAAAGATGATCTACAGATATTTTATTACGAAACATAAAAACGATCAAACATTTTGAAAGTTGTAACATAAAGCTAATTGAAACACATAAAAAAAACATTATAAATAAATAAATTATAACTACGTATTGTACACACTGTGCTTTATACTAATGACCATTACTATGCTACTCTATTCATTGCACAGTGTTACTTATATGTATGTGATAATTAATGACATGCGAGAAATTGGGATACTCCAAATATATGTTAGGAGAATCGTTAATGAGCTTGCATCACGGCCATTACCATTGATTTAGAACGTATTTTAGTCTTCTAGACTCATTTCCTGAGAACCGAGGGTACATGACGGCACGGTTGACGCAGTGGCTAAGTATTTGGCTTCCTGCGATGTGTGCTACAGCTTATATCCTCCTACGGTATGGATATTTTTATGGTGTTCAGATACATAGTTGTTCTGGGTGTATGTACATATGTGAGATGTGTGTTTGTCAACTGTATCCACGGGATAGGATGTACCATTATGGTTTAATATTTCAATAAAAAAGATTATTTAAAACATATTTCATTGTCTCCTCTTGTCAATGACGGCGAAATGTGGACTTACTACTAATATACAGAGAGACTACTATACACATCCACATTTTGAAATTCAGAAAAGCCATCGCCTGACTGGAAATAGAACTCAGGACCTCAAAATCTTCAGCTGTGCATGCCAACACTAGACCTGACTGACATTCCCTGTAATTTGTCTTCTTGTAATATATTATCATTTCCTATGAAAATATCCTTGAAAGTATACCAAATAGGAAAATATGTAGGATGCCCCGCCCCCACTAGGATTGATGACTTGAGGAAGTCAGCCCGGGTAGACGTCGAAGGTAAACTGGGTAGCGTCTATATGACAATTTAAGTAACATGTCATAGTGGTAATGCTTTTTGGTTTAATAAGCTTTACCTAATATACTTATAATAAAGTACCGAATAGATTCAAGGTAATTAATACTTTGAAGGTTTTTAAACAGAAATTATTCAGTTTATTATGGAACGAATGTTATTATATATATTATTATATATAATGTTATTATATATTCCTAATAAATAAAATAAAATAACAAAATAAAATTATAGTATAAAAGATTTTTTAACGACACACAATTATGACATCTTCAAATGTAATTGTTTAAATCAAAATAGAAAATAATAAACACAATTCTAAATTTATTGACTAATCTAATAGTAATCAATAAATATATTATATATATAACCGTAACCATATTCTGTCAAATAATTGTTTAATTCTTTCTTTCTTCCTTTCTTTCTTAATAATCGTTTCTTGTTAGTGTAAAAGAAAATAAAGCAAACAATACTGAATTGAAACCAATTTAATTTATACTGCCCACTAGCTTTAACGTGGGCACGCCTGCAAACTTAATTAATATTCTATTTTTAAAAATATTCGCAACGCAATTATCCTGCAATCGATTTACTTCTATAAATAAACACAACACAATTGTTTGCGTCAAAAGACCCATTAGAATAGGATAAAAATAAAAGATCAAATACAAATTGGAATATAATTTATTCCTGCGAAATCTCAAAGCCTGTCATGTACACGACCTCTCAAAACCAAACTATTAGTACGGATTCGATAATTGAAGGCAAATTCAAAGCTAAAAGGCGTTTAATAACCAATACTCAATTAGAGTTGATAGATCGTGTTTACCAAGTTATATTCTAAGCAAAAGCATCTTTACTTAAAGCCTGTTCACACAAACATAAGCATTAACGTCACCACAAGAAACCAATTACCCCTAATGTCTTATTTAGTATTTAAATTTTCATTTTCAAATTCACTTCTGCAGTAGCAATGTTCAAAAATAAGGTTCTGCGTCAGCGTTTACCCCAGTGCTTGTGTGAACAGGCTCTATTTATAGTCTCATTACATTCGATTCTTGGCCACATTCAAGCACGTGATACCAATTAGTCTGGCCATTTCGATTCCAGCCACGTTTGTGCCCTGAACCAGCCTTATCATTTATAATGATAACCGCTTCGCCACATGGCGCAATTTATATTGTGTAATCGTTTGAACGCATTCATTCACTCATTCACTGAATGCGATCAATCATCATAATTTCACAGATTTTTGTTTGCTTTACCTACCCAATTCGCTGTCTATTCATGTATATGTGAGTCCAGTAATGAATAGATAAGCTTGAAATGGTTAAAACTGAACAAATCGCCGTTAAAAAAAGAGTGCAAAAAGAAATATATCCCATTACCTACCCAAGTTGACGTTTAAGGACTTTTCGGCGCAAACTTAGCAAAAATATTGTTTCAATCATATAACTTCCATACAAGTGGCGGAATGTCGTTGGATGTGGTGGTCTAAGGGCCTGCCTTCGTTCAGCAGTGAACGTCTTCTGGCTGATGATGATGATGATGATGATAGCTTCCATAAAATAATTATGTAATTTGCGACATATTTTACAACCGTCTCTGGGAACATGAATTCTTTGAACTGTTTAACATAATTTAGTTGATGCTGTATGTTACATTTCTTTCTCCCATTTGCGCTGTCGTAATTAACACCCGTAATTTACGTATTTCTAACTAATTATTCATATCTATACACTTTTACATGACTGTTGTAAATGATTGCGAACCATAGTAGAAATTTACTGATAATAATTTTTTTATGATTAAGACTAAATTATTACAAGGAGTCATGAAAATAGCAGATTCATTTTTCACTTTCAGTTTACACAACAGGCCAATATTATATACTAACGCTTTACAAAAGAAACCAATCTCCTCATACTTCTATTGCAAAGAGGATTATTTATATTTTGCTTTTATAACGGTAAAATAACTTTTTATACAGAAATGTTAAGTCTACGCAACATGGATAGAAAATGATTAACTATTTAAAGAAATATAATACAATTCTTTGGTATATTATTTACATTTTACAATCTTTAAACTCGTCCAAACACAGTCGACTCGATTAGAACAACAACAAAACGACATTTATATACATTCTAATGACCACAGTAATAAATAGCTCTCAATATTTTAGTTATATTTTACTCACGCAATATAATTTTCTTAACCCTTCCACTTACAACGCAACACATCAGAAACAACAGTCTCTAAATACATAATAATTCCCCTGATTATGTGACAGTAGCATAAACATTTTTTTGTAAAACCCTCGACTTAGTGATTTGACGTATCGCAACTCGTCTAAATGCGAGAAACTAAAATGACGTTTTTATTTTGATAGCTACCGGTGCTATATTAAGAGCGATTTATTAACACGAGCCAACACTTAAAGTACAACAACACCGTCATGATCCAAACGAGGTTGGACAATACATTTTCTTTTGACACCGAACACGTATTACTTTCTATGGCGCACTGTAGTCTGGGCACAAGAATCAGTTCACTATAGGAAATGTTCACGAATAACAGGGGCGTTCCCTTGCTTCACCCGACCTCACGGCACTGATGTCTTGGCGCTGCAACAAACATTAATACGTTATTCTTCCATATATAAATTTAAAAAGGTCAACTTCTAACAATGTTTAACTTTTAATTATTACTGTATTTCTATCTTGGACTGCCTCATTGGTCTACTGGACGCAAGCGCGGCTGCTTAACATGAGGTCCTGGCTTCAATTCCCGCGTCGAGCCAAGTATTGAAATTCGCAGTTGCAGCACGGACTTTAAATTAGGCTCGGTAAGGTCTGTCTCTGTCTAATCCTTCTGAGATTACAGTGGTGCCGTGTACGTATATTTCTATCTTTTTCACATAGATATGACTTATGCTGTAGTGGATAATTAGCCAATCAGCAAATTACATAACGCGGTCTAGCTAACTCAACAGATGTGATGCACACTACACTCAGCGACACACTTTATGTTTACGTTATTAAAAGCTATCATTAAGGTACAAAGCAACGTAACTTCTAAAATCTAAGTTACTTGTAGCAATAGTCTCAATTTCAAGTAGCGATATTGAAATTTTAGGAATATCAAATTTATAGCGCGATATTTAATTTAAACATAGTAATGTTAAATTCTTTGGTAAGATAATTACAAACGATGTTTTTAATATAAATAATAGTGTAAAGCAATACAACACAATAAACTAGATGATCTATAAAAATCAAAATCATTACGAACTCCAGGACTCAACTGGACTGCTCAAACATTAATCTACCACTAACGTATGCCCAGAGCCAAAGTACGCAACACAGAACAGGTAAACATCGCCTACAGTGGGGACAAATACCAATCGTAGCAAATATTACTTTCACCTGAAACGCCGCAAACGATACTATGAAACCCAACGGTTATATGCCTATGGGCATATAACCGTTGGGTTTCACACGAACGAAATTACACCAATTTTCACATTCTAGCGGTAAGATTACGAGGCTTTAATATTATTAGAACACTTAAAAGGATATTTTCATGCTAATCAGAATTTTATGACTTCATTGAAAAACTAAGGGTTTCTTTCAAAATGTGAAGTTCGTACGAAAACATTGTTTTAAGTATATCTTAAATATCTACTATTACGTGACCTGAATGTAAGCATCGTCCCTGGACAATTTAAATAAATAAAACTTCGACATAAGAATTCCGACATTTCTAAACTACCTATCCCAGACAGGAATTCTTTTCAATTTCGCCCAATTTTGTACTCAAAGCGTTGAAACAACCGTCTGGTCTCTTTTCACTTTATATCAACAAGCTCTACACTACAATTGCAGACTTTCTGAGTCCATAGAGAACATTATTTCTTCCTCAAATGCCTGCAGCTACATAGTAAAATCTTCTATCAAATCTCTAGCTTACGAACAATAAAGTTTCGAATGCAGAGTGGAACACCGCAATAGGTTAGATTAATCCCACACAAACCTACCTAATGCTTGGTATCCGAAACAGTCGAGAATCCTTCTAATTCCTTTTTATTGGATACTTGTGCTCCTAAAATAGAGACCAATCTTTTTAAATTCGTTTCGTTGACAAAACTGCGAATTCGACTTATCAAATATGAGGCTTTTCTGAAAGCAACTGGGACATTATTTTCTGTAAGAAGTTTAACTAGATAATATATTTCACGGTGTTTTAGCACAAAAGGCGATATTTGATGATGGACGAACATGTGGAAGGAATTAGGCACCGGTAACAATTTGCGCGTGTTGTGCGAAAGCCAATTGAATACAAATTGTGGTTTTGCTGACGTGTGACCGTGTACATATTGCTGTTATATTCAAATCAAGCTCGTATTTCAAATACTTCGAATTCTTTTACGTTTCCAGCTGTGTATTCCATGTCGTTTATCAAAAATGCAATAAAAACTAAACTAGAACGAGTTTCCCTTTAACACTATCACAGTTGACAAAAGCCAAAAATGTACGAATATAATGTGTGCGCGTTTACAATAGGAGTTCACTCAAACTAAAACGCGGGTGCACGTTTTTTTATGCATTTTTGGATTAACGGTAACGATGATTGAGGTCGAGGAAAACTCGTAATAGGGGTGCTGATGTAGGTATGTTACAGAGCACAGAAGTGTAACGATTTCAGTATGCAACAAAACAAATAAACTGTAGGATCAAAGCTTTACATGCAAGCCCAGATTTAATTTAAATGCATACATGCATATTAATATCAGTTCCTTACAAGTAAACAACGATCCTTGAGTAGTTTGAGAAACATGAACATCATTTGCAAATTGTGTTTTAATGCAAAGGCAATCGTTACTCACATATCCATATTTATATTGAAGCTCGGCTGTAGTTACCTTTTTATCTTTTCTGTACACCTGCAGGGAGGAAACAATTTCATGGCTCATGAACACAGTATCAAATTGTTTCATAGAAACATGCAGTTAGCAAAGGACCAAACTCAGAAAAAATTAAGGCAAATAAAATGCAGGATTGGATATGCCCGAAGAAGTTATGATTTTGGAACTCACGTGTTCTGGTTGTGCGAGTCAGAATGCGAGGCTGTCGGTGGCAGGAACCTCGCCAAGTGCGGCTGCAGCAGCAACTGCCTGAAGGTCTGACGAAACTGCCGCGACATCGAGCAGTACAAGACAAAGTTGATAGCCCCGTTCAGCAGCGCTAGGAAGTCCATTAGTTCCCCGAACAAGTCATAGCATCGCTTGAAGAAGCACCACCCAAGCAAGCCGCTCATCAGCCCCATTATACCCTGAGGTAGCTCCGTCACAAGGAATAGTAAGAGCACAGCTAATAACATCTTCGTTGTCCTGTCAGTCCTTTTGTCAGCTTTGTTCTGGCGCTTTACCATCTTCTCGGCAGCGGGGCAAGCACTGTAGTTCCTCAGTTTCTTCTGGTGTTGGTTCGCGTTGTACAGTGCTCGTATTAGCCACACGCTGATGACTGTGAGGATAGAACATGGTAGCAGTTTGATCACGACCCCATGGACCCAGAAGTTGGCTTGGTAGAGCGTCCCCTGGTAGTCCGAGTCCACGTGGTACGCTATGTCAGGATTGCCGAATTTGTCCGTCACGTTTTTCGTGTGGATATCGAATACCTGTTGAACAAAAATCGAAGTAAAGAGTATGGATAACTATCTGATGATGTAAATGGATTGTAGATGTTATGAGATACTGACACTCAATGGTTAGAATCTTGCAGTATCGGAATCTGTCAATAGTTGGGTTGCGGAGATTTAATCAGAAAGGCTAAGTGACTAAGCAGATAACAATTCTACAATATGAGAGGTGTTCTTCTAGATAAGACGCTGTCTAAATCATATGTTACAGACTTATAGGTCTATGATGATTTACAAATAATATTATTTTATGCTGTAATTATAGTGAAATTTTTAGTGGATGCTCATGTAATGATGGTAACCTTTCACCTTTCACGTAAATAATATTTATACAAACGACTGAATAAAGCCTATCAATACATTTTGTAAGAGGTTTTCTATAAATGGTTATTAAAATTGAAACAGAAATTAAAGTTCAGAGACTTCGGTAAAAAATATTACGTATTGCCGTCAACTGGTATCGTGCGCACATTATAAGCATTGTGCGCAAGTGGCGATGTTAAGACATTGTCACGTTGAAAAGCAATGCTAATTCATTGAACAATAAACACATTCGATGATAATTTAATTGTATGGAAAATAGTCGATGTTTACTCAGACTAAAATGGGCAAAAATAAAACAAATGAGTTCACAATCTTCTATGGAAGTGTACACTAACTGAAATTATTCCTATTCTCATTAACGCTAGAGCTAGAATCTAAATGCCGCGTTGAACATATCTGATGGAAATAATTCATATTAAAATGTAAATTCATTTTGCACATAACGACTTGTGCAATAAAATCCCTACCAACGCTGCACGTACAATCGACAACATAAATAGAGGAACTTTTTGTAATATTGAAATTAATTTATGAAAACTTAATTTATAGATTTGCGGAATACAGCCCGTTATACCTATACCTATGAGAAATTTTAGTTTTCATTAATTAAAAAACTGATAAATCTTTGTATAATGATCAGCTACTTTTGACACTGACTGTATTTTATTTCCAAGGATTCAAGTCAGCAATGCCACAGCTTTTAATAAATGCTTCTTTTGTCGTATCACAAGAGCTCCCACATTGAACTGGTTCATTCCGTGGCTGGATTAGCAAGTCAGCACTTGAGCATGCCAGTATGGTTGTAACGGGGAGCGAGGGAGTTCCGAACGAAATTATGTAAGTATTGTCGATCGGGGAGACTCTCATGATGTACCCCAATTTGATATTTAAAAATCATCATGAAAATGTTTAAAAATACATTTACAACACAGGATATTACAACATCATTAATGTATATACAACATCGCAATATCATTATATAATCTTTGGCTTGAAATGAATGCTTTTATATCGTTAGATTTTTTTAGCTTGGTAAATAAGTGCCAGACATTATGTTAACATATATACTAAATAAAACCAAAATGTACGGAACACATCTACACATTAAAAATAAGGTAAATAGCTACTAACATCGAGGCATATTTTTTTAAATAGTGAAGTGACTGCTATTGGCAACCTACTACCGTTACTGTCATTTGAAGTCAATCTAAAACTGTCTCAAGATGTAAAATTTGTTAGTAAATGTCTAATAGACTGTAGTTAGACATTTCGTCTGTCTAGCAACAGTCTTAACTATTCACGACTGTAGTAAGATATACTGCTGCTTGATAAAAGCAATAAAGTTGTAGAGATATTTAAATCAAAAAATGAACGCCCCTCCAATGTCTTTACTCCGCTACATGCAAAATGATGTATAGACGCAATACACGCAACCTCGTCATTATCATTGGTTCTTCAGTCACCGGCTAGAGTCGAAAATGGGATGCGTTAATTGTAGCGCAAATATTTCTTTCCATACATTTAAATTATAACGTTTAGTGGAGGGGCGTACATTGTTAGACTGAAAGATCTCTACACACTTGAATAAAACATCTAAGTTCGCTCACGTCAATCCAAAATTGTCGGACGTAACATCTGGTAGAAAAGACGTTTAATAGACTGTATTTAGTTATACTTGTTTTTATAAGTGGGTTTGGGATGAGTTTTCCGAATCTGACGTTTGGCGTCAAGATCTTCAAGACGATTGCATTCATACTTTTGTATGCCCTGGTCCAATAAAGCTGTCCAGCTTTACGCCACTCCGGTCTTTGTGTAGCCAGTTCCTCCCACGAATTTGGAGATACGGTAGCTGCTGTTAAATGAATTCGGCTTCGCGAGTCACGCGAGGGCACATGAGCGAAGACAGACTGCCGGGAATTGACAGGGTGTCGTGCCGTCGACAGATACGTCTCGGAGGACATCATCATCATCACTTGTTTTTATCTGTCTGTCGGTCTGTCTTACTACAATCTCGACTAGATATGGTGAGCACGCGCTCTTAATATTAAAACTAAAGCTTAAGACTCACCATAAAGGTAGGTGCACACAATATGGGCGGTAATATGAAGCTGGTTAGTATGGCGATGCTGCACCTGCGTTCCGTGCACAATATGTGACTTTTATCCGAGTACCTGAAACAGAATGTCATGTATTTGTACCTGTAAAGAGTGGTAGGTCTGCCATTAAATAAAAATATGAAAAATCAGTTTGACACATCTACTTTAGTATGCTTTTATTTACGATATTCTCATTAACAGAAACATTCCTAATTATTTTTAATCAATCAAAATCAAAACTTTAAAGGACTTTACTATCTTTGCAGCACCCTGAAAAGAGCATGTACTTACTAAGTTAGTTTATACTATATATTTATATGTCTGTACATAAAGCAATAGGTATAGGTAGTACAATATATGAATAAATATCGAAAGTTGTACAGAGTTTTTCTTTGGGGACTATCTTATACAATAATGTAGTGCAATGCATATACAAGAGTATGGTTTCTACCGGGTCATGGCGGAAAATTAATAGATTCGCACCAAATATAAATGGGAAACTTGCTAAATTCCTTAACGATTACGTATTTGGTAAATTAATTAATGGGAAGGGGTGATTTTCAACCCGAATATAATTAATCATGGGCAGTGTTGATCTCACCTTCATTTTAGACAAACTTGAGGGTCAAAGATTAGTGAGGCCCCGTATATCAGCTTTACCATTAAGGTGGCTGAACATTGATTATGGTGACTACAAGCACATTTTGTTTATATTCACGCTACAGAGAGTAGCGTAACAAAGTCTTACTCAGTAGCGGGTCAATAAAAGTGTAAACAATCATAACGATAGTCATTATAACACTTCGGAGTTTCTTACCCGTTGTTCTGCATTAGAACTCGACACTTAACAACGAGGCACTGAGAGTCTGACTATTTTTAAATATCTGTATGGTTTACATGAAAAAAATATATCTCATCTGATCTTAACAGTGTGAGTATTTGTCCAACTAATTATGTGTACTTAATACGGATCAAGAGGTCAAAACGAAGGTAGAAAATAGAGAGCAGTGGCGATTGCTCCACTGACAAGAGCTAAGCTAATGAAAGAAAAATACGTATCAATGGTTTTCTTTTAATGAGTTTTTTGTTCGTTCGCATACTCAAAAGCAACTCATTCTTAAGTTTCTGATAAGTCATGCTCTCAACTTGTTTTTGCAGTAAAATTGTTGCGATCCAATGACTTTACGAGGGTCTTTAAGTTAAATCAACTATGAGTAGGTATATATGTATAAGTCGCTTGAGACAAGTTTTACAAAACTGTTCAATCTAATCATAAAAAGTCAAATGATTCCGGCGAAAATTGACAAAATCGTCTGAGGCAAATGGTATGATTACAATGCTTGTAACAATGGAGTATCAGACCATTAGCTCATCGTTCAAACTCATTCTAGTGAATCGAAACTCCATTTTTAATTGTCCTGATTTTCTGTAGCAAAGTATCCTAAGCCGTCCGAAGAGATAAAATACATTTACAAGTTATTTATTGCGACTGTTTCTCTCCTTTTTTGTTCCTTATATTTTCTGTTGTTGGAATATAAAGTATAAGCTTTCCTCATAAATGGAAAACGTTTTTTTCCGTATGACGTCAAAAAGGCACAAAATATTTATTAAATCAGACTCGTGAGTACAGTCTACAAAAATACATATTACAAGCACACACACCCAAACACGAAAAAAGCTATGTCTAGATCAAAAAAATGTGTTCAGAAAATTAACACGACGCGCGTAGCGCAGAAGCCGAATCAAGAAGAAGCTGATCGCTTAGCCACTACGATAACTCTTTTTTAATAAGAAGCCACTGTTAGTAGTAGCAATTTTCGGCAGGTACTACACCCGTAAAGTAAAACTTGAACACCGAATACACACAGTATACATCTAGAAACAAGCCAATCAAAACTTTCTAACATTATGTGTATACTGAGAAAGTTTGATACTGTTTTATAGTGTAATGATGCAATAAATTACTTTGTTTTATGAACGTTTGGTGTGCCTAGACATGACCTATCTTTCATTCAGAATTTGCAATATTGCGACGCGTCCTACTACGCGATGATTAAACGCCCAAAAGTTATTCAAGCGCTTTTTTGCGCTGCAGTGCATTCTGCTACTGCTCGATGAACCTTTATTTTTTTCTGACAACACAACAGTGACTTCGTATACACAACATATCAGTCTTGTCACTGGGATTTATCAAATCATACTGACATGAAACTATATCAACTGGCACTTGGACACTGCTTTTATTAAAAAGATCCACCGAGTTTTTCCAAGAGCATATGGCAGCATAGGGTTCAAATAGGTACTGAAAAGATTTTTACAGGGTTTACAACGCGCGACTGATGTTCTTGGTATTGCAAGCAACCTTAAGTGCTGGTAACCGCTTATCATCAGATGGGCCGGGTACACAACACCAGCCACTATCTCCCTTTTAGTACCCTCTAATGCTTGGATAAGAATTTCCACCACAATAATAGGTACCAGTTGAAACAGTTGAGCATCAAGTAATAAAGTTAATGCTCAAGAGGTTTTAAAAAAAAAAAACGGCTGTCTAATTGTACAATAACGTTGTGTAAACGTGCCTTAAACATTTCTTATATTGTCGGTGAACAGGAGCCTAAGTATATGTAATAAAATATCATAGTACTTACTTTATCGCTAAATATCTCCATATAGCCAACGAGAGCGTGAGGCATATCGACGCGGTGTGCAGTATTTGAGCAAAATGCATGTGAAACAGCAGGTACATCGCCCACGAGTACGGAAAATCTAATTTCTCTGGTAGAACCTGTGAAATAAAATAGTCGTTGAAATGTGTTATTGTAGATTAAAATCTTAGGCGTGTATATCTATACCTATACTATCCCTATATTACCCCTAGAATCGAAAACGAGGCGTCATAGGGATGCGATGCGATGCGACATTACAACGCTGCGTTAAGAATATTTCGTGATGACTTCTTCAGAAACAGGGAAATTAATGGAACTGTTTATATGAACTGCGTCATTAACCTGGAGGTCGCAAACTCGACTGCTCAGCGTAACGTTCTGGATTCGATTCTAGGGTAAAGTGCTATTGGATCTTTCGAGACTTCTTGCTGACACTGAGAATTTCTATGTAAGAAATTCTCAGTGACAGCACGAAGTCTGAAACTGTACACGGTAGATGGCAATTACCCGGGTAGGTTCGTTATTACATGGGACTCAGCGAAGTGTGAGTGTAGGTACATTAGTATACCTCTGTGTAACTCTTCGGGAAATATACGCCTAATGCGTATGTTATGTTATGTTTAAATCAGCTTTCAGCTTAAAAGTTGGTAAAATTGGATTATGTAGATCGAATTACCGGCGAACTATGTAACACACACAGAAATACCTAAATAATAAGATAATTATTTAAACTCCGTGGTAACATAATACGGTAAAGTTGTACAAAGCTTGGATAGTTCGCAGTGGCTTCGTAACAGATGAGCTTTAACAAGCAATTGCTTTTTATTAGATTGGTATACGAGTATTGTCTTACATTTCGTACAGAAGAATGTATATAGAAAGGTAAAAAAATAAACAATATTTCTTCTGCAATTGTTAAAGACTTATAAAATAATATTATTGAAACGTAACATAGCATGACGCTTGTATTCACCGAAGGGCTCGGCAGAGGTACTTTTATACCCACATTTCATAGAACAATAGAGGGCGAGACCCTCTACCAGACCCAATTCAAAAATTCAGACTGCAACTGAGAATTTTCTAAGAAAAAACCTCAATAAGACTTTACCCCAGTCTAATTATCGATGTAGCAATCAGTTTGCAACAGGCGTGAATCGTGCAATAGCTACTGTCAAACGTCATTTTCGTGTCATATATGTATTGGCTGACAGTGAGACTGCTGTCGCGTTTCTGTCGCATTTTTACGTAATTAGGCCGCCGGGGTTCGTACCTAGGACTTAATGCTCAACAGTCGCGCTTGTGACAGCTAGACCAATGAGGCAATGATTATTGTAACAATGCCTCAAATATGAAAAATGAAACCTATTTGTCTTGTAGGTAAATATTAAATTTTGAAAATATCAAGTTTAATCGTTCTAATTTATCCATGTCATTTACACTCTTGTCTAGCCATCTAGGGCATGACATATATACAATTGAGAATAACCAAATGATCTGTAATATGCTCACGTTTTAACCAGAAACATAAGAAAAAACAGTTTTTGACACAGAAATAAGGAGTTTTCTGAGAAAGGGTAGCGACATGAAAGGGTTTTAAAGAGGTCAAATATATTATGTACACAATTTTCTTCTCCTTCCATTATGAAGTCTGCCCAGGGCCAATTAATTAGAAAACAATTTCATTGGAGTTGGAACAAACTTCAAGTATTTGTAGAGACAATAAAGTTACGAAATTTCGTTTATTTAAAAAAAAATGTTTATAAGACTGTGGGAATATCAAAATTATACGTAGGTACATAAATGGAAACTCGAGTATGAAACTAAGGAAATAGATATAATGATTCATTTAAGCTGCTGAGCTCGAATAAAAATGGTAACTCCGCAGTTTTAACAATAATATTTCCATCGAATCGCCTAACAATGGTGTGTCCAGCTGCACCACACTGGTAGTAAATCAACGAACAATGGAAGAATTGTATGCATTCGTCGTACCATCTATTATACAATCCAATCCACGCAGTTAAAGCATTGAATCTGATCTATTTTTGCTTTCGGCTGGAATTTGCAGCTACCATCGGATACCATTTATTGATTCACAAAACGACGGCAAAGACAATTTCTACTCTTAATTAATATTACTAAGGAATGTCCCTTGTCCCTAACTTAGCCTAAAGTCTTACTGGAGACAAGAGTATAGCATGGGCTTTGAGACTGAAAAGGTCTTTGCAGTGCTAAGTATCGATCTTAAAATCTAATCTAATATAAAGATACATTTGCAGTATCTTAACTTTACGCTGATTTTCTCGCTAACGCTTGTTCTAGCAAAGTCACTTAGATATCTACAAAATGCCAACGCTGAGATAATTGCAAATCGGAATCCCTTCAGTTCACGTAGCTTTAAGAAATTCCGTGCTACCTCCAGTGTTCGTTAAGTGTCTAGTTTCTAACACGATTCGCTGGCGTATCTACAGCTACGCGCTAAGTGTAAACGCTCTTTTTCATAGAAAGATTACATTTCACAAAGCTCTATAAGTCTATTATTAAATGTGTTTTGCCTTGTTTTGGCTATTTACTTTCTATAATAGGTACCGTTTGTGTCAATCAAAGGCTCAGTTTTATAACGCATCCGCGTAACTATATCTAGGTACTGTTACGTTACCTTTCTGGCGATAATATGAAAGCACCTTTACCGTATTTCCACATTAATGAAAAATTAGTATATAAGGCCATTATTCAAAAGATGTTACGTTTGTCTTTATCTGTGCTCCGAAGATAAACAAATTTTGAATAATAATTGAATGCCTGAAGCATGTAAGTGGTCTATATCAATCATCTTATTTAATAAAAAAATGATGTAAATAATGTAGGTATTTGTTCAAATATCATTATGGAACTATAAGCTCCAAAATAAGGTTTATTTTGATTTAATCACTCACTTTGTCTGTTTCAGTGAATAAATTATGCCTGTTACTGGAATTAACT
The DNA here is from genome assembly GCA_947562105.1 of Shargacucullia verbasci. NCBI lineage: Eukaryota > Metazoa > Arthropoda > Insecta > Lepidoptera > Noctuidae > Shargacucullia > Shargacucullia verbasci. The sequence goes on along the minus strand of OX387297.1, from coordinate 7,463,452 downwards.
CACAACAATTCAATAATAACATTATTCAATTCGCTAATTGGAAATAAATATCAATAAGTTTAGGTGTTTGTCAAACGTTTGAGTATGTTTGACAAACACCTAAACTGACTATTTTATTTACGTTCCACAACGTAGCATTTAGGTGATAGCTTTAAAACTAAATATGAGATCGAAGTGTGCAAAAGTAGGAGAGAAGAAGAGAGATTGTGTGTTTTTTCACACAAATTATGTGTATCAACTATCTGCTGAACACATCATTTATGTACTTGTTATCTATAGTATTCATCATAAACTACTTTCGAGAATCAATATTTTATAGATAACCACTATCTATACATACGCAGGGAACTGTATTTATATTTTCATTACATTTATAAACAGTCCCCTCTTTTGTAAACTGTACGATCAGTAACAAATGTCGTTTAACATAATATTTGTATATAAATATTATGTTATTATAACAAAAATATGTGCGCATGTATTCCCCGAAGAATGGCAATTGAACTGGCACATACATCCACAATTCGCCAATACCGTTAATAAGACTTAATTATTATTGTCAATGACCCGGGTACGTCTTAAAACTGCGGCCAGACACCGGAGGACGGGCAGCAGCGTCCTCTCACTAATCGGTGAGCCACTGCGATCCCCAAGCCGCCTGCCAAGCGTGGGGATTATGGCAAACCCCCCCTTGGGGGAGGCCTTCGTTCAGCAGTGGACGTCTTCTGGCTGATGATGATTATTGTCAAACAAATTGCCATCCGCCGAGTCATTTCCAAATCGAATCTTCGAATTGCTACTGAGACTATCGAAAAGAAAAACTCAATACCACTTTGCCTAACCCAGGAATCGAACCCAGGACTTCACGATTTATCCGGGGATTGTTATAAAGACAAGATGCACATTTAATAACCATCTAAATATTTTAATTAAGTAGAAATATTTTTATATAATTACTGATACCTATTAGAAATTCAATTGTTAATCAACTTTTGTTACTAACTTTTCCTAATATATTTTCGTTCACAAACACAACCATAAAGATGTTCTATGTAATTAAAGTGTCCAAACCTCAAACAAAAGAATGAAAAAGAACATCAAAGCCTTTGACGACATTCGTACTGGCGGAATTCAATAAAACGTTGCCTATACTCACCAAATGTCTGTATATTACGAAGGGTACATATTCAATCATGACGAACACGTCGGCCACTGCCAGCCACTTCAGGAGTCTGTTGATAGGAGCGGCGGCCATGTCTCTCCGCGTTAGAACGGCGATGTTCATCGTGTTGGCCAAAACTCCTATAGTGCACACCTGAAACAATCAATATGAATTCAAGTTCGCACCCTGCAGTGTGTTTACACGAAATTAGGTCAAAAGGTCGCTGGGTGAGTGGATACGTTACCGTGAATACCCGAAATCCATTAGAACCCGAAGTTACTTGTAAAAAGGGAAAGTATCCGTGAATATTAGACTGGTTTGCTCGGTAAATAAATCAGGCTAATTAAAAAGCGTAGTCAGACTTCCCAATGTCCATTGATACTTCTCATTTTTACTAGTTAGGTACTCCGGATTCATACTAATTTCTGTACGGTAACAACAAATACATTTAGCTACTTACTTCACTTAATATCCAGTAAGATCATTGTTTGGAATCAAACTACGACATAAAAAGAAAAAAAAAACTTTATTAAATTTTCTTTTTATGTGTGGCTTGCTTTATTCTTTATGTTTTTCTCTAAAACTAAGAGCAATGATTTGTGTTTCTTTCATTAAAGAACAAAGGAAGATCAAGCTTTTTCTATGTTTGCAAATTGTATCAAAAGTTGCCAAAGGTCTCACAAAACCATGGTCTCAAACCATTCGATTAAGATCTAGAAGACCTATCTATTAGTAGAATATTATAACCGAGCACCACTAAGTCATTGCTGAAGACGTAAATATATTGTTATTACTGGATGATTTATAGTTATGACTGTGGCTACTTAACGATTAAGAAGCTATTAAGGCACATTAGTTCTCATGCCCATTATATTTATTAATACCATTATATACACATACGGAAGACATAAATGATATCATTAGTAAAATTGCGCACAATGAAAGTCTATGAAAACGATACGTTACCAGATGACAGTTTGATTGGCTACAAAATAAAAATAGTTCACAAGCATGAAAACTTATTTAGGTGTGTATATTTTTTAATGAAATTGAGTATATTTATTTGTTTATTTTAGGAAGATCAACAGCATGTAACATTTAACATTTTGTCGTGTCACAAAGCCAATTACAGATCTTCGCGTTTTCAAAAATAGTTTACAATTATATGCCATCATCTGCCTGCCTTTCCCCAACTATGTTAGAAATAGCTCCCAGACTCACCAGATGCGACTGAATTAAACCGGAATACGTATTTTCAAAATTATCATCCAAATTAGGCATCCAAGCAATATTCTTCTTCTATCGAGTCAACACGAGTTATCACATGGTGGTCGCTCATCCAAGCGATTATTAATTGTATAACCTAACCTTCAACAGCCCTTCACATCACCACACACTTCACCATCATAAATAGTGTTGGAATGTTTGGAATATGGAGTAAATTCTACGAATTTAATATTAATATCTGAGGCTGGTTCCATGAATCACAGTTTTACGCAATATATTTGTAAACGAATACTGTACGCATGTCACCTCTCAAGGGAACTGTCAATCTCACCCATATCAATGCTATTAAATTATTAATATCATTTCTTTGTTTATTAGTATACGGGTCTACCATTTACACATATTACCACAGATATCATAATCAATATGCCTAAAATAATAATAACAATAAAACAATAACTATAAAGAATCCGTTTGACACAATGTATCATGCTTTCTTCTCGATCTCAATACTCCATGCATTCCTTCAAGATCACCTTCCATTCATCCGCAAACACATCACAATCCGGTTTGCGGTATCGAAGATCTTTCACGTGCTACAGTGTGACAAATCGAAACAACAAAAAGCTTGTGTTTTCTGTTTCGTCGGTAGTTGTTGGGAGCGAACAGTCCGCACAATTCGTCTTTAAGATCAGGAGCATCCACTATCTTTCGGTGGATCTTGCATATCATTATTAATTGGTCGTTAGATCTTCTGACTTCTAATGAATTAAACCCCGAGCATCATCATACCATAGCATTATAGGTGCTCTTCGATTTAGGACGCTTTCTAAATCGTATGTTACAGTAGACTAGGCGGCTATAGGCCGAATGAAGAAAGTTCTAACACACCTGTTGTCCCCAGAGATTTCAGCAGAGGTGTACTGTTGTGTTACGTACTATACTCAATTATGTCCCATGTAATAGCAAGTCTCATGGGAGAACGTTGCCAATACCTACCAAGAGCAATTCCAAACCCCAAGCTGCTATTATTAATGTTGCTAGCAGAAATATCCAAGACACTTAACTTCGCTTGGCTGCTTAGCTATGCATAAATCTGCCTAATATTGAATTATTATCATTCCAGGAGATCAAAACTTCGCCAATAGACATTAAACGGCGCAGAACACTGGCTAACGTGTCGCAAGAATTTCTATCTACTGAAAGTTATTTGAACTATACTGAGAAGAACATTTTCGTATATAATGACAAAGTAAGTTAAATCCGCAGAGGTGTATTTATTCTGGTTGCATCTAGTGCTTGCCCAGTATAAAGACACCGATACGACACGCATGTCAGCGCCAGTGACAAAAAAATCTCAAATGATTGATGTTGAATATTGTCGTATATTGTGAAATTCGATATCTACCGATATCGTTATCGGTATAGTTTCAGTATCGGTACCGTCTAACGTGAAAACACCCATCTTTGTCTAACTGTGAATATAAGTGAGAGATCTGTGAAATTTTCGATTCTAGTAACTCAATGAATGTGTTTCATTCTTAGTAACTCGAAGTCCAAAGTGTTATCAAGAAAGTCCAAACAAATCATTTAACATGCAGACACAATGGATACAAACAAAGCGTACAATTAACCAATATTATGACATTTTGTTGGACATTTACGTCAACTACAAGTGGCCGTAACGAGCGGAATAACAATGCCCTTTCAACTTGTCCTTCTACAAGAACGGAACGCAAAGAAAAATAAACTGTAACAATATTGAGTTTTCTAAACCACCGGGTGGAACCATCTTTACAATAATCATAAAATTAAATCAACTGCTTCCAAAATCAATATTGACGTCTTACAAAAACAAGAAATCAAGGAAATGAAACGACGCGTCTTGATTTCATAAAATTACGAAATTTTAGAATAATTAACTTATTCAGACCGTCGCCCCTTTTTCCTATAAATAGACGGATAAACAGTAGCTGGATAACGAAAAATATTCATACCTTATTCCGTCTCAGCCTACGATAAACGCCTCGATAAACACCCAGTATTTTTGATGAATCGTTCGTTTTTCGATTCATCAAAAATACTGGGGGTTACGCGAAAATATGAACGGTTTAAATTACATGGTGAAGGATTTTCCATAAATAACTCCAGACGTTTTTTAATAGAAGGTGTTCCTCGTTTCTCTACCGACGACGTGTCGCGGAGTTTTGGAAAATGTCATTCACGCTTAATGAAATCTGTTCAGAAATAGTCGTGTCGTAGTAGGAAATTCATCCGTAGCTATTAATAATGTACAAGGTTTAAATACTAATATTCTATTATATTTAAAACTGGCTGTTCCCCGCGATTTCGTCTACATATATGTACTTGTCTTATTAGTGTTCTGCTGCAATAGTAAAAATCAGTCTTTATCCATTTATGCTACCTCTTTTGTAAAATTTCATAGCGACCCGTTCTGTGGTTTAGTAGTGATGAGATAATAAACAGACAGACAGAATTACTTTCGCATTTATAATAGTGGTTTAATACAAAAGGTATTAACGAACCTAACTAAGCGATTCCAATGGTCAAATCCTGAAAAATAAAAAGCCAAGGAAAATCCTCTCCGATAAATTATTTTAATCACCCTGTTAATAAAACGGCATATTGTATTCAAAGCCATTGTTATGACCACAGAACATAGAATATTATGTTATGACCATTCCATTGAAACAATTGTGGCCATTCAATAGGAATACTTTCGTTCGAAAAGATCGTTCAAATAACTCTTCGAATGAATGAACGAATTCTTGCGACAGTAAGGATTGATTTTCAATATCGTTCGGGATGGAACTTTCTAATTTTACGTCAACTTTATATTCCATTGTTGACTTTTAGTACATATCCCTTTTATCCATTCCTTTTTTCCTACATCACAGTATAATTTCGACTATTAGATATACAATATTATCATACATTGCCTGCCTCATCGATTTAGTGGTCGTAAGCGCGGCTGCCAAACGTGAGGTTCTGAGTTCGATTACCGGCAGCCTAATTACGTAAAAAAGCGACAGCAACGCGACAGCCACGTGACAGAAATCTCACTGTCAGCCAATACAATGATATGACACAAAAATGATGTTTGACAGAAGCTATCGCGCGATGTACGCCTGTCGCTAAATCGGTAATTATGCTGCGGATCTGGCAAAGTACTATTGGGTTTTTCTGCATGGAAATTCTCAGTAGCACCATTGGATCTGGAACTGTGCCTGATAGATCACAATAGGCTCACGTGACTAGACATAGGTGAAATGTGGGTGTATAATACTATACCACTGCCTAATCCTTCGGAGAATATAGGCATAATGACATGTTAAGATTTTCATAAAAAATCTACCACGATAAATTTGAACATTTTGTTCTTCAAGTCGTATGAAATTCAGACAGATTTTCAGTTTTAACTCCGCATGGCTTTCATGGGGAATGTCCATTAGGCATACATTAACTGAACATCATGGTAATTACATCATGGGGTTCGAACCATTAAGCGATCCACAGGATGGGCCATTACCGCGTATTTAATGCCTCGCAAACTTCACACCCTAACTTTTTACTGTATAACAATGATTAAAAAGTAACACATAGAATTGATTAATCATTCACCTCACTTCACCACCATATCTCCCCACCAGTTGTTGTGTATGGGCTACACAACCACGTAGATATTGTTCTCACAACTACCGCTACAATATCATTGCCGCTCACGCTGTCAGGCTTGAGCAATACACCTAGTATTGCTGATTTGAATGCATTTCTTAGTATAGCCGTTGACACTGCTGACTATCGTCCCGGCCACACTTCTTAGGCTGTATGCCCATTACTGCTGCTGCAGCGTGTCCCTGTCCACTGAAGTGGAGCGCCACAAAGGCACGATTCTAGAATGACAAGATACATGCAGAGGCACCAGATTAGCGGCAGCCTAGGCCGCATGCCCGCGGCACCCCCCTGCCTCCTAAATCTAATCTCTACGAAGCTATGTCCACCAAAACTGAGCATTCTATTGGTTATTATTTTCTTAGCTGCGCACCGCTACGCAGCTCTCCACTCCAGTGGAATTGACGAGCTTAGACATCTTTCACGACACCCATTTTCAAAGAAAGGCCTATTTTATACCTAACACCTCGTGGCAAGAACTAATAAAAAATAAGTCAAAAGTCAAGTGAAAATATTTATATAATTGATAAACCAAAAATTCTTAAATACTCTTTCACATTTCGTCTGAATCTATAATTAATTATGCGAAGATACTTATTTTCTAAAAAGCCTTTCGCTCTAAAGTGTTGACAGACTGCTTTTTTTCTGCTCGATCGACAATGAATTCGAAATGAAGTAAGCCAAACCGACCGAAATGGTAAAATTCTTTTAAAAAAAAAGAAAATGTCTGCAAACCCTAAAATGCTAACGATAAGTTTTCAGCAATGGATGAAGAACTTTTATGCGTAATATAATTTAATACACGTCAGCCGAACGAAGTGTGAGAAGAATATACATGTATATTTTGACAGCTTCACTTTGAAGCCGAATAAAAATATTCGGCTCATCCATCAAATATGTTTTCTTCTCGCAAACCCAAATGTATGTAAATTATTTATCGGAACCAAGTAAACACATCGTGTTCCTTTTAGCATAGAAGACGGGAATTATGATTAACTTTTAAACAAGCTTTCTATATGAAAAATATTACTAGCTCGTACTACTTTGCGTAGGTACTACTAACGCGAATAACTTGGCGCTGCTGCCATAACAGTATAAAGCTATTATAATGTAAGAAATTAATAAAGTTAAAATTAGAATTTCTAATGTTTAATTTATTTAAAAAATATGCAGTGTTTCTTTATATACTCCTAGACACCAGTTAATTATTTTAAACAAATTTTTGCACACCTACCCTACTAACTACTCTAATTGGTTCTTAAGTTTTGTTTAGTATTGTATTTTCTCTGTAAGTGATTATTGTAATCTTTTGAGAAAATAAATGTATTAACCGTATTTGCGTTACAGTGTGCATGCTCATTTCAGCCCAACGCACTTTGTAACTACTGAGAACTCTGCTTGCCTACAGCAAACTTCACATAAACAACCGATTTGAAATTCTGTAATTTGACAGAATTTATCCAACAATGTCTTCAAGTTTGAATCACAGAAACTTATAAAAATCCCTCTTTACTTATCTTCGGTACGATAAGTCTATAATGATACACATGTGCATCAATATGTGTTGTCAATAAAGTCTGTCTCTATTGCGCCTGAAGCGTAAAAGTATGACGCTGCCACTAATAGCTCGATAAATCTTCCAAGCCTCGGTTGCAGTTTGCCAATAAGCATTATTTGCCAACACAAAAGAGTCCATATCAGTTTATAGTCAATTTATATTTTTCTCAAATTCTCACAACTCAGTAGCGTCTAGACAAAATATCAGTATACATATTTAAGATTTTCTGCAGACACAAGCAACCGCGGTATCTTTAGTATTGTACATAAAATGAAAATATTTTAAGATCGGAAGGTCAGAGCTCCCTTAAATTGGTGTAGCCTGAAATATGAGAAAAATACCTTTCAATAAACCAACTGACTTTAAATTCGTTTAATTAAATATAGTACTTAGCTAAATGGGGCGCAATCTACCCAAGTTAATAAAAATAATCAAAATTTACCTTACCAATAATAATTCGCCGAATAGCGATTATGGGAGGAATTCTATTTCAAGAAAAACCTTCTCAGAAATGTTTATAGCGACTTATGTTTAGGCAAAGTTGAGTTTTTACAATCAGTGTTGTTAAGTATAGAATAAATATTGTTTATTGTTTATTGGCGCATTGCCATATGGATTTGACATATTAACAAAATACTCCACCAATCTTCTCCATAGCGTTATCCCAGCTGAGCCTCACTCCATTCCCTATAATTTACCAATCGCAATTCAACTTTGACTGGTACATATGTTACTGTACCGCAGTGTCTACATGGCTCAGTATAATTAGTAATACCTCCATTACTAGTATCTACAGTACAAAATTCATTCCCTTCCCATTTTAAAATCGTTGACAAGAACAAAAACCTTTTTCGAAAAAACCAGCCACATGTTTCACATTAAGCAATCCTCGTTACGCATTTACCTTTCGAGTGATTGAATAAGAAATATTCAAACCTACGCTAATTGTAAACAAACGACGTAAACAGACATTCGAGCTGATAAACAACAGAATCTATTACGTAAGTATGATGCAAGTAATATGAACGAGAACTAAGATAAAAAGGTCTATTCTGTAAGGCACGGCTATAATTAATGGAGGTATGAAAAAATTATAAACAAATGAAAGTTATTGAACTAAGTAAGTTTTGTATTAAGTCCAAAATATGGACGAGAAAGAAAACATGAATAGTGTATGAGATTAAAAAAGCATTCAAGTCAGATAGATGTATGATCATACAAAATACATTAAAATATTATATAGTTACCTATCACTTTCAGGTGAAACACAAATGAGGTTGAAGAAATTTGATGTATGAAAATTACAACCTCATTTTTCACTTTTATATTTTAATTGAATTTAGCCAGTGCATTGTGGAATTGAGCCAAATATTAACTTGTTAACTCTCGGTCGTTTCGAGATATTAATATTACATAACATACTCGTAACTTACAAAACAAAGCATCACGCCTGTATCAAAGAAAGAGGTGTAATTTTTTACATCCACGTTTTACCTATGCTGTTACTGAGTCTCATGTAAATAGGGGGCGTCCCATGTACCGGCACAGTACTAGACTCCATGCTGCTACTGAGAATTTCCATACAGAAAAACCCAATAACACTGCCCGAACCGGGTATAGAATATTTGTATCGTAGGTATAGAGCGTGGTGCATATATCTATACCCACTTTTTTATACAAATTTTGTGTAAAAATGTGAATCCACAGTGAGCTCTGGGGATTAGGGAACTAATTGAGTTTTGGACGACCCTGTCATTAATTAAACGACGGTCCACTTTGTTTAACATCGATAAAAAGCTGTTTTCGACCTCCATTTACGGTTTTAAAAATGTATTAACTATCTAGGTATATACCTAGAGACCCGATGATAAAATAAATGATTGAATACGTGCATCTTCATTAACATAATAACTATCTACTTATCACAGTTACCTATAAATAACTATTCACAGCCATAAACTTATCAAAATGACACACGATAATCCTTCTTACATAGTTTCTCAATTATGGTGACTAGTGAGTTAAAATACCACAATATTTTGTCAAATTTCAAACATTATCAACAAAACTTATATAGCACCTTATGTCACACGCTATAAGGTTCAATATTCCATATTTAGTTTACTAACATTTTAGCATGTACAAGCGAATCGTGAGGAAAACAACCTTGTTGCTCCAGTGAACAATTAAATGCCGGAGGACTTATAATGTAAGACGTCAGGTCACTAAACTGTCCCTCCGATTTCTGATTTCACTGAACTTTATTCAATAAATAACTTTGTACTAACCATAATATTTGTATTAACAATCTTATCGACGTTGGTAACGGAAAAGTTTCAGTAAAAATAGTCGAGTTTGTTACCGACCAAAAGTGTTCAAGTTTTAATCGTATTTTTCATTGGAGTCGTGCCACTTGGGAGTTGGTTCTTAAACATTTTACTATCCAAGAATGCGAAGAAACGCCAGCGCGTTTGCTTTAGAGACTTCATTAATAAACTATAACATACATCTTTTTGAAAACTGATCGCTACTGGGTCCGATTCCTAAGCCAGGAAAAGTATTATGATTTTCCATATAGACATTCTCGGTAGCAGCCTGAGCTTTGAAATTGGCGTACCTACTCATACTACTTTGAGCTCAATACGGCAGAATAGGAAGAATAGAGGTCCAGGGGTCCTGGTGGCGACAAAACCTTGTTGAAATCTTTTCAAAGATTCGTCCCAATTTACCCCTGAATCCGTAATCGCTCCATACTATCGTACCTAATTACTGACGGCTTCGATATGTTTTTCAATTACTCTGTATGTATTATACAAATATGTACCAGGTACATATATATTTGTATACATTGTAGACTTTTTATGTTTGTATTTCGTCATAAACATCCCAAGAGCTTGGCAAAATTGTGTGGGACGGATGATTTGCTCCCAAATAAATATTGTAAAGAGCCCAGGGATATTTCGTTTGAACACACGTGTGCATAAGTGTATTGAGGTGTTTACATTTGATCTTATTTTCACGAGATACCCACAAAAACATTTGAAGCATCTTTGGGGAACATAATACGCTATATGCTCATTGTTCTAATGGTCATAAAAACGACTGTTAAGCATAACATTACGTAAATTTTATTCTCAGCTTGGACAGTCGTATTATTTTTTTCTGTTAGTCGGTAGTTAAGAATATTGTGGCCAGGATAGCAATAGTATTATTTATACGAACTCACATACAACGAATATTAGCGAAAAAGGACGCACGCAAGATAAAGACAGGATAGATTTACTCCCACAGGGATGAGGCGGTCTATGACCGAACCAATTGAAAACAAAGTAAGACCTCGTCTATCGTGGGCGTTATAACAGGTGACTTGGATAAGGCCAGTTTATCGACAGCAACACCCACTTGTACACAAATAACACTTTACTACGAGAATAAGGTTCTCTCAAAGGAAGATAACCTAGTAATTATTAATATATTTTATGTATATATTATACATAGATATATTATTCATAAAAATTCAAATATGATTGAAAAAATATCTATAATTACATAAATTTATGAGATTATAGAGCTGTTAAATATGTGAGGAGGGGCAAAGACAACTATCAAAAACGCTGGCTAATGGCTAAACACACTACTTTATTGCAAAGAAAAATGTTACACGCCGGGATGCTGCTACCGCACGCACACATACATAACAAGAGCTTTTAGGAATTAGCTTATAACGGTCATGCGACCAAACTCTACTCTCTAACAAACTAAATCTCTCGTTTGTAAACACACAATAAGAAAATTAAGAAATATATTTACGTTTACTAATTATACGTAGGAAATAAATTGAGTAATTTATTTATATATCTTAATTTTCTTAGTCTTAATTTCTCAATTTATGATTTTGATCTTTGACGGAAATGATACCTACTAATCTTTATGTATAAAATTCCGGTGCGTAATTCTTCACCTCCTAAACGGCTTGATCGATCGTGATGTTTTTTTTTGTGGCGTGGTTGAGATCCAACCTTTATTTTTCGACAAACCTTTTTTTTATTTTATATATTTTTTATTTCGCATATAAGAATACATGTAACTCACGCGGACGAAGTCGCGGGCATGTAAGCTAGTATACTAAGTACCTAGTAGGTATCACTTACCAGGCGTTTTACTTGTTCATACATATATGTAGTTAGCACAACTCGCAAAATACCAAAAAAATAATTCCAAATCCCAAACAATTTTATCCATTGACGTTCGCTGATTTAGTCGCAAAAATAGACTCATATGTCCTTATACAAAAAAGTGACTGACTGATTGATTTATCGATGCAAGAAACTCACATTTGTGAGAAAAAGAATCGGTGAGACAGAATGTCGATGGCTGTCAGAATAGATGAAAGATTGTCGGATTTACAAAAGTCTGACATGCACGCCCTCTCGTTTCGTCATGAGCATTTTTATTAAGTTAATTAATTAAGAATTAATATACCCCATGTGTAGTTCGTTGATTAAATTTTGGTAGTTGTGGGAAACTTTTAGCCCTAAGCGCTAAATTAGCGAACAAAGAATATGTAACAAGTTTAGAATAATTCCATAATTGTATTATAAATAATAATATACTTTGTTTGGAAACAATGAAACAAAAGACTACTTAATCTGAGAGTCATTTTTGTACCTTTTGTAATGTTTATTTAACAAAGGAACTTAATACCATCTCAAAAACATCCAACCGTTTATATTTCCCTGATGTTTGAAAACATTTTTTAACTCCAATTTATTCAGCCTCAGACGAAAATATAAAAAATATGTAGTGTAGGGATCAACTTTTATGCCAGACCTACTTATAACTTAACATAAAGGTATAAAAACAAAACAGCAGAACAACTGTTTTATTTTGGATGAAAAGCCTTTCATCTGTGTGGTAAAATAAAGTCTGCAAGAAACTCCACGGACATAAAAAAGAATTGTAGATAAGAGAATACATGAAAATTTTGTTGTACACAGGAACTTTATTACTAAAAAGATTTAGAGTGCAAAGGTGAGTGGAGGAAAATGTAAAAAACGTAGCATTTTTTCCTTACATTATACTCGTGACCTCCCAAAACTTCATTCGTGAGCTTGTTTTATATTCTTGTGGAATCTTATAATAAAACGAAAGCGAGAAGGTCTACTTTCTTGTAGACTACTCAATGTCTTACAAGGTATATGAATCGGTGATATGAAATGAATTTTCTAATATATTACTTACTCTCGCTCTTAATAAATAAAAGCATACAATAAAACAAAATTTGTATTACATAATATGGACTCAAACCTACACGCATTTGTTTTCCTGTGTAGTTTATAAATTTACGTCCTGATTTGAGAATCAAACCCACGTGTCCGATGTATACGTACCAGTAAACTCACGTAGCCATGTATACCGTTGTACGCCATAATGACATCCCTGAAGTCACCCTCGCAATAGCCGCACGTGTCTGGCTTCAACGTAAGGTTCAGTCTACTCTTCGCGTCCCTCATCATCTTCACCAGCAGTGACTCCATCTCATCCCCCCGACCCCCCCTGCTCGCCTGCTCTCGCAGCACAGACACAATCTGTGTCTCATTGATTCCACTGTCCGAGGCATTCCCAGACGCAGCTAAAATCTCCTGGAATATTTCCAAAAGCGTCTGCGATTTGTTAGACATCTTAATAGAATTCTTCAGTGATTCCTACAATTAGTCCAGTGCTGTTCAAGTTAACTCATCGTTCATAGCTGTTCTTTTTGTGTTCGCAACATTTGCAACCTGAAACAAGATTAATGTTCGCGTTAGAGCAATTTTTATTTCCACTGGGATAAAAGTAAATCATTTTACTATCTAGAACAATGTCATAAAATTATTATAATGATTGCTTGAGGGATAGTGATTAAAGTTTCACTTGCGGAGCGGGAAATTTGCAGCCTAATAAGGACCCTTTTGTATTAAAAACAAGCGTTAAATTAAATTAAAGAAAAAGATATGTTTACTACATCATACATACAGGCGTGTTATGTATATAATTGATAATAAATTATCATATTCATTGAGTTACACATAGGTAAATTGCTCACTAATTAATATAAAGTTGTATTTAAGTAGTTCAAGTGTGAAGAGAATACCGTAACAAAGAAACCTTTTCTGCTTTATTCAATTCCGGAACTAACATAACTGAGCCTTAACTAAACGTTCTAGAACTTCGAGTGACTTTCCAACGCTACTTTCAACCAAGTCAGTCGTTAATCCTCATTATGCAAACCTTTGAGTTAGTTCACACGACCGTTTAGAGTATGATTTCGTATGTCAACACTCGCCAACGTCGATGCTGCGATAACACGGCGTGGAAAAGATACCGTCAGTTTCCAACTAGTCTATCTATCGTTTCATGAGCTATTTATCACATTCCCGTAGCGGTATCGAGCCTGACTACCCAGTGTGCGCTCCACAATATAAGGTTTTGTCATCGGTGGAGCTTCTTTCGTTGCAATTCAAAAGTACCAATGTATTGTATTACTAAGGACTTTCATACAAAATGTTACAACCACCTCCGTCAGCTCTGACATTAATGACAACGCCCATGTGAACTGGTGCTTCAAAAGTTTACCTCACATAGCAAACTCGTTATAGGTCACTGGGCCTTCCACTTCATAATTAATACTGGTTTAACTCGGAAATATTAATCTCCCGACTTTATAAAAGACATATCTTAATGAAAACAACACAAGCAAATATTAATTTTATGATTGCTTCCTTTTCCTGGCAATATTCCAGCGGTTTGCGGAGAGCTGAGATAACAATCTGAAAGTCAACATTTAATTGTTATTGTATTGTATACGTTACTATTATTAATTTTTTGATTATACAAATTTTTTTAATTCTGAAACATTATTTTGAACTATGATGGTATAGCCATTAACGACCTAAAACATGCTGAAGTAGGGTGAATGCAGAAGACAGGGGTTCGAAAATTGTAGCACATAAAAGAACATTTATCCAGTTAACGCATATTGACAGCATAATGAAAAGTAAAAAAATGGAACAAACTAAAATTAAATCGAAAATGAATTTAAATACTTATAACTAGCAGTGGACTGCGATGGGCTTGTTTGATTGATCGATCTCAGTTCTTGGCTTTTACTTCTTCAAGTCGACACGAGCTATCTTTATATGAAAATCGCTCTTGTCGTAGTAGAAAGATTAGCCAGTCAGCGATTATTGTTTGGAGGCTGATTGCCCAGTGTAAAAGATTTCGTCTCACGGGTAGGCTCTGTTCATATAACCTAGCTGTATACTTATATACACAATGACTTTCAATAAACAAGTATTATAACCAGAGTTGTTCAGCTTCATAAAGCTTACGAGCTACTTTTAATGAAAAGCTATCCAAAACTAAATCTACTTGTGAGTGTATAATGAAACCGTCCATGTTTTAATTTATACTTTTTTCGTTAAGCTTTCTAACATTAAGGCTTAATTCAATTCGATTACCCAATCGACAAAAACATGAATGTTTTTAGAAAAAGGAGAGAGAAAATGTTGAATTTACAATTTATTTGTACATTAATTTTGTGTAACAAAGTTGCATATTCAAATTCAGGCATCTCGAATTAAATAATATTATTTACAAAAAATATTATTAAATAATAGTACCTACTTTTTGTAAATAAATAATATCAGTAAATTAAATTTCCACGGGATGCCAACCACGAATTAGCAAAAATCCTCGGCTCCCGAAAATGTGGTATTTCATTCGAATAGATTTTAAAGCGTTTTAATCATAAATCTTGAATTTTCTGTACATAATGCTTATGCAGTAATATTGTGCAAACGTGTAAAGTTCCTCATGTAAGGATAATAACGCTGATAATAACGATCCTACATAAACACCTTTCGTCTAATTGTATGTATGTGAAAAACTGCTAAATGATTGAGAAACAACATAGAGAGAAACATAGATATTTCTCAAAATATTCACTCACTTTAATGTAGGTTTTTCCTACACGTGAGAAACTTCAAGAGATACCTAAAGCTAGGCAGCCATAACTTACGCATTTATCAATTTTCCTATCACCTATACACATCCGTACCGTGGGATTTCACTGAAGAATGCCCTAACTCTTGTTATTGGCACTTTTCGGGGCTATATTAACATACTTGGGATTTAAAGATCACAATGTAGGTAAAAAATACTGATATACTACCACATTTGGTAAGAGTTGGTTTCAATACTCAGAAAAACGCTGGGATGAAAATATTGCTTATGCAAATAAGGGAATAGTTATTTGTTATACAAGAGTGCAAAGTTGCTTTTTAACCGCGTGCTCAATTTTGATGACCGAGCAAGCGAAGGATTCTAAAATTGAATCACGAGCGCAGCGAGTGATTCAAAACTTAGAATCCTGAGCGTTAGCGAGGGAATCAAAAGAGCACGAGGTGAAAAATCTTTGCACTCGAGTGCAACACGTAACTTTTCATCCCACCTCAGCGAGGAAATGACTAAATGCAAAAATAAAAAACATTTACAATCACAAGATACTTTTATTTCAATTTAGGTATTAACTACTACATTATGATAGGTAAGTATTACAGAATGATCTTTAAGTTATAACAAATAACACTTAGGTATAATTAAGAAAAATTGAAAGTAACGTTGCTACAGTTACTTATGTTGAGTGTAATATTTTTGTTAGGTACTGTAATGTTGGTGTTAGTGACTTGTGTACTGTTTTTCGGTAAACTATCTGTCATACTTAATAGTTGTACCGGATTTTCATCGGATTCCCTTGGCGTAAATGTTGGCGAGAGAGGGCGATGGTTAGGTGTTTCGTAACGGCTCATTTTTGATGTAGAAGGACCAGTCCAAGGATCTGACTGAGGCTCTTTCAGTGTAATGGCTCCTACGATGCCTTTACATATTTTAGACTTATTTTGGATGGAATCCTCTATGTATCCCTCTACAACCGCATTGGACTTCCAGCCTCCATGGCGCTTAAGGGACAGGAGATCAGCTCCTGAATCGGCCAAAAGTGTGGCTGAAGTTCGTCGGAAACAATGACCCGTGTACAACAGGGGTTCTGGAAGTTCAAGAAATGTTGCTATTTCTCGTGGGATACTGCCAATTTTATTAGCACCCATAGGCTGTCTAACACACTTTCCGTTGCGATACTGTAGAAAAAATCGATTGATTGGAGTGTTAGGCGGGCGTAAGGCTTGATATTTCTCAACAATTGTTACGTATTTCTTGCGAATGACGAAGTTGCGGTCTCTTTTTGTCTTTGTATTAGGTAAATTAATTAATAGTAAGTCATCTGAATGTTTCTCAATGTTTTTGACATTAAGTTGTGTTAGTTCATTAGTTCGACATGCTCCGTTTATACCAATAATAAGAACAACCTGTAACGTAAAGAGTATTGTAGTAGATAAGTTAATAAAATTGATATGCATGCATAATAGAGGGGCTCGTAGCTACATAGCTGCTGCGTAGAATAGTAATTGATCTGCGAGGTTAAGCAGCGCTAGCTAAGGTCATTCCTTGGATGGGTGACCGTTATTTACACATCGAGACCCCTCCGTGACTCGGAAAGCACATTAAGCAGTTGGTCCCGGGTGTCATACGAATACCTATGACAGTCGTTACGGGTGTCAGAAGCCCAAAAAATCTGATAACCAGTTTAACCTTCGAGTATCAGTGTCTCCCAGTAATTGGGTGGTGGAGGTCTGATGGCAGTCGCTTCATGTAAAATACTGATATTCAGCCGCAACCGGTTAGACTGGAAACCGACCCCAATGTAGTTGGGAAAAGGCTAGGCAGATGATGATATGCATGCATAATTATGCCTATCAACATCTACTAAGTACGTATTAGATTATGTTAATTAGTTGATTAATATACTTAAGTAGATACTGAATGTGCAACTGACTTACTTTTGCCGCCAAATATACGGAATCAGGTGCTTCGTTAAGAAACTTTTCAATTTCAGATGCTGTTAAAACATTCGATTTTTTTGGTTGATGACCAGATGAGGCTCTTTTTAAAAATGCCACTAATTTAGGATAGGTGTCGATATGTATGTCTTTTTTCATCTTAATTGTTGCTTTTAGCATTGAATACATACTCCATAGAGTGCTTGATTTCTTGGTCTCGGATAATTCAATAAAATATGCCAGCAAAACGTTTTCTGAGAAAGTTTTTGCTCCTTTACCTAGTCGCCACGTGTTAAACATATCGTACTGTTTCAAATACTTCTCGCGTGATTGTTGAGGGAGAAAGCTCATTTGCGCATTATTAACAGTTTCAGTCAATTCTGTTGGCGTCAAATAAACTTCCTCGTCGCTAGAATCACTCATTTTAGGTTTTTCACTTGTTTTCAAGTTTCTTGTTTTTAATAGGTTTTAACAATATGACGTGAAAAGAAAAGGGTGCGCGCAAAGCAAATAAAAAAAAAAAGTACACCAAGAAGGTACCGAGTCTGAGTTTTTAACAAATTAAAAAAGGTTATATGATAAATTCGGCACCATGGAGGTAGAAGTAAATAGGTTTAATGATGTTTTGAATTCACAAACTTAGTGCACACGATGTTCCAAATTCAATTTTACTTTATCCTCTAGCGGATAAAAACGGCTTTTGCACTCAGATATCGAAGAGCAAAAATACTCTTTCCGAGATGGTGGGATGAAAAGTATTTTAAATATTGTAGATAGGATATTGCTTCAAGGAAACATTCCTTTATTTCTTGAAGTACGATTAAGTAAGCATTCAATTTCTTTTTAAAGTTGCTTTCCTCATGTGTGTATCGAACCGATCAAATGTAAATGATGATGCCGATCAAAGTGGTCAATCTTAAGAATTAATTCCTTCTAAATAACATGGTATCTATTGTTAAGAGCTATAAGTACTCGGCTAAATAAACTTTAAAGTTCGGTATCTCTATTATGACTTTACAATTATATACTCGCTAGTGATCATTGAACTACATATATGAATACGAACATTGTTAGTTTAGTGAAGTAGCTGCTTGAGACGCCCTTGGTTTCATACTAATATTATTTGATAGTCTCTAGCTAGAATATAGAGTTGTTAACTCAGAACAAAGGTACAAACCCGAAAATTAATAAAAGGACAAAATTATCTTAAAGTTGTTGAAAGTTCTTGTTTCGATCTACATACATTAGAACCATTCTGTTTAGATTTCTGTGGCCCGTATCGCCACCAAACTCATAATTAATTAGACCTAAATTCCTAGCAATTAGACCTACAACTAGATAAAACTGGTAGGCAAAATTATCTACATAAGTATTTCTAAGTAAACCCTTGTTACGGAGAAAGTTTTGAGGTTGTTATTTCTATATGTAGACTCTAACATATGTATATTAGACAATGAGAAACAGCCTATCATTTAAGTACCTAAACTTTGATCATTATATTATCAATTTCCACTCCCTCACAAGAATCAAATCACAGTAAAAATTGTTCAAACAACGTCCAGTCACACAAAACCCAAAAAATAGTACTTTCTGTCTTTTACTTACGAGAAAATATTGTTCGAAGTCGACTTTTACTTTACCGAAATACAATTGTACCCTCAGATATTTTATGTACTTTATATGTTACAATGACCAAATGGTTGCCGTTTGGTTGTGTACAACCAAATGGACTATTTTCGTTCAGAGTTCAGGATCAGAGACTGTATTTTCGTTTTGCCCTGTTTGTGCCAAATTCGTGATTATTTAAACACCGTTTTGGGAGGTAGATCACATTTTTGTTACTTACAAAAACTTACAAACAACAACAATATATAAACAATTTTAGGTTTTGAATATTTTTGGTTTATACTATGTATGAGCTATTTTCAAGATTGAACAAATATTAGTTTGGCACAGAAGTTGTTCCTGGTCTGAGTGTTTATGTCATATATTATGAATGTTTGTATTTGTAAACGTATCCAGGATTCAGGAATTACTCTTAGTGTGGGGAAAAGATGCGTATAAGATAAATAAAAATATTTAATATATATTGTTAAACGTACACCTCACTGCCAATTAGATTGTACTATCTACCTATTATTATACCACTTAATGTAATATGCATACCTACATAATTACATATCTATTATTATTTTGTTGCTGTACCCTTACCAGGTTTCTTGTTTAACCTTATTATAAATGTAACACATGAATGCAGTAAAGAACTTGAAAAGTTTAAAAGAGTCTTCTCTCTTGAAGCAATAAAACTAAAATTTAATGTAGGTAAGTAGATATACCTACAATAAAAATGGTTCATCTGAATTTTATTCAACGCTTATCAATTTATTTTACATTTAAATTTTCCATGACAATTGTTGTTTTTTTTCCTGGTGCTGATTTTTTATTTCTTAGTAGCATACGTGTAGGTACATTTCGAAGCATCTAATATTATTTATATCATTGAACGTACCAGCATTCTTCTCTTTTGAGTAAATGGCACAAAAACATAGAACGTCAACCTTTTGCATAGAAACAAATGAATATTTTATGTAGCATATTTACGATAAGAACTAAAATATTGAACTAAAAATCCAGGACTCTCCGTTGTGTAACGCAAAAGTAAAGCACCTATGAGATATCACAGAGGGTTTTACAGGCCGTTTCGCAATGATTTACTAGCTGACCACAGTTTTTATTCTACCATAAAGTTTAAGGGATAACTTCGATATTATAAAAAATAAACTTTACGATATCACATAGGGTATACCTAAGAGTATTAAAACGAGTCCAATATACCGGTGCACAGTGTCAAGGGAATTTCCATTCAGCCACGTGAACATAAAAAAACTTTTCGTTTGCCGTCTCACGTTAATGTAATCGCAGTTCGGTTGAACCTCTTTATGTTATATCGTCGCATCAAATTTTGTGGACGTTTAACGACATACGAATTTAATTGAATTCAAAATATTTTAAGGGTTGATCCTGTTACGATGACTGGATTAAAGGTTTGCCACATAAAAATGTAAGGGAATATCAATAAAATCTGGAATTGCTGCACCGTTAGTTTAGTGGTTGTAGGCGAAGCTGCTAAGCGTGAGGTCCCGTGTTCGGTTCCCGCGTCAGGCAAAATGTTATTGGGTTTTTCCGACCGGATGAAATTGTGCCCGATAAATGGCCGTAATAGCTAGTAACAGCATTCGCAAAATGTGGAAATACAATTAATAGTGCATATTCTGCCTAAGCCTAAGGGGAATAAAGCCGTGATGCTATATATGTACAAAACACCGGGTTTAATTACCAAGTAATTTAAAAAACACGTCGACCACGCCGTCCACATTTCCGTGAAAAAGAAATTATCACCCAGTGTGCTGTTCCCATTTAAATTTAAATATAGCTTGTTCTGCTCTAATACGTTTAAATTTGAGGACTCAACGGTATTTACGAGACGTAATAAAAGGATTTGTTGCCTCTTTCTTGCCAAATAAAAATCGAATTCTTTTCAGTTAGCATTTTCCCAGTAGATTTCACTATTTTTAACTGATTTTGCCTAATTTGAGTGCAGTATATTGATAACATTGTTTCATGTATGCAATATTAAATGTTCCCAAAATAAACCTAGTACTTATGACAGGACGGAACTTTTCTGTATTGAAAATGGCTGTTAAAATCTCCTTTCATCCTTGGTATAATTTGAAAATGTTGATTAGTTTTCAAAATTTTCGGTATAGTGGTCATATTTTTATAATATAATTTTTGAAATCTAAGTACCTACTGTTCTTATGACATAGGGGCTTATTTATTTGACGACGGCTCTGATCGCAATTCAACTGACCCTTCACTGCGGCCTGGTGGGATCCTGGCGGATGAGTCAAATTCCCAAAATTTTCCAGAATTTTGCTAATTAACATTCTCACCATCATATATATAACTATATTATTACAACCCTTTATTATTTCATGGCATGTTTTTTCAACATATCTACATATAGGTATGCCTCCTTTCGGATCGGAAAGGGTTTTTGTAACGCACTGTATGATTGAAGATTTAAAACAATAAAATAAATGAAAATATTTCTTTAACTACAAGCAAGAGAATATTGTACCTAGTAATAATATCTGACAGATTCCCTAAGCTCTCATGACGTGTGGTGTGTACCGCAGACCTCGGCCGGGTTTAGATGAGGTCTGCGATGAGATCGACTAACGACTCACTGAGCAAACACAAGATATTATTACTCCATTGTACATAATCAATATCATAGTTCCTTAAGATTAATCGAATGTCAATATTATTAACCACATTAATTTTAATGTTAGCAGATAAATTCTAATGATGATCCACATACTTTTGATGTTTACTGTACAAGTATTTGATCACTCTAGCTTAAGAAAACAAAAACATCTATGGAAGGTAGACTGTGTACAGCCACATTTAACTAGAGTCTGTTTTAAGTTCCATGTAATTGCAATTTTCATGCAATGAAAAGAATTTCAAACTCAGACCTAAAGTCAAAATTAAATGAACTTGTCAGACCTAATTAAATGGGATTTATTTGAGAATTTTAGCAAAGAAACCTAATTAAATGACAGTTGGGCAGACTTGCCAGAATTGTGTAACTTTATTCCGTGATTGGATATTCCAAAGCTATTACAGAGCAGATGGTGCTCTTTAAACTCTACTCTGTTAAAACACCAAGACTTTTGAAGAAAAGAAATAAATTCACAAAGAACACCAACAGGGAGCAAATTTAATCACGGTATTAGGCAGTGCCAGATTAAGCAAGCGCGGGGCCCATAGCAAATTCTATCGGGGGCCCTTGATCTGCTATAGTCTCTTAAGTATAAAGTGACTTTTTGTAGAACTTGTGCGTTTACCGTATGAAATTCTGAGTTATATTTTCTTAATGAGTTTAACCTAAAAAATTACGTTGTGGCGGATGTGGGCGGGTTTGGATACGCGGGGCCCCATTTTGCGCGGAGCCCTTAGCAATTGCTACTCTTGCTACGTGGTTAATCCGGCATTATAATATAAGGTATTAGGTCTATCTGATAATTAAGTGAGTCTGCAAACCTTCTATAACAAAGAATTTCGGCGTTATCATAGTCGCGCAGTTCATAAACCGCGATTAAAATACTACTGCCTCAATTACGAGAGGGATTCTAGTAAAACCCTCTCAACCACAAACATCCCGTCAAATTGTAGATCCCATGATTTCCCTAAGTACTTTTCGTCATTAGGGAACGCTGAAACCTCCAAGTTGTTCGGAATGGGAAGTGCGAAGTTTGGTAATAGCGGCCGACGGCGTTATTGAGAGCAAACCGCCAAATCCGATTCCTTTGATAAACTTGTGACACCTATGTAATATTTGAACAATAAAATGAATTGAAATAAGGGAAACTCCCTTGTTTCAGTTTCCTCAGGAACTAAAATATCAGACTTAAACATAAATACTGAACACAAACAGGGAAATAGATTACGAGTTTGTAAGACAAATTACTCGAATTATACTTACATCTAACATGTTATTTACATAAGGACTTTCATATTGAAATAGGTTCCATTTCAATATGAAAGTCCTTATGTAAATAACATGTTACAGTACAAATAAGTCTTTCATTTTATATGCCGAATAAGGAGTAGGTAATGATTTATTTAGTTCGTTAATGGGAAAACGTCCATATAATCAAATGAAAACATAAACATAATACGTAAGTATGCATATACCTATAAAAAGTATAAAAAAGCAGTTTCAGCAAAAAGACGTCGTATTCAGGTAGCCTATTACAGTTTCAGGTTATTGGCAATACCAGCTGATTTTACAAACCCGGATCATGCCAATCTTCTCCGTACGGTACCATAACGACGCAATATTGCTCACATTATACAACTAACAGTCCGGAAACGTCTCCTGCATATTGTTTTTGGAATTCCAAAATTTAATACTGCCCAGATATAAAATGGAATAAAGTTGCTAAAGTTATGCAATTTAATTTTATGGGGGCTGTTACAATTAGCGTCAAATAGACTGGGACAGTCTACGGTGTCATAGAAAAGTATTTAAATATAGTGGAACAAGACATGGACTTTCTTCCATTAGTGTCGAAGTGCTCATGTTATCGTTACGATATTGTTACAAAAGTTAAGCTAAGTTCTAACACTATCACGTTATAACATGCAAAATCTGTGTATGTACTTTAAGCTTAGCGTCCAAACTTGGCTATATAACATATTTCTTGCCACAGTTTGTAAGTAGTCACTTGCAGTACCAGTTACGCGCTTAGCAACTGAACTAACTACCTGAACACACCGGAAAGATTGTTTTGTGTTTTTTTTTTTATAAAAAATTTAACCCCTCTCTAAAAATTATTCATGTATCGTGGGTGCGTTTACAAAGACAAATATTCATATGCACAAACGACAAGACCCGGAAATCTGTAGATCATAGAAATATTTGTTCCGTGCGGGAATCCCGCGACACGTAGAACATCAGTCAATCGCTCAACCACTGTGCCAATCATCCCGTCAATTGAATTCTTTACGAAACTGTTTTTGTAATACAATACAATATAATTCAGTTGACTGAAAACTTTGTACGTTTACTACGTACAAAGTCTTCAGACAAGTGAATTGTGTTACTGCAAATTGGTTACCGGTGCAAAATATACTTGAAGTGAAACTGCAAGATCCCAAGTTGCGGCTAAGATAAGCCGGGTTCACACCTGCACGCATAGAAGTTTTAACGACATTTTGTTTAAGACTGAAATCCGCTTTAAGTTGAGAAACTAGCTAAGTAATAAACAACTTTATAGCAACAGAACTTTATTTTCTTGGCTATTGTGAAGTAACGGTGCTTATTTTAAGTACGACTCAAGTATGAAGAGTGTTAGGTACACTCTTCATACTTGAGTCGTACTTAAAAGAAAACTTTACAATCAATAGGTGTCAAAAGTTTATTGACCTTATAATGTTTCGGTTTGCACATATTAGTTTTATAACTAATACCCTTTAAGCTAACGTATGTACAAATATGTGTTAACTTGTGTAACTTAGGTAAGAGTTATGTTTTTTTTTGCGTTATTTTTTAATTATCATTATTCTAAGCGTCCATGAATGACAACCTTACAAAATACCCCGGTACGGCTTTAATTAAAGCAAGACTAAACCGAAAATTTTATTTATTAAACGTTTGTCTTATTAATAAGTTTAAAAACTTATTAAAAGGGGTTGTTTGAAATAATAAAAGCTTACTAAGACGTCTTAAAATCCGGGCCTTCCGAATTAATATATTAAAACGTTAATTGTTTTTATAACTTGTCATAAACAAGATTTACATTTTCATGTTCTGAATATATACTTTTTAATGAAAATCTAAGAAATTTACTAAGTATTCACTAAAAATACGAGGCACTTGACGTTATAAGAACACCAGTATTATTAGAGACTTTCCAAAAATTATTTTACGAGCTATTATTCTCGGAACAATTATTTGTGAATATCAAGAATCTTATTAATATAGCACGACAGCTGTTAGGCATATATTATATTAAGTCAACTTGTGTACAGATCAGTACCTACCTAATTATTATTAATCTCAGTACTCCTTCTGTTTCCCTTTTAATTAAGGAATGAAAATCAAATACTGGAGTTTTTGATATTTGTGCTATACCTAAAGCATGTTTTTTTAAGACATAATGCAAATACTAATAAAAATTGTTCCAATGCGTCCATTTCTCCCCGACGCCTGCTTAACCCGTCAAAGTAAGAATTACAAAAAAATTAAAAGATACCGGATCGAAAATTTGCAGTTTTACACTAAAATTACAGACATTTTTGCAGAATACTGAGTAAGGATATGCAATAGCATCAAAGTCAAAATCTAGAAAACATGTCTAAATTCGAAGAAATCCCTCCCCCTAACTAAATTATATTTATTTGTTCAAGAAAATCGTCTGTATCAAACGGAACGCACAGTTTTAAAATACTTTATAAAAGTTTTTTGTTTCACATATTTTTTTACGAAATACTATAAATTCTAATGGCACGTATTTGAACGCTTTTATAATTTAAAAGTTACTCCAATGTTCATTAAAATGGACTTCTTTTCAGCAATCAGAGAAATTTTAATCATGAAACTTAAAATACGATATTATTTTACAGTAACTTAAGTACATAATATAGCGTAATGTGAAGTAGTATATACAGGCAAAGGTGTATATTTTGTGTCATGGAGGTGCTCTCACTACCTAAGTGCTCTCTCAAAAGATTTGATCACCCCAACTTATAATTATCATAAGAGGGTAGGTACAAAGATTCAGCAGTCACCTAATTGTACAAAACATTGTTTCCTTCACATTACATTCCTAAGTATAGTGTAGACCCATATTTACCCTATACCATTAAAAAACGGTGATATAAAAAACAAAGCCCGGATTAACCCGTGCACTTGAGTTAAAGCCTTCCCCGGTAGGCGTGTGCGCAGCTGTCACAACATGCTTATTTATTTACCTTAGTGAACACAGATTTCCACTAACCAAACCTAACACGCCAGATTGCGCTTAGTGTTTCTATAAAGATCCTAAACTCACAGTTACTCGAAATGATTTATTTTAAGAAAGTATTTATCGCCATTATAATCCATATCAAGCGGAACCTGTAGGTATACATGCAATTTGCATAGCAACACATTTTCTGAAGAAACAATTGAATCCAAACTAGGTAAAGAAGAAAAAAAAAAAAGAAAAGTAAAATAGCGATGGCACAGGATAGAATAAGACTGAGATTGCTTCACCAACATGTCGCACCCTTAGACTGAAAGTGATCTAACTCAAAATTCCTGAACAACCAAAACTGACCTTATTGGAAAAAGGATCTTCTTTCACATTATTTGTTAAACATGATAATACATATCAACAACAAACTACAACCACTTAGCATAAGCATAGTATAATGGCAATATCAACAATTAATTAATTAATTAGTAATTATATCGGTCTAAACCTAAGGTGGGCTATGTTTTCGTTCGACATTTGACACTAAGCGCCTGCGCAGACCATTACTTACATGATTATATGCGAAACTCCTAAGTGTGCATCACATAGTAAACAGGACTTCTAAGGCTGCATGTGCTCAGAAAAGGAGTGGAGTGAAGAAGAGAAAAATAACCAATATAATTATATCACGTCGCTTACTCTTCATGATTGACAAGCAGCCTTATAGACAGACTCGTTTTTATTAGACTAGTCTTACTAAAAGGTAAATACAATGCTTATAGCACCTAGCATCGATAAGAAGATCCAAATTCATTATTCTCATACGATTACCACAAGGTAAACCACAAAGTCAAACAAAAAGTCTTTCACAGGCCACCATAAATTCTCTATTATGTTTTGTGGTAACTTTTCAACCGACTTCAAAAAAGGAGGAGGTTCTCAATTCGGCTGGATTTTTTTTTGTTCGTATCAAAAGTTTATTTGTTTTCCCTAATTATCGTATTGTGGTATGCGGTGAAGAAAGGAAAATTCATATCGATTGCGTCGAGTTCAACTATAATTTTAAAACAATAGGTACATTAGTAGTTTGTTTAATTAATTGTTTATAAAATACCTTAATTAAAATTAAAGTTTAAAGAACTTTTAGATTAAAATGAAAATTAAGATGGAATTCAGTAGATTTATATTGAATAAATTTTCAAGTTTTCATTTAAACAAATATTTTGGACTCTAAATAGATAAATTAATTTAAACTATGAAAGTTATTCGATTGTATAACGTATTAAAACGAAAATTATATAAATATTTATTTGGGATAACTTAATACTATATAAATCCTGTCTCTTCATTCGATGTGAGTTTCTTTCATTTAATGCTATCAAAGTCAATGTCATTAAAACAACTTTACCATTTTTTCGCTACAAATACTAAGAACCGATTTTTCAATCGTCAGAAAACATAATTGTAAAGAATAAAATTAATCATGGCAGATTGACGTATTTTCTATACAATAGTTGCTAAACGCAAAATTGAATTTATTTTCTTTTATCTATAGTTATCTGCCGATTGAAAAATCAGCCCTAAATAATGTCAAACAAAACTCGTAATATACTCGTAGCAACCGATCAAAATACCAACTTCCATTAGACAGTTTACGGTTTAATCTATGTGCAGTTTACAAGTGTCGTATAGGTAAAGTACTGTGAACTGGTTCGTCGATTTGCCGCAAACTTTACGTCATGGTCAGTACGAACGATGATAGAAAAATAGAGTTTATTGCATTGTGACTTTCAACTGTTTTACTCTTTACTGATCCCATTGCTGCAAGTGCAGCAACAATGACAAATCCTGTGAACCTTAAACATCAGACAATAAGAGTTATTTATGAATGGACATAATGTGGGCCACGCGGCCCATAGTCGGCTTACGAGGTTCCGTTTACGTGTGTAAAAAATGATACATTTATACAACAGTGTGAGGCAGCAGGTCTTGTTAGTTATTTGTCCATTCAAAAATATTGGCAATGTTACGTATTTTTTGAACATTGGATTTAACGTGACCGTCTATTGTTGCTAATCCTATGTATACCAAAATAACGCTATATGGGAGTGTAATATTAGTTTCAAATGCGCGAGCACAATTTTTCATACATTTTTGTTTAGACGGTGACGATGTTCGATATCGTGGAAAACTCGTACCGATTATGCTGTTTATAAAAATATAAAAATATTCTCCATGTCGCTAGAAAATATACAAGTAGGTATTAATACATCAGCAAGAACAAAGTAATAAGAGCCACTAGTAATGAGTGACTGCCTCATTGGTCTAGTGGCCGCAAGCGCGACTGCTAAGGGTAAGGTCCTGGGTTACAAACCTCTATAAACATCTGCCTAACCCTTCGGGGAATACAGGCGTGATTCTATGTTATGCAGTAATGAGTGTCTGTCACTTGATTTTTAAAAAATATCGTTTATCACGAATATTGATACATTTGCGAGATTTTTTATCAGGTATTTCCTTTCAACTTAATTAAATACCTCCAAAATTGTTCCCGTTTGATTATAGAATACCTACCAAAATTTAATTCAAATTACGAATATAAAAAGGCAAAGACGCGGTAGAGGTTATCATTATATTGTATAAATACATCATTCTGGTAGATCGTTTTAAATTCATGGCACCCAACCGTATATGGGAACAATCTGTTGAATCCCTATTTATATACCTTCACGCAACAATCTAACATACTTAGTTACTAGGTTAACTCATAAGGAAGAAAGTAGCATACTCACTTTTAAAATCAAGATTAACCTTCTCTTCTCCCCGTATTTACTGTAATTTATTATGTGATCTGATTACATAAGTAAGCCAATACCATATACGCTACTTTGTATCAAAGCGGTCATTGTAGATACGACATCCACTTCCAAAGTCATATTTTACCGTACATTAGTAGTTTTGTATACACCTTTGTTCCTAATATCTTTTTCATTCGAAATGAAACAATGGCGGCCGTAAAAGCTGGGAAAATGGCGAAGCTGATGATATATCAGATGGCATTGATGGCGGTATTAGTTTGCGTTGAAACTATCTATATAATATGAAAACCAAACTCATTTATTTACAGCGCAATTAATAATAAAATATTTACAACTTATCAAGGTTTTACCTTGATATTGATACAGTTTTTACCTATTAAAATACCTGTAGGATAAAATGAATTTGAAGTAAAAACGACAGTTCAATTTGAGTCTAGCAAAACAAGTACAATTTGATATAGCAAGGATAGCCTACTGGTTAAACGATGGCATTCCATGCGGCCATCTCTGACTTTATGCGGATCAAGAAGGATAAGATCGTGTGGACTGAAGATGTCAACACGAACATGGTGGCCTGATGCTTCTCACTCTGAGCCCGATGCCCGAGCCCAACATTGGGATAGTTATGAGCTGAAAAAAAAAACAAGAAAAGCTAATTTTATTGTTTCGGCAGTTAACATTTCAAAGAAATTTATTTCGTAATGTAACCTAAGACACTCCTGGGATTCCAACATCCATTACCCATGGAATTAAGCTTTAGACGGAAATAAACGATGCCATAAACACATAATACGTACAAACATCCTTCGTAGTAAGGTAACAATTAAAAACAATCTTTCTCGTATATAATCCCTGTCAGGATGTTCCACGTTTCCCTTGATGCAGAGATATGTTTCCTTTCAAATATCAAAAGGTAAAAACACTGAATTGTTATCGCGAAACTCGTAACTCGTTCTCCACAGTGTTCACTGCTTTTTGCCGCGACTCACTGTCACCTTAACTTCATTAAAAACCAACTCCTCTGCAAAAACACATCAACTGGACATTTTATTACGGAATAAGTTTATTTGCATCTACGAGTTTACTTTTTTTTGGCGCAGTCGCTTGTCGCTTTCTACTCGTGCTAGTTGTGAGCTTCATGCAGGCAGCAAGCATATTGGATGCATATTTGTATTGTCTACAGTTAGTTTCTGGGATTAAATATACGGGAAATAAAACACTGGTGCAGTACTTAGCGCTAGAGCCAGCTAACTGTACCTATTTATCTACTGACTACAACTAGAATCTATTTGTAACAAATACTTTTAGCCAGACCATACAGGATTACCAATTATGATAGGATAAATAGGATATTCAATTTTTCAGAAGCAATTAAAATTTGTTAAATTGGTTTATATGAAGATTGATTATACCTTTCCGCTAGAACGTGGATAATAGCGAATGCGCAATTTTTGTACATTCAGGATCTAAATTTGCCAACGCACAAAACCACAAATCCGCAGTTTCCTTTGCAATAAATTCATACTAAATAAAATAAATTATTCGTTTTTAAAATATTTATATGCAGCTAGCAAGCCCACTACTTTGTCTGCGCGTATTTTTTATTTATTATGCAATTAGTGTTTTTTGGAATAATAAAAATAAGCCTAAGTCCTTCTCCAGCACCCAGGATACTTTTTTGTATACATTCGGTTCAGTAGTTCAGTCGTGATAAGGTAATAACCGGACAGACAGAGTTACTTTCACATTCATAATAGCATGGATTTAAATAATATAAAAAAACCGTCAATTCGATCCCTAGATTTTAAGAAGGCTGCCTTTTAAAATGAACCAACAATCCTACGGATGTACCAACAACTAGTATAACCCGAATAAGACGAAATTGTAATGTATTTACATTTAAAAGTTTTGAAAGATTTATAGTCGCGTGGTGTGAAGCTACGTGTAAACTATTTACAGACCTGTCGCATCCCGTGGGAGTCGTATAGCGGACTGAAGGATTATATTAGAGGATGGATAGTAACACCTCTGTCCGGGACGTGTCTAGGTGTGAATATCTCATGCCGTATGGAATACAAGAGATTAGTAAACCATTTGCCAACCGTTGTTCTGCATTCGTGACTAAATCTCCTTGAGGAAATCTCATTGGAGAAAGAGAGATCGATATTCTGTGCGTTTCTTAGGCCCTGCGTCTAACTATAGGTAGTGAATAGTTAAAGATGTAATTAGACTATCGCTTAAATAAAGCAATGAAGGTGCGCACGCTTGGAACAAGGCGTATTTTTTTACAGCCTATGTGTCCCACTGCAAGACAAAGTATCCCTTTTTTGCTTCAAAATTGTCGAGTCGTCACGTCCAGATTGTCACCTCTCTTACGCTTCGGTCGTCGTCCACCTATCACACACTTACATACTGATCATGAACCTGGTTAGCTTATTCCCACTTCGAACTGGTTGTATTGTCTCCTACATCTGCTAATGAGTTATGAAAAAAACGTATATTAATAGACGTGTCGCGTCATGCGTCATACGTCAATGCAAAACTGTTTCAAGTCTGCGGTATTTGGCAAAGAATGGCTCTAGTAGGCATTTACAGAGTACTTTTTGGAAGATTAGGTTTAGGACTAACAGTTTTTGATACACTATTGTTGATACTTTTCTAACCAGATACTTTCTGGTTAATAGTAAATCCAAATGAAAAAGAATCAAGGTCCTTCACGACAAGAATGTTTACAATGTACTAACTTTATAAGGTTGGAATATTTAGTAACTTTCAAGCGATTGCATTCCCGAAGAAACCAATCGTTTATATAAGTTATTTGAAATAGAAAGGGTGTTAATGTTGTGTTGAGAATACGGAATAATATTATGTATTCAAAGGTGTTAACTTGTGTGACATTGACGTATAAAAGGTTGAAATAATATTACGCAACCGAAGATGCTGTCTTATTTCAGAACGTTCAAAAATTTCGTTGAATGTTATTTAAAACAAATTTTTCCTCATCTCTACTGTATATGTTTAAGCTCAAACATATCATTTCATGCGGTGAGGAAAGCCGGTCAAAACTCGCTAATTTTGGCCGGTTATCCTCACCGCTTGAAACGTTTTCGAATAATAAGTAATTCCATGCATGAAAGTTAGTCAGCGATTGTTCCAAAATTATTAACATAAATTTTCAATGGCGTAAGTTCAAATATTGGCATAAAAAGATTCCAACAAATAAGTTAAAATAAAACTGGTATAGTATACCAGTTTTATTTTAACTTATTTGCTTACTGGTATACTACGGTGATAAATTATCACCGTAGTATACCAGTTTTATATTATCACTGATAATATTTATTATAATATCAACAAACAAGCAACTCCCTTTTAAAAAATGCTGATCTTGAGAAATGACCCATTATATCTTAAGCAAGGCCGTTTTCGTATCACGTCAGCCTTAATAAAGTACTTTTTTGTTCATTAAGAGCCTTTCAAGTAACAAAATATGAGCTCATATTTTGCGTAAAGCAATTGAAAAGTCTGAAATTTTGTGTAGTTTCCTACAACAAACGACCCTTAACCGTCATAAAATGAGACTTAGGCCTGAATCACATTTATCAGCATCGATTCGCATTTTATGTATTGAAAATGGCTATTTTATATGAAGATGCATATGCAATCTAAAATATGAAGGGGAAACGATGCTGATAAATGTGATTTAAGCCTAAGAAGTCGTCTCACAAGGATAGACAAAGTCGAACAAGAACTAAAAAAAAGGTACTACACCTATACGGAAAATAAGGTTTATAAATCCTTCATAAGTTATGGGGAAAACTTAATGTATCTATTTCGGGTGACCCTATGTAACTATCTCTTTGTTAAGATGTACATAATAATACCCATTTATTACCTACCTCAAACTTACTTCTAAGATAATCTTATTTATTTTGAAAGTGAGCTCTTATTAAAATTGCTTTTTGGGATGATTCACAGTAATATCTTTGGACTGTATTATCTGGCGGAAATTAACATTGTTTTAATCTTAGAATTTAATATACTTGTTTCAAAAACGGTGCGTCTTGATGATATTCTTTACAGAAGCTTCTGTTTACTTAATTTAAAACAATGTACGAGTTCGCTTCACACGTAGGTACACAGGAATTAATGGATGTTATGGTGTAATTATTTATTACTCGATTCTTATTTTTACTTGCATATATATGGATTTAAAGTCTATAGGTGTATGAAAATGCTGAAAACTAATAGACACGAATAAAAATAAATAATTTAAAATAATACCTATATAACTCCCAGTGATCCCTCTTCCATTTTGTTTTTACGTCAAAATGTTTAGCACCTCTCTAAAATATGTTCTCATAAACGACTCGAACAATTTGGAATTATGTATGAAGTTCCCGCATTAAAGCACCTGAATGCTCATCAGCTGGAAGGAGTAGGTATCTATGTTTTCTCACGAAAAATCAGAAAAAAAGAACACATTTTCTTCTACTTATACAGTTTTCACGAAAGAGTAAGGTCCAAGTGAAGAATTTCCGTATTGACCGCCACTGGTACGTCCCTTGGTACTTGAGTTTGATGAATATTACTTTCTAAAATAAACAGAGCTATCTATACCTAATTCTACAATAGATTGACTTTATTGCTTGCCGAAATTGCGAAATTTATAATAACTCTATGCGTAATTTACGAGTTGTGCGAAATAATCACAATATATTTTTACTTTCCCCGGTCATCAATTCAATTCTATGGCTAATAAATGTGATGTAGTGTACATAGAAATAACACAATAACATTAACATGTTTATGATGTGAAAACTTTTAAATGTACCTACTATTGCTTCACGAGTATTTTTATAGTTTTGCGGGCGGAAAACTATGTATCGATAATTTATTGCATTAATACTATATTTCATTATGAACTACGCAGGTACCTACGTAATGAAAATTGTGATAGACAAATTACTCCCACAATTTTCACATTAAAACCTTTATTACATTTATACGCAACTACGATAAAAGACATAGCGTTTTTTTTTTTTTAAAGTAGATGGTTTATTTAATTATTTTTCATACACAATATTATACTAATAATAGTGAAAAGTAACATATCATAACTTTCCTACCTGAATTCATACTGTTTAATTTCCTTAAAAGAAATAGATTACAAATAAACTAAAGCAATAAAATTAAATAAATCAAATAATAAAAAACTTTCCAATAACAATTTAATACTTACAGAGAGCATACGTAACGCGTAAAAAACAGCCAAGAATTTCATAAACTTCAAAAACGAATCCAATAATTGTTCACAAACCACTATTACCACAAAAAAGTTTTGGATCAATAATTTTATTTAAAGTTGGAACGTGTGAAAGTAGTGAATCCGATTGTATCGATGTATTCGAGCGAGATATTCGTGGGTGCGACTCGCTCGGGTGCGAATAGAAACGCGACTGAAAACGCTCAGAGCGGCAAAGGGCTACCGCGAACGGCGTGGCACACTGATAGCGTTTTGTCACACAAGTATAGTCACCCTGGCATTGACCATACACGTCTTTCCCGTGTCATTTAACACGTATTTTCGTAGTCACTTTTTATTTGTTTATTGGTAATTTCCCGTACGAGAAATATCCTGTTTAGTCTAGCGCTATCCCACTAATTGTTTAATTTGTTTATTGTATAATTTTCGTTTTCCGCTGATCGGGAAAATAAAAACCAGGTTACTATCAATCGCTCGACATTTTTTGAAACTTTTAAAATAAACTGACTTGAACTGTTTTAGTTATTATCTCGTTTCGGTAGACAATAAGCCAAAAACGACTGAAAGCACCGCAATAAAGATATCTTCTGGTACTTAGACTCTAGTAACAAATTTTATTTATCGAAATTTGTTTCTATTGATTCTGAAGCCCTATCTCTAGGTTATCTCTATAGGAACGTTATATACCGTTATATATATTATATTAGATACTGATATATCTATCTATAGCTTCAAAAGCGAACAAAGTTAAAATTAGTAGGTTGATGTTGTCCTTTTAATTAATTCTGACTTCCTGCTTGAAAAATGTCAGAGTCGCTACTAACTTTGGTTGAAAATTCAGCGACAACGATAATTATTTAAGTGGCTCGATGAAATTTTCGTAATTTTTGAAATTGATCTTTCAATCATTATTATTACTGTTACTGTTATCAAGTTACTCCATTCTATAATCATTACACAAAGAGTAATTAACTCGAAAAAATTTCATTTATAAAAACTTTATATAACCATCTACTTTTGTCGCTAATTGTACCTCAACTTCTAACAAAGGACTTGAATGCATCATACTTTTGCGTTTTATAGGTTGAACATGCATTCCCATATAACGCAAAAGTTCATTTGCATAGAGACGCCAGTCAAAATGAGGTCAGAAAATTGACAAAGGTTTTATTTTTTTTATAAATTGTGTGCAGTCTAGTTTGCAGACCTATGCAAGCTCTCCGCCAAATGCGCCGCATCTCGGCTTTTAGTACAGAACAGACCAATTTGGTGCTCGACTTTTATAACAGTTTATTTGAAATCCATGTTTTATTTTTAACAAAAAGATTTCATGCGAAGCTTACTTACTTGATATGTCTAAAAATATGACTGGATTATAATTTCATAATTTCGCCAAATGTGATACAGTATCTATTTCTTGTGATTTAAACAGGTACACAAAGTGCACTTTATTGTCCCTTGACTGAATGGTGAAGCTTGATTAC
The DNA here is from genome assembly GCA_947562105.1 of Shargacucullia verbasci. NCBI lineage: Eukaryota > Metazoa > Arthropoda > Insecta > Lepidoptera > Noctuidae > Shargacucullia > Shargacucullia verbasci. The sequence continues at coordinate 7,427,780 of OX387297.1, read as the reverse complement.
GGTACAGTGTGCAATTTGAATCTCATTTATATCGTAGCATAAAAAGTAGTTCATAAAAAAATGGTCAAGTGCGCCTCGAGTGCCAAAGGCTCGGTACGTTTATTAAAAAAATATTTTTACGCGCCACTTTAGAAGATAATATATTATCAGAATGATTTCACTTGAAAATAATAGGGATGTTACGAAGCTTCGACTCCGATTCCGATATGTCGGAACCTCCGATTAAAATTACACCTCCGAATCCGGCTCCGGTTCCGATATATCAAAACGGAGGTATACATCGGAGTTACAAGTTATGACTTGCTATCGCTGCAGCGCTACTGAGCGCTTTCTACGTGACACTGACAACTGACGGAGTACATGTGTTCTTTGCAACTGATGAACGAAGAGTGAACGAGTTGCGACAAGTTTCTTCTTTCTTATTTATTTACATTTTACATTCGTAGCTTTGCTCCGACTCCGACTCCGATTCACCTCCGACTCCGCGGAGGTCACTACGAGAACCTCCGACTCCGATTCCGCCTCCGATAAATCCACCTCCGTAACATCCCTAGAAAATAAACGGAACTAGACAAAAACATTATAAAGTTTACTACTTAACTGCCCGTAAACTCTTTCTATAAAACAGGTAATAATTTCAACGATATAAAAGCGAATTGCCGTAAACCCAATTACACGGCGTTGTGGCATTTTACCGATATATCACAATGCAAATGACAGGGTCGCACTGTCGCCATAGTTTTCATAATTTAATAACAAACTCTACCGAAGGACTTTTGTAACATATTTTGTATTATGTACACATGTTTCGTTGAGAAACGACCAATCCATCACTCCCGAGGGTATTATAAGTGACGTGAAGGAGATTATATCAAGTGAATAAGCGTAGGCATGTTACAAGAAAACTAGATTCCTTAATGGTCGCACGGGTTACAAGCACATGTATAAGGAACAGAGCAATCTATAGTTGCACGAACAGGAAGAAAACATTTAAAACACATATTTTGACAAATAAGGCAAATAATACATAATACAATGGTTGGATCAGTAGCAATGGAGTTCTGGGAATCTGTTACTTCAAAAACTGTGGAAGAAAACACCGATGAGTGTGTAAGGTGAACAGCTTTAATGTAATGACTAATTTTATAATTAATCCTATCCTACTAATCCTACTTTATAATATTATAAACGTGAAAGTTTGTGAGGATGGATGGATGGATGGATGGATCTTTGTTACTCTTTCACGCCAGAACGCCTGAACGGATCTGGATGAAATAGAGATGGATTATAGTCTGGAATAGCACATACGCTACTTTTAATCCCGGAAAATGTACGGGTTTGTAAACCACGCGGGCGAAGCCGCGGGCGGAAGCTAGTGTTATAATACTTCCGTAACCGCGGTATCATTATAAAACTAAAGCATCGCTTAGGTCACAGAATCAAATCTTATAGTAGGCAGAAATGTGTCCTGGCACAAATATATTATTGTAAAAAAATTATATATATTGTAAAAAAATATCAAAAAGTTTTGATTATAAAATCTTTGAACACAAACCAAATATTTATATTATGTGTTTCCCATTTAGGTACTATCTGAACAATGTTCATACATTTGAATCAGTAGTTATTCTGGTATATTCTTTTTTATATTATACTTGTCCTCGTGACTGTACCAACATCAAACGGATAAGGATGATGCAGCTGTTCGTTAAGTTACTATAAAAGTTGAACTAGTTCCGAGCTCTGCGAATAGACCAGATAAGTTTTAAATAAGAAGACGCGTTACCCATTCCTGTCATTATAAAGTAATTCATAAAACAACAAAAATATAGCATCACGCCTGTATTCTCCAAAGGATTAAGCAGAGCACATTTTGCGGATGCCGTTATTTACCGGGAACGACTCTGAACAGGCTGTTACTGAGAATTTTCTAATAGAAAAATCCTATAATCCCAAAACCAAGTAGCCGCACTTGCGGTCACTAAACTAATGAGGTAATAATCTATACACATAATAAAATTATAACAGGCCGATGTCTGTACATTATAGATATTGGGGAAAAACTAATATGGGGGGTCTTTATTAGAGCATCAGAAGCCAAAACATCAGTTTATAGAATTTTTGTTTTTCTGTCTGTATGTTTGTACACGCATCACGCAAAAACTACTGCATGGAATTCAATGCAGTTTTCACCGATGTATTGCTAGAGCTATATTATCTAACTTAAAATATAGAGTCCATTTTACCGCAAGAAAATATCTAATAGATTCTAAATTCCACGCGTACGAAGTCGTGGGCGAAAGCTAGTTTATAATAATAATTACTATAAAATATTCAGTCACAATGTTTTCCCTATTCAGACTTCATTCATTAATTGCGGTTGGTCGTGTAATATGGGGAAACCACAACGATAACTTGTTAAGTTGATTGAACCTTATATAATTGTATAAATTACGATTCCGAAACTAGCCACTACTTCCAATTAGTAAAACAAGACGTTGTTTGGACCCAAACTTGCTACTCAATCCCGTCCCATCGAATGAGCAGCTTTGCACGATTTATTACAAAGGAATTTGTAATACCTATACGCAAATGAGTCTGTCTTAGTTTAAAAAGCAGTTGGGGGGGACTTCTTTAATTCTATTTGTATGAGATAATTATGTTTTAATTTTTAACTTAATTTGAGTACTATATTATGTTAGCGTAGTTAAGTTTGTTCATGCTGTGTGCATAAGCTTTGTTTGTTTAATTCGTGTACATCATTCGCGGGACCGTAATAATAATAAAAAATATCAGTATATTGAAATTGTTCGTAGCTATCTTTAACAAAAAATGATGCCTTCAAAACAAAGAATATACAATGTAAAATGGCCAAGGTGAAGAAAATCTGAATGGGGCGTGGTATTAACCCGTAAAGGCTGCAAGTGCGTCCCACCCAAAAATAGCAAGTTATTAGGGTTTATCGAGAAAAAACTAAAATGAAGAATAACTTACTAGATATCATTCGTTTAAAAAATCGACTTGTTATTGTTTCATCTCGCCCAAATGGTTAGTTAATACGTAATACACGCAAACAAAGTCGCAAGCGAAAGATATTTCAAAATAACACAGTAAACAGTTTGAAGCAAACTACTTAGGTCTTCAATCTTCGTCGTCATAAACTAAAAGTGATATTACAGCAATAAACAGGTAATATCGGACGGTAAAAACTGCTTCCGTATAACCCTCGAACAGCCAGCCTTTAGTACCGAACATAAAACGTAACTTATTCCCGATTAAACTTTGCTGGCATCAGATAAAAAAGTGTTTCGGTTCTGGCAGCCTAAGGACCTGTGTATAAGCGTTGTATTCGACCATTGCCAATAATGTCGGTTAAATCGAACAGTGATAGCCAAACGGTTGAACGAATTTCAAAGCCAGCTCGCACCTCCAACTGTGTCCCCGACATGTGTGAATCAGAATTTGATTATCACTTACGTGGTGAAGGAAAACATCGTTAAGAACCCTTGGATACCCGTGAAGGCTCCATAAGGTTCTTAATGGTGTGTGTTTTTCGCCAAATCGCACCAGTCAATGAGAATACAAAGAGGCCTGTGATCAGTAGTGAGCTGAATTATTATTATTAAAACAAACTGAACGTTGAATCATCCCCATAAGTAGTGATCATGGCAATATATGTATGGTCGTATTATAGCTCGTAGTATATGAGATGACCCATCTTCAGAATTGGTAGTCTATTGGCTGTTACAAAAATTCTTTATAGATTTTTTTAAAAAACAAGCTGGTCATGATTAATCATAATTTGTGCGGAACAAGACAATTATTATCTTGTTCCGTAGAAATTACAAAATATATTCAGCTACAAAAGTTAATTAACAGTTGAGTTTCCAAATCAATATTTAAAAATAATACTGCCAATTTAATTCTTATATTTGCATAATATCAAGGCTTCGGCTTTAAACAATTATCGAACAAATGATGGTATTTACTACTTTTAATAGAATACAAGAGTATTAAACATCGCTCCACGTTAATCTACTTTTTGCTGACAAGCAAGACACTCAAGATTTCTCAAATAAACAAAACTCGTGCAAAGCTTTTAAATATTTGTTTATACGATACACATAAAGGGTAAATACTCAAGCTCTAAGCACAATATCGTGCACCTACCATCCTTCCTCTCTGCATCACCCTAAGGTCGACTGGTAGAAAATGCCTAAGGCATTAAGTCCGCCTCTGTACATTGTGCATAAAGAATAAATAAATAAATAAATATTAACAACATCTTATGAATTTTCAATATCTGTTTTTGACCGTTTCTGTACAAGAAGCATTTACTTACTGCTTTAATACAATTTCCTTTGCGCTTGTCAATAGGTACTCATATAAAAGTAAATAATGTACCGACTATTTTACGTTGCTTTCAATTACTCTTTTATTTACTCTAGGGCCTTTCGAGTAAGGTCCGATCAAACTTAGAAATAAAACTCTACAGAATGATTGGAATTGGAACCAACGAATGTACATATCCTTATTGTATTATTTGTACTTATCTATGATTAGCCTGCTTTCCCAACTCTGACGTCATGAAAGCCGCACGTTCCATTTAGTAACAAACAGGATATTCTGAGCACCACAACTTGATCTTCAAGGATAAGTAACAAGTAATATTACCATAATTACTACACTTGGCATGCGTGTGAAGGTAGTGTGTGCTATTAATAAACAAGTAGAGGTAACTCCCACCTTCTGAAATGATCCCTTCGGACGTTAGAACACCCACTACTGCGAGAATAAACTGAACAGCAGTGCTTTCAATTTTCCATTTAAAGTTATACCTATCAGGAATATTCACGGTAAAGTTCGTTAATTAATTTTAAATTTTGTAATAAAAAAGTGAATCGTTCATAATTACATTTCCCAAGAAAAATGTTCCACAGTGGCAATACATATATCGGTTTCATCACCTTGAACGTAAATAAGAAAAATATATTTTTAACTGTTTTTGGACATTGCTTTATTAAAAGAAAAGAAAGACGAACAAATTAATCTGCGTGTCAATTCTAGACATCTTATAATAAAAATTGTCGTCCCAAGTACCTATTAATAGATTTATTCAACTCTTGTTCCGTACAAAATCAATGGATATTTTCCCCCTATTTGTCTTGAACAATTTATATCAAAGAGGAGTTAAACATACATCACATCTATTTATTAACAGCCCGTCATATTAGTAGAGGAATACATTTACATCATGTTACTGGTTTAATTCCCTTGATTGTGATATTGGCTGCAAATAGATTACAAGATTACACTATAACTTATGTCGTGAGATTAATGGGGAAGTTTCGTAACAACTCTATATCGTGTTGTACCATGGATTCAGACCGCCAGGCTAAACACTGTCTATTCGGATGATCCTCCCTTTTCAATGGAGGAACACCATACCTCGTTCCTCCATAAGGTTTTCAGTATTCAGTTTCCTAAGATACAGGCGAACCTAGTTTAGGAACCGCTCTGTGTACTTCCAAGTGTACATGTAATTGCAAATGTCTTTATTCTGAATATCCTGGCTCCATTATCTACGCAATATGCTGTAATTAGCGCTAAAGAGGAAAATTTTGATTTTTCCGTCGACATAATCCTTTTGTCCCTTCTACAACACACACAGAAAGAGAAACGTTGTCTCATCTTTGCCAGAAACCACACAGCAACAGAAGTGCCCGGTACCTACCGTTATATGATTAACTTAAACCCATTTATTATGGTCTCTAGTAGCGGCCAAGGAAACCTTCGGAGATGAAATCTTGGCACGCGATACATGCAATTTGCGGCAATATTCATCGCCAACGAGACAGCTCACCTTCTGCCGTTCGAAACAAACGCATATATACTGAATTCCTAGAATGCATAACGTCATTGTTACGGGTTATTGTGGGTTTTCGACCAAGACGTGTAATATTGTTTTTTCCTGAGAGTAATAAAAGGAATCATGAAAAGTAGAATAATATAAATTATCAACAGGCTTCATATTTTTATTAACTTGGGTATATAGGTACTGTAACTTTATAACCTATAAAAATCTTTAACGGCTCATCACTGGCGTGATATATTTGATGTGTATGTGACATGACTATATCCTACTATTTCTCCTGTAGGTACCTTAAGACGCCTAGACTTACTTGTCCGATTTTGTCATATCGCGATGTAAGTGCTAACTCAACGCCTTGGCATACCTAAAACTATAAGACCTATCATCACAAACACCACAAAACAAATATCTAAGGAAAACAGATACAGTACAATAAAATGAACACCGAAAAAATCCGCTTAACACATACCTACCAAGAAATAATGACAATAAAAAATATGTACCTACATTGAAAATATATTTCACATAATTACTAAACATGCTCCAAAGACGAAAAATAGTACCTAATATAAAAACCGCGATCCTCCGGTAAGAAAACCGAGATCCTACCCACTGCACCAATCATGCTACGAGTATTATCCCATCTCATTCACTCTATATTCTGTAGATACTAGACCGTCATAAAAGTGTAAAATTAAAATAATATTTAAGGGGCTCGTAGCAAAATGGCTACGAAGCAGCTAGCTCCGTCTACGTGGCCGAGCTACGTTGCAACGATCAACCCTATATTGGATGACCGTTGTTAAGTCATAGCGACACAATAAAATCGCAGTAAAAAAATATCTACGTTTAATCGTTACACAAACATTTATCTACATCGGCCGGCAAAACGCTCAGGAAATAAATCCATCGATCCATCACTTTGATAGCAATGTTTGATGGACATCCTGTATACATGTTCGGCTATCAAACGTTTATAGGTAACTTCGAATTCACTAAACGTTTACTCGCTTTTCCCGGATTATACGTTGTGGTACATAATAAACGTCATGATATTTCACTTTTTCTGACATTTTGTTCCACCATTTTAGCCAGATTAATGGTGGATATTTTAGTTAGACTAATCTACAATAGACTCTGATAAACTGCGGTAACGTTCACTACAGAATATATAACTTCTCCATAAAACGTTAGCATTAACAAGTTTAGAACAATTATGAATTATCTCCTGTCAGTCGTATCGGGGAACAATTTACAAAATCATAAGACACGGTATATTTAGTATTAAATACTACGCGGATAATTTATTAATAACTTTATTCAGTTCTTGGGTAAATATATGATCCCTTAGGAAAATATATTACGTAGCTTGTCTTATATTGGAATGGAATGAAATTTCTAGTATCGATATCATCTTCATTACAGGTAGATTAACAGCAAATTATAAACGGCTGCATGAACTCTTTATTTCTTTTGTTTTTAAATATCATAACCTTGCTGTACTATCGCGAATAAGCGCCGCAATTCAGGGTCGTACAGATTTCACCACTGAAGTAACATCTGCTGGGACAGCAAAGAAAAGAGACATTAAACTGGGTTAACCGCTCGTATCGTCACATCTCAGGTGCAAATACGTATATTAAAATATCTGGGAGTTTGTAAAAGCCGCTTTAGATGAAATATTAAGCTACGAAATGTCAAATTTACATTAAAAATTGACAGAATATTCACAGAGTTTACAACTCTAAAATTCGCTGGTTCGTATTCAGCAATATATGTTGCTGCTGTTTGGCAAAAATACTATAGATGTTCGAAGGTGAACTAAGAGTAGGTACTCATTGCAGCCTTTTTAGTTTCCTTAGTTTCCTTAATTTTCTTTTTTTCTTTTTAGAAAAACTTTGCCCCACTCTAGGATTTCTCCTGTATCGTGGGTACGTTTACAAACATACATGTCACATACACACACAACCAGACCCGAAACAACTATCTGTAGATCATACAAATATTTGTTCCGTGCGTGGATCGAACCCGCGACACATAGCGCAGAAAGCTATTCGCTTAACCACTGCGCCAACCGTGTCGTCGGTGTATGAAAGTAGTGTAGTGTAAGTGTATTTTGTATGAAAAGCAATGAAAAGTGACAGTTAATGATCTGCAACTGACCGGCAATGAGACTTATTCACCGACCGTATTACATCTATTTATCTATCTATATATTTAAAAATGAATGTGTGTATGTAGTTCCCTATGGACTCCTTCTTCCTTCCTTCCCTATGGATACGGCGGAGCGATTTTAATGTTTTTAGGAAATCTTCAGATTAGCCCAGCAGATGATCCTGTGAAGTTTAGTAGCGATCGGGAACAACAATGTCATTTTGTGTGTTACCCGTTCGAAGCCGGGGCGGGTCGCTAGTAGTCTATACAAAGTAAATACATATATGTATATTACGTCAAATTGTAAGTATCTAGCTCCTTACTTCTAAGAAGGTATTGTTTGCCATACTGTCTGGGCTGCAGGTAAAAACCAAAAACATTAACATAACATGCACATCATAAATTCTAATTAATTCATTAATATGTGGTTCATTGCGTTTATGAGTTATGATCCAGTCGATAATTAGCTATTATGTGAAATTGCCCTTACAATATGCATGCGCGAATTAATGCGTAACTCTGTTTATTTTAGTTTTACATGCATTTGCCGTGTTCTGTTGGCTACGAGTATAAAACTTTTTGTATAGATATTAAATAGCCCTTGAGGTTATTACATAATTTTAGGTATTCTGTAGGTATACTTAATGTAGATGAGTCAAGGAATAATTATATAATAACTAGCTCCCGCCCGCGACTTTGCCCGCGTGGTTTACAAACTCGTACATTTTTCCGGGATAAAAAGTAACCTATGTGCTATTCCAGACTATAATCATCTCTGTGGCAAATTTCATCCAGATCTGAAGATATAAGATTGTTTATGTTTTTGCCAATAAAGTATATTTATTATTTATTATAGATCCGTTCAGCCGTTCTGGCGTGATTGAGTAACAAATATCCATCCATCCATCCATCTTCACCAACTTTCACATTTATAATATTAGTAGGATTAGTAGAATTAGTAGGATAGGATTAATAGGATTAGTAGGATAGGATAGGATTTACAAAATATTTGGATGTAAGTAATTTACGTTGACCGCCTCATGGTCTAGTGGTTGCATTACCGACGGCTGAACAAGAGATTTTGAGTTCGATCCCAGGTTGGTAGCAGCAGCTTGAAGTTTAGAATTGTGTCCGGTAGATGACAATACAATAGCCCCCTATTACAAGGGACTTAATAACGGCATCGGCGAAATATGGGTGTAGAAATGTACACCTCTGCCTAACCCTTCGTGGAATACAGGTACTATGCGATTTAAGTTACCCACTTATTAGGAATAGTAAAAGATAAAGGGAAAGCTAAGCGAATAAATTGATCAATTCTAAAAAATTATAAGTACCCAAATCTACATAGTTAGGTATAGGTTTTATCTGTTCTGTGGGTATTGATTGCCATTCATTCAATTTGTGAATAAATTGCGTTTTTTTATTATTATATACACTATATTTACACACTAATCCAATTAGGAAAGTAAAAATTATAAAAACATTACGCATCAAAATACTCCTTAGCATCGCTGTCAACCGGTAGTGTGCCCAGAAGACTGGCAGCGTGGCCACCCTGTATGGCAACGCTAATTCTTTGGCCAAAAAATAGGCCAGCCCTCTGTGTCACGTGTAGAGTCGACCAATCGCTTTAAAATATATTTAAAATTCAATTTCGGTTTCATATTGAATTTGCTCTTGTTTGCCTGATTAGTCCTGTGGTCCCAAGCGCGACTGCTCAGCTTGGAGATCCTTGTTTTATTATTATTATTTTATAGATATTGCCATCCACGAAGACGCGCCCCACTATTTTTGGCCGAGGTTTTCCAGCTGACTGCAATGCTCTTTCGTGATCAGTTAATATTTCGTAGTGTGCGTGTGCACTCATAAGGTAAATAGTGTGTATTGACAGAACTGAAACAGTAGCGGAAGGTTGCACACTTGTACTGTAAGCAATTAGGAAGAAGAGTAGGGCGCGTCTTTGTGGATGGCATTATCTGTAGCCATATTGATTTGTTTTCTTCTGGTAATTCATGTAAATGGTAGATCCGTAAGTATATATCATTAATAAATAAAACCTGGATTCGATTGCGAGGTCGATCAAGGCGTTGTGGTAATAACCATTGTGGTTTATAATAAAGGAATGCGGGTGTACAAAATAAAGGTAAGGCAGAGATACTAACACTTCTGCTTAACCCTTACATATACATGATCAAGCGTGATATTAAGTTATATTCAACTCTAAATGGAATTTGACAAATCTACGAGTTTCGATTCGTAATTATCATGGTTCATGCCAATGACGGTGCGCCCGGACCAAAATATTTGTGTACCTAGACCGGCCGACCAAATATTTGATCGATTCTTCATCAGTGTCAATGTTTCGCTCGTAGTTTATAGCTCCATAATTTCCCCATGCTAAACGATAGGCCTTTACATTTGCCAAATAATTTGGTACCTACACAAATACATAAGATCAATTCCGTTGCACGACTTTAGTTGGTGACCCTTGAATGCAGCTTTAGTGTGTGTGTGACGACACGGTTGACGCAGTGGCTAAGTGATTAGCTTTCTGCGCTAGGTGTCGCGGGTTCGATTCTCGCACGGAACATCATACAAAACTGTAGATCATACAAATATTAGTTCCGTGCGGGAATCGAACCCGCGACACGTAACGCAGCAGTCGATCTCGCAACCACTGTGCCAAACGTGCTTTTCAAAAGTTATCTGACTTTAAAGATTGTAATATTGTGTAAAGTCTTAAATTACATAACTTTATTGTCATTGAGTTGAATCACTCGGTATTGTATTGAATCACCCGGGATCCGCTGACAATAGATATAAATGGTGTCTACTATACGTCACTTGACATCTTGGTGGTCTTTTGTCAGCGCCAAAGGTTGTCTTTTTACCGAAGGTATCAAATTTTCCATTAAGAAAATAAAGTAGCGATACGTACAATATAATACGGAAACCGTTTCCTTCATACCACCCTATTGATTCCGTTGAATGCGCTAATCCATCCAAGCTATTGTACCCAAAAATATGTCAAAAATGACCCTTCTAACGGAACCTAACAGAAGAAAAATTGTATCTATCAAATTCCACAGAAAATGTTTCCAAAATGTCTAATTATAAAATATTATCTTGCAAAAATTCACTAATCTGAAGACGTAGTAACGCAACCTGAGTACACGGATTTTCATTAAAAGAAAAAACGAAATTAATAATACGACATTGTTACAAAAAGGTCTCATTGAAAATATCTTCACACGCCCTGGTAACATTCGTTTATCTCAGAAAGACCTGACAAACGCGTAGCCTACCAGATTTGTAGGTACTCGTGTCTTGTTATTTAGTTAGTCAATATGTAACTACATTGTGTCTGGTTACTTATTGGACCGTTCCACTGAAACTGGAGAACGCTGATCTCGTTTGCTATACCCATACAAAAGTAAATTATATCCATTGTGAAAGTTCCCGTCCTAATTTATGAGACGAAGTTTTTTTTCGTACTATACACGAAATCAAATCAAGAGGTACAAAAGAATCTAAGAGCATGCTTATTGATCGATACCTAACCCATATTACATTCTCAGTAAGATTTATTCATTGTATATCAGTCTATGTTTAATGTATTTTTAAGGGTCTTATCCTTGCTTGACCTCAAATATATTTTTACAAAACATAGACATCTCGCAGCTTTCGTACGGGGGATAAATACCAATGTATATGTAATATCTACGCCAAAAAAACTAAATAGGCACATTACATATTAACTACATGGGTACACTATAATTCATATTGTATTGAGGAGAGCGGTTGCAAGATAAAATGTAAAATATGAACCGCCAAACTAAGTTTAATTAGTTTTAACGGCCGCGTATCCCGCCAACGACTATTTATGATGAAACGGTCCGCCCCTGTGCTCCCTATGTATGCAAAATATGTTAATAACGGACTCTTCGGAGTATTTTAACGACTATCAAAACAAATTAGCAAATAAATTGAGATTACGGTTTATGTGAATTGGCCAAGTTTGTCTTTAGATTGGATTTAAAATATTTTAAACTCAAACCAATATATATTTAAAGACATTCAGAGAAATTTATTTTTTTTCTTTTTAAAAGACATTGCCCCACCCTAGGAATATTTCCTGTATCGTGGGTGCGTTTTGAAACACAAATATTCACACGGACATGCACCCAGACCCGAAACAACTATCCATAGATCATAAAAAGATTTGTTCAGTATGGGAATCGAACCCGCAACACGTAGCGCAACAATCGATTGCTCAACCACTGCGCCAAACGTGTCGTCGATTCGCTATTATATATTCTGAAGACCTTTTCACATTTCTGGCTTCCTACAACTTTTATTTAGGTACACCGAACAGAGAAACATTTGTTCCCGTTCCAGTTCCAGTTCCCGACAATTATAATGACAAAATTATGAGTTTCCCAGGTTATTTGAGTAGCGAGTACAATAATATTGTGAACTAGACATTTCTGCAGCCTTTGTCTACATAGCACTCGAAGTGGAAACTTTGCACATTCCTGTTTCCGCAATTGCTGTAAGTAAGTTGTTTTAGCTATTGCATGCTCGTGAGTTCACACTTCCTGCTTTACTTAATTGACTAAGCTTAGCTTTGGATATGTACCTACTCGCTTTGTTGCAAGCATCACTTGAAACGGAACATAATTTGAATACTGGTGCAAATTTCATTTCTGGCCAGTGTTTCAGTTGTTTGCGTTTTTTTGCTCATAAAATAGTGGAAGGAATTGTTGAAAAACGCTGGGAACTTTATTAACATTTTAATTAGTAGAGCTTCTTTAGTAGTTTTTTTACACTAGCTGTGCCCGCGTCTTCGTTCGCGTGGATGTCGGAACTTAACAATGTACATATTTTTTTGTGAAACCAAATGCACTTAACCCTATTTTTCTAAAATAAAAGTAGCCTAAGTTACTCCTTATTACATCAGCTACCTGCCAATAAAAGTCCCGTCAAAATCGATCCAGCCATTTCAGAGATTAGCCTATACAAACAGCCAGACAGACAGACAACAAAAATTTTAAAAAATGTTATTTTGGTGTATGTACCGTATATATATTCATATGCATGTAGTAAAAAACGGTTATTTCAATATTACAAACAGACACTCCAATTTTATTTATATGTATAGATTTATGCACTATCCTTATTTTCGGCTTTTCTTGTCGTTCACTGGTAAACAATATTTTTCTTTAACGATCTTTAATAAAGAAGATTCCAATGGCTAATACAACTACATAATTTTACTACTAGCTAGATACGCGTAGCTAGTTACAAGATAGCAATACTATTCGTCTGTAAGAATAGTACTTAAATTAAGACTATTTTCCAAATTTTGACTCGCTAAACTGTTTAACTCTGCTATAGAACTAAACGGATCGATATTATTAGTTAATGACCTAACATCTAACTTTGATCCTCAGATTCACTTCCACGAAACCCTAGTGCAAACTCCCAAACTGGTCTAGACGCGTGTTTCAATCAAAACGTCTATATATAGCATAGTACTTTACATTACACCTTACAGGGGAATCAGACTGGGATACTGATCCAGAGTGAGCGATTGCATTTACGCGGCACGTGACTCAAATATAGAACAACAGTTTTTCAATTCCACGTTTTAAATAAAGCCATTTCATTGGATTTTTTGCCTTTGTTCTGACGATCAAGGTAATTGAACTCTTTATTTTAAGTTGTACTGTTTTAGGTTTTTGTTCAAAAAAAAACTTTATAAAATTTGGTTTCTATGTAAATATTTTTGTTTAGATCATGCTGCTTCGTTGAGTTGCAGTTGTATCCCGGATGATTTCAGTGCTTCAGACTTCTGAATTCAGCACTCTATGAATTCGCGAATTTTTTAATTTCATAGCTTGTGGATGAAGGCTGAGTTTACCTACTTTATTGCATTTTGCTTAAAAAAGCAATATCAAGCAGGCCGACGTGTGTGACAATACAGAGACAAAAGAAAACTATTGATATAATTTACCGGAATGCTCCAAACATTTATAGGAACAAATTCAAGAGAAATTCACGCTCATCAAGTAAACTTAAGTGTACTGTAAAAAAGTTTCAATAATCCTTCCTAAAATAGTACCATCTAATAAATACGTTCGGAAATAGAATTAATCAATAAATACATTTCTTATAGCTATTGGTGTAAATCAAGATTCGGAGCGCCCCTCTTGGGACCCAGACAAGCTCGAGCATAATCAAATTAGCACAGGATTGCTCAGAAACCGTTGTTACAATTACTGAGCAGCTGAGATAACCACATCTAGAGATTCCCTTGTGGCCAGTAATCGTGTGACATATAATTTGTTAGTGAAGTTGTAAATCTATAGGATGAAATGTCTTAAGAAGTGGTTTACCTAACTCCAAATAAAAGTTTATTTTTTTGTTAAATAGAGATTTTTTCTACGTACGTAGTTGTAGATAAATCCGACTGAAGTTTGTTTTTGTGTTTACCGTGCTTGAATGAAATCCTCGAAAAAGTTGTTAATCTGGACCAAGAAACTTGGAAGGGTACCTACTAGGTACTTCGCGAAGCTTTATTGTCTTTATTGTTTTCGTTCTAAATTCTATTAAACTAGTTGTTTCTTATATACGTTGTCAATAGTTATGCAATTTCACAACAAACATCGTAAATATTATTTAGCATTACGTACTAAATAAAATAATGTATAAAACGCAGTTTCTGCCTACGCCCATGGGAAAAAAGCGTGACTTTATATATGTATGTATAAACCATTATTTTAACAAGAGTTTTCATGGAGTTTATAGCCAATTCCACTCCATAAGTCCATAGCACCTACTAGTTGGACACGTCAACCTAGAGTCTCGAATTTTCATATATATCAAAGATATCACAACTCACAATCAAGACATCTATGAGTCTCTGTCAAAATACAAAAAAAAAAATATGACAGATAATTTGAAGGATAAAATGTTTAGTTTGTGAATTTGTGTGTTTATTCTTTGTTGGGGACCCTTAAATAAATAAATTATTCATTCTTTCAGGCTTTCATGAATTATAGATATTGATAGACAAAGTAAGATTTTTATATTTTATAATGAAATTTATTTCTCACATCAAACAGAAAATAAAAGACACATAATAAATGCTGTTACCCTGAATGCCAGTTAATTTAAAATTGTACTTACGTATATTATAAACTTTTTTAGCATCTATTTGCGTGACACCTTGAAATACAATTAAATTATCAAACTTAATGCAGAAAACGAAACCCGCATACTAATCAGGCTATTAGTTAGAGGCAGGGTAGGACGTAGGTTAACAACCGAGGTGCTGGAAGGTTCTGCGCATTGAGTTATTTCCATTAAAACTTGCATTTTATCGGGCACTAACCCAATCTTGTTTTTGTTCTATCGTTCTTATGTGATCTAGAAGAAAACACAAAAGTTCTTAAAAGGTTTTTGTTGTGTACCGAGGTATTTATATATTTTTTAAATTTAGATTTTTGTAACTGCTACTTTACAGTTTTAATATGACAAGCTAGGCTACGTTATTCAATAAATAGATGAATTTTACAATTAACGAAGTGAAGTGAAGTAACAGTAAAAAAAAAAAAATTGTATGCGATGTAAAGAACAAATACGAATCGAAAATTTGTCAAGTTAGGTATTTCTTTAAGTAAGCACATTTTTGTCGTTCACTTTACCAAACAAAACAATATCCATTAGGTAAGTATCTACTGCAGTAGTAGTTATTTGTTAACGTCGTAAACAGCAAAGTTTATCTGGTAGGTAATTGAATTTGTACTTTAACTAGTTGCTAAGTTTACAGACAAATTACATTCGATGTTTAGTAGATAATCACAAAATTATTCTAAATCAGGCTGAAGATAAACTACCTGAAGATCATTATCACTTTCATTCAATCGTAAATCGATAAATCGCCACGGCACATAGGCAATGGCGATTTAGATTTAGATGTCTCAAATATTATCAAACGATTTGCTAATAAGATTAGAAGACTTCTATTTGTTTTGTGATTTCAGTTTTTAATTTATAATATATTATTATCCCCCACCCACCTCCCCCCTCCCATCTTTGGCTGCGACCGCGCCTGCACATAAGTATTTTAATACTGAATCGCGTTTTAATCGCGTGAAACATAAAGAAAGAGAAAATATGATAATCGATAATAAACTTAAGTGATGTGAGTCGCCACTAAATGAGAGTCACCATTTCGACTTATCATACAAAAACAAATAGATACAGAGACAGCATCACGCCTGTATTCCCCGAGGGGTTAGGCAGAGGTGTACTATTGTACACCCACATTTTGCCGTCGCCGTTGTTAAGTCCCATGTAATAGGGGGCGAGCCTATTGCCATCTACCGGGCACAGTTCCGGACTCCGTGCTGCTACTGAGAATTTCGATACAGAAAAACCCAATAACACTGCCCGACCTGGGAATCGAACCCAGGACCTCACGCTCAGCAGTCGCGCTTGCGACCACTAGACCAATGAGACCAATGAGGATACAGAGAGACTTATAATTTTCTAAGAAGTTCACTATTCTATGTAATTGGAACAGCGATGGCACGATACGAAAGACGTCGTTTCGCTAGTGTCAATAATGTTCAAGTTTTCAATGTAGAAATCTACTAGCTTAGGTACACTTATCAAACATGGCCTAGGTTAAACATGTCTATATTTATAAAACCATAGTATACTCGGTATACTTTTCTAGTTCATCATTGAATTGAATTTTCTCAAACATCAAATATAATTTAGGTGCCAAAATTAAAACGAGAACCAGACCACGTTTGCATTTCGTAGCCTGTCCCTTGCGTTATTCAATTTGATGTGACATTAATTTACTTTAATTCTTCGAAAAAACACTCCACAAATTACTTTTTAATTGGAATTTATTAATTTTACCATCATAATACTGATACTGGTGAATATCCTTGCGAATTAGTAGCAATATGAATTAAAGGGTCTCGCCGGTTTTCCATATAAAATCTGCATTGGCGTCTTTTTTGACATTGGTGCTTTTATTATATTGCTAGTTGTTGAAAATAATTTTTGGCCAATTATCAAGGAGCTTTCATGCCGCTTTGGTTTCATTTAAATATCTCTCATAGTTTTGTAGAAAAATAATTTTGAAGTTAGGCGTTGCGACCCCCATATTCCATAAACGAATGAAGTTAGGGGTTTGACATAATTGATCATGATTCGAGATTATAGATTTCATATGGAAACCAGGTCAGAGGCTTTCGAGAAAAAAAAATTATAACCTGGAGATCTGATGATGATCTAACTTTCATACATAAAAGAGGTAGAGGCATAAATTGGGTAAAATGGTAAATTGCTACCTAGAAACTAGTTTTCTATAAATATAATTCAATACACATGAGTTAACGTGTTGCTTCTTATTGTAATAGTCAATAAAAATCTCACATTACATACCAACTGGGTAACATCACAAATATTATTGGTTCATCGTAACTTCAGTGTTAAATTAAATTCATATGGGTATGAAGTTATGTATGATTTAATATTTGTAGGTAGGTAGGTATCTATATTCTATTTTGATTTAATTTTAAAGTAGGTATATCGAACTGTATCTAAACTATAATAAACTATCCTGGCAATCGGTAAAAAAATAAAAAGAATAATTTTGTTATGGTGGATAAAACGAAAAATAATTGACATACATCCTATGCTATCCTACTAATCCTATCCTACTAATATTATAAATGTGAAAGTTTGTGAGGATGCATGGATGGATGGATGGATCTTTGTTACTCTTTCACGCCAGAGCGGCTGAACGGAACTGGATGAAATTTAGCACAGAGATAGATAATATTCTGGAACAGCACATAGGCTACTTTTTATCCCGGGAAAATGTACGGGTTCGTAAACCACGCGGGCGAAGCCGCGAGCGGGAGCTAGTAGTTTATAACTTAACTACCCCTTTTTAATGGTATCATGTATAATCTGAGGTTTTTTGAATGACTAAAAATCTACTCTCCTATGACATTCCCGTGTTAAATAGTTAAGAAGAAATGAAAGTTATTGTAAGTGTATTTACCTACTCATAGCGTGAAGGAAACAGAGTTATAGGTAATATTGTAGCTGTTACATAAGTTCTAACAAAAAATATTTCTACTTCGCTATTATAGGTAAATCTAGAAACAGACGTGAAAAATCCTTTGTTGGTACACAACGCACGTGTTCGTAAGCACATCTATTGTTTCACACCTCTCGTAAACAATGTGCCAATATGTTAGAAAATCTCTAACTGCAAGCGACAGGATTAATAGGCCCGGAGTGGACACGGGCCGGGCGGGCTCGCTCCATCAATCAATTGGTCGGCGACTCGATGTACCGTGCGAGGCAGCCCGCATTGATGACGATGCAACGTGACTCCGACAGCCGGGACGTCGGGAGTCACTACGCGCGCCATGTATCACGTCACTCGTTCACATTGCGCCATTAATACCTTTATGTGTTAACTATACTGGAATTGTGTGGTTTAGTTGTGTGAATGTTGGAGTGCAGTAGGTACTGATCGCTTCTGGCAGGTGCAAGGTAAATGTTTGCTTGGTTGGATTGCATTCATTGGATGGGAGATTGTTTTTTACACATGATCCTTCTATGATTCGGAGAAGTATCGACTTTTCATAACAAGTCGGGAGCGGTCGGAAGTCTGACAACCGGTATTATTTATAGGTACTTGGGATATTGGTGTTTGGTACCTAAATATAAGTACTTACGCCTACCAAGTTGCAGAGTTGAACACACCTCTCCAATGGAAAAGTAGGTACCTACCCACATAGATATGACGACAAACCTGCCGTACCTATCTCTAAATCTAGGTAGACAAGTACTGATACATACAAATAAAGGTATAAAAACTATGGTCCATAGGGTCAAATTGGTTTAATCAAGAAATTGGTCGAATTACCAACCATATCACACAATTGTATTCACACAAAAACGGTCTTGGTAACAACAAGGAATATATTTATTAAATCTCATCATCAATGTTTGTATCCTTTCAAGGGTTAGACAAGGGACGCGAAAATGACCGCAATATAAATTTAAATTGAACCCGGGTACGTACTTTTCAGTGGTTTCCTAGTAAATTTATTAAAAGTTTCTAAAAAATCCAGTGTTTTTAATAAATAGTTATAATTATTCACTAGAAAGGAACTCTTGATTAGCGGCTCAATTTTAGACCGTCCGAAATAACATAGGTAGTACCTATATTAAGGAACTCTTGATTAGCGGCTCAATTTTAGACCGTCCGAAATAACATAGGTAGTACCTATGTTATTTCGGACGGTCTAAAATTGAGCCGCTAATCAAGAGTTCCTTTAGCCCTAAATTTCCGAGGTACAACATACCGCCCATAAAAATATTTTCCAGATAATGATCATAAAGGATTAGAACCTTTTGATCTCTCAGCCTCCATTCGCCAGGAGCTTTATCTATATTACGACAGCTTTTATTTTAGCGTTATTTATTTACATAAATTATGTGCAACTTATAAGCATACCTGCGTGAGTATATATTATGTACGTAGGTAAAGAAAATCACATATATTTCGTAAGGTCGGGCGTTTAGGCTGATAGCACCCCAACAAAAATGTTTCACATTCAGTTAAATATTTCTCCCAATGTGATCCTACAATTCTATTTTGAGATAAATGTAGGTTTATAAATAGATAGCAGTGTAAGGGTTTATAGACTGTGGCAGTGTTCTATTGTACACGAAGTTATCCCATTACGAACGACTAAGGAAAACTGCGAAATTAAAAGTGCCAAGAGAAAAGAACTGCCGTCTGTTACCTTGATCAAATTACTGGCTGCATTCTCCGTTTATTATTCAGGTCTCGTCTACACACTTGTTCGTCGTTTTATAGCAAAAATTATGAGCGAATATTCAATTTTAAATTCTGACTTTATCTCTGCTATAATGGACAGTAATGAATTGAAGATCTTACTTTATTAAATCTTACTTGGGAGTAATAACCTTTTCTTGTTAATCGTTTCTTTATAACGCTCCTCTAGGTATTTGGTCCATTAATATTCTTTATAATTGCCTCATTGGTCTAGTTGCGACCACTAGCGCGACTGCTGAGCTTGAGGTCCTTTGTTCGATTCCCTGATCAGTTTAGAAATTCCGCCCGGTTGATGGCAATAGGCTCGCCCCCTATCACATGGGACGTAATAAAAGCATCGGCGAAATATAAGTGAACAATAGTACCTACACGTCTGCCTCACTCTTCGGGAATACAGGCGTGACGCCATGACGGGACGTGACGGTATATTATATTCATTGTGTCAAAAAATATTACATCCATAGGAAAAATGTACTTACATATTGAATTCTTTTAGATATATCTAGACATTCGCAAAACCTACGTCGCTTCCCGATATTATTTTGGTTCATTAGTTTTATTTTTCGTAAATTTTTAGACAGTGTGAAATGTACTTTCTGGTTACCTGATAAAGGGTCGAAAACATTTGACACAACGTGTAAAAAGAAAAAAAAATGCATTTCACGTACCAATAATTTATTTTAATTTTCATGGCAAAAATAACATACTTGTGTCGCTGTTTTGCAAAATATTAAATATGTAGGTATAAGTTATAATAGGTACATCAATTAACATAGTACGTACTACGTAGTAGCAGATAGTAAACATAACAGGAAAATTGTTAGACAAAATAGTTGTTCTTGTTAAAAACTACTTATCATTAGGCATCATACCATCAAGATTTTGATTATTCAAAACTCATCAACCATCAAAATATGATCAAGGTTAGGACTCAAGATAGGATTTCGTAAATTCCTGGTAAAGGAATCAGATAATTAAAACCTGATCAAAAATAAACACCGAGTTGATATCACTAGTATCGATACTTTGACACATTTCAAACTAAATATTTGTTTCTGCCTACCTCCATGGGAAAAAGGCGTGACGTTATATATGTATATATACATTAGTTCCGATAAAATTCCGCAATATTGCGAGCTAGTAATTTTTCAGGCTTTACACCCATAAAACACGAGTACGAGACGATCAAATATTAGAATTCCGCCTACTTTCCTACCGCCTAATTCAGCAACTTTGCATCGAATGCACTGTATTGTTACATTCTTGCATATGATTTCAATACTATTTGAGTGTCATTGACATGTGGAATTACTCCATAATTTACTGATTTATTATAGCCATGAACGCACCGCGGCGTGAATTATTTGTAGGGACTAATGGCAAGATAATCCTAGTATCTTTTAATAAATCATTCATAGTTATCCATAATGTGTAAGCTGCCGACCGACAAAATCCAGAAAACATGCCTTCGGTGAAGTTATTAATCACTTTATATAGCTTGTATTATCTGGCGGTAGGCAGCGGTGTACTGCTGTACACATATTTTGATAAAAACAGCTCTTTTTCTGTTTGTAAATAAGAAATTATTTGAGTGCATCATAATTCCCATCGGGTCCACTTCATCTGTAAAAATATTTTGAAATACATATTTATTTTATACTAAACAGCAACACACGTAGTCTTAAATTATAATAAAACAAATTTCACTTAATTTATAACATGTAACTAATATTTACAGCACAGCAACATTTTAAGCAGGAGTTGTGTTATTTTAAACTCTTGAACGAATTGGATATGATAAACAATTTTTAAAGTGACATATATTTTATCCTCCAATGACGTCGTTTGTACGAAAGCATTTTAAATCAAAATCGAATTAGAATTCCATATTTCTACCCACTATTCACAGAACATATGGACCAAGTTTACGAGATACTACATTTCCTTGGAATATAAAATCAAAACACGATTTATACAAAAATGAAATTGACACTGTGAGAGTTTTAATTGCAAGAAATGTTCGCCGAATTTTATTCAAGGAATAGGTACATCAATAACTTTAATCTAAAAACATAATTGAATATCTACACTTTCTTAGTTGAATTAATTAAAATTGAATAGCTATAATAGCTTCATACACTATAATTGAAAAAAGAATTGACTCAGTTGATTAAATATATCTAGAAATCGATCGTGTTGTGACTGAAACAAACTCATCAGCTACACTTAGGCAAACATATACTAAGTTTAAGCTTCGACGATTATGAGCAGCCCCCTAACACAAGATGTGTATAGCTATAGTAGGTTAGATGTACCGGTACTACTTTTGGAGACCATGATACCGTTAAATATCTTATTGAATTGTCTATTCCATCTGTCTGAATCACAGATGTTATACCTTATCTGAGGGGACTGAACGATATGTCCAAACAAATTGACGCGCCATTTTCTTTTCTTTTTAATTTCAATTTTATCGGCAATATCTGGGATATGTTAACTGCAAGTAACTATTTAAAGTTTACATACTTTAAAATATACATTATAATCAATTTAACTGATGTGCAAAGCCAAATCACTGTTACATATACACAGTGGCAATTTAATACTAAGATATTTTTTCTTATTGCCACAGTTTCCAAAATATAAATCGAAAGATTAAAGAAATTACGTTTTAAAATTCTTATTCAACTAGTACAATTTATCACGAACATCGATATATTTAGCAAATAACAAGACTATATTTTTAAAAGATCCATCACGTGGATAACAATGTCTCTCTCGTTTATATTATTAGGTATAAAGTGACTCAATAATATATATATATAAATTTATATATGATCGCAATAAGAAAGTTGAGCTAATTTAGAAGTATACATACTCTTTTGATAATATATAAAATGTACAATAAATCCATTTAAAAAATCTTCAATTACAAAAAATGTAATACACTATGATTTCACTCGCTCTAAATTCCGGATAGTTCTGAAGAAGCTAGATTCTCTACAGCTAACGATGTCTAGATCTTAATCCACGTTCACCCCGACCCATTCAATACAATATATAAGGCCCAATTTTAACCTTTAGCACCGATTCGCCATTTGTCAGTCTATGTAATCACAATACCAATTCCTAATCACCGTGTAACGCGATGCTGCGAAAAATAATAATTAAAAACAATTTTATAAAATATTTCCCAATGTCTTCTAAACAATAATAAATTTCTAAAATTAATTATAATGTAAAAGTTCTCTTTACCCGATTATATTTTTCGTACCTAACTAAAAATTATAACTACATTTATTTGTCACAACAGTGAATTGCAAATATTAGCGTAAACTTAAAAAAAATGTACATAATAATTCTTAAAATAGGTTGTTCTATAGATTTTATGTTCATATTTTAATATCATCTTTGGTTTTATAGTGAATCGATCTAAGCGACCATTCTGAAAAAAACGTTTTTGTATAATAATGTCCTGTCATAAAATATTCTACCGTTGTCATTTAACAGTCAACAGCTGATATTTGAAATGATTACACGTGCATGAGTTACATTTAAACGATTCATTTAAACATCACTATTACGATCTGGACATAGTCACATTTGCCAGCAAGACTTTCATAATGGTTGGACTAGCGAAACTTACACATTGAATTCTTAAACAATATAACTTTGCTTACACTAAAATTGACTCTACAATTAGTCACAATAATAATTATTATACACGGCAAGTAAACGTCAAAACGCAAGTTTATAAATTCATAGTGAAATCAATATGAAACATACAAGCACTGGGACAAAAACAATTATAAAAAAAGGATTAACAGAAGACTATTTCGTCCATTCACATTACATTTGATTGCACTGAAATACACAGATATTAGATTCCACATGATTGAGATACTTTGTTATTGTTAAATAAACTGAAATAACGTGTGTATAAATATTTACAAATACCTAAAAATATACAGAACTAAGGCAA
This sequence comes from Shargacucullia verbasci, assembly GCA_947562105.1. Classification (NCBI taxonomy): domain Eukaryota; kingdom Metazoa; phylum Arthropoda; class Insecta; order Lepidoptera; family Noctuidae; genus Shargacucullia; species Shargacucullia verbasci. The sequence continues at coordinate 7,403,861 of OX387297.1, read as the reverse complement.
ATGCTTCGAGGAACCACAAAAACACATACATGTTTAACCATTGATTGAACCGTTTGTACTATAGCGCAAGTAGAACAAACATAATTCGTGAAATATGGCCTCTAAATATACAACAATATAAACATCCAATCTAAAACAAAATCCCTAGGCGCGAGACATTACTAGTGTAACGTAAAATTTATTCGACTCGCTTATTTTTCTATTGTTTTAATATAAGATTTGCGGCAGATTTTTCGATGTTGCACAAAGTATTGAACTGCACATAAACTGCAACTGTAATTAACTTTCGTTTATTTAAACAAAAATGTGCGTACTATCAGCCTTATTCAAAACTCATCAGTTTATATAAAACTTTCAAATCATTCACGGTAATATATAGACGCTCAATCTCGATTGCGATCTGTGACCAAAATCAGCGACCTTATTCCTTACTGATTGTTGACAAATCGGATGTTGACAAGTCAACCGCATCTTACACTACCAATCTCCACCACGATCGTTGATTTTAATCATAGATCTCTTCGATATTTTTTTATATATGATCATGATTGAGATCGGATTATGTGTCTAATGGCTATTTAATAAACATCATAGTAGTTTTAATTAATAAATCAAAGAGAGATTGAAGAAATCCTGAAAAGCAGTAATGAAATGACTATGGTCTATTTGTATTCGTCCATAAATCGTTTGCACATGTGCACCAGGTCAATGAATTTGGGTCGCAAGTTCGGGTCCAGATTCCAACAGTCCTTCATCAGGTGCCTGAATATCTCCGACGGACAACCTTCCGGTATTTGAAAGCTGAAATAGGTACGTATCATTTTATTTCGTGTCTTCAATAGTAAGGAGATGCGACTACAATGATTTGATAGCAACTGATAACAATACTGGGATCAATAAAACTTCTGCAAACACTTTAGACTATTAGTTTCAATGGTCTTTTGACATCCGCCAAAATCTCGATCGTATACACTAGTATACACTAGTGTGTACGCCTAGTGCGTAAGGACTACCGCGAACTAACTCCCTAAATTCAGAGTAGCCGTAAAGTTTGGCGATACCTATTAAACAATAGTGCTACAAACTTGGAAAAAATCCTCCACCTTCCTTATCCACTACGGCCGAGCTATACGTTTGAGGTCATCGCTACATCGCGTCGTAGCCTCACGTTACGTGAGAACTTCTTTGTGTACTCAGTTCAGAAATTATCCTATGAAACAAACTTCGAGCATCGCTTAACTCGCTCTATCTATCTTACCTATAGAATGTTTATTACCATAGGTTTTTTAAAATATTATATTGTATTAATAAAGTAGAGAGTATGACTGACCATGAGGCGCGCTCCCGGGGCCGCTCCACGTTGAACTTGGGCACCTCCTGGCGCGCGCGCGTGAAGATCTCCCACGCCGTCACGCCGTACGACCACACGTCGCTCTTGGTGGAGAAGTGCCACGGCTCCACCGCCGACTCCGGCGCATACCTGCCACATCAACATGTTAATATACTCCAGCTTCGAGCTGCTCGAGCTAAAGCACTACCGAGCGGAACATTTTTCAGTCGCAATTGCCACGGTCGTGTCTTGTGAGGTAGACCATTATTTCTTTGGCCATTAAGATCACTTCGTACTTAGGAAAGCACCCTAAAACTTCTGTTTCGGTTGTCATTACAACAACTTATGTATGACAGTTGGACAATTTGCAACTGGAAAGTCTGGAATTCCCCAATAATTGGGATGTTGTAGTCAGATGGGACTCGCTCCGTGCGATGATATTCAGCCGCATTTCGTAAGTCAAGGAGCTGATCCTATCTTTTTTTGTAATTTTCGTAGTTACTTAAGGTATGATAAAAAATGTCCTACCAGTTGATGGGCAGCAGCCGCTCAGTCTTAAGTCTATAGGCGCTCTCCTCCTTGGGTATGATACGCGCGAGGCCGAAATCTGAGATCTTGACATGGTATTTGTTCACGACTAGAATGTTTCTCGTCGCCAGATCGCGATGGACCATGCTTTTAGCTGACACGTGGTCCATCCCCTGTCGAAAAAATATCATAAGTTAGTATGCAGAACTCATTGGAGGAAGCTACATCAAAAAGAGGTTCGCTGTTCAAACATTTTGAAGACAAAGAATTTGAGGACCAACCATTATCCTCATTGGATGTTCTAATATGACGTTTATGTCGACACGAAAGGCAGTACCAGAAGTCATACAATCAAATCACATCAATTTAATTAATCATACCGCCGCGCCGTCTGACTAAACCACGTCAAATTATTTGTAACCTGCTTTTATCTGAACAACCATCTATGGCTCACACATACCGTGGCGATGTCTCTCGCGTACTTGAGCAGGTGTGAGATGCGCAGCTTGTCTCCCTGGAACTTGAGGTAGTAGTTGAGCGAGCCCTCTTCCAAGTACTCCATCACGATGAGCACGTCCGAGCCGTGGTCCCACGAATATCCCAAGATCTCCACTATGTTGATGTGTTGCAGTGACTGTAACATTTTGATCACAATGTAATCTAATGCTGCACACAAACGAATTTGTTTAATAAGCCCTCGGTTATTATATGATGGCATAGAAAAATCCAAAGTTATTTAAACATTCCAGTCTGCGGTGATGTGAAGATTAAAATGTATATAAAGTATAGATTTTAATAATATACTTTTAAATTTTCAATAATTTTAATATTCATAATGCTCGTCATATTCACCTTCATAATCTCCAATTCGTTTTTGAAGTCTTCATATAATGTACCGTTTCTCTCGGACGCTTGTCGAGTCAACTTCTTCACTGCTACTTCTCTTCTTTGAGATTCTTGATTGTCGCGCTCCATCCAGCCTTTGAAAACGTGTCCATAGTTACCCTGTACAAAAGATTTATCGTTTTATCGTCAGTACATCAAAAAAAAAGAAGACACACTTAGCAATTTATATTTTTGTTGCAATATACATCACGACGGTAACGCCCACTCCGAAACGGACGTTTCTCGTTTCGTATCCACACTCAACACCACCTTCAACATTTTCAAAAACCGACAACAGGGAGAGAGGAGCTTCTAGGAAGCAGATACATCATTTAGTATTAAATCGCTTGAGAGCGTTGTTAACGCTAACGCTGGTAGGCCCGTGTGAAGAACTTACGCAATTTTTTTTGTTGTTGGAAGCTATACAGAGTAGCGCTTTAATCACATGCATAAAGGAGGTGAATCAACCCACGATACTTAACGCGTATCTATAATAAAATATTACTTTAATAACCCAAATATCGATTTAATTTTTGGATTGGCGTTGGAAGCAATTTGTTAGTATATAAGTTACACTGCCGATCTTCTTGGTGAGCGTGACGAGATAGGTCTTGCCCTGCGACACGATGGACTCCATGAGGCGCGGCGCGGGCGTGGAGTCGTCGTCCAGCTCGTCGTCGATGGCGCGCGCAGCTCCGCCCACACTGCCGCTGTTGCGCGAGCGCAGCTCGCTGCGCAACGCATATGGCAACCCGTTCATGCTCTCCAGAGAGTTGAAACTCTTGTTGTCTGCGAACTAAGCAACCAGGGGGTTAACATGACCTCTAGCCAATCGAGTCGTTAAACGGCTTATCACTTAGCCGCTGCGCCAACCATGTCGTCAAACTAGAATATTATTTACCGATAACATTCCCCATGTGTAAAATACTACTACTACTCACCGGATTATCATATTGATCCGACATGGTCCCATTCATTGAGAGGACGCTACTGTCCGATATCAACGACTTGTTGCTGCCAGCATCACTCAACTCGCTTGGTATAAACCTATCGCCTGAAAGTTCAAACATTTTGTTTTATCCCGCATTTTATCAAATTTGAACACATACAGACAAAATTTCGTATCAGTTTCGAAATTCGTATACGTAAAATAAGCTTAAGGTGGTTTGAAAACTTCAAATAATCGAAGAAAAAAGTATATACTCGTCTTTATTTATATTCACAAAATACTTACTTGAAACGGTCTCTGTATGTTCCATGTGTTCGAGAGATATCTTTGGCTCTTCATATTCGTGGATCGGGACATATTCTGAAAACAATATTGAACAGGTTATGTTTTTAAGTATCATGTAACATTAATTTTAAAGATCACTGCGTACAGGTGAGCGCAGTTGTGACCAATTTTGTACGCATAACCTACTTCATAAGTGAAGATATTTCCTTCGTCAAAACCGGCACGGGAGTTTTTGCTGTATACGCTCATGAGCTTCATCCGATTCACGTTATTAATTTAGAAAGCAACTTTCCTTTGATTTTAGACCCCCTTCACCAGTAAGGATACCTAATTACGTCCACAACAACCTGGCCGTAATGAGAACTAGCTGTTGCGGATCATGTTGTCTAGCAATTAAGTGTTCATGCCGATTTAGTAAAGGAATAAAATCATTACCTCTATGCAGCATGTGGTTCATGTCTCGCATGATCTCCTGAGGCCGCAGCGGGTCGGGCTGCCAGCACTGCCGCATGAGTGCCCACACCTCGCCCGGACATCGTGCCGGCCGCAGCAGACGATCACCCATCTCGTAACTCTACAGCACGACATACTTCGATTAGTACATTTTCACGGCAGAAATATTATATATGATATTTTTTTCATTAGTACTCACCCTTGCAGTCAAAACGGGGTTAGTTTCAGTGGGCGACTGTCCATAAGAGAAGACTTCCCACAGCGTGGTCGCGAACGCCCAGATGTCGCCCATCACCGACCGCTTTGCCAGACTCATGTCGGAGAAGAACTCCACGGGCATCCAGTGCACGCTGCAACATCATCAAACATCAGTTATCATGTCGGTGTCCGACAGCATGTCCGGCAGCTGCGTGTACGTACTCGTGCGCGGTGTAGTGGCGCAGCGTGGGTCCGGACAGCTTGACGAGCATGCGCTCGCCGTCGTGCGCGGCCAGCAGCAGCCGGCGACAGCGGATGTGTCCGTGCACGACGCCCGCCTCCGACAGGTCCCACAGCGCACGCGCCAGACCCGCAGCCACCTTCTTCAGGTGCAGCGGCTTCACGCGCTCCTCGTTCTCTCTGTAAATACGAACACTACGTCAAACGTTTGCAGATCGTCTTCGATCATGAACATCTGTAACCTGAAATTACAGACGCGTTAACGAGAGAAGGCTAAAATTGGGAAACATAATATTTCAGTAATATGGTAGATAACTACTAGTCATCTGAGTTACTTTTTATGATTTTGTTCTAAAAATGTTACGATTACAAAAGCGTGACGTCATAGTTTTTCATTGCCATAGACATACATACTGTGTGATTTTGATAAATTAGAAATTGAAAACGGCAAAGATAAGCAAGAGATTAAGTTTTTCTGAGTTTTTAGAAGAAAAACCAAACAAGATTTCAGTATTTATTTTTGATGCAGTCATCTAGCCTATTTCACTGAGTAGCCCTACCCTTCTCCCAAAACTCATAACTACGCTTACACATGGCTATAATGACGTACAAACTTTGCTTACCTGGATATACCTAATTTTTTCTTCGCCTTACCTATATTATCCAGTGATAAACGACAGTTACCTGAGATAGTCGTCGAAGGGTCCATACGGCAAGTATTCCAGCACGAGTGCGGTGGGCGAGCTTAGCGTCACGCCGTACAGACGGACCATTGAACTAGACTGTACACACGCCCACTTGCTCGCTAACTCCACGAATTCCTAGCAAAAAAATGTTTGGTCTAATGAATGAAAAGGTTGACAAGAAAAAAATACGTAGTAAGTTGAAGAATACAGTGACATAGAATATAAATTATAATATTGGAATTGAAAACCATCGACTTTTAATTTCTCTGTTCACTATTAACTGCTTCGTTAGTCTAGTAGTCGCGAGTCCCGAGTCTGGCAAGGTGTAATTGGGTTTTACAGTATAGAAATTCTCAGTAGCAGCACGGAGTTTGGAACTGTACCTGGCAGAAGGCAATATGCTCGCCCCTTTTACATGAGACTCAAGAAGGGGATCGGCAAATTGAGGGTATATAGTAGACCCTGCCTAACCCTTCGGGGAATACAGGGGTAATGCTATGTCATGTTATGTAACACCGTTGTAAGGGTCAGCACCTTACACTTGCTGTATCAGTCAGAAGTTGTAGTAGTTGTGTAGTTGTGTGAGGTGAGTTGACGTAAACACACACAGATTTTGTAACACTAAAGTTTATTAGATGTACCGATCACAACTAAATTCAGTGCCGGATTAAGCAAGCGCGGGGCCCGTAGCAAATTCTATCAAGGGGCCCTTGATCTGCTATGAGCTCTTAAGTATAAAGTGACTATTTCTAGAACTTTTACGATGTGCGTTTACCGTATGAAATTTGTTGTTTTATTTTCGCCAACAAAATAATCGGTTACCGATTGTCTTAGTCAAAAACAGGTATAACGTTTCACGTTTTTGTGACATCAAGTAAATTCAATATACCACGTCTTAATAAGTTTCACTCAAAAAATTACACTCGGGCGGAGGGTTTGGAAACGCGGGGCCCCCTTTTGCGCGGGGCCCGTTGCAATTGCTTCTCTTGCTACGTGGTTAATTCGGCACTGACTAAGTTAGATCAAGTTTAAATTGGATGCTAATCTGTGGTGTTCGCGTTAGTAGATGGTTTTTTCAACTGACAACATAAACTCAAATTTATATGAAACGTTGTTATAAATACGATACAAAAGTAGGTTGCTGCGTTAGCTGCCTCACGTATGTACGTAAACCGTACAACCGTGGAATATCAATTAGGAAGATCTTATTTTACGTTAGGAAGTTCTTACTTTTAAATGATCATTGGCTTTCTCTCTCTGTAAGGTCTTGAAAGCGACCAACAACTTCTTGGTTTCGTCAAGCCTCCATAACGCTTTATACGTAGCAGTAATATTTTCTGAACCGATTTTCTCCGAACCTAGAAAAAATAAACAAATAATTGAGTAAATTTCGTTATAGGCTCCGTTAAACCTATATGAAACCTGTTTGCTAAAAGCTAGAAAATAAATAGCTCTAGAGTCAGGTTTATCTTAAAAAAAGAAAAATAATTATCATAAACACCACATAAACACTCATTATCTGACATTGATATATGAGTAAACAAATAATTAGATGTTTAACCTTAACATACCTGTGTACAGTAGTATGTCCTTATTAGGTAGGCAGCGCGGGCTCCTGTTGTCCTTGAGAATTTCTTGCAGTTCCGCTTGATCAATGCGAACGCCTCTTTTGACCGGCTCCCCACACAACAGTAATTGGGACTTGTCTATAACAGTAAATGAAGCCCCTTGAACTCATAAATAAATGCCTACATATAAGGAAAAAGTAATAAATTATGATAAATTGGGAAAAGAAAAAAAGCTAGCCTCACAATTGGGCCCGGTGACGAACTACCATGGAAGAATATTTACCTCCCAAGGTGTATTGAAATATTGTAGTTATTGTCTAGGAAATTAAAAATAATTTAAATTGTCGAAAATAAATTTTCGTTGTATTACACATTTTCTCTTGAAATAGAATTACTTTTACAAAAGAAAGATGTCCTGTTTCGTTAATATATACTGTGCTAATATTTTCCAGCGTCCATAAATTGGACGGATGAGCGTAAAGAATAAGAATAATTTGTACTATTTCAATGCAAAATACTTTGTAAAAATATAATAGTCACCATATTCTGAGGGCGGTATGCATTCGTTCAGAAATATCCTGCCCTCTGGGTTCTGATGGCATCCAACTAGCCTCTCGATGCTGTAGTACTCTTCATTATTGACCACGTAACAATGGCCCTTAAACTCTATTCTATACGTCTCTGTTGTACTGTAAATAGATAATCATTATTATCTCTGGGTACGAACATTGATGACACTTTGACGACGTCATACTCAAACTGCCGTAGTACACCGTGTTTAGTATGAGTAGGAGTGACTAGTATTTCCTCGACCTCATCGTCATCGTTTAGCCAAAAATCTATGAGAAAGTCCTGCGCGCACATTCGTGTGAACTATCGTAAACGCGCGCATATAACTAGGTATGGTTTGGATCGAGGAAAACTCGTAGTAGACACCCAGTTGACATTTAAGGTGACGTCAAATGCCGTCGAGCAGAAGTAAGCGTGTCGACAGCGGTAGAGGACTGGCAGTGACGGCAGTTCACTGCTTCAATACCTACCTATAAAGTTAGTCGGAAAAATGATATCTAGAAAAAACCAAACTTATATTCATATATGACCTGGTAAGTCGAAGAAGACTAAAAAGGTATGGTTTGTGGAAACACGACGTAAAGTATATTTACCTGTTTTTCGTACAGACGTCCAAGTAATAAACATTGTAGTCGTCCTGGCATTGCCTCAGTATATAACATCCGTGCTTCTTGCCACGTTTTTCTTCTAACTTTCGGTACGAGAATGCGCCCCTACAAAGTTAAAGTTTTTATTAAACAAGGTTCTGCGAAGTCATTGTTATGAAATATGCACCCCTTTAAATGTACTTACCCGACGGGTCCGTGACATTTTATTCGTTGTAGTTCCTTTAGCGACGGCGTTTCATCATCTTTAGACAAGTTAAACGTCCATTTCACCATTAATCTGTTCACAAAATGTATATTAATGGATGGTTTATTTATTTAGCAATAGCGGTAATATTTAAAACAAGTCATCTAGTCTAGTTCTGATCTAATGCAGTTTTTTTATGCGTGCATACAAATATAAATGTATACATCTTTTCCAAGAATTTTCGGCATCCAATGAACCGGTAGCAAAATAACTTTTTAGGTAAATAATAGCTAAGGGACGAGAAAAAGTACGTGTTTCACAAACCTGTAGTATCCATCACAAAGTGCTATAAACGACGAAAGATGCTCTTCTGATTTAAACTTAAAGAACAATGGAGTACCTCTTCTTGATATCTCTAACGAATATTCTCCATTTCTTGTCAAATAAATTAATTCTTCTATTTTACATATGTGGGACCACTGAAACGACAACAATGCACATTCATGATAGAAACGTAAAAAGGAATTTGGTATGCTTTTATACTTGTGTTAACACACAAAGATACAACTGATACAAAGCACACCAAAATCTTAGAAAACAAAAAAAAGTATGGTACTCACTTCTCGTGTAACAGTATTATAGAGTCGTATGCCAGGCTGGTGCGGGTGGAAGGGTGCCACCACAACCCGCACCGGAGTCACGTCGCTGCCGTTCTGCCACAGAACGTTGTCATACTCTTCCGCCAGGTAGTTGGGCGCCATTATATACAGTTGTTGCAAGTATAAGTTCTTTATGTAGCTGCAAATTATTACAACATTTATACATTCGATCGACTCGCTCACGGGGAACGGTATAGGACGCAAGAATTTTAGGTGGTTAAATCTGATTTTAACTTAATTTAATACATGAACATCTTTGATACATTAGGCAAGATAGTACCATTAAATTTAAGAGAGATAAATGTTCCAACAGGCTATCATAAACTTAAAACAATGGCGATCGGTATCATCAAAACATATACAACAAACTCGACGCAATATTTCTGTACGAAGGCTCAGCGGTGTTAGCAGTTTTATTACTAAAATCGATACGTTATTGCCTTTCATATACTACAAAAAGAAGGGTCACCCTTGAATGTAGACAGATATTTGACCAGTCTGGTGATACAATCAAACATAACTCTTGTTCGTATTGTGTAGGAACATAAAAAGCCAAAGTCTGGACACAAAAGATAATAAAGGAAATAACAGATCAGAAAATTATTATCAATGTTGTATTCAATTGGTACTTACTTCACGTTATGACCAACAGAGCAAAGCTTGGGCAGTTGGTCGTGGGCATGTTTCTTAGCGACGTGGCCGTGTCTTCTAACAATCACTTTCGGTATATATTTTTTGTAATCCCTCACAACATCGTTTACCGACAATTTTTCCTCGGCAGTGGCGCGTGTCCTGAATAATAAAATTTAGTAGCAATTTGTCACGCAAAAATAGCAATTTTGGGATTTGAGACGTGAATATATTGTATACAGCTATTAAGCATTATCTCTCTATATACATATATAAAGATTGGTTTTACATACAATTTGAAAATATGAACACATAATTCGACATGAATTGGTTCAAAAGGCTACGACGAAACATCAAATCCAATTTGAAATAGCTACTTAAAACATGCTATATAGTTATCGTCTCGGGACCCCAGCCAGACGATTGCGCCCCTGAGAGTATGCTATATAATTAGGTTTAGGTAACGACTGTACGAGTGCAATCAACACAATAATACTTCGGTCGTTTGCCCTCAGTGCACTTGTGATTAAATAAGAAACAGGAAAAGTATCGTAATCATGTAAACATAACTAACATCAATAATAACTATCTGAGATTATAAGTAGGTATCATATGGAGAGCATAATGTTTTTGCTTGCGTAAAATATACATAGAGATTAAAGGATCTAAAGTTAATAGACAAATAATATGCACATATTATATTAATGGCAGGCCTCAAGAGATTCGACCACTTTCTGCTCAGGGTCACGGAATCGATTGCAGAATTCGAAACCAAATTTGTATGACATATTAAATAAATATTTATATTCAAATGTACACGACAACAACGACACGAGGTGCAATGGCTCAGCAATGGACTTTCTGCGCAACGTTTCGCAGTTTCGATTCCCGCACGAAATAAAATATGGCCTATAGATATATGTACCGGGTCTGGATTTAAAAAAACGCTTCTGGATTTATAAAAAAACGCGTCTGGGTTTGGAAAAATGAGAAGAATATTTATTTGAAGTCTAAACTTAGTTACATGACTGATTGAGCATGACTTACACAGAATCTTGGATCTAGATATATTTTATATATTTTTTAGCTCTAAAGCTACCCAAACATGTATCTTTGATAATGATACACAAGTTTTGCATATAAACAGCCCCACAATATGTAATTTTATAGAGAACACTGTTAATTGCGTAGTTATACCCAAGGGCTATTGTCTTACAGTGGGGACAGAGTAATTAGATTTATAGTCCATTGTTCTTTGCCAATGCAAGATACAATCATAATTAACCATTTATGATCCGATGCAGTAATAACATATGTATATCATGTTCTGTTCTTAGCACTATTAGGTGTTAAATAGATAGGCAGAAATTGATAGTGTAAAGTACTGGTTAATAATGCATTTTATATCAACTTTTTTATGAAAAATAGGATCCACACATTTACCGAACATAACTCATTATTTTAATATATTAAACAGCATGGGCTACAAAGGTGGAGGCTGGGGCAGGCCACCCTTTAATCATCCTTCCTATTACTTTTAGCGTACTTTAATCGAGGTGGACAATATTTTTACATCCACTGATTTTCACACTCGCAATCATGTTACGTTTCACAAGAACCTTCTATAATTTCTACCAAATCGAATAGAATATAAATAGTAATTATATGACTTACATGTCAGCAATCCCAAGACCAAGCATTTCCTTCTTGTGTTCAGGGTATTTAATTTCAGGTATTCTGTTCTCATAAACATCACTCCTCGCTTGCAGGAAGTAGTAGTCATAAGTGGTCTCATCCAATGTTATCAGGAGTTCTAGCCTTGGTACCTGTAGAATTTCAGGCTAAGTGTTATTGAGATTTTCTGTCTGTCTGGACTCTGGATCTGTGCCCAGTAGATGGCAATAGACTCGCTATGTTATAAGTGTTAGTGTCTCTCTCTATCATTATCTGTTTGCCAATCCGGATTGTGATGTGTTTGCAGAGGGATGGCTGGATATATTGTTAGAGTGTTTGCATTTCTGCAAGAAGTATGTATGATTGTGCGTCTAATTTGATATATATTTTTAAGTTATTAGTTTTTTTTTTCTTGTCTTTCATTATTGTAATTGGTGTACAACCGTTTTAATGAAAGTAAATAAATAAATTATCTTTAACACACCAAGTATACAAGTATGGTGGGAAAATGTTGTAACCATATTATCCAATCTAAATTGCCTAACTACTAATAAAACAGTTACTTTGATCTGCTCGGTTTGTACAAAATATGTTATAAGTAACATGTTTAGTAGTGTAAATTCATACAAGATAACTTTTTAACACTTGGTTTTTCCTATGAGATATGTGGAAGAGGTCAAATGATACAATCTCCGATAAGCAATCTCATTGCAATATTTTTTTTAAAACCATACTTACTGATTTGACAGACTGACTTTAAAAAATTTATACAAAAATATACATACCATAGAAATTAATAACAAAGAACTATACTGCTGTAATAAAATATACAAGTCTCTTAGAGATGTTTATAGATTGTGCACATACAGTATAAGCCACCATAATTATCATGCCAGTCTAATACATCAATCATCAATTTATGTGACCTATAGTATATGATCATTATATCAACCAAATCAGCAAAACACAATCCACAGCTAGACATGCTGTTAAGAGAAAAAACCTATATGTAAATGCAAATTTTCATTTGCTTTTCTAAAATGTCCAAGTAAACAAAATATTTTTTTAAAGTAGTACTACTGTTCTCACAGTCTATAATGGTAATTTATATGCACATAACAACCACAATATTTTAGCACTCAAGGCCTTTCCGTGTGCTTTAATTTATTATTCATTATTCCATCACATAGGGGTTACTATATATCATCACAAAACTCAAGATTTTCGATCTTAAGAATAATAGAAACTCGTAATTTACCTTAAAACGGATTCTGAGTTCATAATCCCTGCTGCTGGCCAGAACTTTTGCGTTATCTTTCAGAAAATAATCTCTACCTTTGACTCGTAAAGCAAAGAGCGTCCGAGTGAGTGGCGGAATTTTATACTTTTTACATAAAATTATGCACAGCTCCTCTGCGGTTGATGTACTGGAGCATCGTATGATATTTGGAGTGCGGTCAGTCACCACCGCCACTTTAACTGTCTCTTCAACTGTGGCCATCGTGAACTTGAACCATAAAAAACAAGAGGACGCCAACAGAGATAAGACTCAAACCCACTTTGATAAATGCATCGTTACATTACCACTACATTTTAGTAGACAAGTCATTTTACATCACTATCACTATCACAAAACATTTAATACACGCCAAAATCTAAAATGAAAATATGTTTATTTATAACATTAGCTAAATTCTTCATTCGGCGTAGTATTTTTTTTTTTCGGAATATTTTTGATCACATAAACGTTATTTTCCCGTAATGTGCTTGACTGACTTTTATCTTGACATTTTTGACAGCTATATTCTGCAATTTTTACTGTAAATGTATAAGTTAAAAAAATGTTAAAAAATAATGATCGTGGGGGGAGGGGCTTTCATTTTAGAAATCAAAACATAATTTAGAGTAAGAGAGTAGATAAATATTTAATAATGTAGATATTTATTAGGATTTGGAAATGGATGTAGAATCTCAATAAATGAAGAACTTGGCATTATGAAGGACTAGCTGTTGCCCGCAGCTTCGCCCGAGTGGATTACGAACCCGTGCATTTTTTCAAAATTAAAAGTAGCTTACATCCTTCTTCAACAAATAGCCTATGACATTGAAAAATAATTTTTCACTGGTAGTTCCAGAGATTAGCGCGTTCAAACAATTTAAAAAACAAACAAACAATCTTTTCAGCTTTATAATATAAGTATAGATAGCTGCACCCTGCGGTGTTACCCGTGGCAATTATCTTTTCGAGATAAAAGGTCTACCTATAGCCTATAGAATAGAATAAACTGTAAAAGTCTTAGACTCATATAGGTTAGAACTAATAAATAAAATTGCATTGTGGTACATGCAACAGGCAACAGCGAACTACCTATGGATAATCCACCCTGTCAGCAATCATATTCAGGAGCCCGTTGGGACTGAAGCTTACTCGTCATACCAGTGATGCGACGCGCTTACGCACTATAGTATAAAAGCAGTCTACTCGCGCTGCCGCAAATATACCTGACGCACTACAACGCCATGGTAGCCTGATCAGTCTCCGGAATACCCAGATTATCTATAGCCTGTGTTAATCCAGGGTATAAGCTATTACCATTCTAAATTTTAATCAAGTCCGTTCAGTAATTTTTGCTTGAAAGAGTAACAAACATACATCTTCACAAACCTTCACGTAATATAATCAATCAATGGGTCATGAAACGCCTCCCATGCATTAATTGTAAACATAAGTCTCCTTTCTGACTGCCGTTCAGATGCTCAGCATCTAAAGCCTGACGGACTTGGGCCTTTTCAAAATACATGTATGATGTAAGCTTACTCTCTAGTAAAATCTATCAGCGGTTAATATAGATATACATATATTGAAACCGCTCTCTATTTTACCTTGATTGCTCAAAAACGCAGCAACTTTCTTTATTTCTTACCAATAATATAGACAATGATTTTTTTTTTAAATCTAATTTGAGAAAATATTTGTTCCCCATACAAACTTGCATCCCCTTCAAGTTTTATTTTCACGACAAAAAGTTGCTCATGTGTGTTGCCTCCAAGGTTCCATGTATCTTTATACCAAAATTGACAAATTAATAAAACGTAGCAGACAGACAGAGTTACTTTCGCATTTATAATATTAGTTTGGATGGAGGAATCCTCTTCAACCCTACAACTAAAGTCTTCCAGAGTGATGGGAATCTGTTTTTAAATTTATTTGTATTTTTGTAAATTCATCTATTGGCAAATGGTAACCCTGGGCTTTCCGCCATTGTTGGCTTTTGGCATCATTGGCGGCTACTGTCTTTGTTCTTTTCTCAATTGGTATTGTTCGCAATTTCAAATACCACGATTATAACGACGAATTAACTCTTTTTTCGGTAAGAATAATAATACTATTAATCAATATGTAATCAATAACTTGTTTTAATCCAATTATTTTATACACGTGCAAATAGCTGACAAAAGCCGGTGTCTGCCGGTTGTAGCATTTTTTTTCATAATGAATAATAATTTTTTTATTCATATCAGCATTGCTTAATTTTAGTTATAGTTTCCTGAACTAATTGAAATCAATTCCTACTTGCTAGACGTTCCGTCAACGCTGACTAGTCGATCCACTCGAATAGTAGGTACTTATCTATTCAACCAATCTTCGACAATTCGTTACCGTAGGTATTTTTTTAAGTAGCCAATTCTTATATTGAATATGTAGGTAATTTAATAACTATATAATTTATATATAAATCTCGGTATTTCGAATCTTTAACATACGATACCCTTGAAAAAAGTTTACCATCGTGTTGAGTTATGTAGGTACCTACAATTTATTGAAACAGAATTCGGATTTTTCTCTTGAAATTCCGCCGACCTACATAATCACCAAAAACTTTATGCACTTGAGCAGTTCTCGTTTTCGAACAACTTATGCACCTTCCCTTTTTATGTTCATAAATATTTATCATTTGAGTAGGTAATATTTTTTTACTTTTATTTTCTTTTTCAGAAAAATGGATGATGATTGGGATGATGGTGTTGGTGATGTGGTATGTTGCTCTTATTTAGTTTTTAGTTACAGATAGTGTATTTTTGTTTTACCACCATAACTTTTGATAATTTCCTTTTTTGACATCATTATGGTCTTCAGTTAGTTAAAATCAAGTTAGAAGTACCATAGAGTTAAGAAATCTTTTCACAGTAACCCTCTTATGGCTACCCAGTAATAATGTACTATATGACTTGCAGTTTCAGTCAGCCTTACAATCTGCGTAAGGCGCTCACAAAACATTTCCAGGTTACGACCAATCTAGAGCCCTGGTCAAGTTGAACCTGACATGGAACTCTGTGAACAAGACCCCAACCTAGAAGTGTGTAGACAGAAACTTGAACTCAATAGTAAATTATGTACATTTTCAGGTGGTGCAGTCGCCAGCACTAAATAACTATGACTCAAATATTGATGAAGGACACAGTCTCTCGAGAGGAAGAGGATTCCCATCATTTAATGAGAATGGTATTGCTATTGACACATTTATAGTTAGTTTTACAGGGAAAAGTAGTATGACTGAACCTGAAACAAAATAACAAACTCTGATCACTGGAGAAAAGAAACACAATCAACATGTACTGAATTTACAAAACATTAAAGATGTTTTCTAGCAAAATGTTTTAAATATTTTGTCAATTCAGTACCAGTTTATTCTCTGATGATTGTAGTAAACTTAAAGTAGGAGAGAAGTTCTAATAGGGTATACTGTAGTTCTTGTCCATATTATAAAAAGAACAATCTATTTTAGATAACACAATAATATACATATGATATGATTGTGATACTTGAACCACTTATTCAGCATTGGCGTTGTATTACCACTTTAACTGTATATTAAAATATACAGTTACATTTTACTTAAATATTTGTGTTTATTTGTAGAGTATGATGACGATAAGGGAAGTAATGGGTTCGGCGAGCGGCGCGGGCGTGGAGGGCGGGGAGGAGGGCGCGGGCGGGGAGGCCGCGGGGGCCGCGGAGGGGGGCCCGGCAGAGAACCCAGGGATTATGAAAATGGTAACTCATTAGTAATACACACTTTTTATTATAATTGCGAGTAATATGCCTTGCGTGTCATAACTTGTGCGACCAGAACTTAATTAGAATACACAGTTTCTTTTTATTACTGTAAAGACTTGGAGAAAACCCACTAACCATTGATTCTTTCTGGTACCTATTGCGTTAATTTGAAAATACCTAATTGGAAATAAATAGATCTTGACAACAAAAACTTTATTTTTCGTATGAAACGTTCTTTAACTTTTTCTCAGCTTAAAGTACCTAGGCCAAATTTTAATTTTATAGAATGTCATGTACGTTTAAAAATTTCCGAAGGCGACAGTGACGATCGAAGGGAGCGCGGCGAGCGCGGGCGCGGCCGGGGTCGCGGGGGGCGCGGCGGGGGCCGGGGCGGCGGGGACGGGCCGCCGCAGGAGGTCGAGCTAGGTGAAGATGGGGAACCTAAGAAGCCTCCAGTCACTTACGTGCCGCCCGCACCCACCGAAGATGAGCAGGAGATCTTCAGCAGTACTATCAGCTCCGGCATCAACTTCGACAAGTTCGACTGTATTGCTGTCAAAGTGAGTTTTGAACTGCCACTCATATAATCGCCTAGACCATTACTCTCACAATTTCAGCCAAAAATATTATATGTATTCAATTAAAAATGCGAAATTAAATCTATTAAAAGACACTAACCTTTTCTTCAAGGTCAGAAGTCAAGCGTCGTCATTTATAACCTTGGCACTTTGGCCAAACTGGTATATTATGTAGATAAGCATTGTCACCAGACCTTAATAACTTGTTCCTGCTGTCAATTAACTCTTATCTCATTTTCTCTTTAAGTTTGAAAACAACAATTATGGTTTACCTACATATTAATTAATACACAGCAAACATATAACAATATTTTTTTCTATTATTTGAATGAACATAATTTTCTATTACTTTCATACAGGATCTTTTACCATAGGTTTATTACATTTCTACATATTTTTCAGATTACCTACATTTACCTTTTTTTATCTGATAAAATTTCATAACAAACCTATTGCAATAAAAGATTATCATTTTTAAATAATTTATTAGGTCAGTGGTGAAAATCCACCTCGAGCGATTGAAAGCTTCGAGACTGCGAACTTACGGAAGTATGTGTTGGACAACATATTGAAGGCTGGGTACAAGAAACCAACTCCAATTCAGAAACACGCCATTCCCATCATCATGGGCGGTAGAGATCTTATGGGTTGTGCGCAGACTGGCTCCGGAAAAACGGTAATTAAATATAATTATTTTACAATTTTAACTTTTACCTTTGTTTGGATATTATATAACAGAATATTATTTATATTTTTAGGCTGCGTTTCTTCTGCCGATAATAAATACACTGCTTCAAGATGTACGGGAACTTATAGTTGGTCCAAATGGATGTGCTCAACCACAGGTAAATATCCCGTATGATAATTGCCCCAAATCACAGTGATTTGTTTGGTGTACAGATAATAATCTTAATTTTGTCCAATTTTCAGGTTGTAATTGTATCACCTACCCGTGAACTCACGCTGCAAATATTTAATGAAGCAAGAAAATTCTCGTATGGTTCAATTTTGAAAATTGCAGTCGCTTATGGAGGGACAGCAGTGCGTCATCAGGGTGACAACATTTCCGTAAGTAGTCATATGTGTACAAGTGTTAACATAAATAAAATGACAAATCATATTTCATGATTTTGATTTCAATGTATTTATTTTTACAGCTCAAATACAGTATATGGTAAAATATTCACATGAATATCAGTTTCTTAATCTGTCATAAAAAAAATAGTCTGCTAATGTTTAGCTGCACTTCTTATAAAATTGTATTATGAGTTGTTACACTAAACAGCAACTAGCCGGTTTAGTTGTCTTTTTTTTATATAAGGTTTACGAAAACATAATTGTTCATAATGCTAGCCCTACTCAAAGCGTGATGAACTGCTACACTGTTTAATTTTGCTGTGAGATAAATTAAAGTGCACATGTGCACATCAAAAAAGTATTATTACTTATCAGTTAAAAGCTCCTGGTTGATGTGGGTAGTAGTGGAATTGATAACTTCCTTAAAATATAAATTTCTTTTATCATTTAATTAATTATGCTTATTGTTGTATAAATCAGAGAGGCTGTCACATCCTGGTGGCGACGCCGGGCCGTCTTCACGACTTCGTAGACCGCAGCCGCTTGTCGTTTGACAGTGTACGTTTCGTAGTGCTTGACGAGGCTGACCGCATGCTAGACATGGGATTCATACCAAGTGTTGAGAAGATGATGGAACACCCTACTATGGTGCCTCTTGTAAGTATTAGCCACCAAAAACCAATGGCTAAGTTTGAAAAGGTTAAAAAAAAAAAAAAAAAAAAAAAAACAAGTTGGCAAGTTCTTTGTAAAAATTCAAAATAAGTGAAGTGAAAAATAAATGTAAATTACACTAAATATAGAAAAGAAAAAGGATTTGAAGTACCTCTAAATTCAATATTAATTGCATTCCAATGTTTCTGACTTATTTTGTTTTTAATCGATATAATAGGATTTAAATCGGTTTAAGTTGTGGTTACCTGTAATTGGGTGTACACTACGCGACATTTAACAACCTAATGTTTTTGTAATAAGTTATGAGTGTAACATACGTTGGTAATCCTTAAATAAATAAAATAAAATATACAAACACATACAAAGTAATTGAAACTATTGTACGTGCAGAAAAATGCAACATTATATTTTTGTTTTCTGCAGAAAGAACGACAAACACTTATGTTTTCGGCGACATTCCCGGAAGATATACAACACTTGGCTGGCAGGTTCCTCAACAACTACTTGTTTGTCGCCGTCGGTATTGTGGGCGGCGCTAGCGCTGACGTCGAACAAATATTCCATCAAGTCAGCAAGTATGAAAAACAAACCACACTGAAGAAATTAATTGAAGAAAATGGTGAGTTCAGTGTTAAAAAACTTAATGTAGAAATTGACTAATAGCTAACAGAAATAGACTTCAAATTATTTTGATGAATTTGTTGATTCCATTCCATAACACTTTATACAATTTAAGATCGGAAGCGTATCCTGGTATTTGTGGAGACAAAGCGCAATGCAGACTTCATAGCAGCTATGTTATCGGAGCAGCAAATGCTGACGTCGTCGATCCACGGCGACCGCATGCAACGTGAGCGTGAGGAAGCGCTCGACAACTTCAAGAGTGGTCGGCATTGTATCCTCGTGGCCACCGCCGTCGCCGCGAGAGGTTTAGGTAAGGGTTTCAATATTTAAATACACAACAAACCCACAGTTTACCACATCTTTTCTTATACACTATGCTCATCAATAAATTTATTATTATTAAACTTAGTCAAAAAGCGGCAGACCCAAGTCTTCACTATTGTGTTGTTCACGACAAAATAACAGCCGTTTCATATACCAATAAAGTTTTTTTTATTTATTTGTGAATGGTCTTTAGAAATCTATCTAATATAAAATGTACTTTTAGTTTATTTGAAATTTTATTCGATTTTCAATCAAAATCTAAGAAAATCTTTGTTTTCTTATACAGATATAAAGAATGTTGACATAGTCGTCAACTACGATTTGCCAAAAAGCATAGACGAGTACGTACACAGAATCGGTAGAACCGGCCGTGTTGGCAACAGAGGAAAAGCTGTATCTTTCTATGATGCCGACCAAGTAAGACAATTTCACAGTTTCTTACAAAAATTAAGAATAAAATAATACATATTTCACTGATACACTTACTTTTTGTGTAGGATATTGCACTTGTGGCTGATTTGGCGAAGATTCTGAGACAGGCAGACCAGCCTGTCCCAGACTTCCTACAGGGAGGTGGCACTGCCACATACAAGGGCAACAAATATGGTGGCAGCGATATAAGAGTAAGTTATATATTTATAGTATTTCATATCTACTAACCTTTCAACATTATACTTTTGAAATTAGTTTCTGGCAATTTGTTTTTTTTTTTTTGTATTCCAAAATTCTATTTAATTTATAACTGCGTATTTTACTGTATGGTATTCTTATTTCCTTGTATTATTGTACATGCAAACAATAGAGAGATGAAATTGTAAGTAATTTAGTTGAGGTAGATCAGAGGATATTTTCCTGAATTTTAACTCCCCATTGTCATTGTAAAATATTAAACTAATGAGAACTAATGCTTCACCGTTTTTGAATATAAGATGTAAATCAATCACGCATACACAACTGAACAGATTTCGATATAATTTGGCAAATCAACCATGTCCTGGATTAAAGCAAGATCTTTCTTATCTGGGAACATGAAGTAGTTTCCCTAAAAATGCGGTCATTAGACTATCGCTAGTATATATTTTGACCGATAATTTTATTTTCCAGGACTTCAATAATGCTTCAGCCGCCGTAGATCAGGGCCAAGAGCCTGAAGAAGAATGGTAGATTTAAGAGACTTCTTGATATTATCCTCGCTAGTTCGCGAGTTACTACAGTGATTATTGTTTAGTTTTTTTTTTTGTGCAACTGGTGGTGCGTGTATATAGGACAGTGGTGCTTATGCGACAATTCGAGTAAGACTCGCAAGTGGATAGTTAAACCGAATTTGTTCCTAGTGTTAGGAATAGTAACTCTTCTTAATTTACCAAACCTCATCATTATAAGACTGTAATCTAATTGACAAGTATTTTAGATGTACTATTTAATTTTAAGTTTGCCTTGATTTGTACCATTACATAGCATTTTGCATAAGTTCCATTGCTATTAACACATACATTCATCATCTTGTTGTACTTATGTTATGATTCTTCCTTTTATTATTCTTTAGCACCTAAGTTTGTTTTTCATCTTTTTAAGTATTTTTATAACTTGTTTTTGTTAAGCATGTGCTGCTTCGATACCTATAGGTATAGGTAAATCCAAAATTTTGAAATACATGAACAAAATTAACCCTGAAAGTGGCTAATCTGTGATGTTAAATGTAAAGTTGCTCACTTTAAATTTTAAACTAGTTACAATTGCATAGATATATCTCACATATTTTATAAGACAATTCCCAGTTGATATAATCTTGAGGTTCATGTCTTACAAAAAGAGTTTATAATTGCAATTGGTGTAGCTGATACATAGGGTAAAGTTCTGGAATCTCGTGTTAATGTACAAAAGACATAAAAAACTTAAATTAAAAATCGTTTATTAATACACTAAGAGTTCAGGCAAAATAGTTGCCTAAAAGCACTCGTTTTCTGTACAAAACAACAATTTTAGAATGATAAATTTATAATCTGTGATGATTATTATTATAAGTAGAATAGGATCACACTATCATACACTCAATGCCATAAGAAACCTTTCAGTTCAAACATTTTTTTAACCAATTGAACTGACTGACTAAGCACGAAATTTGATTTCTGATGTTTCAAAACCCAGTACTTCTACCTTGGTTGTAGTAACTAATTCGTACTTCCGTGTATACAATGTATGTATTAATGTCGTGTACAATGAGGAAGTACGCATTAGCTGTAAGACGTTTACTGAATAATAATAAAGAAATACAAAAAGAAAGCTTTTTTTTTTCTTGCCTACACCACGTCTATTAAATCCGAATAAATGTTTATTACCCAAAAAAAAAAGTAGCCACATTATTACAATGTTCAGTGTTCGTTCGCTCTACCATGGCCGCTCCAAAGTTAGTAGACGTTACACGTTAGACGATTTCGTACCCTAAACTTTTATTTGGTTAGCCGTGTGGCTGCACAGTGGATTTTCATTGCCCAACCAAATGGCTAACTTCTATCTAGGGCCTAGATTTTAGGCCATGATCTGCCGAACGAATTGTACGCCACTTGCACCCGCCAATATAGCTAGTGCCCATAATTTTAGGACTGATAAAATTGTAGGCGACTCCCCAGAATATGTAAAAGGACGAACCTAAAAGAAATATGGAGGCTTCAAAGATTTTGCCTCAAGCCTGTTAATCTTAACTTAATCCTAAATTTGGGAGGTTTAAGCTCGAACAGAGAAATTCAAACTACATCACTGAATGATGGTAATTTTTCGTTACTCGCTACGTGTCGCGGATTCGATACCCGCAAGGAACAAATAGTATGATGTCTAGTATTATATTATCTGTGATGATGTACAGATAGTTGTTTCGGGTCTGGGTCTTTGTGTATATGAATATGTGTTTGTAAACGCACCCACGATACAGGGGTTATTCCTAGTGTTGGTCACTTTATTTTTTTTTCAATTAACAATAATAGATTTAGTATAACAATTGCCTATACTCTGATATATCGCACTATGGGTGCAATTTATAAAATAAAAGAATCATGTGACATGTAAAATATTTATTACTTCATGTGTATGATCCTACTCTATGTAATACTTAACAATATATAAAACATTACGGGTCCCATTTCACAACTTGCTGATAACATTGTCTGATTGCTAAATTGTATCATACATTTTCTAAATACAAAAGTAACGGCCACAAGATGAAACTGTTAAGGGATCACAGTTCATCTGGTGTTACTCACAAACATGTGAAATAGATATAAGATGTATACACTTGAAATCCAAAAGCTGTAAACATATTTTTGATGCTGACTGTATACGCTCGAAATACGACGCAATAAAGATTTTAGGATAAATATCTATAGAAATTGACATACGAGACGCGATGCAAGATCTTGTCGATAAAAATGCTTCTATTTGCTCCAAGTCATCGTGTACAACTACGTAATTATTTGTTTTATATAATCTTTCCATTTCCATATAACAATTATTATATAATACTACGATTCGTAAATAAATTCATAAAGCATTTTAGACAAAAGCAAAATTCACCACGGTAAAATTATGGCTTACTGAAAATAAAAACATGTTAGTTAGGATGTCTATTTTCTTCGCTTCGTATATCTCAGCGTAAGCGTAATCCTTAGCCTATAATATACTGTACCCCTAGTGTAAGTTTCTTTTGACAAATTCGGTGGAGAGCACGAAACGGACTAATCGGAGCGCCGAACGCGTTCGAAGTAGTAAATCGAATTTGTCAAAAGAAACTTACACTAGGGCCTTTGATAAATGAGTACTTTTTACGTATCGTCCACAGCCAAAATGGTATGGAAGTTTTTGTTCATCTTCTATTTTATAGAAATTCTCGTATACCATACCATTAGTTACTTATTCTTAATATCACATTAAGTTAATTTACAGTGTGGTTTAAAAAAATATACTAAGGCATTATTGCTTACTTGACTTATCCTATATATTTTTTAATACCAACGAGGGTAAGTTACGTTACTAAGCTATAGCCAAAGGCTGGTATGGTGATGCCAAGTTTCGTCTGTAGTATTGAACAAATCTGAAACAAAAAATACAGTGTATAAATTATATTTCATACGCTGCTGATTCAAGGGCATGGGAGCAATTACAACAATCAACTGCAATCGAAACGCAGCCGATCAACGAGTATTAGACGGTTTTCATATATAAAAACTGTCTTTACGAACCGCACGCCACTGGTGGTCACAATAAATGCTCCACTTAACGTAGGAAGCGCCACGAATCCTGTAGGCCACAGCCTACAGGATCATTTAGTTTGTCAATGACCAAGCGAGTTTGATTTCGGTGATCGTACCCGCAGTGAGTGTTTGCTATTATTCCGTGTGACCGAGGGTTTAAACGACGGTTTTTTTTTTTACTTATATAGTATGCGTTCCGACCAATGAGCATGTCTGCATTAAGGTATAAAGGACTTTTTTTTTTGTTTGTGACTGTTTCTGATTATTTTCATGTATAAAAGAAATAATATGATAATACATGCATTTATCACTGACATTTTTTGGTGTCGAAGGCACTGTAGTGTTCAGAAAGACGTTAAAGACTCAACCACTCCAAATATGCATGGGAGGAATCCATTGCGCAGTGCGTACGCGTATTCAGTGTCATACCTCCTTACATAAATTACGCAACCTAATGCTTGCTACAGCTGCACGCATTGCATTATGTACCGCACAAGTAGGTATTCGCCGTGGCCAAGCCTTCAACTTCACACGAGTTGCCCAGACCCAAGGAGGACCGGTGCTATTTACTAGTGTAGGTATGTTTTCTTTATATGAACAAAGATTTTACTTTACTCCGATAAAGGTCAACTAACAAGTTTTATAAGTACCAATATGGATAATGGCATGCACACCATTGGGATTTTCTTAGACCTTGCAAAGGCTTTTTATACAACTTCTAGTTCTATACTATTGCACAAACTTGAAAAAATTGGGATAAGAGAAGCACAACTTCGACTTTTTTCTGACTATATACATCATCAATGTGTGAAAATTAGTCAGTACATAAGTTCCGAACTTAAAAATAGCTGTTGTGGAATACCTCAAGGCAGTATTTTGGGCCCTACTTTGTTTTTAATCTATATAAATGACCTGTGCAACTTGTCACTCAATGGTGTCATATGCGGATGACACAGCTTTATTGTTCACAGCTAAATCAAGAGTTGAGGTCTATGAACACGCTCAGAAAGGTTTTAATCAAAGTTGGGCGTAATCAACTACTTTTGTAATCTGATTAAAAGTAATCATGATTACATCAATCCTCATTATTTGTAATCCTTGATTACATTAAATCAACACTACATGTAATCGTTAATCATTATTTATCTTGAACATCGTACTACTCCAGCACACTGAACTTTCTTTAGACCCAGTGCCTTCAGGCAAGAGAAGGAATGATCTGGTTTGCATAAAGCCTCAAACTAGACATGCTAATAGATTTTATATGTTTTTAGGGCATTTTTTGTATAACAAACTAAACAGATTAATAAACATTAAATTAAATTACTAAACATATATAGTGTTAATTATAAAAATTGTAGACTAATCTTAGCAGATTTCTTAGCGAAACGAAATTACACAGACACAGAAAAAATGCTAGAAATTTTGAAATGATCATGTTACAACGTAAGTATTTATTTTGTATAGTTGTATAGTCTCGTTTTTAACTTTCTAAATGCTTAGTCGTTGGAATAATATGTTTATATTAGTTTTAACATAAATATTTTCTCTTATTATATAAAACAAAGTAAAGTGATGCCCTGAAACGCAGGTTTGAATAAACCTAGATCAGGCAGCGCTACATTTAATTCCTATTCACCGTTAACATTTACTGCAAAAAATTAAAATTTAAAAATTTGAATTTTAAAATAAAGTTGTACTCCTTTTGTAAGTTTTTAAATATATTTTATTAATTTTTTTATTTATTTTACTGACATAGTTGATGATTGGTACATAATGACTTACTAATATAAGCACATAATGTTTGTAGGTACAAAGAGCCTCATACACAAGAACATGAAGGTGTTCAAATTGGGCAAAATTTCTCTGGTGATACCTGCCGAAGGATGGGTAAAATGGTTTAGCAGATAAAAACAGTCAAACATTAAAATATACTTATTAAAAATACCTAGGTACCTACTACAAAGAAAACTTGAAAATAATTGACAAGCGGCGGGATATGAAACCGCTTACTTTTAAACATCGTACTTCCATAAAATATGTCGCTTCGGCAGGTTAGCCTCAACAGCAAAAAATAAATAAGTATAGTATCGCTTCGTATGGGATACATTTGTTTGTCATGGAACCTCAGCCAGTTCCATATTTTAAAAAAATATTTTTTACCTGACAAAGGTAGGTTTCCCGATTTATTGAGACCTAAAGGGACATAATACTGGTTTGATAAAAGAAGATATTCATGTAGGTTCTTGATAATTTTGTAAAAAATGTTAGTTAGTTAGTTATTTTTATATATTTCAACCACCTTTCGCATCAGGCTTACGTTTAAAAACCCTGGCCATAATATTAGCCAGGCCAAAACGAAAATCAAAATTAAATATAACATAGAATGTTTTTTCTATATGACAAGGTGGCACTAAAAGTGAACTTTCATCAACGGAATAAGGTTTATTTTTCCAACTGTTACCAATGTGACTGTAATGTATACCACGATTACGATATACTTGTACCACAATATTTTTATAATTGAGTTAAACAGATAATGATATCTGTAATGTTTTCATAATCCACTCCCACTCTATTTGGACACGTTATCGTCCAATGTATGTGACTTATTAAATCATTTAAATAAATATGGCGATCCAACACCAATCATATTCTTCAAAAAGATAATGGCAATGTATTATTTTCTGCACAGTCAGGGGGTTGATAATTTTTTGATAGTGTTAGCTAAGCAATATTTTGATTGCCAAATAATCAATTTAGTCACAACATAGATAATATTCTTATTATATACGCTAAGTACTTACGATATACAAACGATGCAGATTGTAATAATTCCAGTGCTGAGTACATAAATCGCCCCTGGGAATTCCGCAACGGTCACCTCATAGAGTGAGTTGTATAATACAGGCGAAAGCAATGGGCACAGGCCTTCGATTGCTGACATCAATGCAAACACTTTGGCTATATCCGTAACCGGCAGAATTTTTGTCAAAAAAGATCTAATCAATGGTGACGCTAGACCTTTAAACGACGCAATACTGGCACCTGAAATAAAAAATGTAATTGTAACATTAAGGAAATATAAATATTTATACTAGGCAAAACTCCGGGATGCTATTGACATTACGGGAATAGAAACCACGAGGTTCTCGGAGCTCATCAGCCGACATTCAGCAGATGAGGCAATGAGACGCAAGGAAATGGCTTCCATAAGGGTCAATTTCCGAGATCGTCTGGCGCATTCTTGGCAGTCAGTTTCGTTACCACATTAGCTGACTGGCTAATTTTTCTACTACGAACATTATGTGATATCTCGTGGTGACGACAGAAGTTCATATTTCCATTCTTAATTCCTTAGTAACAAAGCAGAACGTTGGATTATACTTGAATAGTCTGATGCGTCACGACTGTTATTTTTCGTCTACTTAATTAATATTCACAATAATAAATGTACGTAGTGAGTTATACACGCAATTTATTTGTTTTGTTTGATTATGATGACTGACGGAAACCGCAATTAGGCATCTTATTGCATATTTCCAATACCTACAGTCATCCAGAAAGACCATCGTAATATTCCAGATCCTAGTTTACAGTCCTTTTACAAAACAAAAAAGTACTTGTTTTAATAGTTTTGTAGTAACTATTAATAATTTACGTATAAACAAACCACAATGTAGGTACGCAGTTGATTTTGAATAATAAATTGCCATAAGATTCTCTTTATTCACAAATATTAACATAGCATCACGCCGGTATTCGCCTTTAATTAGGGGGAAGCAGAGGTGTACTACACATGCATTAATTTAGCCTATGCGGTTATTGAGTCGTATGCAATAGGGGTCAAGCTCACGCAGGACCTCAATCTCTGCAGTCCCACTTGGGACCACGAGACCAATGAGGCAGACAAACATTAACTGTGTATATAATTACTTACCCAAGTACATATGCCATGTGGTTGTAGCTAACATTCTGATTATATACTCCACTAATGATGATATATACGCTATGCTAGGTACTACCAAGTCACTGAGTTTAAGTAGCTTTTGGAAAACCCCAATGCCTATAAAAGATCCGACGAAAGATATAGATGTGCTTAAGGCTGAAAATTGCGTGTAATCCTTCATCGACCAGTGCAGCTTTTGCCTTGTGTACATGTACTCCAGGCCCATGGCTCCGTATAATATGAAGATGGATAAGCTGTTGGCTATTATAAGTAGGAGGATTTGTGCTCGTCCATGGTTAGGGCGCCATTTGAAACATTCATGTACCATCTCTTTGACTAACGAAAAGTCTAATACTGTTGTTAAACTGCCCTGGAACAAAAATAGTGAGGAAGTTTAGTAAGGTGATTTATAATTTTAAAACGAGTAGTATTTTTTTTTTTACTTTTCCTCTCAATTTTAGGTATTTCTAAATCGTGGATTCATCTACAAACACAGATCTTCACATGTATAATGTTTGTTTTGTGCAGGAAACGAACCCCCATGTACCTAGCGCAGCAGTCGATAGCTCAACCAATACGCCAATTATGTCGTTACACCACTTTGACTATGTATATTTACTCCTAAATAACAGTTTATTTGAATACTTTGACTGTTTGAAACTTGTTTATAATTTACCATCTTTGTACAACATGTCTTGTGCAATAAAATGATTTGAGACGATGGTAAAATTATTTTGTTGTTAAAGTTTATTTTGATAACTTTGTTGTTCAATTGTTTCTGACGCTGACTGTACCAAGTGTCAAGACGTGGCGGTGAACTAGTGACGGTAGGTAGAGTAGAGCTCAAACAGAAAGTTTCCTACAGTTTACAGATAAACCGTATACAGATCCTCTACAAAAAGAATTGGAGATAAACTTGGAAACTATTGGCGCAGACCGGGGAAACAACAAAAAGGAATAGGACTGAAGGCCATTAATTTTATTCTGTAGTGTCCCTAATGTCTAAAGTCTCTTAATGAGAACAACCTGCCACCTGTTTGTCTCCTGTCTACCATGACGACACCGCCAATACTAATAATAAAACAGCTTTTAAGACAATTAGAAAAAAGCTGTGATACTACCTGTTTCTAAATGTCAGCGACAATTTCGGCCTTGTCTTGTGTCTATTTTTGTATCATTATTAAAGATATTAGAATATTCCAGAAAACGATTAATTAAGACCGGCAAAACACTTGATTCTTGAAATATTCTTAATGTCAGACACCAAATGTTGGGTGCCCCCAACCTACAATAGCTGCAATTTATAGATCACGTTACTTTTCTACAGCACATCAATTAAGTACATTCTGCGTTATGTTATATATTCTCCGTTGTGTTTTAAGTACAGACGAGTGTAAGGGTATTCGGCTAGCTGCAGTCCCTAATGGTTCATCGAGCCATACTCGGATTTAAAATCGTAATTAATTGATTAAAAAAAAAATATGATTTGATATGATTAATTATTGCCTATCATTTCTCCTATATATGATTTGTTATGTCCAGGCAAGACACTTTTGCCTATTTTGTACGCCGATACGGCAAAGCATGTCGGAACTACTCCTAAGACTTTACACCTATTATGCATGTCTGTGTATCTTGACACACATGTTTATAAATAAAAATATCTTTATCTTTATCGGAATCTCACGTAATCCCCGTATAATCTGTGTGACAGCTGTCGCTTCTTTGTCAATGTCGTTAGTGAGGGATCTTTATATGAGGCTCTCACAATCAAAATCTTTCAAAACCTTATCTGGTGATAATTTGTCTAGTACTTTCGATAAAAAAAAAAACAAATGATTACAAATGAGTCATCGGCTGATAATGGGTGTTATCGTTAATCTCATATACTTACTTATTATATCATTTTATCACTGTGATAAGTAAGTTTTTATTTTCAAGTATATGTTCACGTTTCTAAAATTGCGGTTTAGTCTATTTACCAGATCACAGAAATTATACACATCACAAGCAATTATAATAGGATTTCAAGTTGTGTTCGAAAATATACAAAAAGTAGCCTAACTTAATATAAACTACTTTTTTTAGTGTGAATGTTTATAAAATTTTGCATTCCCACTAGGCTGTATAGGTGCATACTCTATCAGGCAGCTGTGCTCTCTCTGACACACCACAGCTGGCTGATAGAGCCGACTTGACTGAGTGGAGTAAATATAGTTAGACAGTGTGTCAAAAGGTTGACCTAGCAAAATTACAAATGTATCTACAAGTGGTGGGCATTAGAGAAATGAATAGTACCTATCATATCAAGACAAATGGA
Source organism: Shargacucullia verbasci (assembly GCA_947562105.1). Lineage (NCBI taxonomy): Eukaryota > Metazoa > Arthropoda > Insecta > Lepidoptera > Noctuidae > Shargacucullia > Shargacucullia verbasci. Next base: position 7,373,567 of record OX387297.1, on the reverse strand, counting down.
TGACATCCTAAAGAAAAAAGCCGACTGTTGTGTTTGATACAGCTAATCCCCTCCTATGTTTGATCTTGAAACAGAGTACCTACTATCACCAGTTGGTATATAGGTTGACTGGGTCAGATACCACATATAAAACTTACTTTAAGCCGTTTGATAACAGCCATAAAGTAAGTTAGATTAATATTGATGTCAACACGACAACTTGCGTGACTCAAGCGACTACGAATTTTATTGTATCTTACTAATGTAAAAAATCAAAATATCGAATAATATATTGTATTTTCTTTCTTTACTAGTTTTCACCTTTCATACTTTGTTTAAGTATTAGGTAGGTTGTACATATTTTACTTAATTAAAACTTCACGCAGGCTTGGTAATTAATGGTCGGATTTATTCTTTTACTTGTGTTAAGAGACCTCCTTCATGACAAATTCCATGACTGTAGGTTATTAGGAAGAATCTATAAGTTTTAATTATCAGTCCGGGAATAGGAGTTTTAGTTTTCTATTAGGTAAGGAAAAATACTTAGTACGAAAATACGCTTTGAAAGGCCGTAACTATACTCGACTAGAAACTTGATAATTCAATCCGTTTTTGAGAAAAAATCCTCGACACACGGACAGACAGACGGACAACAAAGTGATCCTATTAGGCATCAGCTTTTTTTTTTCAAGTATCTATGAAATACGAACCCCTAATGCATAAACTGCAAAATATTTGATCTTCAGTATTTTTCTGTGGAAAAAATATATTAATTACCTGTATGGCCCCAATCAAGGATTCCCTTAAGAACACGTTAGTGAATACATAAGCTACAACATTTAAGGCGTTAGATATTAATATCAGATACACATTCCCGACCAGTCTCAGGACGTGCGTGCTCAGTAAAGATCCTATAATACTCCCCAACAACAAAGCCGCCTCCAATACGGTTATCCTGAAAAATAATCACAATAAAATAATCGTAAATCGCCATAATCCAGATAAATTCTGACTCATATTCATATTACCTAAGAGATCTATTCTCAGGTCTTGTGATGTCACTCATGTAACATAAAGCACCGGTATAAAATATGGTGAAGCCTCCAGTAAGGGAGTACGGTATGACGGTTAGAATGTACCACCAGGGACCCAAGTCGTCCATCATACTGTAGATGACCATCAGAGCTCCACTTATTGTCATACCTAAAAATTATAAGATGTTCCAATAGGGCGCACTATTAGGTGCTTCCATAACCAGATACTACACCAACAATTAACTGCAGGCGATCATGATTTTAGTAGCGTTTAGTATTGCAGATGATTGCAAATAGGTATTTAGGTTAATAGATAACAGAGTCGATTATTGTACCTAACTATATCTACTTTCAGTTATTCTGTGACCTAACCCAGTTATAGTGCCGGAGAATATATGTAGATATTTAATACAAAATGTATAAGGCATAAAAAAAATTGTTTTTGGAATTTAAATATAAATATTTGGTATTTTCAATACGAAACAAATCTAGTTTTAAAATTGCAAATATCTTAGACATTTATTCCAATTATATTCCAAGAATAATAGTGAAGTTTAATTTAAATTATTATGTGATTATACTTATACAAGTAAATATGTCCGTCTATCCGCATATCATTATAACATTAGGGGCCATCCATAAAGTACATCAACGTTAAGAGGGGGGAGGGGGTCGACGAAGTGTGACATTGTGTGACAAGGGGTGGGAGGGGTCCTAAGTTTCGTGACATCACATTTCAAAATCTAATATATCTAAGTATTAAAACGTGAAGTTTAAACTATTAACGAAAAACTTAAAAATATTTCCAACTCTATCTGTGTGAATATAAGATTTAAATTGTTATGTTGGCGAGTTCCTTGAGAGACTCGCCGTGAATTCAAATAAATGGAAATAAAACTAATTTCGGAACTGCTGTTTTAATTTAATAATTTTTGGATATAAAATTGCAAATATGTGACGGCACACTAGGGAGGGGGGAGTCTCACAAATGTGACCAGCTGTGACAAGGACGGGGGAGGGGTCAAAAAAGCATGAAATTCGTGTGACGTAATTTATGGATGGCCCCTTACGTGAGAACGATCTTATACCAAATAATGGGCAGTGCCGTATAAATAATATGAAATGAATAAGGTTATAAAAACGAGCTAGCATGATAAAAGCTATGCACAAACACAAATGCGATGTAGCTTTGGCTTCTGCATAAAGCGTGATGTAAGGTGTTTGGTGGTCCTCCGACGAAAGTGGAGGAGTTTCGTTTCGGACAACGAAGGCGGAACGCCGGGTTACTTGAGCGTACTAGGGGTTAGTTAGTATATGCAGCGCTAGTGTCGCTTAATAATATTTTTGGAAAAACATATCCCACTTATCACCATTCTATCTATTTATGATCCTAATAAATTGTTATTTATTGGGATATGTTTAAAAAATAAATGTTTCAGATTTTTTGGTAACTAAGAGAAGTTTAAAAACTGGTGATTTATTTTACTAATTTAAACTTGATATTATAGCTACTTCGGGTTTAATGACATTGGGGTATTTACAAAAAGATGGATAATGGATAAACTGGTCTTCCTGGTGTCGCTTCCAAGTTAGCGAATGGACCTAATTCTTTTGTTTTGTGGTCAAAACCTGATATTTCGCAAACATGGGTGGTCGTAAAGACAAATAAAAAGAAACCGGTGTAATTTAAGCGTCGGGCAAGTCTCAGTATGAAATGTTCTTGTGAGCGTGGCCCTCGAATCGCACAGATTTCGTTTTTTTAAATGTTATTCTGTTTCAATAATGGACCAACGAGTCTAATTTTTGGCAGGAAATTTATGTAGTAATTCGTCATGATCACTCCCGAACGACAAGATTAAAAAAAATACACGATAGACTATAACTCTCAATCATTTCTTCTATGAATTAATTGCCGGAATAACGCTCCGTGTACATATTTGTTTAAACTTTCACTACGACTAAAGATCGCGGGATCGATTCCAGTGTGCAAAATAATGTATTTTACAACCATCAAATATATTGATCTGAGATTGTAACTAAAAATATTTTCTGTGTATTATTTGTGTCTGAGTCACGATACAGGAAATGATGAAAGCGTTATGATTCGATAAAGTGTCGTTATACAATATATTTTAATACTTACCGAAAAGCGGCCACACAACTAGCGGTTTTCGTCCATGAGTGTCGGACCAGACGCCCAAGAAGCAGGACAAAGCTGCAGGAACCACTGCCTCAAGAATACTTTTCACTGTCGATACTATTGTCGCATACTTCTGTACCTCAGCTTCTAAGTCATGAGTCTGGTTGTTTTTGTCTAGTGATAAGAATACCCGGCATCTCTCTTCAGGGTAGTTCAAAGAGTGCGCGCATGTTCTGTACAATATAATATTACTTACAGCCGCTCCTTAAAACAAAAAGAAATAATCAGTACGAATTCTATGTAACCCAAAAGCACGATTATCTGGCTAAGTGATTAGGATTCGATTCCCGCACGGAACAAATATTTGTATGATCTACAGATATTTGTTTCGGGTCTTGTTGTATATGTTTGTAAAAATGTACCCACGACACAGGAGAAATCCTAGAGACGTTTAATTAAAAATAAGTAAATAAAAATAAGAAAGGTATATAGGACGAAGGGAGAGATACACAACCAATGTACCATGTAACCACCGCATCACGCTTGTATTCCTCGAAGGGTTAAGCAGAGGTGTATTATTGTACAGCCACCTTTCGCTGAAGCTGCTATTGCCCATGACTAAAGGGGCTGAGCCTTTGGGCAACAGGTACATTTAAACTCCGTGCTGCTGCTACTGATACTTTAAAACCCAATAACGAACTCAACAACCCCCTCAATTTATCTTAATTGGGGTACCTATTATGTAAAAAATCATAATGTGTCTTTTACAAAGAAAATGATAAAATAAATAGAACGTATTGTAACACATAACAGCATCACGCCTTTATTCCCTGTGAGGTAAGGCAGAAGTGTAGTATTTCACTCACGTTTTGACGATGCCATTGTTGAGTCCCATGTAAAAGGGAACGAGCCTATTGCCATCTACCGGGCACGGTTCCAGAGTTTGAGCCGCCACTGAGAATTTTCATCCAGAAAATCCCAACAGTTTGCCCGACCTGGGAATCGAACCCAGGACCTCACGCTTAACAGTCAGAACGTGTAGTAAATATTATAAATTCAGCCCAATACTGTCACTGTGCTGGGTAAGGGCCTCTTTTCAGAATGAGAAGGGTTAGACTTTAGTCAACCACTCTGGCTCGGTGCGGGTTGGCGGACTACATACACCACCAAGAACTTTATGGGGACCTCTCCGGTGTCCGGTATCACAAAGTTTTCCTTCATCGTTAAACGCAAGTGATCATCAATTTCTGATTCACACATGGATCCGAAAAGTCACGAGGTGCAGGCCGGATTTGATGAATCAGAATCTCCTCCATGGAGGCAATCGTTCAATCATTAGGCTATCACTACTAATATTTCATAGTAAATAATGGCAAAAGTTATTACATATTTTAAAAAAGTCTTTATACCCAATTTATTTTGGGTTATTTGAGGTCCACAGACTACAATAGACGGACGATTATGGGAACTTTAAAATTTGTCCTTCGAACACATGATGACATCATGACACAGACATACAGGAGAATAATTGATGTGTTCCGGCCTTTATTGTATCGTAACTACCTACCAAAGTACTCAATTTACCTATTGTTCAAAAAACGCAAAATAAAAAACCCTGTAAGCTATAATGAGTCACCTCACGTGACAGGGAGAGGATGCTATCATCAGATATTTAGAGATAATTAAATACCAACATGTATGATGTATGTTTGCGGCACCTGTGTACTTCATACACCTGTACGCATTTTTTTGGTACTCTATGACAAGGCAGATAACAGAATAGTTTGCTCGAAATGGCAAACGAAGTGGAGGTAAACAGGTGAGACGAACGGAGTACGACTTCCCCAAAGGCGCAAAGAACGGTGCAACACTGAATCTAAAGGATATCTGGAGGAGGCTTGTTTTAGGATAATCTTCTGAATGCACTGCTGCTGATGTCGGCAACTAATGTTGAACTATAGACTGTAAAACGTCATAGAATAAAGTCTAATTTAATTAATTTTCATTTAATACATTGACGTGATCATATCGTAGGCTATCGAACTCGCAACACTGTAATATGCTGTTCTAATCTTCTCACATATACAAATACGCGCTGAATCATCTGTCTAATATTGATATGAATGACGCGAAACCATTGGTTTTCATACAAAATAGTTGCGCAATCAGTGCGCGTTTCTAAAAGCGAACGCACCCTTATCTCAAAAACTACGAATCACAAAATATATTTTTTTAATCAGAGGCTTTAAATTATTCGAAAGTGTTTTGAGAAAATGTCATAGCTAATTATTATTATTAAATTAACGACATAAAGATTAAAAATATGTAATGTATTTAGACCGCTTAACTGGTCTAGTGACTGCTGAGCTTGAAGTTGTGGGTTCGATTCCCGAGTCAGGTAAAGCTTTATTGGGTTTTTCTATATAGGAATTGTCAGTTGCAGAGTTTTCTATATGGAATTGCATAGCGGGAAACCGATATTACATGGGACTTCATAACGGCATCGGCGAAATGTGAGTGTATATACAAAACGTGCGTGTCGTGGTGTATATACAAGGCGTGAAGCTATGTTATTATACTTATTATGGTAAATGGCTCCAATGGTAAATCCAATGATACTATAAATGTTTTATCAGGTTATTGAAAGAAGAACTACCTATGTAACTACAATAAGGCATATCACTCAACATCACAACTGTACAGGCCAACATGATTTGATTGCAATTAATATAAATATTAACATAATATTTGTAGTTTACTCACGACGCAGGACGAGATTTGCTAATGATTGAATAGAAAAATAAATATATGTATGTAGATGTAGTTACATGACGCATTAAAACTTTATTTTGTGGGAAGAAAAATTCGACCACAAACAGGAATCAAACCAGCGACAATCTTGTTCAATACCAGATGAGAGTTGATGCAGTACTGACCAGTAGTATGTTTGAACATACATTTTTAGACTATACTACAAAATGTTTAGGTTTATTTTTAACTACCTAATATTTTTATGTTCATACCAGTGCTCAAATTCTAACATTAAATATCTTGTATCTGAAAAGAGGAAAATATAACTTAAAAGTGGTAAAGTAGTTCTAACTAGTTCTAAAATAGAATGTGTTAAAATCTTTCATTTACACTATAATACAAACACCATACACTCAGTTGTTTTTTTTTTTATGAATGTTTTTTGCAACCCAATAAACCAGATTTTAGTATCAGTATTTTTGGCATGAATGTAACAAGGAAACAGAGCAGAACAATAAATATCTTTATGTATTGTGATATTATACATTATTGTCATCATTTAAATATTGTTTTAAGGTCACATTCTTACAAAGCACTCAACTCTGAACTCATTTACATTATTTTAATTAATATAACTTATTATTTCTGTTTATTTTTTTACCAATGTTACAAATTAAATATTTAAACAATATATTATAATAATTATGGATTCCAAGGGTATTAAACTCTTAGATTCCATAAACCATAGATTGCTCTCTAGAACGAAAATCTAGGAAAGCATGAGTATGTTGGACACTGGGAATCAGTGAGACTATCTACACACGTTAGAGGACACAACATATGGATGTCAGTGTGGCAACTTTTGTGCTCATGACCCAGGAAGGCTTACACCATCTGCTCTGTGCATAATAAAAATGCTAAAAACTAAATCAGGTAGGCAAATTCAACATAACCATTTTAAAAGTGAGTTTTAAGATAATAAGGTGGGCAGTTTGTTTTTGTAAAGTGAATCACATCCCATTTATTTTATTCTCTATTCTGTCATATAATGACTCATTTAAAACAGCGATTTAGACACCAAAACACAGTAAAAATAAAAAAATATTGGCTTCGTAAACACCTTTACACATGTATACTTTCCCAGTGCCAGATAAATGGCACACATTTTTTTTCTGCTAGTATAGCTACAATATTTTTAAAACAACCCCTTCAATACTACATACTTGCAAACTGTTTATTTTTGCTTCCCTTCGTGTTCAGGTTTTCACTAGAAATATTATATACATTGTAAGTAAACATTGGCAAATGTATTTATTCGTAACCCATGCTATAATTAGATAGGAAAGCTATTTAAAAACCCGAAATATAAAAATAGAAGAAGACTTACCAGACAGCGACATTCCCATCATAACAACAAACATAGGAAACTCCATCGTAATAGAAAATCGTTTCGCCGGCATTTCGTTACTTGCACTGATGTTAGCATTACTTTCAGAAAAGCGTTCCTCATCTTGGGCCATTGCACTGAAAAAAAGTGTTCAAACAATTGATTACGTACTGCCAAATAGATTCATTGTCGTACATAACAAAGATAAAGCAAATAATCCTAACATAAAACTATTCCTACTTCACAATAACAAAATAAAAATAAATAAAACAATAATTATACGCAGCTACCTGACAATTTCGGAAAGACTTGTAATTACAATTATAATTTAGATTTAGATATTCATCCAAAAAAAAATATTTACGTGCAAGTTGTCCTTTCACAACAAACGATGTGACTTGACATCTCGCTCGCAAACAGAAGTCTATCACATTCACGGTTAGCGATTAGCGGTGGTCGTTGCGCAACTTAAACGTTATTGAAACGAGCTATCGTCATAATAACGGTTAGCAGGTTATTTGAAAAACCTGCTAACCTGCTAACATGCTAACGCTAAAGTAGGTAATAGCGGTGGTCGTTGCGCAACTTAAACACGTTATTGAAATGAGCCATAATAACGGTTAGCAGGTTATTTGAATAACGTGCTAACATGCTAACGTTAAAGTAGCTAACATCCAAAGAATCCGATAGACAGTTGCGTTTCGTTATCCAATGAAATGGAAGTGCATCAAAGAAGCTAAAAAAAAAAAAAAAAAGCTCATCAAAACTTCACGGAGTCGTCAATGAATTTTGGATAAATAGGGAAGCTAAAAAAAAGGGGGCCACCAAAAACCATTAATTCTTGCGCTTATGGTGGAGCAACCGACAATTTGCATTTTCAGCATCAGTGAAAGCTAAAAAAAAAAAAAAAAAAAAGGTCATCAAAACCTCACTATGATATTACGTGTTGCTCATGATATGACAAATAGCGACCAATAGCAGGATAGCGCGTTTTAACAACCGCTATTGATATCCGATAGACAGTTGCGTTTCGTTATCCAAAAAAGATGCTACTGCCCACCGCTATTAGCGATGTGCCGAGTACGGCTTGACTCGAGTCAGACTCAATTCCTGCTTTGGAATCGCCTACTCGAATACCAATTTATTATGATTCGAGTACACAGGACTCGATTCCTGTACTTGAGTCAGGAAGAATCGATTTTGTACGCCCTCTCTCGTCCTCGCTGACTCGATTCTATTATGCGAGTCCAAATGACTCGAGTCTTTTCGAGTTAGGTTGACTCGTACCAAGGGCGGATCCAGGGGGGGGGTCATTGGGGTCATGACCCCCCTGGGCTGGTTCTAGGTCAACCACTGATAATTTTTCTAATCGCATTGATCGTACAGTATTTATTATTGTCATCGAATAGGAGCATATCCCGACTAGATTTCAAACATGTGACCCCTAACTTGAAAGCTGGATCCGCCCTTGACTCGTAATCGATCTCTGTTTACTCAAACGAAGTGACGCCGGTAAAATAATGTATAAAAAGACTTTAAAAATACAACTAATTTGTTAAAGCATCAACGAGTCAACTAGAGATAGATATAATAATATAGAACTCGAGTACTGGGCTCGAATCGCGGAATCGAGTCATGATTCGAGTACTGTGAAAACCGACTCGAGTCGACTCGATCCACCAAAACAGCGACTCGGCGCATCACTCATCACGGAGTCACGGGGCACCAATGAGTAACAAGTACCTACTCGTTTCGTCGTGAAGAGCCAGAAAAAAGTACTCGTTCATTGGTCAGAGGTCAGAGCGAGCGTTCACCGCGTTGACAGCTCGTTGACAGCATAACAGACCCAAAGACATTATACTCTACTACTCTCTACTAGAGTATAATGTCTTTGAACATGCTTTGAACCTAAGATAGAGAATTACTATAGATCTGACATTCGCGTACACCCGTAAGGGACAGATATAAAGTACATCGCGTACGCGGTGTTACCAGAGGTTTAAGATTTTACCCATATCTGTAAATTTTAACTTTATCTATCTATGGATTCTTTTAAGAAAAGGTTTATTCCCTTTTTGTTTTTAATTAGTTTGTAGGTATACATTTTAATTTCTATGGTCTCTGTATAATTTAACGTAATGAACCAATTACACTAAATTATTCAGAAACCATAAAAAAGAAAATTATTACATTTAACCACACCCCAGGACACAGTAGGTTAAATAAAAATAATCTTTTCATGTTTCATCAAGCATTTTGTATTCTATAACCATTGAAGTATTATATACAGTCAGCTACAAAAACATGTAATGACGTAATAAAGATGTAAAATTTCGATTGCAACTTTTCAATGATGATTAACAGTTCTGCATTTTTTTTATGCAGTCGTCGATTTCTAGATTTCAACACAGCTAATATCTTTTTTCGTTGATTAGCTAGAAGAGTCTCTAGCTTCAATTTTTTCGCCATTTTCTTTTTTTGAGGAGTAAATGTTTCACTACTCGGAGAAATTGAAAAAGTATCTTTATGCTGAAAATAAATAAAACGTATTTTAAGACAACGGTTCGAGAACAAACATTATTATGAGTTTGTAACATATTAATAAAATAAAACTTGTACACCTTACAGAATTTATCTCACAGTCCATTTCTGATTTTTGAAAAATTTGTGCTCTCTCCCAATATATCACTGATAGTGCAACTGGAATTTCCTCCTGATAGTGTGCGGTAGATTTGTTATCACAAAGCGTAGGATTCTGAAATCAATATCATTATATATTGTATTTTTCAAATTATAACTCTATCAAAACTATTTATAAATATTAATATTTTTTTAAATTATAAATAAAATTAATGAGTTGTGGCAAAAAAAAAACTACTTCGAAAGCATTGGGGAAGGCCTTTGCAGAGAAGAGGGACAGTAGAGGTTAAAAAAAGTACGTACGTGCACATTTAGGGTTGGGACTGAGAATGAATTTAGGTAAACCTTGAGAAGGGTCTTCCTAAAACAGTTCTCATCAAAATGTCTGGAGCAGATGCGATTATATTTTTATCCACGATTTACGCACATCTGGATCTTTTAGAAAGCTAGAATAAAAAAAAAACTATAATAATTTTAACGAACACAATATACAGTTTATAGTTATGATATATATTTGAAACATAATCAGGATTAAAGAATATAAATAAATAAATCGGCTACTTATGACTATAACTAAGACCGGTAAGAAATTGTTGACACAAGTTACCCAAGATAAGGGGTAATTTTAATAAGTAAAATCTGGTATCACTAAAAAGTGTATTATCCAGCTAAATACAAAACACATTTAATAATGGACGCATTACCCTAATGTCAACGGATTACGAGTTGACCTATACGACTTCTAAATTTGGGCGGGTATTGATCGAATATTAAAATTTTATATTTGCTATTTTACACATACTGGCTGTATTTATGGGAGTTATTTAATATACATAATTCATATTTATCAAGTTCGTCTAAGTATATAGCTAAATAATGACGTAAATCTAGCACTTACGAGTGAAAGGTTATGTTTTCCTCTTTTCGCTCACTACGGCTTTTACAGCCAATAACACTACAATGTACCATTTTTACCACACGTCACTTCACGTAAACACTTTAAAGAAACAAGTTAATCACAGTTTTCTTATCCAAATGACTACTTATTTTCATAAAATCTGAGAAACGTCAACTTTGTTGGGCACAAACAAGTTGAGGCCAAACAAACAAATGGCGATACGCAGAAAGTGACAAAAAATATGATGTCTGTCTTTCTCACTCTTAAGGTTTCGATCGTTATTATATCTCGTTCACTCTCGGTATTATTATTACCATGTCAGGTCTAGTTTATCCTTTGTCTAAGCTTTGAACAGACCACTGACTGACCCGCCACTGACAGCTGGATGTAGTAAATCAAAGACATTATACTCTGAGTATAATGTCTATGTAGTAAATCGAGTAAATCGAATTTGTCAAAATAAACTTACACTCCTTATACTAGGGTATGACTAGGATCCTGCTTGGTTATTGTTCTGAGTGGTTCGAGCTAGGGCCAGTGTTGCCACTCCCTAGATTTCGGGATACCGTACACCCGGGTAAAAATTGCCGTATTCTAAAATAAATTGCCGTATATTTACAAAAAACAAGAAAAGAAATTTAATTACGTGTACTGACTTACTCTCTCGTGTACTGAGTAGAGTAGCTTTACTCTTCTTGTTCCATTAAATGTGAAAGAATTGGGCTGGAGAGATATCCCACCTCAACTCATTCTAGAGACGATAAATGCGGGTAAAACAATAAATATTTATGATTAACGCAAAAAGTACAGATTATTTAGTTGAGGCAGTCTGACTGCCTCATTAGTATAGTGGTCGCCAGCGCAATTAATTGTTGAGCGTAAGGTCCTGGGTTCGATTCCTGGGTCGGGCAAAGTGTTATTAGGTTTTTCCGTATGGAAATTCTCAGTAGCATCACGGAGTCTGGAACTGTGCATGGTAGACGGCAATAAGTTCGCCCCCTATTATATGGGACTCAATAACGGCATCGGCGAAATGTGGTTGTGCAATGGTACACCTGTGCCTAACCCTTCGGGGAATACGGGCGTGATGCTATGATATATGTTTGTTATGTTATCTAGTTGCAAGACAAGAAGCAAAAATATGATACTATGGGCTCAGTTTCATTTTTTTAAGAAAAAAACAAATGATCGTTTCATCTCTTGATTTTTCCGACTTAAAAAGTTATTTATACAATTGCCGGATTGCCGTATTTTATAGTACGGTAATGAGCATCCTGCCGTATGCCGTACATTGTATGATTTGGAGGCCTAATTGCCGTACGAAACGGCAATTGCCGTACTTTCGGCAACACTGGCTAGGGCCTCAGACTAGTGTTGTCAATTGCAAATAACATTACTCCATCGAAACATTCGACGTCTATAATGCCCCATACCCATACACAGTCATTATTGCTTTGCACAGTACACAGCCCAACATTACACGCTTTAGTTCAAACCTGTTGTCTTTTTTGTTAACAAAGGCAAGGACAATAAATAAAAATGGATGAAAATGGTATTCCGGTAGATAATTCAAGTTTCATGTTAAAATATTAATCCTTTATGAACACCTCGCCATGAGTGCCTCGGAAAGCACGTAAAGCCGTTGGTTTTGACACTCGCAACACTGGAGGAGTCACAAGTGCGTTGCTGGCCTTTTAAAAAGGAGTACGCTCTTTTCTTGAATGTTTGAAGGTCGTATTGGTCCGGAAATACCGCGACAGTTCATTCCACAGGTTTGTTGTGCGAGGCAGAAAGTTTCGCGAGAAACGCACAGTTGTGGACTGCCAACCATCTAAATGATGGTGATGGAACTGCTGTCGCGTAGAACGATGGCGGAAAGAGGCGGTAGGGATCAGTCCGAACAATTCCTCGGAGCACTCCCAATAATATATGCGATAGAAGACGCATAGCGAGGCCACATCTCTACGCAGCGCTAAGGGGTCAAGCCGGTTTGAAATATCTTGGCAGCCGACGATTCGAATCGCTCTCCGTTGGATGCGGTCCAGAGGGACAAGCTGGTACTGGGGTGCCCCTGCCCAGAGATGAGAACAGTATTCCATATGGGGCCGGATCTGCGCCTTGTAAAGTAGTAGGCGGTGGGCCGGAGTGAAATACCGTCTCGATCTATTGAGCACGCCAAGCTTCTTCGAGGCTAACTTAGCCTTACCCTCTAGATGGCCATGGAACTGGACTTCGCTCGATATGTCGACACCAAGCATTCCAATATGGGCTGAGATAGTTAAGGGGGTGCTCTCAAAACGAGGAGATACGACCAACGGCAGTTTTTTAGCGGTGAATACGCAAACTTGCGTCTTTGTGGGGTTAAATTGGACACAAGTTTGTTTCGGCTCTCGATGACGTTTTCCCGAGAAATGTTAGCGTGGGCGGTATAGAAAGCATCGCCTGTGCTGTCACCCGCATAACAATGAGTGCCGCTAATTTGCAACATGTCATTGATATGAAGGAGGAACAGAGTAGGCGATAGCACACGTCCTCCGCCTGCTCTCTCCGGTCGTGTCGGATTGCCGTCCCATCGAACTATGAGAGTGAAGGAATAGAGAGAGCACCTGTGTTTGCGCACACACTTGTGCTCTATAATATCTCCTGCGTAGTTGGCTAATCTCCGGTGAGATTGGCTGCCGTGACCGAAATTCGGTCAGGAGGATATTATGAACACAGAGTGTTCCTTTCCACCTCAGTGCAATGATGGCTTTGGTACATGAAAGCTTGCCCCGGAAGCCACCACTGGCGCAGTGCCTCCACCTCACCGCTGGTATCGTAACGAGCCTGCCGCCACCTTTTCAGTGCTTTGTCCCACACACACGTACAACATCATCTAGTCTCGGTTACATGAAGTAAGATTGCTCGCAGAGATTTTCTTGCTGTGGATAAACTCCTATTTGACACATTATAGCGAGATAACTCACGGTATTCACGAGAATTTTCTGCATTTAACTCAAGTCAAAGGGTGACGCGCACAACGAATACCATTAACAATGACCGCCTCACACATAGCCCGAGTCAGGCTTAATTCAGCTTGCGACAAAAACGGCGCGTGGTCAGCGTGCATTTTTGATCTTTTACCAAATACTATAGAGAAGTAAATCCACAATGATATTTTTTTAAAGGTAGCATAAATAAAATAATTAATTTCTCTGTGGTACTTTGTCTATGACAATACGGAAAGAACACGGCGAGCGTTTTTGGACAAAAATCTAACGTTTTTGAGTACTTTGCTTGTTCAGATACGATAAATTGAAGAACATTTAAGTCCAAGACTTTATTAATCGAAGGTAAGTCATATATATACCAATATTATTGTAGAAAAGGGTGTGCCGATAACTTTCCTCATGCGGCGCTACAGATTTTTTTGATGAGTCGTCTCGTCCCCTGTCATATTATTATCACCACATCCGTTGTAGTAGACGTTTACTGTGATTTTCTATAATTAAAGTTAGGCCGTTTTTTGGAATACTTTAACAGGTGCTTAAAGAGTGTTTTGATACAACTTTGGGTGGTTTGTCGAGAAATCGTCACGGATATACCACGACCTATTTTTAGATCGGCTTTCTTTTTTCTGAGACGCATTGCTGTCGGTTATAAGCCGGTCTTATGGCATTCCTCTAATGTTTGGTGATGTTAAATTTTAGACTAGAGAATTGGAGTAGCGAAGATGGCAGTGAACGTGTATTCAACGAACGTAACTTCTGAGAATTTGTCGCGACATGATATGTTGGCGTGGGTGAACGACTGCCTGCAGTCGAACTTCGCAAAGATCGAAGAATTGTGCACAGGCGCTGCGTATTGTCAGTTCATGGACATGTTGTTCCCTGGCAGTGTGCCTATGAAAAGAATCAAGTTCAAAACAAATCTAGAACATGAATACATTCAAAATTTTAAAATATTACAAGCTGGATTCAAAAAAATGGGAGTTGATAAGGTAATATTTATTTTCACAATCAAGCTCACTTATGTGTTCTCAGTCTTAGCTAAGTATGTAATAAAGTGTTGATAATTGTATTTGTATTATCCAATTAATGTTGTCTTATAGACCGAGCCATGGTCTAAGATTACTGACTATTTAAAGCAACTTGTACTTTATAATAACATTTTTTTTTACTCTATGTGATTACATTCAGTATAGCACTAAGAAAAACTGATTACAATGCTTGAAAAAAATCAGTCATTGAGAATTTCTACTTATCTAGCTGTATATCTGAAATTTATACTAAGTTGTTATACATAATGTTACAATAAGTCAAACCACTATAATATACTTTATAGGTAATACCAGTGGACAAGCTGATAAAAGGGAGGTTCCAAGACAATTTTGAGTTCTTACAGTGGTTTAAAAAATTTTTCGATGCCAATTATGATGGGAGGGAATATGATGCTTTCGATGCGCGCGGTGGCATCACGATCGGGTCTGGGGCATGTGAATCTGGAGTGCCATTGTGTGGCGCTATTCAGGTGCAGGCGCCGCCGCCGCCCAGAGCCCGCCGCCCTGCTCCCATGCACCACTCCGGCAGTATGCATCAGCCGAATCAAATAATGCACCCCACTCATTAATCACACTTAGAAACACATAACTTTTTAACAATAGAATAGATATTTACACTATTATAACAATAAGGAACATTATTTTTCAGTGTTTCTAAGTGTGGTCATCTATACACATGTTTAGATATAGACAGCAGGCAGGTAGCGGCACCTTTTGTAGCATTGTTGATTCTTTTTATTTTTACCTTCACTTTTTTTCTTTTGTAGATAGTACCCATTGACAGACTGGTGAAGGGTCGTTTCCAAGACAATTTTGAATTTTTGCAATGGTTCAAGAAATTCTTTGATGCCAACTATGGAGGCACGGAATATGACGCGGTGGCGCAACGCGAGGGCCTGCCCATGGGGCACGGGGGCGCCGCTGCCCCGCGGGCCGCGGCTGCCGTCGCCAAGAAACCGATGGCGCCTGTCGCCAAAGTCGCAGCTAGACCCCAATCCAGTACTATTTTGTTTACTTTATAGTTATTGATTTGTGTTATTAACTTTGCTTTTCTATTGAGTTGCATAGAAGATGAGCAAGTCCAAGTCAAACAGTGATAACAAATATTATTTATATAAATATTAGAACCATTGCACTATATTAAGTAAATTATATTTTGCGCCAATATTATTTCTATCCTATAGTCATTATATTGAGACTAATATTATAAAGTATCCAATGTACATATTGTATATTAATAAAACATAATAATAATATCCAGACCGCACCTGCACAGAATAATAATGCACATTTCATTATCACTCATATTTACACAGCATGTTTATCATCCATCATAGCATTTCTATTCATTTGATGAGTCATTTCACCCGGCCATTTGTTATTTGTGTTAATTAGTATTATGTATATTCATTACCATATTTATGGTTTATTATAACTATCTTCCTCTAGTTACGTAATTACGTCACTACAGGAAGATAATTTCATTTATACATATACCTAAAATATATTTTTGCTTATTAAAGGCTTCTGAAATATTTTATTTTATATTGCTTAATTTTTATATAGCTATGTGTAAAAGAATAGAACAAACGAAGCAAATCAGAATTACATGTATTTTAATATTTATCAATTGAATGCTTTCAATATTGTTCAGCATTTTAATGTATTTTTTTATACTTCCCAGTTGGCAAAGCAAACAGCACAGTCAGGTCTCCCCCTGTAAATTTATCCAGAATAAATCAAAGTGCTAAGGGAGACTCAAAAGTGATTGACGAGCTAAATCTTCAGGTAATAAACATTATGTACTTTGATTCCTTATTCCAACAAATTTTTTACATCACTTCATAAGATCTTGTTCAAATTTCGTAGCATTCTCACACATATATTTTAAAAGATGTCTGAGTCAGTTAGTTTTATTGCCGTTATGTTAATTTTTACCTTATCAGAAAGTAGATTAAAATGTAAATGTACCTTGAATTTTTATATCTTTATCTTTCAATATAGATAAATGAATTGAAAGCAACAGTGGACGGCCTCGAAAAAGAAAGAGACTTTTATTTTGGCAAGCTCCGGGATATAGAGGTGATCTGTCAAGAGATGGAGGAACAGCAGAATGCTCCAATTGTTCAGAAGATTTTGGATATTTTATATGCAACTGAGGTATACATATGAATTATATGATTGATCCTTATTATGAATGTCCAGAAGATGTCATAAATAACAATTGATGTATTATTAATTTGAAGCAATGCAAGCAATAACACCAATCATGTGCCTGGCTGAAGTTGTAATTATGCAAATGTAGTGTACAGGCAGTCAACCTGGTATATATGTCTGCAATAAAGCACCAACCCCTGTAGCTCAAATCTGGCTACCCCATGCTTTAAGAGTTCTAAAACAATTGCCATTTGTACAATCCACACAAAATGTTATTTAGGTTGAATGGTGATGTGGCTGAATTGCTCGAGAATATACAATTTTAGAAAGATGCTTATTATTTATGGCACAATATTTATCCAAATTATTCTCTAAATGTTTTATTGTGTCAATTTGCAAATTTGTGGGGTGGTGCCACAGTGCAGATATACATAACTTATTTAATAATAGCAATTTATAATATACACTCAAGCCTATCTGCAAAATTAAAAAATGTTTTGCATTTTTTTTTTATACATTGCCCCACACTAGTATTTTTCCTGTATCGTGGGTACAGTTTACAAACATACATGTCACATGCAAAAACAACCAGACCCGAAACAACTATCTGTAGATCATACAAATATTTGTTCCGTGCGGGGATCGAACCCGCGACACGTAGCGCAGAAAGCTTAGCCACTGCGCCAACCGTGTCGTCAACATTTGGATATTGTGCTGCTATTTTTGAATATTCTGAACTTGAATATAACAGAACTATATAATTATTATCACTATTATCTGGGTGGACTTAAATATTGTCCTTTTATTTCCATACTTAGTAAAAGCAGCCTCATCATCAACTCAGCCCATTGCAGTTCACTGCTGGACATTGAGAGCACTTGGTTAGACTTAGAGCATATACATAATGTTATTTATGAGACTCATGAACTGAATCTAAATATTTTCTATTTTCTCCAGGACGGATTCGCGCCTCCAGAGGAGATAGACGGCGACAACCCACACCCGCCTGAAGAAGATGAATATTGAAACATCAATGTATCTACGCGTATCATAGTGCTCTTTGTATATTACATATATCAAATCGAAATTATCTCGCTTTACAATCATCGACAGTATCGAGTGCTTAGTATTTCACAGCCAATGAGTCGTAATTGAATCATGTAGGTTAAATGTTCGGAAACAGTGGCCCTAAAATGGCTTAACACATAGCTAATGTTATGAAATACCTACACTTTAGATGTAAAATGTATAATAAATATCTTACAGTATACTAACAAGGCTTGTACATTATTACAACAGATTGTTGTAAAAATGCAATATTTTATAGTTTATTTCTCAAGATTAGTTGAATAGATTATAATATTTTACACTTCTTTGTGTGTGTCGTCCTATTGAATATTTTATGAAGTATTATTGTGTGGATTACTTTTTATCCTATCTCACATTTTTATCAGAATATGGATTGTGTTGTCATGTACATGCTCTGTAATTATTCATTATTATACATATTCACGTGGCTGTGTCATATCTAAGTGCATTCCTTAACATTTGGGAGCATCGTTTCTTGACGGAATTTATTTCTAATCCTGTATGCTATTCCTGTGGATTAACCCATTTATTGTGTGCTCTTTGAAAGCTTGGAGAAGTTTGATTGACTATCGACATCATTTCTGGGCCACTGGTGCCTAAATAAATGTGCATTTAATAGGTTGTTAAATTATTGGAAGAGATTTACTGTTAATTGTTTAATTCTGTTATAATAATGACGCAGTTGAGTGAAATTATAAAGTTCTGTTCTAAATTCGTTTCTATACAATTTGATTAACATGTGAATAAGTATTAGATCTGAAAGTAACTAACAAAATTTAAATTTGTGATTGTCATGTCTGTGGTTAATATTGAAAATCATTAATTGGTTCCAGGTAGTGTGATATTTACATGACCATAATTTAGGTTAATTAAAATACAAGACTTGAACTTGAATTTTTGCACTATTATAACTAACTATAAGAAGTATAACTAATACATTATAATTCAAAATATTTTTATTTAGTAGATTATTACATTCTTAGACGCGTCGAGGAAACTAACGACTTATTGGCGTAAAAATATGTTATTCGCTGGTTAAGATAAATAGATAATTAATTTATTTACTTCAGCATTCATAAATTGCCTTAACAGCAGATATCAATTGCCTCTGATTTTCAGATTATGGATGTCTTATCGAATAAAATAATAACTTTATTAATACATGTGTTTATGTTGTTATACTTAGACCATTTCAAAACGTTAGGCATTCCGTGACGTGGTAAATAAACATTTTTTATAAGTTTCCTTTGTAAACAGATTTAATTGATTTATAATAATAATTGAATGCACAAGAGTAATCATTATTATTTTGTAATTGACTCACTAAATAAAACCTGATTCAACAAACAAGTCTTAATATTCTCCACGTTTTTATTTATTTTTATAGAGACACTGGACCATACTCCCTCTTGTCTCCCAAATAACCCTGCCGGGTTTAGTTATCTGGGGCTAATTGATGAATTCCGTGTTAAATTTGCATTTATTACACGACGTCATATTGAATTCTGGAACTTGAAATGCGTAATTTTTTTCCCATGGGGGTAGAAAAACTACGGAATAAAAGAAATTTAATAGATGTATTACTTAAAACGTAGTTGTCGCTGTCAGGTCAGGTTTGGTTTGTGTTGTTATGCGATTTTCTGGATTGATATTATTTATATTAGCGTTGTCTTATGATTTAAAAGTGAGAATGCAGAATAGACAATAACGCTAGAGCTCTATAGCATTGTCCTGAAGATTTTTTTCTTCTAAACTCGAGGCAGAACTTGTGTGAGTCGCACATACTGAGACTGAAAGGTGGAGCCCCGAGCCGCTATAGTATTTATGCGACGCAATGATCTACATTTATTTGTAGGGCCATTAAAGTATGGGATAAAACCTGTACAATAAAATAATCACGAAAGTATGTATACATATTATAATCTATATTTAAAACCATTCATACATAATTATTTTAATAAATGGATCAATATTTCTTATTCTAGAAAACTTAAACTATAAACTCGCTCACTCAAGGCACGGCATGAAAAAGTATTATTTTCTAACTGCGTCATTTGTCTAGCGGTCGCAAGCACGACTGCTGAGCGACTTGTGTTCGATTCCCGGGTCGGGTAAAGTGTTCTTGAGTATTTCTGTATGAAATTTCTCAGGTGCAGGCACGAAGGAATTATAACCGGTAGAAAGCTCGCTCCTTATTACACTGAGACTCAATAACAGGTTCGGCGAAAACCCTTCGGGCAACATAGGAGTGATGCTGTGTTATATTTACTCGAAATAAACATTACTGCGTGGACTTTAAATTGAACATGCAGCCTGTAAGGCTGCATGTTGAGTATGACTGATCTAATCTGTGCTAGAACATTGCATACAATATTAAAATAGTATTTGTTTTACAGCTTTTAAAATACATACACATATAGTTGAAGCTATTCAATGCATCATAAAAAGCTCCTGTCCTTTGTCTCGGCTATTTGAAACTACTAGTTAGATTTTTGTGGTGTCTGTACACATACAGGAAGCGAAACATTAATATAAGTAAAGACCAATCATAATTAGAAATAATTAATTATTGCATTAAAAATAGATACATGAAATGATGATTAAGTTTTTCTTTTACCTTTGAAAAAATTAGCTTTATTTTGTGCTAAACTTTTTTTAGGCGTAGGCGTGTGGGTATTAGACCCTAAAGAAAACGATACGTCACTTTTCCGAGTATTTATATATGTTTTTTTATTTTTATTGACTGTTTTGCTTCTAGGCCCTTTAATAGTGATATTTTCAATACATGATAAACTGATGTCTCTCGAACGTAGTTTTCTAAAATCACTATCAGAAGTATTGTTGAGATGTAATGTTCTAGAAACTGCTAAAGATTTATTTTGGCTGGAGGTACGACAAGACCTTATCGGGCGATCACTTCCTATGGTACTTTTTTGAACCAACTCTTCAGTATTATTGAGATTTGATTTAGTTGTCCGAGACACTAGATTATTCTTTTTTGAAATGATGCTACTGTTATGAAGATCATGTTTTGAATTTTGTTTACCTTTAGGACCTTTATTTTGGGTATCTTTCTTATTTTTATGGTTATCACTCTGAGTTTTAGGATTGGATTCTTCTTTTGTGATGTCTAAATTTTGTTCTACTTTATTTTTAACCGTTGATCTTTTATTTTCTGGTTTCAGTTTAGATTTTGATTCAGTCTTATTATTTTTCGGATTTTCCACTTGTTTGTCTCTTTCAGACTTTTTTGATTTAGGGCTTTTATTCCGTGTGTGCGATATAGATGGTGTTTTGATCCCTAGTTTTTCATAACATGTATTTAAATTTGATTTCGGCATTTCCGTTTTGCTTTTAACAGCTGTTTTTGAATTATTTTTTTCTACAGTTTTTTTATTTGGTTCTTTAGAATTCTCTTTGTTTTTGTCTACTGGAATTTTGTTTTGTTTGTCGGATGTGTTTTCTTTAACAATTGTTTCGTTACATTTCTTTTTATTTGATGTGCGATGTGACCTGATACTAAGAGTACTGGTATTAAATTTACGCATACTTTCGACAGTGTTATTCATTATTGTATTATTGATCTGTTTCGGGACTTCTGGAACATGTGCAGAACTTTTAGAAACTTGGCTTCTTGCATACCTAGCAGGGTTCTTGAAGTCTTGCTTTGTACCCTCCAATGTAGCATTAGCTAAAATCAATATATAATATAAGTATTTAAAAAAGTACAGTTCACAAAGGAGTCTCAATTTAAATTAAAGAGCAAATGGTGGAAATATACCTTTTCTCAGATTATCAATTACATAGCTTTGTGGCACTGCAGTTTGGCATTCCGCGTCACTTTCAAAGTCAGTATCCCAAAATGATTTAACTAAACTCTTCACATTGTTTTTAGTGACATCTGAAATAAGAAAGTTGTTAAGGAGGCATCTGAAAGGAGTTAAATAGATTGCACAATACTATAATTGCTGTTAAAAACTTACTGTTATTTGATATATCTATAAGTTTATTGTTAACTTGCTTGTGAACAAGATTTGGTAACTTTTCCACAATTACTTTACAATCTCTATATATTTTTGTATTGTTTATTACTTCGTTTTCCAAAGTTTTTGGGTTGGATTTAGAATTATTGTCTTTGTTTTTCTTAGTGTTCTTTTGACTATTATTTCCTTGAAATATTTCTTCATCAGTATATGTGTCGCTCACATCATCATCATTACACATTGATATAACAGATGTTACATCCCATTTATCATCATTTTCTGTTTTGTTTTTATTATTTAAACCAGTTTTGGATTGGTTTATTGTGGTTTGATTGGTAAGGTTCATGCGGTCAGCTGGTACAATTTTGTGGATTAAGTCTAACAGATTATTATCATCTTGTACCTCTCTATTCAGACATGATTGGTTTGTGACCAATTTTCTAGCCTTATTTTTCTCTTTTTGTAGAGAATATATATTACTGTGGGGACTGTTTGTACCATCACTACTCAGATTTGCTCTCTCTGCAACATCAAGGTTTTGTGTGTACAGCTTTCGTTTTATAAAGCTTGGTCGCATAGAAACATCACTATTTTGTGTGGTTTCTGCTTGGTCTAATTTGTTTTGATGATCACTAGATTTTTCTTGTAAATTTGATAGTTGTAAAGGTTGTATATTTTCTTGGATTTTACTAGGAACTGGTTCTAAAAACTCTGTTAGAGGCTGTGAAGACTTGGTAATAAGTTTTTCTTGAACTCTTTGCTTTGATTTTCTTACGGGTAATGCAGGCTTAACAAATTCAAAGTTTTTTACATTATCAATGTTATGATTTGAAGGATTGTCATTTTTTGGTATTGGTGGAGGTCTTTTATTCTTCTGTGTATTTCTAGCAGGTGATAACCATTTACTTCTCTTCTTGTCAGGAAGACTTGAATCATCCTCACTCATCAAAGCCTCATCAAAGCTTCTTTTATGCTGAGAATCAATATTATAAGTACTATTTTCTCTGACAGTCATTTCTGAAAATATTTGTTCTTCTTCACTACCACTTGCACATTCAGTGTTTTTATTTTGAGCATAATGATTTTTCACATTATTCATTGTGTTATTACCTATATTTCTATGAGGTTTTTTAGAGATTTCTAATATTACTGATGAAGCAACAGATCTGTTAAATCTTTGAGATGGCAATAAAAATCCATTTCTGAATCTGTCCTTCTGAGTAGATATTGCATTGCTTTGTTTTGAAATCAGAGTATTATTAAAACTCTGTGTGTTATTTACACTACCAGGGCCAATAGAGAACATATTTTTTGAAGTATTTTGCCCGAAATTTGCTATACAATCTCTAAGCATATTGCTGTCTGTATTAGTTTTTCTAAACTCAGTCAAATCAATTCTAGCTGATCTACTGCTGGTCATGTTTTCTTTAAAGGAGGTCTTTACTGACCTACAGTCATCACTGCTAATAGAGGAATTATCTCCTAGATCGTCAGAGTCATCACTTGGTGTTCGTCTGCTACGCTTTAGAAACAATCTCTTATTCCTTCTTTTTTTAAATGATTGTTTTATTAGTTTGTTGTATGCTTTTTTTATTCTTTTTAATTCATATTTGTTGAACTTTACATTTTCAAGTAAATATGCAATATTTGCAGCACTTGCAGAAGAATCTGAAAAATGTAATAAATTATTATAACAATTATCAAAGATATTTCAGTTGCTTTGATTTTAAATTGAATAGATAAAAGCTTATCTGAACACACCAATGCTTCTCATAGAGATGGGTGAACCACTTCTTCCATTGAACACAGACTGCTGAGAGCCCACACATGAGCCAGGATAATATTTTTGGAAGTTCCGCGGCCTTATATCGTAGGCGCTGTGTATCGACATCGGCGAGGTCTCTCGTCTGTAGTACATACTCTTCTGGTCGTAAGCAGACTCCGCATATCTTTGCCGCTCGAAGTTTCGCGGCATGTACATAGTCGATGTCAATTGATTACGAAAACTTAAATTGGTTATGTTAGTATTTGGACCCTTCGCACTTACAGTCTGGAATATAAAGTAAAGCGTATTGTAAGTAACACAAACTGACAATATTGTATGTTTATTCGGTGATAATTTACGATGTCACTAATCACTGTAGGTCCTCTACTTAACGTTTTATTTACCAAAACATTGATTGCAAATCTAGGAAATCCGCCATCTAGACATCATAACAGTTAATGGCATTATTTACTTACCGTGTTCACATTCTGAAAATTAAAAACGTTGTTGGATGCGTCGCTCTCACTATCAGACATTTTGAACGTCTATTTCTTTTAAACAGCTCACGGTCGGCTCATTTACTAAGTATCACAATACAATATTCTAAAGCACGTTCTACTACGCGTAAATTGTAATACACTTTAGACTTTCAAGTTTTTCAATAAAAAAAACTAAATTCCACCCTTTCCTGTCATAACGGTCCATTTTGATTTGATTTTGTTTACGCTAGAGTTGACTATCGATAGTCGACAATCGCTAAACTATCGATAGTCTGTTGATAGGTGACGTCATATCAATAGTATCGATAGCCTATCGATAGAATCGATACTACCGATAGTATCGATAGTATGATACAGGGCAATAGTATTGATATACAAAAATAGTATCGATAGTATCGAAAATATCAGCTCCGATAGTATCGATACTATCGAAGACCAGAATATGTTTAGGAGGACGGCACGGTTGGCGCAGTGGTTGAGAGATCGACTGCTGAGCTACGTGTCGCGGGTTCGATTCCCGCACGGAACAAAGATCTGTATGATCTACAGATAGTTGTTTTGGGTCTGGGTCTTTGTGTATGTGAATACACACCGTGCCTCGGAAAGCACGTAAAGCCGTTGGTCCTGCGCTTGATCTCTCTCCGGTCATGTTGGATTGCCGTCCAATCGGACTATGAGAGTGAAGGAATAGGGAGAGCACCTGTGTTTGCGCACACACTCGTGCTCTATAATATCTCTTGCGTAGTTGGCTAATCTCCGGTGAGATTGGCCGCTGTGACCGAAATCGGTCAGGAGGACATTATGTTTAGGAGTAATACTATCGATAGTACTGATAGTATCGATAGCTCACACTATCGATAGTTTAATAAACGGCAAAAAAATCGATAATAACGACAGTATCGACAGTACTACTATAAAAAATATCGTTACTATTGATAGTATTATCATGAAATAGTATCGATTCTATTGAAACTATTGATAATTTGTGATATCTATAGTATCGATGGTATCGATAGTATCGATAATACTATCGATATTGTTACTAGTTATTGAGGTCACCTATCGATAGTTGGGCAACTCTAGTTTACGCGTATCGCGGTGTACGGCTATAAAATATAAACGCGTTATAACGAAATGCTATAAAAAAAGCGCAGAATATTTTTTATGCTATAATATAGCATTACAGCATTACAAATGCATTTGATAAATATTACTCGCATTCCGCAGCGCAGATAGGTTTAGACAGGGAACCTGTTCGGCTTTGGAACAAAACGCTGTGTGATATATTATTATAGTATTAAATATGCGATCTCGTTGTTTCGTTGTATGTTGTGTGTAACACATTGATAGTAATATATTAGGTATACGTACAATAATTTTATATGTTTTTCAAATAATCATAACACTAGTTTACAAAATTTTACTTTTTGTCTGTTGCCGCAAAAAATTTAAGTGATAAAACTTATTTAAGATATAATAGTTTCAAATTTACCGACACTTTTTTTTTGTACAGGTCTAGTTACTTAACAATTCTTTTTTATCGTTTACTTGCATTGATCACGGGCATGTTTTCATGAGTAATTCAAAACGATGTTGCTTTAACAACCCAAATGATTTTTGCAATATATGTGGAGACTATATGTTCATAAATTCCAGAAAAAGTATTTTCTAGTTCGTTAAAAATACCTATTTGCTGTATTTTGGCATGCCCTGACATGACAATCCCTGGACTCCTAATTGTGTTTGTAAATCGTGTGTTCAACACACGATACTTTAGATTGTGCGAAAGCGACAATAAAAAGTATATTTAAATTTGGAATCCCAACTATCTGGCGAGAACCAAAAAACTATACGGACGCTTGTTAAGAAAAAAAAATTGGTTCTTAGGAGAAAATATGACGCCTGGTAAGCGAAATGTAGTCCGCCATCTATTGGCACCTCGCGACAATATTATATTGCCACCGTTACTAATGAAATTGGGCATCATGAAACAGTTTGTTAAATCTCTGGATAAAAATTTAAAATTCTTTTCTTACATTTGTCGAACCTTTCCTCAGCTAAAACTGGAAAAGATTTAAGCAGGTATTTTTGATGGTCCTCAAATCAGACATCTTACAAAAGGTATAAAATTTACGGATTCGATGCCTGAGCTTGAATTAAATACTTGGATAGCTTTTGTATTGACAATGGAAATCTTTCATGGAAATCGAAAATCAGAAAATTATGTTGGCCTAGTAGAAGATCTTATTTTATATTAAAAATTATAGGATGTAATAGGAGTATTAAACGCATATCTTCATAGTCACCTAGTGAAATTTTCCAAAAATCTAGGAGTTCTGAGCGAGGACCAGGGAGAACGTACACATCAGGATTTTTGCGTCATGGAGGAGCATTATCAAGGTTTCTGCGATACAAGTATGATATCTGACTATTATCAGATGTGTCAACAGATAACAGAAGTGCTTTAAAACGAAGTTTTTTGCAATTTAATAAGTAATCTTATTTTTTTATAATTTTTATCCTAACATGTCCATCTTTTTTCTCCTCTAAACATAAGAAACCTGTAACTTAAAAACTAGATCTGATAAAAAAAAAGTATTTACGTATTTTAACTCAGTATATTGCCGGTAGTCAACAACAGCTAATATATTTCCAGCAACAGAAATTGTGTAATCTAGTGTAATTGTTTAGAAAATGTGACGATGTTATTTTGCCAATTTGACTATTTGATAGAAATTGTGTAGATTTAGCAAATTAAGTTCCTAGGTTTGCGGGAAACACCTAAAGTACAAAAATATATGCAAAAAGACGTAGAGCTGGCAACGCTGCGCTAAGCGCAGATAGCAGACTGCGGTAAAAATATATAGCAGGCTGCTATTGCTATATTTTTTTAAAACTGCATATGACCGTAACAAAATAACAAAAAATAAAAACCGACTCCAAAAAAACTCAAAAACAAAACTAATAACTAAAAAGCAAAAAATAAATCTTTTATTATACAATATAGTAGTTGAAGAATATTGAAATCGGTGCCAAGTAAAACATAAAAGTAATATACCTTGCTGCTATAATAGCGACATTGAAACAATGAGTTCACGTAGAAATTGTCGAGTGCGGAGCGAATTATGCGTCGGACACGACAAATGCACTCCGCCAATCGTGTCGGTTTATCATTGCATGTTTTACTTGGCACCGACTTCAATATTCTTCAACTACTATATTGTATAATAAAATATTTATTTTTTGCTTTTTAGTTATTAGTTTTGTTTTTGAGTTTTTTTGGAGTCGGTTTTTATTTTTTGTTAAAAAATTTAATTATTTTACAATTTTGAGTGATGGGTAGACCTAGTAAAGGCGATTCTCTTGAAAAACTTTACAAAGGTCAAATGTATGTTGCCCCAAGTCGAGTGAAAACCTTAGACGGTATTGCACTATGTGATTTTGAAATCAAATAAATTACTTAGCCGACCATCGAATCTGCAATATTACCCATCTCGGCTTAATGTGCGCATCAATATGAATAAAATAAGCCCAAACACTATGTAGCTGCTATCAACCCTTAAGGAGTTCCCTAAACTGTACTGCACCTGCATCACGGACCTTGCAGTGGCAGTCATTACCCATCTCGGTGTAAAGATCTTGTCAACACGAATAAAATAAGCCCAAACACCAGGTAGTTAAGATGTACCGTTGCGGAGTTCCCTCGATCCTCTGTCGTTTCCATCATCAGATCTACCCTAAAACTCCATAGTATTGTAGTCTCATCAGATATACACATAAATATCAAGTTTTTACCCCATGCTCGCCTACAATTTTCAAGAGATGCCCTCGATTTCTCAGGGTTTCCACCATTAGGTCCTGACCTGATGACAATGGGACCAAATGACAAGCATACCCTTTCAAATAAAAAAAGAATTTTTGAAATCGGTCCGGCGTCCGGCGTCCGGCGTCTTTGAGAAATCAAGTAACAAATATAAAAAAATATAAAAAATACAGCCGAATTGAGAACCTCCTCCTTTTTTTTGAAGTCGGTTGAAAACGAAAGAAAACTGTAAATGTAAAATAAATAAATAAAGTTATAAGTAAGAATGTACAAACTTGCAAAATTAATCGACAATTACGACGTTTACAATATAAATCATACTATACAATTATTATTGAAGAACATTTCAACGAGATAGTTAACTATGTGTTATAAAATTGAAAATGTCGGGCAAAATAAAACCCATAAATTTAACCATTTACTGAATTTAATTAAGTACTTCTGAGAGTTGTGGGCAACAACTTGACTGCGGGTGGATCATATTGCTGAGCTTTAAGGAAAAATCTGTAGATTCTATACTAAATAGGTAGTAAATAAAAACTGTGATTAATACAAAAAAGGTGATTTGTAAAAAACTGTGAATCTACAGTTAAAACGAGGTTAAAAGTGTAGAGTTGGTAACACTGTATTATTTTCCTATTTGATCTGTTGAACACACACACACGTATTAATACTAATTAGCGGTAGATGTAGCATAATAAGTTGAACAATTTATTCATACTCAACACTCTTCGTTCTAATATCAGTTTATGTGTGAAAGAAAGAGAAAGCAGGAGCCGTTTATGCACGTCTTGAATCAGTGCGCGCCACCAACCGTGGGCAGCCATATTTGTTGTTAACCAGCTGGTTAACAATGTGTCGTTACGATAATCGGACTTTTTAGTGGTTTTCTTCTCGATTTTGAAGTTTTCCTTACTGTGGATATATTATAAATTAGTTATGGCGTGTAATGTTCCCGGTTGTATTAGCCGAGCGGGTATATTGACTGAAAATAATGCAAAATTATCTTTGCATAGGCAAGTCGAATTCATGTTTATTGAACTTTACGAAGCAAACTTGTAAATCTTGCTTTTTATTCTCACTTAAAATAAAAGTAATACATGTGTTTAGTGCGTACACAGTTTCATTATGATTCTAGCTGTTAGTGTTTAACAAAAAACATTAAAAAGTTTGACTCGGTATGTATGTATGACATTTCACCTACTTTATAGTGTTGTGAATCAGAATCAGAATATTTATCGATAATTTTAATATTTTGTTAGAGTGGATGTTTTCTTGATTATATAAAATAAAATTAATTTTGGTCATTTTTAAACTGGTGAAAGTCAGAATAAGAGTTGTTAATTAAAATTTAAAAATGGTAGCTCTTTTCCATTTCTCATTTGTATTTCGGTTGTGAAATTTTCCAGAAAGTGCGTCGAGTTGAGCTTTAAGTTAAAATAAAAAGTGATTAACATATTTGACTTGTTTTATTTCACATTTCTATGAAAGACTAGCCTACATGTATAAGTCAACCTCATATCAATGGTAACAAAACTAGTAAAAGCAGATCCTTTCCTCTGTAACACTGTCCGCTGAAAATGGTTTTCTTACCTTTGATATGCGGTTGCACCAATGAATGTCCCATCCAGTACCTAAAATATACCACCAATACCACTATCTATAACTAGATATAGGCTGATTAGTTCGGAAACAAATTGTAGACGGCGCCACTGCGCTTGTTTACATAAAAATACCGCAAGAGGGCTCTTCCCAGTATCTTATACTTTTTGGGTAAAAAATTATAATTTATGGTATCTTTTCAAAAAAGAATTTCACTGAATACATAAATTGCATAAATAGATGCAGCTTGATAGCTTGAACTCTAATCCGTGCTACAGGCTATTCAATCTGTAGAATCAATTTGTGAAGTCGAAATTGAACTAACCCGACTCACGATCACGAATCAACCGGTCTCAAAATTTCATTTAGATGACATTAACTAAAGTGCTAACAAAACCGCAGGCCGAAGTTATTATTGAAATTATACGTAATTTCTGAACGTAATTTAATCTTTTGGTATTGGCTTTACGATTTTTATCGATACCGACAAAAATCCTTTAAAAATGAACATCGCTATTGATCAGTATAAATATAGTTAGGATTGTATAGTCAAAATGGAGACATTGCGTTTGTTTCGCATATCCTGAGCCACTATCACTATCTCTTTCTGTTATATGTCATTTTTTTGTGTTGCGAAGGAAATAGTGATATGTCTCCGGCTCTTGCTTAATATAATCTATCTACCTACTATCCTCTATCTGAGAATTAGCCATACGGCATACTGCAGCGCTTACTTACCCTCTGAAAAGCCTTCATGACAATCAATAAAATAAAATAAAATGATGATTTTATCTTTAATACATGTTATATTTAGCTAAATACACAAATAGTGCGAAGCCACAAAAAAAAAGTGTGTATGTTATGTCAATTTGAGAAATGTCAAGCAGTCAATGTCAGAATTTAAGGTTATAATCTATAATTTACTGGGAATAGCATAGAGATGCAATTTTATAAAATTAATTCAATGTATTAAACCACTGTGAAAATGTCTCTTGTAATTATTAGACAACTACTTCCTCACACGAAAACTTTTTGTGTCAAGTTTAGAAACCCAATCGTGTCTAGTATTTATAATTATAGCAATAAGGTAACTGTTACAAGTTCCGACAATGCTCTCAATAAATTAACTGATTGGGAAACATTGAGTAAAAAGAAGAAGATCAGTAAAGCTATGAAAGCTTACTTAGAAAGAGCCCAGGAACATGATGAGTTCATGAAAAGACAGCAGTTCGAATATAATATTGGGAAACGACATCTGGCCAATATGATGGGCGAAGATCCCGAGACATTCACGCAAAAGGACGTAGATCGTGCTATTGAGTATTTATTTCCCAGTGGCATTTACGATCCAGCTGCACGGCCTCTTATGAAGCCACCAGAAGAAATATTTCCTGCACGAAAAGCAGCTGAATTTGACGAAGCAGGAAGGCCTCATCACTTCCTGTTCTACACTGGAAAACCTAATTTCTTCAAGCTCATGTATGATGCTGCTGAAAATATCCAACAAATGTACAATTTTCAAGATAAAGTAATAAGAAAGAAAGCTACACCTGATCCTAATGGAAGTCTTAATTTGGGCACTAGTGTTTGGTTTACAAAAGACCAACTAGAAAAAGCATTAGTTGAAACTATAACAGATTTGGAATATGATAACTTCAAACTAGTCATGGAGAGGCTGGCATCATTGCCATATGCTTACAGGGAAAAGGAATTTATTGAAAAGTTCAGAAAACCGATTGCCTCACAACGATTTGCATTAGAAATCCCCAAGCCCAGTTATGATAATGATGGCCGTGCTTTTATTACCACCTATGAATGTTTGAGAAAGAAAGCCAGAGGTGATGTTACAGTCAGGTCTCCCGGAACTGGTAAAATTACTATCAATGGTAAAGACTTGACATACTTTGAGGATGTTCAGTCAAGAGAGCAAGTCATGTTCCCTCTCCTGTTCACTGGTATGCAAGACCGTGTTGATATAGAATGTAACATTGAAGGGGGAGGTCCTTCTGGGCAATCAGGGGCAATAAGATGGGGCATTGCTTGGGGCTTGCGTAGCTTTGTAGATACAGACATGTTGCAGAAAATGCAAGTAGCAGGTTTGCTGACAAGAGATCATAGGCGACGAGAACGCAAGAAGCCTGGTCAACCTGGAGCCAGGAAGAAGCCTACATGGAAGAGGCGATAGGCTTTTTAGAGTTGTATTGAGTTTGAATAAAATATGATCTTAGTCCACATGATTATTTGTAATTTAACCCTGTATTGTTCCACACCTTTCGTTTTTACCTGAAAATTTTATTTTATATGTATGAAAATTAATATAATTTGAATTTGAACTAGTTTCAAAATTACTGTCTGTTTTTTTTTCAAACGGGTCAAGTTAATTCACAATTATTTTTTATTGTTTACTTATATTTTTCATCGATCAAGCGCATGTTTTTATGAGTATGTGTGTGTTAAGACTATTTACAAAAGTTTTTTCGTCATGAGTAGTTCAAAACGATGTTGTTTAAACAGCCCAAATCATTTTTGCTATTTAAGTGGAGACTATATGTTCATAAATTCCAGAAAAAGTATTTTCTAGTTCGTTTAAAATACCTATTTGTTGTATTTTCGCATGCCCTGACATGACAATCCCTGGACTCCTAATTGTGTTTCTATCTGGTGAGAACCAAAGAACCACAGATTACTATATTAGTAGCTAGCAAAGAACCATACGGACCCGGAAAGTTAAGAAAAAAAAATGGTTCTTAGGAGAAAATATTACGCCTTACTTACGCCTGGTAAGCGAAATGTAGTCCGCCATCTATTGGCACCTCGTGACAATATTATGTTGCCATCATTACGAATGAAATTGGACATCATGAAACAGTTTGTCAAATCTCTGGATAAAAATGGAAAATTCTTTTCTTACATTTGTCGAACCTTTCCTTAGCTAAATCTGGAATAGATTGAAGCAGGTATTTTTGATGGTCCTCAAATCAGACATGTTACAAATGGTATAAAATTTACAGATTCGATGCCTGAGATTGAATTAAATGCTTGGATAGGTTTGGTATTGACAATGGAAAACTTTCTTGGAAATCGAAAATCAGAAAATTATGTTGAACTAGTAATATCAAATGCAAAGACTACAATAGTATACTGGTAAATATAATGCTCCTCGCATTATCAAGGTATCTGCTATACTAGTATATCTGACTGTTGTCAGATGTGTCAACAAATAACAGAAGTGCTTTAAAACGAAGTTTTTGCAACTTACTAAGTATTCTTATTTTTTTATAATTTTTTTCTTACCATGTTCATCTTTTTTCTCTTCTAAACTTAAGTTACCTGTAACTTAAAAACTTAATATGATAAAAAAAATGAATTTATGTATTTTAACTCGGTATATTGCCAGTAATCAGCAACAGCTAATATCTGTCCAGCAACAGAAATTGTGTAAACTAGTGTAATTAATTAACTACTTACTACTGAACTGGTAGTAAAAAACTAGCACTATACAACTATCAGTGTATTCATACTAGAAGATATACCCTTTACTGTGAAAAAAGACAAAGTTAGAAATTAGCAATTACGTTCCCAAAAAAAAAAAAATCATAAAAACACCTTTTTTTTTCGTCCGCCAACTAAAGTACATTCGCGTTAAGAATGCAGTGAGTCATCATTGTCCGTCGGCCTAGCCCCGCCCCCTAACCAATCAAATCTTTTCAAATTACAAAGTCAAGTTCACAGTGACAGTTGAAGGCAAAGACTACTAACTATGTATACCGGTTGAAGGCATTGCTTCGAACGCAAAGGTTGTGTCCTGTCATTTGTGTTAACTGATTTAAATTAAAAAAAATGAATACATCCAATTCGTAAAAATAAAAGTGGTTCTATAATTCATAATGGGGAAAGAAAAGTAATTTAGTTTTTAAGTATTTTAAACAGTGTGATTTAAAAGTGACTGTGGACAACATAGTACAAAAAACACACCGCATGGTGTGTCCGAGAGAACAGTTTATAGTATTCTTAGTCAAAAAAGGGAAAATAATACATTGAAATCGCCAGTGAAAAAAAGGGCCGGAAGTCTATGATTTATAAATTCGATGAATTAGACAAATGTGCTATAATAAGTTTGGTAAGATGGAGACATCGGTTTTAGTTCGAATGAGACTGGGACATGTTTGTTCTCCAGCCCATCTTGCCAGACTGAAAATTATTGACAACCCTGTTTGTGAGTGTGGTACAGATGTTGGTGATCTCAATCATATTGTCTTCTCCTGTCCTCTTTTTGATCGTAGTTCCTTTATAAATAGTCTTGTATCCCTCGATATTCCTTTTCCTACTTCCATTATTTCTTTACTTTATACTAATAACATAAATGTTTATAAAAGTATAGCTTTATTCATCTCATTAAATAAAATAAAATTGTAAATATATAGCCGATCTCCATTATTTCACTCATCCTCTTTTATCCCTATAAATAAATGTAAATAATTACTTTTAGTTCCTCTTCCTTTGAATTACTGATCCTATAATTCCCAGTTTCCAATCTAAATTTTACGTTCCGTAATACCCTTATTTCGTTTCCCTACCTTTAATTTTGTCATTGGCTAACACAAGTCGTGAAGAGCCAGGAAAAAAAAAAAAAAAAAAAAAAAAATGTGCTATAAGGAGAAAAGTACACTCAATATATTTAAATAAAAATTAAAGTATTTTTATAAATTCATTAAACTTAATCTTTTAAAATATAATTTGTTTAAATTTAACACCACTGTGAATACACCTTCATCTTGCAGTTGCACTGATCACTCACTGCATTCTTAACGCGAACGAACTTTAGATGTAACCCTTTAAACGCTTATTCTTGAAACTTAAAAGATTATAAAATTTATATGACTACGTATTTTTACGTATCCGTAGATACTATGTGTAAATATAACATCTTATTGATGCCTTACTGAACATAAAAGAAACACTATGTAGTGACAATAAATCTTATATTTACCAAACTAAATTAACAAATTTAACTTTTATTTTTAAAAGGTTTTTTCATTGATTTCTTTTTACCGCCTATTTTCTTTTTGAACATTTGGTTCTTTCTATCCTTGTTATAAATGCGTTTCTTCATTAGCGATTTCAATTCTCTTCTTTCCTTCTGTACTTCGGTTTCTGGAGGTTTACTGAAGAAAGCTAAGCCCTCTGAAATGAAAATTATAAGAAGAATTCACAATATTTACTGATTGCACGATAGTATGAAACATTAAATATGGTTGAAATTATGTAATTAGTCAAAGCTATGGACTTAATAAAAGCCATTTGTCAGAGATGTAATTATAGTTTGTTTCAATTGAATTGTATAACGATAACAAATTCTTTCTTCTTCAAACACACATCCTGCCTACATTGCAAACAAGACGCGGCAGCAAAAACTACTATGTATTACCAAGCCATTTCTGCTGTTTCGTTGTTTTCACGATCTATGGCATCTTTTTGGACCGCAAATAAGGTAGGCAATCGTTTATTAAATTCAATTGAAACAAACTTTATGTATACATATTTCATAAGTCAGAGCAAAATTAATCTGTAAAAATATTTTCATATCGTGATTTTGATGATAACATGATGTAAGACACTTGGTCTTACATCATGTTATCATCAAAATCACGACACCTGCTTATAAGCTATTCAAATAAATGGTCATCCATGAAAGCAACAGTTTATTAGCTGTACTTTAACACATCCTCTTACCTTTAAGGCGTGTATCAAATTTAGTAAAGAACAAGTTCTCTTTCCACACAGCTTTAATTTCAGTGGCAGGTTCAGGTGGCTGCTCGGTTTTAGTCTCTAAATCAGCAGGTTCCTCAGTTTCAGAATCAGATGAATCGTAAACAAACGGGTTCTTTTCTTTACGATCTAGAGGGTTTTTGACTTTCTTTGCTTTTGGTGCTTCCAGTGGTATATAATCAGTTTCTTGTTCTTGGGGACCTAGAAATAAAATTCGCATACTACCTATATTATCAGCAAAATCTAAATAATATAGAAAATGTGTTTATGGGTTCACAAAAATGTACTAAACAGAAGACACAATGTATAGCTTTCACCATTAAAATTACAGCTTTCAGCAGCGTCATTTTTATCCATAAATATCCTTACGAAATTGGGGCCAGCTACTAGTGATAGTATAATTATTATATAGAATATTCAGACTTTTGAGGCAGTTGTGCCTAAAAATTACATACCATCATCAACATTTTCAGTATTGCCAAACAAACTTCTTAAACTAAAGGTGCTTGGTTGGGCAATAGCTTCTTTTAATGTTTCACTGACTTTATAAAACTGCTCTTTTGACACTTCAATTTTTGGTCCTTCAACTTCTGGCTGAACTTCTTTAACTTCTTCTTGTTTTTCTTTACCTCTCTTCTTAGACTTCTTTGTGGTTTCCGGCTTTATTTCAACAGGCGCCATATACTTGGCGTGTTCCGGTTGTAATGGATCAAATCTGAGCATACCCAATTTTGGTCTGTAAAACAAATTGATTTTATTATTGATCCAACATTTACAGAATTTTTAAAAGGTTTACATGTATGATAATTTTTTGAAAAAAGTTCAGTTTTATGCTTACTTGCTTTTTTTGCTGTCAGGGTCTGTGTATCTTTGTTTGAAGGTAACTCCAAGAACATCTTGTAATATATTCATTTGGTTAGCCTTCTCATCTGCAGTTCCTAATTCTACTTCTTCATTGTTGTCACTTTGTGTATCATTCTTTTCTTCATCTTCATCGTCATCAATGAACCTTTCATCTAAGGTGAAACGTTTATCAGATTTGTATCTTGATTGCAAATCTAAAACCTAACATTTAATCTTACAAATTGTGCTACACTACAAATAATACATGTAAATATTTATAATGACATCACATTTTACCTTTTGTCCTTTTTTGCCTTCAAATTGTTTTTTCACTTCAAAGTTCAGTTCATCATCACTTCCATCACCATCATCATCAAATAGGCTGTTGTGATTTTTTTGCATTTTTGCTTCTTTGTAATTTTCTCGTTTTTGTTTTGGTGCATGATCTTCATTGTCTGAGAATATTACCTTCTTATTTTGTACTTTATCCTAAAAAGTAATTATTTTTATAAAGCAATGTATATAACATTCATAAAAATAATCAACTATTCCATGAATTTTACTTACAACACCAGTTAAACCAGTTTTAATAATCATTTGCTTTTCTCTGAACTCCTGTCGCTTCTTTTTCATGGACTCAAGTCTTTTCTTTTCAGCTTCATATTTCTTTTTATCAATATCAGTTACAACAGACAAGTTTTTGCTATCAGCAATGTCGCCAGCATGCAAATTAGGCCTTTCCTCAATCGTTTTCTCTTCTCTAATATTTCTTTTAGTTTTGTGGATATGATCATTTATATGATTATGTTCAATCTTCCTTTTTCTAGGATTCAATTTGTCACTTAATTTTAACACTGGGTTCTTTTTATGTAGATGCTCCTGTTGTTCAACCTACAGAGATAAAGAAATAAAATAAAATATATTATATATACCATATCAGTATTCCTGGAAATGGTAAGGCAGAGGTGAACTGCTGTACACGCACATTTAACGAATGTCACTACCCACTTCTGTGTAAAAGGAGGCGAGGCTATTGTCACCTACCAAGCACAATTTCAAACTGTAGGCGGCTACTGCTAGGGCACCGATCCAGACTGTGTTGTGATTTCCCCTACAGAAAAACCCAATAACAAAATTTGCCCTACCTGGGAATTAAACTGAGGATGTAACACTTAGCAATAACTCTTGTGACCACTTGTCAAATGAGGCAGTTAGAATCATGATAAAGAAAAATATAAATTGGTTTTACCTTTTCTTCATCTTTCTTTTGTGCCAATTCTCTTTCCCTTTGCAATCTTTCCAAGAAACTCTCTCGTGCTCTGGTTACATACAATTTATTTCCCTTAAATACTTCATTTGAGAAATATTTTATACCTGAAATGCAATAAAATTGTTAATTATTGATAGTAATTTGTTAAGTGAGGTTAATGATCAGTATCACTTTTGAGGAAGAATTGTCATGATCAACTGAAGTACGACTCGTAAATGAACTTTTCCTGAAGATGTTTAAAAGGTACACAGTGTTCCCCTTAATGTTCCTCAGTCATGATCATCAAAATTCTGGTGGCGTGATAAAATATGTCTAATTTGAAGTTGGAACAACTTTTTATGGATTTATTTGGAGGAATACAGAGTTTAATCCAATAATTTGCACTTGACGTAATATTAATATAAACCATTATACTTACACGATTCCACGTCCACGTTAGGTGCAGAAAGTGAAACAAAGGCAAACTTTTTGCTTTCATTAGTAGCTCCCGTTTTAGATTTTAGGTCCAAGTTTGTTATTTCACCAAAAGCAGAAAAGGCTGAGTGTAGATCATTTTCTTCAGTATTTTCTGGGAGATTTCCCACAAATAATCGGGTAGCAGATATCATGGTTGAATATTGTTTAATATTTTTTTTTTTTTGGATTTATAAAATAACTATAACTCACGCATTATTTTGACAACTAAAAGTGAGGTTATGTCAGATGGACATGGAAAATTAGAAATGTTGGTTTTTAATTTTTTATTATAAATATTCATCGGGAATCTTGGCTTTTGGTAACTAAAGTCCGTTTCGGATCTGAAACTTTAACAATCACAAAATAATGTCAGACTTGAAATTAATATTAATTTGTTTGGAGATGGTGGTCCAATTAATTTGATAAAACAGTGTAATTTAACACGTTTTACCACTTTAATGTTTGAATTTAAACACTGTGCTTTGTGCTCTTTGTACTAGTGTCAAGAAAATTTTTAGCATTGGAGATTTACAAGGTTTGGACCCTTTTCGACCAAATGCTAGCTAGACGTGAAAGTACTTCCAGTACTTTCAGTAGGAATGTGGGATACATACATATTATATTGGTATTTTATTTAAACATCGATCCCAGCGCTATTTAATTAAACGATGATGATGCGACCTGTGTCGACATCAACACCCTTGCCTATTCCCATATTTATAGCTCAGTTGGCTGCGTAGACGCTGCTACTGCAACCACTCAAACGGCGCAAATATAACAACCTCATCGGCAGTTATTTATTTGACCCATTGGCGTCGAAACGCTCGGGTCATGGGGTTGAATGCAAGTCTTGTTTCTAGATTCTAGAGAAATTGCTGTAGCGACTACTATACGCAACATGGCAAAAAGAAAAGCGCCGTCTATCGCAGTGAAGCGACAACAGAAAATCCTGAATCCCACGATTCAACTCAATATATACAAATAGACTACAATAGTATACTGGAAATAGACTGGCAACTCGAGTATCATCAATGCTTAAAGGAGTGGCGCTCTCTGGCCGCCAGATAGGGTAAACTTCTCCATGACATATAGCTATACGTAGGTATATAGCTATCTATAGAATGCTACATTTACGTAGCTATAGCTATACGACTATAGAATACTATATTTACGTAGGTATTGCTATCTTTATATGATGTATGATTATATCATTTTATTGTTCTTGTGGCGCTAAAGCAAGAAAATTTGTTACACATCTTATTAATAATGTAAATTAATGCATCTTAAAGTATAATTATTTATGTAACATAAGAATGTTTGTGCAGATAAAATAATACATTACTATTAATAAGAAACAGTAAATAATGTAACAAATTCTTTGTTTTAACTAGAGGAAAATTAAGGACATCCTAAATAAATAACACACTCGACATGAACATCCACATGCGAAACAATTTAAGCAAAACAAAACCGACACGAGTAGAAAACACTCGCGCGCAGCCATTTGCAATTAAGTGATTTAGTGATGCCATTACGAAATTAGAATCTTATCAAACTTTGAAAAGGCATCGGAATTAATCAACGAATTCTTTATGTTAATGCATCTGAGCATATTCATAAGATATAATTAATAAATTCTGTTAATTTCTGATGTAGCTATTTTAGATTCAATGATAAAAAAGAATATTGGTATAATTTCTTTTTGCGTAAATTTCCAGCATAGAAATAATATATTTTAGTATTGCAACATTTTCACGATTTTGTTTTGGGTATCTGACAGCTAGATGGCGCTATTTTGATTTAAAAAGGGGTTTGTTCTAAGTTGCCATAGCATGCTCTATATTGCGAAACGTGGTACTGCCATCGAAATAATATGTCCTGAATAATGCAATCAGCATAGATAATATAATACTATACGTACTATCAGCCTTCTGGGTACGCTACCAGAAGATGACAGTGATGTGGACATCGAAATAATATGTAGTATTATTTCGATGGATGTGGAGGACTACTTTGTTTACATCATATACTTAGAATTTTGCTTACGATTTACATACCATAGTATATAGGGTCGCCAAAATAGTGACGTCATTAAAAATAGATTCCTCTTGCCCAGGGGTATCCGAAAATACCCCATGTATGATTTGCGATTATTAATTATAAAATGAAAATAATTCTATCTTTATTTTTACACGGCTTTTTCACATATTTTTTTTGCAATTTTCATTGTTATGGAATATTCTTTCAGACATAAAATAATCATCTTCCTTTCGAGTGAAACATAATACAAAAAAAAAAATACTGCCTCGTACTTAAATCATTTCAACCTAGGCGGAATGTAGGCATCCACAATATCACAAAAAGTTGGTAATTAATCGACCACTTCGCTGGAAACGGCCTCGTGTCCCGTTGGAGGTATACCATGTGGTTTTAGTAGATAGATGTGTGATATCACCCGTCGCCAATCCCAGGGCGGCGGGTATGCACGAGTATTTCCAAATGTTAAATAAAAAAATAAGGCAGCGATATACCTATCTAGTATAGTGGGATTTGATATTATATACTTGGTTACCGAGTGTTAGGTGAGGAGGAGCAAAGGCCAAGCAGACCACCGGCTGCAGTGGAAGACGTTGGCACATAGAAAAGAAAGCGTGACATAAAGAAAGCCTAACAACTAGATTATATGTCAAATACCTACTTATTCAGTTACATCCCACACAGTTGTCCAATGATCTTAAGATTATTAAGTAATAAAGTTCTAATGAATAGAATTTTCATGAATAAAACAAATAATAATATGTATATAAAATCTATTGCTACTACTTTCATAACACAAAATAATTCACTTACATAATACTGTGTCAATTATAACCAGAACACAATATACAACAGTAAATAGTATATATAATTACATACAGCAGTTAGTGTTATCTATGTACATAGTTCAAATAATAGTTGATAGTATATAGAATTTTACTAAAAATTAACTAGTCATTTGTTTTTCTTTAGAAGCTGTCATGTCAATTTAAATAAGTAATAATAATAAATGAGCTAAGAGAAAGAAAATGTTTAAACAAAAGAAAGAAAAAACAATTAGACAATGCTTGGCTCAATAGCATAAAATAGTAACAACAATAATATAATACCAATGAAAAATTTGATCGTCATATAATAAAAATGCTAGATAATATAATAATAGCTAGAGACCAATCACAATTAAGTACCTACTATTAAAAATAAATTGTTTTGGAAAAATAATGTAATAAGACTTTCATTGATGTACCCCTAATAAACAGAGATCAAAGGCACAGCTAGTGAATAAACAAAACATATCACATATTATAGTTAATTTATAGGAATAATATGGACTCCATAGGTACAGATGATAAGGACTTAAGTTACCTGTTTATTAGAGTATACTTTAAACAGTATATTTTTCTAGATGTACAGTAAAGAATTTAATCACA
Organism: Shargacucullia verbasci; assembly: GCA_947562105.1. Taxonomy (NCBI): domain Eukaryota; kingdom Metazoa; phylum Arthropoda; class Insecta; order Lepidoptera; family Noctuidae; genus Shargacucullia; species Shargacucullia verbasci. The sequence goes on along the minus strand of OX387297.1, from coordinate 7,331,975 downwards.
CAAAGCTACCAATATCTTTTATTTTAATATACACTTTACAATGTCTTTTGTATAGATTTTAAAATTTCAATACATTTTATACAAATATTTTATACTGATTATTTTACTATCTCGCCTTTTAACGCTTTACATTCAAATTTAGGATATAAATAAAGAAATATTACAAAAGTCAATAATTAACACACCTAATAGTTTACTACTTTTAATAATTATTCATAATAAAAATTAGACTAGGCGAAACAAGGTGTGACCACACAAACACTCCAGGGTGCATTTATTAAATAAGTTGACACCCGACTAGCTTCACATCGTAAACACAGAATATTAGGGCTCAGAGTTCACAACAGAAGATTTGTCACCGGCATAATCACTTTGCATACTTCAATTTATAGTAATTCAAGCTTAGAAAAGTTTAATATAATATAATTGATCTAGATCACAGGCTCTTACGAGATGCACCATAGGCCCAAGGCGTTTTAAATAATAAATAGTTGCATATTATACGGAATGAATGAAGTAGAACGAGTGTTGCAAGTCGAGCGACTCGTATTTTTTACTTATGTCTACGTATACTAGTAATGCAAGTAACAGCCACGACAGTTTGTGAGCAAACCCAGTGCGGCTCAGACTTTGAAGTGGGTCCTCTCGTAGCAGGAGTGGTGGGCGGGGTGACGCTACGTGGGCTCGTCAGACGACATCAAAGCCTCCGATTGCTCGTCCAGCTCGGGAATGTTTCTTATCACCCTGCTCGATACAGTAAACCGATTAATATGCAGTCAGTGTAAAAATATTCACTGGGTATTGTCATATACAGGGTAGTAACTAGTAATATAGTACTATAAATAGCAGGGTAGTACTTACCTGAAGCCCTCGGCGGCTCGCAGCCTGTCAGTGAGGCAGGTGAAGAGCGCGAAGCCCCTCGGCAGTTGCGTGGCAGCCGCGGCCCAGCCCGCGCCCGCCAGCGCCGCCGCCAGGCCGCAGCAGGATCCGATGACATATACAGTGTAGCAGTATGTACTCACGTGAAGCCCTCGGCGGCTCGCAGCCTGTCGGTGAGGCAGGTCAAGAGCGCGAAGTCCCTCGGCAGGTGCGTGGCAGCCGCGGCCCAGCCCGCGCCCGCCAGCGCCGCCGCCAGGCCGCGCCATGCTCCGCCGCCACCGCGCCACGCCTCCACACACAGCGACAGCGGCACTGCCAGGCCCAGCATGCCGGTCGCGGCTTGAGGCGACGTTAGTGACCTGCCCCTGTAAATAAAACCACTTAGTGCGGAAACTCGGTTGTGCCTTGGTTACCCCTTCAAAGAACATAGGGTAAGCGGCGCAATCCCCGCCTACGTGAGCACGTCCTGACAATTTCAAACAGTAATATTTACCAGAGCCACAGCGAGTCAATGAGCAGGGGCCCGAGGGCTGCATCTAGTAGTAGCCAGCTCCATTGCTTTGGGGGTGGTAACTCTGCTCGTTCTACGCCAGTAGCCGCGAGTAAACCGCCTACTACCCATGTTAGGCATCCACACGCGCAGCCCACGAGACCTGATTTTGTACAATGGAAATTCTAATGAAGCAAAAAATAATTATGACAACCAACCAACGACTGTAAATGAACACTAGTCAAAACTACAGATGCAGATTTTCTGCTATGGTGGTGCTACTGTAATCAATAAATTAGCCTTACTGTTAACTTACCTACGAGTAAAGATGAGTTAATTTCGTCGCCGTTTCTTAAAGCTTGTCTAAATAAAAGTAAATGTACAGCGTAACATAAGGCGGAACCCATTGCGGCCAACACAGCTATCCAATTTGTTTGGTGACTCTCTGATATACCCAAAACCACCTGAAAAAATGCAATGTTAAAAGAAACTCCTCTACAACCTGTGTGTGTAAACGTTTTATTTAAATAATACTAAGATAGCTTGAAGAAGAAGACAGCTTGTACCACATAAAAAAAAAATCCGCAGACCGTAAAGAAGGCCTGCAGACCCGACATTATTTGTCATGTAAATAGAAAGTAGAAACAGTTGTGCCCAATTGGACCATTTATGTACCTGGCAAAGACACGTACACAGACTTGATCACTTTCAATCTGCAAAGGCTCTAAAACCTAGAACACACTCACCAGTCCAGCCGCGGTGAGTAAAACAGCGATACATTTAGACAGAGTGAAACGATCGTTGGGCACTTGCGCGAATATGGCACCGAGGGAGAGCGCGAACGCGCTCGCGGTTGACGTGTATATTGTGGCTGAGCCCGTGGTCGTGTGCAGCAGGCTTAGCCGGTACAGGTAGTTTGATATAAACCACTGAAACAATTTAAACACATACATTAAACCTGAATTCACCACTGATAAAATGGTTGCAGGAGTATGAACTTCAAATTTTCATTACTAAGGTCTGAATCTAAGGAGGATTTTTTTTCTTAGTTCGAAATTTTCATGTCAATCTTACAGTAACAGAATTTTGTACTGTGTATAATATTCCCTATTTTTATTTTCCGCACTGTTTTCCATTAATATGAATTCTTGATGAACTTGCTATCATGGTGTAAGTACTCACAGGTACACAGAAGAGCAGCGCGAGCCTGAGATGTCGCCTGGTGGCAGCGGCGGCAGCGCGGCGCTGAGCGTGCTCGGTGGCGCGTACTGACGCCGCCCACGACAGCCGCGCCAGCAGCGCCTCGCTTGCCATCGCCGCTGACATAACACGCACCTGAATACATTTGTAATACCGAGTGTTAAGGAACATACACCAATAAAGTTTGTCACCTAAATTAAAACCTGAAACACATACTCTTTGCCTAACTTAGCAATAGTGACAATTCCATAAAGTTACTTGACGCGTTGCTAACTTCGAATAGCGTATCGAGTTCATGATTGTTGGTCATTGAAGAGTCTGAGTGTAAAGCATCAGCGTATATTACGCAAATACAGTCGAGGTTCATAATTACTCCATGGACTTACTACTCTGTGATGTCAATTAATTTTACCTTTTAAGCAGTACAAAGTATATAATTATTTTTAGTCTCAAAATGTGAAGAAGTCACTTATCTGAAAATATTCAAACAAAAATTAATGCCGATACTGCAAGATGAGACTAAATAATAATGTTTGCATTTTTTTATCAAGAATGAGACAGGAAGATTTTAGTTCTTAGCACTACAGAATCGGCGTCACTATATGAATAAACAAATACCTCTGCGACTTTATTAAATCGCACAGCTCTTGGTGCAGCGTCATCACTGTCCGTCGTCTCGCCTGCTCGGACAGGTACGAAGGTGGAGTCTCCCTAAAATATTATCGGGAAATAAAATTAACTCTTCCTATGAACAGGACGGAAACGATAAGTGCTATAATACTATTAATTCCTAAAGGTTCAGGAGATATTTCTAGCTTTTTAGTGACATTGAAAGAGGTTTTCTACTGATGTACAAGAATATATTATAGACTTTCTTAAAAAGGACCATAATGTCCATATATTTATATATTTAGTACCACAGTAAGATTTTTCGACCTATTATTATTTCTTATTGTTATGTGATATATTTCGCAAAATCATCTTAATAAATAAACCTACTCTCTGGTGATAGCCAGGATTAATTATGCTTGACAGAAGAAAAATATCAGTACAATATTTTTACATATCTCTTTATTTGGGAAATATTCACTGACTGACACTTATCATTTCCACCCTGTATAGGTTGTAATTTTTATCCCAAGCAATATTGAATGTGATGATTGTTTACCTGATTCTGAACCTAAAACAATAAAAAAAGGTTGCTTTAATTGAGCCTTATTTCCTTCATAAACAATTTTTGCAAAATGTTAAATAGGATAAGGAAGGTTTTACAGTATGGGACTTTTCTTTGTATGGGTAAAGCGACCATGGAGTATTCCACCAATATGATGCATATGTGGATAACATTAGCATGACTCCTGAAAATCCATAGATGTTTGACTTCAAACAATGAAGGCTAATTAACTTATTCAATACTGGCAAGGGTAAATAACTTGTTCAATATTGCTAAGGTTTAAAAATACATCCTCTATTTTGAGTATCTTTTGTGGATGTTTTCACATGTCTGTGTGCACTAAGGAGATATTAATCTGTTTGGTTGCTTTTTAAATTGATACTCACCAAACTGTTTGTGGATTCATTAAAATAATTCTCATCATCTGTCTCAGCTGCTTGTTCCAATAATTGCTGAAAATAATAACATTTATAAGTATTTGATGTCATCAATAGAGGAAAGAGGTGATGATGGATAGGATGGGTGTTCCTACACCATAAGGAATAATGAATCAAGGTTGGAGAATGATCAGTTATTTTTGATAAATAAAGAGCATCATGTATTTTTATATGTTTTGAATATTGTGTATTTTGTATAAAAGTAGAATTAAAATATATTATTAATCACATTATTCATCAATTATGCTCAATGTTGCTAGCTTTTACAAATAATCTGATTAATATAGGGGGTCAAAAATCTGTAAATATTGCATTACGTAATACTTGAATGCTCCCTAAGTTTATTCTAATGTCACACTTAATTCTCGTTAATCTATAGACAAACCATTACAGTTGTGTTGAGTGATCATTAAATATTGTTGAGTGATCATTAAGTATTTTCCTACTAATGTTGTTTCTTTTTCACTGTAGTTAACAAAATTTTAAGCAAAAATCTCTTTCCCAAAGAATAGGAATAGAAATATGCAAGAGATATTTTTGTAATCTGTTGGAAACATTATTGACTACTCTATATTCTTCTTTCTTTATTTTCCTTCTTTTCTTTTGCCAATTATGATTGATGACTAAGTCAAGGCATTTATAGTGTTCCTAGTAGCAGGAGTGTTTTGCCGTTTAGTGTATTTAAGAAAAATAGACTTGTAGATTAATAAGATACATGTTTTCATAATGAACTTACAGTGTAATCAGCAGGTTGACAGGGATCCATCGTTGGAGGTGTAAAACATAGTACTAATAGGTAAATAAACAGCAGTGAACTCCTTACATAGGTGACAAGGAACGGTCTCTCTATATGTTTCTCTAAATACAAGTACTGTAAACAAAAACAATATGAGCATTATTGATTATTTATGCAATTATCCATATATATATATATATATATATTTATGTGATTGCAATAGGATATTATTACTTACTTTGGTCATCTCAGATGATACCACCCATAATACGACAACCAACAACAGGATGAAAACGCCGAACGCAAACTTCCTCTTATTGAAGCGTTGGACCACATCCTTATTGTTTTTATTGTTAGTAGTAACTCGGAAATAGTTGTGGCATAAAGTCAACATGAAGGCGAATGAAATAATTCGGTAAATGATTAAATTATTTGAATTACACTGAATTGCTGTCCATAATTTTCTACGTATTTCTACGGTAACATTCTCGATTTAATGGCTTAGAGCAACAAATCACAGTTATTCTTGGTTATATTAAAGTTTTTTATTACAAGCTTGTTGTTTTGATTCTTATCATCAAAATTACAATACAATGAAATTAACGAAAGAAGATCGAACAACCAAATCCAGTACAACAACAACTATTTCAATGGCTGATTACTGATTAGCTGCAAATGTTGCTAGCATTAAAATATAGAAAAGTGTATTCTGATTCTGAATTGTAAATGCCAAAGATCGTTAAGAACCGAAGATAGTGAACTAAATGAAAACGGAGCAACCGGGGATGAGGAAGAGACGGAGATTAGCTTTCCGCTCTTGGAACCTGCGTTTTAACAGTCACGGTAAGGGAGATATGGTTTTTTTTTCTTCTCGAATTACCCAAAATTCCGCATTCAAACCCTTTTTATATTTGTAAAAGTACATTTTTTTATCGTATTCTGTAACGTATGCGTGTTCCAAAAAATTAGTAAAGATATATTCTTTTTTTAAATTGAGCTAATTTGTGAAGACCAAAGGTTGAAAGATAGCATTCATTACTCCAGTAATCCGAAAAATGTTGACGGTTCATGCGCCAAACATTCTGTATAATTAAATGTTGTATTCTAATTGTTTATGCTAACTAAACTAGATCTGGACGATAAAAATATCGTTTTTACCTGATTTGCTATGTTAAAATGCTTTACAAGCATTCAAGTTGCCCAGTTGCCCAACAAGTGCAAGACCGTAAATGAAATTTTATGTGTAAGACATGGATGCAAGTGCAAGACTCAGAAAAAGAAAAAATTTAGAAATCCTTAACTACGGAAAAAACGTGTATACCTACGTGCAAGATGAGACAACTGTCACTATGACGTATAACATAACCTCTGCCTCTATATTGTCAAAGTTTTATTTGAACCTATTTGAACTTTGAAAACGTATAAACATTGAAGTATTTTTTTATACCTTTCCAAAGCATTTCACTTATTCTGATTATTAATTTATTATTAAGATAACGATGAGTGCTTGCAACATAGAAGTGATAAAACTTATTGGGAGGTATTACAATGTACCGGTTGGAACCATATGCTACAACTCTGATAAGGTGCCTAAATGAACTATTTATTATAATAAATGTTAATTAAAGCCGTGCACAATGATATGTATACCTAAAAGGAATGTCATATTTTTAGGTACTTACAACTGTACTAAACAAACAAAATATAGAAGGCTTTGCTTCCATAGTGTTAAAGTTAGCTGGTTCTAGCGGAGCTACATTGAGTCAAGAACAGATGCTGTTGAGCTATCAGTGGTTAGAACACATAGCCATGTATGCTAACCAGGCTGCAGCCAACCCTGCATTTGCCAAAGGATTTTTACAGGTAATATCAAGTTTTATTTAAAAAGACAATGACCTCGTACAAACAACTGCTAATGTTTGTTTTTAATATAAAATTATCATATTCTTGGCTATTTAATTCAAAAAAGAGTATTCTATTCTTTTTCAAGAATGTTTGAAGTAATTTACATATTAAATAAAAATAAAAACTTTACAGATAAGCAACAATTATAACTATAAAACAGCTTCATTCTAACTGACTTTATGACTGTACAATCAGATAAATACATATAATAGTAGTACAATAATATTTGATTCCTTATTTTCTAGGATATCAACAAGGCTTTAGAGAAGAACTCATACTTAACAGGACAGACATTGAATGTAACAGACATTGCTGCATATTATGTGTTATATCCATTAATTGTAAGGATTTTTTATTTTATATCTGTTTCAAACCATAGCTAATAATAAGTAAACACAAAATCATCTTTTTCTTAAAAGAAACTCAAAAGCAGCAACCCTATTATTTTGTTGGAAATAATACGTAATTATAAAATCTGTTTTCAGGACCGGTTGTCTGTCTCAGAGTGTGAATCCTTGATGCATGTGTGCAGGTGGACAAGGCACATTCAAGCGCAGCCCAGAGTTTGCACAAGCCAACCACCCCTCCCACTCAACACTCTGAATCTCTCAATTTTAGCACCTGCAGTACATTAAGAACCATAATTAGCTTTTATGAGATAGTTAATACCAAACCAATTAAACACTTAATTGAAAATTAATTACCAATGTAAACTGATGAAGACTTAAAAAGTATTAAGTTTTGTAGTAGCCCTTCATAATGATTGTGTTCAAGAAGTTAAAAATATTAATTATTTATTTTGCTGAGTATGTTTTCTTGTTTAGTGTAAGTAAAGGTTATAATTATTATGCTTTGTCTTACTTGTACTTTTAAGGCTTTTATAAAATTTATTGACAACTGGATTTGTTGTTTTTTTGTCTTATGCATGAGAAGCCGACTAGCTAAGAACAAAGAGTAGATTTTATATCTATTATTTGTCAATGTCTTGTTAAAGTATTTTATGGTGGTGTCAATGTGCATAATGTTACTAGCTTTACTCTTTTACTTTTGACTATGTTGCCAGTCTTACTTAAATACTTCCTTTAATGTCTTCATCTAGGATATTTGTACATTTTTTGAAAGGCATTGCTTGCTTTTCAAAAAAGTTTAATGTTTGAATAAATTCAGCTGTCGTAGAAATCGTATGAACGTGTTTACGGCTTGAGGAAGTATCCGCGCGGCGTGGACAACGGCTAGGTGTGGGTTAGCTTCTTGGCGACCAGGATACTGCACAGCATACGCTCGAGGCGTGCCCTGCGTGGTTTGCGGAGCGGCAGATTCTGGTCGACCAGATCGGGCAAGATCTCTCTCTGCCAGCCATAGTATCGGCTATGCTGGCAGAATCGGAAAACTGGAGGGCAGTGGTCTCCTTCTGTGAAGCAGTCTTGCTCCAGAAGGAGGCCGCTGAGCGGGATCGGGAGAGGGCCGATCGCGCTCGACGTAGGAGGAGGCGCAACACGCCGCAACCTCCTGCCCAACACACCTTGGCGGGGCCTTAGGGGTCGCGAGCGCGCAGAGTGGGGACTCTGCGCGTACTCACTTAGCGACCCCCGAGAAGACGGCGACACGGTGTGGTCCGTGTCGCCGTGCACACAGCACCAGCGAGGGTAACGGGGGGACCTCTTTACAGTCTCCCCCGGGACGTGCACGAGGGGGTGGCCTCTTTACAGTCACTCCCTCCGGGAAGCGCCGATCGGCACGACACCGTGGTGCGCTTCGGTGCGGTCTTCTAAGAGTTCCCGAGGCCCGCCATATGGTGTCGAGGCGGACCACCGTGGTGAATTTAGCCGGTAGGAGCCCGGCACACACAGTCCGGCTCTACGAATCATTCTTGTATCTATGTCTGTGGGTGTGTTAAAAATCACATGCACAAGCACCCATAACAGCTATTTGTAGGTCATATTTACAAATATATGTATTAGTTCCATGCGGAAATCGAACCCGCAACACATACACAACAGTAGTTCACGCATCCACTGAGCCAACCGTACCGTTGATGACTTTTGATATCCCATTCTGGTAATAAGTTGTTTATTTACAAGATGCTATCGTTGCAGTGTTCACCAACGCATGTTCATAAGGACCTACCGCCGCTCCCTAAGCAGATCATGCCGCATCAGCTGAAGAACAACAGTTTAGACAAGCCTGTGATTTTCTATCCGCAACCGTTCTCTTTCCCGGGCTACCCCATCGTACTTTATTTGTAACTTAAGTCCTGAACGACGCTCGGCCGTGATTAGATTGAATCAGACATTCAAACGCTCAACTAGAGATAATAGGTGAACGTGGCGCGTCTTTTGTAATTCGGATCTTAATATTTGTATAGCCTGTGAATTTTTCTGCATAAAATACTTACGTGTTAGTTATTAAAGCTTTCCAATAGGTATTGTGAACAAAAGATGGAAACGCTAGTTACCGAATCCTTATGTTTACGCAAAAAGAGGCTTTTTCACAAAGTACTTAGGTAATTCAAGGATAACACATTGAAAAATTTGTCAGATTTTATTCTGATTTGCTTTATAGCTAATCTATAAGGTACAATAAAATATAGGTAGGTTCATATGTATATATCTACCAACTTAATCTCAAATCATCAGTTTCACTATTTAAAGCGCAATTACCTGAAAGTTCAAAAGTACTTCATGTTATGTTAATAAGTTTTGATATTAAAATTATATAAAGATAAGTGTTTATTTACCCTTTACTCTGTAGAAGCTGGTTTCTGAGTACTTGCTTGAGTGCCAGTCTTCCGATCAGAAAACCGGAGCATCAAGCATTTTTCCAACTTATTAGAATAGGAACATCCGTTGTCTTCAGCTTCTGTCAAAGAATTACACTATTGTATGACGCCGATTATAAAAAATGATGTTTTTTTTTTGCTGTCGATAAAATTGATTTAAACAGAAAAAGAGGTAGGTAGGTAACGTCGTAACGAACATTCCTAAACACGCTGTCCAAACGAGTTAGTGATCCAAGAGAGGTGCATACCCTCGGCTCTAGTAGTCGGTGATAGGACACCTAGTGGACGGTCGTCGGCACGATATTATGATGATGTTGGATAGGTACCTGACTGTAACTCCTGGAAGCAGGCTCGTATCTGATCATGCAGCGCAGAACGAGACTGCTGTGATGTAACAGACGACTGCACTTTGTTCCAAAGCTCGGCCTCGCGGGGGATTCCGCGGCTGTCCACCTAGTGCAAAAGTGACTCATTTCATTGGGTGCACTGTTCTCCAAGTTATGCACATAAATATGCTCAGGTAGGTAAATACTCACTACTTGCAAATTGGCGAACACACATTGACTCAGGCACTGGAAGAATATTTGATCATTCAATATAAGTACTTAGGTACTACCTAATACTAATTGAAGTAGGTAGGTACTGCATGATTTGGAGTCGACATTTTATACCTACCTACATCTATACATACCTTTTTTGTTATAATTGGACTTATAAAGTATCTAGATAGGTAAAGAAAGATTGCGATTCTTTTCTTGTTTCTAATCATCCGAACATTGAAATAAATTGTCTCACGATTTCCACTTTTCCTCATTATCCTATGACATAATAGATTGTACTTAAAATTTACAATGAAGCACTTATCTCTCTTTAGTCACGGGTAACCTCCAAAGGTCCTTTTGGAGTCCTACGCGAGGACACGAGCACACAGACACAAAAAAAATAGGTAGGTATTTATATTGCGACGCAGAGGCTCCTAAGTATTTATTATTACTAAGTTTTATATTATTACCTTTTATATATAATAACAGAATATCTAATATTGATTGGTAATGCGAATGACATTAATTGATGTCTATTTACGCTAGGTTCCGGGGACGGGGGATATACCGAACTATTATTTGATACATTGAGTTGTAGGAAATAAAAGACGTTGATTAATTATTTTAACAACTTATAGATTTCATACCTGATCTGACTCGGGTTTATTGAGAAGAGGTTCGCTTCGTCTCTTTCGGCTTGTATTATTCGTGCTACTGTTACTTTTGGTAGCAATAGCAAGGTGTGGAACTGATTTCAGCAATTTCTCTCCCATATTCCCACTGCCATAGCCTTCGTAATCATAGTCCGTAGCATTTGTAACCTGTAACTGGTCTCGACTAGCATCGGTATTACGTCTTTCGTGGCTATATCGATTCCCTTGCTTCATATTATCATCAATTCGAGGAGACTCATCGTATAGATCGTCGGAACGGCGTTGTCGTTCTTTTCTAATAGGATCTTTAGTACTCAAGATATCGTCAGGGTATGAACACGCTTTCAAGGCAACTGCTACTTCTTCTTCGAGTAACCGAATGTTCCCCTCTCCTGAACAGGCGACCCAGGCGGGCAGCAGCGTGAGGAGTACCACGGTGCTCACCATCGTACGGAAATAAATGTTGGCATCACAGACGTGCATATAAATTGGATCTGTACAGGAAACTCGATCATTATAGTTGACAAGTGACTGACAGACGCAGTGAAATTCCTGTGAACTCTTTTCATTGCACCAATTTGGACATTGATTACAATGCGGATGCGATTACTGTACGTCATTCAAATTCACAACCGAACATATCTACTTATCTTTTAATACTTATTTATAATGACACAATCCTTTTATAAAACCATTCATTGTATAAAAAATGTTATACTTATAGGTATTTATTTACTAACTAGCTGTGCCCGCGACTTCGTTCGCGTGGATGTCGGAACTTAACAATGTTTTTTTTAGTACGAAACGCCATTTAAAAAGATAAAATATTATAAAAGTTACGTGAAATTAAGAAGACTAAATGCACTTAACCCTATTTTTTTCCTAAAATAAAAGAATTTTTCTAAAATAAAAGTAGCCTAAGTTACTCCTTATTACATCAGCCACCTGCCAATAAAAGACCCGTCAAAATCGGTCCAGCCATTTCAGAGATTAGCCTATACAAACAGACAGACAGACAGACAAAAATTGTAAAAAATGTTATTTTGGTGTATGTACCGTAGTATATATATTCATATGCATGTAGTAAAAAACGGTTATTTCATTATTACAAACAGACACTCCAATTTTATTTATATGTAAATATATATGTAAGTTATAAGTAAGTTATATGTAAGTATAGATTGATGATGATGTGGATTTTATGTAGTGTGTATCAAGGATTTTATTATTTAATATCGGTAAATGTATAATGTTGGTTTTTTCCTGGTACTGGGTAGGTACACATCTAATGCATTTGCGCATCCAAGCATAAGTAGATGTTATTTAACCTACCCTTCGTCAATGTTAAAGCTTGAATTTACATCATAATGCTATAAACATAAATTAGTATGCATACAACTAGTAGAATTTAAAAAAAGACCGAGAGAATGATCGGAAACCAAACAAAACCAGAGTGCATATTAATTGTCCTATTGCGTCCTATAAGCTACCTGCTTTAATCTATTATGGACACTTAGTCAATAGATATTAGGTATAGGTAATCGAATCTTTATCATCTGCCTAGCCTTCACCTAACTGCATTGGGGTCGGCTCTAGAATGAGAGCCGACCAGAATGCAGTTGTGGTTGAATATCAGTAGGTATTTGACACGGAGAATCTGCCGTCTGACCTCCACCACTCAATTACTAGGAGACACTGATACTCTAAACTTTAAAGTATCGAACTTCGAAATTCTACATAGCTTTTCTCATAGCTTTCTCATAGCTTTCTCATAGCTAGATAAATAGCTAACGCGCAGATCAGTCGATCTACAAGATTAAGGAATCGAGTCTGGATGAACGTAAGGAGTCGTAAGGTTAGTTTAGAAGTCTAAAGAGTCATAGGCTAACCTTAGACTCCTTACGTCCATCCTGACTCGATATTCATTGGTCATGGTCAGATATTAGCCCCTTATCGAATCGTTCGAATTTTATAAAAATAAAACACAAATTTTCACAAAATAAATAGAAATAATTACTTTAGTTTCTTTAAAAATATATATTAGAATCTTTACACAAGACGTGCAGGTATTATCCTTTTCCATAATGTCCCCATTTGCCATTACCCCAACCGCTCCATGCGGGCCCATTCTCCCCACCATACACACGTATTCCAGAATATGTCCGATATTTTCCATAGCCAGTTCCAGCCAGCCCGGAGACGGCCGCTCCTCCGATCTCGGACACAGTTCCATATGTGCTCCCAATTACTCCTGATGCTGCAGTTCCAGGAGAATATTTTCCATACAATCCTGATAGGCTGAATGTTAAAGGAACTTGGATGTTTCCCGTGCCTACGCTGTAGTGTGAAGATCGTAAATATGGCCAGAACAGCTTCGCCTTTTCCATTGGTTGTGGTATTCGCTTTGTTGCTGGTTCTGGGGATGAATAAAAATATCACAAATGAACTGTTTGTGTAGGTATATCTGCTGGGTATTTCTTTTAGCGCCATAAATGGCATTAGCCTGTAGGTACCATAAAGTGGGTGTAAAATCCAGTCTATCTCGGTACTATCCTTTGGGGAATTCGGCTTTGGTTAGGTTAGTGTCATTATAAGACTCATTACACATATTAAGTGGAAGCAGAACTCCAGTTAGATAAATAAAGTGGTACCGTTCCAGAACATCGTTTTTTTTTTTTAACTTTGCCCCACACTAGGATTTCTCCTGTATCGTGGGTAAAGTTTACAAACATACATGTCACATGCACAAACAACCAGACCCGAAACAACTATCTGTAGATCATACAAATATTTGTTCCGTGCGGGGATCGAACCCGCGACACGTAGCGCAGAAAGCTAAGCGCTTAGCCACGGCGCCAACCGTGTCGTCAGAACATACAAATTACGTAAGCATCTTTTAAGGCTAAATGATCTAACCTGCGACATATTGCTTTATCTATTAAGTTTTTAGAGTATAAGAATAAGTTGTAATAGTTATTCATAGTTGTGGATTGTAAAATAACTTATCATAGCATTACACCTGTATTCCCGAAAAGCTTAGGCTCAGTACCTATCTATACTAATGTAAATCGGGAACGATTTCGAACTCTGGACTGCAATTGAGAATTTTCAATCAGAAAACCAGCTCAACCTGGGAATCGAAGCCAGTCGCGCTTGTGATTACTAGACTAATGACAATGAGGCAGTTGCTTTAATAGTGTAACATTTATGTAGCTAATAAAAACAATAAACGCTACATAAATCCTTAAGAATAATACCAAGAATCTTAAAGGTGTTACTAATTGTCGGGTATGAGCTGAGTTGGTTATTTACCTACAATAAAATTCTTTTTATTGTGTTAGGATTTATAGCCAATGCGCAAATTGTAAAAAAAAAATTGAATGACATTGGGTTAGGTGCTTCGATGCCATTTCATCCAACCGATTGTTTTTTATCTAGAACACGATACCGATTTACCGAATCGATTGCAAAACTTGTTTTTTAAAAACTTGCTCGGTATCTAGAACATTAAACCTATTATTATATAAGTTTAGACATACACCTTAAGCATCTTTGTTAGAGAAGGATTACAGTAGAACAATAAATTCCATAGTAAATGTAATAAATATACTATACACTTGTCCATCCCCACCTAATCCAAGTTTTAAATTAAGGTGGCCGCTTACTTTCATGGAGGTCTTGAGGCAAAGAGTCCGTCGTGTAACGTGCCTCCTTGTTATTCGCAGACCTTGTCCACAGGACAGATGGCAGCATCCTGTCACTGTTATCAACCAGTGGAGGACTCGGAGACAAGTATAGCGACGGGTCCAGTACTTCGGCCTCCACCGACCAAATGTAAACGCACCATACCCATAGGGATGCTATCTGAAACTAATAGATACTTATATTAAGCTATGTTTCTATTTGGATCGCTGGAATATCTTTAAGAGTTATTCTCAAACAAATGGCAGACTCTAATATCTATTTACTTCTACTTCCACCGTCTACGAGTAGGTATTTAGAATTTTAGATGATAAGATATCTTTAATGGTTAGTCGATAGGCGAAATCCAATGTCAAGTCATGATTTATTATTATTATTATTTAGTTAAGTAATATGATAAGTTAGTAGTAAACTAGCCTTCTTGTTATATCTTTCTCTAGGTTGAAAAATCCATTATGTTCACAGTACTTTTTTATAAACGGCGTCCCACACTCAAAATTGTTCCTGTATCGTGGGTGCGTTTATAAGCACAAATTTTCATATGCACCAACAATAAAACGCGGAACAACTATCTGAAGGCTATACAAATCATTGTTCTGTGCGGGAATCGAACCCGCGACTTGTAGCGCAGCATTCGATCACTCAACCACTACGCCAACCATGGTGTTATAGTGACAGCAGTAGCATGATTATTAATTATAAATAGTTCATTAAGTACCTATACCTATGTTTTCACGAAGATTCCTAATTAGATTACGAAGATATATATATATATATATATATATATATATATATATATATATATATATAATGCAGATTTCTTAGTATAGTATTTATTACGTATACGTTATTGATTATGACAAGCTGACGGCTAGTTAAGTATGACAGAGATTAATTAAATCATCACTGATGTATACAATTAAACATATATCAGGGCCTCGTAATTGAGGAATAATTACTTGGGATACAATGCAATATAAAATTAGAAGATGCTATAATGATAATGAAACACTTCAAGAGAATACTCTACCACAGATTAAATAATAATTGACCAAGCTTACTTTTAATATTTTCGTGCATTACACTTAGTGACACTACAAAGCAGTCAAACGTAACTATTTTTAGGAATTTAATAATTATACTTTGTTGATACATAAACTAATAAAGATAAATTGTGTCTGATACCTTTTTGTTGACCAATGTTTTTTCCCACAAAAATGAATTCATTATTATTTGTGAGTTGATTTTACGACTCGAATATCATCAATTTATCACGAGACTTAACTTGACACCCGTCATTTGTTTTATACATCTTATCCTACTTGTTTAATCTGCGGATATTTATTCAAACACTAGGTATAAAAACTTTAGAGGTTTAATAAATGGGCTGGAGTAAATCGAGTATATATATAAAGAAAATATATTCAAAATTACTTACAAACATAATAAGTCTGTGTGTGTCTATTCGAAACTTTATAACTACACTACTCAAAGAAATGGACCAGACTAAACTTTCTTGTAGGGTTCATAAAGTTATGTAACTGGAAAGCCTTTCTCCCACTCTCTGTGCCTCAAATTTCACTGCCTCGGTCAAGGTCGACTTCTTATGAAAGTGACAAGGAAGTGAATGACCCGATACCAACATACGTATGAAGTTTAGATAAAGGTTACGTACCTTCACCGTAAGCATTCGCTTTTAATTGATTGAGTAGGTTGTGAAGTGAGGTTAACAAAGTTCGTAGACCAGCAAAACTTCTGAAATAAAGACGTTGAAACGCACACTACCTATTTGCTAATGGTTATTTAGATTTGCAAAAATAAAATTGTCAATTTGGATATTTTCGGATGTATATTGTTGGTGCATCCCAGATCACTATCTCACAACTATTATGTACGTATACCTAATTACGTAAATTATAATTATTTGAGTAAAAAGCATGACAAAAATTTAAGCTTTAGCCGCGACTTCGGCTGCTTGGAGGTCAGAAAACAATATAATTTCAAATAAAAGAACGTGCATTTTTGAGCGAACCGGGTACGTCTTAAATGACCCGGGTACGTCTTAAAACTGCGGCCAGACACCGGAGGACGGGCAGCAGCGTCCTCTCACTAATCGGTGAGCCACTGCGATCCCCAAGCCGCCTGCCAAGCGTGGGGATTATGGCAAACCCCCCTTGAGGGAGGCCTTCGTTCAGCAGTGGACGTCTTCTGGCTGATGATGATGATGATGATGAATTTTTGAGTAACAAAAACCAAACTTCCACACAAACTTTCACATTTATAATAGTAGGATAGGATTCGCAAACAACAAAGAGTAACGCTTACAAGATTTTTTAAGATTTTAGAATGTATTACTTTAGTATATCCTCAATAAATAATTTAATTTAAAAGATTAGAGTAAAATAATTTGACACCCCTATTGATTTGAGGAAAATTTCTGTCGAAAACTTGATTTGATGAACGGGTAATTAAGTTTCGTTTTTGTTTAGGTAGATTAGGACACAAAAAGCGGGTCACAAGAATTGAATGATTTGATGATGTTTTTTTTTTTGTGTTAGTTATCTGATATATTATAATAAATGCACCTGTTTACCTTGTATATTGCTAAGTGGCTTTAATTAATAATTAAAAATTAAATTAACCTCTAGTATTACAATTCGCTATGCTCTTTAGTCTGATGATGATTGGGGGTATTTCATAATATATAAATTTGAGAAATACAACACATTTCAATATGCTTTTGTTGAAATAAGAAAAACAATTACTTTTCCCGTAGGTATTTTAGACATTTCACTCTGTAAGGAAGTAATAAAAAATGCTTAAAGTAAGTAAAGGCACAAGTAGAGGTAAGAGTGAGCTGGGAAAATATACTTTCAATAGTTCCACATTATATTATTAGAAATATATAAGGCCTAAATTGCTTTAGATGTGGTCACTGCCCGCTCAATTAATGAAGGTTTATTGATAATTATAATACACACAAATGTGCTTGTAGATAGAGGAGAGGGAGAGATGGAGGTAGCAAGTGTTCAGATTTTTTTCATTTAAATGTATTTTCATGTCGACCGAGCAAAAATAAATAGCTATGAACGAGCGCCCCGGACCAATTGGGCAGTTAGCCCCATACAAAAACTTTGCTGACTTGAACTTTTCACCACAGCATGAATATTCCTAAGAAGACAGAAACAAAATATATGCAATTTGTAAGAATATGCCAGTAATCTTTTGATTCGGGTTTACTGATATTATGTTACCTTGATTAACCTCCTTGATGTGGGTTTAAGGAAATAAAATGGACTGAAGTATTTTGAATTATTTTTCATTACCTGACTTGTATGATTGTAGAATGCATCATATCATCGTGATATTTTGTTATTTTTTACGTTAAAATAATGATAGGCTATAACACTAATAAATTGTACTCCGAAGGTGTGTTGTGAATTTAAATCTCGATGCTCAATATTAATGCATAATTTTGTTTTTCATTATTATGACGCAAAAAACTAACGAAAACAATAATTTTTATTCAATCATCATAATGAGCGAATCAAATGCCTGGAGTTCTGTTATTATCATTAACCACAGTTTGATTATAGAACCCAAAAAAAATAATAATTAAGAAACCGTTGTGTTTTATGTGTAGACTATACTAGAACTATAGGTTGAACTATGTTAGTGTAAGATACAGCAACAGCAAAAATATTATGAATGTGTGTTATAAAAAAATACAATTAGCATGACTTGTATCACCCACGATATAGACTACTTTTTATTATTTGTTAAGTTCCAAACCAACACAGAAACTGTAAACTAACTCTTACACCAATATCAAATATCCACGTGACAGACTAACAGTGAAGACTTAGTTTCTACCTATATGGGTCTTGATTCCAGAGTACAGAGTTTCGTGCCCGAAACTCTAACAAATAGATTAGCCATGATTGTGCAATTAACTTGATTTTCAAGTTGAATGTTAATGAGGAGTCTAAAATTATAAAATAAGTATAAAAAGGAACAACAATAAATTAAATGTCGCATCAGAGCGTAATCAAACAACTGGTTTTTAGAGTTCAATGTTACGTTTTTAATAAGCTAGCTGGATAAAGCGAAATGGAGGAGAAATATAAAGAGGGCTTTATAAGTTAAAAAAAATAAAAACCGACTCCAAAAAAACTCAAAAACAAAACTAATAACTAATAAAAAGCAAAAAATAAATCTTTTATTATACAATATAGTAGTTGAAGAATATTGAAATCGGTGCCAAGTAAAACATAAAAGTAATATACCTTGCTGTTATAATAGCGACATTGAAACAACGAGTTCACGTAGAAATTGTCGAGTGCGGAGCGAATTATGCGTCGGACACGACACATGCACTTCGCCAATCGTGTCGGTTTATCATTGCATGTTTTACTTGGCACCGACTTCAATATTATTCAACTACTATATTGTATAATAAAAGATTTATTTTTTGCTTTTTATTAGTTATTAGTTTTGTTTTTGAGTTTTTTTGGAGTCGGTTTTTATTTTTTGTTAAATAATTTAATTATTTTACAATTTTGAGTGATGGGTAGACCTAGTAAAGACGATTCTCTTGAAAAACTTTACAAAGGTCAAATGTATGTTGCCCCAAGTCGAGTGAAAACCTTAGACGGTATTGCACTATGTGATTTTAAAATCAAATAAATTACTTAGCCGACCATCGAATCTGCAATATTACCCATCTCGGCTTAAAGTGCGCATCAATACGAATAAAATAAGCCCAAACACTATGTAGCTGCTATCAACCATTATGGAGTTCCCTAAACTGAACTGCACCTGCATCACGGACCTTGCAGTGGCAGTCATTACCCATCTCGGTGTAAAGATCTTGTCAACACGAATAAAATAAGCCCAAACATGAGGTAGTTAAGATGTACCGTTGAGGAGTTCCCTCGTTCCTCTGTCGTCTCCATCATCATATCTGCCCTAAACCTCCATAGTATTGTAGTCTCATCAGATATACACATAAATATCAAGTTTTTACCCCATGCTCGCCTACAATTTTCAAGAGATGCCCTCGATTTCTCAGGGTTTCCACCATCAGGTCCTGACCTGATGACAATGGGACCAAATGACAAGCATACCCTTTCAAATAAAAAAAGAATTTTTGAAATCGGTCCAGGCGTCTTCGAGAAATCGAGTAACAAAAAAAAAAAAAAAAAAATACAGCCGTATTGAGAACCTCCTCCTTTTTTTTGAAGTCGGTTGAAAATCGACTTACCTAATTAATTTTAAGTGTAAGTATGTATTAAAATAATTGATAGAGGACCTATCTTCTGTTCTGTTTTGGAAAGTTGGAACTATGTGTCCTACATTCATATACCGAAGATGACGTTTATGATACCTAAATAAAATTAAATGATCATTGCTCGATCTTTTTTTTTTATAAAAAAAGTATTTTTTGACAGTAGTTAGCTTTAGTTCTATGTTTGAAATTACTTTTTGAAGATGCCGTAGTTAAGTATCTAAATATATGTTTGGGTGGTTATTAGAAAGACAAGACACATTTCTCTAAAAAATAAAAGGCATAATGATTTTCTGAGCCTTGGGCACCAATAGTAAATTAAAATGAATAATGTAGGAAACAAAATGGGTACGGAATTCTCTTTTCCAAGTTGGTTGAGCGTTGAACAGCATTTTTAATTTATGATTATATAAGTTTATTATTATCGCTTCGGGTTATCAAATACCAACTAAATTCAAGGCGAGTTACTTTTGGAAAGTTCATGAGTTCTGTTTATCTACTCTTGTATCGAGTTTTTTTGTTAACACTGTTTTTGTTTACATTTTTTGATTTTCAAATGCATGTTTAGTTTTCGGTCTGTTAGAAATAAGAATATTTAGGGTCATGTGGGTTAGTTCCATTAACTATATTGCAATTGAAACGAATCCAAACGACTAACGAATTTTGGACATTACAAATATATATGTGTATGTATTGTATTATTAGATATGTAAGTATTATTAGAAATGTGATATAATTCTTAGGTATGCGTTATGGGTTATGTAGGTTATACAATAAATAGTTTTTCTTTCTTTTTTTCCTAAATAAATCTTTAAATCGACTTCTGCAGTCAGGTGGGCCGCCAGTAAATTTAGCACAATGGGCATATTCCGACCAAACACAATGTGAATGTCAGTGGCGTAGCTAGGTAACCAAAGGCCCTGGGGCAAAAAATAAACTAGGGCCCCAACTAAATTACACTGGCCTGCAAAACTAAATATCACACTTTTGAAATTGGATTAACATTAACTAACGAGAACACATACAGTGGGATGAAGAAGAGTGGTCAAGAATTTTGTTCACAGATGATTTTCGATTCTCACTTTACACTTCTGATAGAAGGTGAAGTGTCTACAGGCGGCCTGGTGAGCGATATCTTCAAGACTGCTTCTCAGAAAGAGTCCAGTACGATGGAGGCAGTGTACATGTATGGGCGGAGGCAGTGTACATATATCTTCAGAAGGTCGCACACAGTTAGTGCCCATAGAAAATGGCACTCTGACCGGGGAAAGATAAGATATTCTCAACGAGTATGCAGGGCTGTATTTAGCCAATATGGGTGATGGATCGATACTGATGCATGATAATGCCTGGCCACACACGGCTCAGATCGTGCAAGAGTATATTCAGGAGGTTGGTATCAGCGTGATGGCTTGGCCATCAAGAAGTCCTGATCTCAACCCGATTGAGCACGCATGGGATGAGCTAGGGAGGCTAGTCAGAAGCCGCAGACCACCACCTACCACCCTCAGGGCACTAAAACAGGCCCTGATTGAAGAATGGGAGAATATTCCCCAAAATCGGCTCCGAAACCTTGTGTTCACTATGCCAAACCGGCTCGAAGCTTTAGTCAGAGCCCGAGGAGGCAATACCAGTTATTTTAAAATTAAATAACATGTAAAACATACTTACAAATGTTAATTGAGTTTTTTGACACTAAGCTAAAAATGGCTATTTTTATACTTTTATCTGTTTATTTAAGTTAAAAATGTTACTTATGTATAGTTTACTAGTTTCAAAGAAAGCTGATAAAATTTGCTATAAAACGTTTTTTATTTTAAATCTCTAACTTCTATAGTTTAGAAAAAAATATTTCAAATGTGTAGTACTTAATTTTGCAGGCCAGTGTATTTAAAATCGTTTATTCCGTATTCGTCGTCTTCCGAATTCGACGTACCTCCAGATTTGTCGTAATCCAGATTCGTCGTAATACAGTCGACTCCATAATAAAATTAAAAACCAAATACAAAAAGTAACTTATTTTAATTAACTAATTAAAACTATTTTATGAAAATAAAAGGAAATATCTACCTGTTCCGTACCGTTCAAAAAATACAGTCCTGTGACTGACACACAGACAGTGGAGGCACGTTAATAGGGTCCCGTTGAGCACCCTTTGGGTACCAAGTTTCAAACAAAGATGTTCGAGACTCGTTGGGAATTCCCTGTATTTTTTCAAATAAGTTACTATTATTAAAGTCGCGTTCCTGGAATCTGATTTATTTATATTCCGAATGTGGGAGAAATTTTCACTAGTTCAATTTATAGTTTGTAAGTCAGAGTTCGAGGGGCCCCCTGAGCTTGGGGGCCCCGGGGCACTGCCCCGTCTAGCCCTCCGGTAGCTACGCCACTGGTGATTGTGGTACACTACAAACAATACCTCACTTCGTGTCTTGCTCGTTGTACACTAACACCTGCATTTTTAAAAAACTCAGACCACGGACTGTGCTATTGATGTGGCAAAGTTGTGGTCAAAAATTGCTGAATTTGGCCTAACACTTTTCTGCAACAACCCTCCTACAATAGGGCTCACCTTCTCATATTAAACTTTAGCGTTGGGCGCAGTAATTCTGTCTTATAGTATAGTATTTTTTAATAAAAATATGTAATTATTATTACTGTGAGACGGATGAAAATCGTAACAGAGTGTATCGGCGCAGCACTAGTTACCGATTGCTGTGGAGCGGTTGGTTACTTCTCTATTATGAGGGATTCAACTTGACGTCTAAGTTTCCCGCGCAAATTATGATATTTTAATTGAAATAATAATGTCAAATTAAATTAATTGGTGATAAACTAATACTGTTTACTGTAAGAAAGCATAGAGAAACAATTGAATATCCAAAAAAAATTTTAATTGGTTTTTTCAACATAATGTGACGTTTAATCAACTGAACCTTCCCGAGGTTTAACGTCCGTATCCGTAGCCGCCGTATCCGCCGCCCCGGTGATGGTGATGATAACCAGGACCAGTGTCTTCTCCGACTGGGCTGCGTACAACCCTATCCACTGGCTCGGCACTATTCTCAGCGCCCACCAAAGCCAAGATGGCGCAGATCACCATGACGAAGAATGCAAACTGAAAACAATAGTGTTGATATTATTTTTATGAAAGAAGTAATAAATTGTCATGCCTGGGTATCCGGATTATCCATGTGAT
Source organism: Shargacucullia verbasci (assembly GCA_947562105.1). NCBI lineage: Eukaryota > Metazoa > Arthropoda > Insecta > Lepidoptera > Noctuidae > Shargacucullia > Shargacucullia verbasci. The sequence continues at coordinate 7,308,992 of OX387297.1, read as the reverse complement.
CCTGAAATTAGGGTTGCCATTATGTAAAATTGAAAATGTACTAAGTACATTTTCTCTCCCAAAAAGAGTTATGTACGGAACGAAGTAAATATTTTCTGAGGAAAAATTTAGACACTTTTAGAGAAATCGTGAAATTACTATACTATTTTATATCCTACCTTTCTAATCCCAATCCCTTTAAGGGATTAATGTATTCATCAATACAAACAATTTTAAATATAGAACCAACTCTGAAATCGCATCGAATTTAAATTTAAGTAATATTGAATTATTTGTATGAACAGATGATTTTGTTTCTCACGATTTCAGGTTTGATCCCATAATAAAAGTTGTTTGTATTAATGAGTACAATAATCCCTTTATGGGATCGGGACTAGAAAGGTAAGAGCTTGTATTTTGACTTAGGTTCTTTTTTAAAGAACTTTTTAAAGAACCCTTGACGAATTCTTCTTTTATTAATATTTGACAGACTTGTCGTTGGCTAAATGCACAAATAGTGCGAAGTCATAACTAACAAAAATAAATATTTGACAGATTAACGCCGAAAATGAAAACAGTGATTTCTGCCAAAAATGTCACTTAGTGAAGTTTACTTTCAAATCATAGACATAGAATTTCGCTTACGCTAAATCTAAGTTTCAAACCGATCATAAACTAAATAAAAACTGGTATTTAAGTTGTAATGTAAAAATAATATTTCGGACTTTATCAAACTATATGATACTCATTCTTTGAACACTAGGAATAAATACAACCTTGCTGTAGGTACTATACTACGCACCTCCACGGAGTAAGCAACTCGTTCATGGGACTGTATAGGTACGCATACGCAGAATGTATACGCTTTTACAAAAAAACTTCCCAATGATATACGCAATTTATCACTAAAGAAGTTCAAAATTGCAATTAAATCTAAAATTTGTAAAAAAAGGATACTATAAAATTTCGGAATTTTTATATGACGAAAACGCTTGGGATTGAGCCGCTCTATAGCCTTTCCTTCTTTTTATATACAATTTTGCTATTAATTATTATATTATTTACTTCATTATTTTAATATTGTATTGATTGGGTCTGGACTTTAAAATAGACCTTGATTCCTGACTTTGTTTCGACGTTTCTTCTCAGGGATAGTCATAGGAAATGCCGACGCTATCTAGTTTAAAAAAGACGTGTAAAAGTGATTGAAAAACCAGAATTGTAAAAAAAAAAAATCATTTGGTTTTATTTCATTTGCATCAAAAATAATAATTTGTTGAAATAATCTACGTAAACATTTAACACAAGGTCACACGTAAAGACTCGTCAAAATACAATTTTCTAAATTTAATAAATAAAGTTACTTACGATTTTCATTGTTACAATTTTCAAAGAACACTGATGTATTGATTACTTCGTGGTCTTCCTTTATATACTAACTTTTAATCTCAAAATTGTTCGTCATCACCATATTCTGCATTTGCAAAAAAACGTTCTTGATTATTAAACAGGTAAGTATTATAAGAATTGTGTTATGATTGTTAGGTAGGTACTTAAAACCAACATAAACAATATAAAATTAAGATATTGAACTGCTTCATTGGTTTAGTGGTCCCGGGTCGAGCAAAGAGTTATTGGGTTTTTCTATATGGAAATTCTCAGTAGCAGCACGGAATCTGGAACTGTGTGCGGTTCCTATTGGACTTAATAACGGCATTGGCGACATGTGGGTGTAAAATAGTACTTACGCTTCTGCGTAATCCTTCGGGGAATACAAGCGTGATGCTATGTTATGTAAATATATTCGTCTCATTATAAAAAAGCTTTTACACATGAAATTAAGGAAAAAGGAGATGTACAAAAAGGAGATACCTAATTATACAATTTTTAAATGTTGAGATTTTAAGTTTTAAATGAGTTCCTATTAGTTTTTTTAATTCATCCAGTGTATTATGAAAGATGTCTATGTCTTTTGAGGCACCTTGAAGGCTATAATATTGTTGGGTCAAACTTATAACTAGTGAAAGCTTCCCCAGATTTGTATTATAGCGAAGAGCAAAGAGCAGAGATAACGCGGGATTCTGTAAAAGGGATACACAATTTATGAAGGAGATCAGGACAATCAATACCAATGTTTAGTAACTTGTAAAGAACTTATCACCGTCTACAACAACTGAACATGGCCATGTCCACATAAACAAAGTATTGTTGTGAACACAACTCAAGGTACTGTTGTGATTCCAGGGACCGACTGCATTTGTTAAATCAGTACCGTAAGTGACAAGTGTCGCCATTCAAAGGCAAGATTTCTTACTTTGAGCTTAATTTTCTGCCGAGAATTGACAAGAACTACGAAATTTCATGTACCCACTTAGTGGCACAGAATTAGAAATAGTAAAAGCCTATCAAGGAAAGAGCCTCCAGGGGTGCAAGGAAAGAGCCTCCACGAGATCGTTTGGCGCACCCTGGGTAGTCAGCCTTGATACAAACATTGTTGACTGGCTAATTTTTTTCATTACGCCATGAGTGACCCCCACGTGGACCTCATGTTGACCCGATAGAAGAAGAAGGTAGTCATCTTGTGACTTATACGAAAGGGGAGGTTATTTAAAAGGTGACTTGTACGTAGGTATTTTTTCGGTTGTTGTTTTCTATGATGCTCGATTAAGTCAAAAATAGAATGTGATGCTATTATTGAGATTGACAAAAAAAAACATAACAGCATCACACCTGCATTCCCCGAAAGATTAGGCAGAGGTGTTCTATTGTACACCCACATTTCACCGATGCTGTGATTGAGACCCATGTAGGTCATACGGGGCGAGCATATTGCCAGCAACTGGACACATTTCCAAACTCCGTCCTGCTACTGAGAAGTTCCATACAGAAAAACCCAATATCACCCTGCCCAATCCGGGAATCGAACCCAGATCGGCAGGACCTCACGCTCAGCAGCGTTACACGTTGCAATAACAAGTGTGGAATGAATACCTATACATGTGAGTACATAAGTAGGTATGGTCGAATGTCACCTTTTAAAAATGTCATATTCAACTTTTCAAGTATCTACCCGTACCTTTTTCTTTTTTGTCGATGATGAATTGCCTTATTTGCACAAATTTATTTCTTTTTGGTATCGACATTTTTGGTAGGGTTCTGCAGTCAAATAGGAACTCGAACAATTTGGCCTGTTCATCTGTTTGTGTGAGACAGCCATTTTGTAATGCAGGAAGGAGCCTCCATGAGTGGTGATTCTTGAGATCGTCTTGTACACCCGGGGCAGATAGATAGGCTCGATAGCACCAATACTGACTGGCTAATTTTTCCAATATGGCATGAGAGCGATCACTATGTGACGTGATTACACGACAATTCATGAATCCGCATTTAGATTTTTGTAATTAAACCATAATAAATGTTGAAAATAATGTAAGCGAGAAAAACGGAACCCTGTCATGTTTGTCCAACACGCTCCTGGCCGGTGTTTTTTTGCAAATGCAGGATTTGGTGATGACGAACAATTTTGAGATTAAAAGTTAGTATATAAAGGAAGACCACGAAGTAACCAATACATCAGTGTTCTTTGAAAATTGTAACAATGAAAATCGTAAGTAACTTTATTTATTAAAATTCAGAAATTTATATGTCGACGAGTCTTTACGTGTGACCTTGTTTTGTGTTAAATGTTTACGTACATTATTTCAACAAATAATTTTTGGATGCATTACACTTTAAATACCAGTTTTTATTTAGTTTGTCATCGGTTTAAAACTTAGATTTAGCATAAGCGAAATTCTAAGTCTATGGTTTGAATGGACTAAGTGATATTATTGGCAGAAATCACTGTTTTCATTTTCGTTAATATGTAATTTGTTTTGGTTATGGCTTCGCACTCTTTGTGCATTTAGCCACGACAAGTCTGTCAAATATTGATAAAAGAAGAATTCGTTAAGTGTTATAGTTCTTTAAAAAAGAACCTAATTAAAAATAAAAGGTCTAAGCTTTCTAGTCCCAATTCCGTAAAAGGTTTATTGTACACATGAATACAAACAACTTTTAGTATCGGACCAAACCTGAAATCGCGGAAAACAAAATCATCTGTTCCATACAAATAATTAAGTATTACTCGACTTAAATTTAAACTCGATGCGATTTCAGAGTTGGTCCCATATTTAAAGTTGTTTATTTAATATAAACAACTCATTAATTGAAAACATTAACCCCTTAAAGGGATCGGGATTAGAAAAGTAAGACATTAAATAGTATAGTATTGTAATAGGTATTCCCTGATTTCTCTAAAAACGTTTCAATTTTTCCTTAGAAAAAAAATAACTTCATTCCATACATAACTTTTTGGCAGTCATTACTTTTAAAGAACGAAGACAAAATGTACTTAGTACATTTTAGTAACCAATTTAATTTTACATAATGGAAACCCTGATCTCAGGATCATATGGATATTCCGGATAACCAGGCATGACAATTTATTACTTCTTTCATAAAAATAATATCAACACTATTGTTTCCAGTTTGCATTCTTCGTCATGGTGATCTGCGCCATCTTGGCTTTGGTGGGCGCTGAGAATAGTGCCGAGCCAGTGGACAGGGTTGTACGTAGCCCAGTCGGAGAAGACACTGGTCCTGGTTATCGTCACTATCAACGGGGCGGCGGATACGGCGGCTACGGATACGGACGTTAAACCTCGGGAAGATTCAGTTGATTAAATGTCACATTATGTTGAAAAAACCCATTAAAATTTTGTTTGGTTTAATTTAATTGTTTTGTATTTATTTAATTGTTTTTTATGAATACATTGTATATAAAAAAAAATTGAAACAATATTAGTTTATCACCAATGAATTTAATTTAACATTATTATTTCAATTACAATATCATAATATGCGCCCGAAACTTAGACGTCAAGTTGAATCGCTCACAATGGAGAGGTGACCAGCCACTCCACCACGACCGGTAACTAGTGCTGCGCCGATACACTCTGTTACGATTTTCTTCCGTCTAACAGTTGCTACTAATAATCAAAAAGAGACAGAATGACTGGAAGTGCCCAACCCTTTTTTTTTTTTTTTTTTTTTTTTTTTTTGGGTGGGAAATCATCCAATGACCCCCCTCCGCCCTGGGCAAGAGCGAAGGGATGTGTCAGACTCTTACTGACTAAAACCCACCCGTGTCCCCATGATCGCCCCTGGTGTACCGGGGCCGCGATATCTGTTATATTGGCTCGCAGCCCCGGCAGGCGTTGGCCCGCCCTTAGCCCAGGCGGGCCCCACGACTGTTGCTGACTTCACTTTGTTAACGGGGGGGCGCGTGGAACACTACGCTGCCCCCCCCCGTCTCGGGCCTTTCTCTGGTCGGGCGACGGACGGCCCAAGTCCGCCGCCCGCAGGCCCTCCTCTATGGTGGCTGGAGATCGTCGCGCGCCTCGCGGCGTCGACGAGCCGGGCGTCCCCTTCGGCGGCCTCCTGGGCGTCGCCAGTCTACCTCCTCCTTGGCGGCCATGACCGCCTCACAGAAGGAGGCGACGGCCGCCCATGCGCTCTCGCTCCGAACCATGGATCTCACCAAGGTCGGGAGCGAGAGGTCGCCGCCGATCTCCTCTACGAGGACACGGCGCATCGGCTCCCATGCCGGGCACACCTCCACCGTGTGCTGCACCGTGTCCTCCGGGGCGTCCTCGCAGTGTAGACACCCCGGTGTGTCGATCCGCCTGATTCTGTGCAGGTACCTCCCGAAGCAGCCGTGCCTGGTGAGGACCTGCGTCAGGCGGAAGGTGAGGACGCCATGGCGCCTCTCCAGCCACTCTCTAAAGACGGGTCTTACCGCCTCGATCGAGGCGTGCCCAAGTGCCCAACCCTAAAGTTTCATATGAGAAGGTGAGCTCTATTGTAGGAGGGGTTTGCAGAAAAGTGTTAGGCCAAATTCAGGAATTTTTGACCAGAACTTTGCCACGTCAATAGCACTGTCCGTGGTCTGAGGCCTTTAAAATGCAGGTGTTAGTGTACAACGAGCAAGACACCAGTACCTCTATTATGAGTTTTTCACTATTTACTTTCATAGTAAATGTAAATTTTTATGCAAGCGATTTTAGTTCTTAATTTAGCTATATTAGGGATTAGAGTCGCTAACATGACATCTCTATAATATCGTAAATAGTAAATCAAAACTTAACTATGACACATATGTCACATAAGCGACTCTAATCCCTAATGTAACCGAGTTAAGAACTAAAATCGTTATCATGAAAATTTACTTTACTATGATAGTAAATAGTTAAAAAAACTCGTAATAGAGGTACAGGTGAGGTATTCCCTGTAGTGTGCCACAATCACATCGTGTCTGGTAGGAAGTTACTGGCGGCAAATCTGACTTTGGGAGTCGGTTTAAAGAGTTCTATATGGATCATGGTTGTTAGTTTTTACAGGATAAATAATACCTAGTAGCGTATATTTGACTTATGGAAGGTATAATTATTATAAATGTCCTCATCCATCTGTTTTTTCTGCTAAGCGTGGCTTTATACCATTAATACCCAGCGCCCTAGGTTCAGCGATAGATTATAGTATCAGGTCGATCCGGATGATGCTAGTATATTATATTGTTATATCTCAGTATGTTAAATACGAGCGCAGCACACAGCCGACCGTCATACCGTCCTCGTAGCTAAGACGCGTTCATTCTCCATCCTGATTTCTGCTCGAGCCAGCCCGTACTGAGCCAGTAGTAATAAATCTCTTGTCTGCCCCCAGCAACGCCCTAAGCCGAGGTTCGAATCTCACTATAGGACGCCCTTAGCGTTGTCGTTTAATTTTTTTATTTGTTAATTTGGATATCGTTCTGGTCGCACCATTAGGCCGGTTAAGCAGTAAAAGATGCCTGAACATGAACCAAAAAAAGGATCTTTTCCTTTACCTAGATTTGGTATCTTCATGGAAATAGTGTGTTTATATTAATTATTCAAAATAAAATGTTTGTTTGTTTGTTTCAATTCCAACATGGAATACGTAGTGGATGACCTGTAGGTAATTATTTTTCCGTGTCGGGTAACTACGACTACGTGTACAGGAGGATGCTAGAATAATCCTATTTTTTTTTCATTGCCTAATTGTTCTAGTGGTCGCAAGCGTGATTGCTGAGCATTAGGTCCTGGGTTCGATTGTCAGGTCGGGCAAAGTGTTATTACTTTTTTCTGTATGAAAATGCTCAGTAGCAGGATAGAGTTTGGAATTGTGCCCGGAAGATGCCGATAGGCTCGCCCCCTGTTAATTACATGGGACTCAATAATGGGCGAATTGAGGGTGTACTATAGTTTAGCTCTCTCTTATCCTTCGGGGACTATAGGCGTGATGCCATGTTATGTTATTTTTTTTAAAAGAATAGAAAAATTATTGATTTTTTGGGTCTGCATATTTTCTTAAAGAGTCTAGGCCCACTAGCTACGTTTTGAAGGTCTTCTCGGCAGGCCCGCATTCATCAGAAGCAGGATTTAACGTCCGATTCGTAATATTCCGATTTATAAAATCATCACTGGTATCGCCACCCAAGGACGCCTACTTATTCTAGTACGGACTGACTGAGCAATGTAAGGGGGAGCCATATTCAGGAATCCAGTTCTATTAAAGTTCGAGCAAAAATCTTAGCGTTTTAAGAGCTAAGATTTTCGACATTTCTTTTTAAGGCTATCGAACTTGGCCATTTGTCTAGAATGTTTTTATAATTCTTAGAACCTTGCTTGGGATACGTTTATTCGATTAGTGAAAACCGCTTCGAAATTTATCCATAGGCTCTCGACATAATCACGAACAATCTAAAAAATGGGTATGGGGAAAGGGAGAACCTCCTTTTTTATTATATCGATTAAAAAACGATAGTGTACACTATCGAGGCAAGCTAAAATATTTTGGATTAGCAATGTTTTAGATACTAGAAGTGGCTAGTTTTCTTCAGGCACTAGAAATACGAATAAGAATCTGGTATTGATCCTATTTGGAGTTTATTGCCAACGGAGTTTCTTGGTAGTTCTTCTCCACAGGACTTAGTATTTTGGAACCGTGCGCCTAGAGTTTCGACATAAGTGCCTGAACTTGGTTAACATGTAATAAATAGGTATGTATAATTCTACTCTATTCTTTGCTATTTCGTCTTGTATTATTATCTATAATGGGATAACACTTATTTTTGAGAAACAGACCAAGGTCTGTCCGTAGCGGACAGAGTCCCGCAAGGAATAGATTTTCTATCGTGTCTACTTTACGGTAGTGCTTGAAAGTTAAATGACGATCAAAACGAAAGAAAATTGTAAAATAAAAACAGCTTTATTGTGTGAACATTAAATATTTCAGCGACCGCGTCCGTACCCGGGGCTGATGTCGTGTGGGAATTCGGCGAGGTCGTCGCCTTCATCGGCCGGGGCAAGACGGCCAGCTTTGTTGATATGCTGAGCACCCGCCAGCGCCAAAATGGCGAACATCAGCACAGCGAACAAAGTAAACTGAAATCAATAAATAAAAATAATATTTAAAACATATTTATTATACAGAGCATTTTATAGCATCACGCCTGTATGTCCGGAATGGTTATGCAGAAGTGTACCTACTATTGTACACAGTTATTTCGCCGATACCGTTATTAGGTCTAATGTAGGTCTAATGGTAGCGATTCAATTTGCCAGCTGCTACTGAGAATTTTCTAACAGAAAAACACACTAACACTTTTGGCGACCTGGAGATGGAACCTAGGTCCTCACGTTCTGGAGCCTCTCTTGCCAACACTTGATTAACGAGGCAGTCATATCACAGGTATATAACGGTTACATATGATATAGAATACGATACTAATAAACCATGGGGTAGGTCGTAGTTCGTCATAAACGCAACCAAGTGGAGTCTGAGAAAGTTGTCAGATGAAACATTGATGGTAGATCGCCCGCTAGATGAAGAAGATAAGAGCGAGGCAGCGAATATGAACAACTCTACAGCTAGCTGAAAGAGAGACCGTGGGTTGATACTGATAATATAATTTAACATGAGAAACCGTTTCAGCAGCAGAGAATCAGATATTATGTTATAGAAGTAAATAAATATTCAGAAGCAGGTTTGACTGACGGCCAGTCGGATACAAATAGTGTTTTAATTTCTAGTACACGGAAGATCCAAGGAATAGCAGTAATATTCTTGCACGGTCGCTGAAGCTGAATAGGATCCTAGATCTCGAAATGGAGAATAGTTATTTAATTATAATTAAAATTAAATGAGTTAAAGTTACTTACGTATTTCATGGTAGTAGATCTCAAAGTACACTATGCAATAATTGTTGAATCATCTGCTTTTATATAGAACTTAGATACTGGTTAGTAAAAGCTGTTTGTATCACATTAAAACAAAAAATGCAATTTGCATATTAATCTATTTTAATAAAAATAAGTAAATTTTTGAATATTAGGTCAACCATTTTTACGTTATTAACCCCACGAGGATGTCGTAGGGTCAATTTGACCCAGCTCATTTTGTTTTGCGTACAGTTTTTCGACCCGGAGTCCTTTAATTAATAACCAATCCGTAAGTTTACTTACCATCCTTTGTTTAAAAATACCAATAAATACTTTTAAAACAAAAATGAAAAACAGGGTGACAACACCATGACATCCATATCTTCGACGTATCCTTTTGTACCGCATCCTCGCCGGGTTAAATATGCTTAAAAATCCTACTCGTACAGCACCCAGAAAACAACGATTGTATTAACATTAATGACGCTTACAACTCGTGCATACACGACTAATTTGAGGGCACGGTTGGCGCAGTGGTTGACAAATCGACTGTTGTAGTACGTGTCGCGGGTTTGATTCCTGCACTGAACAAATACTCGTTTGATCTACTGAATATAGTTTTCCGGGTGTTTGTGCATGTGAATATTTGTGTTTGTTAACACACTCACAATACAGGAATTATTTCTAGTGTAAGGAAATATATAGTATCTATATAAATATAATCATTTGGCAAAAAATTATGTAATCGTATAACTTCAGAACGGCTGCATCTTTTTGGCTAATTATTTTTTTGTTGTATTCGTAATTGTCAGGACAAGGTTTGTATGAAAGAAAATTAATGGTTCATTGGAAATTTGAAATTGTAAATTGCACCCGTGCGAAGCCGGGGCGGGTCTCTAGTAGTATATATATTGGGTTGGTGCATATGAAATTGCCGATTTAAAGGAATTAAAAAGACAAAATAATTTATTTAAAATTATTTATTCGTGACAAAACAATTACCATTGGCTTCAATACATAACAGCCAACGATCCACCAAAGCATTTATGTCATTATAAAAAAAAAACATCTTTTTTTGAATCAACAAGTTCACGGAAGGTATTTTGTACATCTTGATCAGATTAAAATTGCTTATTTTTTTAAAAATTGACAAAACTTCTGTACCTATGATAGTCTGTTGAAGAGAGTTCAAGCGAGTATGGTGGGATTTTGCGGATCCATGGCAAGAAAGAAAAACTTAAATTAAATCTCGTCTAACGTTTGAATCATCTGATAGTATTTAAAATACTAAACAAGTGTCGATGCTTTGTTGACAATAACGAAACCAGTCAAAGCGAATTCGGTAATACGCGCCCATTGTTTTACATTGTTGCGCAATTGGATATTTCGTATGCACCAACTCAATACCTACTTAATAGAGATCTATACAAAATATCTATAGAATAGATACAGAGCGAAAGGTCACTTATTTACTTGCTGACTAAACAGATAAATAAAATTGTCATTGCAGTCGGTTGACGGTTCTGTGGAACACTTTTTAATCTAAGAGGTCCCCCGACTGCAATGACAATTTTATTGATCTAACTAAACTAGTAGATAGTTTCCAATCCAGCTTTTAAAAAGCATGATATAAAATTTAAACAATAAAAAACAAAATAAGCTCGAAATAAAAAAAAGGAATCCCTTAATAGTAAATAAAAAATTAATTAATATGTGTGGCTCTTTAAGTTTAATATAAGTAGGTGACTATCAAGTAATATTTTGAGCCAAGCGTCGTCGGCGCGTCGGGGGACAGCTTATTTCGGTAGGTTCGGGTTTTTGCACGAACACAATTGCTATTGCTGGTTTAAATTGAAAATAGAAAAAAATGGAAAATAATGAAAATCATGAATATAATCGTAAAATAATAAATTTATTGTCTAGACCAATCATATAGCAAACCGGAGTCGGGGCAGTAAAGTGTGTCGTGGGTAGTGAGAATTAGCTTCTGTGGTGGTAGTCATGGCCGTCGTGTGTAAGTTTGTGTCGCCCTGCGTCGGCACTGCCTGGGTTCTTCGGTGGCCGGCGCGCTGCGGACAGCCCTCACCGGCGCGGCAGCTTGCGCACCTACTAGCGCCAGCACGGCGCACATCAGCATAGCGAAGATGGCGAACTAACAATAACAGAAGCATATTATAGTTCGTTTCAATTGAAATTAATAACAGTAACAAATTCATTTGTGTCTCAATAACACATCGTACCTACATTGCGAATGTGGGGCGGCAGCTAAAATAAATTTGGTTTACCAAGCCGTATCTGCTGTCGTGTTGCTTTGGCGTGCAAGCGTGCGTTGTTTGGGCCGCATATAAGCTTGGTTATTGGTAATTGTTATTCAATTTAATTGAAACAAAGTTTACCATATTTTAGTATTCAGCCTGGAATCGATTCGAACCCAAAGCGTAAAAATCCATTCGCTTAGGTATTGTGCACATCAGTAGAATTTAATAAACACATTATTTTAGTACTCCAGCTACAAATGATAATGTTTTTGAACACCAATATGATAATAACAAAATATTATATTGTGTATGATATATCAATAAATTGTACTCTCGTATTTCATTATGCGAATTATTTGCAGAACAACTATGGATTTTATAAGTAGGTCTTTATATATGAAATTTTGAATACCAACGTTGAATATACTTAGAAATTTAATTCATATTTTAATGTTATCGTAACATCATGCTTATCAAACTGGTTAGAGGAGAAAAATATTATGTAGTTTGATATCAACAATAACTACGTGTAATGTGTGGTAAGGTACCTCTCAATATTTTTAAATAATATCAAAAAGTTATGCTACTACTCATAAACTGCACTGAAGTTTGAAAGTGAGAAAACTATAATATCCTGCTTTTTTCATCTGCCCTTCCTAAAATCAATCGGCATTGTTTCACGGAGCAGTTTTCGCAATTAATTTTGTCACCTAAAGATTTATTTCTCCGCGATGCCGTAAAAACCTGCTTAAATATGTATTTAGGATACTGGTTCCCAAACCTTTTGTCCCGTTGACGAAGAGCAAAATTTTGATGGTTTTCAAGGATTTTCCAACTCTTTTTCTTTTTCTTTTTAAAAGATGTCGCCTCTTACGTATAGAGGGTGCGTTTAGAAAGATAAATATTCACATGTACGGATGTATGTGAATATTTGTAGGGTTAGTTGGTTAGCAAACAAATTTTTGTTCGTATAATATCAACTTATATAATAATATCAACTTTAATGTGTTTTTAGTGAAAATTATACGCTCGATTAATAATTTCCTTTAGAACACAGCTAAAAAAGAAAGATTTCTTATGAAAAAAGAAACACAAAAGTCATACAAAAAAAATGCACAGAAGAGCGAATATATAAATAAAGTTTTCTTGTAACCTGTTGGTGACAAAAAATTTCGTTTTTTTTTTATAGATGACCTTTCATATTAGATACCTATATATTAGACATCGAGTTACAAGATGCATCATTGTTGTCAGTGTCCTACGAGCATTCTAAAATGAAATACGTGAGTAATAAGGCTACATACTAATTAATATAATTTCTATTTTATATCTCACTTGTGTTTGTGTCTGTTTTTGATAGAACTCGAAGTATTTGACAACTGTGTAGATGTCAAATTCAAAATGCTTAGTTAGCCCTACATGGGTTTCACATTAAGGCATCAAGGTTTCCATAGACCACTCCGATGAATGTCGGGCAGCTGTGACAAACAGATTGATGTCTGCAGTTTATTGTTGTTTGGCCAACCATCATCTCATCATCCTATAATCCTTAACTCGCAAGTTGACTAAAAGTAAATTAATTAAAATATCCACATTCACGTGGGTACATGTACCTGCTTAAAATTGTAATTGTTTCAAGAAAGATATTTTGGTTTAATTACTTTATGGAGTGCCGGCTTTACCGATGGTGTAGGGTGTGCAGTGGACACGGGCACAGGGTCTCAGAGGGCGTCGAGCGCCGCTCGCGGGACTTAGATACAAAAACAGCGCATTGTTCTATGCATTGTTCTATGCGCATTTAGTAAATAAACTCTGTGGGTTCGTAATACACGCGGGTGAAGCCGCGCTCGGACGCTAGTCATTTATATTTGCACCATTTGCACCCGGATTTTTATGACTCTATCTCCATCTCAATCTTTATTTGGTAAATTACGCTTTATTGGTCTTGTGGTCATGTGACCACGGCTGCTGAGTATGAGGTCCTGGATCTCTGTCCTGGGAATAGTGTAACTGAAAGTTTCGGAAATTCTCAGTAGCTGCCCGGAGTTTGGAATTGTGCTCGGTAGATGGCAATAGGCTCGCCCTAATCTATGGGAATTACTACCAGCGTCGGCGAAATATAGGTGTTCAATACTGTTTAGCCTTTCGGGAAATATAAGCGTTATCTAATCGCACCCTCCGAACGAAAGTGACCTAAGTAAAAAATGAAATTTGTAGGAAATGAGTAAGAAAGTCTTCAAAAAAGTATACTTTTTAAGGTCAGTTTTGGTTGTTCAGGAATTTTGAGTTAGGTCACTTTCATTCTAAGGCTGCGTAATGTTACATAATAGTATGTTATAATTAATGTATTAAAGATTACTAACTAGTTGTATTGGGTTAGTAAGTTGGTTAGGTACTATTGACTATTGATATGGTTTATTGGTATTGATAACTATTCGATAGTCAATCTGATGTAATGTTTTTTGGCGCAATACCGTGTATTGAAGTTGTCATATCAAATTATTGTATTATTCTCAGTTTGCATTCTTCGCCATGATAATGTGCGTCATATTGGCGCTGGTGGGTGCGGCCGAGAAGGCGCCGGCGGTGAGGGCTATTCGCGGCATACCCGAGGAGACCCACAGCGGGAGCGCTGACGTAGGGCCTGGATCCCTCCACCACAACGGTCCTGGCTACGCAGGCTAATCTATCCACTATATGATTAACTGGTCTGTCTCCAATTTACTACGTGATTGGACTTGATACTTCAGGAATAAAGTTGTTGGTTTGAAATATTTTCATGATTTTTATTTTGTTACCGAACCGTTTATCGAATGGCCTACAACCTGATTTATTGCGTTTTATCTAATTATTCATTTAATTTATAAGGTTTACCAACAATTGTTTACACATATTTTGTGCAACGACTAATTACAGGCTAACACCACATGCTCCATGAATTTACGGATATTATTATATTGAAATAGGCGTTAAGAAATTGAATTAATTTAAATCAGTTTACAAAGATAAATAGGTTTAAAACAAATGTCCATGAATTCAGAGTTAGTAAACCGAATAAAGTATTTTTATATATATGTAAATTCATTTAAATTTTGAGCAGAAGCTATAATTCATTTATATTCTGCCAAATTGAACATATGCTCTATTTTATGTACTTTTAGACACAACGAAACCCAAAACAATGTCTGTATGTAGATTATACAAATATTTGTTCTGAGCGGGAATCGAACCCGTGACTCGAAGCGCAGAAAGCTAATCGTGTCATCAACCTACGTATTTCTATTACTTTGGAGTGTTAATAATATTAAGTATACTACGAATAAAATAATAGAAAGTGCTCTCTAAAAAGTACAGATCACAAAGTCTTTTAACTCAGAGGCTCGCTCTCTAATTGCCATAATCACCATGCTTGACAGAAACATTGGTCATCTCAGTACTGGAGGATGCTGCGAGTCTAGCTTGATACTCTCTCAGTTACGTTTTAAACACATTCCAGTTTTTTGTAATACGGTTTAACTGCTTGGACACCACTTGTTCAACACGTTCAAATAAACTTTTTTTTTTGTCTTTTACAAGATATAAATTCTTCTCACAAACTTACATAACTCATAGGTATTTCTGCGACCTTAAATGTCTGGGACCTTTTATGATAGATCTCTATACTATTAGATCGTCTGCAAAACTTTCTTATTTATGACAACCTGGACCGACACGGACTCTCTCTCTTTCTCTCTTTGTTTTGATTACGTAAAGGAATCTGAATCAACCTTGGAATCAACCAACAAAGAGTGCTTCCGTTTATCGCTTATATATGTTTTTGTAAGAGAATACGGAATAGTATGATTAATTATCAGCGATTAGAACTGTTCTGTTGTTCTTACATAATATCAAAGACTTAGAATTTCGAATATGGTAGGAAAAGGTTGTATCTTAATGTGTAAAGAAAAGGGTAAATTGGGTTTCTGTTGGACCCAGGTGGGATGTTATTAGGATGAATTTTCCAGTCCCCCACTCCCTTACCATATTTTTGTATCCCACTTTTTAAATTCTTTGGAATAAAATATGTTATAGCTATTTCATAAAATAAAAATGTAAGAGAGAATTATTAGTCAATTAACCAATCGTGTTACAACAAAAACAAAATAATTAATTGCATGCTGCTGTCCTCAATGACTTTCAAGTTTTATTTTATGTTTATTGTACCCCTAGTTACGGGTTTTAAAGACCTTGATCGTAATTACTATTAAAGAAAAAAACGTGCGCGCGCAATTAACTGAATTTGTATCGGAAATGCGTGCAAAATCTAATCCATCAAGGGCCGAGTTAGGAGCTTGTATTGACTAAAACTTCAACATAGCTATTGCTAAAATATAAAACCAAATTTAATTTGTTCGTAAAATTCTAAAATTTATTTTATTCCGAATGATTCAATTTGTTGTTAGAAAGATATTATAGATTCATGGTTGAAATGTCTACAGTTGATGTCCATATCCGTAGTGATATTTGCGGTGGTAACCGGGTGCGCTACGAGCTACCCTCAGATTGGGCTGCGCACTGCCGGGCTCGACACCGATGTCAGTCGCTCCAGCCAGCGACAGCACGGCGCAAACCAACAGAGCGAAAAATGCGAACTGAAAGACAAATAAAATATATCAGTTTACAAGTAAACGATCGAAGTATAAGAGCTAAGTCTGTGAAAGTGGTTCGTTCTTATTTCGTTTGTAACTAGAATATTGCCGTTTTTCAATCATCAGATAACTTTTACAACAGCTGTTTACGATTTGACAGCTGTTGGGATAAAAAGTTTTTCAAACAGTCATATTTATTCATCATAGCATAATGTGTGGATTCCTCGAAGGGTTAGGCAGAGGTGTAGGTACTATTGTGCACCCACATTTCGCTGATGTCGTAATTGAGTCCTATGTAATAGAGGACGAGCCTATTGACATATTATATCGAGATATAAAGGTTCGATCGGTTTCTATGTTTACGAAAATTAGAAACATCTGAAAATCAGCTGTAAGCTAATTAAAAAGTAACATAATACACTTTTAGTGCGTGGAATTCACTGAGATATGCTTGTACAAAATATACCTACGAAGAGAAATAGGTTGAATTTACATACGGGTCGAATTTGTTATCAGTTAGATTAAAGGGCTAAAAATATATGTATATGATGGCACGGTTGGTGCAGTGGTCGAGTGATCGACTGCTGCGCTGAGTATCGTGGGTTCGATTCCCGCACGGAACAGATATCTGTATGATCTACAGGTAAGTAGTTGTTCTGGGTTTGGATCTTTGTGTATGTGAATATATATGTGTTTGTAAACGTACCCACGATACAGGACTTATTCCTAGCATGAGGTAAAGTCTAAATAATGTTTAAACTTACGTATTTCATTTTGAGTTTTGTATGTAAGTTCCCGTACAGCAATATTGGGGTTACGTATAAAATTTTGAAGGTCGTTGCAACCGTTAGGTATACTTTAATTGCAAAACAAAATCAAAAATAAAACAAGTGAACGAGGAAATATGTACTGAAAAATAATCCATCATCAAAACATCAAACTAATTATATCTACGTATACTAACTATACATTAATGAACTGTAGAAGTCATTGTACTTTGTAATCAACCTATTGTTAATGTTGCTATTGCTGGGAGTTAACTGTCTCAGGGAGCGGGACTGTGACGTCACACCCCATGCAGGCCAAGTGCAGATTGATGGATATAACATAGTGATTTTTTTTGTTCCACAACATTATTTCGTTCACGATTCCTTATTTCATCAAATTGTAGGCCCCTGTAAGCGTTCTACTACAAGCCATATTCACGCTATTAATTGAAGTCGAACTTTCCTTTGTATTTAATATAGATTTCGTTTTATGTTATTCCCATAAATCTGTCGCCCCTGTATCTTATACGGAAGCAGAGGATGGATGGATGGATGGATATTTGTTACTCAATCACGCCAGAACGGCTGAACGGATCCGGATGAAATTTGGCGCAGAGATAGATTATAGTCTGGAATAGCAGATAGGCTACTTTTTATCCCGGAAAAATGTACGGGTTCGTAAACCACGCGGGCGAGGCCGCGGATGGAAGATAGACAACAGTAATTATATGTAGAAAAGCAATTTGAACCTGGAATCTGGAAACTTGACATCTGGATTTTGTTTTTTTAACAAGGAAAGAAAAGAAAAGAAGAAGATATTACAATACAGTAATAAAATAAATAAATTGAAAGTTTTAGGGGTGTCACAGTTCCCCTGAATTCGAACCTACAAAGGAAAAAGGGCGAGTCTGTTAGGCTCTAAGTGAACATTTACTAATTGAACCTTATTGGAGTACTTTACCCGACTCGAAAAACTGTGCTTGATGAGAATTTTCTTTTTTCTTTCTAGTCAGAAGAAAAAAGTAATTTAGACATGATCGTATTAACAGTAGTAGTATTATATGGACGAATACATGATCATTATTCTTAAGATTTGATAACTACACGATGACTACTATTATTATTTTATTTCTCCGTTTACCTGCTTAGTTTTTGTTCAAAATAATGAATAAAAAATAGAAAAAAACTACACACTTAGCGACCTCTAAAGTGTAATATATAAATGTCCATATGAGACCAAATCCATCACTGTTTAGAAGGCATTCAATCACAAAACTCAAAATGAAATTGGTAAGTCCTTTTTCGTTTTTACAAAATTTTTATAAGGGTTGGCGCCTATTGGCTCGCCTCTAATTGGGTCTTTACTAAATTAATTTTCTTGTGTATTAACGGACAGCGTTATTAGTTTGCTTACGATAAAATGTATTTACATATCTAGATTTAAATCCAGAACCATTGTCTGACTGCCTCACCGGTCTAGTGGTTGCAAGCGCGACTGCTGAGCGTGAGGTCCTGGGTTCCATTCTTAGGACGGGGAAAGTGTTATTGGACTTTTCTGTATGGAAATTCTCAGTAGCAGCACGGAGTCTGAAACCGCACCTGGAAAGTGGCAATAGGCTCGCCCCCTAGTACATGGGACTCAATAACAGCATTAATGAAATTCGAGGTGTATATCTCTGCCAAACCCTTCGGGGAATACAGGTATGATGCTATGCTATGTTATTTTATTATTTAGAAAGACTGGTGAAGTGAATGCAAGTTTCAAATTGCAATACAGTGCTAATGGACTTTGCATAATAATAAAATAAAAAAATCATTTGTTTTTATTTTATTTTTAGTTGGCATTCTTCGCTCTGTTGGTGTGTGCCGTGTTGGCGCTGGCTGGCGCGACTGAACTCGGTGCTGAGTCCACCAACGCGCAGCAGCCCAGTCTGAGGGAAGCTCGCAGCGCGCCCGGACACTACCGCAAACAGAGCTACGGTTACAGCCGATACCGATACGGACGTTAACACACTTGCGAAAACCTTTTGTATTAACAACCAATTATTATGTGACTTTCATGTTTTGCGATTAAAATTTTATTTAAGGTATAAAATGTATTTTTGTTCTATTATAAAAGCCCGTTAATAAAATGTAGGTACCCAGTTTTGTTTCGTGTCAAAAACGCCGTGACATAAAGCGCAGGTACAGCGCCGGCCCTAGGCCTTGATCAGAGTAGAGGAAATTCTCTCAAAAATCAATCAATCTATTCCAGATTCATCACATATCGAATTTAAATTAAGTAGCTCAAATTATTACACGGCTACTTCATTAAAATAAGCAGTCGCACAGTCCCGCGCCTCTCAAAAGGCGCCATTTAAAATTTATTCGAAATGGTTCACATTTGCTATTTTGGCGCCCCTTGCCACCTGGCGCCGAGAGCGACCACTCCACTCGCTCTACCCCAGAGCCGGTGCTGGGTGTGTACGATTCTCGTTGCGTAGACGTTTGCGTTGTGGACTAGAGACAAAACATCATCTATGCCTCGGTTTCAAGGAGGACTTACATAAATTACTAGAACTTAGAGGACTCCGTAGTATCTATGTTACGACATTACTTAGTTATAGTCCATACTTAGGAAACACTGCATTTGATCATTGAGGGGATTTGATTGTTTTGATTCTCTTCAGCAGGAGTAACTGAAGAATTGAAATTATGTTATTTTACACATTATCAGGATCACTAAGCGATGTTTCAAGTCTCTGGCCTGTTTTGATCGAAATAACAATTATTTACACGCGTAGAACAGTTAAAGATGATTTTGTATGATAGTAGTTAGTTTTTGTGTGTGACTACAGAACGTGATACCAAAATGCGTGGTTTTATGTAGTTTCGTACTTTTACGCCACCTATATTTACATAGAGACCCTTGTGACCGAGTTCAGGAATCCAGAAAGAAATTAAAACACTATGTACAAACGAGCATATATTCAAATTTACGGAATAGTTTAACCATTTTTATCAACATAAATAGTTTTTGCCAGCGGCTTTCGTTCGCGTTAATTTAGAATTTGACAATCAATTCGGGATGTACTCTGTTGGCGAAAGACACGTGGTGCCATCTATTATCACAAGAACGTTATTGTTGTTTTTCTCGGGAACAGTACTTTTTTCGGGATGAAAGGTACTATGTCCATTTTTGTAGACCGGAGAACGTATATGCAAAATTTCAGAATGATCGGTCCGGTGGTTTAGGCGTGAAAAGGTAACAAACAAACTTACTTTCGCATTTATAATATTAGTTAGGATTAGGATAAAACAATATACTTGAGGTGTATAGAAAGTCCACGAGTGACGAACTCTGAGATCGTCTGGTGTAACGTGGGCAGTCAGCCTCGTTATTGCCATTGCTGAGTGGCTAATCTTTCCACTATGGCATGAGCGATTCCCATCTGTTAGAGCGTGCCAACTCGACAGAAAAAGAAAAATATGTTCCTATACGAATAGAAATATAAATCAACTATGATTTTGAACATAAGACAATATCATAACATAACATAGTATTACGTATGTATCCCCGAAGGGTTAGGCAGCGGTGTAACTATTGTGCTTCCCATATTTCGCCGATGCCGTTATTAGGTCTCATGTAAGGGTGCGAGCTTATTGCCATTCATCGGGCACACTTTCAAACTCTGTAATGCTATGACAATTTCTATACAGAAAATACCAATAACACTTTGCCCGACTCGGGAATGGAATGCAGGACCTGACGCTCAGCAGTCGTGCTTGCGACCACTAGACCCATAAGGGGGTTAATGGTTATTTGGGTACAATGCGTGTCCAGTACCGTAATCACGAGTTTTCTTACTATTTACTATCATAGTAAAGTAAATTTTTATGATAGCGATTTTAGTTCTTAACTTGTAGGTAATGTAACCAAGTTAAGAACTAAAATCGTTTGCATGAAAATTTACATTTACTATGAGAGTAAATAGTAAAAAACTCATAATAGAGGTACAGTTATCTATTTTTATGGAGTTTCTTGCCGGTTCTTCTCCATAGGGCCAACTTTTTGGAATCGTGCAACTAGAGTCCTATATCGTTTCATAAGTGCCTGTATTAGGTTTATTTGAAATAATTAAAACAATTCTATCTATATATCCATCTATCTATTGCTGAACATCCTATTGTTTTATAATATCTATTAGGTACTGTTTTGAGGTGATTCTACCTTATTATGTGTACTTAGCAATGTTTTCTTTGATCAATCTTTCTTGTTAGAACAGCTTTGTTTTTATTTTGTTTTACGAACGACCTTCACTATGTAAGATATAAATATTCGCGTTTGGCAGCATCCAACATTGTTTTACAACTGGAACTCACACGAAACACAGACTCTCTTCCTCTCTCCTACTTTTGCTGTTTCCGACAGGGTCTACAATTCGATCTCATAGTTTTAAGCCTACCTAAGTATTACATCGTGGAAAGCAATTAAAGTATTAAAATCCAAAATGAAATTCGTAAGTCTCGTAAATATTAATATAATATATTTTAATTGATTGTTGGTTCTATTCTGTTATTAGGTTCTTTAATTTTATTCTTCTTCGTTCTTTAGTTTTTTAGTTAGTTCTTGCAGCTGTCCATGCAAGAATAATGATTAATAACATAACATAGCATCACGCCTGAATCCCCGAAGGATTAGGCAGAGGTGTAATATTTCGCCGATGTTGTTAATAAGTCCTATGTAATAAGGTGCGAGCCTATTGCCGATTGAAAAAATTTAAACAGAAAATCGCAATAACACTTTACCCGACCCGGGAATCGAACCCAGGACCTCACGTTCAGCAGTCGCGCTTCCAAACACTACACCAATGAGGGAGTTTATAATAATAATTATTAATTTTGTTATTATTTTCAGTTCGCGTTCTTCGTTCTATTGGTATGCGCCGTGGTCGCGCTTGCTGACGCGTCTGACGTCAGTGTGGAGCCCGGCAGCGCGCAACTCAATCTGAGGAAAGCACGCGCCACTCGCGGTCACCACCACAGAAACGGTTACGGATACGCATATGGCCGTTAACATTTAACACTGAACATGATTTTTAATTGACGACTTATTTGTGATATAATAATAATATTACATAGTTATGTAAGTGCTGGAAATTGGTGTTTAACGATTAAAAATTTAGATACCGTAAAAATGTATTTTATTCTTTAGAAACGATCCTTACAAGCTCTTTTATGGATGACTGCCTCCTACTCTGAGCAAACTTGTTCAGAACACATTATTTCGATTGAGCAAACAGTGTGTTTCCATCAATTGGTGGGACCAAGTATAGAATAGGATGTTCCTTATACTAAGGCAGCTACCTATAATTTGTACTAGGTGCAGATTAGATAACAGTTACTAAGTAAACTGTAGTCCGCTTTGACAACACCTAAGTTGTATTCAGAGACCAACCCAATACCTACTTCATTTATTTAAACGCAGTGGCGGACTAAGCCCGTCAGAGGCCCGGGGCGACAAAGTTGAATGAGGCCCCTAGTTTAAGAAGTTGAGGTAACTTTACAAGCTTTTTATTCAGTTCACAGTTGTATATATAAGTGTTTATGTTTATTTATCATCGCTTACGAATCGCGAGACTAAGCGGACGTGTTTTTTGTATTAATTTTAAAGAAATATGTATAAATAATTACGTCTACCTATTAAAATTACCTGCCGCGTCAGTTATAAAATAAGTGTGTCGCGTGTGATTAATACGTACTTACCAACATTTTTACTGTGCAAGATGAACTAAATACTTTTATGTACAGTGTTTGTCTGTGTTAGTTATGCCTAATCCAGGTTCTAGCCCGTTTGGCCGTAGCCAGTTATTACGGCGAAGCCCTCCGCCAACGCCTACCGAACAATTCCACCCTAGAGACCAAAATCCACCACCAGCCACGGAGAATGAATTGCCGACTGAAGTCATCTCTACACCAGAGATACAGAAATGGATAGGGTCCATAGATACCATCCTAAATGAAGTATGCACTATTGTCACGGAGGGAAAAATGAACTCGGACCAGAAGCTCCGTGTCTCTACCCTCTGCCGAAAGGTCTCAAGTGGGACATCTCAGATGGCTGTCCTATACCAAGCTTTGAAGCAGAAAACCATCCAGGCGCACATCACCATCCAGCACTTACAGGAACACCAGCACGTTGCGAGCTCTCTTCAACAATTCAAAGAAGCAGTTGAAACAAAATTGAAACCTGACAATAGTTCATACGCCAATATGGTTAAAAAAGGTTCCGACAACTATATCCGCCCGGCAAATCTGAGCTCTGTTGCCATTTACCCCAACGATAAGACCAAAACTAGTGACGATACGAAGTCTCTCGTGCAAAAAATTATCTCGCCTGAAGAGTTGAAACTGCATGTCCGTGGTCTGAGAAAAGTTCGAAATGGGGGCGTCATTATTAGCACTGATAGCAAAGGCGATATTGACAAACTAAAAAATTCTGAGAAACTGGTATCCTCGGGCCTCACAGTCGAAGAACCGTCTAAACGCCGTCCTAGAGTTGCTGTCATTGGTGTCCCCGTAGCCCTCACAGAAAAGGAAGTATTTGAATGTATTTACGAGCAAAATATCTCTGATAAGATGCCGAATATTACCCGTGAGTCCTTTCTCGAATCAATAAAATTGAGTCATAAATCAGGCAAGAAAAACCTTACTACGTGTAATTATATATTGGAATTACCCGCTAGCATCAGGAAAATTGTAGTAAATCAAGGCCGAATTTTCATAAATTGGACATCATGCCCAGTAAGAGACTTTACTATTGTCACTAGGTGTTTCAATTGCCAGCAGTTCGGACACGCAGCGAAGTTTTGCCGTGAAACGAGTCCTACATGCAACCACTGTGCAGAGACTGGTCATTCCTTCAAGGAATGCAGCAACAAATCTTCTCCCTCCCAATGTGCGACATGCAAACGTTTCAAGAGGAAATGTGACCATCCAACAGGTGATGTCAGTTGCCCGGCACGTAAATACGCAGAGGACAACTACATAAACTCTATAGACTATGAAGGCGCCTAAGAGCGCCGCCAATTACTTTATTAAAAGCACAGTTTCAGCTTATCTTATATTTATATTATTTAGTTTTTAATAATCATGACTAATCAACTGATGTGTGATCTAGATAGTTTTTCTGTGTCTGAAGCTAAAATTTGTAATGTTCAGGATTGTAAAAATCTTCTGCTGTCCGGGGTAAAAACTTTAACCCTACTTACACAAAATATTCGTAGCATAAACCGTAACATAAACGGTTTTGAAGTGTTGTTACAGAATCTTGACATAAGCTGTGATATTATCGTCCTTACAGAATGTTGGTTGTCAAAACAGACAATCAATTTACCATCTCTTGAGGGGTACTATTCACACAAAACCGAGACAAACATCAACCAAAATGATGGTGTAGTAATTTATATAAAAAATAATTTAAAAACAATCGTAGAAGAACCGTCATTCCAAGATTGTAATTGCTTATTAATTAAAATTATTCCCGATACCGTAGTTATGGCTATTTATAGGCCTCCTTCTCAAAATATTGACAGATTTTTCGATTCACTAGATATAAATTTAAAAAAATTGTCTTCCTTTAAAAACATTATACTTATGGGCGATATTAACATTAACATTGCTTCCGGGAAAACAGATATTCATGCACATAACTACCTGAATATTTGCACGTTTCATGGACTTTTACCAGCTCATTATCACCCCACTCACCAGAGCGGCTCATGTTTAGACCATATTATTTTAAAATCTAAAATACCATCCAAAACATTCGTTACTAATTCTTCGCTTACTGATCATCAAGCTGTATTACTAACATTACAAAATATATCCTCACCTAGAAAAAACTGCATGCGTAGCTATACTAAAATCAACATGACAAACCTTGAAAACGACATACGAGGTATTAATTTTGACCGAGTTTATAATTCAAACGATGCAAATCTTTCTTTACAGTATTACATAAATTCGTTGCAAAATGCAATAAGGACAAACACATACACTAAAGTAATGCCTAAAAAGTACAATAACATTAAACCGTGGATTACACCCGGCCTCGTTCGTTGTATAAGACATAGAGACAAACTTCACTTAAAATCAAAACTCGCACCTGATAATGAAATTTTTTCTGTAACATATAAAAGGTACAGAAACTTTTGTAATAATCTTTTAAAAAAACTAAAAAACCAATATGATAAAACTGAACTACAGAAAGCAGGTAAAAACAGTAAACTTATTTGGAAATTTTTAAAAACTAATACATTTAGTTCAAAAAATTGTGAACCTCCGTTTGATTTATTATCTACAGAGACAAATCCATCCGAAGCAACGAATAAAGTAAACAACTTTTTTGCTAACGTTGGTAAAAATTTGGCAGAAAAAACCCTGAATTCTGGAAGTTTACAACCCCAAAGTCCAAGTATGACATCTTCGACACTAAACTCTTTTGTTTTATTAGATACAGACGTTAGTGAAGTAATACGAATAATAACCGGGTTAAAGGACAATTGTGCTGTTGGATGGGATGACATTCCGAATAATATACTTAAAAGATTTAAATACCTGCTTGCCCCTCCGTTAACTCACATTTTCCAGTTATGTTTATCTAAAGGAATATTCCCTAATTTACTTAAAAAAGCTGTAGTCACCCCTGTTTTTAAATCTGGAGACAAAAACTGTGTTAACAATTATAGACCCATTTCAGTCTTAACTGGCTTGTCAAAGATTTTAGAAAAAATAATAAACATTAGATTAATAAACTATCTTGAAGAAAATAAATTGCTTTCAGATAGTCAATATGGTTTCAGGCCCAAGAGAGCAACTAGCCAAGCAGTACATCAACTAACAAATTTTATAAGTACCAATCTGGATAATGGCATGCACACCATTGGGATCTTTCTAGACCTTGCCAAGGCTTTTGATACAATTTCTGGTTCTATACTATTGCACAAGCTTGAAAAAATTGGGATTAGAGGAGCACAACTTCGACTTTTTTCTGACTATATTGGCGATCGTCATCAATGTGTGAAAATTGGTCCGTACATAAGTTCCGAACTTAAAAATAGTTGTTATGGATTACCACAAGGCAGTATTTTGAGCCCTACTTTGTTTTTAATCTATATAAATGACCTTTGCAACTTGTCACTCCAAAATGGTGTCATACTGTCATATGCGGATGACACAGCTCTATTGTTCTCAGTTAAATCAAGAGTTGAGGTCTATGAACACGCTCAGAAAGGTTTTAATATTGTGTCTAAATGGCTTAATAAAAGTCTTCTAACATTAAATGTAGATAAAACAAAATATATTTTATTCACAATGAGTAACACTAACATACCGCTTACTGACCTAAACATACGCGCACATAATTGTAGCACTTATGCTGACACTGCATGTACTTGTCCTACTTTAATTAAAGCCGACCATATGAAATATCTGGGTGTCACGATTGACACAAATCTAAATTTTCGTAAACATATCGATTCACTATGCACTAGAGTGCGAAAATTGATATATATTTTTAAGAATTTACGTAACATAGCTATCTACAAATTAATTAAACAGATTTATTTGGCTTTGTGCCAATCCATTCTAGCGTATTGCATAACTTCTTGGGGTGGTGCTGCAAAGTCAATTTTACTACCTCTAGAACGTGCTCAAAGAGCAATCCTAAAGGTAGCTACTTATCGCCCTTTTAGATTTCCCACACACCAGCTTTACATAGCATGCGAGGTCCTAACAGTACGTCAATTATTTATCTTGAACATCGTACTACTCCAGCACACTGAACTTTCTTTTGACCCAGTGCCTTCAGGCAAGAGAAGAAAAGATCTGGTTTGCATAAAGCCTCAAACTAGACATGCTTTTGCTAATAGATTTTATATGTTTTTGGGGCCTTTTTTGTATAACAAACTAAATACATTACTAAAAATATATAGTGTTAATTATAAAAATTGTAGACTAATCTTAACAGATTTTTTAGTGAAATTAAATTACACAGACACAGAAAAAATGCTAGAAATTCTGAAATGATCATGTTACAACGTAAGTATTTATTTTGTATACTTGTATAGTTTCGTTTTTAATTTTTCTATCTAAATGCTTAGTCGTCGGAAAAATATGTTTATTTTAGTTTTAACATAAATATTTTCTCTCATTGTATAAAACATCGTAAAGTGATGCCCTGAAACACAGGTTTGAATAAACCTAGACCAGGCAGCGCTACATTTAATTCCTATCCACCGTTAACATTTATTGCACTTTTTTTTATTAATATATTTTAGTAATAAACTAGTTTTATTTAGCTACTAATTTAACTATTAAGGGTTTTCCTATTAATACCATTGTGACTAGTTGTACTCCTTTGTAAAAGTTTTTAAATAATTTTTTTTTTTTATTTTTTTTTTATTTTTATTTAGTTAAAATGTTGCAAGTGTAATTTAAATTTGACTTAAATAAACAAACATACATAGAATATGGATATGGATGAGGAAAATAAAACCTCCCAACTCCAAATCGCTTCTTAGATAGGTACTAAGCATATTTTTAAAGCCTTGTTTAGGATTTGATCAAGACGTTTTGGAGGCCCCCCAGGACCAGAGGCCTGGGGCGAGCCGCCCCTTCCGTCCCCCGTTAGTCCGCCACTGTCTAAACGATTAAGTTCTAAGTCACAACCAAGAAGCGTTTATGTTCGTAGGCTCTTGCCATATTAGCGAAGGTTAAGTATTGCACTGGTAACCCGAACACGAATCAATAAACAGTAAAAAAGATATTTAATTTTAAATATTTTTAAGTATAGGCTGAACAAAACCTTATTATGAAGGTTTATTTTCAAACATAACTAAATATTAAAATTAAGATGGAGATCAATCCGGCGCCGACGGTGCGTTTTACACATTATGTACCTATTGTGAAATTTAAAAACATTTATATGAAAATGACCGAAAAAATTTATAAACACGCAATAACGACAATGCAAATTCTAAAACTAAACAAATTATTAATTATAAAGGGAAAATAACTACTTAATAATATAAACGTAAGACGTAAGTCTCTTAAAATACAAAAGCTATAAAAAAAGGCTTGACCCTCATCTCTGGATCATAATAATTGAGGTAGTATTTAGAAACAAAAGACTATTATAAATATTATTAATATTTTTTGTTAACATTGAACACTTGATTACATTTTGTAAAGTAACAATAACGTCACTGGATGAAAATACTTAATTGTCAGGGGCGATTGCGAACGCGCTTTAAATTGTTTTGATTTAAGCGAAATTCTAAGTCTATGGATTATGACATATAAAAGAATGACTGGACACTTAACCGACCTCTTTTTTCTGATTTGACAAATGGTCAAGTTTAGGCTGCTAATCGAGGTAAGTTGAAAGCACAGAAGGTTTAAATCATTCAATTTGGCAATTATGCGTACTTTATATCCAAATCGACTTAAAGTCGAGGGCGAGTTTTTATTGTTCATATATAGGTGAACATCTCAACTATTCGTCGTACTGAAATTGCTTGTAGGCCTTATATTACCCAATTTTTTAATAACTAGTCTCTTGAGCTCTTACGCTTTAATGAGTATCAAATTCTCATTAATCAAGTGGTTGCAAGCACAATTGCTAAGCGCGAGATTTTGGATTTGATTCCCATGCCGGTTAAAACGTTAATGTATTAAAGATGATCAAAACCGTCAGGATCGTGGTTTTAAGTAAACACATACACTGCACGAACATTTGTAATAAATCGTGTTCATCATCCATTAACCATATTTGGGAATATTTTCCGATATCAGTTGCAACAAGCAAATATCGCGTGATCAGATGGGAACAACCCACCAAATTTTTGATTATTTACACTTTGCCTTTTACTTTGTATTTTATACCTAATATAACATAAATTTGTATTACATATGTATTCCCCGTAGGGTTAGGCAGAGCTGTGCTGAACATTCACATTTCGCCGATGGCGTTATTGTGTACTGTGAAATATGGGGCGAGCCTATTGACATTTACACAAACTACCCAACTTGTCCTTTTTTGCACATTCTATATTGTCCTTGTCTATTTATTTAATTATCTTATATTCCTAATCTTGATCTCATTATAATAGAATTAAAAAATAAATTAAAACTAGAATAATAAGATAAGTAAAGTCACCGTGTAATAAAAATATGATACAAAAACGACTTTCATAGCTCGAGAAGAAAAATGAAGGTTTCCTTTTAAAATCCTTCATCTCAAAATATAGGTATATCACTAAGGTGCGCCCGTAGCATAGCCGGCCTAGGTGTAGGCAGATCATTAAAGTTAAGTAACATTCAGTCCGGTCAGTTATTGGATGGGTGACCATTTACAACAGCATTAAACATGGGTCGTGTTACATAGGGGCTAAATATAACACAACATTCTCGACAAGAAAGAAATATGATTATTGTTGGGTGTATTTAGTAGTAAGGATTAATCAAATTTGGTCTTAACTGTACTCTGCTGAAACACCCGAATTTGGTGAGTTCCGATTTGTCGTGAGTGTTATCCATAGATTTAGAATGTAAAGATGAACAATGACAGCTTGTAGGAGATACCAAAAAATAATATGCATATGTGTTAGTGACTGATATGTCAGATGAAAATAGGGTTGTGTATTTGCATTGTCAATATAGTATAGTATCGATAGATTAAATCTTGCCCTAATGAATAGAGGTATATACGCTACTAATTAAATCCTCTTATTGCAAATTAATAAACGGATAAAATAATTTTATTTATGAAAATACAAAGAGTATTAAAAAATATAATAATAATTTTAAGATGATGTTGTATGCAGCATACAGATAAGTATAGTACAAAGATTTAACCTTGTGGTATCCACTAGTCACAGTTTTGTGCACTGATAATGATAAAGAAATGTATGATATTACCATAGTTAGTTCCCTTAGGCCTGAATACTTAATAATCAGATAAAAATCTATCGACATTTTATCGATATCCGTGAAGTCATTTCTACAGTCAACCCTAGCGTAAACATACATTTTAATATTTACACTAAATATTATTTATTTCTTGTTTTATCTACAAAATATTACCACGTATCGGAAGAAAATCTAATATACTATGGTAAAATTTGTTTTCTCGGCGAATTAATACTAGTACGTACACAAAATATGGTTTCAAAACGTACGATGAAAAAATCACATTTACCTGTGAAACGTGTAATTATTTGGATTATTTCTCTATGTTACGTTACAATTGGCAAAAGAAACATGACATTATGACTGTCTAAATATCACTTATCGCCAATAATTGCACGATTATTTTATAAATTCATAAAATATATTTGACACTTAAGCAAGGGAAAGGATAGGTACCGATCCTTCAAAAAAAATTGTATCATACTGACATTAACATCTGTCTCTTTCTTTCTCGTGTAGTGTTCATATGACATAGATATCTCTTTTCCACGCTTTGTTGGTCTTTTAGCGTAAGCGAAATTCTAAGTCTATGGTGTTATCCCAACCATACTCGACCACAACTCTATGGAAAGTTTCTACAAGTTGTATTTGGGATAGAGGCGGAAGAAGATTTTTCGTGAATTAAGAATGTTTGTAAAATAGATACTTAATAAAAAAAAGTCTTAATTGTGATTAGAGCCACGTAAAGTTGGACAACTAAGATTGGTGTTCACATAATTTTTTTGTTGCAATCACTACATATTTTAAAATAAAGTCCCCTGCCTCGTCTGTCTGTCTGTCTGTGTGTTCGAGATAACCTCAAAAACTACTGAACGGATTTTTATGTGGTTTTTACCAATAGATAGAAATAGACAGAGTGATTCATGAGGAAGGTTTAGGTGTATAATTTATCATGGTTTTGTGTAAAATTGGCTGAAATATGACGCTGAAGATGTCGGAAAAAAACATGCCGATTGGGAGCTTTACGTGCGTGTGCCGCCTAAATGCTCGACGTAAGACTGATGCGACACTACGACAGAAAAAAAAAATGTAGGCTACATGCTCTGCTACCCGTGCGAAGCGGGGACGGGTCGCTAGTAAATAAAAAAAGGGGTTTAGTAGACTATTAAAAAAATATCAACGCTTGTGCTACCAATTGGTAGCACAAGCTGCTTCGTCAGTAAATTAATCAAATCATATACATATACATAAATAAAATAAAAACTGACGTATTATGGTATCTACAGTAACTAAGCAACAGTTAATGTTGGCTTAATTCTCTTTGTTCTTTTGATTTAATAATAATTAATCTGCACTTGCACAAGCCACATGCGACTCTATTCTTCTACGATAATGTCACAAAGAATATGTTCTCGAAATTATTGGTGTTATATCCTCTTCAACCTGTTTATACTTAACACCTTATTAATATTTTTTTTAGTATCCTAATCAAACACCGGTTTCACCGACCTTCAGATTTTGACTATATAAATGCCTACAAAGATTAACATCAAATATTGTTCTTCGGGAACTTGCAAAATCAAGTCAAAAATGAAATTCGTAAGTAAATATTTATTTGAATTTTTTAAATGTAATAAACGTGTGTTTTGTTTTTGTCTGACATACAGGGTGGAATCACATGAACCCGCCTTGCTAGGCAAATGTTGACTTCTGTCTCACAGTGCCTATGGGGTAATCTAACAATTAACTACTTTTCTAATCACCTTTTTTCGTAACCATAAACCTACACAAACAAAAACTTAATATTTTTCGGTTTCTATTTTGTTCATCTGATATTTTTCCTCAAAGTAGTGACAAACTCCGTAATATGCGGATATTTATGGACCACATGGACATACTTTTCTATATCGACAGTCTTCTTCTTCCGTCGAGTCGGCGTGAGCTATCATAAACAAAAATCGCTCATGCCGCTGTGGAAAGATTAGTCAGTCAGCAGTGGTGGGAACAAAGCTGATTACCCAGGGTGCGCATGACGATTTCAGGTTTTGACACTCGCGGAGGTTCTTTCCTTGCACTGCTAATATATCGACAGTAAGATAATGGTGTTTACGCACATTTTTGTAGTAGATAACCATCAGTATTTTTATGAAGTATAGTATAATCATCTAATTAAAAATGGTTTTGACGACTCTGTTGGCGCAGTGGCGATTAGCTTTCTGTTTCGGGTCTGGTTGTGTGTGCATGTGACACGTATGTTTGTTTGTTTTTATTAGAGAACAAAACAAAACAAAACAAAGTTATTATTTTCCAGTTGGCATTATTCGCTCTGCTGGTAGCCGCCGTTATATCGATGGCAAGCGCGACCACGCTGTTCGTTGCACCAGGCGGCCTAAGCCGTAGATACCTCCGCAGCGTGCCCGGACACCATGGCTACCACGGATACGGCCACGGTTACGGCCACGGTTACAGATCCGGTTACGGTCACGGCCACGGCTACGGATATGGACGTTAATACTCCATGCGCAGAACTGGACATTATTAAAGATAACATAAAAGTGCAATTTAATTTAAGTACGTTACTCTGAATATATTATATTATCTAACAAATAAAGTATTGAAAACACTTGTTGTATATTTTATTGTTCCTGCTTAATTGGAAACAGTAGTGGTGGAAACACTGCTATCTCGTTGGTTTAGTGGTCGGGACTACGACTGCTGAGCGTGAGGTTCTGGGTTTGATTCCCAGGTCGGGCAAAGTGTTATTGGGTTGAAATTGTCAATAAGTACATCTATTGTTAGAGTATGAAAACAGCGCGTGATTTCATAGTTTACCTACCGACATTTGTTTTCATACATTTTTAGGCACATATGTATGTATACGTACTTACTAAAAATACGTTAACTATATTTTTTTAGTTTAGATAGGTACTAACTATTTTCAACCGGATTAAGAAAATAGAAAAGTCTTAATTCTCAAACTTTACACTCGAGGCTCTATAGAGTCAAATGTTATAAAGTGCAGAAAATTAAAAAGTTAAAAAGATTTCATGTAGGGTGACTGCTACAGTAATTGGCCACGCCATAGTAATTGGCCACTCATGACACAATAGAAAGAAACAAGGTAATGGAAGCAAGCACATGAATAAGAAAGACAAGAAGTCTCCTCCTGAATCTATCCTGCGTCTCCTGCATCTATCTTACTTTCGTTTTAGTTCATAAAATTTTATCTAGATGGCGTTATATTTAAATGGAGAGGTCAGTTTGAAAAAGTTTTGACAGATGCAGGTGATCGTTAAGAAAAAAATGAGATGATGTGAAATGAACGTTTCGCACAGATCTAACTTGAATACCTATGTCTGTCCGTACGACTAGAAAATAAGACAAGTGGTCTAACCTTATGGTTTCAGTGTTTTCCAGTAATTCGGTGGTAGAGGCAGGTGTTAATACGAATACTTGCGGCAGTCGTCACGGGCCTTCAGCAATCCGAAGGTCTGACAATGACCACCATTCTTACCAATTCTTTGAAGAGTAATGGTCCCAATAGCTACTACGTAAATAGCACCAGAGCTATTCATCGATCAGCTATTCTAACTATGAAGTAGCTTGTAGTGATGTACCGCGCATTTTGTTCGTTAGGACATAAATGATAAAATATTAAAGAAATCACTAGCACTAGAAAATACTATTCATCTGATTTGGAGGAATGAGGTGTGGTGTTCCTCTATCGAAAAGCGAGGATCCACCAGCAAGGCGGCTTTGGTTGGAGCCGGGAGGCTCCGTTTTTGTCGGACATTCGTATTGAACCCTCATAATGCGATTTAGGATTCTCTGCTGTCGCTTTACTCCTATAGAAAGTTCTTTATTTTTTGCCATGTAGCTAATAGTCGTTACATCTAGTAAGACTAGGAGTCGACTCCGAAAAGGCTAGGCAATTCATGATGTATCACATCAATGTGTTTTTCTCATATACCTACTAAAACAATATCTCATTGGTTTAGATGTCACAAGCGCGACTGCTGAACGTAAGGTGCTGAGTTCGATTCCCGATTCTAGGAATCCCGGGCCGAGTAGCAGTATGGAGCCGGGAATTGTGCCCGGTAGATGGCAATAGGCTCGCCCTCTATTACATGGGACCCAATAACGCAATACACGAAAACTGCTTCCTAATCCTTCGGAGAATACAGGCGTCATGCTATATCCTACTAAAACAAAACAAATTAAGCAGGAAGAATAAACAGTAATTGTGTTTTCAGTAATTTATTAGGATATTTAGAGTAACGTATTTAAATTAAATTGCAGTTTTATCAACTTTAACAATATCTCGTTCTTAGAGTGGAGTAGGTTTTAGCGTCCATGGCCGTATCCATGTTTGCTGACGAGTACGTCCGGGCTGCGGACATGCCTCCGATATTCAGCATTTCCCCCACCTCTGCCGTAGTCGCTCGAAGCATGGTACAATTCCGCGCTGGCTATCGACATGATGGCGGCCACCAGCAGAGCGAATAATGCGAACTAGAAATAAAAACAACAATTTAAAAAGTTAACTAATTGTAGTATATTTTATAGCTATTTTAGGGCCGGTCTGTCTTTATTGTCATGTACCGTTTGACGACACGGTTGGTGCAGTGGTTGAGAGATGGACTGCTGAGCTGCGTGTCGCGGGTTCGATTCCCGCACAGAACAAATATTTGTATGATCTACAGATATTTGTTTCGGGTCTGGGCCTTCGTGTATGTAAATACACACCGTGCCTCGGAAGCACGTAAAGCCGTTGGTCCTGCGCCTGATCTCTCTCCGGTCGTGTCGGATTGCCGTCCCATCGGACTATGAGAGTGAAGGAATAGAGAGTGCAATTGTGTTTGCGCGCACACTTGTGCACTATAATATCTCCTGCGTAGTTGGCTAATCTCCGGTGGTATTGGTCGCCGTGACCGAAATTCGGTCAGGAGGACATTATTGTCATGTAAATAAGCGTTATACGATCGATCCGCAGGTTCCATACTGCTTTCCTTTAGTATAACATCATACAATGTAATACTACATTCATACAAATAAATAATTTGTATTGGATTATCATATTTTTTTATACCATGGACTGGCAAACAAACAACATGATCAAAATTAATAAGGTTTAAGAAGTTTAAATAAACATTTACTTACGAATTTCATATTGACTTGAGTTTGTGAGTTCCTGTAGAACAATATTTGATTTCTTTTATTGCAACTAGTTATATATCTAAATCTGAAGGTCGGATAAACCGGTGCTTTTTTTAATTCTTAAAAATATCTAGACCGTATGTAAATGGTAGAGATAGATGAGTTGATGCACCCACTAAACAGGTTGACGAGGAAATTAAAAGCAAATCCTTCTTGACTAATGTATTTTGCATTTGCAATTTGTATCGTCATCTACTAATAATAAAAGACTAGATTTTAACTAAATTAACTTTCAAAAGTTGTGAAAACGTAAACGACATACGTACATAAAGTCACGCCTTTTTCCCATGGGTGTAGGGAGAAACTACGGAACGCCACGTGCTACGATCCTTATAACTTAAAACCTAACCAAACGTAAACAATATAATATATTAAAGGGTTAAAAATTGTTTCGATGGCTTAAGACTAGATACCT
Source organism: Shargacucullia verbasci (assembly GCA_947562105.1). Taxonomy (NCBI): domain Eukaryota; kingdom Metazoa; phylum Arthropoda; class Insecta; order Lepidoptera; family Noctuidae; genus Shargacucullia; species Shargacucullia verbasci. Next base: position 7,273,493 of record OX387297.1, on the reverse strand, counting down.
ACGAGTATATAGTTTTTGTAACTTAGGTATATCTTCGATTAACAAAACATAACTTAGCATCATGCATGAATTCCGCGAAGGATTAGGCAAAGGTGTTTTATTGTACACCGACATTTCGCCGATGCCGTTATTAAATACCATGGAATAGGGGGGCGAGCCTATTGCTATCTACTGCACAAGGTTCCAGATTCCGTGCTGCTGCTGAGAATTCCCATAACGAAAACCCCAATAACACTTTGCCCGACCCGGGAATCGAACCCAGGACCACTAGACCAATGAGGCAAATTAAACATTACTACAAAATATGAAAACGCGCGGAATGAAAGTAGTTTTTTCATATACTCATATTTTTTTTATATCCAATTGCGTTGCGCTGCCGAGGATGGATCGCACATGTTCAAATAATGTATCATTCTCGTCTAGAAGATTTCTACATCATACGAATCGGGGAACACAGATGCCTGCCAATACATAAAGATGCATATCTCCCAATTTGATTTAAAACCTTTTTACGATTTGACCTCATGACCGCTAGTTAAGCTTTACCCACCATGAAGGCGAGATTAACAGGTAAAATAATGAAAAATCGTTTACCTCAATATAACCCCAACCTTCACTTATCGAACACGAAAGCGTTTATTGGTGTATTACTCATATATTAGTACATCACTCATAATATTCTATGTAAATAAAAATCAATTGCCAAATGTATGACTGAGCATCACTTGAGAACGGCGCGACCAATTTGGTTGTTCTTTTTTGTTGTGTTCGTAATTGTCAGGACAAAGTTTGTATAAAATAAAAATTTTGGAAAGCCCACGGAATAGTCGGAAATTTGTATGGTATTTTTGTATGAAAATTTCAATAAAAACAAAGCTTGAAATAGGCAAATAGGTGCCATAAAGGACGTAGATATCAGATTTTGAATCTCAAGGTCTAAAGGGGAGAATGGTGGTTTAAAGTTTTTATGAAAAATCTTTTTACGCGGCCGGAGCCGTGGACGCATCTAGAAATTGATAAAAAGCAGCAGTTGATGAATAATACGATTGAGTAGAAACATAGATTCCAAGAATATAATATTATTTATATACATTTGCGAACCACAGACGCCTAACTTACATATGTAGCCTCGCGCCTGTATTCCCCGAAGGGTTAGGCAGAGGTGTAATATTATGTATTTCGCCAATGCCGTTATGAAATGCCATGTAATAGTCGGCGAGCTTATTGCCATCAACCGGGCACATTTCCAAACTCTGTGCTACAATTGAGAATTTTCATACAGAAAAATCTAATAACACTTTGCCCGAATCGAATTCAGAACCTCACGCTCAGCAGTCGCACTTGCGATCACTAGACCAATGAGGCAATTTAGACAAGCATTTAAATACACACTAATTAATGCGAAAGTAACTTTGTCGGTCTGTTTGTTACTTCATCATGACTAAACCACTGAACCGATCGTCATGAAATTTTATTACCAGGTAGCCTGGGTCCTGGATAAGGACATAGGCTTATTTTTACTATTGCTACAAAATATTAAGATAATAAATACAAAATGCAGGTAGACGAAGTCGCAGGTAACAGCTAGTTGTTATAATATAAACGAATAGTTGAACTTTTATGTATGTGTGTTATGTATTTTCAGCAGTATTCCGTGAATTTGTTAATGATGTGTGTTGTCCACCAAACCGCATCAGACCAGCCTGGTGGACTAAGGCCTAACCCTTCTCATTAGGAAAAAAGGCCTCGTACACAACATTGAGATAATAATGGCACGGCTTTCTACACAGGCTGATTTACAATATTATATGCATAAAAAATAGAAGAGACGAATCAAGTGTTTATATTGTGATGCAGGGGTCATAATATGAACAATGTTTGAAGATATGACCACTAGACAGCTAGTTATTTTAAACTTCATTGTTGTTTCACGGGTGAATTTAAAATTCACCTTTATTATTTGTGGTTGTGGCTGTACTATCCGTACCTCAGAAATTATTGATTGATGATTTTATTGTGACATTTGGCTGCTAATTTTATTTTTATGACAAAATATAACAAGATGTTTAGTAATGAAATAATTTATTAGATGACTTAATTATACATGTCCTTAATTACATTACGCTTAATTAATTAACACCCATATAGGCCTATCCATGATGATGACCATTTCCGTGATGTCCATATCCGTGGCATCTATGATCGTGTCCATGACCGTGTCCGTAATGGGTTTTGTGACCACATCCGTGGTAATGACTTTCCGCCGCGTCGAGGTCCGGGGCGGGCACACCCTGAACTGACGACAATAGCGCCAAAACGCACAACAGCATAATGAGGTATGCGAACTGAAATCGGAATATAATTTAGTATTTATTTTTATTCACTAATAATTACTCAGTGTTATTTTTTTATCCTTTATCTTTTAGGGAGACTACAGATGGCAGACTTTTTGTGCGATTGAGTTCACGGCGTGTAAAAAGTGGATTTTTCACCAACTCAGACGTGGCGATGCACAACCACCCATTTAAATCGACGGACCTGTAAGAACCAGCACGCCATGAAAGTGCAGAGATTGTATTTTACTACAATTTCTTCTCGTTTCTTCTCAGGGATAGTCCGGTCGTGTCGGATTGCCATCCTATCGGATTATGAGATTAAAGGAATAGAGAGAGCACCTGTGTTTGCGCACACACTTGTGCTCTACATACTTATCTCCTCACATACTTATCTCCTGCGTAGTTGGCTAATCTCCGATGAGATTGGCCGCCATGACCGAAATTCGGTCAGGAGAACATTATAACTAGATACATTAAAAAAAGGACTCACGGTTTTCATTGTAACAGCTTGCGTTCAACAATGTTAATTTTCAAAATGTTGTAAACTTTTATACTTTCTGTCGAGGGCGCGAAACCAAAAACTGTTCCGTGGTTGAAAGGTCAACATTCTTCTTTTGGGACAGTCAAACAGAAAAATACTTGTCAGTACAGACGTATAGGTTATGAAACATAGATGAAGCTTTCTCAGGAAATGATGGATGAATTCCAATAACATATTGTTTTGTTCATATACATAGTTAAACACATATATATCTAACTTAATATCTTGCATGCCCTGTGTGTGTATATTCATGTTCTGGAAAAATAAATGATCTTGTATACATATATATTATAATCAAACTTATTTATTATTAGATCAATTGAATCTAGGATTTAAGCAGTAGTTTATTAATTTTAAATATGTTAAACTATATTTACACACTAATTAGATTAGAAAAGTAAAAAATATAAAAAACATTACGCATCAAAATATTCCTAATTCTATTTAATTTAAACGTGTCAAAAATCAATTATTTATAAATATCTGGTAAACGTGTATACAAATTTCTTTGTTCGACTGTACACAGACCAATCAATGATAATTTTGGTAATAAAATGTACAATTTTACGAACAGGTTTCTCAAGACTGCAATAGTGACGTATCATAATAAATCAGAATTGTGAAATAAGTAGGCATCGAGGATAAAAAAAAAGTAACTATCGTTAAATTATCAAAAGTCACTTTACAATATTTCTTTAGTTTAATTAATTTGATACTTCGAATCCAAAATGGTGTATGTTTATTCGTCGTTTAAAAACTAGTCATAAAGTAAAAGTTCAGTTTTGTAGTTCAAGAGAAGTTGAATAGAGAAAGATCTATTGAGAAACAGAGAACATAGGTATTTTCTTTTGACAGGCCACATCACCTTATTGAAAGGTGAAATTAAACATACAAAGAATAAAAATAGACAAATTTTGTTTAATCTAGAAGCCTCACTAGATAAGTTTAAGACGAGACAAAACAAAATATGCCTATTTTTTAATATATCGGTATTTTAATTTATAAGACCTATCCGGTTAACCGTAAAGAGTTCTAAAATCTTTCTAGGATAGAAATATAGATACTTAATATTTTTATTATATCTAAAAATATTCATATATTAATATTAATTTCTAACAGCTTCGAGAAGGAAGCCAAGAAAAGAATTCGGCTGGGTTGGGCAGCGTTCGGCAAATTACGTCTAATCTTTTTATCGCCCATACCGCAATGTCTGAAAACGAAAGTTTTTAACCAGTGCGTCCTACTCGTCATGACCTATGGTGTTGAAACGTGGACACTCACGGTGCGACTAGTCCACCAATTCAAAGTCGCTCAGCGAGCTATGGAGCGGGCTATGCTCGGAGTCACTCTGAAGGATAAAATCCGGACCGAGATTATCTGACAGAGGACCGGTGTAATCGACATAGCCCATAGGATTAGTGGGCTGAAGTGGCAGTGGGCTGGTCATATAATCCGAAGAACCGATAATCGTTGGGTTAGGCGAGTTCTCGAGTGGAGATCGCGAGTAGGTAAACGTAGTGTAGGGCGCCCACCAGCCAGATGGAGCGATGACTTGCGTAAGGTGGCTGGTAGAAAGTGGATGCAGAGAGCCGAAGACCGGGCTCAGTGGCGCTTAATGGGAGAGGCCTATGTCCAGCAGTGGACGAATATAGGCTGATGAAAAATATTTAATCGGAGTAGTGCTAAGAAAAAAATAATAAATTAACATTAAATTGTGATCAATCAATTAAAAAAGATTGACTAATAGATAGGTAACTGCGTAGTGCACTGGTATATCACTCATTCGTGTCTCTAGTTATTTTCCTTGTCATAAACTGATGCGTAAATCACTGGAAATAATCTTGGAAGGTTAAGATGCCAACACTAATTTACCTAGTGACTTTATTATATCTTATTTTATTTTCTTTAGTTGTTGACTTAATATTTATTGTAATGTCTAAAATAACATATAACAAGAGGAGAGAGAGATAGTAGGTAATATTATAAAAATATTATAATGAGATAAGAAAACAATTAATAGTCATATGAATTACCTTTATTTAGTTCACGTTAAAAATAAAAAGAACACGTTATCAGAAGAAATAAACTGCCTTAAATAGTCATCAACGTCCATATCCATAGCCGTGTCCATGACCATGTCCGTGTCCATGTCCATGATAACCTCGGCCATATCCATGATTGCCATGGCCGCGTCCATGGTAGCTGTAACCCCGTGATTCCGCCGGTAAAATATCATCACCTTCGCTGGGGTCCACGGATTGCGCTGCGTCTGCTGGGCCATGATAAACATCCGGCGCAGCACCCACCATAACTACGATGGCGCAGATCAGCAGAGCGAAGAAAGTTAACTAGAATGGGAAAGAATTCATTAAGTTTGTTGTTTAAGTGTAACTCTAACAGTGGGGATCGGTAAGCGCGTAATATAAATAGGTAGAGTAGGTAATAAACTTTTTAAATGGTTACTGTGAATTCACTTAATTTATAGTTTTGGGTACACCAAATGCTGAAAATAAGGTCATTTTCCTAATCAGAAATAATATAGTCGATGAAAATTATACCTTTGACAAATTTATGATATGAAAATGCAGTATTGTAATATTTATTTATTTGTAAATGCAAAAAAGCAGTGATAGCTTAGTAGTTTAACGCTTGCTTTGTATGTGTGTTGCAAGTACAAACCCGGCCCGCACCTCTGACTTTTCGGACTTATGTGCGGGTCAGATTTTGATTAGGTATCACTTGCGTTAACGGTGAAAGTTTCGGACTATATTTGTAAATTAAAATTTTATTTTTTACAAAAGAGTATTCTTGTTCTTTCTTGTCGGTCTCTTCTCAATAGGACCTACCCCCTTTTAAAACGGTGCACGTTTCGGTTTCGACGGTTTCGACCTTTTAAAATTGTCTGCAAAGGACTAGTTGAAATTTAAAACTGACTTTGACTTTGAAAACATTGGGAGGAAACCTGTACACCTTGATAGTTCACAAACCCGCACCGGGCCAGCCTCGTGGAAGGCCTAACCCGTCTCATTCTGTGAAGAGGCTCTTGTCCAGTAGTGGGACGGAAATGGGCTGAATTTATAATTATCACTACATATTATAAAACAAAGTCCCCTGCCGCGTCAGTTTGTCTGTTCGCGATAAACTCAAAAACTGAACGGTTTTTACCAATAGATAGAGTGATTCATGAGGAAGGTTTAGGTGTAAAATTCATTATGGTTTTGTGTAAATTGGCTGAAATATGACGCTGATTGTTGAAGATGTCGGAAAAAAACATGCCGATTGGGAGCTTTACTAGCGTGCGCCGCCTAAATGCTCGACACAACAGGCCGATACGACACTACGACAGAAAAAAAATGTAGGCGTACATGCTCTGCTACCTGTGCGAAGCTGGGACGGGCCGCTAGTTAATTATAATATAAGAAACACACTAACAACAGTATTTATAAGGTTAAATGAGGCGAAATCTCTAAACGCAGTACTTGGTACATTTTATGATTATGTATGATATTTTCCTGATGTACTTACTGTGTTCATTGTGGCCGTAGTTGCGGAACAATGTTAGATGCGTTTTGCGGGACTCGTTTATATACACATAGGAGATGGATGATGGCATCATACTTATGAGTTTTATATAAATTGTTTTACACAATTACTTATGGGTAGGTATTATAACATTGTCTGTTTAGTGCTATACCGGGAAAATAATAAAAACATGCGAGTAAACTTAAGTGGGCCGGTTGGTATCATATTTCTTATATGTATAATTTTTTTAAATATATTTCATTGTACTATTAATATTAGCCGTGATCGTTCCAATGCAAGGCAAAGCCCTATCCTTCTTGGTTCTAAGATTTCTGCGGCCAATCCTTACTATTGGTGTCGTACAATAGCTTGCACTTTAAGCTTGCGGTTTTGTGACCAACATCAGCGATTTGAGTTTTGGAGCGCAGTACCTACTCATATTTTTTCTCATACGATCTGATAACTAAACATTTTACGTGCAAATATTTGGCAGGATTTGTATACTCCCTTGGGCTGCACATGACATGTCCAAACCACCTCCGACGAGAGACGGTCTTATCCACCTTATCACAGACGAAGCTTCCTAGAATGTGTACGTTGGATGGCGGTCCTCCAGCGAATCGAAAAAGAAGAAACTTTGTTTAGTCAACTTCATAAACTGCTAAGTTTATATTCGTATAATACTACATATTATAAAACAAAGTCCCCTGTCTGTCTGTTCGCGATAAACTCAAAAATTACTGAACGGATTTTCATGCGGTTTTGAGGATTCATAGACAGAGTGATTCATGAAGAAGGAAATAATATTTTTTTTTTCAGTGCACTTGTCTTACTTGTTTCTATTTAATTAATTTATATTAAAGCTGATAAGAAAAATGTATACACTTTGTGTTTATTGTAAGCTCGCACGTATTGCTCGTGACAATGGGTTCTATATTGACATTTTCAAATAAGTATACGAGTAAAAACCCCTAACGAAAATAAATAAATCCAGAGACTAATTGTCACTTATAAAGAGTTTGAAATTGTCATTAATAGCTCCTTAACCACCAAGAAATGAAGCTCACTTACGAGTTGTTATAATTAACAGCCATTCAGACCAGAGTCCACAGATGATGCGGATGCTTTAATATAGGCAGTAATGACGTTACTGAATAACAACTTTTGTCACCCAGTAACTGGTCATAGTAAGGTGGTCAAATAATCCTATCAGTTACTGTCATCGGCCTGGGGTTGACTGGCTTTGATATTCCGACCATCGTCGGTTGGTCGTCAACTTCGCTATAACGTAGCATTGCGGATTTCATTATTTATTAATATTGTTATTTGTTTACTATGTACTGTACATAGCTTTTAGTTGTGAAGAAGGTGTGTCTGTAGAAGGTTTAGTTAATGCTATGTAAACTCAATCGAAACCCAATGGAAAGTCAAAACTCAAAAATGTAACAAATATTATAAATAACTTTTTTTTTAACTTTTCCCCAAACTAGGATTTCTCCTGTGTCGTGGACACAACCAGACCCGAAACAACTTTCTGTAGATAATACAAATATTTGTTCCGTGCGGGGATCGAAACCGCGTCAAGTAGCGCAGAAAGATAATCACTTAGCCACTGCGTCAACCGTGTCGTCAACATGAAATACTGTATTTTAATAAAATATAAGTACCTTTAAAATGTAAGGCTCGTATAAACACGTAACAGAAGGAAAACCAAAAAGGTTTTATTATCCACGCGTATCTTTAACGTATGACCTTCAAAAACTTTATCTTCAAAACATATCATTGTAACATGTACATTATATTTAAATAACTTTTAACATTTTTAAACTTCTACCTTACCCTTTACATGTAAGTTCCATTTAATTTAATTATTATATTTTAGTATTAGGAAGCTAATTAATAATAAAATAAATTATTTAGACCATTACGCCCCAGTGCCTTATTGGTCTAATGATAGCAAACGTGACTGCTGAGCGTGAGGACCTGGATTCGATTCCCGGGTCGCGCAGAGTGTTATTACATTAGGGTATTCTATATTGAAGATGGTAGATGGCAATAAGCTCGCCCTCTTTTACATAGGACTCAATAACGAAATGTGGGTGTACAATGGTACACCTCTGCCTAACCCTTCGGGGAATATAGGCGTGATGCTATGTTATGTTATTATTGGCTCGCTGTTGGGCACCAGGTTATTCTCAGAGTGAGAAGACAACCACAGAATGCGTCTCCTCCCGAATCCCGATGCCGTAATGTGTAAAAAAGTAAAAACCTATTTATTAAAATTGGACTCAAGTGTATTAAGATATAATGAACATTTATAATTATTAGTCTTAGCTAGCTCTTGCCCCATTCCAAAAAAATGTATAAATATGCATTTTAATTTACCGTCCGTTCAAGACTTATCGCCGCGGCATCGGCAGTCTGATCATATATGGAGTGTGACCAGTTCATAATATTTCATTTACCTTATTTTTGGGGAGATTTTTATAGAAATTGATTTTTTGTTTATACCCGCGGAGTTGTTGAGGTCGGAAAAGTACATATTTTAAAAACGTTAAAATAATCCCACGTGAACGTACTACCGAGATAAAAACTATCCTAAGATTTAAACTACGTCATGGTGTATACGTGTAAAAAGGTCTAGACTGCCTCGTTGGTTTAGTGGTCGCAAGCGCGATTGCTGAGCGTGAAGTCCTGGGTTCGATTCCTCGGCCGGGCAGTGTTATTGGGTTTTTCTGTATGGAAATTCTCAGTAGCAGTACGGAGTCTGGAACTGTGCCCGGTAGATGGCAATAGGATTGCCCCCTATTACATGGGACTCAATAACAGCATCGGCGAAATGCGAGTTTACAATAGTACAATTCCTTCGGGGAATATAAGCGTGATTTTATGTTAAAAAAATCGCAAATTACGTAATAAATAGTACCTATTATAATTAGGAGACTGGGATGTAGAATGTACTGGTTTCAGACCGGGCTTCTCGCTAACGTCCTTAGCCGGTGCCTATTAGTACTTAATAGTTAGGAGACTGGGTTAGACAATTGAATTTGGTTTAGACTGGGCTTCTCGCTAACGTACTTAGCCGCCAGATTTAATTTCAGAATCACTACATATCATAAAACAACGCGTCCGTCTGTATGTTCGCGATAAACTCAAAAACTACTGAACGGATTTTCATGCGGTTTTGAGGAAGGTTTAGGGATTCATTACCTTATCACTAAGCAGATTGTATCATCAGAGCAGTGTGCATGTACTGTTGTGATGACATACGTACATCTCGTTTATTTACGGTTGTTCATACAAAACAGTAACCGATAAAGCGTTAAGTCCAGTATTGCTAAAACGTTTTAGCATAGTTTGCTAAAAATCGGATAATAAAATTCTGATTAAATCCAAATTGTACGTTTCGGCTGGCAACTCTGACTGTAAGAGATAATCTTTAATACATTATAACGTCGAACGCATATTCGAAAACATGTTTGTTGCTGAACTTTAAAAGAAGCGGTCGGTCACAAAAGTTTGTTAAATTAACATTATGTCAAACATCTAATGCTATATTGCTGGTTCTGGTATTACGTAACCAGCTATTCGAAATTCGAATTCATGGAGGTTTTATTTAATTGTTTTTCAAAGCGTATGATCTTGATCAAATCTTGATCTATATTTTACTATAAGTAATAAGCATATGGCTCTTTACCAATATAAAAGTTCACCTCAAACGGGTGATTTGTGTTCTAACTTCTATTATATTATGGGTGAAGTTGGGCCTAAGTCATATTGTAATCGTTATTTAACCAATTTCGAAATAAAGAAGATTATTTTTTATTCCGTACAAAGCGTATGATCTATGTATTTTTCGTATACATTTCTTTTAAAAATTACTACGGTCAAAGCGTACTTTTCAATTTATTTTTTACTAGCTTCCGCCCGCGGCTTCGACGCATTGATTACGAACCCGTACATTTTTTCGGGTCACACGTAGCATCCTAAAGCAATTGTGACTGTTGAAAGTTATTGTTCTTTCTCTCGGGAACAGTATGTCCTTTTTTGTACCCCTGACAACGTATATGCAAAATTTCATGATGTTCGGTTCAGTGGTTTGGGCGTGAAAAGGTAACAAACAAACAAACTTACTTTCGCATTTATAATATTAGTTAGGATATAATTGAACAAAAGGTGATTGAGGGACATCAACATTTATTTTTTCAGTTTAGAGATGTTATCTTTTCCTTAAATGTATGTAATATAATTAAGCGTTTGTGGTGAAAAACTCTTTTGTTTGTGTTTATTCGGTCATTAGACTTTACTGGTCAATTTACATGTTTTAAAATATAAGGATTGTGTTATTATAATATCATCATTTAAATGTTTATCAAAACATGACTATAAAAAATTAATGATTTGATGAATGGATAATTGGTCTTCAACGCGAAAGGGGAACCCCCTATTCCGTGTTCTTCATTCATAATGACGATGGATGATTTTTATCAAAATAATACTGGCACGTTAATACGGTGATTGAGGACCTAACTTGTGAAACACCGTCAAAACTTTTTATATGTATTTACGTAAACTTTGCTAAAAAACATGGTCAGTGACGCATTTGTTGGCTTCACTCTTGAACTTGATCTTACTCATAGAACATATTTACATATCTCACAACTGGTTTTCAAGAATATTATGTTCCTCCAACTGATACGTATTTATATGTTAATTTTATACTACGTAAATAACAATACGGAACAGAACGACCCGTTATAGATGGGTAAATAAAAATAAAGGAAAAACAAGGATAAAGGTCATAATAGGTCGTTATTTTTAATCAGTGGTAACTTTGGACATAGAAAAAGACGGGCGTGGTCGCAGTCAGACTTGGGGGTCATATTAACAGTAAAGTGACTTGGGGGGTCATATTGAAGTTGAGCACATTAGACTAAATTTCACAAAAAAATATAATTTAAAAAAACCTAGCTATTATTGATTTCATTGTTGACGTTTTAAGCAGGATAGCAATTTATTTAGTTTTCGTAAATTGTTCATTTTTAGGAGGTTTGCCAATATCATTTGTTATATATCCTTTTTTGGGAGTAGCCTATATCTCCGCCATTCTAGGTATAGTCAGCAAACAAGAAAATAAATTGAAGATTTTTAAAGTTCTATTAATATATCTATAATTATTTTTTGTTGAAATTTATAATTAATATAAAAACTAATCCATTATAAATAATGATAAAATATAATCCGTCCAAATAGAGTAAAACAACTCAGGTAAGATACACGAGAGGAAAAGGAACTTATTTTTTTAATGCATATAATGCAATAGCTAGTAATTAGGTAATTAATAAGGTACAATATACCATTAATTTAACACACCTATTCCTATAATATTATGGTGCTATAACTACAATGTAAATGCGTGTTATGGCTGACACATAATAACTAACACTTTGTTGATCACTAATGCGAATCACTTTAGTAATTAACTCAAAGTAATTACATACATGGCCTCACAATGTGTTATTAGGTTTTTCTGAGTGGAGATTCTCTTACATCATTCGGCTATTCGCAATAATATAATTCTTCTTCTTCTGTCGTGTCCACACGACCTATCACATTGGAATCGTCCATGCCGTGGAAATATTAGTCAGTCGGCAATGGTGTTAGCGAGGCTGACGGTCCAGGGTGCGCTAGACGATCTTAAGTATCGCGTTGATGCTCTTTCCTTGCTTTCCAATAATAAATAATTTAATATCTAATACGGAACGAGTACCACGTGACCTCCAATACAAATACTCTTGAGTTAAGACTGCTTGTCAAACTTTCTAGACTTCTGAGTTTTCATTCTCTCTGATCTAACGACCGTTTTAAGTATTCGTATGACTTAAAAGACCGACTGCTTAACCTGCTCTTTGTGACTCACTCTTCCGTGTCAGTGTGTCGTGTGTCGGGAACTTTTAGAAGACCGCACCGAAGCCCACCACAGTGCCATGCCGAAGGGCACTTCCCGGAGGGGGTTACTGTAAATAGGCCACCTTCTCGTGCACGTCCCGGGGGAGACTGTAGAGAGTTCCTCCTGTTATCCGCGCTGCTGTGCCCGGCGACACGAGACCACACCACGTCGCCGTCTTCTCGGGGGTTGCTAGACGAGAGCGACGACGAGTGTTCTCCACCCCTAAGGCCCCTTGCTAAAATATGTTAGGCGGGGGAACTTGGGTTCTATGCCAACCGCGTTTCGGAGAAACTTAAGCGTTTTCAAAGAATTTATAGGTGTTCACTATATTTTTCCAATAACTGACTAACATTGGAATAGGGACCACTGTGTAGGAACATAAATAAATGATATTTCACCTGAGTTCTATACGACCATCACTATGATGCATGATGTGTTATGACTAGAAAAACAATGGAAAATGTACTGTAGGTATCTTTATATCTTCTTTGAGTGTACTTTGTCACATATGTACTCGTCAGCAGATTGATTTATGATCTGCGGTTGAAACTGTGTGTGGCAATATACAGTGTCGCAATATACATAATATTATGTAAAGGAATTTGTCGTTCATTTACAAATAAAGGCAGGACTGCACGGCTCATAATTAGATAAGAAAACCAATGAACACGCCTGTGGGGAATACTAAAGGGTTAAGCAGATGAATACTGTGTTTACATTTGTTGTATAGCATGTAAAAGGAGACGAGCCTGTTAACGGGAAAAATACCAAACTCCGGGCTCTTACTGAGAATTTACTGACGACCAAAAAAGGCAGTAATAGCAAGAATCTACGATTAATATCTAAAAAAACTCTGTGTATCTTAAATCTTTATGTGAGTACCTAGTATCTACACAAATACGTCAGCGTTCGCGTATTTTTTCTTTTTATTATTGTTGAATCACTGAGAAAAACAGGTATTTGTGATGCTCCTGGCCTGTTGATCTTAGCAACTTATCACGCCTACGCAAATGTTGAGATCTTGAGATTAATAAGCTGCGATGCAAAAGTTAAGGTACGCTTAAAAGGGAACCAAAATGAGGCATTTTCTAGGCAATCGTACTTCATCTTCAGTGGTCAAATCGAGTCGGCATGAGCGACATACGGCTGAATATCAGTATTTTACACGGAGCGTCTGCCACCTGACCTCCGCCACCCAATTACTGGCAGGCGCTGATACTCTTAGGTTAGACTGGTTGTCAGACTTTTTGGGCTGTTGATACATTAGTATCACACAGTCATAGATTTTTGTATGACACCCGGGACCGGCAGTTCTAAACGTGCTTTCCGAGGCACAGGGTGGTCTCGATATGTGAAAAATTATCATCCATCCAAGGACAGACCGCGGCATGCGCTACTTAACCTCACAGATCGACGGATCTGCGCGGTAACTACGAGCCCCTCATGAGTGTGATACATATATTAGCCCATAATATGCGTTTTTTTATTCAAGTTTTGTTTATGATTTGAGTTTCATGTAAGACTAATTATTTTGTTAGGAGAGCGGACCACGCCCGCGTCATTTAAATTATGATGTTGATATGGGTTTTGTAGCTCGAACTTGGTTTAAAAGAGTCAACAACTTAATATTTGCTTTTACGATAAGTACTTACATAGGCTGTTAGCGACCGTGACTTGATTTTTATTGGAAACTAGCTTTTGCCCGCGACTTCGTACGCGTGGAATTTAGAATCTGATATTTTCCTGCGGTAAAATGGATCCAATATTTTAAGTTAGACGTCTAGCAATACATCGGTGAAAACTGCATTCAATTCCATGCAGTGTTTTATGTGTGATGCGTGTACAAACATACATACAGAAAGACAAAAATTCTAAAAACTGTTGTTTTGGCTTCTGTTTCTCTAATAAAGACCCCCCCATATTAGATTTTCTCCAATATCTATAATGTACAGATATCGACCTGTTATAATTTTATTATATGTATAGATTAGCAATAAGTATTTGTTTACTTGTGCTTGTAAGCTGTCTATAATATTAAAAGTCATTGGTGGGGTTTTCCTAATGTGTCCATTGCATATATGCATAATATGGAAATAATGATTTCGTAATTGCAGAGTAGATACAGTTCCGTAAGTTTACCTTACATTAATGTTTATGATAACCGATTATTGACGGCACGGTTGGCGCAGTGGTTGAGAGATCGACTGCTGAGCAACGTGTCGCGGGTTCGATTCCCGCACGGAACAAATATTTGTACGATCTACAGATATTTGTTTCGGGTCTGGGTGTTTGTGTATGTGAATACACACCGTGCCTCGGAAAGCACGTAAAGCCGTTGGTCCTGCGCCTGATCTCTCTCCGGTCGTGTCGGATTGCCGTCCCATCGGACTATGAGAGTGAAGGAACAGAGAGAGCACCTGTGTTTGCGCACACATTTGTGCTCTATAATATCTCCTGCGTAGTTGGCTATTCTCCGGTGAGATTGGCCGCCCTGACCGAAATCGGTCAGGAGGACATTATTATTATTGTTACAATTACGTATAATTCTTAAGCGATATTTACACTGTATCACTTTTGATGGACATCCAAAGACAATCACCTATCTTTAAATATTCCATGCGCACTGTCACTGTTCCCGAGGTTCACTGGCGGATGTGAATAGTGAATGTGACTGAAATGAACGGTCCGTTAGTTTAAAACCATTGCTCCTTAACTCTGAATGAATCATTGGATCATCAATCATTGGGGAAAGATTCATCAACTTTCATGAAAAGTTAGGTAGGTAGGTAGGTAGGTAGGACAATATGTTGGATAAAATAAAAATAAATTTTTTATGTAATCCCCGACACAAAAAAAAACTCTAAAAAGTAAAAAAAAAAAAACATTTCTCTCTCGGCCTTTTAACTTCATTAAAAGAACCTATTAATATTCTTAAGATGTGCGTCGCCGCGTCGGGGGACCGTTAAGTAAATTAATTCTTTTTATTTGTATTCTGGTTTTATTTTATTTACTTAACGGTCCCCCGACGCGGCGACGCTCTTCTTATACCCTGACCTGTGCACAGTGCACACGGACTTTCCCAGCTAAAATGTACCTTATTTTGGTTGAGAAGTCAATCACATGAGAGCAAAACATCCATTCTCTCAAAATTAGAAGCTTCCTCCATCTATAATTTTTTCTACAACGGCATAACACAATATATGAAGATAAATCTCTGTGTCTCATTAAGGGTGAATTTAATAAAATAAGACTGGACTATAGGAGTCCAGTCTACTCCAGTCTACATGGGACTTAATTACGGCATCGGCAAAATGTGGATGTACAAAAGTACACCTCTGCCCAGCCCTTCGGGGAATAAGAAGAGAATAAAACTATAATCTTTAACGCTCAGTTAATTTTAATATTGTTGTCATTGTAAATCGAATATACAGCTGGATATGTTTTCATTCAATTGTTCCTTAACATCGCCCATGTTACGAGGTTACACTGATGATATAATTATGTACACTATCGTCAACGGATTCTATCTTCAAACATTCATTTACTGCACTTCAACTTTGTGTGATTAATGGAGCAAATAACACAGTTTTTATCATTATAACATAATTATATTTGAACTTTAATGTTAAACATTTTACATCACAGATGTCAATACCGACAAAAAAATAATATTACTTTGCACTAGGCATTAGGATGTTAACGTCCCCAGCCGCCTCCGTAGCCACCCCCGTAGCCGAAGCCGAATCCCCCGCCGCCGCCGAAGCCACCTCCCTGGCCGCCGCCGAAGCCACCTCCCTGGCCGCCGCCGAAGCCACCTCCCTGGCCGCCCCCGTAGCCACCCCCGTAACCACCACCGTAGCCACCTCCGTGGCCGTAGCCACCGCCAAGGCCACCACCGTGGCCGTAGCCACCTCCAAGGCCACCACCGTGGCCGTAGCCACCTCCAAGGCCACCCCCGTAGCCACCTCCGTAGCCACCTCCATGGTGCCCGTGGCCGTAGTGTTTATATTTTCGCCAGTGCGTCTCCTCGGGTTGCAGCGTCTCCTCATCAGCCGCAACTGACACCGGCGCCGCTGCTACGCTGGCCACCTCCACAGGGATGGCCCACGCGTAAGCCACACATGCGCATACCAGCATGCCAGTGCACAAGATCTGAAATAAAAAAGGATCATAATTTGTAGATGAAAAACTATTGGCATGAAGTGTTCCGGATTTGTAACCCCTATTTCGAAAAAGGGGTGTTAATGTTAAACAAATAAATTATTCTATGATAGATATATTAAGTATCAAAACCACGGATTTTATAGACGATCGATGATACGATTTCCCATATAAAGAAAGGCAAAATATATAAGAAGGGATTTTATTGTTTGTTAAGGCATCGTTTTTACTTACAGTCTTCATGGTAACGTATTCTGTGAAGCAATGTTGGTGGTGCACGCTAGTGGAGAACTATTTATACACGCGCGGCGGTGGCTCCTCTGACTAAGCGCAGGTAAATAACCGCCACTACGCCCATGTAATTAAGATGCAAATCTTAAAAATCTGATATAATGTTCACTCGACCACATTTTTTGCAAATAATATAGTTATCAATAATATACTTCCGTGTATCTCATTGTTGAAATGAATGATTCATCACATGAATTTGAAGAGAACTGAAGAGAGCTGTAGCAAATTGGGTTTGTATAGCAGGATGTACGCATTATTAACATAGTTTAGTATGCATTGTTTGTTTTATTTTGTCATAGACGTAATAGTTTATTTAAAAAGTAGTTCAGGCTCAAAGGAAATACTTGAGGCTTTCGAACGTGAAGCTGACCCTAACCTTGATGGGTAAGGACAAAAAATAAGTGATTAATGTCCTTATGTCACGTATGACAAATGATTGAAGATACCATGGAAAGACATTAGATGTATGACTGTAATAATGCTCAGTAATATTCATTGTTCTAACACATGTAATATTATTTTGGCCCAAACGACGATATAAAATTAACTTGCTTATTTTAGCCTAAAAAACGTTGTTTTTAAATTGATTTTATATTAATTTGTTAGATTAGATTCGTGACTGATGTTAGGTATAAATGTTTTCTAACAAAACTAAAAGTTTGACTGCATCAGTTGTTAAAAGTTGACCTATTCAGTTTATGGTTATTGGATTTTTATTTCTTTTAATTAATCTTAATAAGGTTAGGTTTTTATTAAATTCATTTTAATACCTTTGGTCTAGTGGTCGTAAGCGCGACTGCTAAGCGTTTTCGTTAATTAAGTAATTATAACTAAGTAAAACAAAGCTGTATACAAATAAACGATAAAATATTCTACTGAAGTTAATCCATATTTAGATACCTACGCAGTTTAGTTAAATCTGCCTACAAGAATGAAATGATGGAAATCAATTATATCATTTAAAGTAACCGATTAGACACAGCCTCTTCAAAAATAGAGGTGTTGCCTGTATTTTACCGGCACTGTTGACGCAATACTTGATCGACTGCGCTACGTGTCACAGTTTCGATTCCCGCACGTAACAGATTTTTTTTTATGACATAAAGATTTTTATTTGTGTATATGAATATTTGTTTTTATAAACCTACTTACAATAAAGAAATAATTAATTGCAAGAGAGTAGTTTTAAAAAAAGAAACCACTCGCTTACAAACGGAAACAGCCAGTCCTTTTCAATCCCTGACTTGAAGCCGTAGCATGAAATTTTCACGAATTTTCTCAATCATATTCATCATCATCATCCATAGCCCGACTTCGCCCAGTGCTGAGATAAGCCTCTCTTTAAAAGTGCCAGTTTCTACGCTCCTGCGCCAGTCTCATCCAAGAACTGGGAAAAGGAATGTCGGACGTCCCGCGGCGAGATTGGCGGACGATATTGTTGCCATCGGGGGTCGAACATGAATGAGACAATCATATTAAATGTAAAATAAATCAAAATTTGATATTTGTTCACCGAGAATAATTAATGTAAGTGAGATAGGTCTTTTCTTTTATGAATTTTTCTCTCTAATTTCTTTTAATTCTTCTAGCCAGGGTTCTGGTAAGTTATTAAAGTACGTACAAGTTATATTGTCGTTAATCAGAGCTTTATCAGTTACTGTTAAGGTTTACCATACACGGAAGAGCTTAAAGTTAGGGGAACTTTCATACTAAGTATTCTTCGCCCTGCACTCCTTTTGTGCCACTTCACAAATATATTTATGTTAAGGCCTTCATGATATTTTTACGTATAAAATATATATTTACTGACAGATAATATACACGTTTATGTGAGTCACGTATAAATTGTCCACAACTAAAAAACACCAGCCAAGTTTATGTGTTCACGGTAAAGTAGGGGTCCGTAGGTACTTATCAATAATTCGTCAAAATGAATTATCTTTACATATAATAAAATTATAACAGGCCGATATCTGTACATTATAGATATTGGATAAAAATTAATATGTGGTCTTTATTAGAGCAACAGAAGCCAAAACAATGTCTGTCTGTATGTTTGTACACGCATCACGCAAACTACTGCATGGAATTGAACGCAGTTTTCACCGATGTATTGATAGAGGTCTAACTCAAAATATAGGCTCCATTTTACCGCAGGAAAATATCAGATTCTATATTCCACGCGTACGAAGTCGTGGGCAAAAGCTAGTAGTATAAAATTCTTCGTATATTATGTCTTCTTTTTATTTGTAGCTTTTATTTTATTGGATTTATTAATGCTTTTAATAATGTCGTTGCTATTTGGAAGAGGTCTATGTCCAGCAGTGGACTGCGAGCAGCTGTAGCGTGGTGATTGAACAGATAAAGGCAGCGGACTTCATTTCAATTGTGTGTATCTATAGTCCGCCAACCCGTACCAGGCTAGCATAGTCGACTAAGGACTAACACTATTCACTCTGAGAAGAGGACCGTGCCTTGCAGTACGAGAGTGATGGGTAGATTTAAACTATACGGTATTTTGATTTACTACGGCACCCTAAAAAGTAAAATATTCTCACGTTGACATGTTGTACGCTCTTGAGGGGACAATATATTTCTTATTCAGCCGTCTCAGTGAAGTATGTTCAGTATGGCTAGATACATGATGTACATATCTGGTTACTGACCACAGTATTCTGAACATCCGTATGTGTACAACGATTTTTATGACACGAGTTTTTTTCGAAAGATTTGCTACATGTTTTGGGGCTAGAGATAGAGTACCTATCTTGTGATGATCTTATGGTATGGTGGCACGCGGGCATTTTAATCATATGTTACGCTCAAAGACCGAAAACGTTCATTGCGATAAAAAAAACAGCTCACAACGCGTTGTGGTCACTGTAAAACATCCACATCGAAAAATTCGTGTTATGGCTCTTATTATTCAATAAATTATATTGAATTGATTGATTGCCTCATTGGTCTAATGGTCGCGAGCGCGACTGCTGAACGTGAGGTCCTGGGTTCGATTCCCAGGTCGGGCAGTGGTATTGGGTTTTTCTGTATGGAAGTTCTCATTAGCAGCAGAGAGTCTGGAACAGTGCCCGGTAGATGGCAATAGGCTCGCCCCCTATTACATGGGACTTAATAACGGCATCGGCGAAATGTGGGTGTACAATAGTACACCTCTGCCTAATCCTTCGGGGAATACAGGCGTGATGCTATGTTAAATGTTATATTGAATAAAAATTATTAATCATTGGTCAACTAATGCTTTGAACGCGTCATGGGTTTTCTTCATTGCCGCAACGCGTCTTGGGCGTTTTTATAAGAGCCATAGCACTAATTTCGCGATGTGGTTGTTTTACAGCGACCACAACTCGTTGTGAAATGTTTTTTCGCTCAATGAGCGTTTTCGGTCCTTGAGCGTACCATCAGGCGGGCCGTATACTAGTTTGCCACGTCATCAGTGGTATAAAAAATATTTAAATGTTATGCTTAACATGACTACATATTATAATATAACATCACGCCTGTGTTAATTGTAAGGTTAGGCAGAGGTATACACTCATTTCACTGACGCTGTTTTTAAGTCAAATGAAATAGGGGTGAGCCTATTGCCATCCATAGTGCACAATTTAAAACGTCGTCGGGCTACTACTGAAAAATTTGTAAATCCCAATAGTACTTTGCCCGAGCTGGTAATCGAACCCACGATCGCATGCTTAGTAGCCGTGTATGCGATTATTAGGCCGAGCTCAATGAGTCAATGGGATAGTATCTACGAGACTGTAAAAATTTTAAACTTGTATATGTATGGTATGTACCTATATGTATAATTTTCTTTGACTGTTTTTTCGTTGAACTCCTCAACATGTTTCATAAGACATGTGGTTAAAAAGTTAAATTGCATTATGTTACCTCCACATACAAGTATCAAGTTCATAATTATAAATAGCTGCTATCAATCGAGGTGAACCAGAGTTATTCGAAAAAATATAACCTATACATAAATTGTAATTTGCAAGTGATACCAACGTACTTATCGACAGCAGTCATGCTATATTCGTTTTTGCTCTTATTCGACTCGTCAAAGTAAATCTTAGAGCATCAAAAAATGTATCTTTTTAATTCTTCTTCTCCGAGTCGGCACAAACTTTCGCACGGGAATCGCTCAAGTCGTAATGGAAAGATTAGCCAGTCAGCTATATTGGTACGGAGCCTGACTGCTCAGGGTGTGTCAGAAGATCTCAAGGTTCGTCACTCTTTCTCAGAGCATCCTATTTATTGAATTGTGTGTTAGGTACGTAGTACCTATTGTAGATATGTATCTTCTACGAAAATTGGGTATTTAAAGAATCGTAATCGCCATATAATGCTCTCGTATTATTTTATTATTCGTGCGTTTTCATATCTATTTAAAGTCAACATAAACATAACAGCATCATGCCTGCATTCACTGAAGGGTTAAGCAGAGGTGTACTATTGTACACCCACATTTCGAGCGTAATGCTACTAGGCACAAATCCAAACTTCGTACGTAACTACTGAGAATTTAAATCAGAAATCGAAACACTTTGTTCGGCCCGGAGATTGGATCCACACGTTCAACAGATCAATTAGGCAGATTAAGTTCACTGTTGCAACAATATTGATGTTATCGTTAAATCGATTTGTAAACAGTGAAGATGAGTATTTTGTATGGTTAATTTTGTATTTGATATATTAAACAAAGTTTGACAGTCGTTTATCGTGGTCAGTACTTTCATCTGAATATTAGATTCAATTTAGAATCCTATCTTAGAAAATGAGGAGGGAACTATGTAATAATTACTTCTGTTTAGCTTCAGGATGTTCGATCTACGGGGATGGCCCATTAAACAAAGGCCTTGCGTTATACTTAAGTATCATGATGCACATAATTAATGCTCCGCTACTCTTGTCGATTAGACAAGTAATACCTACGTATTAAAGAAATGACACGATGCCACGCCCTAAATTGTGATGAGTCGGACATAATGTTCTTGGAAAATACATCATTTGTGGGATTTTATGAGTGGGAAAATCTTTAATTATTATTTTGATCTAAGGAGAATCAATTAACAATACGTCTGAAAATCATTAATTACTATGTTGGATGTTTGTGCGTCGGTGAATAAAATTTATTAAATACTAGCTGAGCCCGCGACTTCGTTCGCGTGGATGTCGGAACTTAACAATGTATTTTTTAGTGAGACCAAATGCACTTAACCCTATCTTTTTCTAAAATAAATGATTTATTCTAAAATAAAAGTAGCCTAAGTTACTCCTTATTACATCAGCTACCTGCCAATAAAAGTCCCGTCAAAATCGGTCCAGCCATTTCAGAGATTAGCCTATACAAACAGACAGACAGACAAAAATTGTAAAAAATGATATTTTGGTGTATGTACCGTATATATATTCATATGCACGTAGTAAAAAACGGTTATTTCAATATTATAAACAGACACTCCAATTTTATTTATATGTATAGATGTATAGATAATATGTTATTGGTTTAATTGACTACGAATCTATAGTGTCTTCAAGGGCGAATAGCTCATCTTCAAGATTAGTTTTGTCCATGACATCGATAGTCCTATATTAGACTTGCTGAACGAACATTACATATTCTTAGGGTAATTTAGGCTTTATGAATCTAGTTTCCTCGACGGAGACCAATCTTCTTGTATTAATATGCTGAATTATTAGAAAAAAAGGTAGGTTAATAACTTTGTGCGTAGATATCTATTTGGCATATGGCAAACCGTTTGTTGATGGATCGATAATTGTTCAAATTACAATCGTAATTGGAATCGAATAAATAACAACAGAATACCTACTTTGCTTTATTCCAACTGTCGAGCGGTGTGATTTTTGACGAATGCTGCGCAATATCAATTGTTTAACTGTCAAAAATTGAATCGATTATGATCCGATCATGTATCGTTATTAGCCCGCAAGTCTATGGTTTGAGTAACGTATCCTCTCTAATATGTCAGTTAAAAAACTTGGGGAAAACTTTGTGCAGGAGGCGGAATACGAATCTGTTGTGGTGCAACTTGGAGAAGCCTTAAGTCTATACTTAAATCTATAAATGATGATGAGTACACTGCTTTGATTGACAACCGGACTTAATAGTGCATTGCAGAGGGCTGACATCACGTATGACTTGCGTCTTCACAGATTCGGCGCCATTTGCCGGTCACTGAGAACACTTTTTACAAATTTAATTGACAAGCGATTATTGCTCTAAGGTGTCATTGCAAAATGAATCATCCCAAAATGTTCATATCAATATATTTTTCTGTAGCACCTTGATTAAGCTCGATCATCGATAATTATTATCAATTATAATTTTCGTTCTCGAATAGCGTTTTGATAGACATGTGAAATTATAGTTCGTTGACCTAACAATTTACGAATAAAAAATACTGTATTTTTTTTCTAGTGATAGCGTGATTATATTAAGCGGCATATTTGTATAATCTCAAAAGACAGGATGGACCAATGCAGGTAAATATATTTTTGACTGGATTACCTTCGACATTAATTTTATACAGTACATCCCCATACATAGTCTCAAGACTTATCAATAACACGAAGCCGAAAATGGAAAGATGTCGCAATGGAAAGATATACAGGGTGATTGGTTATTCTATCTCTATCTATTCTTTTTATATGCAATAAATGAACCGCCCCTTTAAATTAGTCGGGATTCAATAGTTGTCGAAAAACACAGAAAAAAGAAAAGAAAAAAGAACACAGAAAAAAGTTTGTAAACCTTAAAATATTTATGACCAGGGAAATAATGAAACACAAATAATGCACTATAGAAATTACGTTTTGAAATCATAGCAGACGACGCGATCATTTTTCTCGACACATGCTGTATTAATTTTTTCATCCCTATTTCTTTTAATTTTTAAATCCATATCAATGCTTTTTGTCTCAGAATTACAAATTGGTGGGTCAGTATTTACAGTACCTGTGTTTGTACCGAATTCTGAAGATGAGGATAAGATTTTAATTAATGGACTTCGTCTTACAATGGTTGCTCCTTCATAATCATCATTTTTGTTAAGATTTATTATTCTTTTCAATGCCTCTGAGTCAGATGAAATGTCTAATGTACTTTCATTGCTTATTGATGTAACTTCGGTTGTTGATGACAATGCTTTTAATGATGCTGCTGTTGATAATGTTGCTGTTGATGATGTTGGTGTTGATGACGTTGCTGCTAATGATGTTGCTGTTGAAGCTGTTGCAGGTGTATCAGTTATATTTTTATCGGAGTTTTGTGTCAATTCAGGCACTGCCGTGGATTCAGTTGCAGTTGTTGATAATATCTCACTATCAGCTGTAAACTTTGTTTCATCTGGTAAAAGAGATGTTAAAGTCGACAATGTTATTGGTTCAATTACTTCAGTCAAAAATGTGTTCTGTAAAAATTCACCTTTAATTTTTAACGGGTACGGTGTTAATGTCTTTGACGTTGAAGTTCTTGTTGGGGCTTGTCTTGCCATCGCATCGTGTTTAATCGCACCCTCAATTTGCTCGACTTGCTCACTTTTCTCAGATGGACGTCTCAGATGCCTGTTATATGGTTTATTTTCATATCCACATTCTATTCTATCACCACGTGATCGGCACCCACCACCAATGTCAACGAATATATCATCTTTTAACATACCTTTATTTTTATCATAGCCACAGAGAGTCCTGCCATTTACATGTTTACATTTATTTAGATCAAATTCGTAGCCTTCATATTGAATTCTAGTTTCTTCTAGAGATATGTCTCTCCGTAAATTGGGTATTATAATTTCATCGGATAGATAGCTGTCAGATGATTCAAATATTAGAGGATCATAAAGGGCATTACCAATTTTTGGAGCGGAATCAACTAATACTATCATTTTAAAAAATATCCAGGGTATCTGCAATTTAATTAATAGTGTTTATTGCATGATTTCTACAGCGTAATCGGAGAAGTCAGTAAAGTAATAGTAGCGTGTTATTTCAGACACAGATAAAATCAGATGGCAGACTATTTTGCCAAAAATTTAAAAATATTATTAGATTCTTTGGAAAAATACGGACTGCATAAGAACAGAAATCAAGCAAAAATTACAAAATATACAAAACATATTTATAAAGAAAGTGTCCAGCGTCCTATGCACGCATTACAACTGTAGCTGTATGACTTTAGTTATCTCTTGCGATAACGATGACGGATCATCGTGAAGAAAGAACTCTGAGGGTTTCATAAAGATCTAGATGCCTGTGTACTCCGCTAACCCGAACGGAGCCGCTTGTGGTTTAATCCCTAAAAACTTTCTTGAGAAGACGGCTGTATCCAGCAGTAGATCAATAATGTGTTACATTATTGTAGGTACCTAAACAACTGACGAGATATACACAAATTTCTACCTTACCAGTAATGGTATTGACATGGTATGTACATAAATACGAGAATACGTTTATTGATTAGATGTGTTTCATTTGATTTTATGTTCTTAATCTTAAAACCTTATTTTCAACTTCAGGTACAGTCCGCAATGAAGTATTTTCCCATTTGTGCAATAAAGTACATTTAGGAGAGTTTTGCCATTTTTTTAATAAGTTTTGGTCCTAGCAAACACATTAACGGAACTTTTCAAAGTCAAATTATATGAGATAAGTATCGTCGTTATGCAACTGATTCCAAGCGTAGATTTGAGGTAGGATGAAGTAGATTTGAGGTAGTATCTGCTTAAACGTGCATCTGTTTTGCATAAGTTTAAAATGTATGGCTTCTTAATACACTCACATACACTCACTCTACATACTCGAAGCAACTATCTGTAGATCATAAAAATACTTTTTTTATTTGGGTATCGATATATTGATATCGAGTATAGCGGAGAAAGCTAATCTTTTAGCCATTGCGCCGTGCCGACAATTTGTGGTATGTATGTTCGTTTTTTTAATTTAGAGTTATTTTGAACTTCTAGGATAGTTACTTACTTTTTCCAGTATCTACATTGAAGTATTCAAGGAATTTATGACGAAACCATAGACTTAGAATTTCCCTTACGAAACTTTAGTCGGGTCGTCTTCAAGGTCACTACCGCAGTCTTAGAGCAGCATATAATATATGCTCTGAGACCGCAGCCCCTGATAATATAACCTTGTTTTTTTATGATTTTGTCCGTTTCCGAACGTTGGATTTCAAGTTAAATAATCTGTCAATAGGTAAAATGACACAATATTTGGTTCACAAGTGAAAATGGAAATAGCTCAATAAAAACGGCGATAATGTTGTTTAAGTAACGCAATGTGAATAAGCAGATAACAATTAATAAAAAATTAAATAACTAAATCAAGATGACAAAAAATAGTTACTTCTAGTCTTTGCAAACGGTCCCTATGTCTCGTCACCAGAACAATGTTTGAAAATCATAATATGTCTGCAAATGTAAATAAGATGAAATGTGCATCCGCCGTAAGAAACGTGAGTAACACACATTTATTTATTTTCATTAAAATTATATTACCCATGCGGTTTAAAGTATTATTTTATTTTTATATTTAAATTACGCATAGAAATGTTAATGTGGTTCTTTTCCGTTAATATTCATTACCTCCAGGAAATCAGAAGACACAAATTCCAAATAAAAAGAAAAAGCATAGTTGTAAACGCAGGTGCCGACGGTGGATTTTTAGAAAAATTAAAAGGTGCTGCAAAAAACTAATCTTGGGAGACCCAGATCCCAAACTAGCAGACTATGAGTTGTTTGGTATGAACCTAGGAAGTGTTCGAGATAAATTAACAGGACATAAAAGTCAAAAATCTTTGCAGAAGAAAAACTTAAAGACTACTCCAATAGAAAACAAAATAAAACTATCTAAAATGAATACTAAAGATATGGAACAGATAAGGGGGATGGATGTTACTGATTTGAAGAAAAAATATTCAATAACAGGATCAAAACTGAAAATTTTAGGAGGAATGGTTGCAGATTATAAAGAGGGGCAGTTGTCTTTAGCAGAGGTGCCTGGTAGATTTACTAAGAAAAAGAAATTGAATAAAGATCGATTAAATCAAATGTTAAAAGATTATGATACGGCAAAGAAAAAAAAGGATCTTGAAGAAGTCCAAAAGAATGCGGATGATTTAAAAAAGAAATTGGTTAAGTCTAGGTCTAAAAGACTGATATTAGACAAAATGATGGAAGATTTGAATACAGGAAAAGTTTCAAATGTTGATATTTTAAAAAATAAGTTAGATCCAAAGAAAATGAATAAGGAACAAATCAATAAATTGCTTGCGCAGTACATCGCTGGGCAAAAATTGAACAGAGGCATTTCTTTTCTTATATCAAAAACTAAATTTAGCTTTTTTCAATCCAAATTTAGGCTACAGGACTTATTTGAAGACCTCAAAGGAATACGTTTATCAGAGATACTGAGTACGATGAAAAGATGAATCACTGGAAGTCGTAGATATAATTTATTATGTGCTGGTTACATATACATTATAATTAATTGTAATTAAACCTTTGTATATTGATATCTATTTGATATTATTGATATCTAGTTATGTAGCGTAATATTTAGCAGAGGTGGATACTATGTGAATCAAGAAATCAATACGTTTGAAATTATGCTCATTCGATACTCCGTGGTTTTGTAGATAATGATAAAATCTTATTAAATTATATTTAACAGCCTGTTGAATTTTATTGCTATAATTTGCTTCCAAAAATGAACGGGCTCGATAAACTAAGAGCCAGCTTTCTCGCATCAATTACCTAGCTACTCGTCACCGAAATGTTATGTTCAAGCGAGCTTAGTTCAATCTAGCTGACTGCTTTCTTCATCCAAAAGTTCAAAAATTATTCTATAAGTTATAATAATATTCCATAGAGGTATATTATGATATGATTTTATGCCTTTTTTGGCCTCATTGTCACCCACCGTAGCTTATTTAAGCGAGGTACCTACAGGGGGCTACAATTTCGACACGTTTTTAAACTATCACATTTTTTAAAGCCCCACTTTTTACGTGTGATTTATTTTGTACAAAATATAATTATAATCATAATATTGAATGTGGGTGAAATTTCGTAATATTTTGTTGACAGGTCCTAAGAAAGCACCGAGAGAAATTGAATTCTTCTAGCATGGAAAATTTGTCCAGTGATGAGAACGTTTCCACTCCCAACGAAATTAAAAGTGGTATAGTGCTAAAGAAAGTATACAATGTGGAAAAAGTAGAACTGGACGCTCCTAGCTATACTAAAAAAGTAAAACCAAAACAATCAAAAATTTTAGACAAGAAATACCAAAAGAAATCTGATAGCGCACAAAAAAGAGAGCGAGAGAAAGCAAAACAAATACAATTAAAGAAAAATCAAGATAAAATACGAAAAAGGAATCGTGAGAAATCAATTGTTTTGCAAAACAGAAGTCAAGATAAACTTATTAAAGCACAGAGAAGAGGTTCGGAAAAATCTCTTAACAAATCTCTTAATGAAATTAAGCAAAGTCAAGAAAAAAATAAAAGTTCATCTGATCATAAAAAATCTATAGAAAACCGGCTTAGTACCAAAATTTGGCAAATAATGAGCCGCGATTTATTTCTTTTAGATAATGAAAACTACAACAGTAAAATTCAGGCAACAGATTCTGAAACAAAAAAATATATCATATCTGTAATTAGGAAATATAATACTAGAGAGATAAAAAACCTCAACCGACCACGAGAGACACAAACTAGTAGGCAAAGTCTAACTTTAAGTAGCGGTAGTAGAAAGATGGCCATCAAACGCAGAGTAAGAAAACAGCTTTGGCATTTGGCCAAGATTGCTATTAAAAAAAACGAACATTGGCGCACATTTCTAGCTGACAACAATATTGTGATAGAAAACATTAACATTGATAAATTTGACCTAAGTCTTATAGATTTGAATAAGCTGGGTATCGAAAACAAATTACTTAAACGTTCAATAGTATGGTTATTTAAATAAAACCAGCCAACTTTATTATTATTAATGCACAGTATTATTAATAAAAAATGCATCAATTTTATTTGTGTTATTCTTTATTTGTTATACCTTTAAAGTGCCAGAGTTACGCTCAGAGTTGCTTGCTCTACTGAAACAACAGATCCAGATCAATACTTATTATAATATATGTATTACTGCGATTGCAAAATAGAACAAAATTATCTAACAATTCGGGATAACCCTCGAGCTAAATATTACCGCTTGCGACTTCTTTAGTCATAGACTATAGCGTCTACCGTTTTACACGGATGAAAAATCCGTGTTATGAAAATATAAAATATGACAATCACAGGTCAATAATGGTGATACCATAGATTTATTAGTGTAAGCGAAATTCTAAGTCTATGGGTGATACACAACCATCGTTTACAACCCGTTTTAGAATGAGTTTTAGAAAACGTAATGTGTCATAATGACACAAAATTTGATTAACTTCTCCGACAAACATGAAAACAAAATTAATAAAATGAGTGATAAGTGTGCATCTATTTGGAATGAAATATGGACAGATATCATCAAAAAATTTAATTTGATAAGATCAAAATGAATACACAAGACATTGAAATAAGCATTAAACCAACTCATTGTCATTATACCTGACAAATTACACATGGTTCTATTACAAATTATAAGGAAAATATTAATATGACTTCAATTATTAATACGATGACATGTTCAAGTCCGGAAAAGGTAACTGTGATAGAATTTTAAACATTCAGTTATGAAATATTTCCTCCGATTGTAAAAAAATATTTTATTAATCTGTTCTTTTATGAACATTCATTTACTCCAGGAAAACCGAAGAAGAAAGTAGTAAAACAAAAAAAAAAGTTTGGTTTCAATCGTTGGTTTAAAGGAATATTTAAGAAGGGACCGGTTGCAGAACCAATTCAAACCAGGGAAGCAAAACCAATAATAAAAAAACAATCTATTTCAACTATCTTCAAAAATAAAATTAGAAAATCTAAGTTGAATGTTAAAGATATAGAGTTGATTGAAGGTCTTGATGCAAATGATTTAAAAAGAAGATTTTCAGTATCTGGCTCTAAAGCTAGAGTTCTAGAAGGAATGGTTGCTGATTATAAACGAGGAAGGCTATCGCTACCTGGTTTATCTCACAAATCAAAATTTGATGAAAAGAAACTTGATAAGGCTCGATTAAACAGAATGATTAAAGAGTACGATGTAGGAAAAAGAAATAACGACCTTGAAGAAGCTCGAAAGAACGCAAAGGAATTAAAGAAGAAATTTTCTATGACTCCATCTCAGGGATACAAACTAGACAAAGTTATTGAGGATTTAAATAAAGGAAATGGTTCGAAGCTACACTTGGCTAAAACTTTGCTTGATCCAAAAAAACTCACAAAAGAGCGTGTTAATAAGTTAATAAGACAATATGAGGAAGCACAAAGGCAAAAGAGAGGCCTTTCTTACTTGATAACTCAAAGTAAACTTTCAATGGTCATATCAAAGCGTAAAATTCAAAATTTGATGGAAGATATAAAAGGTGTCGGTCTCTCGGGGATACTCAAGAATTATTGATTGATATAAAAATATTGATTGTTATTATAAATTGCAACTGTGAAAGTGTTTGCAGTGGATACACATTTATATAAAGAACTGCACGTTGCAGTTAGTTCCCAGTCGAGATGCAGTCCGTCTGTATTCACTGTTATCTTTATTTAAACAGTGTGAAATCGAATATATTGAACTAATTTAAAGAGTTTATAGTTTATAAATTAATGCTAACAGTCGATATGAACAAAGATAATTTAGCAAAGTAATGTGTATAGTCTTTATATTCGACTTCACCATGTAGATTAGCGATAGTTAGTAAAATACTCGTATATTATCATCTTGGCCTTGTTACGTGTCTCTATGAACATTTTCCAGTAAACTGGGTACGAAATTTCTTAGAATAGATAAGTGGCAGTAAGTTACTTATATAAAAAGCCTTATAGATAATAGTAGACGAAAATGTTCATCATGAACGATACTGTACGGCTGATCTGTAAAGTTCTAAAATCTTGGAGATGGACAAGAAGGTTCTCATGAATAAAATGTCCTCCATGCTGGCCTAGTGCGGTTGTAGACTACAAACGTAGTGGAGAACTTTTAGGTTTCCCACGTGTGCAAGTTTCCTCACGATGTTTTCTCTTCATCGTAGACGCAAGTGATAATCTGAATTTGTGAACCACACCAGAGTTCAAAAAGTCAGAGATGCAGGTTGGAATGGAATTTAGAAGAGGGAGGCAAAAGGGAAGCGTTTATCCACAGAAATCTGAATATTTTGATTTCTATCCGTGCAAGCGACTCGAAATACTGCCTCTGCGGTCTGTTCCATAGCCTGGCCAAGTATTAATCGGGTAGCAGCAGTAGCAGTAGGAAATTTGGTAGCAGCGTAGGTTCTCCACTTGTCGTTTTGAAACTGTTTGACGTCGTTACCTTAAAGTGACATATCTTTAGTTTAGACTTTTGGGTGAGGCAACATTCATTACTTAACTAATTTGGTCAAATATCTTATATTTTGTTGACAGGTCGTTAAGAATTTTGCTCATCTACAGAGTCAACATTTTTTTTTAAAAAAGAAACCCCATGATGATGTACCAGTACCAAAACAGGAAAATATGTCCTTGCCTACACAAACGAAGCGTATTCGTTTACCAAAGAAAGTGTATAATGTGGAAAGAGTAAAACTAGAACATTCAAGTCACGTGAGTAAAGCTAAACGACAACAGCCCCCAATAAAAGAAAAAAGAAAGCAAGATAAAGTTATTCACCAACTAGAAAAGCACCAAGATAAACCTAGAAGTGTCCAGCGAGTTAACCAAGAGAAACATAACATTGTAAAAAAAAGAAATCATGACAAATTAGAAAATTTACAAAAACGAAGTCAACAAAAATGTAGCAAAGCACAAAGAAAAGGATTAGAGAAGATATCCTTAGAGCAAAAAGGTAAATTGAGCCATGAAAAAAAACGTAGTGAAATGAAAACTAAACACTCTTCCGATCACAAAGACTTAGAACTTCGGCTAAGCACTAAGATATGGCAGCTAATGAGCCGCGATTTTTTCCCAAATTTAGACGACGAGAAATACGCTGGACAAATTAATGTAACACATTCTGAAATGAAGAAGTATATTATATCTGTAATAAAAAAATATAATAAAAAAGAATTAAAACACTATAATCATCCTCGAGTGACACAGACTAGTAAACAGAGCGTTAACAGTAGCCGACATCGCAGTAGGAACAACGGTAACAAACGGAAAGCAATAAAGCGCAAAGTTAGAAGACAGCTCTGGCAGTGGGCCAAGACTGCTATAAAAAATAACGAGCATTGGACTAAATTGTTAGATGATAACAATGTTGCAATAGACAATATTAATATTGATAAAATTGACCTCAGTCTTATAGATGTGGATGCGTTAGGAATTGAAAACAAATTATTAAAACGAACAATAATATGGCTCTTTAAATAAAAAATGAATTTGTCCATTACATATAAATACGTCTTAAGTGTAAAATATCCATAATAAAGCATAAAATTGTATAATCTTATTACAAAATAAACAATATTAGAAGTATGATGGTTGTTCTAAATATTATTTACCTACAACGAATATTATATTGTGTTCTGCTGACATTAAATTTCAGAAATTATAGTTTTTATGTCAGCTGTACCTTAATGGATTCGCAATGTTAATTGAAATCCACTGTATGCGTCCATTTGAGATAAGGGTGATGTTTGAACTTTGTGGCAGTCCGTACATTTTGATCACGGTTAGTTATTGAATACAATATTATTTAATTTTTAAATTCTGGTTCTATAGTATTTTGTATCTGTATTGATGATTAGCGGTCCTACACCTTAGTCACTGGGTCAGGGGTTGACGAAGTGTGAGGGACGCAATGCTCGTTCAGTGAAAGTAATTCCTGCAACCATCTCCTGTGTCTTATGTCAGCAATGAAATACACCGTATATACCTACTTACAGTGCATTTATACTAATGGCAACGATATCTATTATGATTAGGGCAACCAGCATCGTTGAACTGTATATAGATTACAAAAATAATGCTTATTCAAATTACCGATAGACGCTAAAACTACTCCGATATAATAAATTAGATAAAACATATAGAGACTTAATTAGCAGATACGTTTAAGAGTAGAAGAGTACAAAATTCTTTTATATCTATGTATCAGTATGTATCTTAATATTTGTGTGGTGTGCAATAAAGCGTATATCTATCTACCACTGAGTCATCACGAATTTCAGGATCACAAAAAAGCTACAAACTTGAAATTTGGTGGGTCGGTTCCTTATACATTGTTGTATACGACGGAGGAATTTGTTAAGAAAGGATTTTCCAGAATTAAAACTCCTTCCGCAGCACTTTCTATGCACAGCTACTACTAAACTTAAATAAAGTAGGAAGTTTCTATGCCGTTTTCTTCACCATCCCCATTTTTTAGAAAGCTTATTATGGGTTAGTTACCTATAATAAGCACAAACAGGAATGTCTACCTATTATTTTTGTTTATTATAGCCCTAGCTAATCAATAACTTGGAATTATATACCTAAGCAAGAAAAATAATAATTATGTAATTCAGAAGTGAAGTCACAAGTCACTTGAAGAAATAAAACTTATTTTAGAAAAATTTCAGTTTCTAATTTTGGACGCCTAGAAAAATATTTTGTTTCATACGAAAATCTTTCGAAAGTTCTTACATGCGGATTCACGGATGTTCGCGGTTACAGATATTCGCGGCAACAACATTTGTGGTCACCGCAAGGAACTGCAACGGTAATTGTATTCGAGATCGATCTAGCCTTAGAAATGGACGACGCAATAAATTACCTCAAACCGAGGTCCAGGTCCAGAAACGAAT
The DNA here is from genome assembly GCA_947562105.1 of Shargacucullia verbasci. Classification (NCBI taxonomy): domain Eukaryota; kingdom Metazoa; phylum Arthropoda; class Insecta; order Lepidoptera; family Noctuidae; genus Shargacucullia; species Shargacucullia verbasci. The sequence goes on along the minus strand of OX387297.1, from coordinate 7,239,739 downwards.
TCAAACTGCCGCCCCTACCGATACTAATCCTGCGCAGGTGCTGCGAAATCGTTGTTGCCCATACGACTTTGATAGTAATTTTTGTAAAGTTGTGGATGACAGATTACTATGTGGATATAATAAGAATTTGGGGAGGCCCAAAAGTAAGAATTCGGTGGTGCATGTACATGGAGGCTGCAGACTACGGGGAGGAAGAGTAGAGTGCGGGTATGAACAGGGTCCATTTACAAATCCAAGGAGACCCCCTATTTGGGACAACCCTCCACACATAGACAAGGATAGAAATCCTGGGGAGCTTATTGATCAACCGTATGATCATAACAGAGAGAATACGGCTACCCCTCCGAGGGCTGTGACGAGATGTGTCGAGATAGATCAACGCATTGTTTGTCGAAAAGTATAGTTCGTAATATTAACTATTTTATGAGATTATGCATTTTTATTTACTCGATTTATTAACGTTGAGACCATCTTAACATGTAACCTAGGATCAAAATATCGTATACCTACAACGTACTTGGATCAAATTCATCCAAATAAACTCATGCTTTTGACATAAGTACTTACCTAGATCCATATATTATCAGATTAGAAGGTATCGATTGTTATATTTGAATAGTAGAGGTATTCAGAGTATTTCCGTTCTGCTAAGGCATGTAATATAATAAGTATATAGGTATACGAAATAATTTACAGTAGACCCTTTGTTGAACAGTCGAAACAACAAAGTAATTATCACCGCTTGCAGTAGCGCTCGCTCTTTTTTAGTTTACGTCTGTGTGCGTGCGTTGATTTTTAATGTGTTCATACAATTCGTCCACAATCAAACTAATTTCTTAAATAAAGGATATTTAAGTAAAAGTAAAATTTCAGTGTTTGTATTATGATTATAACGGAATAGTCTAATTTTAGTATTTGATTGAATGGGTCTTTCTTGTTTTATGATGTACCTATGTGTATCGTCATATATTTTTTCTTCTTTTCTTTCTTTCTTTCATACAGTACACGCGACGGGAAGCGTGGCATGTTCATTAGATAAAGAATAAGCATTTACACGCAACGCGGCAATGTACCCCACCACACGGTGGAGTACTTGACGTCTTCGTTTTGTATATAGTTTTATTGTGTATTTTTTATTGTTTAAGCAGTGTAGGTACAGTTGTTCAGTAGTATGGAAAGTTAATTTAGCTGTTAGAATAATTAAGCTACACCAGTATAGCCAGAAAACCGCCATTTCACTGCAGGATATAGCTGTATATACGCATTAGCCGAATCTACGTGTTTTGCGGTTCTTCAATCACTTACCCACCTAAAACCATCTTCATTCCTCTTCGACTCTTTTCGTTTTTCTGCATTCTATAGTCTCACAATTAACACAATATTCTCTTGATAGGCAGATTGCAGATTGGAATCTTTTCTTTAGAAAATATCATCTGTTATATCTATACAAAGCGAAAGCTAGTAGTCGAATAAAGATATATGTAGGTATCTTTATTCGACTACTAGCTTTCGCCCACAATTTCATCTGAGTGATCTACATATATATGTAATTTATAGCCTACTAGCGATCCGTCCCGGCTTCGCACGGGTAGCAGAGCATGTACGCCCACATTTTTTTTGTCGTAGTGTCGTATCAGCCTGTTGCGTCAAGCATTTAAGCGGTGCACGCCAGTAAAGCTCCCAATCGCCATGATTTTTTCCGACATGTTCAACAATGAGCGACTTTACACAAAACTATAATGAATTATACACCTAAACCTTCCTCATGAATCACTCTGTCTATTGGTGAAAACCGCATGAAAATCCGTCCAGTAGTTTTTGAATTTATCGCGAACAGACAGACGGCGAAGACTTTGTTTTATAATATGTAGTGATACTTTGTAAGATGGCGACATCTCTGTGTTCGGCTCAGATAAAATAAGTTGTATTTTATATTATTTGCAAATTCATGGATATGAAATTCGCGGTTACAGGTATTCGCGGCTGCAACATCTGTAGTCAGCGCGAGAAACTGCAACGGTAATTTCATCCAAGATGATATATCTAACCCTGTAGATGGACCACTTCGTAGTAAATCTTCAAAGAGTCGAAACGATACAAATCCGGCAGCACAGAACTCACCGAAGCCTCGAAATCGCTGTTGCCCATATGACTTTGACAGCAATTTTTGCAAAGTTGTAGACGATAGATTGTTATGTGGATTTAATAGGAATGTGGGGAAGCCCAAAAGTAAGGATTCGGCGGTGAATTTAAACGGAGGGTGTAGACTACGTGGTGGTAGATTAGAGTGCGGGTATGAGCAGGGTCCATTCACGAATCCAAGAAGGCCACCAATTTGGGATAACCCTCCTAACGAAAAGGAAATTTCAACCCCTGGATTAGGCAGTGCTGATTTTGGACCTCATGCTTTTTATTTCCTCACAAGTATGAGACCACGGTGAAACTAATCAGGAATTTTAAACGAAATGTGTAGAGGCCTAGTTATTTGTACATGTTGGAAAAAATAACAACGAATGTAATACAATTAAAAACATTCATTGTGCATTTTTATATATATAAATCTTATAAAGGGTGTTGACTAACATAGAGCATAAGATTTTACTAACAATTTATTTCAACAATTTATTTGTAATAATTTATTTCTCTGTATTTTATTTATTAATTTATAATTTGTATTTGTATGGATTCATTTTATCTGAAATAAACTGATTAATAATAAATATTCCGGACTGCTTCATTGGTAAGTATAGGTAATGAGCCGGGAAAAAGATTTATTCGCTTTTCCTCCTTCTGGAAAAAACTGGCGTGAGTATGGTGTATAAGATTTAAAACTGTTTAAAATCTAATACCTACTTACTTACCTTGGAGACCTTGGATCTACCATATCTTGGAGATATCTAAGTGTAGTAACTATCTTCGTCTTTTGGACCTTAACTGACGTAACTTTATTTTATAATCGCTAACCTATTGTATAAAAATATTGAAGAGATTTCAATCATTTTGAATCTTCCAGATAGTCGTCATATTTTAACGCCTGCAAAGAAATTTGCAGCAACCGTCAACAATACGTGACGCGTTCGTATAATTGTAGGGGTTCGGTAGGTATAATTATGATTTTGTAAGGTGCGAAAGAAAAGTATTATGAGATCTATCGTATTGGTTAGTAAGAAAACTTAGAAACAAAATCTTTTACTAAGTATGTCAAAGTAAATTGAAAATGGTCTGTGATTGAGATTCTTGATCTCTCTTATATTAATTTGACGCCTGCAGAAAAATAAAAACAATAAACATTCTTAAGTAATCTTTATTTTTAGTGGACCATTTCTTACGGGCAGTTAGCCATATTCACGATCCAGAATATTACACATTTATAAGTGTTCCAATTTTAGCCTTAGCTACGGTGCCACAACGACATTACAGCAAGTATATTAAAAAAATATAGGGTAAGGTTGCTTAAGTCGTACTACGGCCTAAGTCGTAATTTATTTTGATTTCTATATGTAATTTACTTAATTATGGTGACGTAACTTGAGATTGTGATAAACAAAAAAAATTTTTTGTAAATTCAGTTTACTTTTTAATATGATCTCTTCTTATTAAGTATTTTTCTATAGACATGTTATGTTGTGTATGTATATATGTTTATGGTGTCTTCACCGAAGTCTTATTCTAAGTACGACTTAGGCTATGGGTAGTACGATTTAGGCGACCAGGCGCCTTAATCTTACCTAAGGAACTTTTTTGAAAAACGTAAAAATACCTCTCTTGATAAAAGTTTTTGAGTTTCTTTGAATGCTAGTTAAAAGGTAAATAAATAAAGATTCCGTGTATGTGGAAGATTTCGCTTCATTTAAATTGCACTAAACATTACATTCATATTTTCTTAGGGGGTACGACATAAGCAACCTTGCCGTATATATATTTTTTAAATTTTATAATGCATTTAAAGTAAAGAGGTATAACAATGAAAGTCATTTACCTACATAAATAACAACGTATAATTAAAATTTATAAATTACATAATTTAAAACAACTCAGTCATTAGAATTAAACTAGATGACATCATAGGCCATTCACATACTTATCCACTATTGAGGGATTAATACACTAGCGTGTATTCTAGCAAACATGTTCCTAGCGAGGCGACACGACGGCTACGACGCGACGGGCAACGCAGTCGCCGCGTGTCCGTAGCGAGCTCGGAGGCGACGACGACGACGGGATGGCCAAATCGGTTGTTGCGTGTCCATAGCAAGCTCGCCGTGCGTGCGCTACAAATTTCTTACATTTAAGCCGCGAAGGGAGCGTGCGTTCTTGCGTTTTTCGACAGCTAATAACTGAATGACGAGTAACGAGTTCACTGCAAGCACGTTGGGAAATGTTCCCGCTGAGAATAAAGTTCGCTAATCGCTATATCCCTCTTGGAATACAACTTAACCATTGCTATTACTTAGATTAATGCTAATACGAGGATCACGACATCAGTTCTGTCATACTAGATATCAAACTTTCATTTTCAGTCATCACAGAGAAGACCCACTTCAGCATTCTCGATTCGACGTCATCTTTTGGGTATAAGTAGTCCAAATAGTCCATGAGAGCGGAGGCCATGCTCCTTTTTTCGGTTGTAGCACTAGTTTTGCTTTGAAACCAGTCTTCGAAAGCCTCGCACCTTGAGCATAATACTAAAACGGTTATTACTGCTACTAGTATTTTGGCTCGCATGATTCTGGGAACAAAGAAAAATACAATAAATAGAAAACATTACAGATTTGGTTCTAATTAAACATGTAAATACGCTAGTGATATACATGAATATACACGGAAAAAAACAAACAGACTATAGAAACTCTTAAGGCAATTTTTGCATGATTGGATGTAAAAATCGAGAGATATTGAAAAAAAAAAATACAAATCATAACTGGTATTGTATCGTCAATGTATTTAGGCACTCAGACCCGGGTATGTCTTAAAACTGCGGCCAGACACCGGAGGACGGGCAGCAGCGTCCTCTCACTAATCGGTGAGCCACTGCGATCCCCAAGCCGCCTGCCAAGCGTGGGGATTATGGCAAACCCCCCCTTGAGGGAGGCCTTCGTTCAGCAGTGGACGTCTTCTGGCTGATGATGATGATGATGATTTAGGTACTTTAAACGCTTGAAATTCAACAGTGGTTGGACGCAAACGTACCGTTATAGGAAGAAAATATCTCTAAATAAAATACACTTCAGTACGTGACCTACAATGTTCCCGTGCGAGAATCGGCCCCTACTACTTATGTACTGAATAATTTAATTAAATATCTGAAAGGTTTTTTTTTTTGTTGGAGATCCTTAAATGAATAACGTTGGTATAACTATACATTTTCTGAGAAAATATCTTGACAATGTTTTATTATTCTAGGTGGATTGTCCTACGTCCGTCGTCCATCAGTGGGCACGGGGCCGTATTCAGCCGAGCGGTATCCCTTGGTCTCACCGAGCTTGGGATCTGTTCAAAGATGACCGTGACGACCGTTCAAAGATAACGATGTTATTTAGGTATTAAGATCGGAAAGATATTTGTCTGAAACCTATTTATAAAGGAATTATTTATTAATTTATTTATGAATACATGTGCTCTGCTGTGAATATTTTGGGTCTATACTCCATTTTTATCAAAATGGACGATCTCGGCTCATTTTGATTATTTAACAATTATGTTTCATGAAATTGAAAACACGGTTGACGCAGTGGTTGAGCGATCGACTGCTGCGTTATGTCACACGGGTTCAATACCCGAATGGAACAAATCTTTGTATGAACTACAGATAGTTGTTTCGGGTCTGGGTTTTTGTCCATGTGAATATTTGTGTTTGTTAACGCACGAAGGATACAGGATTTATTCCTAGAGTAGGGCAAAGTTTTATAAAAAAATAATAAGAACATAACAATAATAATTTTTTAAATATAATAAAATAAAATTTATTATTAAATTTATAATTGCTATACTTTCGAATCCCTGCTGGGAGCAAACACGCAAACAAGTTTTATTTGTCTATTGTTATATAAAATAGATCGTAGTGAGAATCTTATTTACGGCGGACCTGCAGAGGTATCAGTCACAAGCCTAATGTCGGCATTACATATAATCTGTAGGGAAGACATCACATGCTTCAATGATGATACACTGCTAGCTTTAGACAGTGTTATGGCAAAATATTCAGCTAGGTACAGGTGGCATGATTTTGTCAACAATCCGTCTAGAAACTGACCTTAGAGGTCCAGCTGATACATTTTATTCAAAATATATAAATAAATCATAGCGCTAATTGTATCTTAACTACGATATGAACTTATTAAGAAACAAGCATGATAACGATTACCAGAGAAGCGGTAGTTGGTATTATGGTATTATGTAACGAAGTAGGTTAACTGCATCAGGTTTTGTCTTCCTAAAGTAGGTGGCAGGGACTGCGTGTAAACTGGTTTGTTATAAAATTATTGACCTATGAGAAAGTTTTGGTTAACTAAACTTTCATGTAATTTGCATGGCACAGTGTATTTCGAAATTTTTACCTACGTAACAATAAAATTGTTAAGTCTTAGATTGTCAAAGCGGAAATTCCGGCCTAAGTCAATATTGACTTCAGTTAAATCACTTTTGTCAAGATAAATATTTAGATTAGCGGTATGTACTAACTATTAGATAATCTGTGCGATGATTATGATCACGAAAAACGTAGATACTCGCATGTATGGATAAAAAAGTTTCTGGGAAAACAAGCCGTACATTACACATGAGCATGATTAATTTAATAATTTCAAGAGGAATTGACCTCCTCCGCATTTGATGCTTGGAACTATTGGTTTAGAGGTCGCGAGCGTGGCTGCTGGCCCTGAAGTCTTGGGGTCGATCCCCGGGTTGGAAAAAAATATTATGAATTTTTTGTTAGAAAATGCCCAGTAAATGGCAATAAGCTCGCCTTATTTCAAGGAACTTAATAACTGCATCGGCGAAATGTGGGTGTAACCGTACACCTTAGCCTTACTGTTCAGGGAATACAGGCGTGATTCTATGGTTAGGTATATATGTATTATTTAGTATTAATGATTTTGATAGAATATTTAGGCGGTACCCTGAAAAAACCTAATCACTTGAACACACTGTTATCGCGTATAATTATAAATTCGTAAGTATTTACTATAGGACTTTAATTCCAAAATGAAGGCCTAACACTAATTTATTAAGATTTTAAAGAGTTACAGAGTTTAACGTTCTTATGATGACTTGAAGTATGACGAGATAACATTTAATGGCGCCTACTTTCTTACCTAATTATATTATAGAAGTATCATTGTAATGAAATATGACGATGATTGTTGAAGATGTCGGAAAAATCATGCCAACTTTGAGCTTGACTGGCGTGCGTGGCGTAAACCAGTAGAATCATATCCTTATTAAAATATATCTTTATAAAATTAAATTAAACTATCGATATAGAAAAAAAAAATAGGCGTATAACGACTGTGAACTGGCAACATGTCCTATCTCAATTTATTAATTATACTTTATAATTACTTCAATCAAAATTAGACGCCAATATATATTTTAAAAACTATAAAGTAACTTTCGATCCCGTTGTATGCACAACGTGGTCGATAGATTTTTCTTAATCCTGTAATGTTGTCAAAAATGACATAGTACGAGTTGCCAGTTCACAGTCGATATGCTCTGTTACCCGTGCGAAGCCGGGCTGGGTCGCTAGTATATAATAAGAACTCCAATTACGCAAGTATGTAAGCATGTAAGTCTGTAAGTACCTATGCATTATGTAATTACCTACGCACTTAGGTGAAACTGAAATATATTTTTGTTTATAAATAAGTAGGTGAGGAGTATAATTATGGTCAAAGATACAATGCCGAACTCAGAGGTATTATATTAAATACAAAATACTTATAATATATTTACACATTCATTCATAAGTGTTACTTTACTTCTCACCAAATGATTAAGTAAGCAGTAAGTATTACATCTTCGTTACCAAAACTTATAAGCGTGTAAGTTTTGTTACTTAACAAAACATAGCATCACGCCTAAGGATTAGGCAGAGCTGTACTATAGTACACCCACATTTTGCCGAAGCCGTTATTGAATACTATGTAATAGGGGGCGAGTCTATTGCCATCTACCGGGCATAGTTCCAGACTACGTACTGCTACTGATTCCAGACAGAAAAACCCAGTAACACTCTGTCCGACCCGGGAATCGAGTCAAGGACCTCACGCTCAGCAGTCGTACGTGCGGCCACTTGACCAATGAGGTAGGTACAATAAGTTCGTTACACAAAAAAGAAAAGATTACGATATAAAGGTACCCACGGAACTTGGTTCCTTTAATTATTTAATTAGTATTAATGAATTATGTGGTTTTGTTTTAAGTTAAAGTTGCGACTGTTAATTTATAGTACGACTAACGTGTACTAAACTGGGTGTGGGTTATCATAGGTACTCATTATTTCTCTCAAGTTCGTAAATTATGATTCATGACGGAAAATCCCTTACTTTCTAAAAAAAAGTTATAGCTCGCTAAGAACTGTATGTATAATATATGTAATTTGTGACTTTCGACTATAAAAATAACCATTCTAAAATTGGGATTAATATTATACGCATGGAATCGCTTTAAACTTTAATGGTTATCTGGCTTTCCCCGAGTGGCATATCCGTTTATGGATAAAATGTATTCTATTTATTTTTTTATTCTGTCCAGTGGTGGCTTAATGATCGTAACATCAGGTCGTGGGTTCAAGTCTAAACAGGCGCACCAATGTACCGGATTTATTCATGACCTATCTCCGCATTATTCTAACGGTGAAAAACTAAATTCCAGTGATGTGATACTCTAGACCCGGGTACGTCTTAAAACTGCGGCCAGACACCGGAGGACGGGCAGCAGCGTTCTCTCACTAATCGGTGAGCTACTGCGATCCCCAAGCCGCCTGCCAAGCGTGGGGATTATGGCAAACCCCACCTTGAGGGAGGCCTTCGTTCAGCAGTGGACGTCTTCTGGCTGATGATGATGATGATACTCTAGTTTTACTCTAGTTTTATAACTTAACTTTTTTGCCCGAACCCGGAATCGAACATAGGACCTCACGCTCAGCAGTTGCGCTTGCAACCACTAGACCACTAGACCAATGAGGCCGTTTGTGATCTTTAAATTTTTGAGAGTTCTGAATTGCTAGCGACAGACGTGAATCGTTAAGTCTTAACAGGTGATGTAAAATGATGAAGAAAAAGGTGAAGGCAATTACGTGACGATCTTAAAGATACCAAGAGTTTTGGTTACACTGAATAAAAATTTGGTTATAGTGTGGAGACTAGGTTATATAAGCTAAAATATATACTATGATATATACAACTAGCTTTTGCCCACGACTTCGTACGCGTGGAATTTAGAATCAGATATATAACCTGCGGTAAAATGGAGCCTAGATTTTAAGTTAGACATCTAGAAATACATCGGTGAAAACTGCATTCAATTCCATGCAGTAGTTTTTGCGTGATGCGTGTACAAACATACAGATACACAGACAAAAATTCTTAAAACTATTGTTCTGACTTCTGTTGCTCTAATGAAGACCCAATATTAGTTTTTCTCCAATATCTGTAATGTACAGACATCGGCCTGTTATAATATATGTACGAGGATAGGTATTACCTATACTATACAAGACAGAAGATAGTGTAGGTGATATAAAATGCTCTATTTTATAATACATAAGCTAGTTACAACAATAAAAGAAAAAAAAAAAAGATTTCTGGTCGGTTAAGTTTGCGGAAATGTAGTTCATTCGCAGTTTAAAAATAGTTCTATTTAGTGTTGGGGTGACAATCAAGTGGATCTTATATTAAATAAGGTGCGTTGGGTTACCGATCGAATTGCCGGCGGATTCGACCACTTTTATACGTTGTTCTTCAGTCAATAGAAGCAGTTTTATTAGCTTGTATTGCTTGGAGAATAAGGTCAATAAAAAGGTGGTCGAATCAGCCGGAAATTCGATCGGTACTATCTTACTCCATTGCCGATTTTGCCCCAACGCACCTTATATAAATATTTATGATTATATAACGTACCTTATTGTACTTAGTTTATCCTTAAAAATCCAAAATGACAACGAATATATTATCCTTCACTTAAAACATAAATGGCACACACAGATTTAAAGGAATTTCCACATTACTTTGTCAAATAATTTTTTGTATTTATATTTTAACCGAATAGTGATGAACGATTTACGGTAGACGGGCAACTGTCTCAACCGGTGATCAAGTTGACTGGATCCCTTCCACTTATTACGACTTTCTTGCACACGTAAGAAAGGAGGTTTCTATACTCACTTTACATACTAACAATGAAGAAAACTTATTGATATTTTCATTCTGTTTGTATTGTTATTCTGTAACTGTGTGAAGTGCGCCTGAATACATTAATATATAGGTTATAATAACAGTTGAATGATTAATTGCATACCCATTGAGAGACATGACATTATTTTTTAAAGCATTACCCATCAGGATGTTTTCTGTGTTGTGCCTACAGTTTACTGTAAGATCTTAAAGCTCAATATATAATACGTGGACGGCTTATTGACTTATTTGTATACTGATAGCAGAGCGTTTGTATGACTGTACAATAAGTTATAGAAGACACATTTCTTTAAAGACGTGTATTGCAGACGAAAAACAAAAAGAGAATACACAAGAGTAAAGAATATATAAATTCAAATATATGTCAAAAGACTCAATTGCTAGGGTGTTCCTATTAATCTAAAAAAGGTTTAACATAATGCCTTTACATTCTACACACACAGACACGGAAGCAATACCTGTAGACCATACAGATATTTGGTCTGTACATGATCGAGCTCGTGTACCGAATGCTTAGTCGCTACACTAGACGTTCCGTCGATTTTTTAGGTGAAGCAGTCTCCTCACGATCATACCACGTCTAGTTAGAATAACTCCATGGACAAACAGCCTCCTTACAAATTCACTTACCGTTCTACCACGACAACAGCAATTTAAATAAAAAAGGAAGGAAGGAACAAGGAAGGTATGTATACATATATGTATTATCAGCTGTTTATAATTCTATGTAAGTAGTAGAGCAGACTTAAAATCCATTTCTATTCAACAACAGTTCACATTAATTTCGTAATAAAGCTATAACAGTCAATCATGTTCTTGATTTATTCTCAACGACGACTCAGCAGCTTTTTGTAGGTACGTACTGTTAAATTATTTTGTAAGTATTTTAAGGTTTATTTTCATTGATAGGGAAATAGACAAAAAGGAAATAATGTAAATATAATAGAAACGTGGCAGGTTTAATTTGGAAGGATTTATAAATCTGAAACAGTAACTAATAGCTTGTTACGAATTTTAACGAGATGATGTGAATGTCGAGTGTTTATAAATGGAAATCCTGTTGTAGCCATGTAGACATTGAGTAATATTGTATTCGTTCACGGGTATCCGCTTATTAGCTAATCGGATAAGTAAAAAATATTAATATCACATAAAATAGCATTCCCCGAAGGGTTAGGCAAAGCTATTGTACACCCAAATTTTGCCGATGCCGTTATTGAGTCCCATGTAATAGGGGGCAAGCTCATTGCCAGCTACCGTGCACAGTTCCAGACTCCGAGCTGCTACTGAGAATTTCCATACAGAAAAACCCAATAAAACTTTGGCCGACCCGGAAATCGAACCAAGGACCTCACGATCAACAGTCGCGCATGTGATCTGAACAATGAGTCCCGCAGGCAGTCAGTATTTATATCAAACTCATTGTTTTTTAGAATGTGACGCTATATTTATTGAGTAATATTATTACTCATCTTTAGGGACGTAATAAAAGATTAGGAATCCATTAAAAGTCAACATTGAATTATGAATACAATGCAAACCTTGAGAAGTGTAATGTCATAGCGTGCTAACATTTTGAGGTCGGATTAATTAATTACAATTAAGAATGAATAGCCAATTGTCCATATAATATTTATTTAAGGTGGTTAGTGTGGTTTTCTTTTGATTTTCATTGTAACTCTGATTGCAGTATGACGAAGTTTGTTCAGGTATAATTTCTAGGGTCGTGCAGTGATCTTTTATCTAAGAAGTGTTTTTTATAAATTTGGATTAACACACTATCGTTCTGGTTCCCAGATTTTATTACTAATCCTCGCCGTTAAGTGGTTTGGAGCGAACGGATCACCATTGTTTCAAGGCATAAGTTTTCAAAGGGGCTTTGAACTAAACTTCAAGCCTCTACCAAGAAACCCGATATCATTTATAAAAGAAAAATGGTCACCATTTGGAGTATTTGGAAGGAGATTTGGCGTTCAAAAGAGAAGTGTAGACAGTGGAATGGTGCCAGTCACACCAGTCGCCCCAGTGCCTCGACCAGCTGCGCCAGTGTTTGAACATGTCGATGAGACAGAACATGTGGAAACGTTACCTTTAAAAGTTTTACCACCTCAAACTCGCAGATCTGTTATACCTGTGCCTATATTTTCCCCTGTACCTTCTCCGGTAATATCTCCTGGGCCACCGGAGTCACCGGTGTCTCTAGTTTCATCTCCAGTGCCTCCCTATATGCCTTTTAATGTTATCATAACACCTGCTCCTAAGCCTGTGTTCAGTGATGGGCCACAACCTTCAATAACACCCGTTATGTCTGTTGTAAGTCCACCTTCATTCTCTAATATCTATAGTGATGCGCGACCACCAGTTATAGCTGGTCCTGTACTTACAGACCGGAGTTTTCCCCCTATATCTTCAAATATGGTCATAACACCTACACGAAGTTTCAACAATGATATGCGACCAGCTCCCGGGCTTTTTACTGATATATCACGAGCTGAACCAGTGAGAGAATATATGAATTCTGTTCAACTTATTTCTCCTCCTATTCCAGTAGAAGAAAAAGTAGCGCCTCCTTTAGTATCAAATAGTATAAAACCGGAAACTCCGAAGAATGATAATATTGTTCTAAATGACAATTCATTGATCAGAGGTTCCCGATTGGCTCTGTATTTTGGTAATATTTTTCTTCAGCTTATGTCTCAATTTATGACTAATGCTCGTGCAACTTTCGATCAAATCACTAATTCACCACCAGTATATAAGAATTGAATTATATAATAACTAGAGTATTATACCACGAGCTCCTGATATACACTGAAGAATAATACTGTTGAAAAGTGCCCCCCGCGGTAATTCAAAAGGCTTCAAAAGATTAAAAAGGGTTACTTCAATAATACATGACAGTATTTAGTATTATTATAAAATAAATTATATTGCGTATTACACATACAACTAGTGTCAGGTTAACAGTCCGTTAGTTAAACTTAGCGTCTTCCGAAACCGCCAAAGCCACCGCCGTGACCGAATCCACCGCCGTTACCGAATCCGCCGCCTCCAAAGCCCTGAGGGCCAAAGCCTCCGTAAAGAGGTCCTCCGTGGCCATAACCATTTCCGTAGCCCCCGTAACCGCCAGGACGGCCAAGGCCGCCAGGCCACCCGTAGCCAACTGGGCCGCCATATCCGAACTGTGCAGCGACAGCCGTCACGAACACAGCCAAAACGACTGCCAATAATACGATCTGAAAATAATTAATTTTAGATAATTAGCAACTCATATTATTTTATTTAGGGCCTGTTTGACCGCTAGCTGATAAACTAGTTGATTACGTATCAACAACTTATTTAACAATAGGTATGCGTTCACATTAATAAGGTTTGGTTTCACGCTTTGCTGATAGTGTTCGATAGTTTACTTTACTTTACCATATGTACAATTAATATTTTTATCTGTTAAAGAATTCTTTGGCATTGACCTTGTACTTAATTGTAATTTTTTTTTCTGATATTTTATCTGTTAGATAGTAATCTAACAGATAATAAATCTTGTATAGTGAAGTAAAATATCGATCACTTTATCAGCAAAAGATGAAACCAAACTTTTTCTTCTAAAATAAGTAGTAGTACATTAAATACGAGGTGTTTAGAAAGTTAAAATGTTGATATAGAAATAAGTCATAGTTGTTGGTATATAATTAAAATAATTTCAATATTTTTTTAACTGCACGTAAATGAATTGTCCATTATTTAAGGAATTAATAGGCCACTATAGATAGCCGCTATTAAAAACTGTCAATATTTTAAAATTAGTAAAAAATATAAATTTCGTTGCAATATAATTCCATTAATAAAATAATCACGACAATAATTATTTGAATCTACATATATTTAAAATAAATTAGTATTACTAGATATTATAAAGTGTTAACTTAAATTTAATTATCCAATATATATATTTCTTTTATATTGTAAATGATCATCTTCCTTGCCTTCTTATATTTATTGTAAATAAATTGTATTTATTGTAAATATTTTTTTTTAAGTTTTCTTACTTTAGATACTGCCATTTTGCGTTGTTACAGGTTGATCCCTTAACACAGACTGATGCGAACTATAAACAAAACGCTTTAAATATATAATATATGCCCAAATAGGATTGGGAATTCACCGTCATATTACGGCTCTTTGGCTTAGCGTGATGTTTCTCAACATTTTTGTTATTGAATAAATACCATACTACAATAATTTTCTATTAAATATTGATTAAATACGCATGAGCAGCGGTTATCCCTAGCTTAGCCTAGTTTAATGGAAATCTTTTTTTTTTTTCACTTTTCTACCTGCGTTAACGGAACTAGGTGAGGGAAATCATTGTGAAGAAACGTACACAACACAGAGGGCTCCATAATGTTCACGATGTTCGGTGTAGTTTGTTAACCTTAATATGCTAGCCTATTGGACTAAAGGGCATGCTATGGGATGGGACAATAAAGGTGATTTTTATTTTTATTATGTAGGTACGCATTAATCACTTTAAGCTCATCACTCGACATAGAAGATGTTTTGACCACATATATAGTGTAAAACCGCAAGGTCCGTAAGTGACAGTCTAGGCTGTGTCGAACTCGTTAAGCAAGACTCTGAACATCATGTGATAAGAAGTGAAAATCTGCTTTAATAGAAAAATCAATCTTCATCGCGCAATCGTTGATGTTGATTGATTCACAATCCGCAGATCAGATAGTGATCAAAGATCTACTGACTTATGTAGGCAAGACATGGAGAAAAATAATACATATAATCTCACTCTAATGTTGCGTTTGCTCCCTAAAAGAAAATGTACGCTATGTCGTAATATTTCTCAATATTTTGTCTTTCTGAGGAAAATAATTTACATGTTGAGAGCCACTGCCGTTTCTAAAATTAATAAATTCACAAACAAGAACCGCGTCATTTAACATCAGTTCGCGATACATTAATTATAACTTCCTATAAATGTTTAAAAATACCCATATTTATTTTTGCTTTGTACAATAACAGTAGCAAAATAATAGCCCTAAACTTCATTGAGAACAGTGATTTTGACATGTCATTAATATTTTGACGTAAATGCCTTCGAAGCAGTGACGTCTTCGTTTTCAGTAATTGGAGATTGGTTATGACGTAAAACTAGGACTTGACTAAAATTTTAGAAATATCTAAATTGTTTCTATCTTCGTAAATAAGCTTTTTTTAATAAAATTGTGTCAATAGAGTCTTTATGATAAATATTTGCTTAATTAATGATTTTTATAATGATACAATTACACTCGACAATAGTGCCTACTTTGGACGAATTCTAGAAAGCCATAACATGGAAAACGGAAACGATTTCCCTCAGTCGAGAAATAAATATCGACAATTTCAACACCAGTATCTCTCAACTTAAAAAAGTGATGTGTTATAACTACTTCCAAAAATAGAGCCTAACTCGTTTGCATCTACTAGAAATAATTTAGATTTCTATAATTTGTTTTAGAAGTGAGAACTTGTAATTGGCCTTATTGTATTTATTTAATATGTTACTTTCTGTAACTGGCTGTAAGTTTTCTTTAGATTAAAAAAATAAACAAAATAAATATATATATATATAATACAATAAGTGAAATCACCCGGAATTCAAAGATTATATTATGCGTATCACAATAATATTTAACGAATAAAATTTTAGCTTCGTTTCTATTACGGTATATGCCTAAACCTGTCTTAAAGCCAATAAACGGAATCGAATGTGATTAAGAGGAATAAAATATTATTGGGTTTTTTATGGTCTTTATATTTTCAACGATCTAGAAAACGCGAGATAAATTTAGCTCATCGTTTGAATTTTTAAAAAATAGTTACCATTCAAGTAATAAATCTGATGATTAAAATTTAATTAAAAAATGTTGTTAGAGTGTTTGTGAGATCCAGGCTTATGAATTCTTTGATATAATTCGAATCCAATTAAAAATAGAAACTATTTAGGTAATTCAATAATGCATACAATTTAGGAAATTAGTGGTTGAATTATATGGAATATGGAAAAACCAAGATGGGTGAAATACAAAAAATATTTTTGAGATATGGTATGACAAAATTGGTAACAATATAGATATTACCTAATTTTAAATAAATATACCTAGTTACCTAGCATTAGAACGACAATTGTGATTTTTTTTAAATACCAATGTCAGTTCAATTTTTATTTTAACTCATCGTTTGCAAGTAATTATATATATACGTAATATTAATGACGATATTCAACTGAGTGAGCTAATATCTATCTGTACATAGAGGTCAATGTCATTACTAGCCTTATTACCCACTGTTGAGTACACTAGGCCTGATATCTATCACAGAACATCCTTTAGTAAAATAAACATATGAAATTCCTAATAAAGTCACTACCAACATTTTTGGACACTTAAAATCTATTATTATACTACTATTTATTTAATTTACTTTATATTTATAAAAGATGAACTGCCTCATTGGTTTAGTGGTCGCATGAGAGGCTGCTGAGAAATAGGTCCTGGGTCCGATTCCTAGGCCTTTGCT
This sequence comes from Shargacucullia verbasci, assembly GCA_947562105.1. Lineage (NCBI taxonomy): Eukaryota > Metazoa > Arthropoda > Insecta > Lepidoptera > Noctuidae > Shargacucullia > Shargacucullia verbasci. Next base: position 7,222,751 of record OX387297.1, on the reverse strand, counting down.
CGGCCTGGGAATCGTTATCGTGTTATTGAGATATTCTGAAATTCTCAGTAGTAGCCCGGAGTTTGGAATTTTGCCCGGTAGATGGTAATAGGCTCGCCCCCTATTATATGGGACTTAATAGCAGCATCGGCGAAATGCGGGTGCAGAAAATTACACCGCTGCCTAATCCTTCGGGGAATACAGGCATTATGCTATGATGTATTACTTCATAAAAGGATGGTAATTTACCACGGACTAACTCTACATACAATTTAAAGGCTAAATTTATTGGTATTTGGACGTTATGTTAGCTAAATTAGCTGAATAAATTTGGATGAAATTTTGTACAGAAGAAAAATGTTAATTATGCTTTAAGATTACTTTTTATCCCGGTAAAAAACCCTCACGTAGAAAAAGCATATCTTGTTAAAATAAGTATTGTTGTTTAGAATAATCACCTAGAAATAATTAACTTTTATCTAGAAAACTGCACAGTATAATTGATTGTTTATAGTTAATGAAAAACAGAACCTAAGTACCGGCCTATAAATGAATCGAAAAAATGAATAAATACACCGTTTAAAAATAATTAAAAATGAACGTGAATACGACGTATGTACCTAAAGTGGTTGAGCGTCGACTGCTGTGCTACGTGTCACGGGTTCGATTCCCACACGGATCAATTATATTTATATGGCCTACAGACTGTTATTTCAGTTCCGGGTATTTGTGCATGTGGAAATTTGTGTTTGTAAACGCACCCAGAATCCAGGAATTAAAATTAGTGGGGGGCAAAAAAAAATATATTAACTGACTAACAATGTATGAGGCATCAACTTTATGAGGCGTTAATTTATATATTTACTTTTTTTTACTTTTAATTGGTACTAACTTACGTTATAAAAATTGAATACCCCATTGCGCACTTGAAGGGTTAATTGTCGAACAAAAAGCACTCTGTTTGCCATTCCGTAGACACTATTTGAGAACATTAATTTGTTTTCACTGCGTTTATGAGTACAAACTAAGTGGCCTACCAATTGACATTTCAAATTTTTCCTAGAATGGTACGTAACACTAGCGATACTGAGCAATATTATCGCCAATTGGCCGCAATGTATACCAGAGTATCAACATAGTACAACTCCGTCTTACCTTAGTTGATGCCATGATTGCGAACTGTAACACCTGACTGCCATTACTTATGTTTACCTGTGCCTTATAATGGATCCGTTTCACAATGTATTCACAATTTTTCTATATATACGCTAATTAATATATCATACAAGTGTGGTTTCCAACTATTTCAGATTTTTCTCGGAAGCTGCCTGTTTTCAACGTGATTCAAATGGGCAGAGCGGTGGAAGATTATCTATCATATTTCACTGTAATGTTACAGTGTATGTAATGGTACAGGATTCGTGATGTTTTATTTTACTGATGCCGTTATAGAGTCCCATTTAATCAGGGGTGAGCCATCTACCGGGCACAGTTTCAGAATCCGTGCTGCTACTGAGAATTTCCATACAGAAAAACCCAATAATACCTACTGACTGATCTAGGAAACGAACCCAGGACTTCACGCTCAGCAATCGCGCTAGCTTCTATTACACCAATGGGACAGTCAATTGATTTATTTTATGAGACTAAAATATTAAACAATCGATAAGTTAAAGTATACAATTTAGATATTTCTATTAAAAAACGTTTTTTTAATAGAAATATCGAAATTTTATACTTCTCGTTAGACTGTTATCCACATATCTAGATAGCTAGAAAATAGCTTTACCTTATTATATAGAAAAAAAAAGAAAATGACTGAGGATCAAAATATGTAGGTATATAGAGTACTTAATATCAATTTGACTCTATAAAATAAAATGAAACAACACAGATATTAATTACAAATTAAATTATTTTATTAATGTCAGGCAAATAGTAAAAAATCAATTGAGAAAAACATCTTTATCTAGATGTATTCAACATGACTTTTGCAACATTATGCAATAGTTCCATACATTTTTTTTATTCGCCTGGTTAGTCTTAAATTAATTCATGAATATCTAATGCTTAACGGATAAAATTTTGTGTCGGAATTGGTTTTTTTTTTTTAACCTAAATGCGGAGACCGCTTGCTATTTATCTAGCTTTCGAATGATTTAAACAGCATTGTTTTGATATTAAACCCGACGTGAATAATTAGCCGCGTGCTAATGCTTAACCGTGGTAACCTCCTTGACCGCCGAAACCTCCTTGATTGCTTCCTCCTTGACTTCCTTGGTGACCACCACCAAAGCCTCCTTGGCCTCCTTGGTGACCACCACCAAAGCCTCCTTGACCTCCTTGGTGACCACCACCAAATCCGGTATGACTTCCTTGATGACTACCACCAAATCCGCCTTGGCCTCCCTGGTGGTTTCCGCCTAAGCCTCCTTGGCTTCCGTAGCCGCCATGGCTACCTTCAAAGCCACCTTGGTTACCGCCGTAGCCTCCTTGGCTACCTCCATAGCCTCCTTGGTTACCGCCGAAGCTTCCTTGGCTTCCGTAACCTCTGCCTACTTGCGCATAGGCCGCAGCGATCACCAATCCCAGGATAAACAATGTCTGCAAAAATAATATAACACGGTAATGTTTTCCAATTGATTCACAGAAAAAAACATAAATATATAATATTAGTTTTATGATATGAAACAAATGATTTCAAATTACTCTCATACCATCTTAAGTTAGTGAATCTTGACTGCTAATGAGTAGATAAGTTTCTGACAGTAATTGTAGGGGTAAGATAATAAGATTTCACAACACCTAAGACATGCTAAACATAAGCCAAACTCACTAGGGTACAATCAACTCTCCCGTTTCTGTTTTTCGGGAGTTCGTGATCACCATTGGAGTACATCAATTTGATTTCCCAGTGTTTATTAATTGAAACAATGTGTGTGTGTGTATAAACAACAAATATTGCTACAACTTCGTCTTACCTTAGATGCCATGATTGCGAACTGTAACAGCTGACTGACATAACCTTAGTTTTCCTGTGCCTTATATATGCGATTCACAATGTATTTACAGGTTTTCTAGAAATAATCTTCTTAATAAATTATAAGAATGTGGTTCCCAACTATTTAAAAAATTTCTCGGAAGGTATACGTAAAAAGTTTTCAACGTGATTCAAATTCACAGGGGAAATCTACGTATTATAATTATAGTACTATTGACTTCATAGGTATATTTTAATTAACCTTCATATGCTTTTGTTTTCATGCACTCAGCTAATCATTTTAATTTTGAACCACTTTGTAGTTAGTTGATTGGGCAGAATCATATAATCTGAGTTTCCGTTACCTAATGAGACGTAAAGAAAACGGAGGTATAAACTGTATAATCTTTAATATATAGATACTTATGAAACTTATTCCTTTGCTTACCAATAATTGGTTGATATACTTACACTATGATTGTTGTACGTCACCGCTATTTAATAATTTGTGGTCTTAGTGTTTTCGATCCTTACATTCACATAAAAGCTAAGATAAAATTGATATAAATTTTCAAAGTTTAAAAAAATTACATTGAAATGAAAAGCTACATGTCGACAGATTTAGGACTTTTTATTTAGAGTAATTTAAATCCATTAGACTGCAGTAACTTTACTATAGTCACGACCGAGGATATTTCACACTTGGTATCTTCTTCTTTTCGTGTCGATGAGAAGATCGCAATTGCGACATAAACTATAAGGTAGCCAAGATGTTACAATCATTTAAATAAAGAGTCTTTTAAAGAGTTTTGTTAACGATCACTAGCAAATTTCCATGGTATTATCCGAGAATTTTACTTATCATTATTTTTATTGCAGTTTAGAGTAAAAGGAAACATTGGGTGTTAAAGAAGGCATGTTTACTTTCACTAAATAACAGCGCTAGGTAATATCGGTTAGGTACTGAAAGTCGGTCTCTGCCATAGATTTTCGTGACTAACGACTCGACAACAGCAAGATAAGTATGTATTTCGAAAGCAAACTTCTAAGTGAGACACAGGGTTATTTTATTACCATACCCAAACTTTGGACACCTCAGTCACAGAAGACTATAAAGTGTAAATTAATTCAGAGACAGCTTCGATATTTTATTGTAGTAGAATCCCAACATAATTAGGTATTATGTTTTTGATCATAAAATTGTAATATTTGCGAGTGTTATTAGCGCTTCGGCGAAATGTAGACGACGATATACATATTTTAAATGCGTCGTAGGAATTTCCAATTCCCCTTTTACCTAAGATATTAATACGTTTTATGATTAGCATGCTCAATCGTGTGAATTAGGTACACAATCAAAAAAGAAGTAGTGACGTTACTAAAAATACAGAAGTGTCGTTGTTATTGACTAGGTCAGGAAATTACTATCTTTTATTTCTAGAGGAACATCATCTCATTGTTATTATGGGTTCCTAAGAAAGTGGCTGTACACCTAGTTATGGTTTTTTTATATTTGTTTGGCAGACCAACGTCTATAGTTTTATTTTGCAAACATTAAAATTATTCTGACCTGGTATGATTATTAACAGTACCTGCTGTTATTTTTTTGTATACGTACTTACTATACTCAGTATTATTCACATTTTAACTGCTATACAATTACAGACCATCTCTTGGTCGGGAAGCATACTTATACAAGATATATAAACAAGCAAAGCGGCATGAATTTTTTTACAACTGTATATTCGACCCATGTTTACAGTTATATCGCTAACGTCACAATCTGCTTGTTTACGATATTTTGCTTGGCTACGTTTGGCAATCGGGCCATAGTAATACCGAGCCGGTTTTATCATAGGTGAGTCTGATAGTCGGGGCATTTATTTTGTATTAATTTGAGTGCTTAAAACGAGCAATTTCTGTGTAGTAGTCACGACAAAGAACATTGAACCTCCTCGGAGTGGAGGAAAGATTAGCCAGCTAGTAAGGTTCTAAGGTCTGTTATTATCACTTGGAACTTTTTTCTAGTATCTCAGACTGTGATGTTTGAAACAAGGGCAACACGTAACGATAAAGCTAGTCCAAATTAGATGTATTTGTCCTCATCCTCTTCGTCGCTTAGTGAAAAGGGTTTTTGTAGATATTTAAAGTAAAGTGTTGTCTACTTGCATACAATCACGCATTTTATTATGAAGGTAAGCGAATACCGTGGAGCACCTCGTCCTTAATAATTACTCACTCCAATAATTTCTTCGACATTAATGCAGCGAGGAGCTGATCCACGTTACAATAACCTCGATAGACGAACATGGGTGATATATTTTCCTTGTATTTAATCTATAGTATTTCTGTATTCCTTATGTAATGATAACGATATAATGTATCAATAAGATCGTTATTACTTTGTTTCTGTATGCAATACGTAAGTACTAAATCGAGTTGTATTCCGTAATTGGTTGTATTAGGCTGATTAAACTTGTAAAGTAATATTTTTGGACACGGCTTTGTATTGTAAGGTTTCTTTTCTCTAGTGCCCTAAACACTAGTAGCTTACCATGTTCCAGAAAAACGTTAATCGCTGTTTTTTATTTGAAAAAAAAAAAAACATGATATATCTTCATTTTCTGAATATTGTGCCGATTTAGAAAAATATTCTGTCAATATATATAATTAATATCCGATAAGCTAATATCTATATTCGATTGGAATAGACGTATAAACATATATTTATTAAATTATATAAATAACAGTAGTACTTACCAACGGAATTTAAGAATAGAAAGATGGAATGACAGCTACATCAATTTTATTGTATCAGAAGAACATAATGATCGACATATCTTAGTGTTATTTTACTTCAGTAGTAGTTGATGATTGTAAAATAAAAAGTCTTAGACTAATTTACAATGTAATTGCCCTGAATGTAACCACAGTGTAATAAACATCTTATTTTATACAAAAAATTACATAAAAGTTGTGGTTACGCCATGCCATATCTACAATGCTGCCTTAATTATGGCTGGAATAAACCTAATGATGATCTAAAGCTATAGTACCAATACGACGACATTGTGAAAAAAATACGCCTACTCAAAATTCATATACCCGTCTGTCGTCGTCATATAAATCGTTGGGGTAAAACAGGCAATGGGGTAAGATCGTAATGATCGAATTTCCAGCTGATTCGACAACCTTTATATAGACTTTGTTCTCCAGGTAATACAAGCTAATAAAACTCAAATAAAATAATTTTTATTTGCAAATAAAAAATGAAAACTGCTTCTATTGATTGGAGAACAACATATAAAAAGTGGTCGTATTAGCCATAAATTCGATCGGTACAATCTTACCCCATTGCCGATCTTACCCCAAAGCACCTTAAACATTATTTGTCTCAGATTGGCAGTTTTGGAATTAACAGCTTGTATTCTCATTTTAAATTCGGCTTTACGTAATACGTAAATCTAAAAATAACGAAATTGATCTGTTTATAACATAACAATTCTAAAAACAGATGTTGAAAAAAAAACACAATATTTACATACACTACATTTACGTGTCTAAAGTTGTAAATATTATATATTTTTGAGTAAAGTTATACCAGATTGTGATAAATATCCCATTATTTTTTTGTATATTTTCGAAATTAATACTACTTTTCCCTCTGTGTTTTGTACCCTATTTTAATTGAGCCAGAGACCTCGGGGTCAGTTCGAGTTTTCCTGGATTTTGATTATAGTTAACGTAAGCCAAATATGTACACCAACCTTGAGAAGAGATCCCCACCTACTCAAAAGTAATCCGCATGAATAATCACCACAAAAGGAATTTTAATTTACTTTAGGTATATATAATAATACATAACGTCATGACTATTGATTATATTAATGGATTACACACAATAATTTCAATACTCTATAGTAACGTTAACGGCTTGGGCACATTTTGAGGTTTATTTACACACAGTGCCGGGTTAAGCAAGCGCGGGGCCCAAATTCTATCGAGGGCCCTTGATCTGCTATGGTCTTTGAAGTATAAAGTGACTTTTTGTGGAACTTGTGCTTTTACCGTATGAAATTCTGTGTTTTATTTTCACCAGCAAGTAAATTCAATATACCACGCGATAATAAGTTTTACTTAATAAATTACGCCTAGGCGGAGGTGGACGGGTTAGGGATACGCGGGGCCCCCTTTTGAGCGGGGCCCGTAGCAATTGCTACTCTTGCTACGTGGTTAATCCGGCACTGTTTACACATAGTAATTATTCATCACATTACATTAGCTATACATTGCGTGTTTTGCTTCATTACCTTATCTCATCCTGTTGCAGATCGTCGTTTTAGATCCAAATTATCTTCTCGTTTAGGCGTGACTACCGCATTGCTGAGATCACATAATAATAATTACCGGATGTAAAGTAACAGGAAAATACATACATTAGTGAAAGTTTTGTAGCTCTATGTAATAGTTGCACTGTGAAACGAATTATATAGTTCGTGTAGGTAATAAAAGAAAGCTTACTTTCAAATAATACCATCATAAAATATAGCAGAATGGAATAATTTACATCAAGTTTTTTTTCACGAAACACTATGTTCTAGCCGCACAGTACAAGAGTTCCACCACCGATTGATAAATTATACAAGTTCTAATAAACAATTTTTGTAGCTTATACGTACCGAGTTAGATACTTTTAGTTAATTTTTATAATACGGAACGTATGGTTTATCTTTGATATCTTTTCTAATGTAATAATTGTCATTGTAGTAAGATGGGTACGGTTTCAGCACTGGTTGGTACACTGGGTTCACTTCCCCGTAAGCATAATACGGATAGGTATACATTCCTGATACATAAGCTGGAGCACCATAAGGCTTTGGAACTACGCCGTGTAAAAGATATTTGTCATCATATTTTGGGGGTACTTTCAGGGGTTTGACACGATCTCCATAAGGTCCCAGGGCGGGTCGCCACGGGTTGGAATCATAAGGATGGTCAATTTTCTCAGTATCCTTGTCATATTCTGTACACACTAAAGTTATAACACCAAAGGTTATCAATGAGATGAGTAGCGAGTGCATTTTTTACTTATGACTTGAAGTCTTCAGGTGTGAGGAGTATTTAAATGAGTTCTGATACTGAGACTCCAATTAAAGTTATCAGCTGTTGCAACGTCGTTTTATCTTTACGCCCTTGTCATTTTCAGTTTGTTATAATTACTTTCAGTAATTTTTAACGGAGTTTACACAATTACCTGTAGTTAGTGTCTGAAATACGAGTAACAAAAAGTAAAGTAACATAACATAGCATCACGCCTGTATTTTCAAAGGGTTAGGCAAAGGTGTACCTACTAATATTTTGTACACACATTTCGATGCTTTTATTAAGTCCCATGTAACAGAGGGTAGACCTATTGCCATCAACCGGGCACATTTCCAAACACCGTGCTGCTACTGAAAATTTTAGTACAGAATAACTCAACAAAACTTTGCTAGATCCGGGAATCGAACTCAGGACTTTACGCTCAGCAGTCTTGCTTGCAACCACTAGATCAATAAGGCAGTTGTAGTAAAAATAATAAATAGATATAGAATATAGAATAGTCTATAACTTACTTACCTTTGATCTTCCTAAAACTTTATTAGCGTTAATGTGGTACTTATATAAGGTTTTCGGCCCAATCATTTAGTAATTATTTAGTTTTGTAGACCAATAGGTACACATCACACGACACACCGTAGGTAAACCAACAAATAGGTATTTGTTACCTAATGTATAATGAGGTTCAGTTACTAATGAGTTCGGTTATACTGAAAATTTATCTTCGATGACATATTGTTCGCGAAAAAATAAACAAAAGTGTACGAGTACCTAACAGTAAGTTTTGGAATCTATCTCAAATCTACGGTTGTGTTATTATTAACGAATGGACGTATCGGATGTTATCATAAGGTAGCATCCGATCGCAACCTAATAACAATATATCTCATATATTATAGATGCTGAATAAGAATGGAAATTAGCGAAGGTTAATATTATTTTCTGTGTCAAGGTCTAACAAGCACATAACATTTTCCATTTTACATTAAATAAGTAGATAGCAAAGGTTATATTCATGGACCTTCTATTATATTGTCTAGCTATGGAATTAGATAAACTGAAGTATATCTAGACTCCGTAACATAAGTCTAAAAATGTTTAGTGTTTAAAAATGTTGCTAGTCTAAAATAAATGTTATGTCCCTAGCTGTAGTAGGGTAACTTGGGACGAGAGCCTTGACATTTTATAGAGATAAAATTATGTATTTATTATATAAAGAAAAGGTTTAGTTTCACTCAGTGCCGGATTAAGCAAGCACGGGGCCCGTATCAAATTCTATCGAGGGGCCCTTGATCTGCTGTGAGCTCTTAAATATAGGGTACTTTTTAAAGAACTTATGCGTTTATCGTTTGAAATTCTGTATTTTATTTTCGTCAACAAAATAATCGGTTACCAATTGTCTGACGTGGATTGTCTTAGTCGAAGAACGGGGGTAACGCTGGGCGTTGGTTTTGGATACGCGGGGCCCGTAGCAATTGCTACTCTTGCTACGTAGTTAATCCGGCCCTGTTTTCACTGTGTATTAATAAGTTGATTATGTTTTACCACTGAAATTAGGAATCTTTTATGTTCTGTAGTTTTGACAGTAGGTACCTAAGTTACCTAAGTACCTGTATTAGAAATATGTAGTCAAGACAAGTGGAAAATACTCCTAAAGCATTAACATTATGGGACATTCTTAAAGTTAAGTATTGCCATTAAAGATAATCGTTTATTACTCATGTCCGGTCTGACTGGAAAATACGTTTTTGCCCAACATCTTACTCAAAGCGTAATTAAATAATTTCCTTGTAGTGTAGCACGTTTTAATTACTTAGATTTATGGAGTATGCCCAAAGGCCCAGTGGTCGCAAAGCTAAATGTTTTTGTTGTTTCTGTTGAGAAATTCTCTTTAGTAATGGCCAATTCGGCTTATTATGATAAATAACGATCAATTAAACGTGGGTGAACTCGGTAGACCTATACTTAACCTTTCGTGGTCTACAGAAATATACCAAAGCAACATAATGTCTTTTTTTTAAACCTGTGTATCGTTGTTTTAAGTAAAATAGATGTTTTTGTTAAAACGGGGGGTAATGACAAGGGATTCCCTTAAATTATCAATTAACATTAAAATAATTCATCAATCATTTAAAGCATTTTAATCATAATATTGAGCAACGCGTAGAAGACCCACTGTTAGTGAGTATCATCGCGATTTCAGGCGCTTTGATGATCAATAAATCCGAAAGAATCAATAGACCTAAACATTCATTAAAAAAAAATAGAAGGGAATTAAATAAAAATCCACTTATAATCGTCATAATTGATGAAATAATTGTCGCACAATAGTTGGGCGCCTAGTTAATTAAATTATACGATATAGCAATGCGACAACCAATCTATTTTAAAAACCCTAGGCGCTTGAATAGGTAAAAATGAAGTGACTACATGAGTTTTCCTTATAATAGAGTCCCAAGTCAAGAGCTCCAGTATATTTCATATCCAGTAAAATTGAAAATTAGCATGGATGTGTTACGGGACAAGATTAGTCATAGCTAGCGAAATTATAGGAACACGAGCTATTTCAACTAAGGTTTAGGTCAGCAATGCATTTAAAATCATTGAGTCGCAATCATGAGTGGTCGTGGATCGCTTACCATCAGGGACCTTATTCTCTATGAAAACCACGCCTCTATTGATTTGAAAATCTTTGATCAGTACATTCTTTCGGTTTAATAGCGTTGGTGTCAAATGGAATAAGAAATAAGGCACCAGGTGAAAAGCACGTTTGCTCACTATTTATTTTTACTATTATATATACATTACTTCGCAAAAATTGCACCTACGCATTAGATGTGCCATTGACCTGTTGTTTTCGCTCGATGTATTTTCTGCTCACCTGTATATTTTAAACTAGCGCTTTGCAATTCATTTGCCTAGCCTTTTCCCAACTACATTGAGGTCGGCTTGTAGTCTAATCAGTTGCGGCTGAATAACATTATTTTTCACAGAACGACTGCCATCTGACCTCCGCCACGCAATTACTGGGAGACGCTGATACTCTGAGGTTAGACTGGTTGTCAGACTTTTTGGGCTGCTGACACCCGTAACGACTATCATAGGTTTTTATTTGACACCCGGGACTAATAGCTTAACGTACTTTTCGAGGCACGAAGGGGTCTCGATGTGTGTAAAATGGTTACCTATCCAAGGATTGACCGCAGCGAGGGCTGCTTAACTTCGCATATCGACCAATCTGCGAGGTTAAGCTGCTATGTAGCTTCGAGCCCCTCTTCAGGCCTCTTCGGAAGTAATCTACATATTTTGTTAGTAGGTGCCCATAACTTTGCGTTACAGAAATGTAACCAACATTCTTACAGATACAAAAAAGTATACAATTTTAAAAACGAAGCAGACCTTAGGCTGTACTTGCAAAGTTTGTTCATCATTTGTACTGAATATATATTATATATTCCTTAATATATTCCTTAATCCTTAATATATTCCTTAAACTAAATGCTTCAGTATCCAAGTTCCAATTTAAAGTCAGAAGAAAAAAACATAGGTTAGTAACATCTTTTATTTATGTACCATCAAGTTTTTGCGAACATGTGGTAAGATGAAAATACAATTTAGCTTCGACCGCCTAACCAGCCGGGCGCGTTCGTGAACCATGCGTGTGCATCTTCCACCCAGTTAGGAGAGTGGTTAACCTTGAATATCTGACCAATGTTATCGAACAAACCACTTATGTCCAGCGGTGACTTGGTTGTTGAAGTTGTGGTAGAAGATTCAGATGCTGATTTGTCAGTTACAGTGGTATCGGGCACTGCAGTGGTTTCCACCGCTTCGTCATCTCGTTTCATTCTGACCGACGCTGAATCAAGGGAGTCTATCAGGCAGATGAAGAGGATGACACTGACAACTTGTACCTGGAACAATATCATATATTAGTTTGAAAGCGCACTTTTTAGGTACAATAACCATGCATAAGTACCTATTGTAAAAAATATGTTAATATATGATGTCTATGGACGCATTTCTTATTAACCCAACTCAATTATTTCTTAGAGATGGATAAGTGAACATTAGGGCAAATAACGTAACGAAAGAAGACAGAATGAGACAATTTAAAAAAAAATATTTAAAATATATAAGGACATTATAAACAATTGAATTTTAGATTTGACATTGTGAAATAATTTGCGCTATTGAATTTTAAAATACACAAAGTGTAAAGAAAGGCAAGATGTAATAATTTGTACACTAGTATTTAAAATAGTATAGACATTATGGAATCATTTGTGGCATTGATTATAAGATACGCACATAGGAAAACGCAAAAAAGTATGAGTAAATTGCCAGTCTTATGAGACAAACAGAAGAACAACGATGTTAATGAATTTAAACTCTTTATTATTGTTACCTTAAAAGCCATTGTGGAGAGTATATGTAAAGAGGATTCAGCGCCTTCGAATTTATACAACATTCGTATCGATTTTCGTGAACATTACAATAATTTTTGTTGTACGCATTTTAGCAATCTAATTGACATATTTGATAACAAAATTACTTTTAGTTTTCATGTGATACAAGGTAAGGTAATTTGATGTCAGTAACCCTTGCATTTCCTGTTAAGTATTTTAATTCATTCATTCGTACACGGTGTTCTTTTGTTGAATTTAACTGTGACGTCGAACGCCTTTAGGGTAAACTAAGTACTTACTATTCAAAAATTACTCCTAGCAATTTTGACTAATTTAGTAACAAGAATCGTTTTAACGGTAAAGAGCTAGGAAAAGTTTGTAACTTAGCAAAAATATTTTGACTATATTCTGTATTTTACACAGCTCTCAAATTGTTTTGCATTCAGCTATTATAATGATCATGAATGTCAGCTATACTAAACCACATTGCCGTTACAAATGTACCGTTATCATAAGGTGATCCGAAGATTGCATTTTTGAATTTCTTTTAAGGTCATTCATCATCATCGTGTAGTTTTAGATTATATATTTGATTGATATATTCTTTATAGGTATATATAATTTTAGCTTCTTTTGATAGGACGTTGAATATCTTCTATAGAGTAAAAATAGAAATTATACCAATTATATAAAAATAAAATTATATAAAAATTAAAAAAATTATTAAATGTATCCAAAGACATATCATGATACTATTTTTATTACTAGGGAATAAAAACACTGCCAATATTGCATATCTCGATAATGCATGATAATTATAGTTATATGAAGTACCTATGTATAGAATTTTCAAATTCCCTGTTTCTTATTTTTTCTAGCTGCCCTTCTATATTATATTCACCATCATTCTGAATAGTACTCTCTAATAGAATTAAAATACCCTTATAAAACGATGCGTTTTCTAATTGGTATATAATGTTCAAATTACTTCATATATTTTTAAGAAGATGATTAGGTTATGTGACAAAGTAATGTAAGTGCCAATGCTCATTATCACACGTAAATTGCTGATGAGTGATGACAGATAATTTAGATCTGTGATCATTAACAGATACGACATACATATACGTGATCAACAATCAATGGAAAAGGTTTAAATGCACCATCATCAAATATGTTCAAAGTACTTCACTAAGTATACAGATTTGGAACGACGATGCAACGAAAATTAACGACCTTGCTGACTTTGGTAATTATAATGTTTATAGTTTTTTTTATTAATTGGCATATACTAGTTTCAATACCTGTTCTATGTAGATATCTAGAATCTTCATTCGAACATAGCCTTAATATTGTTTTTACATTTGTAGTTTTTTATTGATTTGTATTTCTACTGTGAACTGGCAACATGTCCTATCTCGATTTTATGAAGATTTTACTTGGTTATACCATTCTAAATTATTTCATACCCGGTAGCACTGCTACAAGCATATTTTACTTCAATCAAAATTAGATTCCAAAATCGAATTAATTCAATTTGTATTAACATCGACCTATGTATAATATATAATACCTTTGTATTAACATCGACCGATAGTTTCTTTTTAATCCTGTAATGTTCTCAAAAATGAGATAGTACTAGTTGCCAGTTCACAGTCGATTTACTGGTTTCTAAACTTGTTCTTTATTCATCTATAAATGACGATCTATAGACGATTATAATCGTCAGAATAAATAGTTGTTTTTGTTCTAATGAAACTTAGGAGCAGACACTAAAGTATTATTTATCTTATTTTCATTACTTTGCAGGCTTTATTTATCCAACTACTGTCTACAGCGGAATCGACGAGAAATCATTGGAAAAGACAAACATGGAACAGTTTTATGGACACAATCAAGGAGTTTGGATATAAAGTGAAGTCGACGGCAGAGAGCGCTGGAACTAATTTAAAGTCTGTGTTAAATAAAGCAGGGAAGTGGTTTAATAATTTTAGTGTTTAGGAATTCAAGACACTTTGTAGTAATTGGAACAATGGACTACCATTGGAGTGTAAGCAAATGGCCTTTGAAGTCGACGAAATCTGGAATCGTCGAGGCAATAGGCATTCAGCGTCGATAAAACCATTGAATGCTGGTTAACAAACCTTCCATGATTGATTCGTGTGTGATGTCTCGTGCTAATATGAAGGAAGAAGAATTCCAGGTTCAATAACGATTCAATTAGATCTTTATGGATTAATTTTATAAGGTCAAGACCTATCTAAATATATGATGGATCACGACTTTTGATTGAATCTCAAGTACAAATTCATTTATTCAATAATCGGCTCAAAGACGGACAAGAACTTACTCGGTAAACAGGAAAATGTACCTATATAAATGTAGGAAAATGTGTATGGAAAATGATGAAGCATAAGTTTGAGGAAATAAACCCTCATTGGTGTTGCTGCTGCATCTGCAGAAACTTCAAACGGCAAAATGCAATAACCTGATGAGTTCTTATATCTTCGAGGCAGCAGAAGCAAACAATTAGCATTATAAAATGAGAAAAACATTTACGCATCAAAATATTTCTCTGTATCGGTGTCAACCGGCAACCGTGCTCAGAAGATCTTTTATTTGTTTAGAGTGTAAATATAAGAAGTAGTTAGTTTAGTAAAATTTATTATAATTATTTATGTTCAAAAATAAACCTAATAAGAAATTTCCTCATATTGTTGTTGAAAGTGTAACCGTAATGAGTTCCATATATTGTTTGTTTATATATTATAACCTAATAACTACCTAAATAAAAGAATCTCCGTCATTCGTATGTGTGTTATATTTCTTGAATTCCAGTTTATTGTAATTTTGACTACTCATACAATTTCTGTCGACGATTCTGCGGATTTCAGGTATCATATGCTACTAAATTTAAAAAATAGGTTGTAGTAAGCACTTTCAAATGAATGATATATATTGTTCTGTGGTATTAGTGTGCTGTGAATACTGTGATTCAGTGGGATCGTGTGTCACCTCCGGTGTACGCCTATTACTCAATTTAGGTGGCTATTAGGGCGGTCAAAAATTCTTAAACATTTGGTTTTGTTTCATTGATTTAGAATTTAATATATCTATAGATTACGATTGGGTTGCGGAGTTCTTCTTGTCAATTACTGATATCCAGCATAAAACGATTCTAGTACCTTTATTGAGAGAAAGTCTCGGCTGAAAATGAGGAATTTCAACATATTGCATCAAAAGGAGTTGAATTGCTTAATGGTTACTCACAATTACTAATTGATCATGTTTTAAATTGTTTTGCAAAAATCTTAAGACCGTTGCAAAGGTCCGGCTCATTGATGAAAACAAACAAATAATTTGTAAGCAAATCTAACTATTTTGAGAATCATTATAATGATGCAGATTGATGAAATCTTTAGTTGTGATTGGCGCTTCCAAGCATCGCAGTAAACGTATTTGTTGTAAATAGTCAGTACCTAGATTCTTTGCCTATGAACTAAATAAAAAATACCTCCTGGATTTTGATCAACCAATCACCAATCATTCATCAGGGTGACTGTCATTCGGGTATCGTAACGTAACAGATCACTCCTATATCCTGTTATGACTAGTATGATTGCGAAATTCTTTCCTTTTTCCTTTTTTTATACGGTTATTTTGCAATCTACCTATTAAAAATTTCGTGATAAGTTTTTACAAACATCCTGCGACACACTATATCCATATTTTGTTACGTTCCTATTATCGCAGAATTATTGACACATGAATAAAATATAACTTGCGCAATATAAATCATAATAATTTCATATGTTACTAATTGTCAATTTGATGTGGTTGTCCAAGCATGGATCCAATCATTGCGATAAGGGGATATAATGAAAATAGTTGCTTTATCAACATTTTTATAGTACATATGCAAGTGGCTGAGTTTTAAAATGCACCTATATGTGGTCAGTTTCAGTGACGATACAAAAGAACTAAATGTTAGATAGAGCTGTTGTGTATCCCACAAGAACACGGCCACGACTTTAATAAACACAGGATATTATATATTATTTATATTAAAATTCAATAATATTATTTGATAAGTTTGATGTTATCTGGCACGGCCCTTGTTCGTCACACAGTCTATTGTCCCCTGTAATTTCGTCTGCTCGCCCGATTACATTTATACACGTGCGTGCAAAAGTGAATTCAGTCCTTCCTGTTAATCCTTTGTGCCCAGTAGGAGTTTGTACGTCGAGCGGTCAGCACATCCATTGTATCTTGGATAATAATAGACGGCCTTACTATTATCTAATAGTCATTGATACTCATTGGGTCAAACCTCAATAGAACAGAAATAAGGTTGTGGAACGCTATGGATTCACGACTATCGATAGTTTTTTGCTTTGTAAGTACAATTTCTATATTTATAAGTGCCGTAGAAATAGTTTGAGAATCAATTTAGAATTCCTCAATCGTTCCAGTTCGTGATTGTGATCGTGTCGGCTCTTCCCTCCGAACACCGAGATGGGTTCCGGTACAAGCGTGACGTCATGGATTCGATGAAGAACGCGTGGTCAGAGGTCGTGAAAACGCTGAGTGATGCTGGTGACGCTGTAGTACAAGTGTTTAAGCCGACGGAGAAGAGTGTGGTTGACAAAATGACAGACGGCATCAAGAGTATCACGGGATAAGAGACTCATGCAACAACCGGTTTTACGATATCGACTAGAGGTTACGTAAAAACGAGTATTGGCGCTGTATTGGTATAGCGGTATAAGTTGGTCATCATAATGTTACACTTACTTTTAGTCCGACTATTCTGTTATTAAGGTAAATATGAACTTTATTTTATAGTTTCATAATAAGTGCAATTGAGTAGGTACATTACTGATTATGTAAACTAAAAACTGTTAAATTGTTCAATGAAGTTAACAACCCACCAATTACGCAAAACTTCGTGATCTAAGCAAGGTACGTAATTTTAAGGATTTAAATAAAGGGTTGTTTAAGTTTTTATTTTAATTAAACTATAATTAACAATTTAAAATCTTTTATTGTAACATGTTAATTAAAATGTCGTATAAAAATAAGAATATTCAGGGCAAAATACTTAATGACTAAAGTTATGTCGTAGGTGCAAACATCTTGCAAGGAGATGACACTTTATTGTGCAATATGTGGTTATACATCGCTGTCGCCCGGAGGACATGAGTCAATCTGGTATAAACCGTCGGAGTGCACATCGGCGCCGACGTTGTCGAGTATATCAATGAGTTGGTTAGTGCTATGATGTGAGAACGGCGAGGGACTCTCCGGGTAATCTGGCCTTTGATCATACGTATGTTTGTTCTTATGTCTCGATGGCAGTACAAACACAGCAGCGGTAATTTCCTTTTTTTTCGGCTCCTTTTCCTCACTCTGAACAGAGTAAGAAGAACAATCTTGACTAAGAATTTGGTTCTTACGCTTCAGATCTGCAATACTGTGGTGGAAAACCTCAGATTTGTAACGCTCTTTGATAAACATGCAGTATGCTATCCATATGAGAACGAACGCAGACTGCAAAAGAAAAAAAAATATCATTAACCAATCAATAAAAACTCAATGCAATGTCAAACATCCGTCATTCCGTATTAATTAATAGAGTATTGACGATGTGAATATATTAATTCGTTCAGACAGTTCAAACAAGTCTAAAGATTGCTATGGAGAGTGAAACCAATAATATTTTGGGAGTGAAATAAAAATATAAATCAAACTTACCACCACGAGAGCGGCGATAAAACCACTGATGTACAGGCTCATTTTAAAAAGATAAGGTATATTTTGTTTAGTCGATAGTGAGACGAGTGTCGCAAACGAGGTTAGATTGGAACAGTCGCTGCGAGCGGTCCGACGTCGCACTCAATTAGTGTCAGTTGAAGCTACTGGCTCTTTTAGACTGTGATGTCATTGGAATTGATTGAACCCTCACGATGAGCACAATGAAATGGAACACACAACTGGACTGTAGAAGGAACGGGGGAAAAATGGGCTTTAGTCGTAAGAAATACCTACACAGTGACTGTGAATGGATTCGGATTTACCTGAGCAATATTTTCCTGTAAGCGATGACGTCGATGTGCATACGTCAAATTGTTGCACTAAGTCACGATGTTTGAAAATAATATACAATGTTTATTGAAATTTCTCTGTCAATACAAGATGAGCGAATGTCAATGATACCTAAATGTAGAGGTCACAATACAGTAAAAATAGCGAGAATACAAGAGATAAAATTTAATTAGCACTTAGTACCTGTTCTACGAAGATAAATTGCTATTAAAATGACCTATTGTGTCACAGAGCATCCATTTATAAGGTAAACAGGTACATTTTATTTTTCTTATATGTTTAAAACCAGTCTGCGGTGAGTAACGTAAGTAAGTATAATGTACCTATAGGTACGTATCATTAGTATGCCTAGCTTTTTCCAGTCTATCTACTGGGCTTCCAGTCTAGTACTATTAAACAGAACGACTGCCATCTGACCTCCGTAGCTCAATGATTGGGAGACACTGACGCCTTAAGGTATGACCCGTTATCAGACTCTTCGGTTCACTGAAACGCGACGTCTGCGATGACCCGGTTTTTAGCTTCGTAGGTAGCTGACAACCGGCACAGGTCGAGGCTTTATGTCAACGTGCATATGTGGGAACAAGTAGCACACAAACATTTTTAACATCAATATACCACCCCTTTAGAACTTGTGAGCTGCACGAAAGACGAAATGAACAAAGTAATCTTATATCTTTGGAAGGTGTTATTTATCTCGATATATAGCTTTTGTTTTTTTGTTTAAACTGTGGGGCAACCCACACTAGGATTTCTCCTGTATCGTGGGTACAGTTTACAAACATACATGTCACACGTACACACAACGAGACCCGAAAAAACTACCTGTAGATCATAAAAATATTTGTTCCGTGCGGGGATCGAACCCGCGACATTTTTATATTAGGAAAGCTTTGCTGGTTTTTATCCTAAAAGCTGCTTTTATCCTAAAAGCTAATTAATATTTGGATTTTGTAATTATGTACTTTTTGACTCGAGCACTCAGTTACGTATAAAACCCCCTCAGTCATTCTCTAGAGGACATAGAGAGTAAGTAATCACTTCTTCGTGGCGTGTGTCGTAGAGACAGAAGTAGAAACGAGACAGATTTCATGATGATCACCAATCCACTTATCACGCGTCGTGATTGATCTTGGAGGGCTATGTTTAGGGAGTGAATATTTACGGGCTGAATTTTCTAATTCAGCGGACATTTAAGTTACAATGTCACGTTGACAGTTCATCTAAATGTAGCTAGATGACGCTATCTCTCGACTTTTATTCAAGCAATAAGATTGACACGAGCGCGCCTATCGGGAAATCATGGAACTAACCAGATTTGAACTGTGAAGATCTCTATTTTGAGCTTAAAAAATAACATCCACGACTCCTATTTTTTTTAAGTTGTTCTTTCTCTCACCTGCAGATATGCAAGGGTTAACTGACAAGGGTATTAGGCACTTCACTATAGAACTATTATATTATACTTACGCTCTCCACAATTAATATTTACAGTCAGACGCATAAACATGTTTACATTTGCACTTTTTAAACTCCATATAAATAGTTATCTGTATAATATAGAAGTATTAATATATGTCTATATGTACGAGGGATGGTTCTTCTATGTGTGTTACATACCTAATTATCTAAGTAATACGTTAGAGATTTTATCGGTAAGTTTGATTAAAGTTTGTGTTTGTGACTGTACTTCAATGAATTCAAAATACTTTAAACAAATGCACTGTTGAATTTGATTATTATTCGAAGTTTTATTTATGATTCTGTTTATCGCTTGCTTATTCATTATGACAAAACTATCAACCTCATTTTAGTATCTAAGTTACGAATTAAAATACTTTTGACAATATAACTTAGATCTGAGAAAGATTGCTATTGAAACTCGTGCGGATTACGATCGTGGTTTGACACAATATGTGTTGTTGAAGCCAGTACTACCTATGTCGGTAACTGTTATTTTATAAGAGTATATAATATGGAATTTTTTGTCGGTCTCTTGTCAGTTTGACTTACCTGCCAATTATATACCCCATAAAATCTTCCACCTAGGAATCACGTTGCTTTAAAGGAGCTTGCGGAGGTTCAGGAGAACAATTATACATGAAGGATAGGTATCCTCTTCCCGTTTTACGAATTCTCGTAATATCATATTATTAATAACAAAGAGATATATTTACTTTAAACTTTTAAACGGTCGAAATACTACAGTGGTTGAATACTACACAGTCAAGATTTAAGTTAATAAAATGTACCTATAAGTCAAAGGTCTCAGATGTAATACAAGTCTTACCACTTTGGCTTTGAGGGTCTTAAGTGTGTAGGTACTCGATGGAGGCAAACGAGCAAGCCCAACATTATAATTACAGTTCAATTTATTTCTATAAAACTCTTATATTGATAACCTCAGATAAAGTAGATATAACCGACAGCAGGGAGGGGGCCGGATCTCATCAATATACATAACTCGTGCCCCGTCGCTGTTTCGTACTTGACCTATATTGTCCAATCTAAGAGGTCAAAAAACTTGTAAGTAATTAATAGAGAATTCACAGACATAATTAGAAATACATTTATTGTGATATCTAGAGCATACAATGTATACACGATGTATGCAAAATTTCATAATTACAGATTAACATTTTGCTAATAACTTAAAAACTATATAGGTATATTTAATTTTCACTTGCTCGCTCCGTTTCGCGGTTGGACTGAAAAAATAAAGAGTTTTATAAAAATATGATACAGGATTATTTTTATATTTTTTGATAGGTAGTTTGTCGTTACACTTGAAGTTTTAATTAAAGTTTACTTCTACTTGATAAGAATTTAAGTTCAACAGAAATTAGTTAAAACATATGAATATTCCTTTTAAAAAATTTTTTTATTTAAATTACACTTACTGGTATTACCGGGGTCGACAACATTCACTGCAAATAAACAAAGAAAATTAAATTTTTAGAACCCTTTCCAAAATATAATTATAAATACAGGTTGTTTTTTTGAACATGGTATAATTTCAACATTAACGCTAGGGTGCATGCGCCACCACACGTCTACATTACTCATCACTATGATACACGAGTCACGAGGCAAGTACTTTAGGTATTATATAAATGGTAACTTGAAAGCGCAAAAAGAAACAAATAACTGTACCTAAAATACACCCGTTAAGGACAAAAATGTAAATATTTACCGTGTAACGTGTGACGCTTGGTTGATTCAAATAAATTAACCCAAATCAAAAAGAGGTTTGTTGACAATAAATCCTCATAAGGGGTGTCAAACATTAGATATCTATTCTGATATTTTGGGCTTAGGTACTTTGGGCCCATTCGTAGACCTATCAGCCACAATTTCGGACTGAAATATTTTTAGTAGTGGTTCTTGTCCTTAAATATGTGCCTCATTTAAAACGTCATCCTGTATTTAAATGCTTTGTTATTCACTAAGTATTATAGGTTTTAGAGTTCAATAGTTTTCTTTCAAGTTACTTTTGCTTTGCTTTAAATTATAAGTAAGTATTTGTATAAATATATCAGGTCCCTACATAAAGTGTTTATGTAATTCTCCTGGAGGAAAATACAAATTACAATGTTTCATTCATATTTCAAAAACAATAGTGTTAGGAAATTACCTTGTTGGTCACCGTCAACAACAGAAACTGTAAAGAAAAGAATCGAATATTAATTACTTTAGAGATTTCATAAATGCATGGGTACCTTTATAGGTTAGGCAGAGGTGTTTCGTTGTACACCCACATTTTGCATAAAGGTAGACTAAGGCTTTAAGAGGGCTCGTAGCAACATAGATACTACGCAGATCGATCGAACTGCGAGGTAAAGCAGCATTTGCTGCGGTCAGTCTTTGGATGGGTGACCATTATTTACACAATGTGACCCCTCCATGCCTCGCAAAGCACACTAAGCATCAGGCCAAAAAGTTTGATAACGAGTTTAACTTTAGAGTATCTGTGTCTCCCAGTGATTGGGAGGCGAAGGTCAGATGGCAGTCACTCAGTGTAGAACTGATTCATCAGCAGCATCTGGTTAGATTTGAAGTCAACCCCAACATAGTTGGGAAAACGCTAGGCATATGGTAGACTAAATTTCAAACCCTCATTCTGAAAAGAGGTCCGTTACCACCAGTGAGACGGTATTGGGCTGAATCATTATTATAATAGGGATATACATACGTCCAGTATGCAATAATATGTGGCTACTTAGATAATGTAGTAAAATGACAACAACATGAGAAAACTAACTATTATTCATCAGTTTGGCAAGTTAAACATAAGAAAAAATAAATTACCTTGCTCGTCAGCGCCTACGATATCGACTGAAAATTAAAAAAAAATATATAAAACGGGATTACCTAACATAATGATGTATAGGTAGGTACTTATTTATTACAATATTTATCTAATGAATTTATTTAAAATAAGAACTAACATTTGTCACTTAGACTGATTAATTAAACAATTTATAATGTTTTCACTATCTGGTTTTTACAATACTCGAGCATTCTAATAGTAGGTATAATCTTTCATTCATCAGCAGATATGCATTTTGCAGTTAAATAAAAGCTATATTCATTGAAATACATGTTTGAGTGGTAGGTGGCTCAATATATGTACTTTCAGTTAAATATTTTACTGTTCATACTTACTCTGATGTTCACCATTGATGACATTTACTGAAAAAAAAAAAAATTAACACCGAATTAAGACAATATGGCACATGTATTCTCTCTGTTTGTTTAAGCGAGGAAAAATCACAAAAAGCTCCATAGTTTTACGTAGAAACGAAAAATAATAAGGTGTGACCTGTAAATTCGAAATGATCCAAATAAAAAGTGCCATGGTTTGGAGGTAAAAAATGCCAAGTTATTTATTTGAAGAAACAATACCTATGTTCCGTTTAAAAAGTCACTTTTTGTATGTGATTGGGGCTAAAGTACAGTGCGATAATACATTTATTTAAGCAGAATTTCGGTATCGTTATCGGAGCTGTATATAACGGAATAGAATAATATTTATGACAAAAGTGTTAATTTTACTCTAACCTTATAATTTCAAATACGATTCATTTATCGGAAGTTACGAATTATTTACAAAGGTAAATACAAATGTAAATATTATGGTAAGTACGTCTAGATGTAACTGATATTAAACGAAGCACATTTTGGCTAGAAGGTCAAGGATGGTGACAGATCCTGTGAACCTTAAGCATCAGACAATAAAAGTTATTTATGAATGGACGTATATTTGTATACAAGATGAAACATTGATAGCAGTGATAACCTAGCGGTTGAACAATTGCCTTTAATGTAGGAAGGTCTGAGTTCAAACCCGGCCTTTGATTTGACTTTTCGGAATCATGTGCGGATCAGAATTTGATTATCTCTTGCGTTTACGGTGAAGCAAAACATCGTGAGGAAACCTGCACACCTGAGAGGGCTCCATAAAGTTCTTGATGGTGTGTGTAGTCCACCAACCCGCACCAAGCCAGCGTGGTGGACTAAGGCCTAACCCTTCTCATTCACCTCAGAAGAGACCCTTGCCCAGCAGTGGGTCAGTAAAGGGTTGATTTTTTTTATTTTTTTTTATGAAACTTTGAATCCATCTGTGCACAGCACGTCGATATCAAAAATTTGTGCAGTGCTCTGCAAACATGCCGCTTTCAGTGTAGCAGCCAGTCTAGAGTCGATGCTCGCTGGATAGCGAGTCGGTTTTTTTTCACCGCGATCATGAGCAAATCTCATGTTAATAGTGACACCACAGAAAAGTGTGGCTTAACTTAAATATATGTATTATCGTTCATATGTTTAATCACAGTGACCGTGACTCTTTGGAGCGAATATATTTTGAAGGCAAATAATATGCCAATATTTACTCTTTAACATTCCAGTGTCAAAGTTGTTATTAGGAGGCGGAGTTTTAGGATTTTGATAGTATCCTATTTAGCTAATGTTTGATATTTTTTATTGAAATCTGACTGATTTACAGTTAGCGTATAAATCGCTCACAGTAAAAATGTATAACTTTTATCTCGCGAATTCATAATTTGAATCGCTGATGGCAACAAATTGATATCACTGAGCTAACGATACTTTAAATCATGCACGTCATAAAAAATAAAAATCTATAATTATGTATTTTTATTGTTTTAATATCTCACCATCTTGGGGTTTAGCCATGGTAATAGCGACCAAAGCTACCAACAGCAGAACAATCTGAAAGATAAGAAAACAAGTTAGGTATTACGTAATTCAGGTGCCATAATCATATAATTAACGTATAATTAACTTGTAACTAGTATGTCAACCCAGAACAACTGATTTAAATAGCACGATTAAACCAGGCAAAGATCTACATAATTAAGTATGTTTTACTCTAAACACAAAATTTCAAATAGGAGACAGAGTTTGACTGCATTCTACATTCCACTTTTGTATGGACTATCGTTTTTTTTTTTTCATGAGTATAGTGGGTCCCGTAATAAAAGTTATGTAGAATTATGAGCAGAGCAAAACGCTTATCATATTTCTGGTAATTATAAAATTCCGTATGTATTTCAAATATTAATCACACTAGATGATAATGTACACTAATTTTATCACTTAATTTGACAAAAAATTACACACCGTAAACTTGGACATGATTAAAATTTTGCTCTTTACTCTCAACTAAATCAGATAGAACTGCCAGCTAAAACTAATTTAAAATCTTTTATAAGTGATCATGAGCAATATTGATGTTTATTCTCAAAACAAGCCGATAACCTCCGACCGACAAGTTGATCTTGAACCTAAATTCTTTTAAATAACGAACAAAAGAGCGTACCTTCGAAGAATTAAAAATATATTTTCTTCGTTTATATTTTAATATATAGCCTAGCGGGTGAACTCTTGCTTTCATGCAGGAGGGTCTGAGTTCGAACAGGACTCGCGCCTCTGAATTTTCGAATTCCAAGAGGGTTTCGGTTTGAACACGACCGCAAGAGGGTTTCGGTTTGAACACGACCGACACCTCTGGTTCATTGTGAGGAAACCGGCTCATCTTTAAGGTCTACAAAATGTTCTTGATGGTGTATGTTGTTTGACATCAGATGTGTTAGACAAAGGCTTAATCAGTGGGACAGTATTTCCAGGTCGGGGAAACAATTATCGCTATTAGAGTTTATGGTTGGAAATGTCTCAATATCAGCCCTGATTTCGAAAGCGTGCCCTAGCGTGATAACAATATATATAATAATAACATCATCGGCATAATGGCCAACGGTATACAGGTTGAATTTTTTAAGTGTGCGTGGATGGCCATATCCGAAACTATAAGGAATAGCGAAAAATACTCAAAGAGAGAAATACGTACGCCATTACTTCCCATAATGTGATCCTTATTAGCGACACTATCGAATGGTGTCATAATAGTGTGTTTTTTTTTTTTTTCAAAATCAACTGGTTCGATTCCTGTCAATGAATATTGATTTTTCAAAAATCCATGATGCTATGATAGCTTATGTTATTATATCGAAGATAGATGAATTACTGCTAAAAGGCGTTCAACTGAGATTGCAATGGGTTCCATCGCATATTGGTTTACAGGGTAACGAAAAGGCGGACATGTTAGCAAAGTATGCTGCTAAGAATGGAAAGGAAACTACTATTAATCTAGATTATTCTGAATTTCTACCTAAATTTAATAATATATGTTATGATCTATGGAAAGAATATTTTAATAAACGGTCATTAGAAAAGGGGATTTGGTACAAAACTATACAGTGTCACCCTCTTCGTGGGCCCTGGTTCATGAATAGTAATATAAGTAGGAGGTTAATTATTACTGCTCACAGGCTCAGATCTGGACACATTCTATGCAAGAAATTTGCCTTCATGATGAAAAAAACAACTTCGCCCAATTGTGAAGATTGTGGAGTTATTGAAGACCTACACCATTTGTTGACGGAGTGTGTTAGATTTGATGCCACTAGAAATAATCTGATAATGACCATGAATTTGAACAGAACCGACATAGGCATCTTTCATAAAATTTTATCCCAACCGAATGGCGTTGATGCGAAAGACTTGTTCCAATTTATGGCCAATATTTAAAAATAGTGTTAATGAAAATGGTTAAGGGTACGATGGGACTGACATACGTTATGCGTAAAAGTCCCTTTAAATAAAGCTAGAATAAAAAAAAAAAAAAACCATGATGAAGTTTTAGTTTTCATCAAAATCGGGCTCGAGAGTCCTTTTAGTATTTTTCGTTATTCCTTAAAGTTTCGGATTTCGCCATCCAAACCCACTGAAAAAATTCATTCTGTGTATATGAGTATCCCTTCGGGGGAACAGGGGCGTGATGTTATATTCAAACTTAATATGTTACGAGCAACAAAATCCATAAAAACATGAATACAGTTGGACAATAATAACTCACATGATGTATGTGCAATCTTAGGGCCGTAACACATTACTACATTGGTGACGCATTTCTAAAATATACGGCAATGCACACCGCATTTTACGATAAAGATGCGGTGAAACTATTATATTGCGATCGAAGCTGCAGCGTCGGCTACAGAAATGTGCAAGGGCCCTTATCGAATCGAAAATCGAATGTGCTACAGTACAATAACAACAAGGATATACGAATTGTAAGACCACTTAATTATCACGTTTGTGAGAATTATGCATTACGACAATGTTCCAAAGTGGAAGTTTACACGTCCCATTGTCACTGTTGCGTTTACAACGTCAGCGACTTTGATCTATCCTAATGCTGACTGATATGTTTACATATAGTCTGTTTAGATTTTCCTTGACTAAAATCCTATTATATAAAGAGCATCGTTGTCACATATAGCACAGTGTAGTTAAGAGAAGGAAGCTTAACGCTTGAGATGTAAGTGTGGGAATTATTTTAAGTATAGATTTTTTATTGGAATTTTTGCTGTAAGAAAAGTCTGCTTCAGAAAATCGATATGGAGTATTCTTTATTGTACATCGAAAAAAGTAGTGGAAACTGAAATTGTTATATACTTACGAGTACATGTTGGGTATACTTACATAAATTACAGTCATAGTGTCTTAAATATTACCCGGTTTACTTATCAATGTTCTAAAAGAAAGATCTTGAAAGAAACGCACACGCAAGATGATGAACACTCAGCATTTAATCAGTAATTTGTATAACAAATTTTCATAATTACCTATTTTTTAAATTATGGCACCTTGTTTCAGTTGAGAATGAAGTTCGTCATAGTTCTGTGTGTGTTGATCGCGGCCGTGTGCTCCCGACCGGAGACTTACGACAGCCGATACGACGACTTCGATGCGCAGACCCTGGTTGACAATGTTCGACTTCTGACGGCATACGGCCATTGCTTCCTCGGCTCTGGCCCCTGTACCCCTGAAGGAGCTGCCTTCAAAAGTGAGTATATTGTTAGCACATTTGTTACAGCATCTTAAAGTTTTGAATTGGTGTCTATCTTTTACTAAACACATCAAGACAAGTCTAAGGATTCAAATGTTTCGTGTAAAAAAAACAATAATTTCAACTTACCTTGTAGATAATTCGCTCGATAATGATTGGCTAATACTTTTTTTTTATAATTCACCGAAATATAATAAACATCATGTGGTAGGAACCTAACTAATTAAATTACGTGAAACTTTAAAAACCAATACTAAAAACTAAAAATTTATTTATTTTTTAGTTTCCTTCATAACTTTCCGAAATTGCTAATTGGAGCTTGATATTTACAGAAACCATTCCCGAGGCATTGAAGACCAGTTGTGCCAAATGCTCACCCAAGCAACGCCAGCTGATACGCGTTGTCATCCTCAAAGGCTTCCGAGCGAAGACCCCCGAGTTGTGGCAGAAGCTGGTCAACAAAGAGGACCCCACTGGAAAGTACAAGGCAAGCTTCGAACAGTTCCTCAAGTCTACTGACTAAATATTCCAAGCAAAGACAACATAGACTATGAAGGTTGATATGAACAACGGATCTAGATTTAACGCCTGCAAGGCTCTACGCAATTTTTGTTGCAGAAATGCGCGTTTTCGCGTAGAATTATAGTTTTAAAATTGCAAATTAGTACCTATTTATGTAGCTCGTCGCAGCTTAAAAATGTGGCATGTGTGATTACATTCTAAGAGAAAATTATTTTTTGTTTTCATACAATCGTAGGTTTAAGTATATCGCTCGGTTTATCTTTAACATGCTAATGTGAAAATTAGCAACTTTTGTACCTGTCTGTACAAAGTGCAAGAGTTGCTGTTTTCGTATAAGTACATATTTCAGCTTACCTTGGATTGATATCGTGTGAACAGTATCAATCTGTCGGTATCTTGTTTCTTGTTGTAACATCACATTAATTGTTAACTAATACGTAAATTGTACTTTGTACGTTATTATAATGTAAAATAAAGTTATTTTTAAAAAGTGCGGCCTTTATTTTTGAAATAGCATAATGTTGGCTGCCTAAAACAAATGACATGGAACAGTTCAAATACGTTTCAATTAATTATATAATGGTATACGGAGATTTCGCCGTATCATGTAACTATTTACATGATACGGCAAATAATTTTCAAAAAAGTAATTTTATTCATATCGGTTGACTTACTTTAGTAGTAACTTACATGTGCACGGATTAAATCTTACGACTTTGTCATTTATTATGTGTCCTCAGTGATCCTGATCATTGGTAAAACCAAAATAATATTAAAGGTCCTGACGCATGCGCACATTGCAACTGGTTAGTAGGTGAGTTTAATAAGTATAGCAGCTAACGTACGTGTAGTATGTCGGCTTTAATACATAAGTTAGTCGTTAATGATATGATTGCAAATTGCGTTAATATGCATATTGCTAAGTCGTTTATAACAGGCGGTGATCTATTCTTTTAAAGTGTCCGCGTTTGTGTGTCTAACATATATTTTTGTCATAAGTCTGGTTGGTAAACTAGACTTTGTCTCGAATTTGTCCGACACGACATTGGTTGTAGAGTCCATTCCGGCGGGTACACCAAGCGTCAGATTATTTCATATGAAGTAAAATATCCATGGTATCTAATATATGAAATAGTCACTCTTCCCAAATAGGAGACACGTTCTCACAAAGAGGAGATGTACATACTACAGTAGGAACATTAATTGACTGATAATGAATATTTAGTAGATATTATTGATTGGTAGACGGTGAACGTAAGACAACTTTGCACTAAAATAAAAATAGAATCTTTGTTTCTATTTAAAAGTCATAGCCCATAGGTGTCATGTTCTTATTACAAATCGTTTGGCTTTTAGTCTGTGCTAATCGTTTGTAGTTTGTCGACTGCATTATGTAAGTCTGTTTTTTTATGTTTTAGTGAAAGGACATTATTGAATTTAAAAATATGTCACAATCTGGTGATTACTTAAATCAATATTCTCTAATTAGGTTTTGTAACCAAAGGTAAACCAAAGAGTGATTTTAATTAAATAAATTTCTGTCCCAATCTGGGCAAGGGCCTCATCTCAGATTGAGAAGGATTAGACCTTAATCCACCACACTGGCCCGGTGCGGGTTGGCGAACCACACACACCATCGAGAACTTTATGGAGCCCTCTCAAGTGTGTAGGTTTCCTTACAATATTTTTCCTTCACCGTTAACGCAAGTGATAATCAAATTCTGATTCGCACATGATTCCGAAAAGTCAGAGTTGCGGGTCGGGTTTGAACTCACTCTTTCTCGCATGGAAGGCAAGCGTTCAATCACTAGGTTATCACTGTGATTTACTACAATTATTTTACAGATTTTTTTCCGTTGCCGTCGCCTAGAAGTTGTTTTAGTAATACATAGGATTTTTTCTTTGTAAATCCATTCCCGAGAAAGACATTACACCAGTTCGATAGATATTATGTAGATATATGGACATGGAAGGTTTCTAACACACTAGTGAAGGATAGAGTAAAGTAGAGGAAACTTTGGAAACTTGACATAATGGAGGTCCTTCAACTTCCTTAAGGCATGAAATCTATTTAATATAAATTTAATATATTATAAATGTATCATATTAAACGTTGAAAGATTTCAATAACATCAAGTTGCCGAAGTGAATATCATCCTACACTTATCTCTAAAAAGTTATCATTTCGCAATTGCCAAGAAACAAAATCGTAGACTTTATATAGAAACAAATGAAAACCGGTCAACATGTAAGTAATATAATTTAAATAATCCAAGAATCCGGTGTGTATACCTAATAATATTACGAAGGTGACACGAACCAGAATATTCAAAATTATTGTATGACAGCCTCATACACACGACCTTATATTCAGCCAAACGTTTTGTAACACCTCTGTATGTAATCAAGATCTTATTTGAATCCAAGAAGGAACCAAGGTAGTTAGTACCTATAAATATTTAAAAAAAAAGAAGGGCAAGGGGACACGCGACGTCAATACTCTGCTACGTCGAAGCACGTGCCTACGAATTTTGCTACAACCGAAACTTTAATGCACACAAATGGAATAATTTATATATCAGGCGTTTTATAGTGTAGTGTATTATATATTATTGTTGTCATTGGTTGCTTAAGTTGATTTTTGCAATGCTCGTTTAATAAACATCTAATTGTCTAAATTTCACAATGGTCTAATAGTCGCAAGCGCAAGTCGACTGCTGAGTGGCAACCTGGGTTCGATTCCCGGGTCGGGCAGTGTTATTGGGTTTTTCTGTATATAAATTCTCAGTAGCAGCACGGAGTTTAGAACTGTGCGGGGTTGATGGCAATTGGCTCGCCATCTATTGCATGGGACTCAACAGCAGCATCGGTGAAATGTGGGTTTAAAATAGTACACCTCTGCCTAACCCTTCGGGGATACAGGCGTGATGCTATGATTCTTTACTTTAGTACTTAGGTAGGTAATACAAGGTACACCGAATATTTATCACAACAAAGTGTGCGTTGCAGTACATCCTACTAATATTATAATCCTACTTCCTACTAATATTATAAATGTGAAAGTTTGTGAGGATGGATGGATGGATATTTGTTACTCAATCACGCCAGAACGGCTGAACAGATCTGGATGAAATTTGGCACAGAGATACATTGTAGTCTGGAATAACACACAGACTACTTTTTATCCCGGAAAAATCTAGGGGTTCGTAAACCACGCGGGCGAAGCCGCGGGCGGAAGCTAGTTTTGTTTTATATATAGGTACCTTAAAACCTTTTACACCTTTTGGTTCCTTAAAATTATAAAAGACAAACGACTCATTCATAAAATTGCTGCAACATGTAAAAGTCAATGAATTTAATTTCTTTCAGTGTTTTAAATTCGCCTGAAAGATTATAATTATAACCAAACATGAAGTGTCTTTTCGTGCTGATCACTATTGCGGTGGCGGGAAAGGCTTTATCGGGTCGGGACACATACTGTACAGACCACGATAACCTAGACATTCAGGCTTTGGTTTCTGATGAGAGGCAGTTTAAAGACACCATCGGCTGCTTCATCAACAACGCCCCATTCACCGTTGTGGTTGCGGCGTTTAAAAGTAAGGGAGGGCGTTTATATTTTAGATCATACCCGTTGGTTAGTGGTACCTATGGTACCTACTATCCCACAGGAAAATATATATATACATACATTCATTAGAAATCTACAATATTTGTAATAATAAACTAATTAAAAACTAATATTAAAAAATACAGGCATGCGCATTTGAAGACTTAAAGTACTTTAAAAGTACTCTGTCCAAAAACCTAACCGATTCCCGCATGGTCTGACGACTTTTCTAAATAATAACTATCTCATTAGTTTAGTGGTCAGAAGCACAACTGCTGATCTTGATATCCTCAGTTGGTTTCCCGGATCGGACAAAGACTTAATTGTGTTTCTCTCTATTTGAAAAATATATATATAATGTACTAAATACTCGGAATGATAATGAAACTGTGTCCGGTATATGGCAATAGGCTCATACCCTACTATACAGTTTTATTATAGTACATGGTTATCGGTAAACTCTGGGAGTCCACTGTACAATAGTTATAACTCTTCGGCAGAGTTAATATTAGATACGTTGACTATCAAAATGGTTATATTTTAAGATCCAAATAACATAGAGAAACGACAAATGTAAAGAGTCACGAATTGAAAAATGTAGGTGTCCTAACTCAAATCAGCTAAAAATGAGATAGGACTGTTAGTCATGGAAGCGAGGATATGTGTGATTCTATTTCTGATTATCTGTGTATCTGTGTTGATGTTGTTTTTCTCTGCAGACGCGTTTTTCTGAAGCGATGGCGCAAGCATGTGCTAAATGTACACCAGCGCAGAAGCATATAGTCAAGGTGTGTTTCTAGATGCTCTCAAGAA
Organism: Shargacucullia verbasci; assembly: GCA_947562105.1. Classification (NCBI taxonomy): domain Eukaryota; kingdom Metazoa; phylum Arthropoda; class Insecta; order Lepidoptera; family Noctuidae; genus Shargacucullia; species Shargacucullia verbasci. The sequence continues at coordinate 7,189,800 of OX387297.1, read as the reverse complement.
GAACAAGCCGGAAGACTACCAGAAATTTAAGGATAAATACGACCGCGAAAGAAAATATTACACGAGTTTTAAAACTGCGATTGATTCATTCTAATAGCGTATTTACCTGTGGAGTAAATAGTACAGTCGTTGCCCTACATTACCTGACCCCCTCTTCTTCTTCAATTTAAGTGCTAGGCCCTTGTCGGTGTAGCATTTTCCATTTTGTTCTGTCCAAAGCTAGCTCCTTCACTTCTTTATATGTCACTGCATTTTCGTTTAGGGCCTTCAGATGGTCTATATACTTAATTCTTGGCCTGGCTATTATCATGTCTTATTAAATGCCCAATCATTCCGCCCCTTCTTTTTTCTATTATATTCAAAATTTGCCGCGTTTCTTTTACCCTTTCCAATATTTCAATATTAGTGACATTTTCTGTCCATGATACTTTTTCCATGCGACGCCAACCCTAAACATTATAATATGATAAATTCTAGGGTGCTCAGGTAATGTAGGACACCGACTGTACTACCTTGTTGTGAAGACCTTCCTATTTTCTTTACATGAAGCCTTTGCATGTTATCGTATACATAGAAATATTTGGATCGTGATTAACTAATCTTGCCGTAGGTATAGGTACATGTTTTGTAGATACACATCGTTGAAGTAATTATTTGTAAAATTATGAAGTATATTTTATACACCATTAGAGCTGACTATTCTCTAAGTAATTTTTATAACATTTTGTTGTTTGAAACAAATAAATTGGAAAAACATATTGCGAACTTTGTAAGCATTGTTAGTTGTGTAATGTGTTATTATTAACTACTTCAACAGAATTTTAAAAGTGGTATTTTACTTTGAACCATTGAAATGAAACTGTGGTTGGATGCAGGCGTAATTTGTAGAAAAATATTATATGTATAGTGGAAGAGTTTTTCACACTAGAGATTTATATTGAAGCGCATGAGAATTGGCATCCTTCAATCTTAAATGACATTTTGTTGATATTTACAGTGATTGATCATAATATAATGTTACTCAAAATATTATTATCACAAATTACTAGATTTTAACTTATGATTAGAGAAATTGACTGCAGGGTTGGTGCAGCGGTTGAGCGATTGACTGCTGCGCTATGTGTCGCGGGTTCGATTTCCGCACAGAACAAATATATGTATGACCTACAGATTTATTCCAGGTCTGGCTGCTGGCATGTGAATATTTCTGTTTGTTAACGCACCCACGACACAGGAATTATGAACGAAGAAGGCGATTATAAATAATATAAAAAATATTGAAGTCTATAACATTTATTCCGATATGGCCGACCATGCTATATTATCTGCAACCTCGCACCTAATTACTAAATATTGTACGACTTTCAATCTAGAATTAACACAATCCTGATTTGTGTGTGCAAACCAGTCTTACGAGTGCAACGAGACACTTGAGAGCGTATATTCTACATTTTTTAAAATATTTATATACTGAACGAATTTATACATTTATAGTGCTGTTTCTTGCTAGCAAGTAAGTAGGCAATTTATTGATTTTACCGATTTTCTGGGTTTTTATTTTTCATCGATTAGCAGATTGCTGGTTGAGCAGGTTTGCACAAGTAAATCCTTGTTCTCCTTAAGGTGTTATTTCTTTGTATTATCCTTTATTCAAATACAAAGCTCACGAACCGTTTTGTCAAACAATCTAGGTTGAAATAAACTTCAGAAAAGGTTAAGTTACCTGACCTACTGCACTTGTTATTCATCATCATTCAACAACTATTTAATTTTACGTATGACTCCAAACACTTAACTAGAAGGTCTTTCCTGATTACTGCAATATTGTATGTTTTTATTTATGAAAATCCGGTTTAATTTAAATTAATATTTTCATGATTCAAACAATAGGCAAATAAAGAAAATATGTTCTTACTTTTATTTATTTATTTATTTAGTGCATGGAAAACTTTCAGCTAAATTAATCTAAATAACAACAATTTAGTCGTCAGAAAACCAATAACAAGTTTTCACTTTTTACGTTTTTGGAATGAATATGTACTATAAAATTATGCGCATTACCATTCATGATTAATTATCATCATACATGGTCTACCAATTACAACAGAATACTCACATAAAAGTACATAAACAACGTAAGTCAGCTAGGTCTGTTATTAAACATGCTATATCTCATTGAAGCATGAAATTATTGAGTTGTATCGACTCAACATTTACTTCTAAAACATTAGCCATGCATCCTGCGTTGTGCCGTGTGCGGTCACACTACCTGGATCACGTAATTACGGCGAATGAATAATAATTGCTGTCGGTTTTATAAGCCTTGAATTATTAGAAGATTAAAGTTTAAATTAGTTACGAGGCGTTTGAGATGGCTACGATGAATTAATTAAATATCTCTCTCGAGCGCAAGTCGTATCATATTCGAGAATGTTTTTCAGACCGCACAAAACGTTATGCAAAAGTAAACAATGTAGTTATTCAAACAAAACTTCACAGTAAGCAATTATTTTAAAGTATATGAAATACAGTGGATAATAGCATAAAATCGTAAAGTTTTTTATACAACCAAAATTCAGATACGAATCAAAACATATTAAGCAGTTTCCTCACAATGTAATTTTCTACGAAAAACTCATCTGAGGCTTCATTGGAATACAGATAGGTACTTGTGAATTAAAATGAACAGGATAAATCAAAGAGAGGGTCCAAATTGTCACACAGACCACGCACGAAAAAACTGCCAATGATTCAGGTCACCTTAGAGGTTTCCATATTTTGTCTAAACGTGTAAGAGCAAATGTTGCTTGTATAAAAAAATGTTCCACTACACAAAATAATATTAGTCGGTCCGTATATTGTATAATAATATTTATCTTAATATACTTAACTACTTATGTGGCAAACAACTGATAAGTTCAGACACAGAGTTCTTTGACCAGTCTTGATTATAAGGAAGTTAAATATTGCATAACAAATGGAAAGAAATAAAAGAACATCAACAATATAGTCAATTATTTTTTATTCATACATATAGCTACAAAAAGTAATGTAAGTAATTTGCTTTTTATGCATAAATACGACGATTATGAAACAAAAAATCGGTCCGCGATGGCCCCAAAATAAAAAACAAAGGTTTAATCTGGGAAGGTCTGGTACAGTTCACGAGTATTTAATATAAATACCGATTAAAGTATTGAGTATGAGTATAAAGTCTCATAACTTTTTATTCATTTATACGCTTTACAACTTTTAATTGGACCTAATCGATATTGCGGATTTGATCGGAACTAATATTTAGTATGAAATTTGTACAAGTATTGATACTAGAGACATCACTTGGAGTCCATATATTTTGGTAAGGCTGCACATACGATTTACTTTGATTCGCATTCTATTTAAAAATGACTTTATTGTGTGAAGATGTGTTCATACAAAATAGCCAATCGATGCTGACTCATGTGATTTCACCGTGAGGCAAACAACTTATTTTCCAACACTGTAGCAATACAAAACACGAGCGGCACAAAAAGCTATAAAATCTGTCATCCCGATTTGATATGGTCAACAATCTCCCTAAGTCAGTCAAGTTTCTTAGATTGTTTACGTCATTTATTTAGAGACAATATTTTATGGATAAATATGAAGATCAGATTATAACTTGACCACGTCAACAGCATTGACCGTGGCCTAGTACTCTTTAAAAGTTACTTATAATATTTTTTTGAATATAAATAATAGTAGTTAAGTATGCGAATCTAGTCTTCTGTACTATTTTGAGTTTTATATTCTTAAATGTATATATTATATTGAACTGAGAACAATGCAAAGCGTTTTTTATCAATAACGTTTATACCATGTAGGTATCTACATATGTATCGAGAGTAAAGGAATACAAATGTATAAAAGGAACGAACGCTTGTAGTGACCATTACTTGTTCGCCGATCTTATATCTTAAATAGGTGAGTCTTTGTTCAAAAATAATTATATTTTATTTTATATTTTCGTTGACTTTCTTTTACAATTGTGTCGTTACGTTACGCCATTTTATATTTGTGTTTCGTACTTTTGAAGTCATTATCCGTAACGAAATGGTAAACACAGAAATTACCGAATTATTATTTTTTAATTGGTGAGCCTACATCATTATTACTTGGCCAAAAATAACAACTGTTGCGGAATGTTACTGGTTGCCATGTTTCTAATGGCCGTTATCACAAAAAGTGTAATTAATTCGCTCTAGTCAACATGATTTTATTAGTTTGATCACAAAAAATGTATTTATGTTTCTGGTTGTATGTAAGTTTAAATCTTTGACTTTTGCATAATATAAAATCATACCTGTATTGTGTTCACAATTCCACTGTAGGTAATAATTTTTATAAATGTATTCTTTTAAAATTTATTGAATTTGCAATTTTTGTATGTTTGTTCGGGTCAAGTTTTGCAACTGAATTTTAAAGCAGTTATCCTCAACCGATTGAGCTTGAAATTTGGCACGCTTTTGTAAGTTCGGTGACAGTACAATATCATGATACTTTTGAGCTGGTGGCCGTAGGAGTTCCGTAACAAAACGAAGCAATCACATCGAGTTTGGGTTTGTTTGATTTGTCTTCACCAGAACCGTGATCCTAGATTATATAAAAGCTTGTTTGTAAAAATAATCAGTTTCTACCTTTTAAAATAATTTCTTCCATTTAAACTCCCCCAGAAAAGTGAAGCTGTCAATATGAAGTGTATCTACGTGCTGTCACTATTGCTGGCTCTGGTTGCTGTAAATGCAGAGGAGACATACAGCACTGAGAATGACGACCTTGACATCGACGCTGTGGTCGCCAACCTGGACACCCTCAAGGGCTTTGTAGGCTGCTTCCTGCACACGGACACTTGCCCAACAGTCGCTGCTGATTTCAAAAGTATGTATCTAGTGCATGTGCTACTTTGATATCATAATAAGTTTTCGTAATCGTATTAATATATTCGCAATCGAAGACTGTTATATTTTATACGATCAGGCCGCAGATAAGGGGTTTGGTGACTCTTACATATCTCTTAGAGCCACCAAGATTAACAAATAATCAACCGGTTGTTCTTTAAAATTTTATCATAATTCTACTATGTATTCGTGCTATTTGCATTACCTAGAGGAGATGGGTCATGCGTTCAATATCCTTGCAATTGTTATATCCTACTGGTGTTCAGTAATCCTTAGTGACCTTAGTAACGAGATCTAGTTCTCAATTTTAACAAATCCTTAAATATTTATAAGCTAATACGTTTTTAAAGAGCAAATTACACATCGTTGAAGATTTTATGACATTTCCTGCTATCTTTATTTAAATAGTTTTTTCGATATTTTATTCTTAACACATATAAGTATGTATATGATTTTACGGTATTTTAGAATACCGTTCATAATATTGTTAATACTGATAACCTATTGTATGATATTCGTTTTGTTTGCACTCTCTTCCTTAACGACAATTTTGTTGATAAGAAACAATATTCCAGAGTGGAATGATCATGTTTATAATGTACAAGAGCGCACTTTGTCTGTTATTTAGTAGGAAAACAAAGGAGAATTTAAACTCTGCGTTTAACAACGGAATCCCCCCTAGTAACGACACGATGGTATGAATGCACGTCTTGCGCACTCAATATATCCAACCCTGTTTATATTGCTGGCTGGTTAAATTTTCAAACACGACACGAGCTGATTCTATTTACACGCAAGAAGAAAACCGTTTTCTTCTTGCATGCATTTGGATCACTCTTTTTAATTCATAAATCTGAAATCGGACGGACACTGGATTTTGTATTGATATCACAAACAATATCTTGTCTGTTGTGTCTTTCCCTGCGTTCGCGTAACCAGATGGGCTTAAACTCAAAACTTGAAAAACACTATACGATAATACTATACTAATGTTTTTGCGTGTGCCTTTCATTTACAAATTGTCTTATAAATTTACAGAGGACATCCCCGAAGCCGTCAGGACAAACTGTCTCAAATGCACGCAGGCGCAAAAGCACATCTTCCACAAATTTTTACTGGGACTTAAAGAGAAACTGCCTAAAGAGTACGAAGCCTTTAAGAAGGAGTTTGATCCCGAAGGAAAACACTTCGATGCTTTGGAGGCCGCTGTTGCAAACGCCTAAGAATTTATAACTCGTTAATAAGCAATGTGCCTACGTAAAGTCTATGTTAAAATCCAATAATGACATTGCAAATCCTTGAAGTAAATGCATTTGAGTCTGTTTATTAAACAAGTTTATTATGAGGATATGAGTTTATATAATTATCATTAGAATCGTCTGCTTTTTGTCGACACTGATGTTAAACAAAATGAAATCGTATTTAACTACGGTTTATTTATTGTGACATAGATACTCAACATAACAATGTACGGCTCCAAATAATTTTCCAGTGTGTCTGATGATGTTATAATTTCTCGAATACAGGTATATATGCTTTTTTAAACTTGTTGTTTTTATTGCTTGATTTGAGAAATGTAGAATGCCTCATCAATCTAGTGGTCTCAAGCGCGACTGTTGAGCGTGAAGTCGTGGGTTCGATTCTCGAGCCAAGTGTTATTGGGTTTTCTGTATGGAAATTCTCAGTAATAGCACGGAGTCTAGAACTGTGTCCGGTAGATGGCAATAGGTTCGTGAGAACAATGAGGGAGGGACTCCCACACATTTATTTACATACATCCTATCCTACTAATATTATAAATGTGAAAGTTTGTGAGGATGGATGGATGGATTTATGTTTGTTACATTTTCGCGCAAAAACTACTGAAAGGATCTGGATGGAGTTTGGCACAGAGATAGATTATAGTCTAGAATAGCACATATGCTTTTATCCCGGGAAAATGTACAGGCTCGTAAACCACGCGGGCGAAGCCGCGGGCGGAAGCTAGTATTACCTAATTGCAATGAGTACCGAGCTTTTATGATGTATAACTATGTGTCTGATCTAATAAATAAACCGTAAACATTTCTGTGGGTAAACCCACAACCCAAACCCACGCTTGTGGTTTGAGACCCAGACTATACAGTGAATCCCAAAAAGATATAGATACAATTAGCAAATTTCAAAAGAGATTTTCAGCAGTGATTGCATTCTTTTTAAATGTAACATAGGTACCTATACATCTTTATTACATAACAAGGTTTATCTTCAGACCAGCTTTAAGCCATAAAAGTTATTTTTGTATTAAGAACCTTACAGTTGTCGAAATAAGTGATTTTTTTTAATACAAAACTGACAACTTTAGCCAGTAGGTACTGGCTAAAGTTGAAACTGAAAGTTTTGGATTAAGAACTTTACCATAGTCAGAAAAAGTTAATAATACAGAAACTGGCTTGAAGGCTTAAACTTTTCGGAAAAGAATTTTGAAAAAGAAAAGTATTTTTCTTAAATGTCATTTCCAATCTGTTTCTTCTAAAATTCGCTTCTGAATACAACTTTGTACCGAGTTGTACGTACACACCTTTGTGAGGCTGCTTGTATTAAAATTATTCCCAACGTTGATTTATAAAGGAAACATAATTTAAATTGTTATCTGTGCATCTTCTATTACATAACACATACAATAATTACCGTACTTCCATAATTACGTACCTACAATGTTCATATTTAATAAAGCACTTTAGTTTTTGTCGATCTCTTCCTTATAAATATTATATCTGCTGAAGGTCGCTCAAGATGGTTTTAAATACAAACGTTTGAGATGTGCATGTCATTTGCTCTAGACATTGGACCAATTTCATAACAGAATCTTTTTAACTTCTCCGGTAATGATTTATAGAAGAGAATGTAAATTTAAAGTGTCATTATTTGTTATGTTTTTGTTTATTGCATCCGTTTTAGGCCACGAAAGATTTTATGATCGGAGATACGATTTTTACGATATTGATACTTTAATACAGAATCCAAGGCTGCTGAAAAAGTATCTGGAATGTTTCCTGGAGAAAGGCCCGTGCACACCAATAGGAAGAGTGTTTAGACGTAAGTACTAATGTTTGAAATATTATATAATTTTCTACTGCGTAATAGGAATTTGCAAATTTTATTACTTTTATCGTTGTGCTAAGCTATTTCATTAGAACATGCCTACTAAATGGTGATGCTTCATCTGTTAGTAGAAATTATTATTACCTTTACATTTCGTTTAGATTCATAATTTGGAAATGGTCCAAATACTTCACCGATTTCAATCAGTAGTAGTATAATCTCCTTTAACTATAGCCTCAATTTAATTTTAATTCACTAAGCGGATTTTTATTGATTCTGGTCCTAACAAGTTCCTTTGTTAGGGCCAGAATCAATAAAAATGTCTACGCTTTGTCTAGTATTTTTTTCTAATTTACCTGACATATAATTAAAACCAATTGTGATGGTTTATTTTTGTTACTGTTTTGGTACAGTTCCTTGGAGCCCATCTTTCAATTATTTTATATATATTTTTTAATATTAAATCGCGAGCATGGATCTCACTCCGTGAAATGCTTTAACTTAGCTATCAGTCCCTGAAAAACCTTGCCACTAACTTAATGATTTATCACACGAATATTAACCCATTACTTCCTAAGCATCGAAAACATGGACTTTTTTGTTCAAATCTTTAAATTAAGCCATATTAAGAAAAAGTAATACAAATAAAAAAATTATCCCTGGTTGGATCAGCCTGTCCTATATATATGACATTGGGGATATAGGCTCAGAAATTAAAATAAAACCACTTTATTTTAAAACTATCATCACAAACATTTTTTTAATAAAGTTTTAAAATTTTATAATTATATTGGCTTGTTTCGTATAGACGTGTTCCTAGTGTCATATTTATGTAGGTACGGTTCATTTTGAAGGTATTTTGAAGGTATACCGAAAACAAGTTATAGGTATACCTTTATATATAAATATACCTACCTTAGTTATATATATACCTTGTGTGTATATTTGAAAAAGGTCTTAGAAATGTTTTTATGTACATTGAAGTAAGTAGTTTCTTATTCTTATACAATACATAAAATAGAAAACAATGCTCTTCTTAATGGAAAAAAGTGATCAATTTAAAAAAAATATATTAAAAGGACATACTTAAATATGTTTCATTGCCAAATAAAAAATATTGCAATAGAAAAATAGTTTATAAAAATAAATTTTATTAGAGACAATAGATTTTTTTTATCAGGCTTTGGAAAAGAAAATCCTATATACTTAGTGTCTTAAAAATATCTATGACAGCAGGAAGGAATGGGTTAAAACATATAACGCACGTCGCACATAGGTATTAAAACAAAATAAAATAATAAAAATAAAATATAAACAAGATTTTAAGTTAGGACTACATGCTAAAGAAGTAGCATTCGGCAAATTTACAAATACAGGCAATGTTGCAGAAATTTGACTGTAGTAAAAGTGCCTTTAATTGAATTAGGTTTAAGTTCAGAAGGCATATCATATAAAGACAATGATAGATCTATAGATGATAGATATAGAAGAAATACAATTAACATGTAGAATGAGCCTTATCGCAATCATCTCTTCCAGGCAACCATAGGCACTTGTGTAGTTATTACCTCCGACTATCAAGCTCGTCCCTCTCAACACATCTTGCGTTGTTTGCAATAAAGCTGCTATAGTAATTTGTTGCATAAGTAAAAGGTTCTAGTCTCTCCTATGAACTTAGGCTGACGCAACAAAGCATTACGATGAACGACATCGACATTATACTGTTTATACACGATTAAATTGGAAAACCACAACTTAAGTAAATATACATACTTGAGAATGAAGTGGGTATAACCACAAAAATTCAAGTTATAAAGCTTGGATATTCTACCGCACATGAGATGCTTGGCTTTGTAGATATTTTATTTATTTACTTGTTAAACTTGAAGAATATTCAAATAGGCTAATAATAAAATATTTGAAGTATCACATATTCTCGGGGTTTACGGCAAAAGCCCCGTGTGTGTCTACTTCCTCTGTAGGTATTAATGGCGCACCCTGGGCCGTTTATATGATCAACAATTAAATAAACAATTTTGATTACAATCTTTTATTTAACTTGCAATGTAACTATGTTTGTTCGGGTGGAATCTTGCAACTCAATTTTGAAGCAGATATCTTCAACCGATTGAGCTGATTTTTTTTTTACTCTGTGAGTTTCGACCTGTATTTTGCTCTTTTGTTTTTAATCTCACATAGACATGCTAAAACCCGAATTACTCACAAACATTGAAAATACTATGTAACTAATTTCAGGAATATTGCCGGAGGCAGTGGCAACAGCGTGCATGAAGTGCTCGCCATCACAACGCAGGCTTGCTCGGAAGACGTTCACCGCCTTTAAGACATACTTCCCCGAGAGCCACGCCGAGCTGATGAGCAAACTGGACCCCAACAACAAATACAATGAAGCCTTCGAAAAGGCTATTGCGAATGCTTGAACGTTTTAGACTGTACCGTGTCATTTTGAGATGTAAGTGCTCCTATAAGTCTTTGAATTTCGGGTAAATTTTTAGACATGTCAAACATATCGATGGTGGAAAGAATAAATTTATTAAGCAACAATTTGGTCGATATAGAGTTATATATATATATATATATATATATATATATATATATATATATATATATGTATAATTAGAATCAGATTCTTTTTCTGATTCTAATTTGTAAATTGTCGCTTGGTATTTTTTTCTTTCCACCGTAGATATAATGATCCTATGAAACTAAGAGCTGATTTTCAATCGTCAAATAACTTTTATCTGAACAATCAATTGGTTTGACAGCTATTGTATAGGAAATTAATTCAAACTGCCATAATTATTCTTCAGTTATACGTTATCTGATGATTGTAAAATCGGCCTAAAATCAACACATTTTGGGGTCACACTTTTTAGACTGTAAGTTTTATTTTGATACTAATTCCAATTTCGAACAAAAGATACTCGATGCTCCAAGACTTGACTGTAGAAAAGGTGCAGAAACTTTGTACCTCTGAGCCACACTAAACACACTTCTCCACGGGTACAACATAACGTACCGTTCTTATTTTTGCGCAACGTCGTCGTGCCGTGTTGTCCAGCTAGGACATAGCCTAATATAATCGTACCTACAACTCGTGGCCAAAACCAATGAGCTAATTATCGTCATGACGCATATGCCTACTTGATGTTAACGCTCAACTTTATTCTCAATTCATCAAGGAAATAGCGTTTATAAGTGCGTTTCGGAAAACTTTTGAGTACCTTGGAACACGTAAATAAGCAGTATTACTTCCGCGTTGATATGTCAATGGGAACAGTATTATATTTTACTACAGTACTATAATTTAATTATTATTTTACTGATATCATTATCATTATTATCAACTTGTTAAAAAAATGTCGGTCAAGTGGGGGTTTAATTTACTCACCGAAGGTTCTATGCTCGTGGGCATGATCGTAAATTTTAGAATTAATAATGCATCTATTTTGACGTTCTAAGGTGCGAAACCTTAAAAAGAATAAATACATATATATCTTATAATTATATATATATAATAATAATAAAAATTACTGCACTTATGTTAATACACTGTGGTGTATTTCACTTCGAAATTTTCGATTAAAATTCACAAGAGCGCGAGCGTGCCGTTGGACCTGTGACCCACCAGGCAACCGCGGGTTCCTTCAAAAGTCAATGCTTTACCCTTGAACGATGTTAACTCCGTGCCTCAGAAATTGCAAGAACATGCAAGTTATTTAATCATTATATCATTAAGAGCGATTATTTAATTGTTCAACATTATTGTAATTGTTATTGTAATGATGTCAGTAATTAATAGGGATATTTTGAATATACCTATATCGAGTGAGTCATCAAAATTAAAGAATTAAGTATATAATTATAATATTTGTACATTGATGACAAGTATTTTCATTGTTTAATTCAATATCATCACTGACTTATCAAAGCGCTTCTTCAATTGTTAAGCACTGAATCATCAATTGTGTTGTTCTTTTCTTGTAATTTTGAGAAGGTTCTCATTTTATTCACACATACACAATATTGCCAATATACAATACAAATTTATCTTTTTGATACAGATTTTTCTCGAAATTATAGTACCATTCATAGAAAAGAAATATTTGTTCTTAATATTTAATATACATATATTTACAAAAGTATCTTCGAGAGTCTTTGATATTTTGTTCAAAGTGAAATTTTTTACTTAATCTTGAAAATAATTAAACAAACACCTAACAACACTTGCCTTAACAATGTAAGAACATTATTAATACATGGGCCTTAAATTTTCGGCAGTGAATTGTTTGTCGTTTTCCTCGTTCATAACCGACAAAACTTTTTGATTGCACAATTTTCCCAGTAACACGCGGCAACCTATGATATGTTTTGTTTATGACCACAAGTTGCAGACACATTATACATTTCACTAACAATACCGGGAGGGTTATACTAAAACTGCGCGGTTGATTAATTAAGGTTCCTATTCAATTTGGTAAAAGGTTCAAATTTGCCTGTAATGACTGCGCAAGCGTTGACCCATGTGCCAACGAAGGTAGTGGGTATACCGTCGTCAATATAAACCACTGTCGCTTTCTGCCACCGCTAGTTCTTTAGGTCGATTATAGAGAGTAAAAGGTGGGTGAATGAACTGCAGGCAATCAGTGACAATATATTTTGTGACTTGTGATATGAAAACTGTGAATCGGCTGTGTGACGATTTTAATCTATGAGAGCTCTAAGATATTATGTATTTAATTTAAAAACTCTTCGCGTTGTCCCCTGTCTCGTCCTTATTAAATTTATTGTTGTATTAATATTCAACTGCGATCATAAACTTTAATGTTTTAGATTTATGCATCTAATTCATAGGACTTGTAACTAATACATATTCTATTCACGTTTAATGTTTGTCCAATGTCCATGGAAACAGCTCGCTAAACAGATTTCATCGCTTAACATTCGGGACAAGCCACATTCTTTGTTCCATTGTGATCGTACGAAGTTGATTAATTGGAAGAGAGGAATTTAATTCGGTTATTATTTCCAGAAATCAACTATCAAAATGAGGGCCCTGATTGTACTGTCGTGTTTGGTGGTAGTTGCGTTTGCTGCTGATAAATACAACGCAAAATATGATAACTTTGATGTGGAAACCTTGATCTCCAACGACAGACTTCTCAAAGCGTACATCAACTGCTTCCTAGAGAAAGGACGGTGCACACCAGAAGGATCTGATTTTAAAAGTAAGTGGCCATATAATTCTTGTCATCTATAATAATCCATTTATAATAATAATAATAATTTATTTATTATCAGGCTACTTTGACTTATAGTAGGCGTACGTTATGGGATAATGTACTCAATTTTGTTCATGTAACAAAAGTAAAACCTTTTATTCTTTTGGCCCCTGGAACCACATCTATTTACTTCTACTACTAGATAAAAATGAAGTCAATATTATGATTGCAATAATATGTAGCTGTCGATATTTTTTGAATGAACCAACAGGTGTTGACATAGGCGTTGTAGCATTAATTACATATTTACGTAACTCAGGATAAACCCAGTGCTGGCCACTCGAACTGCTTGCACAAACTGTGTCGAGGTCAAGGCTCTCAAGAAGGAAAATATCACGCAGTACTCTTATCTGTACATGCCTGTATACATATGCAGGATTTTTCATATCCTTGGTGCATTTTCCCTTTTAATAGTTGCATTTTTGCATCCATTGTTTTTTAGGCCATGAAAAGTAATTCTACTGAATCCCATAAAGATGCAAAAGTTGAAAAAATAAAATATAGTAGGAAGCTCAGCCATAGCAGAAACTGCGACTAAAATTACCCCAACTACAGCGAAAAAGGCTTCAGTATTATTTAAATTGAATTTTAAGCAATGGTTTACTAATTGATATTAATAATTTTCCAGAGACCCTGCCAGAAGCCATAGAGACCACCTGCGCCAAATGCACAGAGAAGCAGAAGGGTAACATCAGGAAGGTAATCAAGGCGATCCAACAGAAGCACCCTAAAGAGTGGGAAGACCTGGTGAAGAAGAACGACCCCAGCGGCAAGAACCGTGCCAACTTCGACAAATTCATCCAAGGGAGCAGTTAAACATCGCCATGTGATGAAAATTTAGGATTAAGTAAATTTCCTTAGGGTTCTAGATTTTACGAATTATTTGCCGGACTTGCAGATGGCTTTATAAAATACTGCAATACTACGATCCCATCTCCCATAGGATTTGCCCCGCAGTTTTCTTCTGTTTTTTATTTCCTGGGATCGAAATCCTTGTGATTTTATTTATGATAGGCTTTTAGATAATAATCGGATGACAAATTGTTGTGTTATTTATTTAAATATCACGATGTTGACTGATATTGTAATAAAAAAATTGATTTTAATACGTTGTTCATTTTCCTTTATTTATGTCCCTTACCTCCCATATAGTCAAAAGTTCAAGCCTTCAAGGTTCTCTGAAGGTTCGTATATGTTACATGTCATAAGTAGTATGAACTTGAACTCGTTCCGAACAGCTTTGTCCATAAAAGTTGAAGTGGTAATTATTATGACCACAGTGACATCAAAAGGTTGGGTCATGTATATGAATCATACGTGCAAACCAATAACATCGTATCGCGCCTGTATTCCCCGGACAATTAGACAGAGGGGTACTATTGTACACCCACATTTCGCCGTTGTCGTTACTAACTCCCATGTAATGGAAATGGAGACATATTGCCAAACATGGCACAGTTTGCAACTTCGTACTGCTATTGAGAATTTTCTTACTAATAACCCAATTACAACTGGCGATCGAAACCAGGACTTTACGCTCAGAAGCTGCGTTTGCATCCACCGGACCAATTAGGCATTTTCTCAGCAACAATTTTATCAATTATGAAATTGCTTTTAAAAAGTGAGCAACTGGACTGGTTGCATGTGGGTTTTCGTGTCAGGCAGGGCCGAGTGGCCGTAAGGCGGTGTGGCTAGTTGCGCCAGAGAGCCCACTCCGCTGCACTCTGATGTAACTTCATAGATTGTGTAAGGCCGTCACATAATCATCAACTCTACGCAACCGTTCCGCATCATTCACGAATTTTACGTCACTGGCACCAGGGGACCTTTAACTATTTTTTACTGAACTTTATATCAAAACCTTTTGTCACAAAAAAATGTCTTGCAATGTGAAAATCAGTTTTACTCAAAGGGAACGCAAGAATACAATAATATTTTTATAAGTACTTTTGATATTTGTACAATTTTGGTTTCAATATGCACGTGCTTTTTTCTGCCATATAATAACCCTGTCTAGTGGTTGTTAGTGTGGCTACTGAGCGTGATGTCTTGGGTGCGATCGCATCGGGGAAAATGTTATTGAATTTTTCTGAAAGAAAATTCTGCCAAGCGTTTGGAATTATGCCCGGTAGATAAGGAATAAGCTCACCCCTATTACATGGGACTTAACTGCCGCGAAATTTGGTTGTACAATAGTAGTACACCTTTATCTAACTCTTACAGGCGTGATACTATGTTATGTAGTTACCGTATTTTTACCGTCGTGATCTTATTAAATCTACTGACGTCAATAGGAAAAATATCCAATGGTAGACCTACATACTACATACTGATGTCAATAATATGTTGTTATTATCCACTACAGTAACCTGATAACATAATTAATGGATTTCGCTACATTGTTAATAACAAAAGAAAACATAATAGTTATTTTTACCTATAACACATAGGTATAATGTTAGCCTTGAGGAGAGGTCGTGCGTAATAACACCGAAACCGGTATTTTATTGACCCGAGAATTAGAACAGAGAAGTAAACAAGCTTTAGAAGTTAGGGACTGTTCCGAAATCGTGTAGTGTTTTGATTACGGAGGCAATCGGCAATTATTAAGATTTAAATGTTCTGAATGAGGAAACAAGAGGGCCAAATAACTGCCGCATAGGTGTATAGTTGAGCGTAAGGCTACGAGTTCTCAGGTCAAGCAAAGTAATATTGGTTTATTCTGTTAGGAAATTCATAGAATTCAGAAACTATTACTTGGACTCAAAATCGGTAACGGCGAAATGTGCTTGCGAAGGCACAGGAACATCTCTGGGGACACATGCGGGATATTATAATAAAAACAACGTCTTAAACTTGCAACTTATATATTAACTGTAATGCTCCACATATTTTAAAACAGTTCCATTTACAATATTAGCCCTCAGTCGCTAAATAAAGACTTCAATTCTGTAAGTCTAACATTTGTTTAATCTGTACCGGTGACGAAGGCTGCGAAATCCTTCTCGTATTCGCCTTTCGGGTCGTATTTTGTACGGAATTGTTGGAATTCATCAGGTTTCTTCTCCGTCAAGGCCTTTACAGTTTTTCTGACGTGCTGTCTCTGGATGGGTGTGCATTTTGAGCAAGATGTCGCTACCACCTCAGGAAGCAGCTCTAAATATAAAGTAGAAAAAATGTTAAAGGTGATATGAAGCAAAAATATTAAGGAACTCAAATAAGGATTTATTAACTGACTATGTGACTTCAATGTTAACCAAACAAACGAACCAAAGTTCGAATTTAAAACACAAAAAAAGCATCTTTGATTACGCTATAAACACAAGAAATTGTTTAGAATACTTTGGCCACTTGAATAATATAATTTTTGTTTGTCTTTTAGGTTTGAATTATGGTTATATTATTTAAATGTTATACGTTATTTCTGAAACACAATGCACAAAAGTAAAATCTTTTTATGTATATAGAATTACTTAAATGTAAGATAATGTTTATGCCAGAGTAGTGTAATGGTTGTAGGTTCAGAACCTTCAGACCCGAAAACCTACTATTCAAAACATATAGAAATAATTAGAACTCTACTTACTCCTGAAGTCGGCAGAGTGTTCCAAAGAACAGGGTCCTTTATCCAGCATGCAATCGATATAAGACGAGAAAAGCGCTTCATCGCCTAAAATCTTGTCGACATCGATCTTATCGTATATTTCATCATAGCCTAGCGCAAATGGTGCAGCTAGGGCAAATACAGTGATTAACAGAACATTCATTTTAGTATATTCTGAAACAAAAAAAAACATCGCTTTCATAAAACATTCGTGCAATGCAGACAAGATTTCGAAAGAAACGAAAATTATGTCCATTAGAACTTTGTATGTATATCCTTGGTTATAATTT
This sequence comes from Shargacucullia verbasci, assembly GCA_947562105.1. Classification (NCBI taxonomy): domain Eukaryota; kingdom Metazoa; phylum Arthropoda; class Insecta; order Lepidoptera; family Noctuidae; genus Shargacucullia; species Shargacucullia verbasci. The sequence continues at coordinate 7,172,582 of OX387297.1, read as the reverse complement.
AAAAAAAAAGTTTATTTTTTTATTACTGGCCTGTCATTTCTAATGACGTATTCAACTAAATTTATGTGAAATGTTAACAATTGGATAAAACAGCAAAAACGACAATAGGTTAGCCGTTTTAGTAAAAACACAATATCACAAGCAAAAACCTGTGGGAGTTCCAAACTAGAGAATAGAGATAATTTTAATCATTCAATTACAATTTTATCTTTTAAATTATTTTGAATACCTATTTTTTTCTTTGTTCGTCATAGGTACTCAATCTGATAGAATTTTACTTGTAGTATAGGGTGTCCGGTATATGATGCATAGCCCCGCAAATACTTAAAAGAGCACTTTGAAAGAAACATAAAAAATATCATAACATAGAATCAGTGTGGTTCATCCATTAATAATCGAATAAAAAGATAACATCAACCCTGTATACCCCGAAGGGTTAACAGGGCGTACGATTTTACACCCATATTTTGCCGGTAACATTAAGTTCCATGTAATTGCCTAATCTGGGCTGCTAATGAGAACTAACAAAATCCAGCTTTTGCGAAAACCCAACCCAAGGATTGAATCCCAATCTCACGCTCAACAGCCGCGCTAACGACTGCTTCACCAATAAGTCATTTACTAGATTAGAAATAAACGTTAATAAATATAAGAATTAGCCTTACCAAGATTGTTCTTCTGACGACTTCCAGTGGACTCGATGCCAGGAGAACCTGCCGTCACATTTTATACAGTACATCTACGGATATCCACAATTATTTTAATTCCCAAAATACAGAAATGAAATTGTTTCGTCTAAACGTCATTATAATATAATTTTGCGTGGTAAAATTGGCCGTATCACGATATCAACATTGACCTTCGGTGACAACATACGTGGTCAGCATACGTACAGTCAGTGACAAAAATACTGGAACACCTGAGGTGTCCAAATAGACCAACATTTCTCAGGTACCTAATTGTATACGTACTCACTATCTTAAGTATTCAAAAATGATTGAACAATGTCATAATCATATTAGCCATTACAGTCAAAGTGCTCAAATTATAGTGACAGTTGGAACAATAATATTAAGTTTGAATCAGTCAACATGATGCAACGAGTGCTAAAACGAAACTTTTATCAATTTGTTAATTGTAAAAACTATGGATGATTGCCTGAAATAAAGTTATATTATTATTATTTGTATGACCGTTCCTTGCACGAGACTATATAGTCCCGGACTTTTGGAAGGCATGCTTGGGGCCGAAGACAACTCGTAGAGGCCCTTTAAGACAACTTTAATTAATTGTTATGATGACATAATCAGCGATTATCCGTGTATGTACTATAGGAACGCATTACTATTATTTTTCCAAATGTTTCTACAATTGAGAACTTTGATAGTAACGGCTTTTTATGAATATGACGTTGTTCCACCATATCTGAAGAATTTTATTGAGCTGAGGGTAATAAGTACCTATGATTCTGAACTGACACTGACTGTACCACCATTAGAAATTATATAAAATACAGTGAGATGTTTATCAACTGACAGTACTAGATATGATAGAGTGGCTATTTGTAACATAATTATGGAGACCAATCACAAAGTAATTAATGTTATAAGGCCATTAGTTTAATGTGAACTTGATGCTGGAATGAATTTTATCCTAGGCACCATCAATTTAATTGTAGTAAGTCCACATCATCATCATCATCATCATCAGCCAGAAGACGTCCACTGCAGAACGAAGGCCTCCCCCACGGGGGGGGGGGGGGGGGGGTTGCCATAATCCCCACGCTTGGCAGGCGGCTTGGGGATCGCAGTGGCTCACCGATTAGTGAGAGGACGCTGCTGCCCGTCCTCCGGTGTCTGGCCGCAGTTTTAGGACGTACCCGGGTCCACAAGTAAGACCACACACAAGCGTAACAGATTAAGAAATATTACTGCTGTGATTGCTATGTTTGATTTCAGCCAAGTTATTTAAAGTCGTCAGTACAAATCTCAAGAAATACGATCATAATAATATGATGACAATGAATTGATTTGTAATCCTCCGAGTAGTGCGGGCGTGATAAGTCTCTCTCTATTTGCCTTTCTTTTTCTATTGATCTTGTAAAATAAAATGTTCTGTTGTATTTTGTATGGTCTGCTTATTGAGATGACCAAAATCTTTATTTCTTTCTTCATTTCTTTCTACGTATCCTAAATCCATTAGCTATTTCCTAGACATTGATACCAATTACTGGTATGACAAGGATAGAAGAGGAAAGACATACATAAAGAAATTCATGTCACCATATATGTATGTTAACAACCGCAATATTTGTATGATGTACAGATAGTTTCGGTTCTGGTTGTGTGTATGTGACATGTATGTATGTTTGTAAATTGTACCCACGATATAGGAGTAATCCTAGTATGGGGTAACGTTGAATACAATTATATGGACAGTATGTAGTGACTCACTTGTCTTAGATCCTTCTCAGGCAAATTGGAGAACAATCAAAACCAATTTAATTGGAGTTTATAAAAAGGGACCATGCTGAACATATTCAGATATTATAATAGATAATAACATAGACATTTTAACTGGATAAAACTCAAAACATTCCCCGTCCTATCTTGGTCGTTCAAATCATGGCTTACTTACAACTTCTTTCGTTGGTTTGTACTAAATCTACATAAGAAGTTGCAAATAAGGCTCTCTGTATTAGACCCCTTATGACACGTTTTCAGAAATTTACAGAAACATTTCCAAGAAAGCATGAGCAAATTTTGATTTTCTAGATGCGTCTATGTTAAGTTGTATTTTATAACAATGGTAATTCCGCTGGATACTTATTAGCACGAACTATGATAACTTTTCTTTTTTAAATTGTTTTTTTGGTAAATATGTGCCTTTTAGGACCTAGATTAAGAAAGGATTTTCCAAAATTCTAAGGAAATGAAAGGGGTTAATTTAAATTTGTATGAAAAACCTGTTGCGGATTTATCTGGAAAACTCATAAAATAATTGTCTCATAATTGTTTCATTGTTATAGTTGTTATTTAACATTTTCGTTTAGAACGAGATCTTGATAAGCAGATGATAATGCTAGAGGACAAATTAATGTCGGATTAATCTTACAGTAATGATAAGTTAATCAAAGTGTTTTGCAGGAGGTACAATTGTTTTTTTAAGTTCTTTAAGTATTCAATATTTAGGGTGTTCATAAATTTTGATAATTAAATGATATCGATTTCAAAATACACATGGCATTAATTTTATTGTGGTTGTACACCCAACGGCAAAAGGAAATGCAGGCAGAAATCTTCTTGCGGTGCTTATCCAAGTAGCAGAACTTAAAGAATAACAATTTCCCAAGGACAGGCATTCATAGTTCCGCGTGCTGATTACAAAAAACACTCGTAATCGGAATCGATTAAATTTTGATTGTTCGATTGTAGCAAGCACCTATCGCCAAAATAACCTAGCCGATCCATTCTCAGTTCTTTCCCAGCCATGACTTCCTTTTTTTACTGGCAACCTATCTCGAGGTTTGGAAAAATTTACTTTTCTGTCCTGCCTATCGTAGGACTTCGTTGATAGGAAATGTATTGAGGTAAACACATCGTTTATTTATTTTGTGTTTGCTTCAAGCGGTGAACAAAGATGTTCTAAAAGACGTAATTTAGTATCGTATAGTAAATCCTTGTGAAATAATAAATTTCACTATACTAATTTAATAGTTTGAAGCCCATTGGGTTATCGGGTTTGAGGTAGGTACCTTTACACTAGAACCTACCAAACTGAATTGACGAAGTCAGACAGAGTAACAGTTGCTTCCTATAAAATAGTAATTTTGGTTAGGTGAAAAGCCAATCTTAACATGTTTGTAGTTCTGTAAACGTAGATGAATTACGTATACCTGAAGAACCCAGTTTGATTTTCATCTCACATTAATACATATGTATATTTAACAATTATCAAAGATTCTGCATGAGACTTTTGCAATCAGGAAGTCTAATATGTCATGTCCTTATAATGTAAAATAATTGCTATCGTCCTATTATGTATTGTATCGTGGATTTTTCCTAGTCTTATGAAATCCTGATTTCAGTCTCACGCGCAACTATAAATGCTAGATATAACCGAGGATCTATTGTGTTTATTATCATTGTATTCTTCATTCAGTCAAAGGTAGGATACACATGTTAATTTTTATTTTAATCTTTTAGTAGTAATACTAATTTAATATTTTAATTAAACTTGTCAAAATCATTAGCAACTTTAGTTCATTCAATATTAAGAATTTAGTGGTAGAAGCTGCTTTGCGTAATTTTTTGACGTCGTGACTTTCTGTGGTATAAGTGTATATATATATAGATACTTACGTTATTTTAATTAATTTCCAAGTGTTTGTATTATTTACTCGAAATTCTTGTATAATGGCGCCCATGATACAAGAATTTCGATAAACGTGAACCACAAAACAAGAGTTTGTGAGAGATCTGTGTAAAACCGTTAAAACCTAATTTCCAATTTTTTATCAATTGAACATATTATTTCCTTCCGAAGTAAAATTGACTTAAATCAGCGTATATCTATATATGTATAATGATAAAGATTCATGCCATGTTAAAGAATCTAGCATAACAATAACGATTATTTGTCAGGTCTTATAAACTCTGAAGATGAAACTGCTGGTAACGTTATCTGTACTGGTTGTCCTGGCGGCGGCGGCTCCGTCGGGAATAATGGATTCGCTCTTTGATTTCGATTTCGATTCCATGCTAAACAACGATGAGCAGAGGAAAATTTCTTTTGACTGTATGCTGGACACAGCCCCCTGTGGTGACTTGCAGTCGATTAAAGGTAAATTAACTCATACGAATGCTGAAATTTTGTTTGCACTCAGTAACTCTACCTAGGACCTAGTATAGTATTATATTATCTGTGATAGAACATAAACTTGCCATAGGTCTATAAATAATTAGTATAGATAGTATAGATTCTCAACATGTTAGTATTGACTAGGAGAATAAGCAATCTTGCTCAGTTTACTGATATATCATTAAAGAATTAAATAAAGAAAAATTTTATTTGACAATGCCTAGCATTTACAGAATCAGACTATCGCCACAAATCACTGTTTATGGCTTCCTCATTAGAAAGCCTGTGGCAATAGACAGTACAATTGCTAAGTAACTTAATACAAATTTATTTCTCAAAAATGATAACAGTTTATTTAAGCGTTTTTAAAGAAGGAGATTCTTCGAGACTCCGTTATTGATTTCACGATGGAGTGGCTTTGAAACCTTTATCCATGATGGAGCATTCCATTTTTGATTAATACTCAGATTTATCTGGTCAGGATTATCCTGTCATTGACATGATTGTTACAACTTTGTAGATTCAGATAACATCCGCAAAATATATAATGGGTGACATACAAAGTGTACATTCAGTACACTGTTACACATGTTTAAAATTTTAGTGATCATGAATATCGTCTTCATAATATCCTCATCTCAATGTGTCCAGTAACCATCAAGCGGGTTTATTTCAATTCTATCTTATTGTATTCTATATTCTGGCTTGGTAATCTAATATTGCGTAATAGATAGATTTTTTCACCTGCATATTTTATAGATGTTATGTTTGTGTTGGAACCGATTACGGGCCTCCAATAAATGCCAGTATTACTTAACCAATCTTCGTAACTAAACATGTGTTTATGTGTGTTAAACTATATAAGATAAAAATTAATTGTTTTGATAGTGTCAATCCTCCTTAAACTAATATGTATAATGTCATTTAATTTAGTATCCTTAAATACTTTCGGTACCTAGCCTCGTCATACTTGTAATTCTTGGTGGATTAAACTTAATTTCAAGTAGATACAGATAGTTACGTTAGTACTGTAAGCAGTATGGGTCATAGGTTCATCGATGACGTAAGGATGTACTATTATATGAATAAAGTTGATTAAATTTATTAGTCTTTGACACCAAAAAGCACCATCTCTTGCACCAATAGGCTAGTTGACTGCATCAAAACTAAATTCTGAAATCTTATTTGGTAAATAGGTTTCCTTCTAAAAACACAGTAAAACTTAATCTCTTGCTTAACTTTGGCGTTTTCAATTTTTAATTTATAAAAATTACACAATAAGTATGTCTATGGCAATGAAAAACTATGACGTCACGCCGTGCTATTCCAAACATTTTTAGAACAAAACGTCGTTTTTGACAGTTCATAAAAAGTAACTCGGATGACTAGTTCTCAACTACCGTATTCTCACCGATCGTCGGAGGCCCACTTTTATGGACCTTATCCCTGCAAGAATTAGATCCTTCTATGTTATAGATTTTAAAAAATCTAAGTCCACCACTATGCTGTTGAACTAAAGCATTCGATAATTACTTATATGTATACCTTTTTGAATACTTATTACCTATCTAGGAATAATAGGTGTTATGCATAATACACACAATTACATTTACATTAAACTATAGTACCTATCTATCTATATGAACTTACATCTTTATTCTGTTTTGATGTCCTCATTATAACACTAATGTACATAATTGTAGATTCATAATTCGTATAAACCTACAATTATAATTTTGTTTACCTGCAACGAAATCTTAAACAATTTATGGAGGTAGCTACTGACTTAAAATAATATCTATTCCGTTGTTTCAGATGGCGCAATCAAAGTATTGCACAGCAAATGTGCAGAGTGCAATGCAGAACAAAAAGCTAAATACGAACATGTATTGAAAACATTCCACGATAAATATCCTTCTGTTTACAACGAATTTATGAAGAAAATCGACTTTAAGGCATAATTTACACTCCGAAAAATTGACATTTTATTGATAAATAATATTTAATACAATTTGGTTTGATTTAACAACTGCGATTTCTATGTTTTTCAAAAAGTTTATGCAATACGTTTTATAGTAAAATATTGCTAAAAAGTCATGAGAAGGCGTTTATTTTTTTATTAATCATCAAATTGCTGAGCGTTAGGTCCTGGGTTCGGCAGTGTTATTGGGTTTTCCTTTATAGTAAAACTCTCAGTAGCAGCCTGGAGTTTGGAACATCCCCGGTAGACAATAGGGTCGCCCATATTACATAGGACTTAATATCAGCGTCGACGAAATCTGGGTGTACACGAGTACACCTCTGCCTAACCTTTTGTAGAAAACAGTCGTGGTGCTATGTTATGTTGGTATACAATCATAACTCATTTTAAAACAATTATCGAAACACCAACAAAAAGTTACATTGCATATTGCACATTGCACACTTTTGGAGGGATCTACGTCAAAATATCCTTGCTTCGACGTACATTCCTCCAAAAGTGTCCTCGGTGGACCGCACCAAGGCGGCTGCGTATCAAATGACGATGTTCACCATAGCAAAGAACAACACATACAAAGTTTTATAAGAACGGACCTAGAAACGACCCTTGCGAATTCCCTCAACTTACCTCCCTAACAAAACTAGAATTAAATTATCACAGTTGGCTGCAACGATAGATAACGCGTCGTTATCAACCTTTCAAACACTAATGAGATCAGTAATTAAAAAAAAGATTTTATCGTACCTTATTATTTAGATCATTATAGCGGTTATTCACTGATGTCAGTCATATATGCCACTCTATAACTTGGCATGTCAAGATGTTGGTTTGTTGATCAATAACAAATAATTAATAATCGTTACTGAGAATACACAACAGTATCTACTTATTTTTGAGGTGTAGGGGGTTGGAAGTGCAACTGTAAACATAACCAGCCAGTTTCTTCACAAAAAGTTTTAGGAATTTGATATGTAAAGTAACCGTATGCCGTAAAAATATACGATATTTTTTTACTGATAATTTTTAAGACTAATAATTGCTTCAAAAACTCATTTGAATTTTTTGAGTAATTTTGTCAAGAATTCTATAATAATCATAGTTAATCTAATTTAATAACATATCGGAAAATAAATAATAATCTCATAATTATGTTAGGTATTATTGTATTATATAAGATATTTATTTAAATAAATCTTTAGATTTGATAAATAGGAATATTTTGCCATACCATTGAGATGATATTATATTATCCGTTTTAGTCTTATTTCTCGTTTGAGGAATCATAGTATAGATAGCTATGTTCTTAGTGCGTCTAGAGTGTTACTCACCTATTTATTAATAATAAACAGATTTTTGTTTTTGCTCAACAGTACTCTTGATATTCTTTGAATGGCCAAACTCCATTGTAGCATAATAGGTAAAATAATATTTTACCTCACTTGCACCATTTTTTGAACGAAAAAAGTTGCAGGAATCACTACATAATGTAGAGACGGTATATATATACTGTTATATTTCTTGTTGAGCCAATACAATCTGTACTAGTTAGCTTGTAGCAAATTTACCGTTTTTGGCTGGCAAGCAAACCTATAGACCTACTTAAAAAGTAGCATTCGTTTATACAACAGAATGAACAACTAATATATTCTATATTGTACTGTATTAATAAATTATCTTCTAGTGCGGGACCTAACATGGCTCGGTAGACCTAACTTGGTTTAAAATACCCGATTACATGAAAAGTAATATAGTTGGTCCACAGAGTTATATGTGTATGTATGTTCAAAGGAATTATACTTATAATTAGATTTGAAACAATGATTGTAAGACTTAAGTCTACACCATCATTGTATTCCCGGCACGAGAAATTACAAAAATAACTTTATTTATCACACGTGCATAGAATATAGGGATCCTAATGAGAGAATAATTAGACATCACACACAATATAATAAAAAAGCGCAAGTAGTCTACATTCATCTTTGCTTTACACAAAGACGTAGGACTCATAAAGTCACAAGTATCCTTTATTTAAGCAATAGAAGTAAAATCACGACAAGCGGGAGTAATATAACAATATTGTCTTGTCTATCTTCGAAGCATCATTGCATATTTCACATATGCGTTCGTGTTTTACCCACACACCTATTCAATTTATTCCTTACATGGCCAAGGAAATAAAATGAAACGACCAAACAGCATTCATTGGATGTTTATAGTGACGTCACTGGGTTCATCATCCACTACATGTAATGTTATTGACATTGCATCTTAAACCAGTTCCAAAATTCGATCATTTTATCTCTCTGCTCTTAAGGATTTTATTTTTACCTTCAACTTTAGTACAGTTATGATAACGGCTTAAGAAACAAAGGATATCCAGCTTACAGTTACGGCGAGACTATAGTTCTAGCCGACAACGATACCAGTAAGGCAAATTGCACTTAGGTAATAAAGTTTAATAGGAACTGAATGTTCCTATTGATTCCTTTAGAAAGTTGTATGTACCTACCTAAATAGTGCATTGAACTACACCTTTAAATGTTTTGCTAGCAACTATTTCTTCTATAAATGAACTATTATTTCGAGCAGCATTGATGAACAACATTGACAATAAGCTTATGGTAGCCACTAAACTGTTAAACTTATCCTTTTTTAAATTCTAAGCATATAATCATAATTTGTCATCGCGATCAATAAATAAATTAACAGCATACTAGAAACAAGAATTTTCCTATCCAAGTGCAAAAAATTTACATTATTTCCGCTAAGTGTTGTAGGTATTCTATTTCTAGTAGGTATATTTTAATTCTATGTCATTTCTGTATAATAGGTTACGGTATGTAACCTATTATAAGAAATATTACGAACACAATTCATATTTTTTAAATCCACATAATCCTTCATCGAAATACGTTATTGGTAAGATATATCGTAAGTATTTGTATAAGTAGCAGAGTCCTTTTGTCAAATATCGGCACATAGAAAATTAGGGATTCTACAATGTACAAACAAACTTGAAGCATCGGTGGGTAATAAGATCAAAGCCATGCACTGAATTTAATTATTGGTGGCGCACCGCTTTCTTCGTCGTGCTTTGTATGCGGCCCGTTACGTCGACCCCGTCCTCCGACAGGTTTGAGAGGTGTACGCACCCCGCTGTGGGGAGCATGGGCCACGGGCCCAGAAGCCACTGTACCCGCCATAACGCCAGTGGACGTCGCACTAGGAACACTTACACAACTTTCTTTGTCCGTGAGTATTTTTCTATTAAAAGCTTCTTAGAAAGTGTTGCGAGAAAGTGAGCGGACGTTGGTAGTTTGACGAACGTGTTATCAAGACTGCGTGTTTTCCTTATTTTCAATTCCAGGAACCAGTAATTTGTTTTCATTTTATTGTTTATCAAGATTATAATACGCAAAAGCTATAAAAATAAATATGTAATGTCAAACCAATTAAATCCCTCCCAGATATTGTACTGCAATATCTGAAGTAATTACAGTTGCCTAAATATTATACTTTAAGTTTCATATCTGCCGCGTTTGTTAATAAAAAGTAATAACATATGTAGTTACTTACTTATAATAATAATATTGTTTGCTACCGAGATTCATCCCGTCTGCTTTTTTGTTTGCTGTTTTTTCTTTATCATTTAATAGTATCTAATATATAACAGTAATTATATCCTCGGAATAATTCAGTCCGTTTATTTTAACACGACCGAAGAAAGCAGAATAAATCCAAATGTAGTCCGACCTTGACATTGTACGGTACTATTGTTTTCTTTAACTTTCTTTGATCTCAATTCCTATTGAGCTTGTTTAGATGTTCTTACTTTTATTTTTAAGAACATACTTAGAGAATTTAATTTGTTTTTGCCTATATTAGCTATACGTGAACTAATTGCAGCTTTAATTAAGCATGTCAGTGGACTTAGTAGAAATAGTAATGAAATAAGTCCTGATAAAGTTATGGTAAATAAAGAAGAAGGTTGATGAGAAAATCTTTAAATAGACAAATTAATTCTACTTAGTACAGCGATTATAATAATCTTGAGATAAATAGCTTCTTTAGTACTATTTGTGCAAAAGATACTAATAATTTTCACGTTGAAATACCAGGCAACCATAACAATGAGGAATTGGCTGCTATGTCTGTGCGTGCTGACGGTGGTGGTGTCATGCTACTCGCAACAGACTCCAAATCGCTACGAGAATTTCAATGCGGATGCCATCATACAGAATGAGAGGATTCTACTCGCCTACTACAAGTGCGTCATGGATAAAGGACCTTGTACGAGGGATGGAAAGAACTTCAAACGTAAGTTTTTTATAAGAGTTCTTTTAAAGATAAAATACGTTGATTAGTTGCGGAACTATTGTGGACAGTTTCCAGACGGCTTGGTGATGCTAGTTTTATTAACGCATAAAAAGGATAGTTATACTTTTAATATTTTGCAATATCCACAAATAAACCAAATGTAGTAGTGTAGGTATAGAGAATAGAATTTAATTGGACTCAAATCTGATTCAATCTATCATCACAAAATAAAAACCTTAACCAAGTAAAACACGAGAAATAGCTGGGTATTTTATTTAACTGATACGGGTCTTAGTATCATCGTGGGTCGCAGGTTAAACAAAAGTAAATAAATTACCTATATATACTATATATCCTTACATATTATAAAACAAAGTACCCCGCTGCATCTGTCTGTCTGTTCGCGATAAACTGCTGAACGGATTTTCATGCGGTTATCACCAATAAACAGAGTGATTCATGAGGAAGGTTTAGATCTATAATTCGTTAAGGTTTTGTGTAAATCTGCTGAAATATGACGATGATTATTGAAGATGCCGTAAGAATCATGCCGACTGGGAGCTTTACTAGCGTGCGCCGCGTAAGCCAATAGAGCTATATTTATATACTTATTGAAGAAGGTTGTAGGCTGCTTTTTGACTTGAAAAAATGCACGGGTGCCTAATCCACGAGGGTGAAGCTGCGGGCGGAAGCTAGTTATTACTTTCAACAGACTTAGATAAGATTATCAGATACCGATTATTTACTTGTGATGTGTGTGCAATTCTAGATTCTACATTAAAAATGCAACAACTATTGCTCTATATTTTAATCGTTTGATGTATGTGATAAAGCGCAAGAAGCTATTCTTAGCACTAGATCTACAGCATTCGGAAACCACAAAACTCGTATTGATAATTATTAATGGAAAAAGACCAATCAATGAGGTTCTAAAACCTTACCGAAATCTTATTTGGAATAAGTTTCCGACACTTTGTACATTCCACTTCTTTTTCGTTAATTTTTATAAATGACATCACAGCACCTGATGTTCCCGAATATCTTTGATAAATTGATTTACTGAACTACTTTTGTTGAGAAGACCACGCAATAGGTCGGTGGAAAAATATTGCCTTAAATGATGTAGGAAAACTTTACGTCTATAATATATCCTACGCACGTAAGTGCCATAATGTGATCAATATTAAATAAAACATAGAAGTCCCGTTTAATTTACATTCTTAAAGTATTTGTTTACATATAATTAACTGGAACAAACCATTAAATTCTAATACGACAGATTAATTGTTCAGCTTAGTTAACAGTTCAAGGGTCTCAAAGAAATACTGTTAATCAACTTTCATTATACAAGGATGAAGTTAACGGGCTAGTTAATTTTATTAGAAACGGGAGTCTCTTCAACGACAATCAGTTAAAAGTCAACATTTGTTTTTACAAAACTTACATGCTCTAACCTATTATTTCAGGTGTTCTACCAGAGACGTTAGCAACAGCGTGCGGCCGCTGCAACACTAAACAGAAGACGATCGTGCGCAAGCTGCTTCTCGGCATCAGGTCCAAGAGCGAAGCCCGATTCCTCGAGCTCTTAGACAAATACAACCCTGACCGCTCCAACAGAGATGCCCTGTACACCTTCTTGGTCACCGGCGCCTAATATCCAAGCCTAGGAATCCTTTTGTGAATCTGAGTCAAATTTATGCTTATTCCAGTTATATTATTTAATTTTTTGAGTGATTCAAGTGAAGCGATTCAATGTAACAGTTAATGTTCATTAACGCTAGGTCGCAGGTCAGGAGAAACCAGTTTGGCTGTACTGTTATATTATTACAATAATTATTATTTTACTGTTACTAATTACCATTAAAAATGCGTGTTAGTACGAAATTAATTTAACAAGGACTGATTCACTTTCAATTTAAGTAAATGGCGACATTAATATTGCTAAAATATGTAAGAATGCATTTATAATTTATTCAAATTTAATTTCACCTACTTTAAGTTTAGAGCGTAAGAAAAATAATAAAGTTATCAAACGACTCTCCTGTGGTTTCACTTATCGACCAGAGGGATCTGCTCAGATATGTATTGGCGTCATAAAAAATCAACTATAAACGACTACTTGTTCAGTCATTAGATATGCGAGCTGATAATTATCGTGGTAATATGCCCATGCGTAATTAATAGTGCCATATTTATCATACTGTGGTTTGTTCTAAGAAATAAGACGTGTTTTATTTAATATAAATATAGGACAGATCGTCAAGTAAACCACTCGGCAGTCAGCTGTTGGAGTGTGCACGAGTTCACCCAGTCTTATAACTTTCTAAGGCTAGTAAACATGAAGGTAGCACTACTTACTCTGTGCTTCGCCCTAGGCGTGCTAGCACAGGGTCAATACGATTCTGCCAACGATGACTTCGACCTATCAGAAGTTCTGCATAACAAGAGATTGCTGATTTCGTACTCAAAGTGCTTGCTAGATGAAGGACCCTGTACTCCAGAAGTGAAACAAGTCAAAGGTAAGGAAACAATATTAGTTAGAAGAAAACCTTAACAACATATATTGTATTCTAAAACTAAGTACATTAACATAAACGAACTTCATAAATTACAAGTATAACTTATAATACAAGCTAAAGCAATAAATAGTTAGCCTTTAATCCTACCTGTCAGTTAATAATTTTCTTCTTCATGGATGCTATACAAAGCTTTTTTAAAAGTTTCATAAGAAACGAGTCCTTGAGAATGAAATTTTTTGGCTTCATCCCAGATTTTGTTGAAATTTTCGTCAGTAAATTTACGACCAGAAGCTGCCTCAAACACTTTTCTGATAAGTTCTGGAGAGCGCTGTGCATACATATCTCGATGACTAATTCCAAGTAGCGTTAGAGTACTGGGGTTTACACATGACATCGCGTCAGATTCTTCAGGAAGGCAAACCCTATGTGCTTTACAATAGCCATGCGGTGTCACAGGATAGTCTTTATCAAAATATCTGCCTGATGGTAGTCCTGCCATTAACCTCATATCCGCTAATTGACCGGGTTTCACCATATCCTTATATGTAGTAGAAAATTCAATGCATTCGGCTGCAACATCTGCTATTTTTGGCAAGCCTGGTGATGGCTGTGTATAATTAATAATATTAACGAAAATCTTATATTCAATTTGGGAACCATCAAATGCATTCCATATTTCCAACAGAGGTTCAATCAGAGAGGGGTTGAATCTTATATACTTAGCCGTACAAAAATCATAAACGACTTGTTTGGGTAGCCACCCTGATTTAGTTTTATCTAGATATTTTAATTGTAACAAAAAACGTGAAAAAAATTGTGCATTGAAACGTTTGGACAAACATTTCCGAAAGGTATTTAAGTGAGCGAGACATTTCAAAAAGAATTGTCTTCCAGGGTTTAGTTCGCAAGTAGTAAGGCATTCGGGAAGATTGTCAGGTGGCTTTAATTGTCCAAATGCGAAGCCTGGAGGCACACAACTAATATTATCGTTTGGTGATTTACCTACACCAAGCTTCGCAAGACTCCTTTCATCGGTGTCAGCCCTCAGAGCACATATAGGAACAAAGCGCGACGTACCCATTCCAACGTTGTCGTCAGTTAAACAACATTTCGCATACTTGCCTCTTTTATCGGGTCTCGATTTGATTCCAAAAACAATATTAGGGTCATATGCTGGTCTGCAATAGTTGCGATCGGTTTGATAACCAGGAAGTTTCGACGGAGTACTGTAGCCTAGAACAGAATCCTTTGGCATTATCAAATCATAAAGATGACCACAAAATTCAGTACTTTTTCCCAATGTTGTTTTTTGAATGTTAAATCCTTTAGGTAACATGGGCACTGGATCAGGTACCGTTCCTACTTGTTTCTTCCAGTAAGAATTATAATTTGTAGTTTTAAAATCGTCTACGAGTGCTTGATATTTAGTTTTCACTGGTGGATTGATAAGTTCTCGAGCTTCAGTGAATGGGCCCGCATTTCTCCTATCAAGTTGCTTAGGCAGTCGCGGTGTTGGCTCTTTCGGCGCCGGTATTATAGCATCATGGATCAGTGCGTCTATTTCTTCTTGTAATAAATAATGTCTGAGATGGTCAGAGACATGATTTGTAGCCTGCGCAGTGGGTTTACCAGCAGCACATACATTCGGGTCCCTCTCAGTAAACAACCCTTCATTGCCTTTGCCACCTTGTGTTCTTCGAATACATTTGTTCATGATTGGTGCAATAAGAGGAAAATCTCTTGTATTTACACTATATACGTTTATTTATGTCACCCAAAGATAAAAATGAACTTCTATGCGTTCTAATTTTCATTTGACGGATCAAAAACTGTATTGATTTTTTTTACTATATCGTCAATATAAAATTTTAGGTGCCAGTTAATTATTTTTGCAATTTTTTTTATATAGGAGTTTTTTAAAAGCTTTTTTGTGACTAACTGGTACCCGGCGCCTTACTGCCACAGAAAAAATAATTGTGAAATTGCAGAAATGCTCTTTTAAATACATTTGCTGGTATGACACGAAAAAAAGGTTAATTTTATTACGCCTATAACATTCGCGCAAGTGCAGGCAATAAGTTGACAAAGTTTCATTGCCATCGGCCATCGGATGCCAATAGTATGGCAGCGCATAAAATATGAACAAACAAATATTGTTTTTTATACATTAGAAGATTTCACAATGCTTGAGAGTCGGTCGTCCTATCTATATAAATAAAAATGAATCGCCAAATGTGTTGATAAGCGCATAACTTCAGAACGGCTGCATTTTTTTGGCTAATTCTTTTTTTTTTTGTTATATTCGTAATTGTCAGAACAAGGTTTTTATGAAAGAAAATTTATGGAAAATCGGAAATATGAAATTGTAAATTGCACCCGTGCGAAGCCGGGGCGGATCGCTAGTACCTATTATAATTAAAATCGTTAACAGAAAAGATACTCAGCTCAAAATTCTTCTTCTCATGATTTAAAAATCTTAACAGGCACTTTTAGAAACACAGAATTGATTTATTATTTTCTAATTTATAGGATACGGACTAGTTTTTGCCTCCAGCTCCGCTAACATGGTGCTTTCGATCGGTATTTTAGCGGAAGTAGAAAAAATAACAAATAACGAGTTACAAATATAAATAGACTGGCAAAGCTATAAAGAATCATAATTCTCATCTGCTCATCTTGCTTTTTTTGTGGCGTAATTGTACTTATGATCTCCATTTTTTACAGAAAATTTGCCGGACGCTCTAAAAACTCGTTGTGCAAAATGTACAGACAAACAGAAAGAAATGGGCAAGGTGCTGGCTCAAGAAGTGAAGAACAACCACCCTGACATCTGGAAAAAATTAGTAACTAAGTACGATCCCCAAGGCGAATACCAACAGGCGTGGAAGGATTTCCTTCAACAATAAAAGATATTTTAATTAGATACATTAAACATCTATTTCCAAATGAAAATTATATATATATATATTTTTTAGGAAATGTCTAAACTTAATACAAATTGTAACAAAATAAAGGCAAATATATATAAAATTATTCCTCAACTTTTTCTTTCTCTTCAAATTCATCAGTATCAGAATGTTTTTCCAAAGTCCGACGGAATGTTTCATAGCAGACCCAACCTTGTGAATGTTGCTGTTTGGCTTCTTCCCAAATAGCATTAAATCTTTTGTCTGTAAATTTTTCCCCGGCTGCCTCGAACACTCTTCTCACGACGTGGGGCTCTCTTTTTTCATACATATCGCGATGATCGACGAAAAGTAGCGTTAAAACGCTTGGGTTAAGACAAGACTTTGCATCTGATTCCTGTGGGAGGCAAATTCTGTCTGCTTTACTCATTCTCTCAGGGGTTATTGGGAAATCTAAATCCATATATCTACCTGAAGGTACTCCCGCCATTAGACGAGTATCCACTTTTTGTCCTGGTTTTACCATTTCTGTGTAAGTTGTACGAAAATCGATGCAGTCAGCTGGTAGATCGGGGATTTTGGGGATTTCAGGAGATGGTTCTCTGTAATTTATAACGCGTACAAAGGTTTTATACTCAATTTTAGACCCATCAAATGCCTGCCATATTGATAACAGAGGTTCAATCAACGCTGGATCAAATCTTATCAGTTTGGTTCCACAATATTCATAAACTATACCCTTTGGGAGCCAGCCTGTTTTTTCTTTATCATAATATTTAAGGTTCATGTAAAATGTGTGGTAAAATGACGGCAGAACCCGACTAGATAAACCCTTTCGCAACGTATTCAGATGCTTCAAACATTTTCTGAAAAATTCAACTCCCTTACTTATTTCGCAGAATGTAAGACATTCCGGCAGATTATCGGGGGGCTTAAGTATACCGAAAGTGTAGCCTTCAGGTACATCGTTTATATTATCATTCGGCGCTAAAGCAGTACAAATTCTTGGTTGATGAGCATCTAAATAGTTTGATTGTATTGAATTCACTATAGATCTATATGCGGTACCGAGCATAATTCTGTCATCAGAAACACAACATCGAGCATGGGTGCCTCGCTTATCCATGAACGTACGGTGACCGTATGTTAAATCTGAAGAAAAAGGCGGTGCACAATAATTGCGACGTACCTGCACGCCGGCTTGCTTAGAGTGAGGTGTTTTATCAGGGATTGGATCTATTGGCATTATTATATCATACAACCGGCCATGGTACTGTGTAGGTTTGCCAAATCTAGTTCCAAAAGAATCAAAACCTTCTGGCAACATTGGTACAGGATCCCTTACTCCTCCAACAGGTTTATTCCAGTACGATGAGTAAGCCGTATCCTTGAAGTCCTCTACTAGGCTTTGGAATTTGGTTTTGGTAGGTGGGTTAATGAGACTAGCAACCTGTCCATAATATGCATTTCGCATATCTTGCGGCATTGGCTTGCGGAGTGGCGGGAGTGGTCGGGGCTTGGGCTCAGGGAACACGGCATCTCTTATTAAGGAATCTGCTGCATCTTTGAGCAAATAATGTTGCAACGCATCACCTACGCACTCGTTAGACTGAGCAGTCGGCATACCGGCAGCGCAAATCTTAGTGTCTCTCTCTATAAACTTTCCAAGGTTTCCCTTCCCCCCTGACGTAAATCTTTCACAATTTACAGGCATATTTTGTAAATTTATTCAAACATAAATAACATTAAAATATTTTATTCGACTATAAAAAACTGGGTACAGTTGGCAAGTGTCATTTTTTTATTTTATTTATAGCTACCAAAAAGTTTCACTTTCATACAAAGAAGGTTAAATTAAACAATCTGTAATTAAACAGTTTTATGCTCTATGCACATTGCTTATTCAGGAAAACGTTAGACGGAAAATATAGTGATTTGCATGGAGAAGAGAGAATTAAGAGGAAGCAGGTGCGTATTTCTGTGATGTTATCATTGAAATCAAGGGTCATCCGGCAGTAGACATGAATGGCAGGCGGATCACTGACGGCGTATCTGATAATGCACACATTACGAACATACTCACGTCTTGAAGATTGTTATAATCACTTCTGTTTGTTCTGTGCGCACTTATGGACAATGACAAACAAGGCTTTATATAGAACTGAGTATTTCTTTTCCTTGCAGTCGTGTTTTACGTTAAACCTAGATTGACATACAATAGTTAGCAGGTATTTATTGTTATCATAAATAATTTTACTTATATCATTAAAATAATGGTACTTAAATAATTATACCTCCTAAATCAATTGGATCAATGGTCAGTTTTTTTTCTGATTCTACTTGATAACTGTTTATTGATTTATAAAAGTGATTGCTAACAATATCAGCTTACTTAGTAAGAACCGTTAATTAGCGGTTCAATTGAGTGTATGTATCTATGTATGTAATTTTGTTTCGTATTTTACATATGAGCCCATTCAATCCAATCTTGAGAAAATACATCTGATAGTCCTAGAGCAAAGAGTCCTATTGTCGAGTTTTTTAGAGTTACTGAACACTAAGTACCTACACTTAGGCAGAGGAAATCTTTAAACTAAATATTCTAGTTGTATATCTTATAGAGGAAATCTTTACAAAAAAATAAAAACGATTCTAGGCAAGCCTTAAACCGAAACCATTTCGTCATAATACATATGTGTTTCAGGACCACGTACATTTTTTTTTTTACAAAACATCGCCCCTCTCTGGGATTTCTCCTGTATCGTGGGTACAGTTTACAAACATACATGTCACATGCACAAACAACCAGACCCGAAACAAGTATCCGTAGATCATACAAATACTTGATCCGTGTGGGGATCGAACCCGCGACACGTAGCGCAGAAAGCTAATCGCTTAGCCACTGCGTCAATCGTGTCGTAAAATTCGAAATGGTTACAGTTTAAAGTTTGGCTCAAATGATAAGCTTTTTTTTCTAGGGATCTCTTCTATTGTAGTGTAGCAATAGTAAGTGTAGAGATTATTAAAAACAAAAAAAAAATACAACTCCACTCTCCATTGTATTTTGGGCTTTGACATTTGAGAGGCGAATTGGTGATCGAAAGTGTCACAATTCAAGGATAAAATTCATAGTATATTAAGTTTATAGTATTATTACTGTGATATAATAACCTATTTGTACCTTCTCTAAATACAGTAGCTTTTGTATCGATAAACACGATACCAATATCTTTGGTGTGAAGACTTTTGTAAGGCAAGTCTTGATTCATTTTAGGTTTTACACTCTCTTTGTTTTCCAAATATCTTTTTCGTGATTTATTGGTTTAAACTTCCGATAAGTACTTCGACTTTATTGCAAACGCTATGATCGCGAGGTGACTTTAGTACTTAAATAGGTACCATATATTTACACGATACAAATACATACCTCATAAATCACGAAATATGCTATATATATGATGCTATATATATATATATATATATATATATAGCATCACACATGTATACCCCAAATGAGTTAAGATAGATTTTCTATTGTTTCTCCTTAGCGTCACTTAACGGGTTAAGTAAATGAGTCTCTCTGTATTGTAAATAAGCAGTCATTAATTCAAAATTTCCTGGTATTTACTAATAAGCACACATTACTTATGTAACTACTAGATTCATCAAGAGTATTATTTACTTCACTATTTGTAAGTACTTTGATGAATGCTACATGGCCACTTAATATACGATATTTTGATAGCGTTCCATTTTTTTTATGTTTAACTACTTGGAAGCATTAATTAAGTACTACCTACTCACTAATTATCAGTGAAGAGCAATATCTAAATAATACTTTTCTAACATTACTTAATTTATTTAATTGCTCTTCCTAAATTTAGAAATCCATTCACAATTCTTGGGCAATATTTCTTAGTACTATATCAGGCGCGCGTCCCAACTTAATAACCCTATTTTAATTGCCGCCTTTCATATCCGTTCACATGATCCTATGACGTAAGGACCAAGTCACAACCAAATAAGGTCTTGAAATTACAACTTTACCTACTTGCCTATACAATGTTTTTTCTTTTGTTACTCTTACGTGGACTTCGGATACTACCTTCATTTTAACTTTGCCTAAACCTTGTACCTATCGGGTATACATACATATTTAATGTAGTTCGAAGGCTGAATGCGGAAGGTTTGAGTGTTGTATAGTAACATGGAAGAAGTTTATATCCAGATGTGAACAATGTTTAGCTGCTAAGTCGATCCAAATCTGACAGCCTCAAAAAATACATCCTTTTTTCCGCTTATATTATATTTCCCTATGAGCGTAAGGACTGGCGTATCTCGGAGAGTAACAGAGAACAGAGACAGACAGTTCAACCTTAAAGATTCAATGTCTCCCAGTAAATTGGTAGCGACGGTCAGATGGCAGTTGCTCCGTGTAAAATACTGATTAGTTAGAATACGGTTAGACTGAAAGCCGACCTCAATACGGGTATGGTTGGCCAAAGGCTACACAGATGAGCGTACGGAATAGCATATTTTCTAATTCGTCACAGCTACTGACAGGTTTTTTATAGTAAACAGGCACCTGATCTTATACCACCCCAGACTTTAGGTATATACCTTAGTGATTCCCTTAGCGACGGCCTTTCAATCTTAGCAGAAGTTGAATCCTACGATTAACACAAACAATTTAGCATTGAACGTGGTACATCTTATAATTTCAGTTCACGATGAAGGCTGATTGCGTTTTCTTCGCGACGTTGATCGCTGTGGTTGCAGCTGACTTTTACAACCCCAAGTACGATAGCTTCGATGTGCAGCCACTGCTGGACAACGACAGGATACTCCTGAGCTATACCAAGTGCTTCCTCGACCAAGGACCCTGTACGCCTGATGCTAAAGACTTTAGGAGTAAGTCTTTTTCACACAACACTGATAAGTATAATTATTATACTGGCTTTAATTGTCTCATTGGTATAGTGGTCGCGCGACTGCTGCGCCTATGGTCCTAGTTTTCTGAATGAAAATTTTGAGTAACAGCACGGAGTTTGGAACCGTTTGTGATAGATGGCAATAGGTGTTTAGATATAAATGCAATAGGAAACTTCACACTATGTCATTTTATAATCAAAGTATTGAATTGGTTGACTCTAATGTAATCATTAGCAAAAATTACTTTTCAACTAAAGATAATTACTTTATTTCAAGCTTTTATAAACAACAGATTGCAGAGTTGTTATCTTATTATATTTCTAACTCAGCCACTTTGTTGAAAAATAGTACTTCTATTGCTATTGAGCAGTTAAATAACTGTAAGCAAAGTGTTGATTTTTTTCCAAATAATTTAAATTACACCATAAGACAATAGAGTCAACCTCTGGCAATATTTCTTTTATTAATTTAGATTTGTACCCTAGTTTGAGGGACACTGTGGCAACAGAGATACCCGCTAGCATTAATGTAATATCACCCCCATCAAATTTGAGCAATAAAATTAATAATCAGTTAAATTGTCTTAACATAGTGCACCAAAATTGTAACCCTGTATGGGTTTGATGGGTAAAGACTTAGAATTGGAGTTGTTTTTGAACTGCAATGTTATTGATATTTTATGTGTGACTGAACATTGGCTAAAACACCATCAGTTAATGTTCAACTTCAACAACCACCAAGTCACCAGCTCGTTCAGCAGAGTAAATATAATCCATGGTGGCTCATTAATAATTACACGTAACAACTTGAAGTGTAAAGAACGCAAAGATATTGTGAGCCTCTCTGTTGAGCGAGTAATTGAGATATCTTGTATTGAGCTAGAGCGATTCATTGTAATGAGCGTGTACAGGCCCCCATGCGCATCTTTTGATGTTTTTGAGAAATATATGGAGGATGTGTTATTTAAAAGCTCGAAGTCTAATAAAACACTTGTTGTCTGTGGAGACTTTAATATAAATATATTGGAAAATTCGTCTAATACTAGCAAAATTTTAACCTTATTTAAGTCATACAACTTGTACAATATCTTCTTTGAACCAACTAGAATAACTGCTTCTAGTGCTACTTGTATTGACAATATCTTTACAAACTTGAAACCTTGTAATAAATTAATTAAAAATGAGTTAGACTCTGATCACTGTGGTCAGTTAGTCACTTTTCCTAGGAATCAAGTTAGAGTACAAAGAAAACTTGTAAGTGTTGTTCCTGTCAATGAAGGCCGTTTGGAACTATTCAAAAATAATCTTATAGATAAATTACCTCTATTGCCGTATGACATCAATCCTGATCAAGCTTATACTTTGCTGTTCAATATGATTAATAGAGAGTTTAGTAACGTTTTTACCCCAAAATCACTATCGGTCAGTGATCAATTTACTTTTAGCGACTGGGCGACAGCTGGCATTTTTAAAAGTAGACATAGGTTATTTCAATTATATTATGAAAAAACGTACAATCATAGCGCAGATTTTAAAGAATATGTAAAAAGATATTCAAAAATATTTAAACGAGCCTGTTCCTTGGCCAAGTCAATACATTTAAAAAACAAGATAAAAGTATCTAGTAACAAAATCAAAACTACATGGAATATTATTAATTCCGAAACGGGAAGATTCACAGTACGTAGCCGCGATTTCCATTTGAAAATTAACGACATAGATATTAGGGGGGACATGGAGGTGGCAACTGAGTTTGAAAATTTCTTTACTAATATTCCGATTTTAACAACCAAAACTCTCTTGTCTTCTTCCACTTCCGCTTATACTATACTAAAACAAAGCGTATCTGAATGTAGCACACCTTTTGAATTTTCAGTTGTTAATGCGAAAGATATTAAAGAATCATTTAAAAGTCTTGATGTAAAGAAAACTGCAGACCTTTGGGGACTGTCAGTACGAACTATCTCGTCCATAATTGACGTAATTTCACCTTACTTGGCAACCGTGTTCAATTCTTGTATTGCATCTGGTGTATTTCCTGACTTGATGAAACAAAGTAAAGTAATACCACTGTTCAAATCTGGTAGTTCTACGGATCCCACAAATTTTCGGCCTATTTCAATTCTACCCACTTTGAGTAAAATTTTTGAAAAATTGATTTTAAATCAAATGTTAAGACATTTTAATAGACACAACCTACTTCATAAAAAGCAGTTTGGCTTCACAAGGGGACGTTCAATGCGGGCGTGGAATTGCTGAAACATATATTCGATGCCTGGGAAGACTCGCAAGATGCTCTTGGCATATTCTGCGATTTGTCAAAGGCTTTCGATTGCGTACACCATTATACACTCATCAGGAAATTATACCACTACGGCATAAGGAACAAGGCTCTCGACTTCTTGACTTCGTATTTAAGCAATAGAATTCAGAGGGTCGATATTAATGGCAAGAGATCTTTGGGATCTGAGGTCACCATGGGCGTCCCGCAGGGTTCAATTCTAGGTCCATTTTTGTTTCTAGTTTATATTAATGACTTGCCATATTACGTACGGGATAATCACGAGGTAGTATTGTTCGCGGATGATACTTCTCTAATATTTAAAATTCGACGACAATTACTAGATTTTCGCGAAGTTAACGTTGCACTATCTCATGTAGTTCATTGGTTCAATGTCAATAATCTTCTCCTTAATGAGAAAAAAACCAAATGTCTTAAATTTTCAACGCCCAATGTCCGACAAGTACCAATACATATTAAATTGAATGGAGTGGAACTGGACATTGTGGATTCAACTGTTTTTCTAGGCATCACTATAGACGCCAAACTGCAATGGGGCCCGCAAATAAACAAATTATCGGGTAGGCTTAGTTCGGCCGCGTTTGCTGTCAAAAAAATTCGGCACTTAACTGATGTGGATACAGCCAGAATAGTTTATTTCAGTTATTTTCATAGCGTGATGACTTACGGCATCCTCCTCTGGGGAAACTCTGCAGACATCAATACTATATTCGTCTTGCAGAAAAGGGCTGTCCGAGCTATTTATAATCTTGGGCCAAGGGTGTCGCTGAGACACAGATTTAAGGAAATTAATATTCTAACTGTAGCGTCACAATATATATTTGAAAATTTAATATATGTTTATAAAAATATTTCGAACTTTGTCAAACTGTCTGATACTCATTCTTTGAACACTAGGAATAAACACAACCTTGCTGTACATGCTACGCGCCTCCACAGAATAAGCAACTCGTTCATGGGACAATGTATACGCTTTTACAATAAACTTCCCAATGATATACGTAATTTAACATTAAAGAAGTTCAAAATTGTAATTAAATCTAAACTTTGTAAAAAAGGATACTATAAAATTTCGGACTATTTAGATGACAAAAACGCTTGGGATTGAACCGCTCTTTAGCCTTTCCTTTTTTTTATATACAATTTTTGCCATTAATTATTATATTATTTACTTCATTCTTTTGATATTGTAATGTCGTTTAAATTGAAATGATTTCTTATATATAACCGCTATACATTGTAAATGTGAGTGAGATCTAGGCTGAGCGCTCTTCATTTCATTAATTTTCACGATAACTGATGCATGCTTGCACTCTGTTGCGACAGGTTAGCTCAAATAGTTGTGGCACTTTCTTCAAAAGGCTATTCCACACTATATTTGTCTCACATAAACCTTTACATCATTACAATCTGTCTGGACTTTAAAATAGACTTTGACCCCTGAGTTTGTTTCGGCGTTTCTTCTCAGGGATAGTCATAGGAAATGCCGACGCCATCTAGTTTAAAAAAGACGTGTAAAAGTGATTGAAAAATCCTAATTGCAAAATAAATAATTTCATTTCATTTCATTTCATAGGTTCGCCCCATAGACTTAGAATTTTCGCCCCCTATTACATGGAACTTAATAACGGCACCGGCGAAATGTAGGAGTCCCTTCGGTGAATAAAGCGTGATGCTATGTTATGCTGGATTTAACGTAGCAATGAGCAGTCACGGATTGTCCAAGAATCTTGAGAAACAATGTTTAATGCTTTAAACAAAATTATAGTGTACAAGGTCTCTAGATTATAGGTACAGGTTAAAGGAGTTTCCTTAGCTGAAATGATGAGAAAGAATGAGTAATGTATTTTAATGAATAGTCCTATTTGAACTCTATTCATTTAAAGCCATGTTTAAACAAACATGATTACTTTAGTAAACTCGTTCCCTTGCCCTGTGGCCTGTACCTATCGCTTCAGGTAGAATTTCCAAATAATCTAGATAGGTATGATAAAACACACTTCCGAGCGTGTTCGGGGTTTGTATCTAAGATATCACGCTCGAAAACGGTTGGACGTTTTCCGGAATTTTTCAGTACCAGCTAAGTAGTAGTCAAAGATTAAAATTGTAAAAAAAAAAATCTAGCTCCATTCTACATATATTGAATTACAGTGTTTTGTAGAAAACTAGTTTACTACTACTAAACTACTACGTTTGCTGTACTCTTCATTATGTGCAGGTGTGATGTCTAACATGAAAAAAAACTTAATTTAGTTTTGTATTTGTGATCTTTACAGAAGTGATACCAGAAGCACTAGAGACATCATGCGGCAAGTGCAGTCCAAAACAGAAGGAGCTGATACGGAAGGTGATCAAGGCCGTGATCGACAGACATCCCGAAGCCTGGAACCAACTCAGCGACAAATACGACAAGGAAAAGAAATTCAGAGACTCCTTCAATCAATTCTTAGCAGAATAACACATAATGTGGAGTTGCTACTGTAAATTGTGCAGGCGCAGTGTATGTTCAATTATTGTTTATTTTTAAGGAACCGGACCTGTTAATTTAACTGCTTAGTTAAAGTTGACTATTTTACACAGTTGTCATTTAATTTCTCATGATGATTATTTTCTGAAAATTCGATTGAAATTAATATATAATTTAAAAAAAACGAAACTAGAAACTGGTCTAATGGTAATAAATGCGACTACTGAGCTGGGTCGGGCAAAATGTTATTAGGTTTTCTGTATAGAAATTCTCAGTAACTGTACAAGTTTTAATTTTTTGTCTTGTTTTCTAACCTTGTTTCATTTATGTAAATGTTTATATCCAATGATAATCTACGTATCGAACTCGGTAACAATAACTATTAATTCCATGACTCACGGACTCCACGAGACAGGCTCGACCTAGTGTGGAGTTCACAGGACAGACTTTTCCTTTTGATATAAGATCTGATATTTTAATGTATAGTTTTAAGGAATTATTATAACACTGTACCGTTTATACTGGCAATAAATGATGATTATTATTATTATTATTAAGTTTGGAACTGTTGAAGGCAATAGGCTCGCCCACTATTACATGAGACTTAATAACAGCATCGGCGAAATGTGTGTGCACAAAAGTTCACCTCTGCTTATCCCACCGGGGATAAAGGCGTGGTGCTATGCTAAAAAAAATGCTGCCTATATTTTTTGAACATCTTTGCAACTACCTATGAGAATGATCTAATTTCGTATTGGGGTCATTCATGCCAGGATCCACTTGTTTGTCCGCAAGGTGGATTTACGAAAGAATAAAATCATGTGAATAAAAATGGATACTAATAATTTATTTCAGTAAACTCCAATTAAAGCTTTGGTAACTGCGGTTTTTGATCTCCTTTTTTCCATCACCCTTTCTTAAAAAAGCTTTCGCGTGAAACCTCATGACGCCCTAATGAGTCTTGGCGGCTTCGAGCTGATCCTTGTAACGCTCCTGGTAGATGTTGTCGGGGTCGTACCTGACCGCCAGCTCTTTCCATAATTCAGGACGCTTGTTCACCAAGTGCCTGATCACTTTGTCTGAGCCAGACTTCTGTTTCTCCGTACATTTGGCGCACTCGTGTTCTAAGGCGTCAGGGAGAGTTTCCTTGAGGGCTTTTCCGTCGGGAGTGCAACGACCTCTGTCGAGGAGGCAGTCGACGTAGGCCTTCAGCAGGCGGTCGGATTCGAGGACCTCGTCCACATTGATGTTGTCCCACTTGTTGGTGTAGGTGGAGGTGGGCTTACCCCAGGACACCGCCAACACACATAGTACAGCTACTGCAATGATTAGTTTCATGTTGTATCTGAAACATGGAAATGAACACAAGTTATTAATCTTGAAAAACATAAAATAAGGTTATATCGGTAACCCGTTAATGTTTCCCATGTCTGCTGGGACTCATGCCATAGATATTTGACTTATATAGATAAGGATTGGAACCTAATCGAATTTGGAAGTCAATATCTTCAGAAGGTATTCGTATGTTCGACTTTAGGACATGCCGCGTTTATAAAAATATAGCTATACATCGCTGTATCAGTGGTGATTAAAAAGGGTCATACAGATCATAAATCTGACTCACTGGTTTTGGGCACCATTGCTCAATGCATATTAAAAATTAATAGCAATATAATCCATGGACAAAAAAAAACTGTAGTTTTGCGTCCATCTGAGATTAACACCACATAGTTTAGTAAGGTCGAAAAGCCTCGATGTATCTTCGACCTAACCTAACTACAAGACAACGCAATTACCTTTACCAGGTACTAATAATCGCATCGATTAATGCGTTCCTATAAGAAGAATCAATATTTTTCCACCAGCGTATTATGAAACTATCTGACAATGGCCGCGTCTCGCCCGTCGGTACGTACTTAATTGTTCGGCGTCGAGGTTCACGGGCAGGCAATGTTGTTTAATTACTATGATTGCCTATTGTCTCATTGTGACTGGGATAATGGTACGATTGTTGCGTTCCTTCTGTCTGTTCGTATGGATTTTGTATTCAAATCTTGATGGAAGAATTTTGGCTGCTGTAGAGTAAGGTGGCTGCCAAGGTTTTAATTGTAGTCATATTAAAGGTATTCATTCATTATATTCAATATTCATTTCACCTCAACATTATTCGGATTTAATAGAATAAATGAAAAGCAGTAGGAATATTGAGGCAGTATGTTCCTAATCTAAATTGACGACACGGCTGGCGCAGTGGCTAAGCGATTAGCTTTCTGCGCTACGTGTCGCCGTGTCGCGGGTTCGATCCCCGCACGGAACAAATATTTGTATGATCTACAGATAGTTTTTTCGGGTCTGAATGTGCATGTGAATATTTGTGTTTGTAAATGCACCCACGTTACAGGAATTATTCCTAATGTGGGGAAAGATTAAAAAAAAAAGGGACCATAAATTGTCTTGAACCGGATGAAGTCGCGACCATTTCATGCTTGGCCTGGAAGTTTTCTTTTAAATAGATCAGAAAGAGAGAACAATTTCAGAAAGATAGATAGCAATGATCTTCAGTAACATAATAAACAATATACCTAACACCCTCACGGTTTTGGTACACGAGACTGTATACTTGAATAGTAGTTGCGTGTATTTACTACATACATTGTTGTAATATGTTACATGCACATATTGATGTAATCATATATGTAATACTAGCTTCCGCCAGTGGCTTCGCCCGCGTGGTTTACGAACCCGTACATTTTTCCGGGATAAAAAGTAGCCTATGTGCTATTCCAGACTATAATCTAGGTATCTCTGTGCCACATTTCATCCAGATCCGTTCAACCGTTCTAGCGTGATTGAGTAACAAATATCCATCCATCCATCCATCCTCATAAACTTTCACATTTATAATATTAGTAGGATGTTGGTATGAACAATACATGAAAATAGTATTAACGAATGTTTCTCTAATAACAACAAAGGCTTACGAATGACTGGAGACTTAAAGATTGTTGGATAATAGCAGTACCTACTAATCTACGACAAGTACCTACAAGTATTGGATGCGGTAGAAGGAGGGCCATTGTATATTTTTATTTTCATCGTGTTGCTTTGTCACCTCTGTTACATACCTACGTAAGACAACGGTCTGTCATAGAGATTAACAGAAATATACATATGTACTTAGTACTATAAATAGGTAAATAAACAAAGATGCATAAACCTAACAAGATTATCAATTGACCTCGGCATTGATTTGCTAATCATTTCAAACGATGTCGGGTTTTTAATTGTTTTCCTATAGATATAAGTTATTGATAATTAAAACTTCAATCAATCGCGATACAGTTGCGTCATATTTCCTGTTTTAATAGCAAGATTATACAAAAAAGGTTAAAGCTTGGATTATAATTATATAATTCCAGAACTAGCTGGAAAACTCCACTATTCATTAAAGTTAATTTAACTGAATATATTTTATTGACATAGAAATAAAACTAAAACACTGACTGTATCAAAACACAAACCGATTACAATATTGTTACGCTTCTTGGGTAAGATCAAAGAATAGATAATAGTGCAACACATGATAATGAAACCATACTTATTATAATGAAACCCAACTCAGGCGCACTAAGATTTATAATAAAGTGTAATAGCTATGATCTTTACGATCCATTACATTACAAGGATCTACATATAATACGGTACAAACGAGTCACATCCAACGTTAAATAAAATTATATTGATTGAAGCTATAAACCAAAAATCAATTAAGTACTATATTTAACGAGTAATAAATATCATATCTGTATTGATTTAATAAAAATATATTGTATGATTCAATACAAGTATTCAAAAGGAAACTGTATAAGAAAAACGAAAAAAAATCTGTACAATAACACCCACTCTTAGAAATCAACAATCTAAGATTATATATATCTGATATCTAAGTCTGTATGTATATACCTATGTACATACAGAAAAACAAACGGAAACTACATATGTTCGGTGATACGTAAATATTATTTTTGAGTCGTATTTTTTTCGTATGATTTGGTGGGGCTTTTTAAATATATGCTATCGATTAATATTGAAGAAAATGACTGACAAACAAAAAATCTCAAAAAGAAACTATGCATTAGCCAATATATCAACTATTTACCTACAACCAGCAATCCCTAAGAAAGTTATGAAAGTATCTAGAGAAAGGTGTAAACTGAAAGGGCTGTTCCACTCACCGTTTTCCTGTGAGCTCCGTTCGACCCTTCACTGGGCTATGACGCCTGCATCTCGCCCATAGACAATTTATACTCCATCCACCTCTAGAATTAATCAACCATTGTGACGACATTTATGCATATAATAGTCATCGGGATCATAAACAATGGTGTTGCATTACGAGTTGGTTTTAATTAGAAAAATAAATACGCAACGATCAATGATTGTGACGAGTTATTGATTTGTTTGTTATTTGGTGATGTGTTCATACTACCGAACCTGAGCCAGCGTGGTCGACTAGGGTCTTCCCTTCTCATTGTGTGCAGAAGCCCTTCCCCATCAGTGGGACAGTAATAGCCAGATTTTTTTTATTATTACGTATTTATCATGTTACTAGGGAGTGTGAGCACGTGAAATACCTAAGCTAAGTAATGGCACAGGACCAAAATAGTTAAATGGCTACCATGGGTAGTAAACACGGAGCTTATAGATATGAATAATAGAAGATTATTTCGTTTATTTTATCCATTTTGTTCTGTGCGGGAATCGAACACTCGACACATAGCGCAGAAAGTCAAGTGCCACTTGCTAATAGTGCCATCCACCGTCGTGTTCGATTCGTATTCGTGTTCAACGCTCCATATTTGCTTAGTCTTCTTGTTTACAATATCTCTAACGCAATTCATACAGGGAAAACCTAAATAACATATGAAAAAAAAAATACAAAAATAGCCTTAAGATGTTTTTGTTGATACCGTCCGGTAATACCTGACTATAAATAGAACCTTGTTAGTTTTCCTCTGCGGAGATATTATATGATCTTTTTGACTAGTTATACGGATATTTTTATGGTACTCGGAACTAGAAGTCTAAGGCGAAACGTTATATTTGCCTGGTTTTACAACAAAAATTAATACTTTTCCGTTAAAGTTTAACGGAAAGCTATTTATTTATAACTTATTTACTGACAGCCTAAAAGCAGCTAGCTGACAAGAGGCCCATGCTCAGCAGTGGGACAGTTATGTGCTAAATTAATTATTATGAATCCAAAACCTGATGTGAAAGGAAATAATGTACCTACATACATTTTACTTAGCACTTAAGCCGTTTTGCTTCTCGATCGTTAACGCTTGCACTAACTCTAAATGACGTGACCACAGTGTAAACGAAACAGGATAATATTTGATACAAGGGCGGCAACTTGTGAACTGTGGATCTGCTCTTATATCTGGTAAAACATCTTGAATAAGTAATCGGCCTCATAAATTTGAAATAACATTTGATTTGGAGGTAAGTTATTCAGGTTTCTTAATGTTTTCCACATTAGGAAACCCTCAAAAGGAACCGTTTATATTATTATATTATTTTATTTTGTATGCGATGCTGTTTCAAGCCATGATGACGTTACAAAATATACTGTTCAAAAAGGCCAAGAGGCTAAAAAGGCCACATAGAGAAGTTTATCTACGAATTTCCATCTAGTTACTAGATGGAAGTTATATTCGTATTTCGTAAAATATCAAATCTAAGTATAATACACTTAAGGGTTATATTCAGCAATAGATATTTGTAATGTGAATCATAATTCTTACGAATGTATCTAAATTCTAAAGTAACAACTACCATGAAATATACAAGCATGTCTAATGGCGTATGGCAATGGTCCTAATGGCATTTGGTCACCTTCTACGACAGTATTGGAAGAGAGTGAGAGAAGGCTCCATATAATAATATACGTATACAAAACTGCCCTACAAAGCCCCATATATCTTTCAAACTATATTTTCAAGTAGGTACAGTTTCAGTGGTTTCAGCTGATTGACCCATAATGGTCAATCAAGATGAGCTGAAACCGGATTCAAACGTGTTGTGGATGTACAGACTGCAATTAGATATTTCTTGCTGGAACTTTATAAAAAATAAACACTATAAAAATACTGATGTCCCTGTTTTTAAACAAACACCATCTACCTAAACACGTGCGTTTAAGTTTTACCCACAGATTCGCACACGGGGCCTTGAACTGAACAAAAATATTTTTCCCAATGCATGCGGAATACTGGGAACTAATATTTTGCTTGATTATTGTGCAAAACAACAAAACTTTTTGCGACAAACTCCCAAACATATTATTTTTGCTCGTAGGCTACGTGTGCCTAACCAACATGTTAAAATCATAGATTATTAAAACAGGACATTACTTAGATGCACCAAGAATAACTTATTATAACATTACGCTTAAATTGCCTAAAGAGTTCGACAGAGACGAAGCGAGCTCATTTTCAAATTATTGGCGAAACTCCGGGCGCATGACAATTTCCTACCAAGAAAATTCACAGTTATTTTTTTCTTTTTTTTTAAAAAAAACATTGCCCCACACTAGGATTTCTCCTGTATCGTGGGTACAGTTTACAAACATACATGTCACATGCACAAACAACCAGACCCGAAACAACTATCTGTAGATCATACAAATATTTGTTCCGTGCGGGTATCGAACCCGCGACACGTAGCACAGAAAGCTAATCGCTTAGCCACTGCGCCAACCGTGTCGTTTGCCCGACCTTGAAACCGAGCCCAGGTATACTTAAACTACACGCTCAGCAGCTGAAGAGTTGTGTTTGTAGACAAACTAACTGCTGTGAAAGAATATTTTCCTATTATTTAATGTGATTATGGAATTATGTCAATTCAACAATAAGAGTATATAGGTAGGCACATTCTTCTAAAAGTACTCTCTTCGCTGAGGACGAGGAGGTTCTGCTTTTGCAGTAACTTTTTAGCCTTTGCTGCGTTTTTCTGGACCCTAGTTACCTTTTTTACATGGCCACTCTCAGTTTCGTCAGTATTTATTATCTGATTAATAGAATAACAAGGTGATACCGAAAATAACCTCCAACCGCTTTGTACCAGCCGCTTCCAAGAATCTAAAACAGAGTAACAGCAGCTACGGGCGCATCCTAATAGGCCCGGACTCCGCGAGAATTGCCTGGAGAACAGCTAGGGAACTGGAACAGGTATTGATTAGGGAAGTTTTAGACTACTGGCTCAACGCGGGCAAGTTCGAATAAGAGTCGGGGAACCATAATTACCTTCAAGCCAAAAATGTATGAAAACATTGTGAGCGCGCACTTGTGAAATTGACCGTTTCGTTGTACTTGCAATGAAACAGTCAATGATTTGTTATTATAATCAGTTAGTGTTAGGGGACTTACGAATAAAGAATAAAGAAAATAAAGAGTTTAGAATAAAGTACGCCACACGTGAAGGTTAACACATATTACTAGTATGTATAATGAAACGATCAATTCACTAGTATGATCTCACTGGATCTTTGATATTGAAACCACATAGCTTTTATGGGTACTCTGGAGGCTTAAGCATATATTTTATGAAACACTAATTGATTGTTCGTACAAAGTTATAAGCACTAGCTATCATAATAACTTATTATTAATTGTGTCAATTAGTATAAACAATTCCACTTGCGAGACGAAGTTGCTAGCGTGTCTGAGTTACTTTAAACTAATCAATAAAACTTGTTAACAATTAAAGTTATCAGTAAATTAACTGCAATTTACTTACAATTTACTAAGGTTTCGACCAAAAAGGGGATAGAAAATTTTATTAATTGACTACCTGTTGCTCGCGATTTTTTTCTGCATGTCCAATATTTTATATACATATATATGTTACTATTAAATTAACAGATGCAAAATTTTCCAAAGCTTGGATAGATGTAGAAACTATCCCTTAGGAATAAAAATATAGGTTTGTTATTATAAAAAGAAAAGAATACTTGTGTTATATAATGTACAATGTAATGTACAATTTTTAATTATATCTTTGTACTTATAATTATGTATATACGAGTATGCTCTCCCGACTACCCCGTACGTGTCGTAATAGGTTAATGCTGATATCGTACTATGGCGAAGCCTAACAACCTAAAAAAACATAACAGGTCTATAAGTAGGTACCTCCCTATATTTATATCATCTGTTTATTATTGCAAGCGTGATGCTTGCGTGATGCTTGCGTGATGCTTGTTTGCTTGAAAGAAAGACCATTATACCTAGATATACATTAATCATTGCATAAGTTGTCGTGAATTCTATCACATATCTAAACATATCATATAAGCATAGATTATGCAAACCAGGAATTGAATGCAAAATTATCCTAGAGGCATTTAACAATGGCAGATGACGGTTGCATAAGCTTTCATGTTCGATGCGCTGGCGCATGAGTAAGAGCTCGTTTACACTTGTCGGACTGACGATTAATCGCCCTGGTAAATTCGCCGGTGGTCATATTGTAGATTCATGTTTCTAAATTTTAAAATGTAACTTTAAGCTACTAATAAACTATTATAGGTATATGTCGATTAATAAACCCGCCCCGGCTTCGCACGGAGCACATACGCCTTCATTTTTTCTGTGGTAGTGTCGTGTCAGCCTGTTATGTCGAGCATTTACTCGGCGCACGCCAGTAAAGCTCCCAGTCGGCATGATTTTTTCCGACATCTTCAACTATCATCGTCATATTTCAGCCAATTTATACAAAACCTTAACGAATTTTACACCTAAACCTTCCTCATGAACCATTCTGTCCGTTGGTGTAAACTGCAAGACAATCCGTTCAGCAGTTTTTGAATTTATCGCGAACAGACAGACAGACAGACGCGGCGGCGAACTTTGTTTTATAATATGTAGTGATTTAGTTATAATAAAAAAACGGTTACTAATCCAAAGTCTAAACTCAGCAACCACTGCATAACTTCGCAGATCGACTATTTATGTAGCTAAGCTGACAGAACGCAAGGTCAACTGAAAAGCTATTCAAATTCAATAACGTTTTGGTCAAGTTTTAACCATGTTTTACATAAATATAGAATGTCAATACTGGATTGCTAAGCTTGTAAAAAGGCTGCTTACAATGAGTCATTCACTTTAGAAATGTCAAAATAACAACTTTATTCGTAACTAAAATCATAATTAAAATAATTTATGTAAGGATCTTAATCAGCAATCATCTGTTTGACTGTTACTATGTAGATTCGTAGATAAATACTCAATATGGCCTTTTTAAGATCCTATATAATCATGTCAAAGAAGATCATTTTAATCCGTACAGAACTAATCGAGCTTAGCCTTAGGGGGTGGAATATTGTTCAAATATCTGTGAGTTAATAAATACTTATATTGAAATTATCTATGTAGGTAAGTATTTGTTTGTCCAACGACGAATTTGTCGGTCCGACTAATCTGAACGCAGCCTTACCATCGCGTGTTCAATGGCCTTATATCTGCTATTGTTTGCACGACAAACTGCTCACTGTTGGGCAAATGTAATTAGAATTATGATTGCAAATTACGGTTGCTTTGATGTTCATTAATCATTATTACAATATTAACGAAAATATATAAAACTTAAATATTTTGTATTCAGTTACCTATATGAATTCTCATTAGATTGCTCATGTTCATATTTTTACAAAAGATTACACTTTTGAATAATTATTCATGATGGCAATATAATGTTAAGCGCTGTAGTTGTTGCTTCACTAATTTCCTCCTTAGCCCAAATAATTACTTCGTACAAATTCAACCTACTAAAAAATAAAGAATTATAGATCCTTATTATGTATGAAATCAGTACTCATAGAGGTACGAGTTACTATGTGTACTATATGCGTAAATTGCGTAATATGTCTTCCGTAAAACGAAGAAATACCGTAATCAGTTCATCTATATACATTTTGCAAGCGATAAACAAACAATGACATTATTCCAATCAGGTTTGCCTATTAATTACCTAACGACTACACTATCTCAACACACACATATCTACGTAATCATCATTTGTCTAGCATTTTCCAACTGCATTTACACGGAGCGACTGCTATCTGATATCCACCATACAATCACTACACTGATACTCTAAGTTTAGACCGGTTGTCTGACTTTTTAGGCTGCTAACACCATTAATGACTGTCTAGGTATTCATATGACACCTGAGACTAACTGGTTAATGTGCATTTCGGGGCACTCGAGGGTTCTCGACGTGTGAAGAACGATCTGCTATCCAAAGAATGACAGGAACAAACGCTGCAACAAACGTTCAGTATGGTTGACGATCGTCGAAGGAATGGTCACCCGAACCATGGAAGGCAGACGCCTTGTCACACGAAATCGCATCGCAGCAATTCACGTCGCAGTTTTCTGCGTTGCGAATTCGCATCGCGCCGATTCGCAGTTTTGTGTTTTGGCCTTACTTCGCTGATCGATTGATCTGCGCAGTAGCTATGTACCAGCCTCCACATACATATTTAAAATGGGTCGAATATACGTCAATAAGCGAAGATTTTGCACAAAAAATTACAACACACTCAGAAGCGTCCTCTACCGAGAATGGAAAAATACGCGACACTTATTGCAATTGATCAGACAAGATTACAAACACGTAGAGCTGATTTTTATAATTAAATCTTCTAGATGGCGTTAAAGTTTGCAGAAATGATTATCGTAGCTATAATAGGAAACAATATTATAAATAATATGCCTTACATAAAGCAGCAATAGTAAGAATTCTTAGAATAACAATAGTTATAACAATAAGTATCTAATATATAGGTACATAAAAAGCAATGAATGTTAATTTGATACCTACGTGAATTTATCCTCATTAGTTCTACTTGGTGAGATATTAGTCATAACTTACAAAAATAAGTAGGCCACAGAAAACAATGAGTCATATACCATTAAAACATTGAAATTCGTTAGAATTCAGCACAGATAAACAAACACAGTGCAAACTTCAAAAACTAAAACAATTGAGATTCAACAAAAAGAATTATGTACATAATTCTTTCAAATAAAATAAATTATTTCCAAGGCACAAATTTTCAAGGGAAAATTATAAAATTATTCTATTAGCCGATGGCTATGACCTAGACAGGCTCTGTAACTTTTATTAAATGTGACGTTGAAATTGACCGTGAACTTGTAATTACATATGCATAGATAAACAAGATCAAGTTGCGTGATCACGGCTGTTAGCTGGATTTCCCTGACTATTTTTAACTAAACATAGATAAAACAAAAACCTGTTGATCGTATTCAAAACAAAAGAGCATTAAAGATCCATATCTAAAAATTGAATCTAAAAATAAATTTGCAATCAAATTATTATTATCCTTTGATACATACATACATATATGTCAATGGGTATATATTTGGTATTTTTGTACACTCTAATTTGCCGATACCGTTGTTAAGTCCCACGTAATACAGAACGAGCTTATTGCCGTCTACCGGACATCATTCCAAACTCCGAGCTGTTATACAGAATTTTCGAACAAATTTGTAACACTTGGCACGACCCAGGAATCTGCGCCCAGGACCTCACGCTCAGCAGACGCACTTACAACCAATAAGATCAATGATGAACTTAAACATTGATTGTGACGTGAGAGAGAGAAGTGAATCTAACACTTATTTATAAATTACAGGTTCATACCAAAATGGCTACCTACTTATCATAGTAGATATGTTGGATGTAGGTCAAAGCCTCTTGGACACTGATACGACAGTGATTAGTGCAATTATTCTGCGGTAAAACCGTACAAAATTCATCGTCAACCAACGATTACATACGTCAGACGTCCGTCATGTAATTTTAATAAGTGCATGTTGTGACATCAACGATTTCTTAGCTTCATTCACAAACTTAAGTTTGAGATATTTCGAGATTAATAGCATACTTAATCGGAATTAATTTCTTTGATTTACTACCATTAAAACTACATTTAGAGGACTCTCCAAAATTAAGGAATTTTTGGAAATTTCAAGATCGGTATAAACGCCTACGCACTACAGGCTGTATTAAATTTAGATGAGTTAATCTGATTTAAACACACGTCTGTGCGTATTTCTATTTATTTTGGTGTGCATATAATAGGTTACGTGGTGCCAACCTAGTAAATTGCTATGCATTTTCGTTGCTGACAGCATAAGTGAATTTATAGAGGCCCTACGACGATGATTCAAGTTCAATTCAATTCAATTAAGTTTCGATGTCTGATTAACCTATACAACCTGATAAAGGCGAGCCGTTTGTATAATGCGACTTGCCGGAACGTTGATGTCGATATTTTGTTACTAGTATCTCTAAATTAAAAAATACTCTTTGAAAACCTAACATAGTCGTTTTAATGCATTCTAACTCGTCTACTGTCGGTTAATATTTAGTTTTTTCTTTCATAGTTATTTGTGTAAACTTATAAACGGCCTTATTTATGTTATAAGCAATATAATTATTATGTTTGCCGAGCTGTAAGTTTAAAAAAAACACAAAAATAGTCATATAGCTAGCATGTGGACATGCGTTCACTACATAAAGAAACAGAGAATCAAACTAACTTTACTTCAATAGAGAACGCTTAAAAAAACGATATTGGTAGTAGCACTGTAGTCTACGTAATTAAGGATTGATTAAAACCATAAAAATGTTTTGATCATACAAAGTTTCCATTCCGTAAATATGGAAAAAACCATGTTTACAATAAAAAAATCAAGATTTTGGTAAAAACCAAATTACTTAGTTCCTGTTATATTGGGGAAATTTTATTGTATGTTGTTACTCAAACGTTTCGATTATTAATTGTTATTGAAATATGTGACTTATTATAATGCCAGTCGTTGCTGGTGTCAGTAGCCCAAAAAGTCTGACAACCAGTCTAACCTAACAGTATCAGTGTCTGCCAGTAAAAGGATGGCGGCAGTCATATGGTAGTCGCTCCTTGTCAAATACTGATATTCAGAAGCAACTGGTTAGACTACGAGTTGACCCCAGTGTATTTAATAAGCTAGGCAAATCATAATTATGTGATTTTTAACGTTGCCCTTCTGAATTAGGTACTTCTTTGATGTGGCTACATTTACAAACACAAATATTCACATGCATGTACACCCCGACCCTAAACGTATGTATATATAATATGTATGTAGACCATACAGATATTTGTTCCGATGGGGGATCGAACCCGCGACACGTAGCGCAGCAGTCGAACTGTGCCGTCAAAATTGATTGTTGTTGTCTTGTTTCAGTGATGCTTCAGACTAGATTTTTTCCTGTATTGTTACAATACAATACATAGAACAAATAAAAATATGTTTTGCGCCCCAGTGCTGCTCACGATGATTATCATCTTCTTAATTGTAGTATAAACTATTTTAATTTAATTTAGCCAAGTTACTTTTTGTTTCTCAACCTTTATATTTCGTTTTGTATAGACACTCACTCGTGAGGGCACTTATAATAGACCCGAGAATAAACATATTACACGAGATCGTCTGGTGCAACTTGGGCAGTCAGTCGACACCATTATTACTGACTGGCGCACACAACACTAGTATTAGTATCGTTTAGTATAGAAATATCTTAAAAAATCTTTCCATAAACATCAGAAAGAAATACATAATAATAACCCGCCCTGGACTCAAACCCAAACTCTAAATTTGTTTGGGGACGCATGGAAAAAGATTCTGTCAGAATGCATGAAGTTTTATAGATAATGTCTGTAATAAATTGTTTTAACTAGTATAATTGGTTTTATTCGTTCTATTAAAAATAAATTAATTAATATAGATACCCACACTGCTATACTTCTATATGGTAATTAATTAATACCACTATAGTTTAAATATTCTTATTTTATTTAACAACGTGTGTCAACGGACCCAAAACCAACATGGCGGCGGTAGTGCTGCCCCCGTTTTCTTATTAGTGCTGGTGCACATATTATGACACACACTGCTTACGCATTTTCCTCAAAAGATAAGCAGAATTTAAACTGATACCAAACAAAATAAAGTATCCAGTTGACGCTTACATTTTGTAAGTAGGTACAACAGGTTTAAAATAATTTTGTAGGTCATTTTAATTTGCAATTTTCCTCGATTACTTCATTTCCAGGTCCGAATGGAAAAGTTGGAATTCTCGATAATCCGATTCACAAATAGTAGTCTCGATATGCATTTATTGCATTAAAGTTTTTGTATTATACTGTACCTAGTATTAACGTATGTTAGTTGGTTACACTAAATATGTACATATAATTATGTTGATTGTTTTTATGTAGTAGATGGCAACAGTTTCGCTCCTTATTAAGAGTTAATATCGGGTTTGGTGAAATTTGGATATACAGTACATCTCTGCTTAAGCCTTCGGAGAATATAAGCGTGAAGTTGTAAAATTATTTCTCAGTGAGTGCATGCTTCTCGCCAGTATCGTTAAAATATATAATATTTAATTAATTAGGTATTTTATTTTTTATT
This sequence comes from Shargacucullia verbasci, assembly GCA_947562105.1. Classification (NCBI taxonomy): domain Eukaryota; kingdom Metazoa; phylum Arthropoda; class Insecta; order Lepidoptera; family Noctuidae; genus Shargacucullia; species Shargacucullia verbasci. The sequence continues at coordinate 7,131,741 of OX387297.1, read as the reverse complement.
ATTTTAGTAAAATATTTACTTTCTAGAATATTTGTTATAATGTCGGTTTGTTAACTTGTATTTCCAGGCATGGGCCTCCCAGTGAGCGCTATGACGTACGGTCGGGGGAGTCAGCCATATTACTAAGAGAATAAAACGATGTGCTATATTATAAAAATAATAATGTAATTAAATTCTATTATGACTTGCGTTAACAGCGAAGGAAAATTTCGTGGGGAAAACTGGATACGGCCTTATAAAGTTCTCAATGGTATACGTAGGCAACCAATCCGCACCAGGCCAGCGTGGCAGATTAAAGAGAACAGGCCCGTACCCAATAGTGGAATAGTAATGGCGTCCCAACTTATTTACCAAACTAGATTTTCGGTATCCATATGTTTTGTATTTCTATAAACAGAATACCAAACACTGCACTACTTTTGAAAGTTTCAGTAAATTCCCGTTTGCACGACTTAGGAACCGAATCTAGGTTTTCATGTTCACCGATGAGGCAAAAAACTATAAAAATTACTCGTAAACCAGTAGAATTATTTTTATAATACTTCATAATCACTGTTTTTTTTTGTAATCATGATATAAGAGCCAGTACCTGTCAGTTGACAAAGCCAATGAGTCACCTAATGAGAGCCGACGGGTGGTAAACAGACGAGCAGGTTGCTCAATGTGGTGGATGAAGGTCGGGCCATGCTTGTTGCGTCTGCTGCACGTTACAGCATTCAGCTGTCGCCCCGACGCGACCCGACGGATTATGATATTAGCCCAAGTGAAACATAGTTAAGGCGAATAACGCAATTAATGCTCCTACGTTTAAATTTACAATATTTTGCTCACCAGTTTATGTGATACATAAAGTAAGGAACGAAAAATTTATGGATGGCAACATGCACCGATTTACTGATTCACAGGATGGATTAATAGCCTCATGGCAGAATAAGAATTATCTGCAGACCTGAAAGCACTGGTTTCGTGGTTATCAGAAGAAAAACTAACTTGACATTCTATTGGTTTCCATTTTGTACATTTTTTCTGTTTCTGGTGTGCAATAAAGTGTATTGTATTGTATTCTATTGTGTCCAACTAAGTAAGCACTTTTTCAAAGATAAGCTTTTGCCATGCCATGCATAACTTTGAATATTTTATCTATATGTAAATGCTATTTTGGAAATTTCTTTCTTCATTTTCGTAAAAATGGAAGACTAGTTAGAAAAGGCTTATGGCTTATGATGTTAAAATATTATATTTTTCTACTACTGCTTTACACATTACAACGGCTTTTACTTAGGTATTTTATGTTCTTGCTCTAGTAGAATATACAGTAGTAGGTAAATTTGTAATTATTTGCCTGTTTCGATTTACAAAAGTTACGATTACGTATATGGGATTAACCATACATGTAGTCAACTGACATTTAATGCAATATTTGGAAGTATAAAGCTAATTATACTCGTAGAATACCTATGGCCTTGCACTGGTTGAATCAAACGTTTATTTTTAATAAAAAACGTTGCCTTCAAATCTAAAAGCGTTAGGTTTTCCTGCTATGCTAGGTTGCGAGCTGACGCAAAATCCGACGAAGTGCATACATCGAAACATATATAACACTTAGATATATTATAGAATGACTAAATAATAGCGCAATAAACTTCTTTCTGGTATCCTTATTATACCTAATCTTTTTTAATATCTTTACGATAAGTCCGACTACAGAGCTATAAGATTAATCTTTAGCGAAGAGGTTTAAAGGATTATTTAAGGCTAAGTATTCACTAAAAGCTGCTTTCGCTTAATTAATAAACTTCTTAATCATCATGAATTATTATATAATCAGATAAAGAAAAGATAATTAATCTTTGCCTTTCTTTTGTAACAATCTTTGTTTTAACATTTACACACATTATATACACAGGTGTAATCAAAACAAAATAATAACTGAAATATTTTATAATGTCATTGATATGAATTACGTCATAAAACAATATAGTAATAATCCTAAAACTGATATTCAGCTGCAAAAGGTTAGACTGTCAGCCGACCCCAATATACATATGTACTTGATTGGGAAAAAGCTAGGCAAATAACGATGAATAGAGTAATATCTAATGCTAATTTTTACTAGAAAACGTATAGAAATAAACAACAGGTTTGCTTTTAGCAGGGATCCAACACAGTCTAATGCATTTTGAACTTGTACGGACAACCAAGATAACCTGAAACTTTACTAGAAAAAAATGGACCAATAGATAATCGTTTCTGTAATAAATTCCACCACAAAGAACTTTGCATATTTTTTGAGACTAATAAAATATAGTATCCTATCCCCTCATTATTTCACAATACATAAAAATAGGCCAATCGCTAAATGTAAGGATTAGTATACATGACGTCTTTTACTTGATTTATCAAAAACAAAAAAGTAGAATCTTAACAAAGTATTGTGAGTGAGTATTTGTTTCAAGTATAATTGAAGTTATAAGTAAGTACCAGTGTTTATAGAAAATTGCATTAGCAGACAACAAATTCTCTATTTCATTTGCTTGCTTCAACTATTCAGACCATCTCACTGTTCAACGTGCCTGATTCTTTTTCTTTAACACGACCTATCAATTGGGACAGTAGTGGAAAGAAGAAGACAAAAGTAGCGATATTGAGGCTGACACTTGTCCGGGATGCGCCAGACGTTTCGTAACAGCTCTTTCCTTGCTCCCCTGATGGCTCAGCAACCAGAAGTATATTTTTCCACAACAATGCTAACTGGTGTACTACATTGCAGTTTTGTTTATCGATTTTAAATATTGTTAAGTGATTCACTTAAGGAAACAGTAGATAAGTGTAGTGAATACAAGTGTATCTTATATCTTTCATGAATAGATAACACTTTGAATTTAACGTTGCATTTTTGGTCAAAAATATTTTTAATTGCAGTCTGTTTTTCGTTATTATTGTCGAGTGTCTTATAATGTTTTTTTTTTTTAATTTTTAATTGGTACTCAGCGATGAGAAATATAATAACAATATGAAACAATACATGTAGTTTCAAGGGTATGTAACAGTCGTAGCAACCGAAGACCCTGCGAGTGTTTCCCCTTAATATAATTTTTATATACAGTATGTTCTCAAAATTTTGAATAGTCTAGCGCATCTTTAAAGTGAATTGTAATGACAGGATGACTTTTAAGAGCGTCTTCGAACCCTAGCTAATCCTTTGGACTTTGTAAGTACGTCTGTACCAAAGGTGTCACATGACATCATTAATTGCATCAATTTACTAATTAGTAACCATGCACATAAGGAGGATGCAAATAAGAACATGTGTAAAATAATATAAGTCCATTTGTGTAAAGTTATTCTGCAAGCACAATGAAGGTAGTTAGCATGAGTGAATGAATAGGTTTATCCTTTTTAAGTAATATCTCTTTAGAATTATCTTCCTCACTTAATGTAAGTACTTATAATTCCTTGATATTGATGGTTAAAGGCTATAATATAACCTTTAATACAAGATGCCTTGGATTTCTATTTTTTTTTTCTCCTGGCAGCTTATCTGACATAAGTATAGCACCTTATTTTTGATTAAAATAGGATGATCGGATGATTTACAATTCTGCATAATCAAATCAGAGCATAACATCAATCCTATCGTCATGCGAAACCTCACTAGAATAAGGCTTATGTTCTATGTAGTGAAAAGATTAGCCAGCCAATGGTGGTATGTTTGACTGCCCAGGGTTCACCGAACGATGTCGGGTTTACATGTACAAGAGGTTATATATGAATGTGATAATCTGGAGTTAGATATGTTAAGAACAGTTATCATAAACGGAAAATTATGAAAGTGTCCAAACTTAGACGCAATAGAAGAGATGAAATAGATGCAATAGAAAAAAAACTTTTGATAGGAACTTTGTACACTGATACATATAATTTTCTAAATACTTCTGAGATCTTATAATAAGATGATATTTTGTATGTAACATTATGCAAACGTTATATGTAGGTACATATTTGATGAAAGAGGATTGAGTATGCGTTCAGTCACCGAACGGTTGAAAATATAACGTTGCGACATCAACTTGGACTCATTTTACCTGGCTATTTACATCTTGATGTGCAGATCATTACGTGTTTTTGCGAATCAAATGCATGTAACTAATGTATAACGTGTAAAAAACCTTGTAGGTACATTTTTTTTTATTATAAGCCTGTTATGTCTCATAGAAGGGCAAAAGCTGAGATCTCCTTCCACTTATCCCGGTCAATCGCAGCCAGGGAATGAGTTTTTGTGTAATACAGTATAATTTATGGTTTCACGAAGTATTTATGGGATTATTGCATTTGTTAGGGATTATACACTTTATTTTACGTGTAGGTTGTTTTCGTATACTCCGAGCTGAGGCATTAAAAAGCAATTCCCCTATGTTCTGCCATACATAACTTTCTTGTGCCACTACGAACTGGCTAGACTGACTAGATAATATGGCCAAAAATAAAAATAACTAAATTTAACCAAATTGAATTCATACAGTAATGTACAAAAAACCGAAGGTCGCACTGAAAAAGATTAACTACAATATTATTTAATGTAATTAGGAATCTAGAATTGAACTATTCCATCACTGACTTTTACTTAATTCCAAAAATTAAACATTAATACTTAATAGGCAGCCCATATTATTACAAAATGTTAACTTAACTAATTACCCCATATATATGTAAATATAAAAAACGAGGACCAAAACAATATAAAAAGATTATGTCTTGCTTATTTTAAAAATAGAACACCAATTATTTAGGTAAATGTTGACGTCAATTCATATAACAAAAAACATAAACAAAAATAAAAGAACGACCTGTACAGAAAAAACGTGGGTTATGCATCGAAGACAGATAAAATAATGAACTGACAGGGGCAAATTAGATGTTTTAAGCACACCGACGGCCAGTATATAAGGAGGCATATGATTACTACGGACATCATAAGTCACTCAGCTACTTGCGATTACTGTATACTTCGAACAACGGTAGGTCATACAAATCTTACCATATATTATATAAATTAAATTATTTTTAAGTATATAAATTTAAATAGTTTATTATTTAAAAATTCATATATTTTTGGTTTTTAATTAATTGAATGTGAATCAATATATATGAAAATATTTTGAAAAATAATGCAAATTAAAAAATCATTTTATTCATTTTTTATTTTTTATTGTGCACTAGTAATAGATTGCATATATTGATATTGTTGACGAAAATATATTTAAGGTAGAAGTCCATCTGGAAGGTTCATGTAAACAGCCCAGTTAAGGGCTATTAAAACCTTTGTTCTAAGTTCCATCTCCTGGAACAATCATCCCAACACTTCCTAGTCTTTGATTTTTTGTTTGACGGGTACTGCTACCTACAAATATTTTTGCCTAGCCCTTCGAGGAATACAGGCGTGATGCTGTTATGTGATGACATACACACAAATGCATTTGTTGTCAAAAGTAACGTCTATAATTTTCTGTGTTTGTTTGTCAAGCTGTTCATAATAATCAAGGATATTTTTTAAGGCCAACAACATATAAGAATAAAACTCCTTTTCCTTTCATTATTGAAATCATATCCTTTTAAACTACGCTCAGTGACAAATTTAACTTGTGATTCTAAAATTTTAATATTGTGTGTCCTAGATCGTCGTTTCTAATAGTAAACCTTGTTCACCTTTATTAACTCGTTCAAAGGACATTTCACAAACCTGTATTATTAAAACTCTTTCTATTTATGTATATTTAGAAATGGAATAGAATAAGATTGGTTCAAGGACAACGCTCATCGATGCAGCCTGTAAATCTTCAATTGGATAGAATTTATTTATTCATATAATTAATTGATATTCATCTCATATTTTTGGATTTTTACTATCACTTGTAGCTCCATTTTTTGTTTTTTTATTTTACATAAATCTAATTTCCATCTAAATCTTTTTCAGTTCACCATGAAGTACCTCTTTGTGCTGTGCGTGGTGGTTGCCGGGGTGTTGGCCCACGACAAGTACACCGACAAGTACGACAACATCGACCTAGATGAGATCTTGGCGAACAAGCGTCTCTTCATCGCTTACTTCAACTGTTTGATGGAGAAGGGAAAGTGCAGCCCTGAAGGCAAGGAGCTCAAAGGTAAACAAACATAAACAATTAACAACATAACCTATTATGCGAACAACCGGTTGTTGAAGAGCTAGTATTCATTCATCGCACACGATATCAAGGGCATAAGATCTCCTTATCCTCTGAATGAAAGCGAAGCAATATTCTTAGTACAATATTCGTACAAGTTAGAATTGTAATTAATTATTCGCACATCCAAATTAATACTTTACCTAAAATAGAATGTAGAATCTTATCATTTCTAGCATCTAAAATATAATTAGCAGATAGTTTTAGGCAATTTACAACATATCCGAGTAAATAACTCACTTTCAAAATAATGATCGTACATCACGGTCGTAATTAATTAGGATTTGTATATAAATCAACAGTTGTACAGAAATATGTATGCTGAGGTCAAAATACGTTTACGTCGTAACTTCTACGACAGACTTGTTTGGCTTACAGTAATTAGAGTTTAGCATCATGTAGAGCCACTAAAATGCGACGCGGATGATTTACGCTTACGCGGACGCCCGCGGTGTACGCCAAAACACATTACCTACTAACTGGCGCATTCAGAGCGAATCAGACGCGGATAGCTATTATCATCCGCGACAGACATCCGTCTGCTGATTGTCTTGCAAACGATCCGCAGCAGGATACCCACCGATATTAGGCCGAAACTATGTTTTGGTCGATATTCTGATATTCTCTATGATGAAAATTATTAATTTTTGAGGTACAAGTAAAGGCTCATATTTATCTAAAATACGCATTTAGATCACTGCATACAAGATCTAAATATAATTTGAACCCTCACATAAAACAATGTTAACCAAAGATCTTTTGACTGACATTTTTTTTTTTTTTTTTTTTTTTTTTTTTTTTTATTATTCTAGCTTTATTTAAAGGGACTTTTACGCATAACGTATGTCAGTCCCATCGTACCCTTAACCAATTTCATAAACACTATTTTTAAATATTGGCCATAAATTGGAACAAGTCTTTCGCATCAACGCCATTCGGTTGGGATAAAATTTTATGAAAGATGCCTATGTCGGTTCTGTTCAAATTCATGGTCATTATCAGATTATTTCTAGTGGCATCAAATCTAACACACTCCGTCAAATCTTTTGACCTTATTAACAGAAATTACATTGTAAAAAAAAACATGCGATATCGTATAGAGCGTCAGTATGATACGCGAAAAGTCAAGACAATTAACTTGTTACGTCCAAGGTACAATTATTCGAATATATTTATTAGTACACCTACATCTAGAGGTGACAATTCAGAACGCACAATTTTGTCCTGTATTTATTTAAAGTAAAATTGTATTTTTCGCACTGCACTTATATCAAGAATATGGAAGCAATAGGTATGTAAGGATCGTAGCACATGTCCTACCCGTGGCCTTCGCTAGCCTCTGCCTACTCCTATGGGAAAAATCGTCCTCAATATGCCTCCCTTGGCTCAGATGTCAAGTAATTAACCTACGATAAAAGGAAATCGAACGGTTGAGGAAATCTTCTAAGGAAATATGACTGTCGCTATTTTAAAGGCAAGTCATGTCTTTTAAACGGGCCACTTCCGCGAGCCACTTACTCATGGAAAATAGTATATTTTATGTCTGTATGTAATGAGATACATACAAAGAACATGAGTCAAATTTAGTTCAAAATTAATTGTAAAAGTGTCTTGTACAGTCGAACAAAGAGATAATGGGTCACCAAACATAGATGAAATTTAACCCAATTTAAGAAAAATCTTCATCTTTATAAAACCTAAACGTACGTACATTTTTGGAAACTCTAGCTGTCTCGACTTCCTCATATGTCTCGAGTTTATTACTAAACCGTGTTTACAGAGTATGTTCAGAAGTTACCTTAATCGCATTATTAAATTGTGCTATTCTTTTTTCCAGAACATCTCCAAGAAGCCATTGAGAATGGCTGCAAGAAATGTACCGAGGCGCAAGAGAAGGGAGCGTACAAGGTTATTGAGCACCTGATCAAGAACGAGCTGGCGTTGTGGCGCGAGCTCACGGCCAAGTACGATCCTGAGGGTACCTGGAGGAAGAAGTACGAGGAACGCGCGAAGGCCAACGGCATCAAGATCCCAGAATAAAACCTCTTCGAATAGCTCAACGCTTTTACTCAATATTTTTACGTCAAAGTTACCTGTTACTCATGACTTTTTTATTTCAATTTATTTTTCCTTTCTACTGTTGTTTAGTAAAAAATTTGTCATGTATTTATATTTTAAAAATATTTAAATATTGATATTTTAATAAACCAAAGAAATCTATTTTTTGTTTCATTGCAAAACTCAGTATTTAATATTGATGACCTATGCCATATCACGTTTAATAATATTATCCACTTCAATGTTATATCTAGTGTTAGAGCTAGATTTTAAAGATTTATTTATTACAAAAAATATTCTATAGGCGCTCGCAAGTATAATTGTCTCGGCCCTTGGGGGGAAATACCTTATATACTAAGTACTATATTACCTTATGTATATAATTTCACTCAAAGGATTTTTTTTATATTGTCATTATTTTTTAATGTAATAAAAACAGCATTCAATTACTTTTGACAATTCGTTTGTCTGTTTGGGGAATCAAACCGACCGAAATGCGAAAAATAACACCCTGTAATTTTATGAAAATCGATAGGGTCTATCTCGGAAGGAATGAAATCTCTCTAACATACATTGTATCCTAAATTAAACGAAGATCTAACGATAACTAATAAATTCTATAGGCCAAGGGCACCCTAATTACTGCAAAATTGTAATAGAATTAAATATTTTGCTTATAATTTTTATTTTTAGCACAGTTTCCTAAATCATCTAAAAAAAAATTGATAATATTTTCATAAACTAATACCGCTAGTCATAGTTACATTTCACATATCTTCCATATCTTTAGGATACAATGTTAATTAAAGAGATTTGGTCCTTATGATTGACCCTATCGATGCATGCCTTATAAATACATGGTGTTATTTTACGTATTTTTATCTTTTGTCGGATTGATTCATGGAACAGAAGCGACTATTCAAAAATACAGACTTTAAAAAAGTTTATTTATTATTTATTTATTAATCATCCTTAACAGCTGTCTTTAAAGGTCTTAAAACTAATACGATAGTGTGGCAAGTTCAATGTTTTCTTTGAGTAAAAGTAGCTGACTTAAATATGTATTATGGGTACTTCCCCACCAGGCCCCGCTTCAACTTTTCAACCTGTATAGAAATACTAATATATCAAGACAAAGGCATTGTGCGCAGTATGATTGTTTTCAGATAAAAGTCACGACTAGGTACAAAATAAATACTTGTCTGATTTATTAAAAAATAAGAGATTATAATGTAAGAGAGATACTCTCACAATATTAACAAAGGCTCATCGCATACTGGATACCCCCAGATGTTTACTCTTCTGTTATTGGTTGCTCAATTTCCCTAAAAAGTCTCCTTATTCCTGTTATGCAAGTTTCGTTTCAACCCTTTTACGAAATATCATGTTGACACATATAAATATATAACTTATTTTTACGAGACAAGGTTTATTTTTACAACTACACAACTTGCATTTTGACTGCAACGGTCAATCATGGAAATAATATGTCGTGAACAATGAACAAAACATAATAATACCATGCGGTCAATATGATTATGACGTTGTTCCACCATGTGTAAAATCTTTTGCTGAGCCGAAGATAATGAGTACCTGAGATGTTTCGGTCTATTTGGACACCTCAGGTGATCCAGTATATCTAACCCTGACCTGGCGTTTACTAAAAAGTTTATAATATATATGTTGTAGTGTGTGTGTTTTGTATGTTCAAAAATCAAAATATTTCTGATTATCTTTTGATCGTGACTTCGTCCACGTGATCTACAGGAACTGTGCAATATATCATTTATACTCTGGAATATTGTAGCTATATATCAGTGAAAGTATTTTCAGAATACATACGAATTAACAATATGTGACTCTTTATGATATTAGTATGTCTTCACTGTTTTAAGTTGGTACCTAGAAAACTAATTTTCATGACAGTAACAAAACTACAAACGCCTAATCAAATGCAATAGCTTGTATGATAGACACATATAGGCGTTTCGTTACTTAAGATCTCACAATCTTTCGACAAGACACGGTTAGATTATAAAGTATCGAATTTTGATACGTTTTTGGATTAAAGATTCTTTATTTATCTAAGAGAACAACATTCACTTACGAATAAATATAAGGTTAAATAAGTTACAACGTTATCGCTATAGTAATCAAGTATGATCGATTGTACCTATGTCTAATAGTTAAACATGTAAACTAAAATATTTAATAATAACAATCCTGAAAGTTGGTTTAAAAGAACATCTCACTCAGTCTAGCTTTAAATTTATTTATAGAAGATGCGTTCCTGATGTCGATCGGAAAAGCATTGTACAATTGTTTTGATATAAATAAAAATGATATGTTCACAATTTTTCGCCAGTTTACATTTTCCCGAGATTTAATACGAAATAACAGTGTTTACCATACCATCCATCCAGGGATATCCAGGGATATAATATATAAATGGTAAACTTGCAAAACATAAACACGAGAAATCTTATCGCTTTTTATCAGGCACTAGTTTTACAATTAATAGTTTTCCAATGGACAAATCATTTCATGCTATTAGGGGAAGAAATCTTGTCCACACCTGCAGTTCCTCTGCCTTTCCTATTCAATAAAGTCATAAATAATGATATAATTTAATAATTGATGTTTTAATAGTATAAATCCGTTCTGTAGTGTATTAGACTTCAACGCGCTGTTACAAAATATTGAAAAATTATAACGATCAGGCGCTGTTTTTGAAGTCATAATTTTTGACTTTAATCATAATTATTGTCGTAAAAAATAATCCGTTATACGATTTTTTTGTGGTCAATACAAAAAAAATATCTATTTTTTTTAAAACGTTGCCCCACACTGGGATTTCTCCTGTGTCGTGGGTACAGTTTACATGTCACATGCACACACAACTAGATCCGAAACAACTATCTGTAGATCATACAAATATTTGTTCCGTGCGGGGATCGAACCCGCGACACATAGCGCAGAAAGCTAATCGCTTTGATTAAAGTAAAATAAAAATCGTCGTCAAGTAATGTAAAATAAAAATTTCGTTGACAAGCGATCTTTAACGCCTGTAACAATTTAAATTTCAATATGTCGGCCATTCAAGACTTTAGAAACTAAAAAATAGAATTGAAAATTTAAAAGACAAATCATTCCATAAAATGTCCATTGTACAATATAGGCTTTATTATGCCATAAAGCAAATTGGTTTACTTTGGAGAAATAATTTACTACAAAAACTTGCCACTTTAATCTTTTGTAGCTATTTCTGCCATTAACAGAATATTGTCAAGAATGAATTTAAAGGTATTGAAGGTACCTTTCAATTCATGTAATAGTTCATAATTGTACCTACATCTAACGAGATTAAAAAATAAGTACGAATACAAAATATAACACAGATGCCAAGTTAAAATGGAACTGGGCTGGTCACATCTGCCGCATGCCGATGCTGGAGGAGCTTTGAGCAAAAACAACAAACAGTGAATCCCAAATAGCAGAAAACGGCAATGCAGCAGGCCTAGAAGACCTATACCTAAGAGATTGGTCCCAAAATGCAACAGACCGGGAAAAGTGGAAGGAGAGAAGGAAAGTCTTTGCCTTACAGTGGGACTGTACAGGCTATTAATAATAATAACATAGTATAACGTATAGACTATTAATGTGACATCCATCAATACAAATTATAAAGACGTTAAACCGTAACTTTTATAGCGTTCGAATGAGTGATATTATCAAAGATTTATGACCATTACTTAAATGACTGCCACTTATTGTTCATGGCAACTATAAAATTCAATGAACACGTCGTGCTGTTAATGCTATATTATAATCATGGTGATATCATATTTTTCGTAATTGATTACAAAAAGAAAAATCTAGGAACAGATTTTGAGTCGACGACTGGACTCAATATCGGCGAAATGTTCGCCTAACCCTTCGGAGAATACAGGCGTGATGCTATGTTATGCATCACGCCTGTATTCCCCGAAGGGTTAGGCAGAGGTGTACTATTGTACACCCACATTTCGCCGATGCTGTTATTGAGTCCCATGTAATAGGGGGCGAGCCTATTGCCATCTTCCGGGCACAATTCCAGACTCCGTGCTGCTACTAATAATTTCAATACAGAAAAACCCAATAACACTTTGCCCGACCCGGGAATCGAACCCAGGACCTCACGCTCAGCAGTCGCGTTTACGACCACTAGACCAATGAGACAGTCATGCTATGTTATGTTATGTAACTAAGTACCTATAATATGTATATTACCCTTATTTTTTTCGGTTCGGCATGAACTATCACGCAGGAATCGCTCATACCGATGTGAAAAACTTTGCCAGGCAGCAATGGTGGTATCGTGAAAGACTGCCCAGGGTGCGCCAAACAATATCAGGTTTCGGCACTCGTAGTAAACATGTAAAAACAGAAGAACTAAATTGTTTTTGAAAAATGAGTAGGATAGTACCTATTTAGGTAGAAATTTATAAGATTACACGTGGGTCGGGTTTATATCTCCCGCTCGTGTTTTCTTTGTAGTAGTTCTACAATATCTTCATCATTTTATCATAAACAAGTCAATTTGCACACTACAATAGTCGTTTTCAAAATGATGTTTAGATAGATAGAGTATTCTTTATTGTACACCAAAGGAAAAACTACATGGCGAAAATACATTTTACACATAGGGTACAAATGGCGGTCTTATCGCTAAAAGTTTAATTAGTACTTAACAAAAACACGAGAAAATTTAACGTCCTAAAATTTATTTTTTCAATAAAACTTCCGAATATAAGTAACTAGTAGTAGTAGTGCCTGCGACTCCATCCGCAAAGGAATTTTCATTCGAACTTTGAAGGCCTATTTAACCCTCTTAGGGGTTCAATATAGAAAAATCCGTTCTTAGTTCTCCTATCTATCTTTATATAATTATAAAATTCTGGTATGCGTGTGTTCGCAATTCTTTTCGTCGTAAATGGTTTGATCGATTTTGATACAAGAAATTGTAGGTACTTATGGGGTCACCTTATTGTACTTAGCTATAATTGAACCCGAAAGGTGCTGTTGTCGAGATCTAGAAAAGGTTCCGCTAGTAAATTATATAACCTGCCAAAGCTTCATAGGTCAAGTAGTTTTCGAGATTTCGTGTTTAGTCACATTTCGCTTATATATATTCATGTAAGTATGTATAGATTATTGCCGTTGACTGAAACGGAACCATCACACGACTGAATCATAAACAATACCTATTTTTTTTACTACAATACCTGTCTTCAATCTTGCAGTAATAAGTATGACAGGGATAATTAAACAGGGTTGCAGGTTAAGTGTTTTGCATTATTGTTACAACAATGGCCAGTCGTTTTCCGTAAGCATCTAATCGTCGATATTATTGCTATAAATGCAATCGATTTTTATATGATCTTCAGTGTCTTTCAATTCACAATAGAAAATTCTTTGTTGATCGGGGAATTGCAAGGTATTTTTATTTGCATAATCTCTTAACAAAAGTAGTTTTTTTTTTCTTTTAATACCTCAATTAAATAGTTGAATTTTTGTTTGACAAAGACCTAAATTTATAATACTAAAAAAATATACTTATCTACGTAAGTAAATAATCTATTATTTTACTTACTGATAGGATTGTGATGTGCTCGGAATGTGCTCGGAACCAGAGGGCGAGAGAGAGAGTTGTTGATGCGTAATTTCAATATTAATAAATATGATATTGGGATTTACGCAAGTTTGTTAGCTGAGCCGAGATCTAAAGCAACCTAATTCCTATTTAAAATGGTGGCTGCATCAAAGTCTTCCTTCATCAATCCTTCGCGGTAATATATTAGATTAGGTTACGATACGATACCTTTGTAAAGTAAAAGCCTCGAAATAAATAAGAATAAAGAACTATTTCTTTCATGAGGTGTATGTATCTGAATCAAAAGTATATAGCCAATAATTATTTTAAGAAAACACAACGTAGTCACTTAAACATTTACTATTCAAAAGTAGTTTTGTTACATCATTAAAGACCATACTTTATAATAAAATGCATGAAAAATACTGTGTAACTTTTATAGGCTTTGCATAAATCATTTCTAAATTTATTCTAAGGTCAACAGGTCGCGTTGTCATAAAAATCCTGAAGTAATAAAAGAAAATCTTATAAATTGCTGAACATTTTTGAATTTCCAATCATTATTTTATGTGCGTTCAGTAAATATAGACAATATATTGAGACAGTGGTGAACGATCAAGTATTTTCCAAATTTAAAAAATAAAATAACTTTATTCCAGAATGAATTTTCTCGTGTTATCGGTGGTAGTCACTCTTGCTGCTTTTACGGCGGCCGAGACTTACACTGATAGGTACGACAATATCAACATAGACGAAATCATCGAGAATAGGAAGTTGTTGATCCCCTACATCAAGTGTACGCTCGAGCAAGGAAGATGCACCCCCGAAGGACGAGAACTTAAAGGTATGTTCTTCTTTTAAACATTTGTGTTGTATAGAACCTACATACATCAAAATCGGGATAATGAAAAATAATTCTTCTCAGCAATACTCCTTGAGATCTCGGCTATTCAGTCTATTAGTTATTCAGGATTAGTCCAATCAGCTTATCACATTTTACTATTGGACCTTTGATCATTGTCACCCTGACCAAAGGCCATAATATGACCTTAATTATAGTCACTTACTCGGAAACTATGATACTTAGTGAAGATGTTCTCCGACTCAAAATTAAGTTGCGATTAGACCTCATATTAAAGGTCTAGTATGAGTTTTCCTCGACCGAGGAAATCTCGTAATAGACCCCAGGTTTCCAAAAACTAATAAGTAAATAACGACAAACTTCTAGTAACAGACCGCATTACAATCCCTTCATAGCAGTGACTTAAAAACACAATTAAACGTCTGAAAAGCAAAATATATATTTGGTATCATCATTCATACCTACTAGGGTTGCGGTGAATGCGTGAGTGAAATCTGTACCTCCCATTTTACCGGTATCTCACGGGAACACCATGTAGTTTTAGTAAGTAAGAGTCCGATATCATCGCCTTCCCCAGAGCGGTGGGAGAACATAAATACAGAAAATCAAACGTTAAAAAAAATTGTACAGCTCATTCGCGACCACAATTAAATCTTCGATATCGACGGCTTAAATGATGCGGAAAGTTACCAACAATATTTACCATACAATATTATTGTTTATTTATCAATTTCCGGAAACTAGTCCAAGATCATGCAATATACAACAATAATATCAGAGCGCCTGACGTGGGTTGTTCTGACGTCGGTGTATAATTGTGCATGTCTAATTCGAGATCATGTAATCTTTAAATGGTAGGAAAAAATACGTGGGTTTATTCTAAAAAAACCGCTTAATGGTTTCAAAAACATACGTTTTGTTTATCTGTTATGTTTAGCTAGTGGCGAAGCTGCCTGTTTATTATCTTGGTCAGGGGTAGTAGATACATTTTTGCTTCAGTTTGTGTGATCACGAATCGCTTCGAAAAAAGGCTGTCATCTTCTAACCCCAGAATCGTCCACTATCTAATAGTGACCACTTGATGCTCGCTACAATAGAAGGTTATGAAGATAAGTCAAAGTCTAAGGTTTTTATTTCAAACTAGCTTCCGCTCGCAGCTTCGCCCGCGTGATTTACGAGCCCGTACATTTTTCCGGGATAAAAAGTAGCCTATGTGCTATTCCAGCCTATAATCTATCTCTGTGCCAAATTTCATCCAGACCCGTTCTGACGTTCTGGCGTGAAAGAGTAACAAAGATCCATCCATCCATGCAGCCATCCTCACAAACTTTCACATTTATAATATTAGTAGGATGAGCCTTTGCAGGTACTTTTTAAACGTTATGAATCTAGGTGCACGGTTCCAAAGTGGATAGGTCCTATGGAGAAGAGACCGGCAAGAAACTCCATAGATACTCTTCAAAATATTGGTTTACAATAAAAAAAACTAACCATGCATATTAAATTACATGGCACACAAGGACTACTATAAAAGATAATAAAATATAATAAATTAACATTTCATAATAAAATGTTCAAGTATAAAGATATTTGTTTTCTTAAACAAAAACGTGTAAAAATGTTATGTAAACAAAAAGAAAGAAATAAATGTCTAATCATGCAGAAAAGACCGACAACTAGATTATGGGGATTGGAAACAACTGGTCACCAGGGAAGCCACATGTGCAGAACATAATTAACTCCATACGTCCCTATCATCAACGTAGATACTGACCTAATAATAGGCTTTCCTTATGAGAACGGATTTAACATAAGATTTAAAATTGTTTCCAGTGAGATCGGTGATAGTTTTTGGTTTAGTTTAGCTTTGGTCAATATTGCCAGGATTACCACGCCAAACGGTATTTTTTTTATAAACGCACGATGCTGCTCTCTTGGTGGCCCTTTACGACACCCGAATAGAGAGATCGGGAGTTTCTTCGCAGAAACCTCAAATCACAAAAATAATTCAACCAGAAAGTCAATCATTGAGACAATTCCATTTATTTTGCTTGTCTGGCATGCAATTCAAAATTCGAATTTGACTTACAGCGCATATCAAGGATGCTATGCAGACTTCGTGCAAGAAATGTACAGATAAACAAAAGAAAGGTGCCAGGAAGGTGGTGAAACATATCAGAGCGAAGGAGCAGGACTACTGGAAGCTGCTCATCGCGAAGTACGACCCTGAAGAGAAGTACAAGGAGACCTATGAGGCCTTCCTCGCCGCTGAAAATTGAGCGTACTACAAATATTGACAGTTGGGATTAAAATCATTTAATCTAAAAATCGTAGTGAAAATAAATAGTCTGAAATAAGTGTATTTTTTATTAATAACATAATGTAGCCTGTATTCCCCGAAGGATTATCTGGAGGTGTAGGTGTTATAGTATACCTATATTTCTTCGATGCCGTTATTGAGTACTATATAATAGGGAACGAGCCTATGTCATTTATGTAGCTGGGCACTATACCAAAGGTTGGTCTGCTACTGAAAATTTCCATACAAAATCTCAATAACACGCCTGCGACCAGAATACCAATGCAGCTAGTCTTCTCCGAATAATTATAGCTTCAAAACGTATCTATACACTACGAAAACATTCAGCAATACTTCAGAATTTATCGGAATATGTAGTACTTGTGAGGAAACAAACAACTTTTGAATCTCTGTATTCTTTTGAGAAGGAATTACCTAACAAAGTTGCCTTGAATGTATTGAGACATATGAGAATACATTATGTACTTAATTTAAAAACATTAACACTGAAATGTTTTCTCAAAACGATATTTGCAACTATGTTAATCAGCGACATAAATACGTATAAAATATAATTTGATTCTAATTCTAGAGCCGTAATTACCCAAATAATAAACGTAGATACCAAAATAAAGGTGTTGTGGTTATAATTAGCTTTAGTTTTTTTTATAAGATCATAAATAATAAATAATGAGCGGATGGGTGCAATGAAATTAGGCATTTAATATAAAAAGGTACCACGCGTTACTAGTTAGCAATGTGCGTCAAAACCCAGCCCGAGATGAAAAAAGAACAACAAAAAAAACCGAACATTTTTCAAACAGGCTTCAAATCAAACTGGTATATTTTTTGCATCATACACATGAGAAAATATAATTTAATTAATGCCTGTCGAATCGATTCGTTCATGGTAACTATTCTTTATTGCTGTCCTCTTGCAATGTAAAAATTTAAGTTCAATCGAAAGAATTAATACACAGAAGTCCAACCGAGGCAATTCAACGTGGTAATGCTGCCAGTCTTCTGGGCACGTTACCATTCGACAGCGATGTGGAGGAGTACTATGACGCCCAAGTATTCGTTTAGGATAGGTTTTTTCATATTTGTTTTTTTTTTTGATACATTATTACAAGTTGTTAGTTTTAAAAATAGTTTAGTTATTTTAATTAACAACTTAGTAAAATGTAAATAATAAATATGTACCCGTTGTTGTTTTCTACACAATTCCTTGCAAAAATGGGCCTTATTTGTTCATAGTTATAGGAAATGGGTTTTTTGACACTGGGTCACTGGTTGAAGACTTTTTTATCAATAACACATGGTGTAAAATAATAAAATAAGCAGCCAATTTGCTTTATAAGTAAAATCGAAACATATTGTAAAGTTTAGACGACTGTTCGTTTCAAGGACTGATAAACGCCTGAATAATATTCTCAGTATCTGGCACTTTTAATAAGTAGCTTAGTTGAAGGAAAACGTACATTTTGAAGAAGAGGGAGTTCCCTGGTAAATTCGACCTGCAAATGATGCTGCAGTATGTAGGTATAAATACTGTAAACTTACTTCATACGTACGCATATTGATAGTTTTAAACTCATGTCTTTTAACTTTATAGAAATACATAAAGAAAACTTGAAAAGACAAGGTTTGCAAGCGGTTTTAGGTTCGAGTCCCAGTATGAATCATGATTCTAGTTTTCTTAATTGTATTTCTACCAAACCTTCAGACTGGTTCCCATAAAGATATTTTTGATATGGGATAGTGATTAAAGATAACGGCCCAGATAGCCTTGTTTTAACTGCCTGACGTTCCATCTCACCCAAGAAGAATCGAGAAAAATACTCACGTTACTGTTTGTTTTGAAAAACCTTAGTTGAGTCATACAGCTTTAATTATGCAAATTATACTTGTAGAGGTCATCAAGTTGACAATCAGTATGATTGATTAGCACCTTGTACGGTGTTCTGTTTGCGACGTTGAAGTGTCTTTAAGTTAATTTAATTAACAAAATATTAATGAATCTCTTGATGATATCCATTTCTTTCATTCACATATCTGATTCTTGGAATCTCGTGCAAAGGATGTCCGGCCAATGGATCAGAATCAGATGACAATTTACGAAGGGTAAGCACAGGTATGTAGGCATTCAATCAATGAAGAATCACACATCATCATCACATCGTATCATCATCATTATCAGGCAGAAGACGTCTACTGCTGAACGAAGACCTCCCCGTTAGACCACCACATCGAACGACAGTCCGCCACTTAACATCGTATACCTGTGTGGAAATTGTCTCAAATCTTTTGTCTCTCAAAACGCTCTATTCCATTAGCGGGTAATCTGAGAATGAGGATCTAAAACAAAGAACTCGCTAGTTGTGCCTTCGTTCATAATAATATCGACACACACGTGTCGAGCTAAAAGTCGATTGATCAATGTTTTTCTTCGTTGAGTTATAATAGGTATCTCTTGAACTATGAATCAACAAATCTGCACGTTTTATACCTATGCATCACTATTAACATCTACCTACTACTAAACTCTCTCTCTATATTTGCCTCCCCATGTGACAATAACTTTGTACATCCCGCACATTATGAGGCCTTAGTGTTAAAGTTACTTTTAATGATTTCAATTTTATGCATATACTGCGTACCAAGACCCAATTGGCCCGCTCCGAGCTCTTCACAAATCAGAGCTCACTGAACGTAACCGATGCGTTACATCGATACCGTTAAAAGTAACTTGCACTAGAACCTAAAACCTTGATTACTGACTAATATTATCTTCACTACAACATGCGTGTTACAGTATTTTCGATATGAGAGCTCACGACAAGACAGAAGAAGAATATACTTTACTGAATATACTTCAAACTGGCATTTTACGTCGTAGACATTAAAAACAACGGCATCCTTAATCTTATTTACCTAATAAATTCTAGATAGTTAGATATTGAAACAACAAAATCTGTTTCCATTTACCATCGTAAACGGCGACATAATGTTTATGGAAGAAACTTCCATAACAATAAAAGGTGAAGGCTTCCGACTGTATGCTAGCTTATTTATAAACCTGACGAGAGTTGCTATAAAGCGAAAAAATATCATAAGAAGCCGTTCAAGTGAGTACAATAGGTATCTACATACTTGGAAGTCCTTAAGATGGTTTTTTTGAACGCTTCAATACTAAACAAAAGTTTTTTCTTTATCTTGGACAATACTTACAAAGACGGCACGTGTGACGTGATAATATGTTGTTGTTATTTTGATATCATAATATTTAAAAAATAAGGACGAACAGCAAGTACCTAAATGAGAAAGCTTATGCTCTGTAGAGGGTTGAAAAATAATACGACTAATAATGATGATGTAAACACAATTTGGTTCTGTATAAGTATATAATTTATGATGGATCGTGAAGATTACTATGATTTAGATAATGATGTATACATCGCCTGAGAAAAAATATTCAAGCCTTATCTAGTCGTATTTTTAAAATGTTGTGTTTCGGAATTTCTCTGGCAGGCATTTGGACAGACCTAGACCCAGTAAACTGTCTAGGTGTGACCTCAAAATTATAACACATTTCATGAGAAAACTGATAAACAAAGAAATATTAAAATTCCTGAGCAAGGAAATCTAGTGAATCGAAGGTAAACTTGCGAAGGTAATCCTAGAACTAGCTTTAAAGTAAAGGAATAACAAAGGTACTACTTGACAATGTTGTTTTGTAAGGAAGTTCCTCTTTGTGCAGCCGTCGCGTCGCCGATATCATGTTATTTTACAAAACAAAAGGGTAACTCTTGACCGTGGACAACGAATAAGAAACTTATAAAAATAACATAACGTAAACATAGCATCACGCCTGTATTTCACGAAGGGTTAGCCAGAGGTGTACTATTGTACACCCAAACTTCGCCGATGCTGTTATTGAGTCCCATATAATAAGGGGCGAGCCTATTGCCATCTACCGGGCATAGTTCCAGACTCCGTGATGCAATTAAGAATTTCCGTACAGAAAAACCCAATAACACTTAACCCAACACACTGCTCGACCCGCGAATCGAACCCAGCACATAACGCTTAGCAGTTGTGGTTGCAGCCACGTGACCAAGGGTGGCCAACTTGATAAGACTCAAGATCTACTGTTTATTGACTAAGACTCTGTGCGATCTACCAATTATATAATCAGTACTTTTGCACATATGTATATATATTCACATATATATATTCACATCACATATTAAAATTATATTTTTCATTGCCTTGCCACGATCGACTGGACCAATAGCAGCGATCGACCGGTCGATCTCGATCGACTGGTTGGCCACCCCTGCACTAGATCAATAAGACAGTCAAATCTTATAAAAATAACGTTTGGAATAGCCCTCGTCGACTCGTATGTTTATTTGCCACCTCAATAGAATAAAAAAATTCAAAACGTAAATCATACAACTCCAACAGGAACGTGTAAACAAGTGTAGAATGCACAAGCGCCAACGAATAGGCACGCTAGCAAAACGAATATTTATTGAATTGACATAAGCCTGATTCGTAAATGTCAATCCCATAAATTTTGCGTTTCTATTCTGTAACGTTTGTAGACTGCAACATATCTAAGAGAGCATGTTGGCTGGTATCATTAGTGTAAAGAGTAAAGAAAAAAAAGTAAATAAAAAATAAATTCAACCCATTACTGTCCCACTGCTGGGCAAGGGTCTCTTTTCAGAATGAAAAAGGTTAGGTCTTAGTCCACCACGCTGACCCGCTGCGGGTTGGCGGACTACACACACCGTCAAGAACTTTATGGAGACCTTTCAGGTGTGCAAGTTTCCTAACGATGTTTTCCCTTCACCGTAAACGCAAGAGATGATCGAATCTGATCTGAAAAGTCAGAGATGCGGGCCGGGTTTGAACTCACGACTTTCCTGCATGGAAGGCAAGCGTTCAACCGCTACACTATCACTGCTAAAGAGTGTAAAGAAAGAATAAAAAAAACGGATATATCTTATCACATAATTTTATTTGCACCACCCATTCAATCACAGTTGAGACATGCACCACATTGAGCTAGCAGTCTTTCTTAGGCTTTGACAGTTCTAAGTTCTTCTTCGTACTTGTGGACGTACTTGCCGTCACGGTCGTACTTGTTGCACAGTTGCTTCCAGTATTCGGGCTCGTTGTTAATCAGATGTGCGATGACACGGCGGGTCCCCTCGCGCTGTGCTTTGGTACACTTAGCGCAGTAGTTTTCGAGAGCCTCCTGTATGTGAGCTGTGATACAAACAATAATAAGACAAGGGAAACGAGCGTAGCTTTTGTTTTAGCGTTAGTTGATTTCTTGTTCAATTAATTAACATTAACATATTAACAAGAAAAATATAACTAAAATATTCAAAACGATTTATTTTAACTTAATTTGCTTTGAATTATTTTTCTTTCTAGTGCTATTCTGTAGCCAGGGCCTATGATTTAAGTTGGGAGTAGTCCGGTGAAAATATTAATAAATCGTTTATCATTATAATATATCTAAAACCACGACATGACGATTTCGAAACCTAAACTACTCGTTTAAGTGATTTGTAACTTTGTGGAAGATCCCTAAACTAATTAATAAGCACACTACTTACATTTCAGCTCCTTGCCATCAGGAGAGCACTTGCCCTGGTCAAGCGCACACTTCACGTAAGGCCCCAGCAGCCTCTTGTTCACCAAGATCTGGTCCAGGTCAACGTTGTCGTACTTATCGGTGTAAGTGCCATCTGGACGAGCGCTGACAGCCACGGCGAGCACCAACAGGGCGAATACGGCTTTCATATTGGATAGGCTGTAAGATAAAATGTTTTTGGTTAATTCACATATGTGTTGGTGATTATAATATAGTCACGTCCTTTGAAATAGATAAAACAAGACTTTAAATAAAACAAAGTCATGGTAGGTACTGTATAAAAAAGTACTACTGTATAAAAAGAGCCCGATTTAAAAATGTTATGATATTTTTTATTTCGCTAAGAAAGCTTCGTACTCATTACGACAGTAACAAAATGAGTCTGCGGTCCAAACAGGTGGTCACTCACCCTTTTTTTAGATAGAGTAAGTTAATCGAATATATGATTCGAGTCACTAACCGCTGGCTAAAAATATTATTACCTTCAGTTTTTGTATGCACTGTTTGCTATCTTTAGTATGCGATCAATTACAAAGTATGAGGAGGGTTATATCATAAATCGTTTTTGCTTAATTTAACCGACTGTTGAGTAAGTTTTAGTCTAACAAAAAACAGTGCAACGTCCGATCGAAATATTGAAAATAAAAATTAGATGCAATGAAAACGTACAAAAGCTTGCCAAAGACCTTTTTAGAATGAGAGAATAAAAATACTTTTAAAAAAGTTGGAGCCGTCTTTACGCAGAGTTTATTTTATGTCAGAAATATAAAACTTACTTTTTAGAAGAGAATTTGGAATTCACAAGATCACCTGTTGACGATCACCGTGGTTCTATAGAGATGTGTTCAATAAATTTTTATTATATAGGCTGTAGGACATTGGCTCCAGTTCCTCAGACAGACATCAAAACTGGTTTACCATTCTGAGAACATGTATAAACAAATACGTCACGATTTTACACATAGTGGAACATTTTACTTTACTTGCTAATTTATGATTTTAATTGATTCGAGTTTCTTGGGATTTTCTGTTGATATAGAATTTATAAATAAATATTAAGTCTAAGAATTACAAATTACTCAGGACGTTTCCAATATTTCGAGAAGTAAGATATGGACCTACCTACATTAAGTATAATAATATGTTATGATTGATGCCGGTCAAATATGTATGCGCTGATGGCTTCTTTTTGTATATAGGCTGCGTTTAATCTTGAAAAATGCATGGATTCGTAATCCACACGAGCGAAGCCGCGGGCGGAAGCGATCATCTAAATAAGTTTACTACGAGCCAATAATAAAGCGCCTATAATTGTGATGCGATGAGAAAACAAAGTTGAAAATGAAACATAGGCTTCCCCTGACACAGACTGTCGACTGAAAAAAGTCAACTGGGAAGAAGCAGCTCAAAAAGTGGAGAACCGAGTGTTGTGTAGCTAAGCAACTTTGGATAAAGTCCAGTCCTATGAACATTACCAGCGTACTTTGATGAGCTGGTTTCATTTGAATGATTAGACTGTATCATAAAAGGTAAAGGCCATAGTTAAAGTCAAGTTAAAAATGTATGACAACAGCATAAATGAAATTCGAAATCTATGATGGAAACAGTTTGCACGCTTTTTCAA
Organism: Shargacucullia verbasci; assembly: GCA_947562105.1. Lineage (NCBI taxonomy): Eukaryota > Metazoa > Arthropoda > Insecta > Lepidoptera > Noctuidae > Shargacucullia > Shargacucullia verbasci. The sequence goes on along the minus strand of OX387297.1, from coordinate 7,107,371 downwards.
TTGAAGTTCGCTTGTTTTCAGTACTGGTCGAAGAAATCTCGCACCTGGGGTATGTACATTATACCTTTATATATAAAGATCTCATTCATCAATCAAAATAAGTTCAAAATTAGTTTTTTTAAACATACATAAATAACACCTGAATTAGTAGTTCTAGTTTCAATAAATGTATTAATATTAACTGTTGCAGCTTGTCTGTGATTCGCAGGCAAATTCATTATCTCGTTAGGAATAATATCTACCACTGATACCATCATTATTATAGTAACGCTTCCTCTTAACCATAAAACTCTATCAACTCAATTAAGGCAACACTTGAAGCGTCTCGTTATTCATAAACAATCATTATAGTTCATAAAAATATTTTTTTGTTGAGAACCAGATAAAAAAAACCGGACTAGTGCGAGTCGGACTCGCCCACCGAGGGTTCCGTACAAATTTGTAGGTACGTATAAATAGTTCGGTCTACAAAAAGATTTGGTCACCCATACAATTATGACCGCGCACACCGTTGCTTAACCTCGATGATTGATTACGTACTTTAAATAAAGACTATATTTTTTAAGATTTAATTACAAATATATAGTTTTCAGATTTTTCCCTGTACTCCTAGTATAAGACGATGTTACTTGCCAAATTTTATAGTTTTAGGTCAACGGAAAGTACCCTATAAATTTTGATTCCCTTGAGAGTGTCGAAATATATGTACGTTTTTTGCGGCATAAACGGCCGTATCTTTTTTTACGTTAACTTAGAAGTTTGATTTTTTCACAGCTTCTGGGGACTGTAGACCTGAGACTTTGTCTTGACAGACAGACAGACAGACGGACAACCAAGTGATCCTATAAGGGTTCCGTTTTTCCTTTGAGGTACGGAACCCTAAAAAACAAAAAAGCAATATTAAAAGCAAACGAACGAACAAGTTTTAGTTTCCAGCACCAGTGGAAGTCCCAGCAACAGATGTACAAAAATACCCAACCAGTTTTTTTAATCGATCTAAATAAAAGAATCTTAGCTACCTGTTTCCGTTTAGTTATCAATATCATAATTGATCATAAAGTCAAGCTTCGTAAAAATCCACTCTACTAATTAATTTTTAAGGTTCAGAATAGTATTGTACTTTGTCCCAGTTCTTCTTCTTTCTTCTTCTGTCGAATCGGCACGCGCTATCACACACCTTATACCGCGATACCGTAGTGGACAGGTTTGCCAGTCAACAATGGTACTATAGAGGCTGGCAGCCCAGGGCGCACAAGACAATCACGGATTGCAACCCTCGTGGAAGCTCATTCCTAACGATTTATTAAATTAAAATTCAAACATTTTCAACCGACTTCAAAAAAAAGGAGGAGGTTCTCAATTCGGCTGTATTTTTTTTTTTTTTTTTTTTTTTTTTTTTTTTTTTTATGTTTGTTACTCGATTTCTCGAAGACGCCTGGACCGATTTCAAAAATTCTTTTTTTATTTGAAAGGGTATGCTTGTCATTTGGTCCCATTGTCATCAGGTCAGGACCTGATGGTGGAAACCCTGAGAAATCGAGGGCATCTCTTGAAAATTGTAGGCGAGCATGGGGTAAAAACTTGATATTTATGTGTATATCTGATGAGACTACAATACTATGGAGGTTTAGGGCAGATCTGATGATGGAGACGACAGAGGATCGAGGGAACTCCTCAACGGTACATCTTAACTACCTCGTGTTTGGGCTTATTTTATTCGTTTTGACAAGATCTTTACACGGAGATGGGTAATGACTGCCACTGCAAGGTCCGTGATGCAGGTGCAGTACAGTTTAGGGAACTCCTTAATGGTTGATAGCAGCTACATAGTGTTTGGGCGATTATTCCGTCAATTAAGGACCGATTTAAAAAATTCTTGTTTTGTTTGAAAGAGTATGCTTCCCATTTGGTCCCATTATCACCAAGTCAGGATCTGATGATGGGATCCTAGGGAAATCGAGGGATACCCTCAAATATTGTAAGACAAATAGCCCGTTTGAGCTTTTTTTCTTAATAAGTTAGGTATTGGCGTCTGAAAATCATCATTTAATGATGCTGAGCTGATGATGGATGTCATAGTATTCCTCAACGGTAAAGAGTTAAGGGAATAAAACTTCCGAGTTTGGGATCACTCGATATATTTTGATGAGTCCCGTATAAAACATTTGGTATAGAGGGTCTGATGATGGAGCCAGGAGATAGATGGTGGAACTCTTCAGTAGCTACTTGTACACCCCTCGAGTTTGGGCTCATTTTAAACCTCTAAAAGTCAAAACTATCACAGTATTAGTTACAATAGTCGTCTTAATCTTTTCATTTCTCGTAATGCGTTTTCATCATGTGGTCGGCTAAGTAATTTATTTGATTTTAAAATCACATAGTGCAATACCGTCTAAGGTTTTCACTCGACTTGGGGCAACATACATTTGACCTTTGTAAAGTTTTTCAAGAGAATCGTCTTTACTAGGTCTACCCATCACTCAAAATTGTAAAATAATTAAATTTTTTAACAAAAAAAAAAAACCGACTCCAAAAAACTCAAAAACAAAACTAATAACTAAAAAGCAAAAAATAAATCTTTTATTATACAATATAGTAGTTGAAGAATATTGAAGTCGGTGCCAAGTAAAACATGCAATGATAAACCGACACGATTGGCGAAGTGCATTTGTCGTGTCCGACGCATAATCCGCTCCGCACTCGACAATTTCTACGAGAACTCGTTGTTTCAATGTCGCTATTATAGCAGCAAGGTATATTACTTTTATGTTTTACTTGGCACCGATTTCAATATTCTTCAACTACTATATTGTATAATAAAAGATTTATTTTTTGCTTTTTAGTTATTAGTTTTGTTTTTGAGTTTTTTGGAGTCGGTTTTTTTTTTTTGTTAAAAAATTTAATATTGTGTAGAATCTCTGCTGGATGAAAACACAGTACCGCTATCACGAGTTTTCTTATTCATATTCATATTTATTTGCATTCCACAATGTAAAGAGGATGTTACAGAATGGCTTAGAGCTAAGTACAATCGTGGACCCTGTAGGGCACAGCAAATTAAAATTAATCTTACATCTAAAATTACAACTATTAAAACGATTAGAAAATATATAAAATTAATTAACATTACCATAAAAAAATTACTAAAACAATTACAACAACAACTAGGTCTAAAAATTAAACATCTTTATTCGAACTAACTAAGGAACTATAGAGTAATATATAAGTAATAAAATAACAGGCATTTGGTACATATGGACTAACATAGCAGGACTTAATATTGGAAAGTGTGGAGTGTTTTGTGTATTATAGTGTATTATGTTGTGTATAGGCAATATTGTTATCATTCATGTATTCATGTATTGAGTAGTAAGCTTTGTTGATGAGGATGTTCTTGAGTGCGCGTATGAATTTAGTTTCGCTTGTTTCATTTTTTAAAGAATCTGGTAATTTGTTATAAATTTTAATTGACATTACATAAGGGCTATTGCTGTGAAGTGTCATGTGTGAAGAGGGAAGCATTAACATGTTCTTGTGTCTAACTGGTCGATCGTTATGTTTATTTCCGCGGGTTACGAAAAAGTTTGTATGTTTTCTTACAAATTTACATATTTCTAAGATATAAACTGATGGGAATGTTAATATTCGATATTGTATGTAAATTGGTTTGCAGCTGTCGGTTTGCTCTATATTAACTATTATACGGATTAATTTCTTTTGGAGAATGAATAGTGTATGAGCGTCGGTACTGTTTCCCCACATAATAATCTTACTATTTAATATCATAGTAAATTTTTATGGTAGCGATTTTAGTTCTTAACTTGGTTACATTAGGGATTAGAGTCGCTTATGTGACATCTAGTCATAGTAAAGTTTTGGATTTACTATTTACTATATTATAGAGATGTCATGTTAGCGACTCTAATCCCTAATGTAACTGGGTTAAGAACTACAATCGCTTGCATGAAAAATTACATTTGCTATGAAAGTAAATAGTAAAAAACTCATAATAGCGGTACAGTGAACTTTCCTTCTTAAAATGGGTCAATTTTGTATATTATTAGGCTAGGCCTGTGGCTACGCCTACATGAGAGTAATAAATATTTTTGATGTATAATTCGGTGCGTTGGTCAATAATAAAACAGCTACTACTAGTAACTACGAACAACGAGCATTAAGTTGCGATGTCGCGTCTTGTTGACCTTCACGTTAAGATACATACAATATACTCGTACTTCACAATCCTTACATCTTTAGCTTCCTCTACATCCATGCATATTTTTATTCATAGACGCCGATTATGTACAAATACGTACGTACGTTACTTTATACCAAAAATAAAATGAGGTATAGTTTTTAATAATAAACCAGGCCTTAATCTGTGCTACTGACAATTTCAGAAAACCACTTTGTCTATACCTGCCTGCCTGGGAATCGGCTGCAAAACATAAGGTACTGCCTCAAAAGTTTTTAGGAAGAACCTCTAGAATGTAACTACAGGTAAAAATAACTATCATCCCAAGACCTTTATCTTCGGATAACTTGTCTTTAGGTGCATGTTCTATATGGATTTTTTTAATTCAGCTAATGTTAAATTTTGAGGAATTTTTACTGCGTATATCAAATGATTGGACCATAAAGCCAACGGCCGAGCCTAACTCGCTTAATTTACCTTCCGTACCATTTTAATGAAGTTCCTACTAATTACTTTTATGAGATAACGATGTACGTAGTTATGAGAATCAAAAAGTCTGTAAACAATGTTTTCTTGATAATGAATGTTATAAAAAATGAAAATGATGGTTTTTTAACCTTCCTAAGCACATTATGATGGTTGCGGGAACCTCATTAGGCTTATTTCTTTTGTTTTCCGGTTGCCTAATATTTATCAACGACATAATGTATGAGGACAGAAAATTATCAAGTGTTTTTACATTTTGCTAACCATTATTTTTCAATTTTATGTTTAAAGACTATGAATATCTGAATATATGCAAATATACTTTATTATACAAGCCAAAAACAATGTAGTTACATAGGTTCAATCCTAGAAATTCCTGCAATGCCAATGTAAGTATTCGCAAGAAGTATTTATTATTATAGTTACTCGTTGGTTACCAGTAATACTCCACACATGAGAACAAAAAAAAGAAGAAGTTAAAGGAAACTTTTTTTATTTACGAACTAAAATCACATTACAGTTTTGAGGGTCTGCTACCAAATATTTGAGCATTTACAACTTAAGCCTTGATTTTCTTGAGTTCCTTCTCGTATTTGGCGGTGAACTTTCCTTCGGGGTCATATTTTTCACTCAGCTCCTTCCAGAAAGCCTCCTCGTTGTTGATCAGGTGACCGATGACGCGACGGGTGCCATTCTTTTGGGTTTCCGTGCATTTGCCACATTCGTTCTCGAGAGCTTCCTTAATGTGTTCTGAAACGAGATTGGAAAGGTTAGATTATTTGTTTCGAGATTTCAGATTTTAGTAACAGGTGCGATGGCAATAATAAGAAAATTAAATATTATTATTTTAATTTCAATTGTTTCAGTTGACGACACGGTTGGCGCGGTGGCTAAGTAATTAGCTTTCTGCGGTGCGTGTCATGGTGACCCCCGCACGGAACAAATATTTGTATGATCCACAGATAGTTGTTTCGGGCCTGGGTGTGCGTGCATTTGACATGTAGGTTTGTACCACCCACGATACAGGAGAAATCTTAGGGATGGGCAATGTTTTTTTAAAAAAGAAATAAATAATTAATTATTATACCAATATGCAATAAAAAATTATAAATAATAATTTAAACACGATTATTGTAGTTTTATGAGTCAAAGTGGCAAATGTCAAAGAGTCAACTTAAACGTTGGTTTGAATTATGTAAATGTTGTCAGATATTAAATGCATTATTAGTTGGCTAGTCCATATTTTGATTTAGTCCTATTTATATAATAAACAGACCTTGGACCTAAAGGATGGGTAACTAGATACTATAATGTTATTTATCTGCTTACTTTAACTAGACAAAAGCTTTGTTTGTACGTATCTGTTTCAGCAGAATCTGGCAACTCCTTTAAACATATTATACTAAACTCAATCTTACCCTTGAGCTCCTTAGCGTCCGGGGCGCACTTGCCCTGGTCGAGGATGCACTTGATGTAGGGAACCAACAGCCTGCGGTTGCTGAGGATCTCATCCAGGTCCACGTTGTCGTAACGGTCGGTGTACTTCGCTTCCTCGGGGCGGGCGAAGGCCATGACGGCCACGGACAGGACGCAGAATACGATGGCGGATTTCATGTTGATGCTGAAGAAGAAATAATATTGTCAACAAAAGTAAAAGACGTTCTGGATCAGGCAAGATAAAATTAATTTGAATTACTGAACCGAACAACATGTATTAACAAATATGGGTTACAGTACCTAAGATACATCTGATATGTTTTTATATCATTTGATACTATGATACAACAGTTAGATATACAAAATTAAATTATCAAACAGGAACCGTTACATTATAATCTGGACCCAGAATTCCCTAGTAATATAAGTTGTTTCAATTGTAAGTTTTTTTCTAATGCGAATGCATTATTACAGTGAAACATAAAAACTATCATAGACAAACCCCCATAATACATTATATTTCCAAATACAAAAATAATAATTATTACAAAATAAATAAGATTTTAAAATAATCCTGTTTTATTAAGAGCACAAGTTAAATAATAAATTAAAATACCTGGTTGCTAGAGAGATGTTTAACTGATCAGATGGCAAGCGATCTACTGCAGCCTACGGATTTACTCCATCTTATATACCATTAAAATTGTGAGGCAAAAACTGTGTACTTGTAGTGTATGACTAATTATATTACATTTGACGAGTATTTTCACTTGAGAGGACTAGGAAACGTTTTTGTTCAACTTTGTGTTGGGGCTGTGTTTAGTGTTTATGGCTATTTTTTTCCTGAAATAATTATAATCTAAATCGCTTTAGATGAAAATATGACTTCGATTTGCCATAACTTAATGCAATAAGATTATGAGTGCAAGAACCTTTCCCTATCCCTACTTTGTTACCCAAAACGCAACTTTTACAATTATTGTTAAATCTTGGAGCTATTCAAGCATTAAACAGTCTTAAATTATAAATTCTATGTCAATTTGTCAAAAGTTTTATTATTTCTAGCCATAGATACCGCACAGTATAGTTCTATAGTTCTGCAAGGTTAAGTGGCGCTTGCTAAGGTCAGCCCCCGGATGGTTGACCGCTTTTCACACATGGAAAGCGCGTTAATCAATTGGTCCTGGATATGATACGAATATCTATTACTACTACTAGTCTGACAACCAGTCTAATCTTAGAGTATCAGTGTCTCCCGATAATCGGGTGGCAGAGGTCAGATGGCAGTAGCACCGTGTAAAATACTTATTTTCAGCTGCAACCTATAGACTGGAAGGCGACGACTTGAACGGAGTTGGATAAAGGCTAGGCAGATCAACATGTTAGAAGTTGGATGTGTTCTTCGGTTGATAGCTAACTTCAATAAAACAAATATATCTAAGGATTATAATAATCCTTAGATATATTTGTTTTATAAATCTGTAATACTTTGTTATTTTATGCATGCACATATGTAATAATTACATATGTGCATGCATAAAATAACAAAGTATTACAATTCATTTCATGATTATTAAGTTACAATCGCATAACAAATTCGTTAATTTTATATAAATTTCTAAACATTAAATAAATTCAATTTTCAAATCGATTTAAAATCGTCTTTCGCATTTGAAACTGCAATATGGAAAATCCTAGAATGCACAACATATGTTTAAAAAAATTACAGATTATACATACATCAAAATAATTTATAATATTCAATTTAAATGTTATCTAGAATCTCAATAAAATCGTATATGATGGCCAATATCTCCGCTTCAGAACGATTCATTGACCTCAAACAATCGCAAAAAGAAACAAAACAAAATGCAAAAGTTCCGTCAACTTAGAAGCTGCAACATTTATTATGGGGTTTTACCTCTTATTTCATGACGTGGTATGACGGTTAGGCCTGTATCTTGAAGTCATGGCTCCCATCGTATCAGCATCGGTCGTTCTAGGTGGGCTACTTATATCTGTTTACTCTTAGCGGATGACGTCAATAGAGACCACGCTGACCCCTACAACAGACTATTATGACCACATTATCTTGTATAAACTAGAGGTCCAACGGACATCTAGCATCTATCCATTATCCAACCTAGCCAGGCACTTTTCAGGTATCCTATATCCAACCGGATAGTAACTATTATCAATACAGCCGAATACCTAAATTTTATACAAACACGAAAGTATATTATGCTATAAAAAATAAGATGTAATATATGCATCCGAGAAAAATTGTGATTCTGCAAGAACAAGAAGCATAAATCCTCTCATTTTTGTAACATGATTATGATGATGGTATTTCGTATCGATAATTTGTTAGACTTTTTCTGAATTCATAGTCATATTCTAACTAATTATACTATAATTATAAAACGTAAATAAGGAAATGCAAAATATCGTCCTCTTAGAACCTAAACAGCTCTTGTTGCCAATATACCAACTTCAAAACCACAGACGAACAGAAGTTGAAATGCTTTACATTATTTTACTTTCTTGCTCATTTCCCACAAATTACATTTTTGACTTAGGTCTCTTTAATTCTGAAGGTGCGATTTATATTAACGTTGTGTACTATTTTATAGCATTCTCCTTGTCTTTACTATATATATATATATATATATACAGGGTGTCCCAAAACTCAACGTCAAGCCGAAACGGGGTGACAGGATTGATCATAACCATCACGAGAAAAATCTGAAAAAAAATCTATCCCATGCAGTTTAAAAATTATGGGCATTTTAAGAAAAACCTAGAAATTTGATCAAACTGTACCATTTTTCGGTTATTGTGGTTATTCTTTTTTATTTTTGTTCATTTGAACTTTGGAAACGTAATCCTAAATAACATTTCTAGAATCCCAATAAAAAATAATGACACAATTGCCTCAAGTTTCCGAGAATTGAGACTATTTGTTAAACTACGAATTTAAAATTTTCAAGATTCGTCGACTTTGACAGGCCCTCCTATAAAAAAAATGTACTAGAGTGCCTTGGCAAGTGGCATTAAAAGTTGGCGCATTTAATCAGAATTCTAAAATGGTACAATACTTGTTAGTTCCATACAATAGAAAAGAGTAAAAAAATTAAAACCTCAAGTAACCCGATTTTTGCTATCTCATTTTACTCAGTTAAAATGTTTTTAATTCACACAAGCTCTAGGTAGGTTCTTAATTTTAAGACAAAATGATGAGAGAGATGGATAATGGGTATGTTCGCCATGAGTGAGCGAGACAGATAGTGACGCCACTTTTACCAAAGTGAAAAAAAGTTAGTAAAATTAGTAAAATAATTAGGTTTGTTGGAATAAAAGTCAGATGATAGAGAAATAACGTTTTTTATTACAATAAATGTTCAAATTGTTTACCATCAGCCTCAATACAAGCCCTACATCTTCTTAAAAAAGATCTACTTATTAGTCGGGCAAACCTAATTATTTTACTAATTTTACTAACTTTTTTTCACTTTGGTAAAAGTGGCGTCACTATCTGTCTCGCTCACTCATGGCAAACATACCCATTATCCATCTCTCTCATCATTTTGCCTTAAAATTAAGAACCTACCTAGAGCTTGTGCGAATTAAAAACATTTTAACTGAGTAAAATCTGATAGCAAAAATCGGGTTACTTGAGGTTTTAATTTTTTTACTCTTTTCTATTGTATGGAACTAACAAGTATTGTACCATTTTAGAATTCTGATTAAATGCGCCAACTTTTAATGCTACTTGCCAAGGCACTCTAGTACATTTTTTTTATAGGAGGGCCTGTCAAAGTCGACGAATCTTGAAAATTTTAAATTCGTAGTTTAACAAATAGTTTCAATTCTCGGGAACTTAAGGCAATTGTGTCATTATTTTTTATTGGGATTCTAGAAATGTTATTTAGGATTACGTTTCTAAAGTTCAAATGAACAAAAATAAAAAATAATAACCACAATAACCGAAAAATGGTACAGTTTGATCAAATTTCTAGGTTTTTCTTAAAATGCCCATAATTTTCAAACTGCATGGGATAGATTTTTTTTCAGATTTTTCTCGTGATGGTTATGATCAATCCTGTCACCCCGTTTCGGCTTGACGTTGAGTTTTGGGACACCCTGTATATATATATATATATATTTTTTTTTTTTTTTTTTTATTCTTTTGGACTATCCGTTCAACTCAAGTGTCAGAGCATTTTAATTGACAGTTATGCGTCATATAGCTATGATAAATCCATAAAGCCTCATTTTTCGTTATAGCGAATGGCGTAGATATACTTAGTTTTCCTAATATTATAAAAATGGCTGTGACCAAACATAAACATAATACGTCTCTGAACACCAGCTCACCAGGATAGCCACTGTATCGGTTATAGCCAAACCACACTACATTTCAAATCTCGTGTTTGATTGACGAACACTAAATAAATCAAATCAATTAGATCAACAAGAAGTAGGTATTTGAAGTATTGTAACTCGTAGGTAATTAATAGAAATGCTCGACTAACAACGAAACAAACAAAGAAGTAATATATTTTTTTTTATTTACGAACTAAAATCACATTATAGTTTTGAGGGCCGACTGGGTGCCGAACATTTCAGTATTTACAAATTAAGCCTTGATTTTCTTGAGTTCCTTCTCGTATTTGGCGGTGAACTTTCCTTCGGGGTCATATTTTTCACTCAGCTCCTTCCAGAAAGCCTCCTCGTTGTTGATCAGGTGACCGATGACGCGACGGGTGCCATTCTTTTGGGTTTCCGTACATTTGCCACATTCGTTCTCGAGAGCTTCCTTAATGTGTTCTGAAACGAGATTAGAAGGATTGGGTATTTGTTTAGAAAGTTGAAATTTTAATAACGTATAAATAAATAATAACTATATAGCTAATACCAATGTACAATCAAGAAGTGTAAATAACAATTTAATCATAATTTTTTATGAGTTTTATGAGTCAAAGCGGCAAGTGTCAAAGAGTTAATTAACAACGTTTTTATGATTTAAGTCAATGTTGTTTACATTTGTATTTCATGAAACAAAAATTCTTGTTAAACGAATCATACTGTAGAATCATATCTAACTGCTTGCCTTTATAATAAGACAAAAGTTTTATTAGGTACGTATCTGATTCGGCAGAAACTCCTAAAAAGTAAAATCCTCTGAAAATTTAAAGTATCATATCAGTGGTCTCCATCTTACCCTTGAGCTCCTTAGCGTCCGGGGCGCACTTGCCCTGGTCGAGGATACACTTGATGTAGGGCACGAACAGCCGGCGGTTGCTGAGGATCTCATCCAGGTCCACGTTGTCATAACGGTCGGTGTACTTCGCATCCTCGGGGCGGGCGAAGGCCATGACGGCCATGGACAGGACGCAGAATACGATGGCGGATTTCATGTTGAAGCTAAAGAAAAATATATATTATCAAATATTTAAGGACTTTCTGGATCATATAAGACAAGACTTTCAGACTGTGGGCTAATATTACAATTAACAATCTTTATCAATAAATATGGGGTGCAGTACCTAAAGTATACCTGATATATTTAAATAAAATTTATTTAAATATCATAGTCCAACGATCATGATACATTAAATGAATGAAAACCAACCCTTAACAGAAAATATTTCCGACAACAAATATTCATCACAAATTAATTTATAAAATAAACAAGATTTTTAAATAATTCTGTTTTATAAGGAACACAAGTTAAATAATAAATTAATTAATTAAATTAATACCTGGCTACTAGCGAGATGTTTAACTGATCAGATGGCGAGCGATCTACTACAGCCTACGGATTTACTCCATCTTATATACCATTAAAGTTGCGAGGCAAAAACTGTGTACTTGTAGTGTATGACTAATTATATTACATTTGACGAGTGTTTTCACTTGAGGAGACTAGGAAACGTTTTTTTCAGCTTTGTGATGTGGCAGGGTTTAGTTTAATGTTTATGGCTATTGTTTTCCTAAAATAATTATAATCTAAATCACTTTAATGAAAATATGACTTTGATTTGCCATAACTTAATGCAATAAGATTTTGAGTGCAAGAACCTTTCCCTATCCTACATTGTTACTCAAAAAGCAACTTTTATACATGTTGTGACATCAATATTGCAATAATTATTGTTTCTGGCCATAGATATTGCACAGATCAATAGTTCTGCGAGGTTAAGTGGCGCTTGCTTAGGTCAGCCCTTGGATGGTTGACCACTTTTCACACATGGAAAGCGCGTTAATCAGTTGGTCCTGGGTATAATACGAATATCTATTACTACTACTAGTCTGACAATCAGTCTATTGTTAGAGTATCAGTGTCTCCCGATAATTGGGTGGCAGAGGTCAGAGGGCACCGTGTAAAATACTGATTTCATCCGCAACCGATTAGAGTGGAAGTCGACGACGTGAACGTAGTTGGGTAAAGGCTAGGTAGATCAACATGTTAGAATTTGGATGTGTTCTTCATTTGATAGCCAACTTCAGTCGAGAGTCAGCAGAATCCCAGCTTATTGATTCAATTAACGCTTAAGCGTTATGCGAGAGCAACATGAGAGAAGAAAAAGCGCTTTTCTTGAAAACCCAACTTACTAAGGACCTAGATAAAATCTCTTTATTTACTTTACTCAAGGATAAAATATAATAGTTGATATAATCATTTGCAAATAAAGCTCGATTTGGCTCAAACTCCAAACTTTTAAAATCTTACAGGGCATAAAGAGGCACTTGTAAATCTTGTAGAGAAGAACCACCAAGAAACTCCATGGTTACTGTTTTAAAATATTGTTTGTAATACAATGCATGGAGAAAATATATACGAACAAGAACGCTTTGGAGGAAAATACTAGTACTATGACAACAAATTTAACCTGACCTGTCCTTACAGACGAAGCGCGTGGTCATTATGTATCTTAACCCGTTTTTTTTATTTGCGTGGTGAGTACCCATCATGGGCTATCCTCCGCCTGGGGTGGGTGCGGAGGGGTGTGCCGATGTAGCTTAACCCTATTTTAACTCAACGATCCAACGCATGACGCTACCCGATCTGCAGGACGATTTAGTAGGCTTCATAGAATAAACAAACTGCCAGTATTGTCTAGCATTTCATGTCTTTCGCATTTATAGCCTTCAAAATCCTCGAACGCACAACATTTGTATAAAAAAATTACAGATTATTCATTCATCAAAACAATTTATAATATTAAATTTAAACATTATCTAGAATCTCATCAAGATCGTATTTGATGGCCGATATTTCCGCTTCAGATCGATTCATTGACCTCAAATAATCCTAAAAAGAAACAAAATAAAATGCAAAAGTTCCGTCAACTTAGAAGCTGCAAAATTTATTATGGGATTTTACCTCTTATTTCATGACGTGGTATGACGGTTAGGCCTGTATCTTGAAGTCATGGCTCCCATCGTATCAGCATCAGTCGTTCTAGGTGGGCTACTTACATCTGTTTACTCTTAGCGGATGACGTCAATAGAGACCACGCTGACCCCTACAACAGAATATTTTAACCTCATTATCTTGTATAAACTAACATACTAACATCCGACCTAGCCAGGCACTTTTCAGGTATCCTATATCCAACCGGATAGTAACTATTATCAATACAGCCGAATACCAAAATTTTATACAAACGCGAAAGTATATTATGCTATACAAAATAAGATGTGATATCCGATGATCATCCGAGAAAAATTGCGATTCTGCAAGAACAAGAAACATAAATCCTCTCATTTTTGTAACATGATTATGATGATGGTATTTCGTATCGATAACTTGTTAGACTTTTTCTGAATTCATAGTCATATTCTAACTAATTATACCATAATTATAAAATGTAAATAAGGAAATACAAAGACCGCTCTCTTAGAACCTAAACAGCTCTTGTTGCCAATATGCCAACTTTAAAACCACAGACGAACAGAAGTTGAAATGACTTAACATTATTTTTCTGTTAAATTTTTTACTCTCCAACTGTGTACGAGTAAGTACGCAATTATGTAAATATGCTGGAAAATAAATACTCGGGTTTGCTCAGTGTCAGTCCGCCCTAAGCCATTAGTCTTAAATATCCGTAAATAAACTAAACCTGATCTGGCTCCATACTTGTTCTCCAAACAACGCCCTAAGCCGAGGTCCGCGCTCCTCTAGAAGAAGCCCTTAGCTGCTGTTGCGTAGGTAAGTAGGTTATAGATTGCTCAACTGTGGGCGCTTCTCAGCCTCGCCTCGCTATAAAGGTTAATAAAACAGCCCTATATTAAAAAAAGTCGTCAGTATTCAGTTCAAAGATTAATCTCTGCACATGACATAATACTTCCTACTAATATTATAAATGTGAAAGCTTGTAAGGAAGGATGGATGGATATTTGTTACTCAATCACGCCAGAACGGCTGAACGGATCTGGACGAAATTTGGCACAGAGATAGATGCTGAATAGATATAGATGGAGACTGGAATAGCACATAGCCTACTTTTTATCCTGGAAAAATGTACGGGTGTACGGGTTCGTTAACAACGCGGGCGAAGCCGAGGGCGGAAGCTAGTATTGTTACAATGTTGAAATTTAAGGATATTTCGCACCCTTAGAATGAAAGTGATCTAACTCAAAATTCCTGAACAACCAAAACTGACCTTCAAAAGTATTCTTTTTTGAAGACTTTCTTGCTCATTTCCAACAAATTACATTTTTGACTTAGGTCTCTTTAATTCTGACGGTGCGATTTATATTAACGTTGTGTACTATTTTATAGCATTTTCCTTGTCTTTACTAATATTCTTTTGGACTGTTCGTTCAACTCAAGTGTCAGAGCATTTTAATTGACAGTTATGCGTCATAAAAGCTATGATAAATACATGAAGCTGCATTTTTCGTTATAGCGAATGACGTAGGTATACTCAGTTTTCCTAATATTATAAAATGGCTGTATCCAACATAAACATAATACGTCTCTGAACACCAGCTCAGCAGGATAGCCACTCTATCGGTTCGACAAATGATAACATCATGCTTTAGAAGCCAAACTACACTACATTTCAAATCTCGTGTTTGATTGACGAACACTAAATAAATCAACAAGAAGTAAGTATTTGAAGTATAGTAACTCGTAGGTAACTAATAGAAATGCCCAACTAACAACGAAACAAACAAAGAAGTAATATATTTTTTTTTATTTACTAACTAAAATCACATTATAGTTTTGAGGGCCGACTGGGTGCCGAACATTTCAGTATTTACAAATTAAGCCTTGATTTTCTTGAGTTCCTTCTCGTATTTGGCGGTGAACTTTCCTTCGGGGTCATATTTTTCACTCAGCTCCTTCCAGAAAGCCTCCTCGTTGTTGATCAGGTGACCGATGACGCGACGGGTGCCATTCTTTTGGGTTTCCGTACATTTGCCACATTCGTTCTCGAGAGCTTCCTTAATGTGTTCTGAAACGAGATTGGAAGGATTGGGTATTTGTTTAGAAAGTTGAAATTTTAATAACGTATAAATAAATAATAACTATATAGCTAATACCAATGTACAATCAAGAAGTGTAAATAACAATTTAATCATAATTTTTTATGAGTTTTATGAGTCAAAGCGGCAAGTGTCAAAGAGTTAATTAACAACGTTTTTTATGATTTAAGTCAATGTTGTTTACATTTGTATTTCATGAAAATTCATGCTAAGCGAAATTAAATGAGTCTATATTTTGTAGAATCATATAGAACTGCTTGCCTTTATGATAAAAAAAAAAATTAGGTACCTATCTGATTTGGCAGAAACTCCTAAAAAGTAAAAACTTTAAGCATTATATCAATTTTCTCCATCTTACCCTTGAGCTCCTTAGCGTCCGGGGCGCACTTGCCCTGGTCAAGGATACACTTGATGTAGGGCACCAACAGCCTGCGGTTGCTGAGGATCTCATCCAGGTCCACGTTGTCATAACGGTCGGTGTACTTCGTATCCTCGGGGCGGGCGATGGCCATGACGGCCACGGACAGGACGCAGAATATAATGGCGGATTTCATGTTGAAGCTAAAGAAAAAAATATATTGTCAAATTTTTAAGGACTTTCTGGATCATATCAGACAAGATAAATTTCATACTCTGGGCTAATATTACAACTAAACAATCTATATCAATAAATATGGAGTGCAGTACCTAAGATATACCTGATATATTTAAATAAAATTAATTTAAATATCATAGTCCAACGACCATGATCCATTAAATGAATGAAAACCAACCCTTAACAGGAAATATTTCCGACAGCAAATATTCATCACAAAAATTAATTTATTAAATAAACAAGATTTTTAAATAATCCTGTTTTATAAGAAGCACAAGTTAAATAATAAATAAATTAATTAAATTAATACCTGGTTGCTAGAGAGATGTTTAACTGATCAGATGGCGAGCGATCTACTACAGCGTACGGATTTACTCCATCTTATATACCATTAAAGTTGCGAGGCAAAAACTGTGTACTTGTAGTGTATGACTAATTATATTACATTTGACGAGTGTTTTCACTTGAGGAGACTAGGAAACGTTTTTTATTCAGCTTTGTGTTGGGGCAAGGCTTAGTTTAGTGTTTATGGCTATTGTTTTCCTGAAATAAGTAATTATAATCAAAATCGCTTAAGTATGACTCTGAATGAAAAAATGACTCCCATTAGCTATAACTGTACATAAAAACATAAGTAGTAATGTATAACATGTAATAAGAAGATTATGAGTGCAAGAACCTTTGCCTATCCTACTTTTTTATTCAAAAAGCAACTTTTAATATTATCCTACCAAGTGACACTAAATAGACGGATTTATGAAACGAACCGAAACCCTGTCCGACTCCTTTTCAATGCCAATAAGAATATGATTACTATATATATGAAAGTATTCTAAGATAATAATTGCACTGATTTTCATATTGCATCAATAATACAATACCTATGCTTATAATAATAAATCCTGGAGTAATTATTCAATCATTACACAGCCTTACTAATAAATTTTAAGCAATTATGTCAGTTTGTATTTTTTGTGGCCAACAAGCCTAATAGCTCCTACGCTATTTTAGAATTTTGATGCATTCTTCGGTGGATATTCAACTTTTGTCGAGAGCCAGCGGACCTTTCCGATTATTATATTATTTATGCCACAATCTACATAGGTATTTCATGTAAGCCTAATGAAGACACAATCAATCTTAATGTTGCCTCACGCTTTTTCTCCTTTTATGTCGAGTCGTCTCCGACTCCTTTTATGCTTTTGTCGAGAGCCAGCGGACCTTTCCGATTATTATATTATTTATGCCACAATCTACATAGGTATTTCATGTAAGCCTAATGAAGACACAATCAATCTTAATGTTGCCTCACGCTTTTTCTCCTTTTATGTCGAGTCGTCTCCGACTCCTTTTATGCTTTTGTCGAGAGCCAGCGGACCTTTCCGATTATTATATTATTTATGCCACAATCTACATAGGTATTTCATGTAAGCCTAATGAAGACGCAATTATACTTAATGTTGCCTCACGCTTTTTCTCCTTTTATGTCGAATCGTGCTATATTTTATTAATGCAAAAGCTGCCGCACCAAATGCTTTCTGGGTAACCAGAAAGATTGACCTGGAAGGTCATTTGTACGAAACTGACCATATTCGTAACTTTTTTCCGATTGTCGGTGAAAAGCCAATTTACTTAGGACCTAGAAAGGAATCATTTTACTTCTGACTCGGATAAGTTAGTTATTATAAATAAGTGAAAAATTAATCTCGATGTAGCTCAACTCAAATCATTTTTAATCGTTTAAGCCGTAAAAAGCAAAGTTTGTAAATCGTTTAGCTGGTTGGGTGAGTCATTGCATGGAAAGAACCACCAAGAAACTCCACAGTTACTGTTTTACAATATTATTTGTAATACATTACATGGAAAATATGGAAGATATATTTCGACAATGTAGTTCGACATCTGGACATGTCTTTAAAGGAAATTACTAGTGCCATGACAGATTTGAGCTGTCCTGTCCTTACAGGCGGGGCGCATGCAGTAGTCATCATTCAAGTCATAGCTCAACCCTATTTTAGGGAGCTCAACGACCCAATGCTCGACGTCAACGGTCACAGATACTCAAATTCTTAGACATAAAAATTAACTAGGTATGTATAAAATAATGACAGATTATATATATTTAATATTAAACAATAAAAACGTTACAATAAATATTATAACTTGATCAATCCATGTTCTCGAATCTCAAGAAGCTCGTGTTTGATATTCAATATTTCTGTTTCAGGACGATTTCTTGACCTCAAACAATTTCAAAAAGAAACAAAACAATAGCCTCTCTTCAACTGAGGACCTACTCTCCATTTATTATTGGATTTTCCTCTTATTTTTGGACATGCGGTAAGACTGGTTAGGCCTGTATCTTGACGTCATAGCTCCAATCGTATCAGCATCAGTCGTTCCAGTTGAGCTACTTATATCTGGTGCATCCAGTTTACTATTAGCAGATGACGTCAATGTAGACCACGCTACGTCGAGGTGCGTATATTATCATGGTCTGTCACACCTTCAATAGGCTATTTCAACCACATTGTCCAGTATATATACAAGAAAAGTGCAATAGACATCTGGCATCTATCCAATATCCCGCATATATACTCCAATTCTTCAGGTACAACTAGCCACTTTTTCAGGTATCCGAAACTATATAATGCTATACAAATGATATCCGAGTAAAATTTAAATTCTGCAAGGACACGAAACATAAATCCTCTCAATTTTTGTAAGATGATGATGGTATATTGGGGGGCTCGTTGCTACATAGCTACTGCGCTGATCGGTCGACCGACGAGGTTAAGTAGTGCTTGGCGCGGTCGGTCCTTGGATGGATGACTATTTTTCACACATCGAGCTCCCTCCGTGCCTCGGAAAGTACGTTAATTAAGCGGTTGGTTCCGGGTGCCATATGGAGGCTATTGACAATGGTTACACTACGTAGTAATATTCTTATACTACGTTTATTATACTTTAATTAAAATATATTATAGCAATGAATAGGATTGGTCTACAGATACTAGATCTTTTGAACAATTCGTTCAAGCCAAGTTTCAGCTCATCTTGATTGACCGCTAAGCCTCTTTAAAGCATTTACATATGTGTGATGAATCCCTGTCGGAATCAAAAAGACTCATTCTTTATTCTAATAAGTGGAGAATAGTATTGAAAATACGAATTTGTGTGGTACCATGGGTATAATTCGTATCTGAGCACCCGCACATCATGACGTCCACTTCATCTGTATAGCTACTGAAAACACCATAGTATAGAAACTACACTAATTAGTAAATAATCAAAGAAATCTCTATCTCTCATATCAAATTTCATGTTAGTTATAGTGTTTGGTTGACGCACAATAATCAGTCATATCAACAAGAAGTAGGTATTTTAATTATTGTTACTAGGTAATTAACAGAAATACTCCACACATAACGACGATCAAACAAACAACGAAGTAATTTGAACTTTTTTTTATTTACGAACTAAAATCACATTACAATTTTGAGGGTCGACTGGGTGCCAAACAATTGAGTATTTACAACTTAAGCCTTGATTTCCTTGAGTTCCTTCTCGTATTTGGCGGTGAACTTTCCCTCGGGGTCATATTTTTCATTCAGCTCCTTCCAGAAAGCCTCCTCGTGGTTGATCAGATGACTGATGACGCGACGGGTGCCATTCCTTTGGGTTTCCGTGCATTTGCCACATTCGTTTTCGAGAGCTTCCTTAATGTGTTCTGAAACGAGATTGGAAGAGTCAGACTATTTGTTTAGAGAGCTGAGATTTTAGTAACAGTAAAATTAATACCTAATTAATATCTATAATTACCGATGTACAATTAAGAAGTAAGTAAATTATAATTTAAATATAATTGTTTTAGTTTTATGAGTCAAAGCGGCAAATGTCAAATAGTTAATTAACACCGTTTTTATGATTTAAGTTAATGTGGTTTACATTTGTATTTCAAGAAACAAAAATTTTTGCTGCTTGAAAAAAAATACCAAATATGATTTTAGCTATTCAGTCCTTATTTATTGGAGTATATATTTTGTAGAATCATATTTAACTGCTTGCTTTAAGTCATATTCGGCAGGAGCTGGTAAAATTCTCTAAAAATTAAAAATATTATACCAATTTTGTCCATCTTACCTTTAAGCTCCTTACCGTCCGGCGCGCACTTGCCCTGGTCGAGGATGCACTTAATGTAGGGAACCAACAGCCGGCGGTTGCCGAGGATCTCATCCAGGTCTACGTTGTCGTAACGGTCGGTGTACTTCGCTTCCTCGGGGCGGGCGAAGGCCATGACGGCCACGGACAGGACGCAGAATAAGATGGCGGATTTCATGATGAGGCTGAAGAAGAAAAAAAATTTTCATTTTTTGCTAAATTTCCCTAGGCTATTATTGAGAAATTCCGAACCATTATATCTTATGCATCTCTGTGATAAATTAAAAGTATTATAATCCAACCCCCATGATAAATTAAATTCATGAAAACAAAAGATGCTGGAAGAAAACCAACCCATAGCAGCAAATATTTCCGACCACAATATTTATCACAAAATACTGAATTGAATAAACAAGATTTAAAAATAATCCTGTTTTATAAGGACCACAAGTAAAATAATAAATTAAATTACCTGGTTACTAGAGAGATGTTTAACTGATCAGATGCCGAGCGATCTACTACAGCCTACGGATTTACTCCATCTTATATACCATTAAAGCTGTGAGGCAAAATCTGTGTACTTGTAGTGTATGACTTTAATGAGTATTACATTTAATGAGTGTTTTCACTTGAGGGGACTTGAAACATTTTTTTCAGCTTTGTGTCGGCATACCAATTTTTTTAAGAATTTGTTATTTCTATGCCATAAAATTATAATCTAAATCGTTTAGAATGTCGATTTGCTATAACTTAATGCAATGAGACGATTTGGAGTGTAGAAACCTTCCACTATCCTAATCATTGTATTTTTGTCACTCATGAAACAACTTTTATCGTTAAATACCTAAAGACTATACGAGGACACTACAAATTCGAAACAAGCCGAAACCCTGCCCGACTGCTTTTTAATAGCAATACAGATGTGATTACTACGAAAGAATTTTATGATAATAATTGAAGCGATTTACTAAATGTCACATCAATGATGCAATGGTTATGGTTAACAACTGCTCTAATAAATCTCGGAGCAATTATTCAATAATTACACGGCATATATTATAAATTCTAAGAAAATATGTCGTCAAACGTTTATATGGTTCCTGGCCAACGAGCTTAATAGCTCCTACGCTATATTAGAAGTTGGAGGCGTCCTGCTGGATTTCCAAAATTATTCCAAGGATAGTCGGCTCGATCACTCTTTTGGTTTTATTTTTAACGTGTCATTTATAGCTAAAATAATGCCATAATGTACAAAATTCAAATAAAGGGTAATCTAATTATTTTTTCCATTCATGTCGTCCTTTGGTTTATTCACCTATCTAATCAAAACCCACATTGTTTGCTTGCCCTATGACAGGTTTGTGTACCGGGAGTAGTGGCATTTGGTGTTCCAGTTGCTGATGAAAACCGAACTTTCCTAGAACCTAAAAAAATATCAGATTAAAGTAAGTTGTTATCTTCTAAGTAAGCTCCATGTCCCTCAAAGATGTCCGATATTTCCTTTTTACGTCATTAACCTCAAACAATCTCAAAAAGAAACAAAACAAAATAGCCCTCTTTCAACTTAGAACCTACTGCATTTATTATTGGATTTTCCGTCTTATTTCATGACATGCGGTAAGACTGGTTAGGCCTGTATCTTGACGATATGGCTCCCATCGTATCAGCATCAGTCGTTCCAGGTAATGACGTCAATGAAGGCCACGCCGGTGCATACATTATTATAGTTGGTTACCCTGCAACAGGATCTTTTATCCACAATTTCTTGTACCTATGTTAACATAAATATTATACTTATCTTATTTCTGTGCCGTTAACACTATACGCAGCTGTTTTAAGAGCGAATTCAGTTCAAATTATATATCAGACTGTTATCATGGTAAGAACTTCAGTACCTTATAAATTAGATTCTTGTGAATTCAACATCACCTTTATAATTAACCACCAATCAAAATAAGTTCCATGTTTTATCTTATTAATTATAATTGGTTTGAGTAAGTTTGGTTTAAAGAAGCAAGCGGTTACGATTGTTACCAGAGTAGAACTTTCTTAGCAATTTTAAACAACGTGTACTTAATCTTCGAATATGTATAAAACATTTCTCTTAATACTTCTTTCTAGTACTGCCGAGTCTTTTCCCAAGTGTGTTGGAGTCGGCTCCCAGTACAACCAGACAGGTCTGAATGCCAGTCACTCAGCGTTATATACTAACGCGGAGTGACTGTCATCTGGCCTCCGTCTCCCAATTACTGTGGGATATTAATACCCTAAGGTTAGACGAGTTGTCATAGTTTTCAGGCTGCTGATTCCTATAACTACACTGGCGTATCCGTATGACACTATAATTAATTTTAAAACGTGTATAAAAAATGCCGAAGCTCGCGCTCTTAATACAGCTCTGGTTGTCAAACTATTTTAATAATAATGAAACCACCGACGCACATACGTTGAAAATACTCAACAACACAATTTTTTGCGTTTCTTTTTTAATCTTTCAACTGTGCACGAGTAGGTACGCATTTCAATGTATAAATATGAAGATAATTAAATACTCGGGTTCAGTTCAAAGATTAAGCTGAGCAGACATAATACGTATTGTTGTGAACGAAAAATTTAAGGAGGTAATTTTAACTTTGTGTACTAGTAGAATGTTCCTTGTGATTCGTCTTTCCTAACTCCTAAACTACTTTTATTACATACTAGCTGTTTATTTTGTATTTATTACATAACTAGCATTTCCCGCGACTTCGTACGCGTAGAATTTAGAATCTGATATTTTCCTACGGTAAAATGGAGCCTATATTTTAAGTTGGACCTCTAAAAATACATCGGTGAAAACTTCATTCAATTCCATGCTGTAGTTTTTGCGTGATGCGTGTACAAACATACAGACAGACAAACAGACTAAAGTTAAAAAAAAACTGTTGTTTTGGCTTCCGTTGCACTAATAAAGTCCCCCTATATTAGTTTTTCTCCAATATCTATAATGTACAGATATCGGCCTGTTATAATTTTATTATATGTATAGATAAGTGTTTTGCTGAATTATAAAAAATAAGTCTTTCCAGGATTCAGGCTACCTCTTAGTAAAATTTCATAACGATCGGTTCAGTAGTTTAGTCATGATGAGGTAACAAACAGACAGACAGAGTTACTTTCGCATTTTTGAATGTGAAAAGTGTGGATAATTTATTACAACAATAGATAAAAATGATCTACAAAAGCATCTTTGGAACCATACGTTCATATTGAGTTTCAGCTCATCTTAATTAACCTTCATGGTTCATAAAAGCATTAATTTGTGATGAATTCCTGATGGAAGATTGTTACGAGCGTTTAAAACACCTGCTCTACTCTACAATACTGCTGCACCGTTCCATTTACTGAGTAGGAAAATATTTAGGAGTAAATATATTGTTATAGGCTCTTTTTTTCCAAAAGACTAAAAACACTTGCCCATTTATCTTCTGACTAAGTTTATTATAATAAGTTTGTTACGATGTAATGTTTACCCTTGGAAGTTTTCCTAGGAAGATTTATGAGATTGAGTCAAAGGTCAGCTCAATTTAGTTGTCAGTATATTTTTAGTGTTTAAAAATAGAATAGATGCACTTATAATAAAAAAAAAAGTTAAGTTGCGTTTCTAGGATACAAAGTTAATCAATATGTATTATTGAATTCAGACGATGAGTAACAATTATAATTATGTATATCACCTGTTATTACAATTATTTATTTATTTTAAATAACATTGTCCCACACTAGGATTTCTCCTGTATCGTGGGTACAGTTTACAAACATATGTCACATGCACACACAACCAGACCTGAAACAACTTTCTTTAGATCATACAAATATTTTTTCTGTGCGGAAACCGAACCCGCGGCCCGAAGCGCAAATAGCTAATCGCTTAGCCACTGGTTTTACCATGTAAATATATTGTAAGATGTTGTAGGCTATCTTTCATTTTTCGTCGAGGCCATTTGTAGTTAAACATTGTAACGAAGACAAAGCCACGGTGCAGCTAGTAAATAATGATATATAATAGACGGCACAGTTGGCGCAGTGCTTGATTACCTTTCTGCGTTACGCGACGCAGATTCGATTCCCACGCTGTTATTTTGTACCCGACTGCCGAAGCAGGGACTGCAGAATGTATTAATTATCCGAATTTATGTATCTGTAGATAATTGTTTCAGGTCTGGACGAGATGTATATATGTAAACTGTACCGATGACTTAGGAGATATCCTAGAAATAACATCTTTAAAATAATAAAATACATACATATAAGTACTTTGATGAAAAATTGCAAGAATGGCAATTTAACAAAACTTGTGGTTACGACTGGTCGATCCCGATTGACGTCAGTACTTCCACATGTTAGGTTTAGACCTTGAATTGAACGTCTGATGGCTTTAGTCACATAATCTTGACAGTTATGAGCAGGTAAATAGTTATTTACTTAGTAATTATGTATAATGAATACCTATTCATCATACATAATTGAATTACTATATTATTTAATCGATTAATAAGTATACCTACCTAATAACAAAATTTTGATCCAAGTGTGAATTCGGAACGTCGAAACTACAGCTTGTGTTCGAACTCATACTAAGCAAGTTTTTAACCAATATAAATGACGAATATTCATCAGTATCCAGTGCAGGATTAGCCCATAAGCAGATTAGCAAATTGCTTAGGGCATCACGTCTTGGGGGCACAGGCGGGGGGTCTTGGGGGTACAGGCGTGGATTGCTTAAGGCATCAAGTAGTCTTAATCCGGCAATACAGTACCATAACCTACAGAACAGAGTAAGTTCTGTTATTCAGTACTTTCCGGCAGTATAGCAACGAATCAGCTCCCTGCAACTATCAGGCGCTTTCATATTATTTATCTCTCAACACTGCTCGACCACTATACCAACATATAAAAGTATACACATTATTATTGTGATTAGTACTTCCTATGAGGGTTAAGATAATCCCCATTATATTCATCAATCATAGGTATACCACCAGGTGAAATCACATATAGCCAGCATAAATTCCTCATTCAGATGCGTACGCATCACCGATCATAAATAATAGCGATTTCTAATAGATAAATTTCGAATCGATGGTGCCAAATGTGGTTTCACTATAAATATTATAACTTGATCTGAATCATCGAACTACCTACCTTTATACATGAGCTCATGCGAAACTGGATGTTGCACAAATATGACGAATGGCCCGGAAAAAATCACCCCCTCTTCATCTCGTCGTAGGCGTCTGGGTTTATGCCAAGAGGACAGGCAGCTTTATCCATTGTTGTAATACCATTCCAAACCCATATCGGTCACGACAATAAGTTAGAGAATTTAGATATTTTTGTTTCATATGGCTGACAGGCTGATATATAATACCATCCAAAAAGTTGTACGTCAAGTTCGAAGGCATTCGACACCCCAAATAAAAGTTTTCCTCGTCCATGCCATACTTATCGTCAGGCCAAAAATGTAAAGTGCAAACTGTGAGCACGTTTTTAAAGGAAGTGCACTCAAATGCGTGCGCATGTTTTCATACAAGTAAGTACTTTTGGCTAGGTAACGTAAAGGTTGAGGAAAACTCGCAATTAGGGTAAAATTTTTAAGTCAATTTCGTTCCTTTGAGTAGGAATAACATCATAAGTACTGCGTTCATCAATTATTATGTCAGTTTTGATCGTTTAGTTTTATTAAGCTTGCTATGTATTAGTTGTAGATACTCGTGAGCATCGGTTCTTGGTGTAGAAATAAATTCTGTCTTTCAATATAGATATTTACATATAACTGCTATCTTTGGACTAGTGGTTGCGCGACTGCTGAACGCGAGATCCTGGTCTCGATTCCGGAGTCGGGAAAAGTATTTTTGGGTTTTCCGTAAGTATATAAATTCTCAGTAAAGAGTTTGGAACTGTGCCCGGTTGATGGCAATAGGCTTGCCCCCTGTTTCATGGGCCTTACACACACGCACACAATAATACACCTCTGCCTAATCCTTCGAGGATACTGGCGTTATTATATTATAATTACAGCTTTGTATAGTGGCAAAAAAGCGGCCTTAGCCTAGATATTATTTTTACATATTACATGTCATTATTATGTGTAAACGTTTTGTAAATATACAAATAATGTTGAACAACTTTTTCACGATTCAGTGGAAATACAGGGATACATAAGGAAAAACTCTTATTTACTTTATATAATTACATTGACAATGACGCCAGTGTCAAAGTTTATTGAGTGATAATGATGATATTTGTACGCTAAATCATTACTCACAGTTCTTGCCATCATTACACAGATAATTAGCATGTATTAGCGACAAATTATGCAGTTGGAAATTATGTACTTCGTCTCCATGAAAATTATTTAATTTTTCGGAATACAATTTTTCAAGAGAAACATTCGCATTTATAATTATGTAGGGAAGGTAATTAAGAAACTTAAGATGTCTTAAGATGTCACTGACTGGGTACAATAACTTTGTATTCAGCTTCTTCATCTGTTGTAGGTATTGCACAAGCCATATATAGCCGCTATATATAGCAGCTATATATACACAGGAATCTCTCATGTCGTAGTAGAAAAAATACCCAGTTAGCGTTGATGGTATCGAGGCTGACTGCCCAGTGTTTGTCAGATGATCTCAGTATTCGTCACCCGTTACGACGTACCTACGTTATAATCAGTCATAACAATCCCTGACACCTTGTGTCACTCATTTGGCCAATAGATGGCAAGATAGCCATTGAACTGGAAAACCCATAGATAGATATATTCGATTAGACTGGCAAACCTAAGTGAGGGTAGGTTGGGCCATGAACTGATTAAAATGAATAACCAAGCATTACAACCCTTTTTATGAAACGAGGTTGGGAAGGTATAGACAGGCGCTAAATTAAAAAAAAAAGGATCATATTAACATAGCATCACGCCTGTATTTCCTGCAGGGTTTGGTAGAGATGCACTCATGTATAACCGTTGTTATTAATTTCCATGTAAATGGGGGGTGGAGTTTATTGGCATCTACCGGGCACGATTAAAAAGGAAGTTAATATATAGGTATTCGTATGACACCCAAGAACTGCTGCTTAATGTGTGATGAATGAAGAACGGTCACCCATCCAAGGATTTGCAGATCGACTGTACAGCATAGTAGCTACGAACAGGCACGGCAAATAAAGAAGCAATTCTTGATAAACAACCAATAATTTATTGTTAAAATGCACTACACTAGGTTTTTAATGTAATTCACAAGCCTTGGCATGAAAATATTGCATCCTAACTGTATGCTCCAACTGATTCTTAGAAAAAACAGTTATGACGGCAAATAGAAATCACAGGTGTTCTCGAAATGTAGAAAATAACGCTGAACTATATTCAAGCTATCTGGCCGAAGTCAGAACTGTAACATAATATTGCACGATAACTTAGCAGTATTTTCAACCACTCCTAAAACGAATTTATCAGTATGGTGTGCAAACTAAATCGAAATAAGATTAATTATTCGAGCACTAAATTTTCTTTAAAATTTGCTCAACATCTCAAGCCTTCAGTTTTTTGAGTTCCTTCTCGTGTTTGGCGGAGTATTTTGACTGGGGGTCGTACTTGGCCTTCAGGCGGTTCCAGTACTCTGGTTCGTGGTTGATCAAATGGGCCATGACCTGACGAGTTCCATTGCGCTGGGCTTCGGTACACTTGGCACAGTCTTCCTCCAATGCTTCCCTGATGTGAGCTGGAAATAATATGAAATTCATGGTGTAAAACAAAAGAAATAAAACAGGTGTAAAATTACAAGTCCGGCGCCGAAGTTTGGTTTCAAGAATATTTTTAGGTCTTACGTTATATTAAGTCGTATCTATCTCAAGGATCTGTCACCAGGTTCTGTGTTTGTTAAAGTTCGTTTTTTTTTTATTAAACTAATTATGCTTTTAGTAATGAGCCTTAGATTGACTTTAACATTAGCATTTTTCAAAAAATGAAGATCACTCGACATTTCATTCAAAATTGTATAGTTGCCGTCAATTTTTAAACTGGAGACCTACATAAGATTCTCATTTTCATACAAAGTGCGGAGATCATGGCAAATTCTCTCACGAATGTTCTTGCCAAGAACAACCGTGGACAAACTAGTGTAATATACTTACATTTAAGCTCCTTTCCGTCCGGCGTGCACTTGCCCTCCTCCAATAAGCACTTGAGGTAAGGCAGCAGCAGCCGATGGTTGCTGAGGATCTCGTTCAGGTTCACGGTGTCGTATCTGTCGGTGTATTTGCCGCCAGGCTTGGCCAGCGCCACGGCCGCAAGCGCAAACAGGCACACAACTAAAAAGCTCTTCATTCTGGAAATAAAACGTTTATATTTATTACAAGTGCTTCATTAATCTAGTGGAAGTAAGCAGCTGTTGAGCGTGAGATCCAGGGTTCAATCCACAGGTCGAAAAAATAAATTGGGTTGTTCTTCGAAAGAACTATCAAGCATTCCGGGGTTTCGACTTGCGTCCGGTAGATGGCAATAAGCTAACCCCTATTACATGGAACTCAATAACGGCATTAGCGAAATGTGTCGCTTGGTAAAATCGTCTAGCTTGGCAAGTACACTACAACAAGAATATAGGTGTGAGGCTATACAA
Source organism: Shargacucullia verbasci (assembly GCA_947562105.1). Taxonomy (NCBI): domain Eukaryota; kingdom Metazoa; phylum Arthropoda; class Insecta; order Lepidoptera; family Noctuidae; genus Shargacucullia; species Shargacucullia verbasci. The sequence goes on along the minus strand of OX387297.1, from coordinate 7,078,336 downwards.
ATACACATTCTTCGAATTATTTGGCTACTTAAAAAAACTAGTAAGAATTTTCTTACAGAAAAACCTAATTATTTTTTTCCCGATTTGAGAAATAATCGTTAGATATATGTAAATCAAAGATAATATTTGATGATCAGTACCATTTTTGAAATTTCGAGATTGTCGTAATACAAACAATTAATAAAAGCGTACAATAGAACGCAACACAACACTTTATAATTACAATTGTACGCACTGGCACGCACAAAATTATACGCAGTTATTGATATAGTGGCCAGTAACGCTTAGGATAAATTAACATCGAGAGTCTACCTGAATAGGCTCTCTACATATTTTATGAAGACAGATAAGAAGACAGAAGGCAGATTAAGCAATATTTTTCTCTTCATTAAGATTCATAAATTAAGACAATAATTATATATTAATAGGACCTCCGCCTTTGAAACATAATTATTGTTAACCTTGAAAAATGCGAAATTAATTTTGATGCATTAAATACCAAAAGAATTAAAATGCCAAACTTGCTTAAAAAAGTCACAAGCATACGAAATGATTTGACCCTTTTTAATCTTAATATGACATTTTATTATTTCGAATTAATGAGGAAACTGGTAACGATTAATAAATGGGCTGAACCAGTTGAACTTCATTAATGCTGTATACCTTGACTGCTGACACGACAATGACCTGAGATAATGGTAATTATTATCCTTATTTCACAAAACTACACCGAAAATATAGTCACCCAAACCTCAAAAAATTACCAAGCAAAATAAATCAATTTGAATTGAATGAAAAAAAATATTGATAATCAGCGTTGATAAAAATGTTGATTAATAAAAATAACTTACAAAAACGTTTTTATTTCGATATATAGAAAACAAAAATATACCCTTCACATATTTAAAGAAGTTATAGTAAACCTTTAAATATGAACTGACCTACCTCTGATTTTTTATACGCAAGGAGTACTGTCCAAGAGCTCGGCACTGGATTTAATAATTCGTCGGTCCTCCCTCAACCACTTTATATACTAAACACAGCGTTTTGGTCCAACAGCAAAACTAGTTTTGATATTCGCGGAATATGATTTCGTCACAGTGTCGATAAACAATCCAAAACGTGTGGATGGGATTTTTTTCAATCGTAACATAAACATCAAAACAAAATAAATAATATAATTTGGATATTTCCTAAATTTTTATGCTGTAGAAGCTCTTTAACAATTTTTTTTTTATTTTGTATAGTCATAATGAATAATGAATGAGAAAGGTCACCGTACATGTACATAAATGAACTTTTTTATAAAGCTGATGATGATTTTTATGTCGCTTTCTAGAGCGGTATTTAAATATTTAAAAAAAAAAACATGGTTTGATTAGGCGTATACGTAACATATATAGGTACGTGGAAGAATAAGCTTTCGTTGGTTGTGACAGTTACTAGTATCAAAACTATTTCTTCCAATGTGTATTTCCCATTACTATCCCTCAGCTGTTCAAGGGCTTCTTACCTAACCTTTTTGCTTACGCTTAGACTACCACGCTTGCGTGGTGCGGGTGGCGGACAATCCATACCACCAAGATACACATTTGGAGCCCTCTCAGGTTTGCCGGTTTCCTCACGATATATTCCATTACTGTTAACGCAGGTGATAGTCTAATTCTAATTCTCATACCCAGCAAAGTATCATACCGGGACATAGGGCTCTCTCACTTCTGGGCTTCTCTTCACGGCTGGGTTATGGGTCGTTGACCTTAGAACCAGCCTTTGATAGAAGGTATTTAAAAGGCGAATAAAATGGTTACTCTACCATCCGTGTCAGTCGGTATAGGTACCATTTTTGGTCAGCTGCCGGTTTTACCTTGTTCAGGTAAAGGGAATATTTGAAGTTGATTGATGGTATAAAACATTGCACCTTTTTAAAATCTTTTTATAGGCTAATATCTAAACAGAAAGCACTGTATATAAGTAGGAAATATACATATGGTAATCACTTTTATATATACATATTTGCTCATGTCCTCTGCGCTTGAAAACGTGTTCAGCCTGTTTCTAATGGAGTAAGTAAAGACAAATAGTCTCGTGTTAACTCATGCGTTTATATATCGTACGAGCAATTCTTAGAATCTTTTAATGACTTATATTGTGCTTATATGTTGTTACACAGTGGGAAAGGGACGGCTACTAAGGAAGAATGAGGTTTGTATCGTTACTATAAATAATCATGATCCATCCACTGGACGAGGGCTACAGATTTCTATTCATAATGGAAGCTGGGCCACTGTAATGAGCTAAAGCGACGACGCCGTCTCTCGTAATCTGTGTTTGTGTGTAGCACATTTGGACAGAGTTTATCGGATGTTTGATGAACCTCGAACGTCAGAACCTCATTTGACAGTGCCACATGATTTCGGTTTTTCTGTTGCACTAAATAAGACTATTGTTCTTATGGATAAGGTCTTCTAATATTAGAATGTTTCAGTAGATAAAGAACTTGTAGATACCCTTATTACTGTGTATCTTTTTTTTAGAATAGAATAGAATATATCTTTATTTCATGTAAACCAATTTCAGGCACTTATGTCATGTCAAGACTCTAGGTTCCAAATAGTAGGTCCTATGGAGAAGACTTTCAATTATTCGGTTTTACTAGTAGATTAGTCTGCATCATAGAGCTGTAAGTCATTATCCCACATATTCGTTTCATCGTAGATGCATAGGTAAAACGTAAAAAAAAATGGGATTATACGGACACCTTGCTATTATTATTTTTTAAAGTCCATTTGGAAAGAATGCGACTATAGGGCCATGTTATGTTTTTTTTTAAAAGCCCATTCGGCTCTCTTTAAACAAGAATTGAATCGAATCGAACCATTAAGGGATTCATTCATAAATATAATCAAGATAGGTATTACGAACCGATAGGTTTTACCTGTAAGCAATCTGACCATCTTTAGATTTTTAATTAACAAAAACTTGAAAATTTGGGCGTATTATTGTTTTTTATGACCGATTCAATTAATTAGGTCTAGGCTAACCAGCTAAAATACATTTTTTTACATAATAGATATATAATAGCCAGAATCGCAGAGAGTTCAAGTCACACCTCTAGGTCATCGGTATCAGGGTAAACAAGAAACTATTTTCCATATTTAACTTCGGACATCACGTCATTTGGTGTTAGAACACTAATAGAACTACCGAGTATTTACTACGTCTATTGAATTAGCGATCAACTGTCAAGAAACGTGCTTCAGCATAATAAATCTTTAGTTTACATCAAGAGAAATAGGTATACCTATCGGAGTGAAACGGAATCAGAAAGGCTAAAGAAATAAGTGATGACAGACATAGGTGACCTGGTATATCGGTTAGGATTATAGGAAATGTTTATGACTCATCCATTGCAAACAATTCTGTCTATCATAAGGACAGAATACCTACATATATTTTGACTGACAACTGCCAGAGATCGCTGAATATTATAATACCACCCAATGTAGGATATTGTATTTTGTTTTATTTACATATTGAACAATAAATAGGTTCTCTATTAATACACATACAGAATACTGGCCAATCTACTAGTAAGTAAAATAAATAATTGACACATTCCGTTCCATCTGCTTTACGGCTTACAACAGATAAAACTTACTCTGCGTGGATGAACAATTAAATGAAATAAAACAAATAGAAACTGGATTCATTAACACTGCGTGACATTGGCCATCATAGTATATTTTGGGAATCCAAAAAACAATAAAAAGTAAATCAAGCTAAGTTCGATCATCTTCTTTTTTCAATTTAATTAATGGTCTTTGTCACTTAGCAAGCGCATCACAGCTTCCCTTATGCTAATCTTTGAGTAGGTAGTAAATGCTGGCCTTGCGACGAAACTAATGGGTTTCATACCTATAGCCTTAAAGCGATGGAGGTGTTTGCCGTAATAAAATATGCAAAAATAACCGCATATAACTGTAGTTGTTCTGTCTAGAGAATACATTAGGTCCAACTTAACAACGATACAGAAAGAAGTTAAGTAAATCCCCGCACACGATCTAGAGCTTACAAATGATCATTTATTATACAACTAACGTGAATAATGTATGTTCCCCGGTAACTCTTGAGCATACTAATGAGTGGCTCATGTAGTCGTTTCTTCCCACAAGTAGATGTTAAGTTCGTAGGTACTGTATCTAGTATATTTCCATCCTATTTAAGATATATAACCAAAAGCTATGGTGATTTCTGTATTCTCTTTTTATTATAAGAATAGACAAGAATGGCCCAAGAGGGAATATCTTTTGAACCAGTTCTTTAAGTAGAGTTTTAGCTCATTTTCTTATAAAAGTACCTACTATACTGTGATGAATCCCTGTTGGAAGCAAAAACTTGTAGTTTATTTTTATATATTACGTAAAATATAAGTAGTACAAATATAAATCATAATGACAATGACACTACAAGATTAGAACCTATCAATCATTCATCAAAAAAAATCTATTACGAAAAGTTTGAAAATATTGGAAAAAATCACATTTCAAGTAAAAAAAAATCTTTACGATGTGTGCTTGTTGAAAACTAAAACGTCCCGGTTGAACGGATTGAAATATTTGGACCAAAAGAAGAATGCATCCATAGATCAATGGAAAACAAAGACCATTATACACTTTGTCTCCGGTATAATAATGCCTATCACTCACCTGTTCCGCTTAGCACCGTTTCTGCTGCTTAACTCCCACATTCTCAGGATCGATTGCAGCTGTTACGGAAAGTTGGTCGCACACAATGGGTTTCTAGTCTGTCATTATGCACCTTGTAATAGTACGAAAGACCCTACAATTTGTTACCACACGTGCATTTGAGCTAAATTAACACTAATTCAGCTCAAATGCACCTATGTAGATAATATATTCTTGGGATATCTACGTCATAGAATGTTGTTTATCTCATGTAAGGAGTACCTAGAAAAAAAAGTAACGCCCTCTTTACTAAATCGGTGGCTAAAGGCCCTGTAATGACTTCTTCTGTCTTTTCAGCAAGCTACCATATGAGAATCGGTCATGCCATAGTCTAAAGATTAGCCAGTCACCATTGATGGTATGAGGCTGACTGCCCAGGGTACGCCAGATGATCTCAGGCTCCTTCCTTGCACCCCACTACTACTACAGTAACTACTAGCTATATGGTAAAATCTTGAGCAGCTGACGAACCTAGATCGTACGTAACCTGGCTACCATAGTTGACTGACTAATCTTTCCACGCAAGAGCGATTTCTATGTGATAATTCGTGCCGACACGACAAAAGACAAGATCTTTGTATTCCCGGAAGGGTTAGGCAGATAGGTACCTACTATACAACATAATTCATATTTAGCCAATGCTTTTATTTTCATAAACTGAAAATGTGTGAAAACTGAAAATGAAAATTTAAGTAAACCCGTCAAGTGACGAGTATTTCAGGATGGGTACCTCCTGACGATGCAGGAGAATCATAATGAGCGGCAATGCTTAAAAAAATACGACTATCTACATAATTATTGTGTCCTGTCGTGCCTTCATCATAGCTAGTCTCCTGTTAAAGTTCTTATGTCAATGCAATAGTGTCTGCTTTAGTTTGTCAAAAGTGACCATTTCAAGTGAACGATGACACGATCGTCATAACAGAGCTACATATGCGGTTGCATGTTTAAATTAGATACTTATCCCAGCCCGCGTGCCCTTGTGTTAATAGTTTTGTTAACTATCAAGATCAGGAAAACCTCAGTTAACACTTTATTTACTTTATTCTAGCTACATAGTGGTTTTAACTGAGGAAATAGGATCCGTCTTAGTCACAATTACAAGCTAATTATAGCTCTTAAGTATGTACATAAATAAATGTTGTTTTTTATTTCCGTAGGTTGCGGATAGATTAACTGATAGTCATGACATGTTTTGGTAGCTGCTATTGACCAATAGGAGGCACTCGGTGTTGCAGTCTAGCCGGTAGCTTTTTCTTCGAGCATTACCATTATTACACATTGCAGGATTTAGGCCTCTTCTTTTACCGCAAACTTTCCTAATCTTCAGTCTATGATTTCGATCGCATTATAAATTAAACCTTGATTATTCGTCATCATTCATCATTTTAGCTGAAAGATATTCACATTTGGACATAGGCCGCCCACAAACATCACCACATCGACCAGTTCTGTCCAGAAAACTGATTATTTTTCAATCCACTTACAAATATAATTTCACTGTACCTACACGTTTACATGAAGTATAAATAAATAAATAAATTATTCTTGATTTTAATTTACTTAAGTGTAGGTAATGAAGTCCAGTTCAGAGGCCAAAGTTGACACTCCGTTTGCTGCCCGTAGAGAATGTCCCCTTGGCAATAACCGCTACTTTCCAGTAGCATTGTGCAGGTTTTCAGCAAATAAAAGGTAACCCTCCAGAACTGAAACTCTTTTGAAATTGTGTTTATGAGATGAGTAATACATGCTATAGGTAGCTATAAATAATAACTAAATGCTGACGAACGGATTCATTTTCAAAAAAATCTCTTCTTCTAAGCTTAATAATAATATTAGGTATCATTTTTATCGCATATAAAAACACAAAAGAATTCTATAAAATAAATGATCACACATTTTAAATATGTAGTTTTATGAGTCACGTGTTTATTATTAGGAGCATTAAAATAAGAGTTCTTTGATAAAATAATAAAACAAGCTCGTGTTAAACCATTAATGGCCACGTGAGTTCTTGTTAATGTTGAATGTTGCAATCAAATAAAAGAAAATCTGACACCCAAAGCAATGATATTTTTATATAAACATAGCTCATATGCCTTATTGGTCTTGTGCTTGCTATTGCGACTGCGCGGCGTGAGGGTTCAATTCCAGGGTATTAATAATCCAAAGCGTTATTGGTTTCGCCACTCATCCGGTAAACTACGAGTATTAATGCGAATATAATTACACGACATTTACTCGAGTTTTAAGATTTTACCATCATAAGTACTTCATTGCCCCGACGGAACACCTGCCACCTGGACACGAACTGCAGTGGTCAATATTAAAATCTCTCAACCAACTCCGGAGTCCGGGCCCAGGTTGGCCGCTGCAGAAGAAATTGGCCTTTATGAGGTATCATTAACTCGCTCAAGTACAGCGCAAATGCAGAGCGTGTAGAGGACATATTGCACTTAATGTCTTGCCCATTGTCACGACCGGATTAGGATTTAAATATAACAACCAACAGGTCAACCAACCATCGAGGGTGCTACATACTGGTCAGGTATAATATAAATGTATAGTGGTTTGACACGAAAGGACGTACTTATCTATTTTCGGATTAATTGTGGTTTACCACTTTACAATTTATATAATTTATGTTCTAATTTTTTTTTTGTATTATTTAATTGTCGGTCATATTTATTTATGTAAAACAATAAAAATACTAATGGTCACATTTACCTGCCATTGAATCCTAAAAGAAGTAGGCAAATAATTATCATGCAGGCTATATATATATTTATATATATATAAATTACCCAAATAAATTATCCATACCTACTGCTTTTTATACGCCATAAAAATAAAAACAGTTGCATTCGAACAAAAATAGATTCACTTAAGTACCTCACTTAAATTACATGGTATAAATAGTGCAACAAAATGTTATGAAGCATATAGTTCAAATGTACGCCATAAAAAGAAATACATTTGCAGTTGGACAAAAACAGATTCATGCATTATTTATGAAGTACCTAAATTGTATGTTTTTAATATTACAAGTACCCAAACGTTATCAAGCATCACGATAGTTCGAATATGTATTCAATTAAATTAGGTATATAATAGGTATAAGAAATTAAATGAAGGATTAAATTATAAAATAACGCCAATGATTAAACGTAAGGTTCGTGGCAGTAGTGGCGCGCGAATAATAGAACACGGGACCTTAAGAGGTCTCTTTAAAAAACCCAGGACGCTACTTAAAAACTATCCAGGACAACCCAGGGCACTGCATAAAGCAGGACATGTCCTGGGAAAATAGGATGGTTGACAACCCTTATATAAATAGTCTATGATCAAAACGGTAGTAAGCATTATAGATAGTAGATACGTATGCACTACATACGTCAGTGCGACTATAAAATAATCCCACAGTAGTCGAGAATGAGATTTAAAGTTCGACTAAAATATAAATCCTCTGCCTAACAGATGTTTGTTCCACCAGCATGGGTGTAATTCGCACTTTTGTAACTCGCATCACCCGTGGTTTCAGTATGATATAACCAGCGACAAAACTAACTTAAAAGTTTTCGTAATTTTCGAATTAATGTATCAAACAAGATGATTATAATTATTGATCTTAACTAATCGTTACATGAATCGATAAAGTGACGCTATGCTTTAATAATCAATTACAAATCGTTCGATTTTATAATAAAAAAAAAACATTGGTAACCATGTACAATTCATTATCAGCTACTTTTGACACGGACTGAACTGGTAAACGTACTACTGAAGTACTGGCTGTACGCAATCTCTTACGACAACTACCCAAATAAGAAGACCTAAATAGGTTACTTACTACCTAAGTACACCAGACAATTGGTACAGACTTATGGTTCTACTCTTCAAGACTTACTGGGCAAACAACAAGGTCGGTTGTTAACAAAGGTATGGAGCGTATCTATGTAGCGAATTATAAAACAAGGCAATTTTATGTGTTTTTTACGTTTATTCATATACGTTTACCTATAGTAACAACAGCGAATAGTAACGCTTATAGTAGGTACCTAAACAAATTGTTTACGGCGTATTTCTAGGGTTTATTATTAAGGGGCGATTAGGGGTTATGATTAATATTTTAAAACGGTTATGACAGTTGAACACGATTTTCGACGGAATGGCAGCAAAGGCAGCAACATGGAAGAAGGATGAAGAAACAGTGGTGCCCGGGCCATCCCAGACTTTCTCTTGAAAACCTTGTGTTACTGTAATTTGATGGCTTCACAAGAAAAATAAAACAAAACAAACTAGGTAATTGGCTTTGATCCTTTCATTCCGTATGAGTTATGCTAGAAAAAATTCTAGTGACCACCTCGATGCAAGGAGAATGAAGGTAGATAGGTCGATGGCTTGGCGGATATTATAACTTGTTGGGGTGATCTGGAAACCTAGAAATAAAAGCAAAACGTGAAAAATAGTGTAAAAGAGAAGAAACACATGGCTTCCTGTGAGTTAACAAAATGTCCAATACTGTCTTCGGACGACGTGCTCTCTAACCTATGACGAGACATTATAAGAATAAGCGTTTGAATTTCACTTCGTATAATATACATATTATTGACGCTGAATGTACGCGCGTTTACGATAGGAGTTCACTAAAAATATGCGCGCGCACGATTTTTTCATAAATTTTTGACTTACGTTAGTATGGTCGAGATATAAGAAAACACATACTAGACCCCCTATAAGTGTAACCATCATCCACAACTTACATCATGTCAATTACGTTATTAAAGTAAGTACCTACATTGAACGATTTGAGCTCGTTACCTCGTTATGCTATTTTCTATTGACTATAAAAGAATAACTTCCTGATATCACTCAGTATTCGTAGTCCAGTGAACGAAGTCGTTTGTTCTTCATCAGATATTGGTAAGCATCACAACATAGGGTCTCGCCTGTATCCCCGAAGTGTTAGGCGGAGTTGTACTATTGTGCACCCACATTTCACAAATGTTTTTATTATATCCTATGTAATAGGGGGCAAATATATTGCCATCTGCCGGGCACAGTTCCAAACTCCGTGCTTTGCGCAACCCCGGAATCGAATCCACGACTTCACGTTCAGCACTCGACCGATGAGGCAAATATTGGTAAATTGCAACAATATTGGATTTTAAACGTATTTCACTGCCCCATTGGTCTAGTGGTCCCAGGCGCGGCTTCGTCCGCCGTCTTGGATTCGATTCCCGGGTCCAACAAAAGTCCAGTTGATATAAAAAAATGTTGACTTTGTGATAGACTGAATGTCTATATCCATTAATTAATATACCGTGTAATATGGATTTCAAATCTCCATCTGCACACAAATTATGCGCCTTATAAAAATTTAAGAGACAAAGTACGATACGTAAGAATAATCCTTATTTACAAGAAGCGCCTGTGAACAAAGCCAGCTTTTTTAATCTCAAGTATTTGCATTGCAGATCTCTTTTATAAAGGCACTTACGTGTGCTAGTTACAAAAAAATGCTCGGTTATAATCATTGTAATTGGCTATTGGCGACGTACAGTCAGCATCAAAAATATATATACACGTAACCAAATTCAATAGCGATTTTTAGAGGAAATAGTGATTGAAATCTTGACCAATTTCATACATAGTGTCTGCGGATACATAAATATACATGGTCATATATATTTTATGACTTTAACCAATACCTTTCCAAGAATAAGCGTTTGTATTTCGCTAGGTGTATACATCTTTTTGATGCCGACTGTACATGTCGTTAGCCTGAACGGGACACCTATTAGGATTTTAGACTACAATTACAAATACGCTACACAAGTACGGTTTGACGGCACGGTTGGCGCAGTGGTTGAGAGATCGACTGCTGCACTACGTGTCACGGGTTCGAATCCCGCACGGTACAAATATTTGTATGATCTACAGATAGTTGTTTTGGGTCTGGGTCTTGTGTATGTGAATACATACCGTACCTCGGAAAGCACGTATTGCCGTTGGTCCTGCGCGTCATTTCTCTCCGGTCGTCTCGGATTGCCGTCCCATCGGACTATAAGAATGAAGGAATAGAGAGTGCACCTGTGTTTGCGCACACACTGGAGCTCTATAATATCTACTGCGTAGTTGGCTAATCTCCGGTGAGATCCGGCGGTCTTAAAACTGCGGCCAGACACCGGAGGACGGGCAGCAGCGTCCTCTCACTAATCGGTGCGATTGCGATCCCCAAGCCGTCTGCCAAGCGTGGAGATTATGGCAACCCCCTGGGTCATAATGATGATGTATGCAAACATTTTTCTTAGAGCTAAAAGTTCCCATGAAATAATACAATGGAAATGTAATAAGATATTTTATTCTTCCAGACAAAATGAAGTATTTACTATTAGCCATGCTTTTGCTAGTATACTTGACTATACAGAACAACGCAACTGAGACTCCGACGTATACGACCCAGTATGACGGTATTGACTTGAACGAAATACTTACTAACGACCGACTGTTGACCGGGTATGTCAACTGCCTGTTGGAACTCGGACCTTGCTCGCCAGACGGGAAAGAGTTGAAAAGTAAGAACATTATTTGCAATCTTGATTACCAATAAATATATACATAGGAAAACCTTCAGCTGTCTATAATGTTAAATAAACCTCCAAAGATTATTTGCGTCGAATTAAGAATCCTCGAAATTGATTTACTTACTCTTCCATCTGTAAATAGTTTAGTGTTTGAAATTTTTTCCAGTTCAGTTTATAAGTAAAAAAAGAATTTATGCCTGATTTTTCGATAGCTAAACCTAAGTTATAAACTGCTCCGATTTCAACTTTTTACCGAAGTACTTCTAACTAGAATAACTTTTATCGATTTTTGAAAAATCAGGCACTAATTTATCTAATTTAAACGTCAAACTCACGAGACTCCTTTTATAAAAAATTCATTCACAAATGTAGGAATAATTCGTAATATTTGAAACGCCTAAAAATATATTACACAGGGGATCTCCCAGATGCCATAGAGAACGACTGTAAAAAGTGTAGCGAGAGACAGCGTGAAGGTGCTGACAGAGTTATGCACTACATCATCGATCACAGACCTGAGGACTGGGTCACACTTGAAGAAAAGTAAGTCCTACAGAAATTTAAAACACAAAGAAATAATGAAAATCCATATTTAAGGAAGCCATAACATAATATTTACATCCTATGCACTATGATAAATGGTATGCACTGGACTGCTGTACCGACCAAAAATGAATTTCTTCTACAATTTAATAAACTGAGTAAAAATATTATGATATATTGCGCGTCGGAAATCGAAAAATGTATTGTTTCAGATACAATTCAGATGGCAGCTACAAAATGAAGTATCTAACAAGTAAACTACCAGAAGAAAACAAACAAACAAATGTTACAATACCTGCCGAAGAAACAACGAACAGTAATGAATAAACACTGCACCATCTTTGAGATATCTAAATACAAACAAAAACAACGAATTAGACAGAATAAAATGTTTAGGAAGCCGTTAATATTAAAATGTTGGTATAGCCTTTGACTTTTCTTGTTTCTAAACGTATAATAAAAATAAAAATAGGTTTTAACATCCTTTATTTATATGGTAAATCATAATATTACCTACATGTACAGTCAAACTAAGAGATAGGCATACAGGTCATCAAAGTAAGTGCAAAGCAATATACAAAGTGTTAAAACAATAATTGAATTCTGGTATTCGTTAGTTGTTTATAAATACTTGGTCATATTGTATTCAAGGGTATAATTATACCCACATTCTCTAGACAAGATCACTAAGTCATTCACATAAACGAACGAAACCAGTTTACATGCGTAAAATACAATCAAATAAAATGATCGGCTCCAAAAATATCAGCTACTTAGAACTGAACAAGAAAACTGAAGAAGAATAATATTGAAGATTGCTCTTTCGATTTTTGAAATTTGATGTAACACCTTATTTATCAATATAATTATATAATATGTAATATTTTAAATGTCGTTATATTGTCACCACTCTGTAGATGATGTTTTTTATTTTCTTATGACCGGTTTACATCAATATAGCACTCTTAATGAAACATCAACCGAAATCAAAATGTAGTCATAATGAGTTATGGTGAAATGCTGATCTAAAAGAGCAGACTGCACACTGGGGGTGTTTTTAGACTACGTTATGGAAAATGCTATAGAGGCGTTTGATTTTGGTCGTTCATTAAGAGTATTATTAAAAGTCAACTTATGTTATTAATTAAAATGCATCCATAATTTCCTGAAACAACTTTATCAATATCTGTTTATTCAGCTTTACGATTGCTAGATACGTAAAATGTTGATTATTCTAGCTTATCTTTTCAGCTATCGTAGCGTATCTTTTAACCCTAACTTGGAAACCAGGCAGTGTAAATCTATTTTGCGGTGGTCGTAGGACGTCTTCTGGGTCGCCTATAACTTTCAAACGAATTTCTTCTTGTTTTTTAGGTATTTTCTTTGATTTTATTTGAAGTGCAGATCTACAACAATGTTAGGTAGGATTCTATGAACATTAATTGTAAAATGGGAAACACTTACACGGCAAAAATTGCGTGGTATTATTAGATTTATTATTTTATAATCACTACAAAATTACAAATATCTTGTGTATTTTCAACAAATGGATAATTAACAATCAACAAATTACTACTTTCTAACACAACACTGTTTTAATATACTAAACATAGGTAGTTCAGTTGCTATGACTTGCATAATATTATATTTTATAGTATTATTATCTTATTATCTATCCTAGTATCCTTTGGACCTTATGAAGACTGTCGTACCTGGTGAGGAAGAGCTTCCATGCGACTGGGTCGTGGGCCATCATGGACGCTATAACTTTTCCAGCTTCTTCTTTCTGTTTTATAGAACATTTCTCACAGTCTTCTTTGATCGCCTGGATCAAGACACCTGTGAATTAAATTAGACCAAATAATAAAGAAAATAATATGCCTGTATTCTCCAAAGGGTTAGGCAGAGGTTAACTGTCACCCACATTTAGCCGACGCCAATATTACGCCCTATGTGCAAGCCTATTGCCATCTACCGGACACAATTTCAAACTCCGGGCTGCTACTGATTATGTCAAGAAAATCCTTGTATCACTCTTCCCGACCTGAGTATCGAACCCAGGACCTCATGAGTTAGTGAAAAAAAGAAACCGAACTTGATATACTAACTGGAGTTAAGCCTCTAGAAGATTGCTAAAAGGACAAGAACTCTACGAAAGTGCCACTGAAGGTATGACAAATATTCGATAGTGTTACAAATCTATAGTGCTAAACAAAGTTCGTAGTTAATTGGAGAATCAATTTCTAAATATACTACATCTGTTGAGCACAGGTATCTTGACTAACGATGTTTTCCTTGGCCGTTAAAGCATCAGTAGAATATTTTAGTCATAAAGCCTGAAGAAACCTGGCCCAATGTCGCATAGACCTTAGTCTAGGTGCTACGCTGATCTGTTGCGGATTGGCAGACCACATATACCATTGAGAACTTTATGGAACACTCTAAAGTGTGGAGGTTGAAACCTGCACACATTTGATGTGAATTCTGATCCGCACATGAATTTGAAAAGAAGTGCAGGCCAGGAACCGTTTCAAACCCGTTCAATCGAGCCTGTCACTGCATTTTCCTCCTAACTAAGTATTAAATATCACTTACTTTTCACAGCTACCATCTTTTTGCTGCAATACCGATCCACGGACATCAAACATTTCACGTCTTGAGCGGGCAACGGCTTTATAGCTTCATTTAAATTGATTTTGTTTTTCAACGCATTATTCTTCTCTGTATCTGTGACGACCTGATTGATTACAGTCATATCTTCATCACCGTAGATCACCTTGAACCCCAGGCTTTGTACTCCATCGGTTACTTCTCTGTGTATACCAGGCACTTCTGGGTTAGCAAACGCAGATGTTACAATAATAGTAAAAGTAATTGTTTGTGCCCACATTGTGATTGATCGGAGTCGTTGATTGATCTGAGCTGAATGAAGCGTTCGGACCCAATGACAGGATAGAAGAGGCGGGCCGATGTTTTGCAACTTTGCGTGTTTTGTGCCTAATTATTTCAATAGATTTATGCTTTCAACAATATAATTAGGGTTGTCGAAAACACGTACCTACTTGAACATCTTTTACCTTGTTTATAGTCGTTGAACAAGTGGTTGGTTAAGTATGATAATTCACACTTACGATTTTAATACAGTTAATACCATCTCCTTGGTCTAACGGTGGCAAGCATAGCATGAGGCTTATGGTTTAATTCCGTTTGCGTTTAAGTCAGAAAATTCTCAGTACCAGCCGGTTTTCAAAAGTTGTGCCCGATACACAGCAATAAACTAATAAGCTTTTTTATGTTTTATAATCATATAAGTATTTAAATGAGGCTGCTGTTCTACCCACCGATTACCCAGTCTCCACTGTCTATCGCCATATCACTTGCGTCCGTGGTCCTTTTCTACCCTTTCTCCTAGCTTCATCGCCTTACTTCTGCTCTTCTCTAAAATCAACCTAAAATATCGGCATGCGTCAGATAGTTTCATCTTTGAAATCTTTAGGCTACACGAAAGGATGCTCACTGCAAACAATTGACGATCAATGGTTTTTATTCATATAAGACGTTTAAAAAAAATAGTCCTAAAGAAATCTCTACCACTTTGATAATGATACCTATCATCGGCGTAGCCTATTCATCGGTCGGCTTCCAGTCTTACCAGATGCTGTTAAATATCAGTATTATATACGGAGTGACTGCCATGTAACCTCCGCCACCCAACTGTCAGACTTTTTGCGGCTGCTGACACCCATACGACTGTCATAAGTATTCATATGACACCCGGGACCAACTGGTTGCTTTTCAAGGCACGATGAGCTCTCGACGTGTGAAGAATCCTTTTAAAAACTGACCACAGGATTTTGAAAGGTTTTAAATTAAAAAAATCTTTATCGTTTTATTATTCCAGTACACCCCTATGCTACTGTGTGTTGTATTCGGGGCGCGCGCATCAACAAACACCGTCAACAAACAACCTTCGCCTGCGCTGCATACCAAGTACGATGTAAATAAATTCTGGATGTTGTCGTTCCAAAGTCACACGGTAAAATATTTTGCTTATTATGTAATGTAATGTATAAATTTTAGTAATGTATACGATTCGTTGATCATAAAGTCCAAGTCGCTCCATAGGGTAGACCGGGGACAATAGTAACATTTTTGAAATAACGGCTTTAAATAAATAATAAATAAATAAATAATATGCTCTATACATTTTTGGACCTAGTTTTTATTGATAGTAGCAGAACACCGTAAAAATCGAAAAGTACGTAATTTTTGTCCAATTACATCAATTGTTACAATTGACCCTTCGTATGGGTCAGTTGTACCACAACTTTGGAAGTTAATAAAACACATATTTATTTATTAAGCAAAGTGTTTTTTTGTTAATATCTTAAACCTAATCAGTCGCATTAGTTACATCAGTTTCAAGTCTTAGGACTAATGTTAAAAATATATGACTTCTTAAGTTTAACAACGTAGAAAATAATTATCTCAGTTTATAACACTACAATCAACACGAAATTAAATAACATAGATATAGAACATTCCGTTGGCATTGTTTTTTTGTACCATGGTGTATTAACTAGAACTTTTGTAATTATCGTTTAAAAAATCTCATAGATGGCAGCATAGGTAACAATTATGAAATTAGTATTCGCTAAAAAGCATTAAACGACTGATTTTGGATGAAGTAAGATTAGTAAAAATCAAAACTTTCTTATTTAATGTTAATTTATGTATTTACCCTTCCAAATCACGTATTTTCAACAAAAAAGATGAATCAATGTTTTTTTTTAAATTTGAATCCCTTTTCGACGCATTTCAATAACGAACTACTCATTGATATCTAATTTTAGCAAGCCTGTCATTAAAACAACACAATCAAGTAGTATTGTTGTCAACTCCTAGATGGCGGTGTACTACTACAGTCTCTGGCTATTCGTGAGTCGCTGATGCTGCCATCTGTTAGAAAAATGGACGAAAGAAAATAGCAAGTCCAATTGCCAGAGTCACGGCGGTGTCATTTATTTATATGGGTTTGGGTATATATACTAGTATTATATTATCTGTGTTTGTACTTATTTGTATTATAAACTAAAATAAGACCAAATTTTTCAAAAATCACAATTTGAATGTATTATTATACAATTAAATTTTAAATATAAACAATTGACCCCTGGTACAACTAGCCCTATTCCCCAAAATAAAAGTGATAAAACATAATTTTAATTTAAGCATTATTTATCATTTTAATTACTGCTGAATCGAGACTGAATGAAGCGACGGACATCTTATCCAAAAAATTGTATTTAAGAGCAAAAAATAGGCTCGCGTTAGCGCGATATCAAAGGAAGTGAGTCTAAATCGAAACTCTAAAAGACGCTTTTCTGTTCAGCTCTTTCTCTGTAGGTCTTTTGAACCGCGGTGGATTCTTTTCACTTTTTCTGCAAGACGTTATTCTATTAGTGAATATTTCTCTAAAAATATAATAATTTAATCATACTATTTATATTGCAGCAAATAAACATGCGGTTTTGTTATGAATGTCTGTGTACGTATATAAGCGCAAATCGCCAAACGCCGCGTGCGTCGGTTGATATTATATAAACCTCTTGAGATTTATAAATTGCTCGCACGCGAATTCTAATTTGTGAAAATAAACAACAATAAATTTGTCGTTTTTTGTAACCTAAGTCAAAGATCAAATTGATATTCAAACAACAGATACAATTATTTGACAATATCGTCCCCGGGGTCATTTGTACCTCGGAGTCAAATGTAACGTTACAAATGACCCCGACTATGCTGTTACAATCCTACTTCAGTAACCAAAATCAGAAGAGTTAAAATATTTCCAGTTTTATACCAAAGTGACCCCTAAACCACTACATAACTTGACCAACATCATCAACCAATCAATCATATTCGCCATAATATTTGACGACTGATAAGTTTTAAGCTTTGAAACCCTACCTTATATCATCATAATCTCGTCAATCAACTGAATTTCCTTAAAAAGGAATTTGGGTTTAGCTTAGCGATGCTGATGTTTGCGTCAATTTCGTGAACGGTGCCGTCTGTGTTAGCTTGTAACTACTATAGCAATCTTATTCAGAGGCAAGCAGTCAGGAAAAAGAAAATTACCAATGAGAGTAGTATAGTATACTCTCGTTGGTATTTTTCTTTTTCCTCACATTATATGTAATTATTCTTGGAACAAGATGATGCTGATGAAGTGTACCTGTATATAAGGCTACCGGTTGGACGACGGACATATTGAACGAATTCAGTAGGTATTTGATAATTAATTCTTGTTCGAAATATGTAAAAATTACAACATCATTATTTCCACAGACTTAGAATTTCGCTTACGCTAAATTATTTCACCCAAAAACACCGTCTGACAGACAATACACACCCTCTGAAGATGTGTTCTTCAGAAAATGTAGACGAGTACTAAGAAAGGATTTTTCGAAATTCCAACAGGAACTCCTTCTAATGTGGGTAACTCCGGGGAGCGTCCTTTAGTCTAGATAAATTTGCCAATCATATTGGTATGAAGTATGAATGGAAAACGAATCATACCTCTGCCTAATTCATTCATACGTAAGTAATGCCACAATAGTTTTCGCAATCCAATTAAGGAAAACAAACAGACTTATATTAATTATTATAGGTATAATGGGATCAGCAACATCAAATACCTACCAATAATGAGTAACCATGTTATGTCCTCACGTCCTAACCCAGTTATCCTATCTTCCAGTTTGCATTCATAATCTCGCATATGCAGCTATTGCCTCATCGATCAAGTAACACCGACCCCGCACGCACAAAGTTGGAATCCCAAGGCAACCTGTTTTATACTATAGATAGACAGAAGTGACACACAGACCATACACATTTCGCGCGTGTTTATTAAGTCCTATGGAATACAGGAAAACCCCGTTGTTTGTTGACAATTCTAATCTTTAGTGCTAGTGAATTCTATGATTATACGATATATCGATGATTTATGGGACGAGTCTGGGAGAGTGTTATTGGAAACACTGCCAAACCTTGATACCATAATTCGTAGAAGCTGTGCCACATAGTTATAGCTGTGCTGCGCGTGATTTTCTGAACGTTATTGAACAAACAGAAGTGAGCGATCTCCTTAAGAGCTATAGGTATTATCTACTTGCTATAAACCAAAGTACCTAGCTCCTGCAATCGATGATGAACGACAGAATTTGTAATCTCATTCTTAAGTATATGGCCCCTTAAATATTAAAATTATTTTTGATCGTTTGAAATGCACGTAGAAATAAAAGATAAACATGATCTTAAGTCATTTATTATCACTTTTTCAATAACCCTTCCATAATCTTAGACGCTACAGACATATCAATTTTATTGTTTGAATTTTTTGACAATATCCCCAAAAGTGCTTTCAATACTTTGGTTTTGCCATCTCTGTATTGTTTCACGATTTTTGGGTTATTATCTATGACCTCCATACACCATTTCGTTACTTCTGTTTCATTGCTGGTCAATATCCAACCTTTTTTTTCAACAATTTGTGAAGGTGGCACATCACTATCAGATAACACAATCAGCTCATCTAAAACATTTCTACAAATTTCTAAATTAATTTCTTTATTCAAAAGCATGTCAATCAGTTCTTTTAGTTGCTTATCAGTAATCGGACAGTTATCTGCATCTAATTTTCTTTTATTAAGTACAGTTAATAGATCGTTTATCAGAAGATTTGCAACTTTGTTGGGGTTTCTGGTTTTGTCTGATGTTAAATCTTTGAAATATTCCAATAGGGCTGGCTCATTGACCAATTGTATAGCAGTTTCTGGACGTAAATGGAACTGTTGTATGAGATTTATTCTTGATTCTTCTGGAAGCTCGGGTATTTTGTCCTGTATTAGAGGTACGCTTACAACGTCATTGTGATCGTCCTTGGTCTTTAAGTTCACGCGTAGCGGAGGCAGGTTTGGTTCCGGCATGTACCTGAATAAAATTAACAAAAAATTATAAAACTGGACCAACTTAATAAAATAAAAATAATCAAATAAATAAAAGAATAGGCATTGTTTTTGATCCGACTTCCTTGTGTTAATATAACGTGTCCATAAAGTAATTTTCATCACAAAAAATTATGCCACTGATATTTTAAAATGTAAATCAGTATTCAGCACAACAATATCAAGGACGAGAACTACCATATTTACATTTTTAATTACTTGAATGTATGAATAAATTCCAGTGCAGTGGTGCGTATACGCACCGATTTCATCAACTAACAAATATGGTTGAAATAAAAAATACTATTTTTATTTTTTACAAACAAAGGAAGAAGTGGCGGAATTTGACAACAACGATAACAATAAATAAAGACGATTAACGTATTTGATATAAAGGCAACAGGATCTGAAGATTAATTTTCCTAATTGAGGGGTGATGAGAGACAAAGATCTCTTCTCTCTCACCCTTCAGGAAGATAACGATTAGTTTTTAACCAACCAAGTTCGGTTTACCAACCTTCTAATAATCGAAATAACCTTCGCATGCCTAGAACTGCTAGAAGTATTATTATACAATGTTTATTTCTTACCTATAATCCTGCACGACCTCCTTGTCCCTCATCGCTATAGTAACTCTGGCGACCGCATCCCAGGCACGGGTCTCGTTGATTATGCGACCCCCGCTGTTCAGAATAGCCTGTTGTCGGTCGATTTCATGCCGGATCGCACCCGCCACGCCGCGCACTGAACCTATGTTCTTGATCTGGAACAATTCAAGTATAAAATTAGTAAGACTAAGAGATAACTACTAGCTAACATTCATAAGGAAAAGCGGACGGGCTCCTTTTTTAAAAAATAAAAACATTGCACCACACTAGGAATAAACCCTAAATCGTGGGTGCGTTTACAATCAAATATTCACATGCACAATCACCCAGACCCGAAACAACTAGTCTTAGAAATATGTGTTCCGTGCAGGAACCTAATCCTCGACATGCAGCGCTCGATGCCTCGATAGCTCAACCATCGCGCCAACAATGTATTCGAATCGCCAATCGGCTGTATCGCTTAGTTTTATGGATATTTCTAAAAAAGAGCGCCATCTATTGTTTAGTTGTTTGAACAGTTGACAGAACCATACAGTCGTCGACAATTACCAACAACACACAATAGCTGTCGAAATGTCTAAACAATTCACTTCAGCGCTACCACCTGCAGGTCACCGGTTCAACTCTCATTTGTAACAAAGATAGCCTGCAGATAGATGTTCTGGGTCTGATTGTACATCTGATATTGTATGTAAAGAACGTACCTATGAATTCTAGGATAAGCAACCCTGCATAGCATGGTTTAAAATACGACCGAAACAACAATAGATGTCGCTAGTACACAACCATAATTATTAATACGTATGCACTTCTAACGGGTTCGTTCAAAGTCCGTTAATGTACAACAGTGAAGTTCATCCATGAAAATCGGGCAATCCATTTAAAATGCTCTCATTAGGGCATAATGATCCGTCATTTTTGCCGAACCATAATCATTTAAAACCACTTAAATTAACCCTTGCGTAATGAATATTGCGGGATTTACCCATTAAATTGAAATTAATATATCGGTGTTTAAATTACCGTCATTCGTATTAATAGACAAACCTGTTTCTAAATTACTTAGTTCTTTGTTTAAATAATTACAAAGTATATATTACATATTTTGTTCGTAGGTGCTTGTCTACTTTATATTTGTATAGGATATCTTTATCTACCGTAATGTAATTACTACATATTATAGAACAAAGTCGCCGCCGCGTCTGTCTGTCTGAACACGATAAACTCAAAAACTACTGAAGGGATTTTCATACGGTTTTCACCAATGAATGGAGTGAATCATGAGGAAGGTTATGGTATATAAATCATTGAGGTTTTGTATAAATTGGTTGAAATATGACGACGATTGATAAAGATGTCGGAAAAAATCGTGTCGACTAGGACCTTTATTGGCGTGCGCCGCGTAAACCAATAGAGTTTTATATCCTTATAAAAATATATCCTACTACTAACTTAAATTAGACTATCGTTCCAAAAAAAAATGTAGGCGTATATGCCCTGCTAACCGTCCGAAGCTGGGGCGGGCCGCTAGTATCCTATAACTACGACCAAAACAATATATATTGTATAAGCATCCATTTTTTAAAGTTACCATAATTCAACGATTGGATACATAAAATATTATATTGAAGATTATATAAAAAGATTGAAGCATACTTTTGTGAAACCACACATCCAGTTGCAAACTATAAAGTTTGCATAACTGCTACCCCTCAAGGTCTCCATTACGCGGAAGCCATAAGTATATCCTTAACATTATATCACATAATTATGCGCTCAGTAGATGTTGTCGATACATGTTACCTAAACAGGTATCTATAGCAGCCGATGGTACAGTTTCAGTTCGGTTAACACTATTTTTAAGGTTATCTGTGACAGAAGGTGTTTAGGATTATTAATTATTAAGTATCATTAAGAAATTCCTAGTAGCAGTTTACAGTTTGGAATTGCCACACTCACAAGCTGCTACTGAGAATTTCTGCCCTTAGATACGAATTAAACTCGCTCCCTACCTACAGTAGGTACGCCGCTGGCTATCCCTTCAGTTGATAAAAGCGTCAAGTTATTTAACAATAGGTAATGGTGCGGTTACCTCAGTACGAGTAGACAGCGGCTCCCCGGGACGTCTGAGCGACACATTGGCGTCGACTCTCAGAGCGCCCTCTTCCATACGACCGGTGCATGCACCCAGTCTTTGCACAATTAGCACCAGTTCCTTCACCAGCGCCGCCGCCTCCTCGCCATCCTGCAATTAAAAAAAAAGTAGAATTATAAACTATAATCATTACTCGCTATTGTAGTGCGTCTGGAATATTTGCGGAAGCGCGAACGGACGGCTTCCGTGCGACTATACGGAAGAAAGTAGCCTCCTTGTTGCAGCGCGTGCGAGGCTGTAGCAACAGTATCCTGCAGATGGTTGTACCTCGTGCGGATTGCCCTATCCAGAACAAATATATGCATATTGTGATGGGTGTTGACTAACATAGTGCATAAGATTTTACTAACACAATAGGTACCTAAAATTGTAATAATTTATTTCTTTGTATTTTATTATTATTTATATTTATTATTTATATTATTGTATGGATTAATTTTTATCTGAAATAAACTGATTAATAAAAATAATAATTAACCAACTTTAACAAGAAGTGAAAGCTAGCAGCTAACAATGACGATCATTGGAGGACAGGTCTTTTACAAGCGCTCGGACAGCACAGGCTACATATAAAAGTAATAGTACAAAGAATATTAGACAGCAAACATGCATAATCAGAGGTAATGTGTTTATTCTTCGTTTAAAATTCAAACAAAAGTACCACTACTGAAATAGTAATTGTACTTGTTGACAAGGACTTTAGACTTTTATGATATCATTACCTACATAAGCCACAAGCAAATAAATTGCGAACTTCCAAGAATCAGATAAGACCTGTCTATGACACAGCTAAAAATATACATCCATTGTTGAACATATGAGAGTATTCAAGTTTGCATACAAAAATAATAGTCATTTTAGGTACTCTGATATCATTATAAATTTATCTTAGAGGTAAGATAGGTACTCATTTATGCTTATTAGAATACAAAGGCTCTTCTCGTTGTAAGAGGCCTTTGCCTAGCAGTGGGGCAGCAATAGGCCTAATTATTTTTATTGACTAGCAACACCTACAACAACAACCTATTGGAGTTGTATTAAAGGTGTAAGTTTTTTTTACCATTTGAATAAACATGACTTCCGTATGCCGATCGTCTTTTGGCTATTGACGTCATATTCGAACAAAATAGGCATTTAATATTTACATTATGTATTTAGATTTTAGAGTTAGCAAACAACTGATAACCTGATTTGTATAATTTGCCAACACCCAGATGTTTTAGCATTTTAAGTGTCTTTAATTCATTTAAAGAACCCATTTCATTGTTCTCGTCCTTCATTAAAGAAAATATGTACATATATTGATTTGATATTAATTTATTTAAGAAGCCTAAGGAATGTTCATTTATTTCCATAAAAAGTACCACATGACATACCATTATTCAAATCTTTAAGAAACAATGTAATTGTACTGAAATCATTTACAACAAACTAGGCCAAGACTTTGACTTTATTTACAATACAATAGATCTATTGTTAATTTAAATTGTATGTTTATATGCAAATGAACATGCCTCCTAGTAAATAATTATATTGGATCAAAGGCCATTCAATTAATTCTATGTAGATTCATGCATTCTTTCAAAATACTTATTAGAACATATTTGCCCAATCAATAATATTAGCGATATTAATATTAATCACAGGCATATTTCTTTTAATGACGTTGAAATTTTACTATTCACATTATGAACATCAGCCTATTGCTAACAAAACTCTTAGAATAAATAGTGGTGAGGAAATATTGCGATGATAATTATCAGAAACCAATTATTGCTTAATGTTTTGATTGAACAAGGGTGAATATCAGATAATTAGCTAGTGTTAATTTAATATTTACCTCTAAATCAGGTTCAAAGACAAGTTCCATGAGAGGAGCTCCTGCTCTGTTGAGGTCAATGAGACTGCGCTTAAGTTCTGCATCATGTAAAGACTTCCCGCTGTCTTGTTCTAGTTGAATTTGCTTGATCTTTGAACTTTTTCTGTAAGGTTTCTTGTGAACTCCCGGAGTAAATACCTAGAATCAAAGAAAGCATTACTTAGACTAAGTAAAAAATACATCTTTTACATGAAATATTGGAATAATTTTTTTTTTGAGGTTAGGTTTCTATGAACTGAAAATACCTGAAAGTTTATAACACCATCGCTAGCTAGTGGAGCTCTTTGCTGCGTAATCTGATAGCCAGATGGTAAATCAGCGTAAAAGTAGTGCTTTCTGTCAAAAGTCGACACTTCGTTCACTCTACAAGACAGTGCTAAAGCGGTCATTATTCCTAATTCCACGCATTTTCTATTGAGCACTGGCAATGTGCCAGGCACGGCAGCATCAAATAACGACACACAGTTATTCACTACACCACCAAAAGTGTTTTGAGCACCAGAAAATAGTTTTGAATTTGTATTCAATTGTGCGTGAACTTCTAAACCAACTACACTTTGCCACTTTTTATCAGGACCCGTAGTAAGACAACGTGACGATATAATTTTATATTTGTAACTTAATCTACGATGCAATTTAATTATTTTCATTTTGTAATCTCTTTATTTTAATCACACTTGCAGAATCCATAGAAAACAGCTGTTTTTGACATAGGCTTTATTTGACACTACACTACACTGACGTTGACATTTGATTTTACGTTTGTAAGTTTGTAACCATCAATGAAATGAAAAAAATACTGACATCGCTGATTCTGAGGCTTAGTCAACTTAATTTTAACTTTTTCTTTGGTTATTAATTAGATTTATATAATGTGCATTAAATATATATCTAATTGAATGAAGTATGAGCATCACTAGACACAAGAGATACTGATTCAAAAGTAAAATTACAGATGGCGCTATGCATCACAGGTTTATAAGAAATTATTTTAATGAGAAGTCCGGTCATTAAATAATTCATATCTACATTATTTATTTACACAATATAAATCAGTCTTTAATAAAGTTAATATATAATAACTATTTAATTTATAACATTAACAATCAATTAACCATTTTAAAAAGTAGTTTGAATAGGAAGGTAGTTTAAATTTTTATTTTTCTAACAGCTAAATAAACATAAAATAAGCTAAATAAAAAATACAAATCACTTACCTAAGCGCTTGTTTATTGGTCCTGTAGTCGATATGCAAAATATTTTATTTTTTTATTACCGAACATAAATAAATAACACCTAATTTATTACACCTAAATTGCATTGATAGTTTGACTAATTAACTTACTGTCTAACTAAAAACCTAACTTATAAAATAAAAATATCACATTTTGGAAAGTAAATTAGAAATTCATTTTCATTTTAAACGACTAAACCCGCCACTACTTCAAACAGGAACGAAAAGACATAGAGGACAACGAAAGCCAAAGTAACTTCAGCGATGGAGTACATTTTAATTGATCTTTTTTTGTTCAAAAAGTAATAATGTTTTCGCGAGAAACGCGGTGAGTGTACGATCGATTGCGCGTCGTTGCGAGATATGACCGCGGCTCAAAACAAAGCTGTGCTATACCCACAGCCTTGGCGTTGCGTTGGCGCTATTATGCGATCGAATTAAAACGAAACCACGCTGATTGTTGATGAACAAACACCGACTTATTTTATTCGTTTAACCGTCCGTGTAGGCAGTAAAAGGCACACACCCACTGATAAGTCCGAATTTCTTGATAAACGGATAGAAAATAAAATACCTACAGCATTCTTATCAGTCGATCCGGAAAATGATTGGAATAAACTTCTTATTATAGCCTTGGTCAGACTTTGGACTGAGCAGGACATGATGATATTATCGTTATTGTTTATATTTATTATCCTGCTCAAAGTTGAAACCCGCTCATGGTTTTTAATAAGCATCAGGTATTGGTTTTTAATTCCCAGGCTGACCTAGGTAAGGAGTAAATAAAATGAATACCCTGCTAATCGCCTCGTTAAATTTTTTCTTTCACTGAGCCTACCTCTTTTTTTACATACTTATTTGGTATCTTCCTTTTAATGCTTGTACATATAGAACACAATAAGTAAAGAGGAACGCGGGTAGGTACTCTAGGTACTGTTTATGTACATGTGTGACCTTTAACTTGTGTATTGTAAACATTACTACCTACTACATTACATTAACAATGTGTCTGTATTGTTGGAGTATTAAATACGTTTAAGGCAAAATAATTTAAATATAATCTGTTACTGTAAATCACTATACCTATATATTGATTAACAGTAACAGATTAGCGCTGTGAAGGAACCGTCTCTATAGGACAAACCTTAATGCTGGATATTCGACCCAATTTGAAACCAAAATATTTGACTTTGCCCAAAATATAGAGCAGATAATTATGACTTAACCTTCAAGATGCTTACCTACAGCATATCTTATTGTTGAGCTGTGATCCCTTCAGTCAGACCCTTCAGGATGTAACAGAAGATCACATAGGTACGGTGGTGTAGCTATACGCCAAGCTCTTATATAATAAACCTATTACTATCAACAGGCTGTATCTGTTAAATCTCAAGAATGAAATGACAACTGCAAGCTACGTAGCTGATCGCCCGGGGATTACTCGGTGCCCCA
This sequence comes from Shargacucullia verbasci, assembly GCA_947562105.1. Classification (NCBI taxonomy): domain Eukaryota; kingdom Metazoa; phylum Arthropoda; class Insecta; order Lepidoptera; family Noctuidae; genus Shargacucullia; species Shargacucullia verbasci. The sequence continues at coordinate 7,051,121 of OX387297.1, read as the reverse complement.
ACATCAGCGGCGGTTTCCTGATGTTGATAGAAGTTTGTAATTGACCAACTTGGTTTGCGAGACAAATAATTTAAAATTAAAGACCGCTGATTGCCACTAACCATCAGCAAAACATACGTAGTGACCCACATTTCAAGCTATTTTAGAAGACAATGGATTTACATATGTTTATGCCTATGTTTTAACCGCGATAGTTCAGGAGTTGGAATATGTTATTTGAAATTAACATAGCATCACGCGGCACGCCTGTATTCCCCGAAGGAGTAAGCAGAAGTGTACCATTGTACCTATAACTACAATACACAAATGCCGTTATTGAGTCCCGTATAATAAGGGGCGATCCTATTGCCATCTACCGGGCACAATTCCAGACTCCATGCTGCTACTAAGAATTTTCATAGAGAAAATGCTAATCATGAACACTGCCCAATTCGGGAATCTAACCCAGGGCCTCACGCTCAATAGTCGCCCTTGCAACCATTAGACCAATGAGACAGTCGATATTTAATTTTAACTTTTACACTCCTCTTTTTATTGAATTTCAGAAATCAGTGAGTTGGTAATTCCTCTTAAAGTAAAACACAATAAAATATAAAGTTAACCACTTTACATTTCTATTTATTCATTTTACTAGAGTTCACAACTACATTCATTGTTTGAAAGAAAAAAATAGTTAATTATTTACATTAGTAGTGGAAATAAATTAGATATCGATTTGAAGTTCTAAGTAAATATATATTATTAGATATTATTTATTATGTGTCAACAAGTCCTTTTATTGTGAAATACAAAGTAAATACATATTTATATAAAACTAGCTGTTGACCAGAACTTCGTCTGCGTGTATCTCGTATTTGTTTTGAGGATCTCGACAACAGCGGGTCCAACTATAGCTAAGAACCATCCAGGTGACACCTTCTGTACTAAACAATAATCATCGATGAAGCCGTTTAGGAGGAGAATAATAACGAACACACACATACACGAACGCCGAAAATTTAAAGATTATTTTGAATAATATGTAAGTATATGTATTATTATGTTCTCCATCAGAATAATTTATTATAGGTATCTACTTTTAAAATAGGTCGAGTACGAGTAAAATTAATAAATACATCGCAATGACATTTCATTGTGAACGTCATATGGATCTCATGGGCACTTAAAATAATACGACCGAGGAAATATTTACGTACAGTCAGCAGTTAATAATATTTGCGGAAAGTCAAGTAATGGGTGCAATGGCTTTTTACTAACAATATGTAAAACCTACATTAAGATAAAACAGCTGAAAATCTTTTTACATTAAAGATATCATTCAAACAATAGATAGGTATTCTTAATTTACCTAAGGGGTCTTAGGTACTTACTTTGGTGAAAGATAAAAATTGTGCGTTATCTAAACGATAGCATAAGGCTTATTATCAAGATCACTACCAGGACGTAGAGACACTTTATCTATGAAGAACTTTAGTCTTGTGATACGAACAAATGATTGTTATTTACAATGTTTTGCGTATTGGCTAGAAAGTAGGTCAAAATAATTATGAGATACATTACGCAATAGGTAGGTACACATAGCTACAACAGTTGCATTGGAAACGCCTTCCCTGTTGTTCCCATTTTTTATAAATATTATAAAATAACATAAACTACGAGAATCTCTTGTTATTGCTATTCCCCTTCTTATATGACCTACCGTTTTGGTAATTATTAGAACATTTTCAGGACATAAACTCTAAAACATATTTTTAACGTTTACCAGCAATTCCACGAACAGAATTTCAAAAGAAATATAACCGATCTACGACTTTTGGACAGTTTTAAATAATAAAACCGCTCAAACAACCGGTTGCGTTTCGATTGAAGTCTAGCTAGTGGAATAGGCTCTCTGAGCTTTATATTATTCCTTAGCATGAACTCAAAAATTACATAATAAAATACTAGCTTTTGTCTGCAACTTCATACATATGCTTTTTCATACTACTTTGATAAATTTCCTAACCCTGACGAGTTGAATGAACAAAATTGACCGTCTTATATTTTTCATACATCAATAATATTATATTGTACGGAAACTCTGTGCAAATTGTCACGTTTCAAGTACCAAGGCCGCGTAGATAATGTCAGTCATTTTCGTCAACCATAATAATTTTATTTCAATTTTCAAGCATGATTTATTTCCGAAAATCGTGCGTTCCAAAGTTCTCCCACAAATTTACGTTATACTTAAGTACATATTTACACAGACATTTACCTACTCGTTAGAGACGCGTGATGTGAATTTAATTAATTATTTAGGTATACCTATATTTCCTCGTTGGTATAAAATATTAAGGTAAGAACTACCTACATAACGTACCTACCGTAGCTTTTTTTATTATATTATGTTACGTGAGAGTGATAACTAGTATCGAAACATTCGTGTGTCAGATACTTTTATAATGCCATGATAAAGTACTTATCCATCTTTTAAAAGTATTAATGGATTTTTAAATAAGCAATACGCGAGTATAGCGAGGATTGTTTTTTAATTACATAGGTACATAATCTATATCAAATAATTCGTGTTAATTTATGTATAGGTACACATAAATACAACCATTTAAATTTTATTATCGAAACTTGTTTACATGCACAACAAGTCAATAACTTTTGAAAATAACAACAGTCGTAGGTACCTACATGAACAAACAGATAAATATTATCAAAAATATTCAGAGGTAAAAATCTAAGAACTTTTTATTAGAACCGTATGACGTCAATTATATGAACAGGTAGTACCTACATATCATTACGGATTTGTATATAATGTAATGTACCGTGGTCATGTAACCACATAAGTACATACTATTTACAATGAAATAGTAATAATAGGATAGTTGTGGTTTTATATCTTTGACGAGTCAATGAAATCTCAAAAAAGTCATTTCTTCATGACTCTTAACTTGACTCATATTTACATGTCCGAACGATATCGAGAAAAAATCTCGAATGTACGTCACGTCACATGTCAACACATAAAAAATATAAGAATGAAATAACAAGAATAACATGTTAATGTCAAGGGTACGCCCAACTGTATTGAGTCTACTGTCATAATTTCTTTTCAATTCAAATTAGGGGTGCCTTTGGGAAGAAAATATACATGTAGAGGTGAAAAGGGCTTTAGTGTGACATAGTAGAGTCAGCAATGAAAGTTAATTAACAGTTGAATTTCTGATATCAATGTTCAAAAAAGATTACTGCTTCATTATTTTCACGATATTAAAGCTACACATATATATGCAGTATCAGTTTATTATAAGGTCTAGTCAACAGTCTAACGGAATTTTGCCTTTGACTTTCCAAAGCCTAGAAAGCAGTTGATTTGCCTGTGTAACGCACAAAGCGTTACCAAAAAACAATCCAGACGGCCAGAATATAGCTCAAAGAACAAAATAAGATTTGTTTACCTCATTCATTGACAGTACTCCTTGTCTATATACCTACTCTACATTTAGATATCCGTAAAGTACCTACAACTTAGCATGTATTCAAGTGGAAAAATAACATGATTTCAACCTGTAGAGGCGCTGGTAAACAATCGAAGCAAAGTATGTAACTACCTACCTACAGACACTGGACTACGCAGTACTCAATAAAAATCTTAACAAAGAACGTAACGCGTTAAGGAACAGTCTAACTATCTCTAAACCTTCTGAAACTTACATAAGTGCGGTATTTATCTCAACCGTACCAAACAGTAATGTTTTAAGTATATATTTTCTCATGCACTATCGTCAGATAGGGCTTGAAAAAATTAAATCGTTTTGGCTATCTCTTGGACGGTTGGGCGGTTCTCAATCGTATTAGTAGCATTTATTTATGTTGATGCTGTATGCACCGACCCCCACAAGATGATGTTATCGATGTAGGTACCTATGTATATAGTACCTAGTGTACACACGAAATTTTTATGCTGTTATCGCAAAAATAAAATTGATATTGCTTGATAAAGACAAAATAAATAAGGTAAGAGTACAATGATTCGATAATTTATAAGCGGTTGATAATGAAAAACGTTATCAAGGTCGGGAGTTATTACCTAATAAGAAAAGAAAATAGATATTATGACAACAGATAGCATGCATCATAGATGTATAGTATGAACCTAGATAGAAAATTGTGAATAAAAAAAAATTATTCTAAACTGCAGGTTGCATGATTGCATCGTTAAACAATTAGATGTAAGTACCTTATACACATTGTGTATGTGTTCACACAACCCAACATAATATGTATGTAGGTACCTATGATTAAGTACCATTTACTGCGCATGTGTTAGTATATAGCATGCTGCCAGCGATTTCTATTACTCATTAGGAATCATCTAGCACTTACGAATGTTAAATAAATATTTGTATCGTAATCAATGTACCACTTCAAAATTGAAACGAATGAATTATATGTGACGGATTCTGTTTATTGCGATTCTGTATCACGGAAATTACTTTACTACCAAACTAAACAAAGGCCTGTTTATAAGATAATATCGTTCAACCGGTTTTTGCTAATTTCAAAACAAGTGTCTACGTAAGCGGTTTGCCATAATGTTGTTGGTCACAGTCTAGTCTACTTAAACTCTACTTAATTAGAACATAATTCATTTAAAAAATATATAATTGCGCAGTTTGTTCGTAGTATTGACGGAGTTATTTCATATAAAATATCTTGCATAAATAAATTCTTTTTAGAGCTGTAAAATTAATTAAAGTAGTTATTTATAAGAATAACTACTTTAATTATTTATTTATTTATGCGGGAAGCAGAACTATGCAATGATTCTAATTTTTGTTACCTACACAGCATATCAAGGCTATGACTAAACAAGAAAGCTTCTGGCTGCGTCGCTACTTGCTTAGGCATTCCCTTTATGAATCATCATAATAATGCGCAAGAGTTTGTTATGCCACACCTCCCGACGCTAAACATGTTTGGCATAAATAACATTACGAGTAGCTCACGGCACGCCCCCGGCCCCGGATAAAATTATAAATAAGAGGACATGCAATTTATCCTCGCGTAAAAATAGCGTCCTGTCACCGCGTTGGCTCATTGTTAGGCAAAGTTATGTAAACATACATTAATTTACCACTTCGTCTGCGTGGATATAAATCAAACCTTTATCTAATCAATTTTCTTCGGCGGCGTAGGGTCCGCTTTGTCTGTCTGTCACGGAACTGATATAATACCTACATATTAAATATACACCCGCATTTTTACATATTTTACTATCAGGAAAAAAATATATAAAACACAGGAAAAAAAACAGCGGTTCCATACGAAAGTGGATACAAAATGTAAAATCAAGGCTTTTTTTTTTTTTTCAATTAGTGATGAAAAGAGCCTTTGAATTTTTTGAGCTTAAATATTAGGACTGTAGAAATATCTTATTGTTCCTCGACTGGTTTCTCGACCCGACGACACACGTTATGTTATATTATTTGTCGTTACATCAACATATTATGTTGATGTAACGACAAATATTAGTCACAAGATGAGTGACCATCTTGTCACAAAGACCATAAAAGGAAAAGCGTGGAGAAATCTAGAAAGTAACCTTAAGGGGTGTTAGGTAACTTAAGTGACTGTATTGTGAGCATTATGAACATCATTCTTTACATTGAGGTGTCCTACAGTAATTTTTAGAAGTGTAATAGATTGATAAAGTTAGTTATTCAGTGTAGTAGTAAAGTAGCTGAAGACGCGGCTCAGTGGCACTTACTGGGAGATTCCTATGTCCAGCAGTGGACCAACGTGGGCTGATGATGATGTAGGTACTAGTAAAACATTAAAAATAATCTGAACTGCCTCACTGGACTACGTAGTGTTCGGAAGCGCGGCTGCTGAACTTGATGTCCATGAGTGCGATGTTCGAGTCAGGTAAAGTGTATTCATTTTTTCTCTCCATTTGTCAGTAGCTGCCCACACTTTCGTGTCCAAATAACGACACAGTAACGGCATCGGAAATATGGGTGTAAAATAGTATGTACTCCTCTGCCCAACAATTTATGGAATACAAGCGTGATGTTATATTAAAATGAGGTTAATGATACAATGTTTAATTATAATTATTGCAGTCACAAAATAACGATAAGAAACAAAATACTGAGTAAAGTAGTGTCATTGGTATGAATCCTTGCTATGTATAACAGAAAATGCAGTTATAATATTCTTATCAGTGTTGCATCTTATTAAGACTAAGAAGCCAGTCTAGACTTCTTATCTTTTACCTATTTGATATAAATAATGATGAATGGAACTCCCACAGTTCATAATAGACAACACTGAAAATCGTTTATTTGCAAATATGAGTATAAAAATACAAAAAACGGACAGAGTAATATTTAAAAAAATGAGGTAGTTGGTAAATAAATATCTGTATATTTAAAACGCAACAGCAATCCAAAAAGTTTTAAATGAAAGCTATTCTCTTCTTGCTCTAGCTTTTATAAATAGCGATTGTAGGCTCCAGCTGGACTAATTTTTTTTATACATATCCCCCCTGAAAAAAAAGCGTGACCGTGGACCATTTTCAAAAATATTTTTAGCTTTCTACTATTCCATTACAGATAGATAAAAAACTCTTTTTGTACACCGATAAAATTTGGATACAACTTATGTCTTAAAGATATGTAACTACGCAATATATTTTACTGTAGGTACTAACTAATAATTCGATCTGAATAAGGTATCTATCGACTTCAAAGCAGATGGCAACTGGCAGCGCAGAAGAATAATAAAGAAAAAGGTAGATAGGTACATAATTACAGTCAGCTCCATACTCTTACAGCTATAAATAAGCTGTGGTTTTATTAATTTTGTTAACCTCCTGTATCATGGGACCCTTTACGTCAATAGCAGTCGTTGACCCGTGTTTGAATTATACAGTCTACACGACGTATGCATGTATTACATTCTGCGCAGTGCACTGTATACCCTTGACTTATTTTTATCGAAATGGTTTCTTTTGTTTCCTCGTGTTTCTAGATTCCCGTGGCATATTTAATGCATGGAACATCAGTATACCTACGTCAATATACGATATTAAATAAACAAAATTGTTGTTTGCCAATGACGTCTGATGGAAAAACCCTCCCATTTGTCGGTATAAAGAATTCCGTGAATAGAATGTGGATGTATCAAAGTGTATGTTCGAAACTGAAAATCCTTTTTCGATAAGCAGATTGAGCATAGCTTAGCCTATATCTACTTATCGTAAAATTATTAAGGTAGTAAATATATTATTCGACTGATTAAATCATGTTTATACATTTTATTATCTCACTAAATTATATATTGACGATATTTACAAAGTAAACATCTTCAAAGTATAAAAATAACAATTTAACACGCTGTGTTTAATTTAACACCACGGTACAAAATATTTCTTCATTGTAACTTTAAGGAAACCTTATCATATCACCCTATAGACATCACTACCGAAAGCAGAACGTGAGCGTCCTCATAGACCGCTAAATGAACGATGATTGAGAAATACCTATTGCTATATTCAAATATCAATATTGATCAGTGATCAACTGATTACTGTTTTTTTTTATTACTAAGGACTATTAATTGTAAATTAACTTTCTATTTTTTAAAACGAGTACCTATCTGTGGAGTTTCTTATCGGTATCTTCTCCATAAAACCTAACTTCCTTCGGAACCGTGCGCCTAGAGGGTCAAGTTTTTAAAAGTGCCTAGTGGACTAGTTGAAATAAAGAACTTTGGCTTTGACTTGGAGTGTGATCACTAATCTTTCGAGAAGGAGGATCATCCACTGATGAACACAGGTGTTGTTCAATTGGCACAAAAAATACGTAACCATTTTTTTATATATATACCGATGTTTTCTAATTTCCACTAAAACAATAGGTACTATCTACATTTCAAACTCCATCAATCATTGAAATCACTGATACTATAATTTGTTATTAAACCATTTTTTATATATATACCGATATTTTCTAATTTCCACTAAAACAATAGGTACTATCTACATTTCAAACTCCATCAATCATTGAAATCACTGATACTATAATTTGATTTTAAGGCGCAATTCATAGTGATCGAATTGATACTGGTTAGTTTAAGTATAATTAACGATCAAACAAGTTAAACTTGTCAATTGAGGTAGGTAACACCAACTGTCATTACGGACATTAAAGCCAAGCATATAGTCCGATAAAATCATGTCTGCGTTTACATACTTTTATTATTTACATTTACATTCATTTTATTGTTATTTATGTCAAAAATATTAATAATAAAAAATATTTGTACTATATGCAATTATGGTCTTAATATATCCGAGATTTTTTCGGAGCCAACTCCATTTTAATTTTAAATAAAATGGCCGTTTATTCACCCGGAGAGAATTGGGTCACAATCATTAATTACCAAAACGTATTATTGTATTTGCAAGTTTGTCTTTTGCAACACAGATTGAGCTAACAGTAAACAAATTACAGGGTATTAAATAAGATGCCAAATAAATTATTTTGCATACGCACGAACCACGTGTATGAAGCTCCTAAATTCAAAACAGTAACAAATTAGTGCTAACTACTGACTGAAAAAGTTATTATAAGTACATACTTAATTAGTCTATAGTGCTAACTGATAACTACACTGTTCTTGTACTTATTGTGCACTGCATAATGATGAGGATAGCAGATAAAAAAATGATAGATATAGATAAAAAATAAAATTATTTTTAAATTCAGTGTCAAGTGTACGTTGCCACAAACTATTTATCTGCTTTACATCTGAAATTGAAGCTTCAGAGCTACGAAATTACGTTGTGTTGTTACTTTGGTCTCTTACCTCCTGTTAGCCCTTCGCATTCCACTGCTAGGCAAAAGCCTTCCCTTGACTTGATACCCAAGCTGTACTGACGAATCAATTACCGTACACCACCTGACGTGACTCGGCTCCAAACTTTACATTCGGATCAACACAAGCTTAAATCAAAACAAGAAATGTGCAAAAATGCGGTTTGCATTAAAAAAATAAAATATACGGCGGACAACTCTGCTCTCACGAGTTCGAAACAAGGTCGGCCAAAGTCCAATTTCGGTTTGCGTCGCACATCAGCATCGCGCCGCGCTGCTTGCCGGCTGCCTGTGTAATCGACCATTCACACTAATATACCTAGATGATCCACATCTTCCAAATAACTCTGCGGATTAGACGCTCTATCTTGCCAACAAGATACGTCTTCTTTACATAAAGCGAAATACCACTCACCTATTAGCGCAATTATAAGTCTATGCTTATTACTAAATCTCAGGAACTATAAAGCCGGTTCGACGGTTATTTTCCTTAGGGAGTGTAGGCATCCTCTAAGGAAGGATTTTACAAAATTCAACCCCCAAAAAATCGGTTCAGCAGTTTAGGCGCTACAGTGGAACATACTTAAATACAAACATACATAGACTGCTCAAATCATAACCCTTCCTTTTGGCTTTGCCGTAGTCGGGTAAAACATTTTAACTCCCGTTAGGATGAAATATTATTACGTAGATGGGGTGTCCCTTAGCGGCTAATAATTGCATGATTTATTTTTGATAAAATTTCAGTTTTATCACCTTATTTTCAGAAACACCAGCAAAATGTGATAAATGGACAAAACCCATCCACCTATGCATTATGTAGGTACTAAAAGTCGCCAATTTTTTGTCAATGGTCAGAATAATTTAGACAAACTTTGTAATGTTCCTATTTTAGCTAGAGTTCGACCGAGAACATTTCACTAACCTTTACCCTAGTAAAAAAGTAAAAGCTGTGTCAATAACACCGGTGCTTCGGCCTTGGCTCCTTGCGTCTTATACGTCAAACTATTCTACTATATTTTGTAAAATGTCTGGATGAATATTGCAGGTTTGTGTGATCATAATTATTATATTATATATATAAATAATTATTTATAAATATCCTTAAAATACGGACGAAATTTTCGGGAATGTAGTCAATTAGTCTATAAAGCACTAAGATTCGTCTTATTTTGCAAAGACCCCTGTACTCAGAAGGACAGGAATGGGCTGACTTATTATCCTCTCAAATTTAAGTAATTCGATGTTCCCATGCTACGACGTCAACTTACATTAGCCTCTGTGGACTTTGGTTATTAGTAGAACCTCTTTTAAAACCTACCGAACAACTTTCGTGGGCATATACAGGTACAAGTTCTCTCACTCAACGCTTGAAAGTTAAGCAGGTATCTTGAGATAAGGCTGATCCAATACCTAATAGCTAAATGTTTATCGCCACGGGATGCGGCCAAACCGGAAAAATAAACTTGTTTCAAATAAAGCATTTTCTTTATAAATAGAGGTATGTGCTTATATGCAACTATAATAGATTTATCGCCTTATACAACATGAGGTTACATATTCTAATGTGATTTATCCTTAGCATTTTAATATATTAGTGTAAGTACTTTAAGGCAGTAAAATGTACTAAATTATACGTACTCACCCATTATTATAAATACGATGATAATATCGCTATGTCTTCGTTGAAAAAATAGAAATGTCGTAATCGTAACTGGTAATTATTTTAATTGATTTCCATTGTTTTAATGTAGTCCGTTTATAAATTAGATCTGCTTTACATGTCAAATAACTTTGAATATTTGGAAATTCTTTCTGGGAACATTTTTAATTGATTTTATAGGTATTTTAAAAACCTCATTGTTTTTATAACTTGGGTACTTCTTGTCCCTATTCTCTATGACATTAAACGTGTTTCGTCACGGTCAAACCGTGCGATACTGCTTCATTCTCATACATTTGACAAATTGTAGCAAACCAAGCAGACGTGGTTGTCATTTTTAATACTTTTGACAGATAAAGATAATTTTTTAGCAGACATGAGATATCCATTCATTTTTGAGTTGACAGTGGATGACAGGTCTTAGAAAATAGTGTAATTATAAATTACTGGCGCCACGTTACATGCTAGGCTAGTAGTAAACCTACTAGCCAAAATAGAAAATGTCCTCAATTTTATTTGCGTCTAGACGACACAGATGTTCTAGACAGGAACATATTATTATATATTTTGCCATGTTTATAGAGTAGTATGTTATAGGTACTACTAAAGACGTCTATCACAATAATGAACGAACTAATTCGTTTTTGCTTGTTTTGTAGAAAATGTAAATAAGTCAGATCCTGCAATATAGCGTACCTATAGGTAAGCAATCTAAGTAAGCACCATGCCGATTCAAAACTGTTTTTTCTGTAACGAGTTTCGGCTTCTCAGCTCAGCCATCCGATATTGTGCTTGAAAATGTAGAGCGGAAAGCATATTAGAGCCTTGGCCGAAATTGATAATTATTCGAGAATTAATTAATTGCGGCTGTTTCAATGAGCATCAAATGTATTACTTAATATTAGAAGCAAAACTGAATGATCGAAAAGGCGCGAATGAATGCAAAAGGTGGGGGCAACGACCCTGCTTTCGTTTCTAGAATGTTCACTGACGAACCTGCTGCAACTGTGTGTCTATGACGTCACAAAGTCGTAAATGCACAAAGAAGGGGCAATTCTATAAAGTCACATGTGTAGAGCCACGACATACATGAGACTGTACCTATTGTGTACTTTGAGTCCTTGAAACCATTGGTTAATTTCTTTGTTGTTTTAAACATGGGTTGTTATAAATTTTAATCGTATCCGGAAAGAAGTTTTACTTACAAAACGTTTAGTTTAGCGAATATAAATTGAACAAAAAGGCACTTATAACGTAGAATCGCTTACGTCTTTCTTGATGAGGATATTATACCTGTATTATGTTTGTCGTATGGTACGGTAAGAACGGTTTAGGCGACTACCGGTCATAAAACTCCTCCCACCAAGCATTCAAATAATCCACCTTGTATTTCCGCGATTATACCATGTTGACTCTATTTTGTATCTAAATATTCAATGTTGATCATTGAATATTTAGCTATATATATGTATAAATTGTAAGTTTATGTAATAAATTGTATGCATAGGTATTATGTATTATGATTAAATATTTAACCCCTATTAGGTGCTATTGAAGTTAGGTATCTTATTGTTTGCATGAAACGTGGGTAGAATGAGGATTTCTGGAATTTACTATATGTTTTAATAATTAATTCAAACTTCGATTAATATCTATCTTGAAGTTAAATCTCCAGGAAGTAAAATTCGGACACTATCGAAATACCTAAATAATCAGATAAGAAAAGATATTTTCAGAACCTACTTACTGACAACTTTCTAACAAGGGCATTGACCGGTGCTGATATAAGTTTCCTGACCTCCCCCTCCCCTCCCCCCAAAGTCAGAAGAAGTAATAATGCGTACAAGGTCGCCAGTAAAATGCCACCTTGTAATTGCGTAGACGCAGACGGCGCGACTGACACACCCATTGATTACACAAGCCGAACTAAAATACTCGTTTGAAATAGATAATACTTTTATTCATGGCTGTACAGTGTACAGCCTCCTCAAAAACCAAAATCCATTGTTTAAGTAATGAACAATTATTGGTACAGTTACGACCAAAATCGGTTAATTTATAAATACGAGTACAAGCGCATCGAATATGTGCTTAAAACAAAGGCTACGCGTCGCAGCCACATTATCAATTTGAGTCGTTGCAACACACCTCTTTAATTGACCACACATTTCACCGATAAGCACGTATTTTGTCGAAGTCACGGCTTTATGACGCGTCGGAGGACGTACATAGGTACATTCACTGTGTATCGGTTGAGTAAAGTTAGACTTTGACCAGCTCTTGCCTCGTCCGCATTGCGACCCGCTTTAGGAGGCCAGTATGAGGAGATGCGAGTATATTATTCATTCTACTCAAACAAGCTGAATGTCAATCTACGCAAAAAAATAATTAAATCATTCTAATTTTAACTGATTACACGAATAATATCGAAGAGTGCAGAAATATTATTCGTCGATACTCTGATATCAATGTAGTGCGCATTTTAGCTGATTTACAATTGACCAGTCATAAGTCATTTGTGCTGGATCATATTATATCAAACGAACGCTTCCCTTTAGAGGTCGTTTAAAAAGGACTAGACAAGATACAATCGATATTCAATAAAGATGAACGAGACTGCTAGACCACGACTTAGGTAGACTTACGTGTGTCTATGTAAGGCTAGGTACCTAAGTCATACTTAGCATTATGACAGTTGAGGTCATTGCCATTAGGAAGTCATAAAATAAACACTGTAAATTGTAGTAACACTAATAAGCCTCCGTGTTTTTAATGTTTATTTATCATACAGATACAGAACATATCATCATTTTATATATCTACGCGATTTTCACTTTTACAATACAAGATGTGTACAAAAAATGCTTATAGATGTATGTAAGATTGAAAATAGCTACTATGTGTATGTACTACGAAGCTATCTATGAAATTGATAATGGTGATGTGGTCCATGTAGTCTTGTAGACAAACTTATCTTTCGTTAGTATCTAAATATTCTGATTACCTACATTTTAAACTAAATCTTCATTTCATGTAATACAAATTTCTTCGTATCCTGATTCCTGAGAATATAATAGTTCCTTCCCCAGTAGTCAGACATATTGTAAATTCAAACCATCACGGTTTGAATTTATAATATCACAAATATCGAAAATTAATTATATAATATAAAAGAACAACTTGAACAACATTCTTTGTTTGTAATCTCAGATACAAAGGTATACTTAAATTAAAATTTCAAATCACATATACCGAACTTCTGCATGACTTTAAAATAACTTCTTTTTATTCTGTCTAAAGAGGACATGGGTACTACTGTGCCAGTAAGCAAGGTTTCTAATGGGGCTGTCTGCGCAGGATGCACCGGTCTTCCTAAAGGTGTCAGAGGATCGTCCTTTGCACTTTTTACTAGCGACATCTACCTTGTATTCAACGACAACAACGTTGAACATATTATGATCACTGAACTAATGATCAATGATTGTTGTTTGTATACTAGTGTCATCTCACGGCAAAGTGAGTAAACTTCAAGATCATGTACAGTTTTGGCTTGTGAAACTGAAGGTAAATCCAACTCTTAATGTAGCGCAGTTTCCAACAAAGATGGCGTTTACAGTTATGATACAATTTCTATAGTACGGCTTTGCCTGGAATTTAAGACGGGTGAAAACATTTTCTGCCTGTAAACAAACAATTCGTCTAGCCATTCATATTTTACCTGGTGTTGGCGAGGCTTCGTATCTACGTCTGTACCCAGAATAGAGATTTTAGGGTTACCATCGGGCACTTAGGCAATGCCATCGGTACAACAGTGCTCAGCACCCTTGCAGAACTTGGAAAGGTCCTTTATTGAGAATTCGGTTTCATTTTGATGATGAACGCAATATCCATATCAAAAACAATAATAACTTTTAGTTTTAAATGTGAAAGTGATGCAAAATTTGATTTAAACACGCAGAAAGCTTAATCAACCATCAAATTTAGATAAAATATAGCTAAGAGCTCTATATAGGTACTCGTACTAAAGCGAAAAGAAAATTACAGATTTTCTTTAATTTTTATCTATAAGTATAGTAATGCATGACTCACTCTAGTTATTTTTTTTTTAATTGCGTCTTGTTTTATTTAGAAACATCAACTGGTAGTAGGTTGTATTAGATATTCGTTTATAATTGTTCATATAGAAATCTTCTACGTTTTATGTCATTCCTAACTCCATAAGTTATATACCTATTTATAGTCGTTTTAATGAGATGAAGATGACCCAATAAATATCTGATTTGACACTTACTTCAGGATCATTAAATTATGGTAAAAAACGAAAAAATAAATATAGGCGGTCACATTAAATACACTTAATTTCAATATTACTTTATTATTATTTTTAATTCCAATAATATTAAGTGTTATAGCCTCTTTTTACAAATACAAGAAGCCTTAACGAAAACAACCTGTTTTCAAAGATCTTGGAATATATATTATTCAACTGCAAACAAACAGGCATTATCGGGTCACATCTGGTTTTTAAAGGTTTATTTTTGTAAATGATCTACGGAATCCCCGATGAATGACGCAGAAATACTATGACTCAGGTCGCGGGAACCCGCTTGTTGCGGGCTGCATAGGATCGGTCATTGTTGCGATGCTCGGGCGAGGCCAATGTCCAGCTGTGGAGATCTCTCAGCTGAGATGATGATTATGACATATGTTCACCTGCATTTACCTACGACAGTATCGCTGTATTTCTACATCTAGGAGGCCAATTCCACTTACTAAACTGCAACTGTCGTAGATCGGCTGCATTTCTAATGTAGTAACTGTCACTAGCCACTAGTAATATTGAAAGTTTGGTTTAATATACATAGTGAGAGGTTATTATAGAATCCAGCTAATATCACAATCTTAGTCTTTATGTAGGAAATACCTGATACGTAAAAATAATATGTCAAGTAACCAATGTCACTAATAGTGGGACCGGATATCAGTTTATACACGGAAACCTAAATATTTATTAATGTATTTATGCTCGTCAGTCAGAGTTCTGTTTGGATTTTATTTACATTTATATCTTGCAATAAATCAGTTACCGACTTTGCCTGTACAGCGTCGCCCCTAGTCCTTGAACAGAGTAGAGGGAAATCCTCTTTCGGTGCCCTGTGATCGACGCATTCACATCACATAAATTGTATTTCTGTTTATTTTAATAATAATTAGCATCTTTTTCAAAAATCAACTCTAGTACAAAAGTCATCACATAATGAATTTAAATTAAGTAGCTCAAATTAAACGGGTGCTTCATTAACAGCATAAGCAATCGCGTAGTCCTGCGCCTCTCAAAAGGCGCCATTCAAAATATTTTATTTTTGGTATTTTGGCGGCCCTTGTCACCTGGTGCCTAGAGCGACCGCTCCACTCCCTCTACCCCAGAGCCGGCGCTGTCCCTGTAATCCGAACTTTGGCTAGTAGGTACTTACAACTTCTCTGGTCTAAGCATTAGCTGTATCAAAACAAGCAAGGGTTCGGAAATCTCTCAATCAGGGGCTTGGAACTAAATAATTAACCAACACAAAAGGCAAGCTAAAGATAATTAATTTGACGGCACGTTTGGCGCAGTGGCTAAGCGATTAGCTTTCTGCGCTACGTGTCGCGGGTTCGATCCCCGCACGGAACAAATATTTGTATGATCTACAGATAGTTGTTTCGGGTCTGGTTGTGTGTGCATGTAACGTGTATGTTTGTAAACTATACCCACGATACAGGAGAAATCCTAGGGTGGGGCAATGTTTAAAAAAAAAATACATACTTACACTTAGGAATTTTTCAAGTTCGTAAAATGTCTTCAATTTTGAAGAATCATACATCAACAAAAAGCCAATATAAAGAAATTTTGTTCATCCGATCGCTGCCAAACTTCACAGGATCAAAAGATTACCTAAAAATTTCATTAAAATCGCTCTAGCCGTTTAGGAGTCCTTATGGAACATACATACAGACATGTATTCATATATATATATAGAAGACAGATGTAAAGCCGTTCGTGCAGTGGATTTTTCAAACAACCTGATTTAAATTCCCATATTATGTACAAAAAAAAGAGATTTATCGTGCGATATCCATTCATCATGAGCTTATTAATGTTGTTGATAAATCGCAGGGCGAAAAAATATTTAGATAATTTGGAATATTTGCTTTGCATTTGTTATTTTGATAATATATTTTTCCCAGGTTGATACACCCTAAACATAAAAAATAAATTGCAAATATAAATAATTAGGATACGAAGCCTGCTACAGTTAGGTAATAAGTAATTTGTTTTTATGATAAAAATAAAAAAGGTCTTCGGGCAAATTCTTGAATGATAGGTAGGTCATTTTTATATTTATTTAAATTAATCGATATACGAATGAAATACCAATTCACGAAACATCCAAGTTCAATTTTAAGCGCTCAGATCACTCATCTAGCGGTCAAAAAGTAAATAAAATAGTAGGTAAACAGAAAATTTCAAATGCTATAATAGTTAAGTATGTTTTTGGTCACACATTAGCTCATATTTGTTTATATTGTATTATGTAAATTGTAATGTGTTACTGTTTGCAATCCCCAATAAAAAAATTAATTAAAAAAAAAAAAACAAAATATGTATTCGGAATAGGAAATGTTAAAGTTTTGAAGGACATTATTAATTTTACAGGTATATATTTTATAGGTACATATGACAGCCATCAATAAAAAAAAAAACAATCGTTATTTACGCGGCTTAAGATTATCATAACTAAAGTGTTTGCGAATATTGAAATCTATAGTGTGAGAAACAAGATACCTATTATAATAGGCAGCCAAAATATTTAATTTAAATTTATGGTTACTGACGGCAGAGATGTATTATTGTAGGTACACGCACATTTCACAGATTTCATCAAGTCCCATGTAGACAATATGTAGAAAGCCAGTACGTTGCCATATAGGTACCGGCTACAATTCCAAACTCCGGGTTACTACTGACTATTTTCTAACAGAAAATCCCAATAATTGTATATATTTTTTAATTTCTTTAATAAAACGTTGCCCCACACTAGGAATAATTCCTGTATCGTGGTTGCGTTTACAAACATATATATTTCACATACACAAAGACCCAGACCCGAAACAACTATCTGTAGATCATACAAATATTTGCTCCGTGCAAAGTCAAATTTTATTTCAAGTAGGCCTTTTCAGGCACTTTTAAAAAGTCGTGACTCTAGGCGCACGGTTCCAAAGTGCGGGAATCGAATCCGTGACACGTGGCGTAGCACTCGATCTCTCAACCACTGCACCAATCGTGACGTCAAAAACACTGCGCGACGGACGTGAGACTCGCAGCCGCCCGTGAGACCAAGACCAATGAAGAAAACGAAACTGCTTTCAACACTGTAGTTGCCAAATGTTTAGTTACATACTTTCAGAGAGTTAGTAGTATGATTACACACTTTCCAAGAGCTTTAATTTATTAGCGAAGTTACCACTTAAATATTTCTCAACCTTCACACAAGATCGGTCGAAGTGCGAGCCCGGCCCGCATCTCTAACTTTTCGAATTGATGTACTAAAATTTGATAATCACTTGCGTTAACGGTGAAAGAAAACATTGTAGGGAAACTTTAGGAGGTACTTTACAGTTCTGGATGGTGCGTGTAGTCCACCAATCCGCGCGAGAGTATTCTGATCTGAAATATTCTGAGAAGTATTGCACCCACCAACAGAACAATAAAATTGTAAACAGAATTAATTACATAATATAGCATCAAGCCTGTATTCTTGGAAGGGTTAGGCAAAGGTGTACTTTTTTTTTTTTTTATACCCACATTACATACGTATGTAGCCATGTAATATGGGGGAGCCTATTGCCATCTACCGGGCAAAATTCCAAGCTCTAGAACGATTTTTTTTGTAAAGTATCTGAGCAACCTAATCTAACACTATAATTTAATTTACAGCCTGCATAAAAAAGATATCCAAAAAATTAGTAATTTGATAAGTTTCAATAGTGTTAGGAGAATTTATTGCTACATTAAGTGTCCATAATATTGTGCTGATGACATGCAGAGGTGATCAGCAATGTTAAAAGAAGGCGAAAAACCTAATTTTTTCCTTGTCCCTCACCTAAAATTAGAATATATATAATGTGATCCAAATACAAGAATCAACAGAAACCTACATTCGTCAAACCTACCTGCAAGTTCTATTGGGAAAAAATATTCAAAATGGTAAGTATATATTTTGTGCCTTTAAAAATAATAAATGCTTTTTCTTTCTTTCTTCTAATCCCTATTGTAACGTAGGTGACTAGCATCAATCTTCAAGTTTGTTTTCTTCTTTCGGGTAAGCGAAACTCCAAGTCATGCCAACATTGAGTGAACAATCAGATGTATCATCTTACTAACTACTAAACTACTAAGTACTTGACTAATTCCACAGAGATCTAATGATCTCAATACGTATAGCTTTCCCCAAAACTCACTAATTACTATCCAATGTAACTACGAGTAACTATAGTGCTGATATTCTTTACCCATTCAACCAATTAATTAATTTGACGACATGTTTGGCGCAGATACCGAGTGATTAAGTATATTACCTTAATGCGCTACGTGTCGCGGGTTTGATTCCCTGATATTTGTTCTGGTTCTGGGTGTCTATGCAATGTTATTAGTCGGCATAGTTTGCGCACAGGATTACTCCTTGTCATAGGGCAAAATTAAAGATTTAAAAAGGTTTTAAAAATACGAATCTACCTTTCGTAACTACTGAATATAAGCTTCTTTATCCACCTACTTTTTCTGACGACCTATTCGCTTCTACTGCTTAGACTACTTTTATTATATCAATGTTCAAAAGAGGCCCGCCAAGGCACAGATATCTTTTGAACCATTTTCTTCCATGTCCATTTCTACTTCAAGTCGATTTCCTTCTAGAAGCAAAGAGTTAAATCATTCCCTTCAATGTTGGTCCATTTATTTGAATCTTAAATTATCAGTATGTATGATACGTGAAACAAAGGGCTAGGTCACTCAAATATGTTATGTGTGACCCGATGTTATTAGCGTAATGCCTCCACCTCTATTCGTTTGAGTAAGTTGATTAGAAAAAGCAAAAGTTTGTGAGGATGGATGGATGGATGGATGGATGGATCTTTGTTACTCTTTCACGACGAAGTACAAAGCCGCGGGCGGAAACTAGTAAATTTATAAAGGAACTAGCTTCCGCCCGCGGCTTCGTCCGCGTGGTTTACGAACCCATACATTTTCCCGGGATAAAAAGTAGCCTATGTGCTATTCCAGCCTATAATCTATCTTTGTGCCAAATTTCATCCCAGAGCCGTTTACCCGTTCTGTCGTGAAAGAGTAACAAAGATCCATCCATCCATCCATCCATCCATCCATCCATCCTCACAAACTTTCACATTTATAAAATTAGTAGGATTTACGTAAATCTATTATTTTATTCAATTGTAGTTTCTTATATATTCGAGCAATCTGCACATACATCTATGTACATATAACTTATTATCACCTAGCTCTTGTCTTACCGTAAGTAACAACTAAAAAGTCATATGGTATCCAAAAAATTAGCATATTAAACAGAACTTTATATAACTAATTAGCGTCCATTATTAAACATAACACAAGCAGCCGTTTAAAGGGACTAAAAATATCAGACCATATCATATATGGTCTGACATTTTGTTGGCTAGCTGTGACATTTTATCACCTTTTGGGAAGGCATCACTCGTTGCCATAGCATTGAACTCGATCCATCCACACTACGCAGGCGCTTCACACCCGTTACGGGTTGACACCAACGTGTCAACATTCTAAAGACAGACGCTGTTAGAATTTATTATCGTTGTTACAAATGTGAGATTTTCCTCATAGGTCAACTTTGCACCTAGGTACATCAGTCTTAAGAAACATAATCTTCCGGCCTTCAAACAACAGCCAATCAAATACCCAGGCATCCAAATATGCAATAACTTTCAATTGTTTTTCAGGTCTTGTAAGCGAAATTCGAAGTCTATGAGTGTATACGAACATTGTTTGACGGCATTGTTGGCGTAGTGGTTGAGAGATTGATTGTTGCGCTGCGTGTCGCGGGTTCGATTCCCGCACGGACCAAATATTTGTATGATCTACCGATAGTTGTTTCTGGTCTGGGTCTTTGTGTATGTGAAATATATGTTTGTAAACGCACCGACGATACAGGAATTATGACTGTGGTGCAACGTTTTAAAAATATTTATATATATTAGTCGCACTGTATAGCAAAAAATTAGTCGCACTGTATAGCATCACACTAGTTTTCCCTTACAGGTTAGGCAGAGGTGTACAACCACGTTTTGCTGATGCCGTTATAAAATCCCAAATAATAGGGGCGAGTCTATTGTCATCTATACGGCACAAATGCTAATTCCGGGCTATTCCTTAACAGAAAAAACCCAGTAACACTTTGTCCGACCCGGGAATCAAACTCCGTTTGTTGCACTGTTCTAAATATTTACAGTTCGTGAAAGCTGCTGCAATCTTCCTTCTTCTGGGAGTATGCCTCGCTCTACCAGTGGAAGAAACAAAACCCGTCGAGGACGTGCTTATTTCAACGTCACAACCAACTCCCTCAGAACCGTCACCAGTGTTAGTTGAAGCTTTGCCTGAACCGCCAAAGTCTGATGACTCGGACTTGAAGACAGATGCTAGCTCCTGGTGGCACAGCTGGTACCATTACGACTACCCCAGTTACCGCTACAAAGCGCACCGGTAAGTAAATGTAATATTTTTTGCGGTTTTACGCTTAACTTCCATGCAGCAGGAGTGTCTGGATTTTCGAAATTCATCAGCATCCCTAACTGTATGAGTCTGTCTCGACCACGATATAGGAAAAATTCATGCGCGCGCATTTGGGTGAACAGTCGTAAACACGTGCATATTACTTTCATACATAGTTGAGTATGGTCGAGATTGAGGAAAATTCGTATTAAAAAGAAATTATTAATTCATATAATATCGTAATTTAAGAGAAGTAAATATTTTTCATCTAAACAAATAAATAAAATTGAAGTGTCTGTTTGTAATTTTAAAATAACAGCTTGCTACTTAATGCATATGAAAATACATATTTACGATAGTTATAACAAAGAATTAATATTTAAACTTTTTTGTCTATCTGTCTGTCTGTTTGTTCCGGCTAATCTCCGAAACGGCAGGACCAATTTTGACGGGATTGTCACTGGCAGATAGTTGATGTTATAAGGAGTAAATTAGACTACTTTTATTTTAGAAAAAGAATTAGGGTTCCGCTCAAAAAATAGCACGAGTTCGTATATCCACGTGGGCGAAGCCGCGGACGGAAGCTAATAACATATAAATTAGCATCACGCTTTCTTTACCCGGAGGGTTAACAGTCTTTTCCCATCTATCGAGCACATATCCAACTCTGAATATTAAGAATTGTCATATAGGAAAATCAAACTCAAATCGAGCAGGACGTCTAGTGTTTACAAGCTCAGAAGTTCGTGAAAAAGAGTTAATAAAATAAAGTGTTATAAAGATTTTTTTAAACATTCCTTTTACCCTTCGATCGAAAGCCCCATATTATACTAGCTACCGCCCGCGGCTTCGCTCGCGTTGATTACGAACCCGTATTTTTTTCCGGGATAAAAGCCTATGTGCTATACCAGACTTATAATCTATCTCTGTGCCAAATTTCATCCAGATCCGTTCAGCCGTTCTGGCGTAAAAGAGTAGCAAATATCCAAACATCCATCCATCATCGTACATTAGTAGGATAGTAGGATAGGATTAAGTGGGATTAGTAGGAAGTAGGATACTAGCAGGAATAAAAGACAAAACCCTTTCAATCAAAACAAGTAACATTGCGCAAAAATACCGCTGGGAAAAATAATTATATTTTGTAAGAAATCAATTTATTTGTTACAGTCCTCCTCACCACGTCCATTGGCATGCTCACTGGTAACTTGGTTAATTAAGATGCAATATTGTTCTCCAGTTGTTTATAAATTTGTAATTATTTCGTCTTTGTAAAATAACGAAATTCTACCTAAATAAATTATGTCGAAACTGGAGTTGGGAATTCATTAAATAAATTAAACTTACAATAATGTTTTTTTATTTTTTATTTCTGTGTTTTTTATTTGCAAACAATCCAGTACCAAATGAAAATGTAATTATAGCTGACCTGAATATTATTATTTAAGTTTTCCAAATATTTTTCTTACTTAGCGCAAGTACTTGGTAAGTTAGGATGGTGGCTTCACGTCAGTAGCTTGATACAATGAATTAATTGCTATATCCGAAGCTACAAAAGCCATAGATTTCGCTAGTGTCGCCAACGACAAGGTATCCATCACAATTCTATTGGCAACATGATTTAAATTAGCACCGTGAGATTGCGCTGTATACTTCAGGGCCAGTTTGATCACTCTTTCACACGCCAAGGACTTTGATGTGGCACTCTTCGCTTCTTTCCCTGCTTGTTGTGCAGCAGTCTTCGCCAAATTCATCATTAAATCCTGATGATTTGACATCCCATTTTTCGCATACCTAACAGACATTTGAACTTCAATAGATGCAGTTAAAGCACGTCTCAAGGCAACAACGCTAGCTGCAGTCAAATAAGCGACGTCACCGGCATATAATATAGCTTTCTTAGCTTTAACTTCCAACCTTTCTAATTTTTGCTTTGTTCTCTTTTCATTTCCAGTTTCATCTTCGAATTCTGGTTGATCTATCTCTATATCGGCAACAACATCAGGGTTCAAAGAAGGCTTATAAATGTTATCTTTAGTATCAATCCAGTCATCTATAAGACCTGGTGCACTTAACTCTTGAGTATCTAAGGTTTGCGTATCTGCTCTCATGTAATGAGTTGCATTCAGTGACTTATCCAAAACAATAGGATCTGTTTCATTCGTTTCTTGCTCTCTATTTTCCATATCCAGTACTGTTTGATTTAAAAATCCTTTTGATCCAACCGACGAGCTTTGTTTACTGTTGAGCACATGCAGAGCTTGCTTTTCATTTCTAGAAATAACTGAGAATGGTGAAAGGTATTCATTTTTACCGTTTGTAGTGGCATTCGGAGTCTGAAGACTTTTATTCAGTATTGCATTATATACAGTGGTCACTGAAGCAACAGAAGGAGGAGTGACCAGTACATTATTTGATGTAGGTGCAATAGATCTTTTCCTGCGAAGAGATAAATCAACTGATTGCTTTTTAGATAGCGCTGAGGCATATGTGGTATCTTTCAAAGCTGACACAATTGACACCTCTGCTGCAATTTGTGCAAGTCCATAAACCAAACGATGAAGTTCTGGTTCAGTTGAAGCTCTCGTGATACTTAGTATATGACCCGACAATGTTCTTGAAATATAATCTAAAATCCGCCTTGTCTCTATTGCCGTTATACCTTTATTTTTGCCAGGAGCTTCCAACGCTTCTCTAGTAATTCTTGTTATTTTATCTTGAATTTCTAACTTTGATAAAATAGCAGAAACCATTTCCTTTGAAATCTGATAAAGGTTGTCGTTCATTTCTGGGTTCTGAGTAACATTTTTGGTTGCTTTCGATAAAGTATTGTCTAAGTGTTTCAAAGCATTATGAGGAGATGTCAATAAAAATCTTTCGTTGAGAATTTTCGAGCCAAGAACAGTTTTTTCTTTAAAATCGTGCACTGGTGATATTCCCCCGTATGACTCCGGAACCTGAAATATGTTTATTATGTAGTCAGTTTAATGTGAAACACAAAGAATATCGAAAATCAAAACTTACAAAAAGTAATACAATCACAGCCCAAATTCGAAATAACACCATTTTTCTTGATATCGCAACTGCTGGTATCAAAGTAAATTGCGAAATAGTTGCTACCAATGCTTTAAGACTTTATCATAATTATTTTAATGACTTGTTAGTTTTACTGCTTGTAAATTGGGCTAGAGTTTTATTACTCTGCAAACCGAAATAACAACTACAGTAGCATAATGTTTAGTACCTTAAAATGTTAATTTATCCAGCAAAAGAATTGAACATGGTGATTCTTCGTTTACTGTGTTGGATCCTTCTATATACGAAGAGGGGACGATATACTAAGTTGCTGCTTTCTGCAGCTTCGATCATTTCATTATTAACAATGCTTTGATCATTCTTATTATCTTTAGTACCATCCCTTCTATGAATGCTATGTGATTCTTTGACTATATGTTCCGAATTTTTTGCGTTGTCTTCTGTCATCGTATTATTTGGGATGGCTAGTTCTGCGTCTTCTTGTAAAACACTTTTAGATGATACTGTATTTAGGATTAAAATAGTTAAAGTAACTAGAATGAATAACATTGTGCAAACAATGAGGATTTGCGGTTTTTCAAATGAAGTTATAAGTTTTATACTTTTATAGACTTGAATACTAATTATTAACTTAACGTTAATGTTATTAATTAACTTAACAATCTCTTTACTTATTAACGTGTTATTGTGTATTTGTATTAGTCATCATCAGCCAGAAAACGTCCACTGCTGAACGAAGGCCTCCCCCAAGGGGGGGTTTGCCATAATCCCCACGCTTGGCAGGTGGCTTAGGGATCGCAGTGGCTCACCGATTAGTGAGAGGACGCTGCTGCCCGTCCTCCGGTGTCTGGCCGCAGTTTTAAGACGTACCCGGGTCGTGTTATTAGTAGGTACAGAATATCTGAGGTATGTACGTATTGAATAAAAGTCTGTTAGTCATTCTTAACTAACCTTTAATGCTAGATACTAAATATAAAATGTACAAAATATTATATGTACATTTATAACCAAAAAACTTATTTAACGTCTTAAAAATACAGTTATACGAAAACATTTCCGATATGGTGATAGCGTTCAGTGTCGTTTGTGGTTATTCCATTGTTTGTTATTCAGCCGAGGTAAGCAGGCAGAACCCTGATGCGGCCACGGCCTTCCAGCTGCGAGACTTCACCGAAGGGCGACACGTCGACATCATTGCTGGAGGGAAGCAGATCGCTCTCCTGGCCAGCCAAGTCTCGGCGAGCCCTCGCCTGAATGTGCTCAGATGCACCAGCAGCCTTTCCCGAAGCACCAGATTCCGCAGCGTCTTTTCCTATAACTGATGGTGTTTGCTCGGGTTTTGGTGGGATGTGCTGGATCACATCCTGATCGGCGGGCGCGCACACGCAGACCGTTAGCAGCGCCAACGACGCGACGAAAAATAATGTGGAATGCATTTCCGGAAGATCCTATTTTGCTTTAGCTTTTACTGAAGAAACTGTGCCTTTGAAGATCTTGACGCACCTTATATGTGGATCTATTGATGGCAGAAGTAATTACATTTTATTGATATCGCACACTGAGATAATGCGCATTATTATATTTAGAACAGTACTGACGCACGAATACAGCGGTTGAGTATGTGATCCTTTCATTATGAGCCTTGGCTGTGGTCAACATGCTAACAAGACGTCAAATGCTTCTGATAGCTGATAAAAATAAAGGGAAACAAAACAAGTTAACACATGGGTAGTCGTGAGACGAAATATAAACATGTATGCATTATAAAATATTGTTCCTATTATAGACTACAATTCACCATGGAAAGGCACAAACAAGAGTTCCATTGGGAGACATAGCCACAACTTGTGCACACTAAAAGGTGTTATTAATTTATTAAGAATTGACCACCATGTTTTTTACAGAGAATTTTCATGAACCCAATAATGATAAGGTACTATTGACTATTGAAGCGTCAAATGACTGCAATAGGTTCAACTGAAATCTCTTGCAAGTTGTTTCTACCTGGCTGATGTCAATAATGCGATGGAGTCGCGTTCATGATAATTAGCGTCATACAAGAGAAATGACATCTGACTTTCAATGCTTAAACCATGTTTTGTAACAGAGATTCGTTGTTTGTACCTACTAATAGAATTGCACTGTGAGTACAAGCAACAAGCAACCAATCTCTGCCATGTATGACACATCTATCATTTCAACATACATCACCAATGTATCATTCAACTGCATAACATAACGAAGCATCACGCCTTTATTCCCCGAAGGGTTAGGCAGAGGTGTACTACTAGTATTGTACACCCACATTTCGCCGATGCCGTTATTAAGTCCCATGTAATAGGGGGCGAGCCTATTGCCATCTACCGCGCACAGTTCCAGACTCCGTGCTGCTACTGAGAATTTCCATTCAGAAAAACCCAATAACACTTTGCCCGACCTGGCAATCAAACCCAGGACTTCACGCTCAGCAGTCGCGCGTGCGACCACTAGACCACCAGTTAATCATTCAAATGCTGGGCAAATTATCCTTAGAGTTATGAGGTCACTCAGCTGGCAGACCCTGCCGTTAAGATTACGTTCTAGAATGATAACACGATCTAGGAAACGGAGTTTGGACGGTGGGTGGCTCCGGACCAAATTTTGCCGACCATAGTTAAAGTGACTCAGAAACCGCATTGTGACGTCACGTTTGATATGTAGACCCATCATAGGAATCCTTCTTTCCTAGTTAGAAGCTCGTGACCCCAGGGCGTAGCCAGGATTTAGGTCAGGGGGGGCAGACAAGGAAAGACTCATAATATACATGCTATAAAATTTTTAATAATTGAAAAATACACAGGTGTTTATTTCATTAAACTAACATTAATCTTCGAAGTTCATCACAAAATCGCGTTAGCCGTTGCTTAAAATTATTCTTAGGTTCAGGAGCACTCCAATCGAGCGCTGACCCGGACCTTGCTAGGGGGGTGCAGCTGCCCGCCTTGCCCGTACCTGGCTACGCCCTTATCGTCACTATCGAAGAGCTTTACAATAAGTAACCTTTAACAAGTTAATGATAGAGGTGGCTGAAAGGTGGTCAGTACAGTTTACATTGGTTATGAAATCGAGGATCTATTCTAAGATTTTTATTAACCGACTTCAAAAAAAGAGGAGGTTCTCAATTCGATTGTATTTTTTTTTAATGTTTGTTACTCGATTATTCCGTCAATTATGGACCTATTTTAAAAATTCTTGGCACCGACTTCAATATTCTTCAACTACTATACTGTATAATAAAAGATTATTTTTTGCTTTTTGGTTATTAGTTTTGTTTTTGAGTTTTTTGATGTCGGTTTTTATTTTTTTAATCGCCCATCTTGTACTACTTTACGAGAAACACTTATTTAAAATGAAATCAGCATACCTACCTATTGTCGTAGTATTAAACATAATTGGACAAACATGAAACTATGAAACTATTCACAAACAATGATTCAGTGGCTCTTATCAAATAACAGTTGCATATTATAGATACCTATCCAATCGGATCTAAACCAGTTATTGACAGCCTTACTCATCAATAAACGGAAGGATGTTTCAGTCACGTTACAAATTACGTTTTAACAAACAAATTACTAGTGTAAACTAAGTAGTTGTCATCGTTTTTCAATATAATGCACAACAATAAGTATTCATGGTCATTATGTTATTGAGAATATTTGCTTATTCTATTAGCACGGCAAGAGCTGCACGCGTCAATGATACCATTTCTGGATAATATTTATTAGCACAATTTTATGATTGGTATAAAACCTGAATGCATGTTCAAGTATCGTTAACACAAGTCAGCATCTGAAGACGACGAACGTGTACTAAGTTATAGGGAATATTTCCCTTATTTTCCGCGGAGAAGTTACCAAGAAGCATCCAATATCATGGCTTCAAAATTGATTGTCCTTCTCACGTTTGCGGTATTGAGTTGCGCATACGCAGCTCCTGCAACCACAGAAAAGCCTGCTGAAACTACAGTAACTGGCGATGAAGACGTCCCCACTGTGGAGGTGATAGAAGTGATCGAAGAAATTCCAGCGGTGGTAGAATTTGTCGAGACCACAACTGCATCTGAACCTGAAACCAAAGAGCCAGTTCACAAGGTGGTGAAGAGGTCAGCGCTGCGAGGCGACAACCCCAGCAACGATCTGTTGGCTAACTACGATGGACTCCTTTATGACAATGGACAGGTTGGTCTCGACGGACGTAGGATTAAGTTCCTCCCTACTTGGCTAGGTTAAACTTCCACTAAACATTGTATAATATCTTATTTAACGCAGTCTTAAGTTCTGTCGCTCAAATGAATCACATGAATATTTTGTTGTTCGATTCGTTGTATTTTATATGAAGATTTTATGAAATAAATGCATTTTTATATTTGAATATGATTACTTTTTTTAAATCCAAATTTTCTTATCGTTGTATCATAGTCAGAGGGCCATCAGGCTATGTACACAGACAATTTAACAGATGTTTAAAATGAAAACGGTCGTTGGCTAATAAAAAAATTGTTGTTAAATGGCTGATTTCAGTTTAAAAATCTGTGATGTTATCCGTAAACATGGCCCTAAGGTGCGTATTACAGAACAACGCAACGGTCAGCGGTGATCTCTACCTACTTGTGCATACTTTTGTGTCTGTCATCTCGGACAAACGCTGCTCAAATAGATTTTCACCGGTGAACGCTGTTTTATAATTCGAACACGTTGAAATTTTTGCATGTAGGTAAGTATTCTTCTCTACTTATGTCAGTTAAAAGAATTGTCGTAACTTTGCAAGCCTAAAGTCCTATAGATTATCTATTTAAAATCTTTAGGTAGGTACTTAATTTTTAAATTGGAATAGAAACCAAGCATAATTTTTGTTTGATAACTAGCATCTTCTTTTTATTTAGATAACTACATAGTCCTTTTAGGAAAATGTAGGTATACTGGTATTTTTAGTTATTTGGTACTTTTAGTTATTTGAAAACAGTAAAACAAAATTTGTCAAGTCATAGATATTTATTATGTTCTAAAAATTCTACAGTTCAATCCTGACAAAAGCCGGGTTAGAGATAAAACCAGGTATAAGCAGTATTATTGATTTCTTCATCCTCTTCCATTTCCCATCTCTCCATCTTCCATCATCATCACGTTGAAACTTCGTTATAAAACATTAGAAACTTGTCCATGGTGTCTTGTTTATCTTTGTTATGCTCTAAAATACCACTAGATGGCATAACAGGAATATCAGCCTCTTCTCTAATCACAAATGTATGGTATGGACTGTAATCCATATAATCGTTGCCAATTCGTATTTCTACAGTTAACTTTAAAAATTCTGGATGCAGGTGTAGTCCTTCGAAACTTCGTCCAGTTGAACTCGCCAAGAGCACCGTAAGCGCAAACAATATCAAGAGTAATGCCAAAGCCATTACCAACTGCTTCGTGATAATGTCTTTAAAACTAGCGCAACGTTTTTATATACCATAGCTGACAGCTAATAAAACAATGTGTTAATTTGTAAATCCATGTACAGTACGCAAATCTCCGGGTATAACATAAAAACTAAATATTAGCCAACATTGTGGAACAATCGTGAAATCATGTGATGAATATTCTACACTATTATTTAAGTAGATATGTATCTACAAATCTATCTAAATATCCATCTGGATATGATAAAAAATTGGAATACACCACATTATAGATAGTTGTCTAAGGTCTGTTTGTTCGGACACTCGTTATGGAAATGGTTTCGTAAAACAGTATTTGCCTACCAAATATTATCTATCTTTCAAATGTGACCACCACCACACTACAATGAAGATATTTGTACTTTCAAGTTAACTTAGTGACAATCCAAACGTTTTAGGGTGATTAATGTAGATGGTTATTATCTATATTGATCTACAAGGTAAGTACGACCAGCTTCAGTCATACCTGAGTAAAATATTCAAGAAGGCTGTGCAAAGCGTATTACTTCAGTCCTTGTTCGTACAACTAAGAGAACATACAAGAAATCATTTCATTTAGATAAAATAAAATGAAGTTCGCTGTAGTTTTCCTTATAATATCATTTCTTGCAATATCAAGTGCTAGACGAAGTCGTAGGCTCGCACCAAATCTGAATAATTGTACATTGCTATTACCGGTTGAAGTTAAATCACAAACAGTATTCATCGACCTCGATCACAACTCTGATCTAGAATTAAAAAATTGTATCCTGAAAAATAGTCATTCTGAACAAACAGTTTTGTTGCTCAATATGCATGGCAAAAGAGAAATTTTTCGAGTTGTAAACGCAAATAACACACTACGAAAATTTATTAAGACAAATGACAATCCTAATATTATTATTATGACGAAATTATTAACTCAAAATATAACTGACTCACCTTTACTTAAGTATTTCATCAACTCTCATTGGTCTTTGCTATATATTGTCTTTACAAGTGACAAGAAGTTTAAATGTGGCAATGGCACGATGAATACAAATGATTTTATATTGTTGGACAATATCATGAATAAATTGTGGCACAAATATAGAGTTGTGTATGTAGGAGTTGTATTCCCTTTTGCTTGCAAACAAAAAATGGTTATTTATAACGGAAAAAGACCTGCATTCAATCAGACGTTATTTGATAGACCTATAAAAATGATTGACGTTACAAATTCTGAAGACGTATATGGAGCCATAATAAAAAGTGGGTACCGCATAGCTGAGAAGTATCCAATGCGAGGAAGTATATTTTACAGATATCCGACATCTATCGTCGAATGTGAAAAACTACACTACTACCAGCATTTTAATCTGACCCTCACAATGGGATTCTGTGGTTTAGATGGAATGGTGATGCATGATGTACTCTCGCATTTTAAATTCGATATAACTTACATTAATGATGAAAACTGTGACAATTTCGGTTATGAGAGTCCTGGTAAAGTAAGTGGTAGTCTGGGTTGCATCATTCGAAAAGAGTTGGACATATCTTTTAATTCAAGATTCATGACCGTTTATTCTAGTGATAACGTTTACTACTTGCAACATGTTTCAACCGATTCATTGTGTGCTTTAGTCAAAAAATCTGATGTTATACCGATATGGCACGCCACTATTAATGTCTATAAGGGTCAATTCTGGCTCGTTATATTATCAGTGGTAGTAGCAATAGGTTTCATAATGTGGGCAACGGCAATCATATCGGAAACGATGACCGGTGAAAAATCTATGAAATTCTGGTACTACCTGCACGACGCTTTGATGACGACATTGTTTGGATGTTCACTGCGGAAGTCAGGATCATTTCAATTATTGAAGGGGACATGCTTATTCAGTTCCATTTTATTCACGGCTGTACATCAGGTTAATAAGTTACCTTTGTATAAAAATATTACCTATACATATATAGTAAAATATAGTGAACTAGTACAGTGTACCTATACATATATAGTGAAATACGTAATATAGTGTTTTATGATTAAGTAGGTATTTTTCTATATTTTCAGGGTCACATAAATCACGTATACACAACACTTGAACGTTTTGGCCGTATAGAAACCTTAGAACAACTTTATAGATCTGGAGCTACTCTATACACCTCACGCTCAATGAGAGAATTAATGAAAACGCTATTAAATCCACGAGACAAGTTACAATGGAGTTTCTTTAAACGAATTAGCTTGCTGGATGGAGATCGCACTGGTAAATTAAACAATATAATAAGCAGAAATACATGAATTCAGCACGTACGTATTGAAGAACCACTAAAAAGTATAGTCATATATACATATGATAGCTAATTTAATAAACCAGTAGGTAAGTATAGTCACTTCAATTCTCGTAATAATATAGCCTACATACAATCTTTCTGGGCCACCTCCTGGTGTGCACATGTGACTTGTATGTTTTAATACTGAATCCAAGATACAGAAGAAAAGTGTGGGGTAGCGATTGTAAAAAATTTAAACGGCATTTGGATTTGGTATAATTAGGTACATCAAAGATTTTCAAAGAACTGCTTGTGAACTTGTGAACCACTTTCTGGTGATATGAAAAAAATCTCAAGTAATCATAATCCATAAAAAAGTGTTACTGGGTGATCTCTTTTTTGTAAGTAATTTGACGTGTGGGTACCAATACACCTCCTTGCGAAAACCCTTTCTTGTGTCAACATCACCAACTCTTGCCAATGACTTCAGATGGATTTGAACTTTCTATGATTATTACAATAATTAATAGTTATATGCACGGATGGATACTGTGTCAAGATTGAAGCGGATTTACCTACTCCTCGTAATATTTTTTATATTACCCGTATTAAACGCTGCTGAAAGGTCGATAAACACAACACTCATATTACGTAATTAAACAAATCCAATTTATTAAATATTTATTTGAATGGTGTACACACTACAACACACCGGAATAAGGTCAGGTTAGGTGGATCACTTAAATTGAAAATAATATTTTTTCCTATTCTTACAGCAGTCATTCTTAAAATCCCCGGAGCATCAACCCTAGGCCGAAAATCAGATGCCTTGATGGAAATCTTCAACTTGTACTCGGACGAATGCGGAAAGCCCAAGATTGATATAGTTGATGAATGCTTCTATACCTATTACTTGGCCTACATTGCTAGAGCAGGTAAACAAAACTATACATATTATAGAACTTCCATTACAAGTTACTCTCGGTTACTATACTTATCAAACAAAGGTTAACCAAACGCACAAAACCAGCTCTTTATCGATTCTTAATTTTCTAAGGTTTCCCGTTCTTCGAAGATCTGCAAATATTCCTAGAGCGTCTGAAGGAAGCCGGTCTCCCGCCATTGTACTACAAATGGACTCAACGAATACTTGGTCAACCTGATTCAATTCCCCAGTATCACAGCGAGCCCCGGCCTTTCACCAAAATAACGTTAGGGGACGTACGGGTCGCTTTCTGGATGCTATTTGTTGGTTACGTTGTGTCTTTTATCGCGTTTATTGCTGAATCATGGAGAGGCAATAATCATCGTCACTTGAGGATATTTAAATCAACGAAATAAATTTATTGTATATTAATGTCTGCTAGTTCTGTTATACCTAAGATAAAATGTGCAATAATAACGGACGGATCTCATATTTTTATATTCATTCTCGATATTTTTACCAGCCATCATGATAAATTGTGAATCCCAATTCTTGTACTTGAATTCAGAATATCCATTTAAATTCATCTATTAATTTGTGTGATACCACCATGTTACGAACACGGCCATTTTAGTTATTAGAAGTTTATAACACAATAATAGAAAAGGAGATAAGTAAATTTTAAGGATAAGGTATTCGTTTAAGACAATAAAACATCAAGTATATATAAATTCAGCATTTTATGGAATTTCCTTTTAAAAGTATTATTTTCACAGAGTCATGTCAATTAAAACAATTGTATCTACCTACGGGTCCACCTTGTGAACATTCGATGTTTAACATTAGAAATCAGGAGGTAATTATTTTATAGATATTATTTAAAACTTAATATAGTGTACTGTCTTTTACTAATAAAATTCACTAGATCATATGTCATCATAAAATCATAAGTTTTCATTTTCACTTAATCTACTTTAGAACTCACTAATAAAATTTGATTTTTTTAAAGTATTTTAGTGAGCCCTCTAAAAAATGGAATACGAATCCTCAATAAAATGTCATGAAAGGGTAGAAAAGATATAAAATTACAATATCTTACAAAAAGCTTCAATTATAAAAAATTAAAACGTAGGAACAATATTTGCAGCTACGACAAGAACTGAGGTAACATTGAAAATCACATCTTTCTATGACCTATAGTTAATTAAGTATATTCCATTTATTATAAGGATACACAAATACCCATTTGAGCAAGGAAATGTATACAAGCATACATACATTTTATGAACCTTAACAGTCAATCAATCAAGATGAACTAAAATTCTGACCGAATAATTGGTTCATAAGATATTTATGCCTCGCTGAACAATTTTTGTCTATTTTTATAATAAATAGAGTATAACTTTATTGATGTGTTGATCAGTTTATATGATTACTAAAATGAGCAGGAACCAGCAAAAATTCATTTAAAATTATTCAACAGCATTCAATATCAATAAATACTGTTATTATTAGTGCATTTCACGATTACACGGTTTATGACTTTTATGACACTGAAATAGGGTTCAAATTGAAATGATTTAAGTGGCACCATGAAATGTAATAACAATACATATATTTTTTTATAAAAAACACATCGAACTGACGTGTTGACAAAATCTAAATAATGGCAAGTTTAAAATAAAGTGAAAACGTCACACTACACAATGGGCACACTCGTACACCTCATGGATATTTTTAGACTTTCTAAAAGTAGAGTAATAAGTTTTAACTATACCAAAAATCTCAGGCGCATATTATACTAGTCAGACCAGTATTTTATAGATCAATTTCATATTATAATTCAACTAGAAAGATCTCATAATTATTATGCACAAGTGTGTGTACTATATTACATGGATATCACAAGTATAGTTATCTAACTCCTTTGATACTTCACACCAGTCTTACTTTGAGCTTTTAACTGCTTCTTTCACATTTTCAAATATAACATAATATATATATGATTATCCCATTGAACTCAAAAATAATACAATAAAAAAAGGTTTACCCTATGTCCTAATATTTTAGCAATGCTTTGCAATCGCCAATAGATGAGACACTGTTTTCAACTTACATGGGTTGCATATATATTCGTATTGTCACTTACGGTGATTGGAGAAGTTAAGTCATCTCACGATCAGAATCACAACATTGAAATATCTGCAGCTGAACTTATCAATAAATCACAGAAGATATCCCATACGTGACAATACAACATACAAGTGTTGTGAATTATACATAAAAGTCGAATTTACATCAATCATCCCTTTATTCGTTATGCCATATCAAAAATTTCACACAAGACCGCAATAATGATTCAATAACTACATACTGTATAAAAAAACAACAGCTAGCGCATTGTTTGCGTGGTGTTTTGTAGCATGGCTTACCGAATAATGGCCGAGATACTATTTTACACACCTTTTCGCAAATATTAAACAACCATCACCAATCAGCAACCTTTGAGCATTAATATTGCACATTTCTCTAATCTCAACTCCTGCGCAAAATTAAACTGGGTCTAAGCCTAATAATTCGTATATAATATGGATCTTTTAATCAATAATTACTTATCTAAATATATAATAAATCTTTGATATATAGCTTAACAGTATTTCATTAGTATTTACACAAATAACAGGCACTAATCAATGTTCTATGTCTTAAATATGAACTGCTTCGCATTATCTAGTAATATTATAGTTACTATAAAGATCAGTTACAACATTTATCAAGTCTATACGGACGAGCAGCTTATCGTAACAATATTTCTCCACTTATCTTCTATCTAAATCTTCATAATGTATTAACAGAACTGCTTCATTGGTCAAGTGATTGCAGTTCAGCTGGCGAACCTGAGGTTTTGATTTCCAAGTTAGAAAAGGATTTTTGAAGTTTTCTGTTAGGAAACACTCAGTGTCCTTGACGTTGGATTTGTGCCCACTAAAATGCAATAGGTTCGCCCAAAAGTACACGGGACTTAATATCGTTATCGGCAAAATGTGAGCGCTGAACATTAACAGTGTGTTTGCATTCGGGAAAAACAGTAATGATAGGATTGTACAGTACAAATCATTTTCAACTTATAAGAATATTAAAAAATGTTGGTCAAACTAAATATTAATCTCATGGACAACAGAAAAATCAGTTTAACATATCAAAGTCAAACAATATCCCCGTATATTACAGAATTAGCAAACCCTGCCGGACTTCTTTCGCGCCCAGTTGAACAACCTACAAATGTACCAAAAACTGACCACATGTAAGAAGTACCGGCAAGGCCAATATCACCTGCGTAAGGGCAAGCACGCGGCACACAACACAGGCAGGTAGAAAAGCCACCGCTATTTAGACACACTGCCGTTCTTCATGCGGCCGCCTGTGACCTTGAAACTGCTCTGAGGAGTGATAGAACTGCTGGAGTCCGATATGCTCTGAGACGATGCCTCACTGCTATACCAACCGCACATTCGTTTAACTGCGTCCTGCCATCGTGCGAACGTCACCTCATAAGCTTTCTTTATCTGCGGACGTGGGTTGAACACGCAGTCTATTTTCCGCAAGCTTTTTAGTTCTTCTTTTGATTTCCAAATACCTGAAAACGGATATAATACAATGAGTACGAAGTAGAACTAAACGCAATAGTGAAAGAATGATAAAAGGTATTTATGGGATTTTTGACTTCCTTTGTTACTTGTAAGCTGAAGGATAAAATGATATATTAAAACCTGCAGCTTTGTCATACCACTGGGTAAATTTAACCATCACGAAATCCGTCTAGGGTGTTTTTGTGTGTGTGAAGTATACAACCAACGAAGTATGATACAAACTCATACCATCTAGCGGCGATCCTAAGAAACTATAACTAGTAATGTCGGGTAAACTTTTATAAACGTCGTTCCCAACACATCATAGTAATTTCTAGCCAAAATCCTGGTTCACGGTCAAAATCTACTGCTTCTTTATAATGGCAATTCAATGTGGTTTACCTAAAGTGTATCCTACAATATGGGCGCATCCTTGGGAAGACATCTCGACGTGTACAGGGCGTTCGACGCGCAAGCCGGTGAGGTCGGCCACCAGCTGAGCTATAAAATCGTTGTTTGAAACTCCGCCATCCAATCTAAAAGTAAATACATCATTATTATTGATTTCTTTCCTCTTTATTATAATTTGCTTTTTACTAAACCCCAAACAGAGTTCCATATCTTACACTATACCAAGATTCTCAAAGATGAATATTAGCACATCGATGAGATAGGGAACTTTGTCAATCGCATAACCACGCTGCGCATGCGCAGTTTTTGCGCGCGCGCTATTTCGATATTTTCGCAATAAAACATTGTATAGTGTAAGTGGGAAAAATGTTCGTAATCTCTCTGCACACAAATAGGTATTAAACTCTCATGTTGTAAGTGCAATACTCATGCAGTCTATACCACTTGTGCCAGCAAGCTAAGTATATCGACAAAAACCACACACCTGATAGTATTGAAGGTGTAGTTGGTTTCGTCGCACACGCAGCCGTAGAGTTGTGCGGTGCGGAAGGCCAGAGACTCCAACACGGCTCGCACTAGATGCGCCTTAGTAGTCGACGGTCTCATGCCAACGAACCCTGATGCTGCCGTCCCGTCATTATATGGTGGCTATAATAAAATACAATAGTTATTTTCTACCTGTTCTCAAAACAAAACAAATTGCGTATTCTGATGAATTAAAGCGCCACCCTGTATAGAGCATTATCCTGGAGATGTATCTGTGCAGTCCCCAACCTAGTATGTCCCAAGCCTAAACTTATCTTGTTGTTAGATAACTCATTAAGACACAGGAGGCGCCCGGCAACGAGAAACAATCGATTTTCTATTGTGTCTCATTTGCATCACTCAACGGCTTGATGGAAATATTGAAACCATGCACCCCCATCCACCCACTGATTAATTAAGAAAAACTTGCAGGTTACTTTTGCTAGTAATCATGCTCTTAAGAAAAAAAAATGAAGACAAAAAGAGGAAGTTCTGTTTTTTAGTCGTTGTGTGTTGTGTAGTTGTTTCTTTTGTTATAAACCTGCGGGTGAACATGTAGTCTAATTTTTGACTGTCTAGAGAGACTAGAATATGAAATCTATGATATCCTTGAATGATCTCCCTTTATATGTAATCTTTGATAATGCAAAACAGTATGTCCTGTTTGGTTGTCTTTAGATTGTATGAAAAACGTCTTAAATATTTCTTACAAAAACAATAAATACATAATTTCTTACCGAACATTGTTTGTAGATATCTCATTTCAAATCATTAAGTTTTTGTTGCTTAAATTACTAAGTGCGAGGTAGACACACCGTACTTATAGCAATTCATATGATAATGTGCCAAATAACCCGTAATCGCAGGAAAACCGTATAATATTTTAACTACATACTAAAGGCCATTACGTCATGGTTGCGTGAACAATTATTTTTTATTGCAGTGTTATAAAACATCGGATACAAAGAAATAACACAATCCAACGTGTTTGCAAGTACTGTACTGATGCTATATTGTCAACCAACTTCATTTGTAAAACACATTACTAAGTGACATAAAGTGGATACAATAGAATGTCTGGTGTTTGTAGCCGCCCATATTGGAAAATTAAAGAAGTGTTTAGTACACAAACTAGCTCCAAAGTAGAGACGGCTCTAGAGCGTTATGTGGCAGAAACGAGAATACATAGTTTAGTACGTATTGACGTGAGATAGGTAGGTATACATAATATACCTTAGATATTATTTACTAGCGACCCGCCCCGGCTTCGCACGGGTAGCAGAGCATATACACCTTCATTTTTTTCTATCGTAGTGTCGTATCAGCCTGTTAGGTCGAGCATTTACTCGACGCATTCCAGTAAAGCTCCCAGTCGGCATGATTTTTTCTGACATCTTCAACAGACAGACGCGGCGGGAGACTGTTTTATAATATGTAGTGATAAAACTCACAGGTTTTATAAAAAAATAAAATAAGGTATCATTCGAACATGTGAAACCTTTTTAAGTGTAAAATGATTTGTGATTACATTGCGATACACATAACAAATTAGCATTATCAAGCGAATTGACTGGCCAACCGCATTTTTGTTTTTCATGCGCCCGTTGACATGCATCGACAAAAACCTGTCGCAGGTCACTAAACAATATTTACAAAGTTGGTATCAGAACCCAATAAGGATAACACATAGCGGAACATTCATTTTAAACCGGTCAATCTTCACTCGTTAATCAAAGAAACTTGTTTGGCTCATTAATAATATAAAAAATACAACTTGCCATTTGCGTATTATGTTCGGAATGTTTCTACTTCAAAAGGATTAATGTGCTCAATTATATATTGAACTACCGGTATCACTACGTTATATATCGCTACTATTACTAGAATTCATAAGGGGGTCTAGTGCAAGATTTTTTGACTTATAGTTATCGTTAGCCAAAAATGTATGAAAATAATGTGTGCGCGTTTACGGTAGGAGTTCACTCAAATGCGTGCGCACAATTTGTTCCTACATTTTTGGCTTAACGGTAACGAACAACGAGGTTGAAGAAAACTTGCACTAGACTCTCAGTTATTCATGTCCTTCTTCCATCCATTCCATCAACCCAGAGGTAACCAGACTTTTTTTCTCATAGACCACTTTCAAAATTTAGCTGGTTCCGATGGATTGATTGATTCCCTCCAGCTACATTTCTACCATATTGTAAATTGAATTGTAAACCCCCATTTTTTTGTCACGCCAACGTAGACCCCCGTCGAGTCTCCCGTGGACCCCTGGGGGTCAACCTGGACCACTTTGGGAACTAATGATTTAACCTACCTACTTCCATCAAACAGTTATTTTCTTCTAAACAACTAGAAATAATAGAATCGTGCTACTCCAATAGACAATAATGTGAAAGTAATGCATAATTTCATAGTAGAGCACTTTCAAGTCAGAGCTGCATTAGCTGCAATAAAACTAGTTGTAATATTGTTAGTATTGAGACTGTTTACCCCAAGTCCGCTGAATGCCGGTATGAAGTAAACTCCGTCGGTATCAGGCACTGAAGTCGCGATGTCGGCGGTATCTTCAGGGTTGTTGAACAGCCCTGGAGGAGACGAATATTTATTTGAAAGAAGGAAATAGGTATGTAATTAATTAATTTATTTGGAAAGACAATCTTTACATTCTTATAATTCATGAGAATCGCTTGTACATAATGTTTAGCATTACATTTTCATTAATTTACACAAATGATCGTAGTTTTACCGTTTTTTAATGGAATATATTTTCAAACTGGGTATACTTACTAGCGTAAACTAGTTTAATAACAGTTGCGCCTAAGGCCGCAGAAAATTAATTCAATCAATCTGGAGCGACGACCGCTTTAAGTAGTTTATACAAGTTTAGTTCACAAAAAAACAATTTTAAAATATAAGTAAATTATGAAAATGTTAGAAACCTGCAGGCCTGGACTTAGCTTGAAGCTCGGTACTTAATGCCATTATAAGCCGAAATAACTGAAGATAACAGGTAATTAGACTCTGAAGCATTTGACAACACTACCGAACACTCCCTCGCTATGTTGGTGCAATCTTACCGACAAACTACATTTTGATAAGTTTGCGCGCGGCTGGAATGTGTCATAGAAACGTTAATGATCGGTAAGTTCTTGTCACCAAATTTTCAATCCCGGCCAAAACTATATCGACACCAAAAACCGGCTTCATAGACATAATTAGATCCGAGTCCACATCCGGTATTTATGTATAAACTCTCAAATTGATAACTCATCATATTACCTTTTTTTAGTTTGACGGTAGACGTTTAATTGTTAAAGAAAAACACATAAATAACAATAAATAAATTATAAAAATTCAAAAGAGTGTTAGAGAATGTTAAAATCTCACCTAAATTCTGGGCCCACTTGATGATAGAAGCCGTGTCATTGTTCGCGCCTTCTGCAGAGAACACCAGCTCTTTTCCTAATCTCCAGCCAACGATAGGGTACAGGCCAGACACGCTGGCGTGGGGTTCCGTACCCGTATTGATGTTGAAGAAGGTGCCTGTACCCATCGTCAGTTTCACGTCTCCAACGTCGAAGCAACATGAACCCCACATTGATGCTGTTTGGTCTGCCATCTGGAAATATTATTAACATG
The DNA here is from genome assembly GCA_947562105.1 of Shargacucullia verbasci. NCBI lineage: Eukaryota > Metazoa > Arthropoda > Insecta > Lepidoptera > Noctuidae > Shargacucullia > Shargacucullia verbasci. The sequence continues at coordinate 7,009,884 of OX387297.1, read as the reverse complement.
TTAGAAAGTGGCTCTCATCATCTCCCTCGACTTTTCTCTAATATGTCGAATTCGACTCCCATGTCTAGCAAGATGTGGTTGAATTTTAATAACAATTAAAATAACTTTATGATAATAGATTAATTTTTGGTCTTTTGAATATAATATGATACATATTTGCATAATACTAACATTTAAAATCATACATATTTGTAAATATCATTTTTTAGGCATGTTTACGAGTTCTCAATATTATATTTATATTTCATTAAAAAAAACTAATTTAAAATAAAAATGTATTCCAATTGTAAAGTTAAACAGGTTTCCTTACTCAAATCATATGTTAGTGACACAGAATAACCTTGCTTTATATAAGGGTAAATAATTTACCTGGTATCACCTTGAAAAATTAATACTTAAAATTTTCCTTAAATTCATTTTTTGGTTATGATTTATTTAAGTAAAATTATGTAGAATATAATAAATTTATTTAGTGGTGCTACTTCGAGTCCAAAGTATAAGACCCTTCAACATGACCATGAATTCTACTAAAAGTTTGATAAATTAATATTTTACATACATATATTCGATAACAAAGATATAAACGGTCGGAAGTGGATTTGATATTATTTGTTTTTTGATATATTTAAACTGTCAACAAATCGAATTTGGAGTAACAGACAATAGTTCATTTTGGGATCAATTCAGGGGCTTTACCAAGGAACTTTTTTAAGTAGGTATTACTAACACGAGAAACCTATTAAACATTGTCTTAAAAAAACATGAGATTGATGATTTCACCAATACTTCTGGCTAACCCTGCAAAAAAAGTATAAGCATTTCAATACTTACACAACTGACAATTCGGATCGGATGTCCCCATATCGACGGTGATGTACTAGTGAAGTGATCTCCCGCCGTATCCACAACTTCGGGCAGCGCAGCCCTAGGTATCTTGAGCATAGTGATGCCCCAACCGGCCCACTGCATGGTAAACGGGTCGTAGAAACCGGTCGCCGACGCTGACGACACGTCGGTCATGTGAACTTTGCCATCTACAGAATAATCGATGAGCATCCGATGCAAAACGTTAATGTATTTTCATTAGCATGATTTAATTAACGTACACAATGCACATAGGACTTTTAACTTTATATACTCCAAAATAGGACACTAAACTGAGTTTTGTGTATTAAAGGCCGCATCATTCTCGCATTAGGCATCCAGATACCCCTTAAAGAAAGACAATCAGTTTTCTGGATATATTCACATTCGTACTTTTACGACGGAGTTGCCGTTGGAGTTGCCTTGAATTTAAAATAATTCTACTGAAAGCATCATCAAGCAAAAAAAAGAAAAAAATATTTGATATTATAAAGTAAAAAGGCCTATAAAAACTCTTCACACGATGTCATTACCCGTCAATTTATATAATAGCCATGTGTCCAAGGTCCCGAAAAGCGCGTCTTCATTCTGTATAGCGATCTTCAACGCAGGTACGTTTTGAAACGCCCAGTGTAGCCTCAGGCATGTCTGCAAAAACAATACGGCGACACGGTTGACACAGTGCTAAGCGATTAGCTTTCTGCTCTACGTGTTGCGGGTTCGATCCCCGCACGGAACAAATATTTTATGATCTACAGATAGTTGTTTCGGGTCTGGTTGTGTGTGCATGTGACATGTATCTTTGTAAACTTACCCACGATACAGGAGAAATACTAGTGTGGAGCAAAGATAAAAAAAAAGTTGCTTTGCTAATCATCACGTGAAATGGTGGCCAAACGAAGGACCTACCTATCTACAATAAAAATAAATAAGGTGGTGTAACATATACCCGGTGTTAGCACCCACGTTTTCATTACCTAGCTTAGTGGGTTCGATTCTCCGCCTCCCTAATTATTATTTTCAGCATCTCAAAAGTTCGCACATAATTCTTATGTGTAAAAGACACCTAGGTCATTTTAAGGAGTCCGAACCAGAATTTAACCTTTTACCTAACATGATACACATGGTAATTTCACTATATATTAAATAAATTTCTAACTAAATGCTGCCTCATCGGTGTAATAGCGACAAGCGCGACTGCTGAGCGGTCCTGAATTCGATTCCCGGATGGAGCATAGTGTTATTGAGTTTTACTGTATATAAATTTTCAATAGCAGCCCAGAGTTTGGAATTGTTTACATAGGGCTCAATTGTGGCATCGTAGTAAAAGCTATGTGAGTGTACACGTCTCCCTAACCTTTCGAAGCATACAGGCGTGATACTCAGTTGTGTTATGTATTAATTTATATCTTCATTTGATATGATATTGATAATTGCGACGTCCTATCTCGTCGTTGTCTCGTCGTATTGGCGCTGATAGCCGAAATACAGGTTTTGCCTAGTTCGGCTACAGATGTCTAATTAATTTGCGTTTACAAAATATAGCCTAAGAAATATCGTAGCAGTGTATAGGACTTTTTGGAAATAAAGAAATTATTATTATTATTATCTAGTCGTTAGCGCTGTTAGCCTTCGGAGCGTTTGGCTTCCGTACAGGCCTGTGGCAATAAAAAGATCAACACTACACATTTGATTTTATGATATTATAAAAACGATCTTTTGTCCATCATATTACAGGTAGAATAGAATAGAATTTACCAGGCGGGCAGGTGTAAATTGCATCTGGTCAACAATTAAATATGGGTATGATTTCAAATATATAAAACACGTGGCGTTCCGTAGCTTTTACCTACCCTTAACGGAAAAAAGCGTGACGTTATGGGTACCTATATGGTTTCAAATACTTTTCAATATACGAGATTAAACATCTCAAGTCTGTAATGCGATATAATATAACAAGTAATATATAACAAATAATAAATCAGTGTAGGTATTATAGATATAATAATACCTTCAACATAGTTTGTTTATTTTCTTTCTAATGCAAATAATAGTAATCTTTTCGGTTCACTTTTTACTTTAAGTATTAAACCAACCTTTACGTATCTAACGCAGTAATTTAAACTTCCCCGTTGTCTATTGATATTGAATTACAATGTAAAAGAAAGCCGTACTCAACCGTGATCTTTGTAGCTGCACGTTTCCGACCAAAATAATTTTATTGATTTTCGTTCCCTTCTAATAAACACATTTGATAATTACGTGGAGTAGTTTTTTCATATTTCTTACACGCAGGCGTAACAAGGAAGGCCTGAGGGTGGATTCCAAGAATATCGCTGTTATGACAACGCTTATTGGTGTATTAGTAACAGGAGTTCTTTCTAATATTAATATATTCTATCCTACAATACTAATCCTACTTCCTACTAATATTATAAATGTGAAAGTTTATGAGGATGGATGGATCTTTGTTACTCTTTCACGCCAGAACGGCTAAACGGATCCGGATATAAAATGTACGGGTTCGTAAATCACGCGGGCGAAGCCGCGGGCGGAAGCTAGTTAATTATATTTATTTGTTTCACGATAAAATCGCTTCCATTCCCAAAATAAGAATTATATTTGACGGCACGGTATAGGCACAGTGGCGCAAGCAATTGGCTTTCTACGATAGGTTTTCCGAGTTTAGTTCCCCGTTGCCAAATAGTATATCTATAGTCTACAGTTAATTGGTCCGGGTTTGGGAGGATATGGGATATATTTTTAAAACTTTATCCTTGGTAAATAAGAAACTGAGGGAGGTTCATTCAACATACTCCTAAATGGATAACGTGACATTCAATATGTTATGTATTGTGTTTATCAATTTGATCGTAGATATAACAAATGATTCCAAAACAATTAAACTCCATTAGTATCTTGGGAACTCATTTACGGCGGACGGAAAGCACGTTACTTTGTATGCCGTGTTTCTTTAATATTTAGAGGTATTATACTATTATTTAAAATATATACAAGAAACAAGTGCGTCGTAACTTCTTATCAGCCCTTTTTATATGTCTGTATATACTTGTCTGTCTTTACTGAATGTCTTGTATATACTTCGGTGTAGGTCAAACGAAATGCAAACAAGAATAATAATAATATTAAACGAAACATTCACAAAAACCTGCTCAGGTAGTTTTTGTTGTATCAATATTCTATCTAGCCTTGCCCTAGCACTATCTACAAAAATAACAATAATTATCTATGTATATAGGTAGAGACCTATATACATCAATATTGTTATTTTTTTATGTCAGAGCGCGGCAAAAATGCTTGCGGATCAACTGATGACTGCAAGCGATTGCCGCCGCCAAACGTGTATGTACTATGTAAGAGGGTCCGAGTTCGAATCCGATCTGCAAGTCTGAATTTTCGAATTTATGAAATATCACGTAATTGGTCTAGTGATAGCAAGAGCGGCTGCTGAGCGTGAGGTCCTGAGTGTGATTGTGGGGTCGGAATTTTTTGTTGATATTTTCTGTTAGAAAATCTTTACTAGCACACTAAAGTGGATTTAAGCTAAGTTGTGTTTTATTACTTTTAATTGAAATACAAGTGTTAAGGAAATGACATCAAACAAACTGACAAAAAATACTTCCTATCAATTAAATTCATATATAAATCAGTATGCAAACACCTAAAATGCAAATTTAAAATATAATAAACTCACCTGTGTGTTCATAAATTTGAATACACTTCCTGCTTTAAATCTTTTGCTTCGGAGAATAAGATATAGTATGTAGGCACTTGCTTTGAACAGCTGAAAAATATCTCATTTGTTATTCATTACATCCAACATAATAAATCTTATTCAGAAATGTAATACATTCTTAAACTAATTGTACCTTCCATGTATAAGATGCATTCCATTGTTTAACTAGTTTATCAGCTCTTAGATCTTTCCATGTAATGAACTTGTGGAATGGCTTGCCTGTTTGGCGGGACCAATTGAGAAATGTTCCCCGTTGTGTTGATATGCCCATAGCAGTCATCTGCCCAGCAGATAAACTGGCATCTATGAACAATAACATGAATTTGTCATTTATTACTTTAAGAACACACATCATAGTGTTTAAACTTGAGAATATAGCTACTGTGACTATATTTGGTGAACAGATTGGTGATTGTCATATGTTCTAGAATAATTAGTAAGATACTAGAATGCTCCTTAAGTATCTCGTGACAGCACCTACACAAGACATACCAAAACAAGGTGGACTATTTTTCTGTAACAAAAGTTTGTTTGCTTGTTATTGCACCAAGTTTTATAGTTGCAATTATCCATATGTTGTGTTTATTAGTCCCCTCGAAATTAAAATGTGTTTCTTTTTTAATTTAATACATTAATAATGTTATCAATTTCAAACTAAAACTGATAATTAGGCTACCATATGAAAAGTAATCATGTTTAGAAAGTTGGCACATTTGGTTTGTAGATTATTTGTATTTGTCTTCTTGAACTTGGCTTAAAATACTAAACTAGGAAACTCTAAAGAAATTGGTTACATTGTGTTGTTATTCAGCAAATGACTCATTTAAAATTAATATATTTATACTCTTTTTACTGTATACTCTACAATAAAATACATTATAAATATGAAAGTATACAATATCATTTTAATAAATACATTTTTATCATAAATTTAAATGGGAATACCAATAAATACTACAAATAATAAAATATTAGCATCTAGAATACGCTAGTACCTTTACTATAGTAATGATCACTATGCTTTTCATTAAGTACTTTTTATCTTATCAGAATTTTACTAACATAAAGAAACCGGGATAGATATCCTTTTATAATAAGTCAGTCATACTATTAGCCTGCTTTTATTTTATCATTACTAGCATAACTAATAATATAATTAATAGTATAATTGTCTGACTATTTATATTTTTGGGATAGTTATGAATATTATCTAAAAATAAATGATTTAGAAATAACTTACCTTTCAATGAATTTTGTACCACACTGACTACAGAAGTCCATAGCTCATCTGGATCTATTTCAACAAACCCAGGCTGTGGGTAATGTAGTACTACCTGGGCGATAAATAACGTAATTAAATTATAAACATAGAATTAATAAAAATAGTTTGTAATTATAATTAAAAAACAAACCTAAATAATAAAACAATAAAACGCTAAAATAGAACAAAAACATTATTATAGCCTTTAAATACCTGATCAACCGCCTTTCCTACAGTTTCGGCTCGAGAATTATAAATAAAAGAGCGAATAGTACTTGTTCCTATATCTAAAGTCAGTATGTATTTCTCTTCCATGACTCTTCTGAACACTCAACCTTCCGTAAAACTGATTCAATAATAAATGCATAAATGGATAGTATGCTATGCGTATATTAGTTGTCCGCACTCGTTTCTCTTCGTTAATATACAACAATTTAGTGCGACATATTCTCCCTCAAAGTCGGTCAACAATTCAACACTCTTGACAATGACAGCTTCTGACTGTCAATTGTCAAACGAAATGTAAGTATCACTCACTACGTTCGGGTTCTGTTGTATGCTCTGATTTTTGCAACAGAGGTTCCCAAAACATGTATATCACTAAGGCCCAATTTCACCGACGATATAACAGACACCTATGGCACAAATCAACCGTTTAACATAACGTTTTTTTTTTTTACATTATTTATGTAACACAGTATTACAAAATCTATTAAGTTTTAATTGGTTTTAACAATATTTTTATAAGTTTCTTGTCACATACGTTACAATATGGCCGATACTTATTGCTATTCCTATTTTTATTTATTTATAAAAAAAATAAAAAAATATTCCTATTTGGACGGCATTGTAATAAGCTATAGATGCGCTCAGAATCAGCGGTGCAGAAGATACTTTCGACACGCAGCTCTGCGTAGAACGCAATAAAATATGTAATCCATTCAATAACTCAATATTGAAAGCGTACCTAACCAGAATCGTCTCTAAGACTCAGGTCAGAAATTATCAGAAAGGAACTTACGATTCGAGATCGATATTTAATCGTATCGTTCGATTCGTTATCGTAAAGATGATAATTCGATAGCGATAGCGTCTCGGCACTGCCTGCTAAATGATCAGCCTTGTACCGCGGTGTAGGCATAGACTTAGAATTTCGCTGGTGTAGGTAATCCGTCAACTCTGACACAAGAGCCAATGGACATCTCGCCGCTCCACAGTGTTCAATAACCCTTTGTGACCTGACATTTTAAGTGAAGCTAAACAAGTAATGCGTTATAATATTCTAGACACAGGAGTAGAACCAAAGTAGAACACCCGAATGCTAATTCTCCTAATTCTCTATAGTTGTTGAGAAAAATAACTTGAAAATTTGTCAACTTTAGATATATTATTAAAAACTCCTTACTATTAGAAAGTCCAAAACCAATTTTTTTTCGAAAAGTAAAATAATATCTGTAAATTTCATAGCATCATGTTATGAAATCTAAGGCGTATTTAAATTTTAAAACTTTAGAAACAATTATCTCCGATATTCCACGGAATTAGAAGCTGATTTTTTTTGGACTAATAAAATATATATTACATTATATTATCAAACTATTTCTAGGTGCTACAAATGCATATGCATACATAGTCGAAAAAAATTAAAACTATTTGAATAAAATTTTGCATTTACTCGTGTTAGGTCCGTGTCTCGACAATGCGGTAAAGCTTAATAAATACTGTTTTACAGATTTCATAACATGATGCTTTGAAATAAAAAAAAATATTTTAGTTATCGAAAAAAAATTATTTTCGACTTTCTAAATATCTAAAGTTGATAAACTTTCAAGTCATTTTTCTCAACAACTATACAGAATTGGCCTTCGGGAGTTCTACTCCTGTGTCTAGAATATTATGACGCATTACTTGCTTAGCTTCACTCAAAATGTTCGGTCACAAAGGATTATTGAACAATGTGCGCTCCTGGGCATAACTCCCCATGTCAACAGTACAGCACAAACATTTCATGTGTTTAAATCAGATTGTGTTTATATTCATAGTCGGGATACTAAATACAATAAATGTATTGAGTATTGATTTATTATAGAACCACGACATATTTCCATGAGAATAAACACTAATACTGACATGACGATGGACCGATGACGATGGACAAGATGGATTTCGGTGGTATAATATCGCTTGAAACGTGCGTGCGTAATAATGCAGACACGCTTGAATCGAATTGAATCAATTCTCAATAAATATAAATTAAAACAAATCGACTAAACTTGTAACACAAGTGCTCACTAGACTCTGCACATCACTACGGTTTTCTATAATGGCAACTCAGATATGTGCCTGACAGTCAAGCGCGTTTTGGATCTTTGAACGCTAAAAATTGTGATGTAAAAACGAGAAAAATAAATGTTTATTGGCCATCATGGCGAATCCAAGAAAATTTAGTGAAAAAATTGCCCTCCATCATCAAAAGCAAGCAGAGGAAACGGCTGCTTTTGAAAAAATTATGCGCGAAGTTTCCGACGCAACCCAAAAGGTATGTCGCCTATTTACTCAGGCAGTCGCTTCCTGGCCGTCAAATGTGCCCGCCGACGTAAACAATAATCCATTACAATATACTTATTGCGCCTAAACATTAAACTAAACATATTTTTTTAATAAATTCGCTAGCAAAATACAACTGGTTTCTGTGTGTATAGTTCTCAATTGTCATTGTCAAAATGAATTGTAAGTCTATTTGGTATCCTACACAATAGCTAGTTAGAATATTATGAGTCTCACATCTCCTAATGTATCTAAGGAAATATAAATTCTTATTTCTCAATCATAACTGATAACAATAGTTGCTGGTCAATGAAGATAATTTTATTATACATCTAGAGTTAGACATATTGCTATTCTACATTCTAGATATAAAACGATGTTTTGTGATAATGAAAGGGTTAACTCATGATTATAATTTTATTTGTTTGAAAACCTAATTTTTAGAATCTATTATTGATTAATTACATTCATTTTATACAAAAATAATAATGTTCCATATAAGAGTACAGTCAAGAGATGGTCAGGCATCATGATTACAGGTTAATTCAAGTAAAGTAACAAGAGTCAAACCGCCCCCCGAGCCTAGTGATAATGTTGATTCTACACTTCGGCCTGCACAGCAAGGCTTGGGCACATTCCGCAGTGGCTCCCTGCCAAATGTGGCTGCACCACAAGCTACCGCCAATGAACTGGAAACAATTAAGGTTCCTTTGTTTTGGAATCCAATCATTAAAACCCTTATAGCGTAAATCTACCAGTTTATGATCTTGCAGGTAGTAAGAACCTTGGGAAATTCCAAAGCAATTGTATTTGCCTTTACGTAGCAATAAACTACTTTCTAAATATTTTGTAAGAAATAGTAATTACCTGCAAGATCTTAATTAACTATATGATTTATGGTAGAATTTGCTATACCTATTTATTTTTCGGTAGTGGTGCAGTTGTAGATGGCTGAAATGTTTTTATTTCTTTTAAAATATTATGTTCAATTAAATGTATGTTTCTTTCATTACCCATGCTGTTTTTATTTAAAGTTCTTTATAAATTTAGGGGTAGTGCACTACCTAAAAAATAACTTAGCAGCTGCTATATGTGATAAATACTATATTATTTTAATGTAAATAATAATAATGCTAATTGTGTTGTCACCTTGTAAAACTTATATGAATGTTGCTAAATAGAATCAAATGCCTGTCATAATAAACATGTTATGTAGTAATGCTTGTTAAGCTGAAAACTATGTTGAACTCATATTTACATTATAACATGTGTTCTTATAATTTTTCTTGTTAACTAAAGTTAACTCCGTCATCTGTTCACTCATAAATTATAAACAGGTTTAAATATTAATGTCTTATAAACTTATTATAGTGTGGTGTTCTATTTTTAACTTATAAAAAAGCTAAAGATTATTTGTTTGCTTTTCCTGTATTGTGTGCAGCATAGTCTTAAAGAATATGGTTTTAGTTTTTTGTCATTATGTTTGTTTAATGGCAACAAAGATGTCTAGTGAAATGGCATGTTACATCCTCACAATTGTTTTATTTTAATTTTATACATGCAATTTATTTGTGACATGACAATACATAGACTTCTCCTTGCACTATTTTAAACTCTAAATGTACTTGCCTGTCTATATATCTTGTTATAGAATAAAAAGTAGAATCATGTAGAATAATCCTATTGAAAGAACCTTTAAAGCTGCTTCAAGTGTTGATCTTTGTTCAGCCAGAATAATAACTAAAGATAAAATTAGTTCATTTTGTCTACATCCAGTTAAATTTATAGGGTAAAAGACACCACACTTGCTTTGAACATGGGACCCATGCCTTATGTATAAAATATTGGTTGATACTCCTTTTTAAAAGACCGGCAACGCACTTGTGACTCCTCCGGTGTTGCGGGTGTCCACGGGCGACGTTAATCGCTTACCATTAGGCGATCCGTCTGTTCATTTGCCGCCTAAACGATATATATAAAAAAAAAAAAAAAAAAAAAAAAAACAATTTTATATTATTATTGTGTGATTTTATATGTTATAAATGTAATCACAAAATAAATGGATTTATGTGAAGTGATTAGAAGTCGTTGTTACAGTACCCACAGTAAATAATTAATAGAATGAGACTACTGAACAGTTATGACTCTGACTGTACATGGTTCAGTATTGCTACAAATAAAAAACATTAACTTTTTTTATTTAAATAAGTTTTATTTTATTTTTATGGCTACAAAAGTCGTCAGTAATTGTTGGTGTCCATGGTTAGTCATACAGAAATTCCCCTGTTATAAATGTCAAGCCTTGTTTATATCATTACCAGTACATTCCCGCCAAACAAGTTGTCCTTGAATGTATAGTAATATGTTATTGTTTTATTGTCCTTAGCCAGAGGAGTTGCCGTTAACGAACCAGTATGCGATGGGCGGGGGGCGCAGTGGCGGCGCTTCGCCGTCGCGGTCGGGTCCGGGACAGCGGGGCCGGACCTCGTCGTCCGTTGGCCCGATGCGCCGTCCCGCAGACCGGAAACATGACACCAGCCCTTACGGCAGCACTGTCTACTTGAGGTAATATCTTTGGGTATAACAATGTGTTTGTTATTACAATATAAACACCGAGTAACATTTAGCACACCTTAAACTTTTGTGTGTATGTTACCTGTCTACCACGTAACGCCACCGGCGTTATGGATATTAATTCTGTAATTTGTATGAAATTAAGGTCCTTAAGTTTTTAAAAATGTATACGGTGGCTCGTATCTTATGGCTCTTAACGTGGTGTAAAAAGCTCTAAATATCTAACACAGTTCCTTCTGATTCAGTTTTGTAAAGATTACCGGAGAAATAAAATGATGTACTAGATTCTTGGTTACGGAGACAAAGAAAAGTGATTAAAATTTTCAATGTTGTGCTCTCCATTCGTTAAGGTTACTTATAAAAAAATACGTAACCAAATACACGCACACTAAACCGGGTGTATTGTGTTTTTATTTTTTGTAACACTGCAATAAAAAACCTTAATACGCCAACAATAAATATACATTTGCTTTGGATAGGTACACCAATCGTGCTATAAAAAGAATCAATTTATTTAACAAATAATTCAATTGACCTAAACTAAACTATATAGATCTCGAGGTTACGATAATTAAATCACTCACTAACTATATTCCTTACGTCACTTCTCTAATCATGGCAGTCATGCTGAATTATTATCTAAAATACGCAGTCGCAAGGAGCTGACAGGGTTACGATTTATTTCAATTTAATACTATAGAAACGTGTAGATAATTATTAATTACTAGGTTCATGATTTTAAATATTTTATGAGTCACTAGCAGTAATGTTAATTCACGTTTCATTGTAAGTTATTCTAAGAAACCTCATTCATATTTAATAATAATTGTTTTATACAACGTGTCAACAAACGTACAGGAAACAACGCACTATGTGTATGAGGACATTGCGTTAAAATAATATGTATTGCAAAAAACCAACGTCTATAATATTCTTTGACGATAAACATTTTTTTGTCCACTTAACGCATTGCTATCGAACAACAATATTCAATTCCAAAAATACCAATAAAACGATTCAGGTTTCGCCTTTCTACGACACAGTTCAGATTGGCGAATATATTATAGAACTTGTGTGAATTTAATTAATTCACACAACCAATCTTTATAATGAACTTGATACAAAGAAATATTTGCTGTTTACGTGTTTTATGCATGCATTATCTTTTTATTAGGGCCTGTGCGGTCCGTGCATCTTTAAGAAAAACCGTGAGACTTTAGTCGATTGTTTATCAATTAAGTACTTTAGTAACTGTTTTCCTGCTTATCTTTTGAATTTAATACGTTGTGTCTTTCCGATTTTTAGTTTTACGTCACATCTGGAAAATACAATTCAAATAAAATGCGTAATACTTACCTAACTGTTGTCTGAGGAAAACATTTAACGCCGACTCGCGGAAATACAAAATGAAGAATGTGTTTGTTACTTACCTATTATAGTAAATATCGAAATGAGCCAAGTAGTTTCGAAGATAAATAGTTAAACCTCACCAGCGTACTTTAAAAATAACCAGCGACTACATAAATAAAGAAGTATTCCTAAAGAAACAAACATCTAAACTCGATAAATTGTTATTATTCAAATAATATAAACTTAACGATGTCAGTACCTCCACTAGGGTTGCGAAGTTCCTCTATAGTCATACTAGTACAAGCCAATCTCCACATCCTGGTCTCTGTTCGGTAAAGTAAGCAACATGTTAATGAAATATCGATATATTTACAGTCCGCCGCCCGATAGCAACTGGCGTCGAACTAACTCGGACTCAGCGCTGCATCAGTCGTGCGGCGTGGAACAACAGACAGTCGCGCAGCCGCTGTCGCCCCACCGGACCATGCACTCACACGCACATCCGCACCTACATCCACATCAGAATCACCACCGAAGAGGTGAGAGACAACCCTCGAACTGAAACTAATATACGAGTTCTTTACATTCTAGTAGCGTATTATAATGTCGTTCTTCATGTTCATACCAGTGATATTCAACCTTTTTTCTCGCGACACGACTTGTTATTTATTAAAAATGTCCTCTGTGCCCCCTCTCCCCTTGCTAGCCAATTTTTTAATATAGCTAGTTAAAATAAATGTAACTGTACAATCATGTTTGAACTAATGATGTGTTGCATTTAATTATGGCTGTTGGCTACAATGATATTATCATACATTTGCATAAATTTATTTCAGGTGATATACACCTCGATGTGTTAGCGCCAATGAATCCTGCGAACCGGCCGAGGTCGTCATGTGAAATACCCAGAATACCTAACAATAATAAGTGAGTATATCTTTTATATTAATAAGGACGTCAGTTGGAAAAAACATACGATTTTATCCCTGTTAAGTTTGCAATTTGAATGGCTTTTCCAATACAAACTATATACATAATGGAGTAATGAGTTGGTACACATTATTACTACATTGATTATTGTGAATCATCTGTGTATGTTTATGTGAAGGAAAATGTTTATACACAACAAAGTGTTAATTCCCAAAAATACACTGAACTAATACCTAATAGTTCATATTTACAGTAAGCAAGCCAACATTGTGAAAATGAAAAAATCTAAGTTTTTCGTAAAAAAAAATGTTTTTCTTGGTTTATGAAAAATTCGACAAATAAAATTGCATTATACTTTGATTTTTATCCGTCCATTTCATCTTCCAAAAAGCAATTCGCTCTATCTATGTGGTCGTAAAAACCGGTCAGCCGCATTTTAGACTGGAACCGACTCCAATTATTAATGGGAAAAGGCGAGACCGATGATTCATCGTATTCTCCGACGCACTAAGAGTCGGTCATCCATTGAATTGATATGCACAATAACAAGTATAATATAAACATTTTCTGTTTAGCACGTATGACTACTTCGACAGCGCGTACAAGAGCGGGGAGGGCGGGGGCGGCGGGCTGGGCGGCGCGCTGGGCTGCGAGCTGACGGTGCCGGGCGGCTCGCTGCCCGACCTCACCTCCGTGCACTTCCCGCCGCCGCACTACGCGCCGCACCCGCACGCGCAGCACGCGCCGCACCGCGCCTCGCCCGACTACCAGCCCCGATACGTACGTCTCCACCATGCGCTACTACTTACCACTGCCACCATTACACTCCAACACGTTTCGCCGAGAGGAATGGATGGCGTCCGTTTGTGTTTATAACATCAATCTACGATCTCCAATCCGACTCGGTTCGTCGAGCGTATTGATAAGGCCCTCCGCTAAGTCACACGTGTTTCGCACGCGCGCCTTCCGTAATAAACACGTTTAAGTATGCTACTACAAAATTTAGTAAGAGCAATTTATTTATTATTAGATTTGTGCCTTGTCAAATTGAAAACACACAAAGGCAAAAGCGTATGGTGTGCGTCATGCTAATCTTGCGTGATTTAGCGGAGGCTCTATATTATTTTCTTAGGGTCATCCTGGTGATGAACGTATGAGATTCATATCAAGATAGACAGCAATCAAACATGAATCTAATGAGCGACGAGTTAGGGTTCATATTTGTTTGGACATGTGGTGTTCCCGTGACGTGAGTGTGTGCACGGTCCGCACCGTGCGTGGCGAGTGCGGGATGTAAGTGTTGGTGGTTGCAGTCGCCGACGTCGCCGGGCGCGGTGTCGCCGGGCGGCGGCAGCGTGTCGCCGGCCACGGGCGGGCTGTCGCCGGCGTCGGGCTCGCCCGTGGGCGCCACGGTGCCGCTGCCGCACCAGCAGCAACACGACCACGTCGCGCCGCTCTACGACGCGCAGGTCTGTGCTCACCCCGCCCCCCGACCGAACTCCTGCGATCGTTCCCGATCATATACGATCGGTTCTTTTTCGCGAATCCGAACAGTTGCGCTAATTAACGATGATACGATCGGTTTTGTTTTTGCGGCACGTGGACATGTCTGTAATAAGTTTCGGATGACGGTTGATTATGTTTTTTTTTATCGAACGGTTACGGTTGAAATTCTGAAAATAAACTAAATTTCTTCTACATTATTTCGATTCTGGCCAGTAACGGCAGCCGCTGTTTTTTTTTTCTTACAGAAATTTGAATGGTATTTTTACTTCTTTGAGATTTTTATAACCGGTTCAATACCCGGTTGAAGACACAATAAAACTTCGATTGGATCTCGTGTACGTTTATACAACGAGTTCTATTCGAGTTTAAATCGCTAGTATGTCAGTATTAAATACTACATACATATGACTCATAATATGCGTTAACGCCACGACGTAATATGATCAATTTCTGGTAAAAATCAAATGTATCCTCAATTAAAATACAATTTCAGTTTCGATTGATTGAACATTACTATGCAAGAATTTATGAGTCGGTCTTGCCAACTGGTATTGTATATCAAAAATGGCGCATAGTTCCTTTCCGGAATGGTAGTAGTGATGCATAATGTAGATGGCTACTGGATAATTAATGAACTTATTGTTTACTGGATGATACTTATAAAATTAGTTGCTAGACGTAAACTGTACATTAGATCTAACACTGGCTTTGGTAAATGTTAACATGTGCCTTACCAGTGAGCACTATCCGTTAGGTACTTTAACATTTTTGTTGTTTTTGTTATGTTTGTGTTTATTTGCTTTCTACACAAATCATTTTTTGTTTATTTCAGAATCACTTATCTGTACCAAACACAAATAATTATCTTCATCATAATAAGGTTCGTTTTCTTTTTTAACCTCCTCTTAAATTTTACTCCCGCTCATTCGTTACAGGCGGTCGCTTGAATGCTTGAAACGCTGTCTGTTGTTGGTGCCAATATTTTTGATTATCTATAACAGAGCTGAGACTCGCTAATATCCTACATTGTATCTATGTCTACGACATTATTCTATATTTCGTATTTTTCATTCATCACATTGGTGCTTCGATCAATGCATGAGACGACGTTACAAACTTGTTTTTAGCTAACCGTAATACTAACTATATTTCAAAGCAATATATTGCTTATTTCGGCACCTCCGCACTAAACCACACCCTTTTCCAATATATCCTTGTTATCATTATATATTTCAGATGCATCTATATTATTTATTGATAACATTATTAATAGGACAACTAAAAGAATTTGATGGTCGTGTTTATTAGAATTATTCAAAAAACTTGTATATGCATTGTGACTACAGTGACGCCCACACGGTATAAGCGATTTATAAAAAATAATATAGGTATAGGTAAACATACATCAACGTGATAAAGCTCGTCAGTCATGGCACTTCACACGAATGACGTTACGAACACATTATATTCGGTAAGGTATTAAAGAATTGCCAGAATAAGCACCATATCAGCCGAAGTCGCGTCGCGCATTTTTGTGATAGAGCGATTGGTTCAGTGATTAAAAAAAACAGTTTCAAAGTTTCAAGGCGACAAAAGCAATACATGAGTGTCGACCCTAACTTTTATTTTATTTGATTCATCAACTTATGTTGTGACTTAAGATTTATTTGAGCGCATGTTATGATTTAATTCTAAAACATTAAACATAACTCTTAAAAAACGATAATTATTATTTCAGTGACATCCTAATTATGATCGATAAATAAAGTTCAATTAATTATGACATGTTGTTTAACTAACAGCGTATCATTACTCATCGTAAAAACTATATAACACCTGCTGTAATAGTTTACGTAAGCTTGCTAATTACAACATGGACGTATAATATTATATTACTAAATTGGCACGATCACTTGTAAATATTTTATAACAATATATTTTTTGGATTTATGCGATTAATAAAATTGTAAAGATGAACGTGGTTCCTTCTTTAATTCATGTTTTAAGTTCAGACAGATGCGTTATTATGTACATATGATAATGTATTTATATATTCCTGATTTAAAGGATCGACCACGTGTAGTTGAAAGAATTTTCGTTGCCAATTGACAATTTTATAACATCATTATATTAATTTGAACTTATAATTATTTTTATATCAGCTTTTACGTAATTAATTCGGTTCTAACTGCATGTACAAATCAGCTTCTAGCTAAAAGCAGTATTTACTGCTTAATTTATTATTTATTTTTATTGTGGTTGAGTAGTGGCTGTGGCGGTAATAAATAATAAATAAATATAACAAGATAAAATTGAAAAAATACTCTATGCTTTTATTTTACGAAACTGGTTCTAATTCATCACGATGTTCCTATGTCAGTGATCTTAGTATACTTAAAAATAAAAAAGAATAATAGTCACACTTGTTCCCATTGAAATTACTTATGAATAAAAAATAACTATTCGAATATAATTTATTACTAAAATGTATGACATTTGATCATATCTGAAACATATAGAGATAAATCTATTACCGTCTGCCGCTGCTATAAAGCCATACATTTAAGATTTCAATAGTTTATTACCGCTTATTCTACTGATTCCTAACACTGGTTACATTTTTATATCACAAGAGTCGTCACGGCATGGTGTAAGCACACGACTGATTGATTGTTGACGTTTCGTCTGGTTGCAGAACATGTCGCCACTGGACCACGGGTGGATACCCTCCGGCTACCAGGCGCAATGCAGTCCGCCCTCACAATATTCCTCCACATCGAATATTAACATACCTTCGCCAACGGTACGAAACTACTTATTACCTTACATTTTACATGCTTTATTGATGAAAGCAATAACTTGATAGTTTTGTTTGTCTTCAAAATGTCCAGAGCAACGATTCCTAAAGTAGGTATTAAAGGGCGGGCTTCGTTCCGGGTATTTATTGGTATGAAAACATGTATCTCAACAATTTGAGTTTTTTTTTTTTTTTCATTGTATGTGTTAAATATTATATTATGTCCATAAAAGTTTGGGGATCGCTGTACTAGAGAAATATTTCTTGTTTCTAAGGATAAATAAACCTACAAAATTCCTTTATAACCAGTTTTATTTGAATCATTTTTTTCTTATATGCCAATAATAATTCTATGTCTATTATGTATTACACAGACGAATACAAAGAGGCGATAACTAAGACGATATTTATTTAATCCAATTTAATTTATGTCTGAATTTTGGTAATTGCAGATGGTGCACAGTCCAGGAAGTCCAGTCGAGTCACCACAATCAGACTATAGCAACCTACATCAAGCGCTGTTACAACCTTTCGAGCAAATCACAATGGTAAGTAAACACTATAATATAACATAATATACTATATCAAACATGTTTCCGGCGATTTATGACGTATTGAATAATAATTTTCAAGGGCAAAGGTTCGTATTACAGATCGACGCTTAGCGATAGATCTGTACTTTAGCACAGATTAGAGTCTCATTTCATACAAATAGTTCACTCAAATAGAGTTAATACTGACCGTTGTTCTATAATATGGACCTAAGACAATTACGTAAGTAATGAATAAGTCCGTAAATATTGATTCCGTTCCAAATCACACGTGTGCTATAATGAACGTACTGGCCGGTACGATAAACTGTCGACCTTGACAGTATTGACATATACAACAAAGAAAACGGAAAATTGAATATAAACGAATATTGATAGAATAGTTCCGTAGTAAATGACGGTCCCGTTATATTCCAGTGTAAAAAAATAATCTCTTACGTCATGACTCAGTATAATTAAACAAGACATTTATTCATAACCTCATTTTAATACAAATTTTGTTAACAAATCAGTTTATTTACACATACATTATAAAGAATAGAAATTGCGTCATTCGCAAGAAAATTAAGTGCACACTGAATACAAGTTATTCTAAATAACGTTATTAGGTAGATATATAAACTGGTTATATACACGTCCCGTCCTTGTAACAAAAAGCGACGAAACTTTGTTATAAGTAATATTAATTTATTTATACTTATGCTTCAATGGAACAGCAAGGAATTGTAAGTAATATGCGAATAAGTGATTGTAATGCAATGTTAAAACACTGGTATATGTATATCTCTTGCTAATAAAATTGTACTGACAAGTAGTTGAAAGACGTACAATAAACGTTAATCGAGACTAGATACTAATTTGGCACATACTGAAAATTAAGAAAGTATTTGAAACGCACATTGATATAAAGCAGCACTTCATCAGTCATCAAGTTAAAGCCAGCACATAGAGAATATACCTAATTCGATATTTATATACTGAACTATAAATATATATTTGCAGGTATCTGAGACTGGTTTATATGAGTTAGTAAATACATAAACGTTTATTGCGCAAAGAAACTAGTCTCATGTACTTGACCTGTCGCTGTGATAACAATAGCAACAGTTAAGTTACTGTCTGTCAAACGATAACTTAATTTATAAACAGTACCGTTTTCATTCATATAGTAATTATGTAGGTAAAGGAGATTCAGCAAATAATAATAAATATATCTTTATCCTGACGTTTTCCCAAATAAATTATTAATATTTGGGAAAATCCTGCAGTAAAGGTTTTTAATGTTCCATTCATTTTAGGTATATTTGTTGTTTATTTGGTATTTGAATGCCTAGTTAAACAGTTACGTAATTATTAAAACTGTGTTTAAGCAATTCTATATTTTGAATGGACAAAAAAATAATATGTGTGTGTTGTAAATGCTGACTAATATTGTTATAAAGATTTCCTTATGTACAAATAACCGCAAACTAGCGTTAGGCTAAATTCGCATGTTATAAACGAGACAGGTTTTAAGAGCTTAAATTATTTTGAAGTGCTTTAAGTTTACAAAAATACCAGTTTTTTTTTCCCACACAGGATTTGCAATTGAATTTGATATTAATTCGAACGAACAACCTCCGCAAATACGCTGAAATAACGAAATAGATTGCTTAATGATGAATTGACAGACTGTAACTAAACACGAGTGTGCTAGTATGTACGTCATGTGTAACATTGGTGGATGTTGGCCAAGGATTGGGCGCAGCTGGTGCAGAGCCTCGTGGAGTCAGGGTGGACCGCGCACGTCCAAGTGGCGGAAAATGTACGACACTCCCCCTCACACGCATTTATAGTGATGTTTCTCACGTGGTGGGTGGGCGATTTGACCGTTAGTTGCATATTTATAGGTACTTGAAAACGGAACGTTCTACGAACATGTAGTAAAGCGCTCTTACATTATTATTTTTTGATCAAATTTATAGTAAACATAATAGATAATAGTCTGTCACAAATAAATAACAAAGATCAAAGTATGTTGATCTTTTTAAGATTAAATAAGCCGTGAATATGCTGGTGGCTTGTATCTTCAATATTTAACGCTGGCTTCATTACATGTGATTCTATTTGGCTGTCACTGGCCTGATTATTGGCCGCGTCTCTTACAGTCAATGCTGGATTTTTAAATTCAATTCAAATACATATGTCAAAAGCGGTAAAATCGTACACCTCTCACTTGGTTATTATTACGTGTCGTAACACTTATTCCACAGATATTTAATTAGCGCACGTACCTATTTACGAGTTAGCCTTTACTATACGCGTTAAAGCTCTTTTTACGTTTCATTTTATTATAGCAAAGTACATGCTAAAGGAAATAAGTCGTAAATATTATTTTTCATATCGCAGAAGCGTTATTATGTTTCATTCGAGTACACTTTTGCTGATTAAAACACAGAATTTCTTACGTCTTTTATAAAAATATAATATCAATACAACATTTTTTTTATTTCCTTTAGCTAGTCTTAAATAGTACTATGTGTGTAAATAAAATTGTTTAAAATAACATACAAACGATTCAAAAACTGAACAGTTTTGTATATGTAGTACTATTAAGACACTTACCTTTTTGCATTAATCATTTTATTAATAAACGACTATGTATTTACTAAATTAGGCATGCTCAGCAACTTAATTTTTGCATAAATGTAAGTAAAATAGTAGAAAACATTTCAAAAATAATTGACTCGTCTATTGGTATAATTTTAAAGTTATTTTAATAGTCGTCGTTATACTTATTTGCGTTCTATAATAAACATATTTTATTAATTGAGAAGATAAATATCATGACGTATAATTTATTGTCTTGAGCATGAATAACGCACTCTTTGGTCCAGTTATATTTAGGCCGGTATCCATCTAACGGAGTTGATAAACATTTACCAATAAGATTCTGATTATAATGATTTATGTGTCAGCCTGGTGTCCCACCAGGGCAAAGACCTCTAATATTTAAAGTATTAATAATTACAGTTTGGGGACACAATGATTTCTTATTAGTACTTTAGTTTATCGTATCCGTTCCTCTCCGCTTTGATGTATATAGTGCACCGCATAAGCATAATGCTATGAAAAAGTGTTACAACGAAAATGTAAAATTGGGCTATATCGACTTTCTTATAATCATATTCAATAACACATAATATTATAGTATTTATTTCGCTTGCATTCATAAATCATAATCATTATGCTTATGAGTTATGACACATTAGTAAGTACCCATATTTTAAAATCGTTTTATTTTGTAAAGTCCTTATTAAATACAGTCAATGTTTTATTTTCCAATGTTGTTAAGTGGCTGTATCGCTTCAGTTTTTCAATCTCATTAGACATTCTACCTAACGTTACCATGAATCTGATATTGCGGTAGAGTTAGTGAAGTCATGTTTTTTTATTTTCAGAATTTGCTGCGTTTTCTCGTTGTTTTTTCTCGCTTGCTCGTAGTAGTGTCTGTGGGATACAATAGTGATATGTTTTGTGTGTCGACAGCTGGATCAGCCGGTGTCGAGTTACAATCCGACGTATCTCAACCACGGGTCACCGCACTCACCACAGACGACGAATTCACCATTATCATATCCCCAGGTGAGTTGAATAAATAAGTTATCGACAAATCAGTGCCACTTTTATTCACACAAAATTATTTACATCGCCTTATGATAGGCCATCGCTTCGCTCAAACGACTTAAGTTTGGTAAAATAACATGGCTGTCCTGTTTTCAGTCGACGCAGACGAGCTGTGGGAGCGGAGTGGGCAGCATGAGCAGTATGAGTTGCGGGCGGCGGAACGCGCGCGACCCTGTGGCAGGCGGCGGCGGCTTCGCGGCGCTGCAGCCGCTCGCCTCCCCCTCCGCGCCGCCCACGCCCGCCACGCCCGCCAGCATACCCGACATCGTGCTCACAGGTACCTACGAGCTGCCAGCTAGGCGCTGGCCTGCGACTGCGCTACAGCCGACTCCTGTTGCAGACTACTCCGGCGAGCTGGACGCCGGCATGTTCGGCGGCGAGGAGGCGCAGCTGCGCGCCGGGCTGGACCTGGACGACCTGACGCTGCTGGAGGACCCCACGGCGCTGGTGCCGGACTCGGCGGTGGAGCACGAGTTCCGGCTGGACCGCTTGTAGTACGCGCGGGGCCGCACGCTCGCGCGTCCGCTCGGTGCGCGGTGCCGCACGCTCGCGCGTCCTCTCGGTGCGCGGCGCACACATTCCGCTCGCCCCACCGCCCGCCTGCGGATCCAAGTGTTCATTGGTTAAGCGTTTTACTCAAGTTTCGTATTCGGAGGGTAGGTAAGTAGCGTTAGTTCCAAAATGGTGACGATCGACTGGTGGACGATTCGTGTGCGGCCCGAGGTGATTATTTTTAATTAGTATTGTGAATATTTACTCGAATATCATTAGGAAATTGATTCGGATTTAATCGAGTTTTTTATTATTACTGTTCTATGTCAAATTCTTGACGGCGATTTCTTTGTACATAAAAACTAAAAGTGTTCACTTCGATAAAATTGCATTTAAATCGCTAATGTTGCATGCTAGTATAACTTCTGAGTCTTAGTTGCGACGTTTGACGATTGTTAACTGATTTTAAAATTTATACTAAAAGCACCGAATAATTCTCTTAGACATTTAATATTGTCATTCAGCGATTGCTCAAGCATTGACTGAATTTTGAACTTTATCTGCAAATGACCAAATGGTTGACATTTCTCGTTCCACAAACAAGTGTATACATTTGTATTGCACGAGCTTGTCCTACGTTATGTAGCATGTTAACATTGTGTCCCAATTCCTTTCTGAATATAGTTGTTTAGTGTAACAGTCTACGCCATTGTAAATAAGAGAGATTCTGTTATTGCGGTTTTTAATAAGCTTTTGTCGCAAACATATCTATGTATGTGCGTATGCGTGGTTGCGCGACTCGAATTTAATACATCGACTATGTTAATTTTGTTCATTTTATGTTTTAAACACTTGCAATACTTAACTGAAGAAAAATATGTTGTTCTTTACAGCGATTCTATAACTGTTGAGTGACTAAATCTCTTTCTAATTTACTTATTTAGAAAGAGAAAGATAGACACACGATTGAAAAAAACCGTTCTCAAAGACATTTCTGTTTCTTAGGTTAAGTATTGTGAATGCAGGGTCCAGTCTTTATAGGTATATAAACTTTTTACTGAGGTATCGCTGGCGGTAAAAGACACAAAACTAAAAGCAAACAATGATGTGTAAGGTTATCTGCCCACTACACCGTAATAGTAGCGTATCGGATAAACAAATATTCTTTGTATAGATTTGTATGGGGCAACGCCCCCTAGACCGTTCGGCACCAGCCGTGCCGTATTTGAAAACAAATAAAAATCGACTCTATATTTTATAATCTCTATATTTTTGCCTAATACGCTGCTCTTACTTTCATAGTGTGGTGTGTTGTAGGTGGCAAACGCCTTAAAGAAATCGCAAGCAAACCAGCCAGCGATTTCCTGCGAGTATCCACATAACGTAGTTGTTTGCGATACCTAGAATGTTTCCGACAGATACTCGAAGCTAGATCATATCCATGTTCGTTGTTTATGGAACAGCAACTATCTGAAGTTAAACTTTAAATAGTTATTAAGTTTTGATATATTTAGTTGTTAAATATACTCTGCACTCGTAACATTCATCTTGTGTATGTTATCTCTCTTGTAATGTTATGTGAATTTATAATTCTATAGGTTTTGTAATGAATGTATGACATAGAAATTATTTTTAATACGATCGTGCGGTTAATGTTACGAGTGCACTGACATACAAGTAGACATTTGTGTTTTTCTGTTTTGTAAATGCTCATTATATTATGTTTTAAGAGTCTAGTCATCAAATTATGTTCAGGAAGTTTTTACAGTTTTCATACAATTCAACTGATTTATAAATGTACAGATTTCATTCCATTACAATTATGAGGCAATTTGGATACAATGATTTGTTATATAGAAAGACCCGTAGTGGGGGCGTGCGGTGGCCCCGCGGCTATTTGATACCTGCTCGTTTACAAAAGTCATATCTATTGCGACATGTGTATTGTATATCTTTGTGTTGTGTACAGTGTACGCAAATTTACGACTGTTCGTGTTGTTATGGTTTTAAAGTTTTATTTAAAATTCCGCCATAGAGGTATGTACTGTATGACAGATGATATACTTGTACTGTATAAATAGTTAATGTACGATAATTGTGATAAAGTAAAAAAGCACAACATAATTCATTGTGAAGCCTAATCTGACGTTAAAGTAAGTTTCTTTATTCTTATTAAAGTTTAAATAGTGTTTTCTAAATTGAGATACATTATGTACATGTTATATAAGCTAGTGTCTGCCAAATGCAGAAGTTTACGAATATCGGTCGGGTTTGATTTTGAGTCTGAGTCAGGTGCAATATGGTGTGTTGGAATTGTTCGACCATGTCATTCGATGTGATCAGTTTGTTCATGGTTCATATATTATTGTTTAATTAATTCAATTCGAAAAGTACAAAATCAAAATTGTGAATGTATCCGTTGCGACTGTGCGTGAAGATGACGTGTGCGCAGTAGGCGAGGCAGGTCAGCTCGACGCGCATGCGCTCGAGACTGCTCGCTCTATTGCCACATTGCATTTGAAAAGTACTCATAGTTATAAAACCTGTTGGATTTTTTTACCTTTTGCATTTTGGAGTTAAGTTATAAATAGTGATAGGATTATTGTATGTGCTTTCCATGCCCTTGGAAGCAACGAGACACCAAATTGCGTGATCGATTATTTCTACAATTCTTAAATCTATGGATTCATACGACATTTAATTATAAGACATACCTATGTTTTTTCTCAAATATGCACAAACTTAATGAAAATTTTGCGGTAAAATGTTTCAAAGGTTTGTTTTATTTAAACCAAATGTACATAAGTGTGATAGAGATGAAACGGTCTCATTTAAAATAAAGTTGTTGTAAGTATTTGTTTATTTTTCATCATAATATCCTTATCCTATTTCTTGTACACTAGGAACGATAGGATTATAAAATGCTTATTTGAAAGGTCAAGGCTAATGGTAATACCAGAAAAGCTAAAGGGAATCATCATCAGCCAGAAAACGTCCACTGCTGAACGAAGGCCTCCCCCAAGGGGGGCGTTTACCATAATCCTCACGCTTGGCAGGCGGCTTAGGGATCGCAGTGGCTCACCGATTAGTAAGAGGACGCTGCTGCCCGTCCTCCGGTGTCTGGCCGCAGTTTTAAGACGTACCCGGGTCTAATGGGAATGTGGCAGTTTAAATAATTCAGTTGAATAAGTAAACTCTGCCGGACCAGCCTAATTATTTATTACTGGAAATTCAAGTTACCGTATGTATATGTGACAACCAAATGAGTAAAAAAAAATCTAATATATAAAAGAAAATATTTGTGAAACTAATTACCTCCTAAGAATATAGGCTTCTCACCACCATAAAACACCATTGACATCGTCAAGTCAGCTGCAGTGTCCGCCGAAGTGCCTGGAGTGCGGCAGATTTTCGCCTTAAGCAAAAAACCCTACTCACTCACTACACTTCCAGCATGACACAGGGCATTCTGTCCCGAGAGCGTTGAAATGTTTTTATTATCATAAAAGAACTAGGTACTGCAGTATATTATTGTATAAAGTAAGTATATCATTATTTTCTACCCAAGTGCAAAAACTTACTGTCCACCGCGCTGGCGGTATGACTGGCTGTGACTTTAGGATTAGCACCATTTGTTATATTATGTAACTATACATGTTCGAGCATTTTATAGTAAGTTTTTATCCAACCTCATTCGTTTTGAACTGTGACTTTGTTACTGGCTAAAAATAAAATAATACCAAAAATCATATTCAAATTTTGCGCATGTGTCAATTATCAAATTTTATATGCGATTTTTGTCTGACATTGCAAACATGCATTCTTGGTTCGTATTGATATTATTTGGAAGTCTACTAGTGCAGATTCTGAGCAGACCGCAACAGGCAGAGTATGATAATGATAGGTAACATTTTCTGATACGTTTAAATAAGTAGGTACGTAGGTACGGTCCCTCTTACCACGATATTTAGACCGGCTTGCCCCCCTTTTGCATTATATAATCAACTAAATCATTTGAGCTACTTTTGCGTTGGAGTCGCTGCTATAAGATTTGCAGAAGAAAGCTAATTAAATGTAAATTTAATAATCTACCTGTTAAGTTCATAATATAACGAGCTATACCTCGTTATTGTGTGTTTCATTTAAATCGCATTAATCAAGTTACAGTATTCATATTAGCAGTCGATGTTTTACATTAGTGCGTCCAATCCAATCCGGAATCGGGTTTTTATCTATATTTTTAAACATGACCCTTTGGATATTATTATAGTGATCCCGATGAAGCAGAAGAGGAAGATGAGACGCGGGAACCCGCGGCCGATGAGTTGATTGCTGATGATGAAGACACACGACTGATCGAGCAAGTAAGTTCCACGACTTCATGGCTACAACTACTACACAAGATAGTTTTACACTACTAAAATAATGGTTCAAGTCTTATTATATTTGCTAGTGTGACTGTGCTTTCAAAATGTATAATTAGTTAAGACTTCGATCTGGACGCATTCCATCAAACAAGTTTGCGTTCATGATGAAAAAATCCGACTCTCCAAACTGTGACATTTGTGGAGTGGAAGAGGACACAACACGTTTTGATGGAGTGTGCCAAGAACCAAGTTGAAAGAGAGGCACTGCTAGGAACACTGAACCTAAATTAATATTATGTAATTATGCAGCGAGGATGTTATGTTAGGTACATAGCAACCGTATTTCGGCATTGACACTCTTTCTGAGAATAATAATACTCGTATTGATGGTCACAATGGGATTGACATGTTCAATTATGGATACCCCCCCCCCCCTAAATAAAAAAAGAACAAAAAAAAGTATAATTACAGTTTTTAATATGTAATTCTTAACTTTATATTTAGGAGCCTGCTGTACAAGAAGATGAGGTGCCGCGAAGTAGACATCTGCTAGACTTGACAGAGAGTAGATACTTGCAACGCAACGCTGCTGAAGACCGCATATCTCGTGGTAAAACCGATAATGTACGTAATTTAAAGATCCATCATGTAACTGTACAGTTGGTTTATGTCCTTATATCATGCATCAAATAGTCTGCAGTTAATTACTTATTCAGCTTTCAGATTCCAAAACCAATAGGAATCGAGATACGCGAGATGAAAACCCCAGCGCAACAAACTTTAATGCACAACTCCGTGCATTTCCTAGACGTCGTCAGTCAGATAGATACATTGAATCCAACGACGATCAACAAGAAGCCACACAACACTTGACCAATCGTGATGTTAATAAATCCAATCGTATCGTACAGAACCAAGGGGACAATCAAATAATTAAAAGAACAGTAGAATTCGAATCGGCGCCGGGTTCAAACGAAGAAGGTGATATATTATTTGAAAAAAATAGAGGCCAAATAAGCAAAGTAGACAAAAATGAATACAATAATAATGAAGCTTCAGACGCAAATGAACAATCTCGATATTTCAAACAGTATTATAACGCAATGCAAGCTGAAAATAGGGATATGGTTGATGACAAAGGACATGATGGTGCACGTTTCAACTTAAGAGATAGGCGTGATGTTAAAGAAGCTAACCCAGCTGAAACTCCCAATATCTCAAGTAACCAAGGAAGTAAGGAAAGCAATGACAAAACAGACAGTGAAGATGAAGAATCTGCAATCAAAAGACATATAAAAAAACTATCTGGAGATGAACTAGATCAACTTCTCAGTTCTCTGACGGAAGAAAAGAGAGAGCTTTTAAAAAAAATTATAGATGACGTCGATGCGAGTGATAATGGATATATTAATAAAAGAGAAATAACAAAGAAAGCTGGAGCTGTTGAAGAAAATAATTTTATTGAAAACTGTCAGTCAGATCTGAGTAAAGTTCAAGGTGGCAATCAAATTGCAGATTTTAATACCGAATCCTCACCATCACCAAATACTGAGACAACCGAGATCAGTAAGCAACCAGACGGTCCAACTGAAAGTAATGAAATGTCTACTTCAAAAAGTGCGGAGACTCAAAGTATCAGTTCAGTAAGTAAATTGGAACTGTCAAGCCACAACGACGAAGCTGCTCAAAAAAAAACTGATGGTAATTTAAATACGTTCTCTTTGAATATGGATCCTAAAAATCAAGGTGATATTGTCGCTAATGTACAAGTTACGTCGAAAACTGAAAATAAAAGAGAAACTAATTTGGAGGATTTAGATGGTATGTCCTTTGATGACTCCAAAATGTTAGACAACGATTTGAATCTACAAAATGGTCAGGACTATTCAAATGAACAGGGCTACTTTTGTTCTCAAGATGAAAATTTGTCTAAATTATTGGACGACGAACCCCAATTCCATGATGATGGTAAAACTTACAAACGAGAGGCATATTCAGAAAAACAATCAGATTTATCCGATGATAACATAAAATCACTCGAAGAATCGTTTCCAAATTCAAACTCCTACGACGATTCAGAGCCATACTCAGGACCACTGGTTAGAGTGAAACGAAAAAATTCCGATCTAGTCATCAAAAAAAGATCAGCTGGTTTTTTACCTGATGCCAAAGTTGCATACTTTCCATATAAAGCAGAAAACGAGGATGAGGATAACGACGAAGGTAATGAATTTGATGATGAAGGCTTTTATGATCGTACTTCTAATTTCGCAAACAATATAAAAGGTGTGGAAGAGGACATTGCAAATGCCGAAAATTCTGTCCAAGGTAAGAACTCCAATATTGATAACTCAAAGTCAGTACAAAACCTGGAAGGTGACACTATGAGTCTCGGATCTGATACCGATAGCGTTTTATCTGGTGTGGAAGGCGTTGATGATAATCTAATGTATAGTAGTGGCATGAGAAATAGACGCACTGCAGAAGATAACTCCAGTGGCATAGCGGACGTGAAGTCTGAGCGATCAACATCGCTGGTAGATGACGAAATGAAGGCTGCCTCAGAAAATTACTTTAATGCCCCACACTACCAAGAGAATGATGCGTTTGGTCCACTGCCACGAAGCTACGACGGAGATTTAGCGAGATACAAAAGAATAAGAAGAGTTAAACAATCGCACAATGCTCAAGAACTCTCTTCTGATGGTTAGAAAAGGTATATTATGATTACATAATTTTTAAGTATTTTAAATTATGTTTGCATTAGTTTGTACTTAATTTTAATTTACATTATTTCGTATATTTTGTTTATAAGTATTCAATATATAAGGTAATTTAAAATTAGTTTTGCTGTGCTCAAATTTTACAAAATTTTAGTATCGTAATTGGCATCTTCTGAAACTTTTAGACTCCTGTCTATCCTAATGCCCAAGCACACAATCATACTACTTCATTTTAGACTTATTAATTTCGCAATCGAAATAAAACCACAATTTTTTAACTAATTTTAAATAACCATGTATAATTTGTAGGTACTGTTATGTAAATCTTTATAAATAAATAATTAAAAAGTGATGCATTTTGTATTTTTTATAATTATATTATTACCTCTTAATCATTTACACCGTGAAAAATTCTCTGGTCTGACAATTCATAAAAAGATTCTACTATATCAAAAACTTCTACCATTTGATTTCGAAAGCCTTAAATATATTACCGCATTTACGTTCTAATTCTGATGCGGGTCCATCAGTTATGTCCGTGGTCAATCTTCACCATGCTATTGCATAGCTAGCGATACTCCTGGGTATATAAGGACTAGATTCCGCTCGCGGCTTCACCCGCGTGGTTTACGAACCCGTACATTTTTCCAGGATAAAAAGTTATAGATAGTTAGAAATGAAAAACTCTTTAATAATATAAAAGTTTATTGCATGGCAATGTTTGACAAAACAAAATATAAACTTGTTAAATTAACAAATTATTACATTATGCATACTATACATATAAGGCATGTTATTCATATTAAGACTAGCAGTTAGCTTGCGTTGCGTGTACAATACCTATATTTAATTAACATGATTACATTTTATATAAGCTCAATAAAAATAAGGAATGAAAAATTGTTAGCCTTTTGTCGGCTGAAGGTACGACTAAATATTTATTGTTGCTGTGTTATTTTTGTCGCGTAAAACTTATGTTCACGAGAATCACGTGTGTGTTTAAAAGGAGTACGTCCAGAGTCGATCAGTGTAGCTGGACAAGTTCCATGGACATGGGAAGTAAATTCTCGCTTGTAACTGGAACTGCCGTCACCTAAAACAAATTGCGAAGCATTTCCGTGGCGGGTGACCCGCTCTACGCGCTCAACTCGTTCGGAACGTTCAGCTCTCTGCGCATGTTCGGAGCGCGAAAAGCTTCCATAAGACTTAGCCTCCGATTGCCCGTAGAAGTCACCACCGACCCTGAGGTTGTCTCTCACAACTCGTGTAGGCTGACGTTCAACCGTTAACGTAGATTGTCCATCTCTTCTTGTTTGATTACGACGAGAGTCTGAACTCTCGTGCTGAGAAATTACAGCCATGTTATCCCTTGTAGAACGATGCATAGAACTAATGCTTTTTCTGTCCGTGCTGTGCGTGGAATTATTAATATATTCACCCCGATCTGACAGATTACCAATGCTCTTTCTCTGCGCAGCTGCTGTAGAGCTAATTGAATGATGAGCTTCAGTATTTGAATGAACACCTTTACGATGTAATATTGAATTTGAAGAAGTGGAGTCGGACACCAAATCTGATGTACGCTTATGATGGCCACCACGGGAAGAGTTATCAATTACGGTAGCCGGCACATCATTGCCGCCGCCGCCGTGCATAGCTCTTTGGAACTCGATGCTAGTCTTTGTGACATTATCGCTCAATTGATTTCTGTTCGTCGAATGTTGTGTTGATCTTGATACGTGTTGCTCCACATGGTTTCCTTTATGGACTTGTGTTGTTGAGCCAACATTTCTTTGAACGTGACTCTCCGTTACATGGCTTTGATTGGATTGTTTACCAGTGTGATCCGAAGTAACAATTCGTTCAGTTGTATTGCCACCACCCAGGTGTCTGGTTATATGACCGTCAGAAATAGATTGTTGGGTGGATTTAGTAACATTTTGACCAGTTTGATCTCTCGATATGTTGGAGGTGCCTGTAGTTCTTTGTGTTTGACTTATATGTTGATTAGAACTCAAGTTTTGGCTCGAAGACGACGAAGTAATTGATTGTTGTGATGAATGTATTCGTTGAGAATTGTCAATGTATTGTTGGTTTGATCGAGAATGTTGCTGATCAACAAAAGTAGTACCTCTTGATCCATGCGTTGTATGAATAGCTTGATTAGTTGAAGATGTTACATGATCCGCTGATACTGTTCTTTGCGTCGTATCTCCTCCTATCTGGCGTGGACGATTTATATGATCATCTGGCTCTCTCTTAGGAGTAGACTGTTGAGGAGTAAATCTTCCTGTGTTCTCGCCGCTTACATCTACTTCTACATTTCGTGTAACAGTCACCCATTTGCCTCCTCTAAGCTTCTTTTCTGATATTTGCTTGATAGTTTTTGTAGTTGTGGAGGTTATCGTTCTCACATTTTTCGTATCGCTCTTGTTCACTATTGTCCTGTCTGTACTGCTTCGAGACACAGAACGATCTGTAACACCTATTGTCTTGTTTCTATCAGTGACACTATCTTGTGATGCAACTCGTTCTATATTTTTCTGGGACCCATTGCGGTCAACAACATCATGGGACGTAATATGTCTGACGTGTGTTCCAGATTGCATATGTTTTGAAGTAGAATGGTCAGTAGTACTGTGTGAATGTTTCACGTGTGTCTCTGAATGGGATGTATGTGACTTATCGTCACGGTGAACTTGAGCATCGTGACGTGAAACAGTTTGAGATCTACTATCTTGATCATCATGTCCAACAATGGACTTCGATTCTACGGTCCTTGTCGTCTCACTTGTATGTGTTTTGCTGGTGCCATGTGTCGTAATATCTCCATTTGTGTATAGATTGTCTCTTGGTTTTATGGGGCCTGCTTTTTCCGCTGGGCTCCATTTCTGTGGCCCTGGTCGCTCAAAGTCGCCTTCAGGTTTTAAGTTATCTTTTGGACGAACCTGAGCTGGAGTTTCTCCCGGTGCCCATTTCGTGGGAGTACGGGAATCCATGTCTCCTTCGGGATACAAGTTGTCTCTCGGCCTAACTGGGCTTCGTCGGTCTCCAGTTTGCCATTTTGTTTTGGATGGATAGTTAACATCGCCTTCTGTTTTCAAATTATCTTTGGGCCGAACTTGGGAAGGTGTTTCTCCTGGAGCCCATTTAGATGGAGTGCGGGAAATCATATCACCTTCTGGATGTAAGTTGTCTCTAGGTCGTACTTGATTTGGTGTTTCACCAGGTTGCCATTGTGTCTTGGGCCGATCATTAAATGAACCTTCAGGATGTAAATTGTCCTTGGGTCTTACTTGTTCAGGCCTGTCTGCTGACGTCCACTTTGGCTTTGAAGGTCTATCGAAATCACCTTCTGGTTTCAAGTTATCTTTTGGCCGAACTTGTGCTGGTGTCTCACCTGGTGCCCATTTTGTAGGAGTACGTGAATCCATACCACCTTCTGGATGTAAGTTGTCTCTAGGACGAACTTGACTTGGTGTCTCTCCAGGTTGCCATTGAGTTTTAGGTCTCTCAGTAAATTCACCTTCGGGGTGTAAATTGTCTTTAGGTCTAAATTGTTCAGGCCTGTCGGCTGACGTCCACTTTGGTCTTGAAGGCCTATCGAAATCACCTTCAGGCTTTAAGTTATCTTTAGGGCGTACTTGACTTGGTGTATCACCAGGCTGCCATTGAGTCTTGGGCCTATCCGTGAATTCACCCTCAGGTCGTAAGCTGTCCTTAGGTCTTACTTGTTCAGGTCTCTCCGATGATGTCCATGTCGGCTTTGAAGGTCTATCAAAATCACCTTCAGGTTTCAAGTTATCCTTAGGACGAACTTGTTCTGGTGTCTCTCCCCGCTGCCACTGAGTTTTAGGACGGCTTGGAAAATCGCCTTCAGGACGTAGGTTATCTTGATGTTTGATTAAATTGGGTCGTTCAGGAGTTTCCCATTTTGGTCTCGAAGGTCTATCGAAATCACCCTCTGGTCTCAAATTATCTGTTTGTTTAATTGGTGTACGTTTTTCACCAAGTTCAGGTTCTATTCTAGGCCTCTTTTCAAAGTCACCTTCCGGTTTCAAATTATCTTGATGATATACAATAGCTGACCTTTCACCTTTAGTTACTTTATAATCGTCTCTACGGGTATGATCTTCAAATACTCCCTCAATCTTAAGATTATCTTCTCTACGTGTTAATTTTACTCTTTGACCTTTAACAACACGATATGTATCAGATGATCGGATATTTTCCATTGTTCCTTCCATTTTTAAATTATCTTCATGTTTCACAATAGCAGCTCGTTCCCCTGTGACCTTTGTATAATCCGTTTTTTGCTTCATGTCGATAAATTCTCCTTCAATCTTCAAGTTGTCCTCCCTTCTGATAATATCAAGTCGTTCTATTTTCTGTCTCTGTCGTAGATCGACGTCCCTTTCAATAGTGATATTATCAACTTGTTTGAATGGTTTCCTTTTCTCAGCTGGCTGAGATGGAACAACTTCAGGCTTATAAAATTTCCCATCAGGTTTTAAATTATCTTGTGGTTTCACAACAGGCGCCCTTTCACCCTTAGTAGCACTATAATCATTACGAACTTGAAGATCTATAAACTCACCTTCTGTTCTCAAATTGTCTTCATGTCTCTGTATCACAACCTTTTCGGTTCTCTCTATAC
Source organism: Shargacucullia verbasci (assembly GCA_947562105.1). Lineage (NCBI taxonomy): Eukaryota > Metazoa > Arthropoda > Insecta > Lepidoptera > Noctuidae > Shargacucullia > Shargacucullia verbasci. The sequence continues at coordinate 6,975,842 of OX387297.1, read as the reverse complement.
GCTTATAATCATCTCTTGAACGATGAGTGTCAATAACTCCTTCCATTTTAAGGTGATCTTCGTGTCTAACGACATCAACGCGATCTCCTCGAGTTGCAGTATAATCAGTTCTTCTTACCACTTCCATGTCTCCTTCTGGTTTCAAATTATCCTCCGGCTTCTTTTGGACAGGTCTTTCACCAACAACATGTTTGGGTTTTTCTGGGCGTTCAAACTTTCCCTCTGGTTTAAGATTATCTTGTGGCTTTTTGGGCGTTTGTCTTTCAGCTGGTTGCCATTTGTCCTGCTTTGGTTTTTCGAAGTCTCCTTCAGGCTTCAAATTATCTTTTGGTTTTTTAACTTCGGGTCTTTCCGCAGGACGCCAGTCTTCCTGTTTTGGTTTTTCAAATTCACCTTCTGGCTTAAGATTGTCCTGGGGTTTCTTTTGAGTTGGACGTTCAGCTGGTTGCCATTTTTCTGGTTTCGGACTTTCAAATGCGCCTTCCGGCCTCAAATTATCTTGAGGTTTCTTAGGTGTTTGCCTCTCAGCAGGACGCCATTCGTCATGTCTAGGTTTCTCAAATTCACCTTCCGGTCTCAAATTATCTTGAGGTTTCTTTTGGGTTGGTCTTTCAGCAGGTCGCCATTCTTCTGGCTTATGCTGCTCAAAGTCTCCTTCTGGTTTAAGATTGTCTTTGGGTTTCTTTTGAACTGGACGTTCAGCAGGCCGCCATTCGTCATGTTTTGGTTGTTCGAATTTGCCCTCCGGTCTAAGATTATCTTGAGGTTTTGTTTGGGTGACGCGCTCAGCCGGACGCCATTTATCATACTTCGGTTGTTCAAACTCACCCTCTGGTTTAAGATTATCTTGTGGTTTCTTCTGGGTGACGCGATCCGCTGGACGCCATTCGTCATGCTTTGGTTGCTCAAAATCACCTTCGGGTTTTAAATTGTCTTTTGGTTTTGTAGGCGTTTGTCTTTCAGCTGGACGCCATTCGTCGTGCTTCGGTTTCTCAAAGTCACCTTCGGGTTTAAGATTATCCTTAGGTTTCTTCTGAGTGACACGATCTGCTGGACGCCATTCGTCATGCTTGGGTTGCTCAAAGTCTCCTTCGGGTTTTAGATTATCCTTAGGTTTCTTCTGAGTGACACGCTCAGCTGGACGCCATTCGTCATGCTTCGGTTGCTCGAAGTCTCCTTCGGGTTTTAAATTGTCTTTTGGTTTTGTAGGTGTTTGTCGTTCAGCTGGACGCCATTCGTCGTGCTTTGGTTTCTCAAAGTCACCTTCGGATTTGAGATTATCCTTAGGTTTCTTCTGAGTGACACGCTCTGCTGGACGCCACTCGTCATGCTTCGGTTGCTCAAAGTCACCTTCGGGTTTGAGATTATCCTTAGGTTTCTTCTGAGTGACGCGCTCAGCTGGACGCCACTCATCTTGCTTTGGTTGCTCAAAGTCACCTTCGGGTTTTAAATTGTCTTTTGGTTTTGTAGGTGTTTGTCTTTCAGCTGGACGCCATTCATCGTGCTTCGGTTGCTCAAAGTCTCCTTCGGGTTTGAGATTATCCTTAGGTTTCTTCTGAGTGACCCGCTCAGCTGGACGCCATTCGTCATGCTTCGGTTGCTCAAAGTCTCCTTCGGGTTTTAAATTGTCTTTTGGTTTTGTAGGTGTTTGTCGTTCAGCTGGACGCCATTCGTCGTGCTTTGGTTGCTCAAAGTCTCCTTCGGGTTTAAGATTGTCCTTAGGTTTTTTCTGAGTGACACGCTCAGCTGGACGCCATTCGTCATGCTTTGGTTGCTCAAAGTCACCTTCGGGCTTGAGATTATCCTTAGGTTTCTTCTGAGTGACGCGCTCAGCTGGACGCCACTCATCTTGTTTCGGTTGCTCAAAGTCACCTTCGGGTTTTAAATTGTCTTTTGGTTTTGTAGGTGTTTGTCTTTCAGCTGGACGCCATTCATCGTGCTTCGGTTGCTCGAAGTCTCCTTCGGGTTTGAGATTATCCTTAGGTTTCTTCTGAGTGACACGCTCAGCTGGACGCCATTCGTCATGCTTCGGTTGCTCAAAGTCTCCTTCGGGTTTTAAATTGTCTTTTGGTTTTGTAGGTGTTTGTCGTTCAGCTGGACGCCATTCGTCGTGCTTTGGTTGCTCAAAGTCTCCTTCGGGTTTAAGATTGTCCTTAGGTTTTTTCTGAGTGACACGCTCAGCTGGACGCCATTCTTCATGCTTTGGTTGCTCAAAGTCACCTTCGGGTTTTAAATTGTCTTTTGGTTTTGTAGGTGTTTGTCTTTCAGCTGGACGCCATTCGTCGTGCTTCGGTTGCTCAAAGTCTCCTTCGGGTTTGAGATTATCCTTAGGTTTCTTCTGAGTGACACGTTCAGCTGGACGCCATTCGTCGTGTTTCGGTTGCTCAAACTCACCTTCAGGTTTAAGGTTATCTTTAGGTTTCTTTTGAGTGACGCGCTCTGCTGGGCGCCATTCATCGTGCTTCGGTTGCTCAAAGTCACCTTCGGGTTTTAAATTGTCTTTTGGTTTTGTTGGAGTTTGTCTTTCAGCTGGACGCCATTCATCGTGCTTCGGTTGCTCAAAGTCTCCTTCGGGTTTGAGGTTATCTTTAGGTTTCTTCTGAGTGACACGCTCAGCTGGTCGCCATTCATCATGTTTCGGCTGTTCAAAGTCACCTTCCGGCTTCAAATTATCCTTAGGTTTCTTTTGGGTGACGCGCTCTGCTGGTCGCCATTCATCGTGTTTCGGCTGTTCGAAATCACCTTCGGGTTTTAAATTGTCTTTTGGTTTTGTAGGCGTTTGTCTTTCTGCTGGACGCCATTCGTCATGCTTCGGTTGTTCAAACTCACCTTCGGGTTTCAGATTATCTTTAGGCTTCTTCTGGGTGACGCGTTCTGCTGGACGCCATTCATCATGTTTTGGCTGTTCAAAATCACCTTCGGGTTTAAGGTTGTCCTTAGGTTTCTTTTGAGTAACTCGTTCTGCTGGGCGCCATTCATCTTGTTTGGGTTGTTCAAAGTCACCCTCTGGTTTCAGGTTATCCTTAGGTTTCTTTTGGGTGACGCGCTCTGCTGGTCGCCATTCATCGTGTTTCGGCTGTTCAAAATCACCTTCGGGTTTAAGATTATCTTTAGGTTTAGAAGGAGTCTGTCTTTCAGCGGGGCGCCATTCGTCGTGCTTAGGATGCTCAAATTCCCCTTCAGGTTTAAGGTTGTCCTTGGGTTTCTTTTGAGTGACGCGTTCTGCTGGACGCCACTCATCGTGTTTGGGCTGTTCAAAATCACCTTCAGGTTTAAGATTATCTTTAGGTTTAGAAGGAGTCTGTCTTTCAGCGGGGCGCCATTCGTCGTGCTTAGGTTGCTCAAATTCTCCTTCAGGTTTAAGGTTGTCCTTGGGTTTCTTTTGAGTGACGCGTTCTGCTGGACGCCACTCATCGTGTTTGGGCTGTTCGAAGTCACCTTCTGGTTTAAGGTTATCTTGAGGTCTCTTTTGGGTGACGCGGTCCGCTGGACGCCATTCATCGTGTTTGGGTTGTTCAAAGTCACCCTCCGGTTTAAGGTTATCTTGAGGTCTCTTCTGGGTGACGCGCTCTGCTGGACGCCATTCATCGTGTTTGGGTTGTTCAAAGTCACCTTCAGGTTTCAAATTGTCAATCGGCTTTTTCTGTTTAGGTCTCTCAGAAAGTTTTGGCCCGTAAGTGTCATGTGACACAGTATGACTATCAAACGTGCCTTCCATGTGTAGATTATCCTTCCTTATGACTCTTTGCTGCCTAACGTCCATCTCTTCGTATGTTCTGTACTCTTCCTGTGAAGTAGTTATTTTTTCGAGCTCATCTGTAGAATAAAACTTTTCGAAATCTTCCTTGGTCCACGTTCGCCGTCGCTTTGGACGTTCAACTGGTGTTCGTTCAACATTTTCTGGGTAGTCTTTCTGATTGGAAGTAACAAATTCAATTTCACCTTCTCGAATTAAATTATCTGTTCTCCGCGCAACCATTGTCGTTCTTTCTACAGTGTCGGTGTAATCGATGAATTCGGATTGAGATGTTGTTTCTGTCGTCATGTCTCCTTCTATCTTAGTCCAAGTATTGCGACGAACTGGTTTTGGCCGTTCCACAGGTTTCACAGTATATTCTGTGCGTGAAGTTGTAGTGTCTGAAAAATAAAATGAATACAATAATTAGCGCTATTATCACTGCGATGTGTTTTTTTTTATAATTACTGAAATACATAATTTTACCCTATTATTATAGACCTATATGTTTTAAACTACAGCGAAATACCAATATCCATGGCCCCTAGGAAGTGTAATTTCCTTATCCAATTAAATTTTGAAAAATGCATTATAAAGATCGTTCACACATCAGCCAAATGAACGTGATTGTTACTCGGAGTATTGTTGAAATTCACCATATATAAAAAAAAATCTAATTAATGCTGCTTTAAAAAATTAAATTACTTGATCGCTTACCTGTAAACTCTCCTTCTGTTATAATGTTGTCTGTTCGACGAATTATTTCAGCTCTTTCACCGGTCACTACCTTATAATCTTCTGTTATTGTTCGTCTAGACGTGAATTCACCTTCAGGGCGCAAGTTATCTTCCGGCTTTTTAACTACTGCCTTTTCTGCAGGAACAAACTCGTCAGGCTGGCGTTTAGCGAATTCACCTTCAGGCTTCAAATTATCAGTAGGTTTCTTTTGTTGAGGTCTTTCCGCCGGTTTCCATTCATCTTTTTTAGGTGTTGTAAATTCACCTTCAGGTTTCAGATTGTCCTCTGGTCGCCGAACTGGTTCTCGTTCACCAGGTTGCCATTTCTCAGGTTTTCTACTTTCAAAATCTCCTTCAGGCTTAAGGTTATCTTGGGGTTTCTTTTGGGTAACGCGCTCAGCAGGACGCCATTCATCGTGTTTTGGCTGTTCAAAATCACCCTCTGGTTTAAGGTTATCTTTAGGTTTCTTTTGGGTGACGGGCTCAGCTGGACGCCATTCATCGTGTTTGGGCTGTTCGAAATCACCTTCCGGTTTTAAATTATCTTGAGGTTTCTTTTGGGTAACGCGCTCAGCAGGTCGCCATTTATCCTGTTTTGGTTGTTCAAAGTCACCCTCTGGTTTTAAGTTATCTTTTGGTTTTGTAGGTGTTTGTCTTTCTGCCGGACGCCATTCATCCTGTTTTGGCTGTTCAAAATCACCTTCTGGTCTTAGGTTATCCTTAGGTCTCTTTTGGACGACGCGTTCTGCCGGACGCCATTCATCCTGTTTTGGTTGCTCAAAATCACCTTCTGGTTTTAGATTATCCTTAGGTCTCTTTTGCGTGACACGCTCTGCCGGACGCCATTCATCTTGTTTTGGCTGTTCAAAGTCGCCCTCTGGCTTTAAGTTATCTTTCGGTTTTGTAGGGGTTTGTCTTTCAGCCGGTCGCCATTCATCCTGTTTGGGTTGTTCAAAATCACCTTCTGGTCTAAGGTTATCCTTAGGTCTCTTTTGGGTGACACGCTCTGCTGGTCGCCAATCATCCTGTTTGGGTTGTTCAAAATCACCTTCAGGTCTAAGGTTATCCTTAGGTTTCTTTTGGGTTACGCGCTCTGCCGGACGCCATTCGTCGTGTTTAGGTTGTTCAAAGTCGCCCTCTGGTTTGAGATTATCTTGGGGTCGCTTTTGTGTGACGCGCTCTGCTGGACGCCATTCATCGTGTTTTGGCTGTTCAAATTCTCCTTCTGGTTTTAGATTATCCTGTGGTTTCTTTTGTTTGGGACGTTCCGCTGGTTCCCAACGCTCTTTTTCTGGTGTTGTGAATTCGCCTTCAGGTCTTAAATTGTCATCAGGTCGCCGGACAGGAGCTCTGTCACCTGGACGCCACTCCTCTGGTCTTCGTTTTTCAAAATCACCTTCAGGTCTTAGATTGTCTTCTGGACGTTTCACCGGTGCCCTTTCGCCAGGTTTCCACTCTTCTGGTCTCCGTTTCTCGAAATCTCCTTCAGGGCGCAAATTGTCCTCCGGTCGGCGCACTGGTGCTCTGTCGCCTGGTTGCCAATCTTCGGGTTGGCGTTTTTCGAAATCCCCCTCAGGTTTTAAATTGTCTTCTGGCTTTTTAGGCTTTTGTCTCTCAGCAGGTCTCCAAGGTTCTTTTTCAGGAGTAGTAAATTCACCCTCTGGTCTCAAGTTGTCATTGGGCTTACGTACCGGTGCGCGGTCGCCGGGGCGCCACTCCTCTGGCTTATGTCTGTCGAAATCTCCTTCAGGTCTCAAGTTATCTTCAGGTTTTCGCACGGGAGCCCTTTCGCCAGGCCGCCATTCCTCAGGTTGCCTTCTTGCAAAATCACCTTCAGGTTTAAGATTATCTTCAGGCTTCTTCTGTTTAGGCCGCTCGGCGGGTTGCCACTGAGGACGCTCTGGCTCTTGGAAATCGCCTTCAAGACGAAGGTGATCCTCGTGGTGAACAGCGGAAGTGCGGGTCACGTGTTTCTCGTCGTAGTCGCGCTTGTACGCGGAGACCACGCTCGTCGTGTGCTCCACATCGAACAATGGCTCCGGGACATCGTTGTGTGGGCAACGGTGACGTCTGGAAGCACAATCACACAAAATATAAGCCGTATAATATTATGTATGTAAACTTGAAGTGAATTATTTACTCTTAGGTACAACTTTTATATGACAGCTGTTTTCCTCGCTGTAAGTAGTATTATAGTAAACAATAAATATTAACGCATTTAAACACAAAATCACACCTTTTGACACGATATGGGTGAAGTGACAATGGAAATCTTCGGGGCGGCGGCAGAGGTGGCAGCGTCAGTGAATTGGCCATCACACGCGTCCATCGCGCTCACCTCGCCTGCTTCCCGGTACAAGAGATACTACGCAATGGTGCTCTATGTCGCAACTCTCCGTGGCGACTTTCTACGATACATGTCTAACACGTAGGCTTTCAACGAAAACTCAGTGAGACACGAGAATATTCGACCAAAAATGGTATTACTAATACACCAACCTTGCACACAAAATACGCTTTAACGTACATTAAATAACAAACGCTAACGTCAATGTAAATACCGCGGGCAGCAAGTTTTCATCACATCAGAAATTAAAATACCAATACTATTCCCTATTAAATGAAATCAAAACCGTTGTTCCTGCTAAATAAAATTACTCCTTGAGAATACTATTAAGTGTAGATTTTCTTAACTCTGGTTTCATTAACTTAATTAACATAAGTTGTTAAAGTAGGACAGTGAATTATTTTAGGGAAAGGAACCACCGGCTTGCGGTAAGCTCGCGTCGCGCACTGCCGTGCCGGGCCGGCTCATGAAACTGAAATGGCTTCTTATATCAACAAGTACATAGGTTTGTATAATACTTAACAATTAGTCGTTGTCTGGATATAAACTAGAAAGAGACGCTATGAAAATTGCTCTTATTTACCTGCATATTGATTATGTTTATTGGTGTCATTGATGTAGACGACATAGAAATATATGTATATACGTCCTACTAAGTAAGACGGATTTAGGATACGCTATGCTGAATTATGCTGTCTGATAGCAACAACATTATTTTAATTTTTGCTTTTTTGTTTACTAATCTTTCATGAAAAATAAGGGGCCCATTGACCGCGTTACCGTTTCCATAGCAACTGCGACTGACCTTTTCATGAACTCTGATCCAGGCATAATCTAGGTGAAAAACTTTAGGCGTTCATGCCGTAGCACGATGGACATCGCGTACACATTCGCATCGCGTACCATTATATCTATACATCTCAGAATTTGTATAAGATCGCCCTCTATCATATGGGACTCAATGACGGCATCAGCGAAATGTGGGTGTGCAATAGTACACCTCTGCCAAACCTTTCGGGGAATAGAGGCGTGAAGCTTTGTTATTTTTATGTAGAATTTGTATACTATATATATAAGCGTTTTTCTAATAATCTTCTCAAATAATCTTGTTTATAGTTTTATCTTCTTATGTGTGTTTCAGGCTATGCATATCATCATTCGTCCTCTGCCAAACTATGATCAGCATCACCAAAACTTTTTTATTAGTTGACTCTCAAAAGTTTTATGGAATTGTATTTCTCTCTAACTAATATTAGAATATCGCACTATTGCCTTAATTTTAAATCATAGTATTTCCACTTATTCAGTCAGTCTGATTCAACAATTCAATCACACTCATTCATCCAACTGTTCTTTCATCGCATTCGCTAATTCAAGCGTTGACGTCACCACCGACTTAAAACCAATTACAGAGTTCTTTGTATCAAATAAAGCAGCTTCTTGAAACGAATATAAATCAAAAAGAATGATAAAATAATTCAAAGCAAGCGTTGCAGAGTGCATACGAAGAGTAGGCGGCTGCAATTCGCAAGAGGCAATCCAGATATAGAAATGAGTCAATGAAACGACTCGAACCCAGCGACCCCCTTTCTCCTCGCAAGGAGAGCCGCGTAACCTCCACAAAGGTAAAGATACGTCATACGACCCTTTGTATAATAAAATGCGATAATTACCAATATACACGAACAAAACAAAATAGCTTTTGTTCAATGAAAAGCTTTCACAATATTTTCAGCTTTACTATGGACAAAACGCTGAATTTAGGTATTTCCTAATAACATTATGAGATCGAAGAAATACAAAATATCGGAAATAGGGTGAGTGGGGGGAAGATGAAAAACGGGGTAACACAAAAAGTCAAGTAAGGGGTAAGACTTTTTGTTTACCCCGTTTTTCATCTTTTCCCCACTCTATTTCCGATAATTGGTACTACACCTTACTTTAATTAAATCAAATTTAGGAACAGTATCTTTGCGTCTCCAAAAAACAATATGTGAAGGTTCAAATCGAATTTCATCACAATTTAATTAATAACTTTGATCTAGTTTGTTGTCGCCTAGCGATGGGGACCAAACACGTCCTAATCCCCTTACGCGTCTGCTTCGATCAATATAGTGTCTTAAAGAGGTCATAGTATATACACACGCACTGTATCTATGTATGTACGTATGATACTAATATTAATCGTAATTTGGTTTACTTCACCAATATTCCAAACACCCTATGGTACTACTTTTATGAAAGTACGGACCAGGGGCAAGAATTTTCGGAACCTTTGTTCTGACTATGAAGACTGATATTGAAAATCATGTACAGTCCCTGACCTGTACTGTCCTGTGATCCATGCTACTTTTATAAATAGATACTCTAGAGCCAAATCACTAAATGAAACTATGTTGGACGTAAAAAGCCCGCTATATGCAATGCCTATTGGCTAGTTTATTCTGATTTTCTATTAACAAATACTTATCTAATATTATCTGCGATTCACAGAAACTATTTGATTATTTTGTTTAGTGTTTGAGGTCTTATTATCTGACAGTATCTTGTCTTGTACCGAATTTAGTTGTATTCGCTACAAGTGGGCGAATATTACCGGCTATGTGGGATTGTTTTTGCACAATATGGTTAGACATTCTAATAAATATTTGATACAATCAGTTCTAGACATAATCAAGGAAGTTGCTAGGTATTTTATAAAAATGAACATTTAAATAGCTAATGGTCCAACGTATCAGAGAACAATATTTAGGCGTTTTGCAATCTTTTAATCGCGTGATGAAATCGCATTGATAAATCAATCAACAATTACCTTACTAGCCAAACCATAGTTGCAAATCACTTAAATTCCTCGACTCAGAAAGGTCACATTATGTGTTCGTGTCACGAAACTATACAGGGACGTCCACTGAATACTAAATAACGATTACGTGTGTGCGTAAAGTTATTACTGTTATTAGTTATTACATAGATAACAATTGGCTTTTACACTATGATATGATCGCAAGCCTGCCGTGCGTGTCGGCTCGACAGCCCTTATCATCAGCTAGCTTAGTTTTTACACTTTCACTGTTTCATCTCTATAGCTTACCTATCTGAAAATCTAGGTAGTATCATAGGTGCATACCTACTGCTACTGTTAATTTTCCTATTAGGTAGGTAATCGCCGCATTTCAATTCTCTCTTTTAATTCTCTTGTGCTATTTGAAGGACATGCATAAAAACATCAAATAAGAAGGAATTGTGAAAGTTACTGACTTTTGACTTTATTTCGTACCAAAACATTTTTAGAGACAGAAGAAGTCAGCGCTATTCCGCTTATTCATTCCTATCTGAGATGATTAATTATAATTATTTGTAAACTATGAATAATGTAAATAGGAAACATCTCTTTCGTTTTTTAAATATATCTACCAGTCATCTGAAAAAAAGTCTTCTCCGTTCACAAAATTACATTTTCATTTTGCTAATTATTATTTTGTACTACAAGGTTTTTAAGGATGACATTAATCTTGGTTATAAATAACTTATTAAAATTGAGGTCATACAAAATGCCTACGCGAACCGCAATGAATGAGATTTCGTGATTCAGTGGCAATGAGGAATACGGCGAAACAGACCCTGACACAAGTGCATAAAAATATTTATGACTTCACCACTCCTTGAGCAAACATGTTGTTGACACTATTTATGGTTATTCTGTGAACCGATGTAAAGATTTTTTGCATTCGTTTAAACGCACCAACTTCAATGCACATGTACAACTACATACTCGATATGTAATTAGGTATGTAAACCTATAAAAATACTAATCACTGCAGCCTCTAAAACGATTATTCTAATCGTCTTTTTCTCATAATCCTTCAATTCAAAAACATAGTATTTCCGATAGCTAATTCCTAACTCTGTCAAAGAGTACCTATTTTATACGCTGAGATTATTTATTCGTGGAAACTTAAGAATATCGTTTAGCTGCCGGCTTCTGACAAAATTGTCTTGAAATACGCGCAAAATAGGTGTTTGGGCGGCAACGTTTCTTACATCTAAATCTTAACGAATTAATTTGATTTTGGTCTCTATCGTTTTTTCAGATAATAAACTAGGTCGAATTGTCTAGTTTTTTCAAAAAATTTAATTGAATAATTATCACAAGAGGTAGTAAGTATAAGGAAGATTTTTAGTTAAAAAAACGCATTTTGAGGGTTAAATATTTCTCAATTTCTAAACAATACCAAAAAAAAACGAAACCTGACGACCTAGTTTCTACTTGTTTCTATAACATAAATAAATCAGCAAAAACAACTCATATTCAGTGGTGTAAAAACGTTACCACATTTTGTATGAAAACTTATAGCTAAACTTAGTCTTAAAACAAAATAGAACCCATTTGCTTGAATTCAAACCGGCAAGGCTACCTGTACTTATGGTTACATAACACGGGACTAAAGTGAAAGCTCTTAGGCAAAGCACGTAACACCTACAGCAGTATAAAATATCAGTACATTGGTATTCAGGCAACGGAAGAAATTCCTAGTATAAAGACGAGTAGGTACCTACATACAAAACCTCAAAAAAAATTGCGAAATAATAGACAATCTAATCACGTTTCAGACTTATGTTAAGATTTTTGTTGGTATTCGAAGACACTGGGGTCACTAACCCAAATTTGTTTTATTCAGATAAAGGATAGACTGTATACGGAGGCGGAGCATTCCGTTTTGAGCAGTAACATGGAAACAGTCCATCAAATGTGGATGAAACTGAAGCTTGTGATTTGAATGCTTGTCTGTATGAATAAAATATGAAATCCAGACACTGCAGGGTCAGAAAACTCTCATGAATGCGAGTATCCACAACAGACATGCAGTATATCGTAAAATCAAATAACCACTTGTGGCTGCATCGTTAATTTGCTGTTCAAGCTGCAAATGCACATATGTTTAAATCCTGACTCATTGTGAGAGCATCTGATGACGGGGTTGATGGCGCCTTGCTATATCGGGACGGTTACTCAACGCTATTGCAAACGTGCTCAATACCACTTGGTAATACGCAAGCTTGCCCTAAGCTTTGAGCTCTGAGTAACAAGACTGTTTTGAAATACTCCAACACACAATTAGCTGTTGTAACATTTAGGAGACGAAGACTTATGCTTGATTACTGAAGCTTAACTTTTTGTCAGGTTTGTACTTACTAACATCTACGATCTATACGACCTTTCATTAGGACTAAGTTCACTATTGGTCATTTTATACGTAAAAATATATGCTAATGGCTTGGGCTTATAGAAGATAGTCATGACTTCCCTTGCTTCCCCAGCTTCTAGATTATATCTAGTGGCAGTAACGTCCACCTGTGTAATAATTACCCCAAGCTGTTGTCGCAAGGCCACCTGTCACTTGTTATTATGTATTATCTCCCCCAGGATCGTTGGTTATAGCCGTCATAGTATGCAGTGAATTTACTTGTCAAGAGTCAATGGACTAATCTATCAAGTTTTTATTTAGGTTAACTACGTTATAATCCTCTTGACCTTTGCGTTAATCATATCTTAATTTATTTTGAGTATAATAAAGCAAATCTCGTTACGTATTACACTATAAACATGAATTAAAAGAAGTTAGATATAAATGAAGACTAAAAGACTTGGCAAGCCGGAAAAGAGATGAATACTTTAAACACGATAACTCTTTTGATGTTCGAATAAATTAGTATGAACACGCAAACTGGTTGGTAGCGAATTCCAAGCGTCTAAGTATATTTGATAATGCATTAGAATTTAAAGCATGACGCAATGAGGTAGGAAAAAGTAGAATTAAAATAAAACTACACTGCCATTGTGTAGACGGTTTTGGTTAAGGAAATCCAGTAATTTTTACCATACGGTTATGGTGGATGTCAAAAAACTCGACCCCAATGCGCAGGAGTTGGAAAGTTGCCTTCAGAAGCCTTCCAAAAACGGCTTGATGCCAAACTTGTATGTAATTTACAATGTAGCTATAAATGGTCGCCGTCTTATAATGCAGACAGTAGAGATATAAAACCTCGAAGCCATAGCATAGCAACCCGAATAAAAACAAAAATACCTAAAAGATAAGTAGTAAGTATGTAACTCTGTTAATAATTGTTGCCACTTTTCAGAATTGTTTTAAAAAGGTCATTGATATTTTTAAAACTCATATAGATAAGATACCTAATCTTACTGTTGTACATAAAGCATTTCTCTTTCCCATACACACACATTTCACCTACACAATACTGGTGTATGTATATAGTAAAGAGAAATACTTTATGTACAGGAAAGAACAACAAGTTAAAAAATATGAATTGATTTTTCATGTTTATCGGGTGTGAAGAATCGGAAATAATGAGTGTGTAGGCGCAGAAACAGTTTACCAGTCACCGCGCCACTGCTAGGCAAGGTCGTCGACCATATGGCCTACCTGTCTGTAGACCAACCAAGCTAGCACACAATGTAATACACAAAATTACGCAATACAAATTAAGCTGGATTTAATGCTCTTTTTGAAATATGATCAAAGTCATTGCACAACATCTTATATAAATTTTGTATTTAGAACCGAAGTTTACCTACTAATGGTTTTATTGAATAAGTGATTTATTTCCTGTTGCAAATTATTTTGCACTTGAAACCTGCCATTAGTTGGTTACCTCGCTAACTTCCTATGCACCACAAAAAATATCTTAACAGAATAGTGCTCAAAAATTTAGACGAAAACAAAGTCGTGCCGGAAATCTCGTATTAATATAGAAATATTAGAAGCAAGGACAAAAAATATTGGAGAAATAACTGGCCTGAAAATAAGTACCAGTTAAGCAATGCCGCACCTCGACGGCAAATTTGCAGTTACCTAAATAAGGATTTAAGGCATTTTCTGCGAATCAAAGTCAAAATATAGTGCTAGCATGACGTAAACCTCGCCTCACTTGATACAGAACGTCCTGTGTTCGAAAACGTTAAGTTACATCGACACGAGTAAACAACAAACGAGTTTGAGCGAGGCGAGGACGTGGGCCCGAGCCGATGAGATCACCGCCGCGAATACACCCGCCTGAGGTCGCAGCCTGCACCACTTTACACGTCACGTATCTTTCTAATTGCCGTGCCGATTTTGTATACAATACCCGGCTTTTTCGTAACTCTCACGCGATAACAAAATACATGAGAATTGCTATATATCACACGAAGAAAGCAACATAAAACAGTCTATCCAAACACAAACAAACAATACCGCCGGAACAACAAGAAGTTGGACCAGTTCCTCCATATTATAATATGTTAGAGAGGTAACTAAATTTAAAGTAGTCAAATAAATTACTTGGAAACTATTTAGGTTTTCAGTTCCTCAGAATTATAAGAACAAACAATCATTCTTTAACATCTAACCAAATTTGGTTAGAGACACAAACATTGTGCTGCATTAGAAGACAGCTCTTCCTACTCCAACACGCGATGTAGGACGATGTAAGGTCAATTTAGACGAGGAATATTTTCCAATTGAGGATCTAGTGACGAGTGGGCGCCTAATATACGACCGAGCACTTTACTTGTTATTCTTGTTAGCTTGATATGTCTCTATCACTCAACATCTCACCCGACGACAGGTGGATATGTTGCAATCCCAAATTGAGGTTGATTGCAGTTTTATGAAGGCTAATGCAACTAACTGTGTAGATAGAGCGAAGTCGATTATTACTGGCTTTATCTTAAGCCGTGGATTCTTTTCGTATCGATGACATCAGTGCATCATACATTACCCAAAAATGGCATCATATGATAACATCAAAGCAACAGCGCAAAATATGACGATAAAGTGCACGACAGAAATTATGAATAGTTATTGTTAGCTTTAACGACCAGTCGTGTTTTGTTATTTTACAATGTTGTACCTAACCACCCTAGATTTTATAAATGTCACTCATGTGTGGCGTGGTAGGTATGTGGTCCCACCGGGGATTTGCATACAATACGCCTAGCTCACGTACAGACTGCTAGGAACGAGTTTGTGCATTCGTGATGGTAACACCTTTCAACATAACGCAATCGCACACGTCGCGTTGTATATTACATCTAAATTCAAAACTAACGTGTGTAAATAATAAACGTAAGTAGGTAGTGTTGTAGAATATTAAAAAGTATGTTAGATTTATTCTATCTCCTACATAAAGTGATTAAAATATTCACGCATTTCTGCGTACATACCTATTATTATGGAACGCGTTGAGCGTGAATGATAACAATTTGTTAGGTAAAAGAACCCATTCGTCTCATTTAAATTCCGTCGCTACACAGACACAAAATAAACAGGTTATAACAAACCTTTTACATAGTTCCGACCTCACACCAGTAAACTATATGTATAGCAAAAATTCTCCATCCCAGACTTCGTGAAGGTTAGACGGGTTTAGACGGTTACGACTTTAGCAAAAAAAAAAAAAGGACCACACAATTATCTTTGAGTCGTGGTTTCCTTTGCCGTTTTACAACCTACATTGTAGAGTGTACTGTGTAGATACCCGATATGGCTATCCTTGTTGTCAACCCATCTTGTGGTCTAGACGTGTCGTGCATACTGAGGACGACTCCACTTATCAAGTCGGCGCCAATCAAGTCACGTTCGATGACAGTTGTAATGAGCTTTGTTCCTCTAATTATTATTATGTGTCATTAATATTGTAACGATATAATAACTCATACAATGATACATACAATCCGTTTTAATAAGTAAGTGGTTTTCTCGGATGATAAGGTGATTTAGCGGACAGAAGGGCATCTAAAAACAAGACAAGATCTAAAGACGAAAACTAATTTATTGTATTAACTGAACTTCAGTCTTTACCAACAGTTAGATTTATGTTGTCATCGGAAACAAAATAAGCATGAATAATAACGAGTATAAAAACAATCTATCCTGCCTTGTTAATTACTTCATTTACCTGTTAGAAATACCAAAACAAGCATTAATCACGTCACATATGGTTCTTCAAAGAAAAACTGTGCTACCAATTAAGTACGATCGGTTTTGTACAATTGAGTGCAAGCACGCGACCTAATACCCTCCTCTCTGTGCTCAACCACAGATGACATCAGACGATTGAACAACGTGATCAATAACGTGACAATTAAGAGACATCGCAAATACTAACATGCATGATGTTATGCATAGCAAACCAACGGAAACTGAGATCACAGGACGTGTGTCTAATCGTTCGGTTTTATTATTTTCCTTATATAAATATTAGTACATAAATATTTTACATAATAGGTATAGGTAATAACCGAGTTAACAAAATGCTAAAATGTATATGTAGGTCCAATAGAGATCCAAGAGTCAACTGAAAGACACGTAAATCAATTAATTTAAATTAAATTGATGGATCTTCTTATTATCTGTGTAGGTACATCTATCTATATGATTTTTAAATCAATCAACAAGTCTTCAACTACAGTGCTTTAGTTAAAGCTTCGGGCGGACCAGCAAATGTAATTATTCGCAGCACTATGAGTTAGCAAAACCATTAGTTGAATGTGGCAGCACGAATGACTGCCACAGTCCGATGAACCAGTAGCGTTCATAAAGCCCTTTCTGGTCCACAGTAGCATTAACAGTGTGTTGCAAGCATAACAAAACTCTCTCAGTCACGGTGGCCGCGCACGTAAGCCTCACGTGTCACAGTCGAGTACGTTGCGCGGGCGCACGCCGAATCTACGAGTACGATCTAGGAACGTAGTAGCTTACTCCACCGTTCGTCTGTAACACCGCTTTCACGAACCAACCATGACTGTCATGACTGGAAACCAGCAGAGCAGTAAATCGCTGACGCCACTAATTAAATCTGTATTTATGAACGCCAATTAATTGCATTCATGTGAGATAGAGCTAGTTTCCTTTGATACACATCCAGCAATAGCATTAAAAGTGGTATTTTACTATCCTTGGTATGCTTTAGAGGTGTGTAGCGATTAAATGAAAATTTTTTAACAAAAAATAAAAACCGACTCCAAAAAACTGAAAAACAAAACTAATAACTAAAAAGCAAACAATAAATACTTTATTATACAATATAGTAGTTGAAGAATATTGAAATCGGTGCCAAGTAAAACATAAAAGTAATATACCTTGCTGCTATAATAGCGACATTGAAACAACGAGTTCACGTAAAAATTGTCGAGTGCGGAGCGAATTATGCGTCGGACACGACAAATGCACTTCGCCAATCGTGTCGGTTTATCATTGCATGTTTTACTTGGCACCGACTTCAATATTCTTCAACTACTATATTGTATAATAAAGTATTTATTGTTTGCTTTTTAGTTATTAGTTTTGTTTTTCAGTTTTTTGGAGTCGGTTTTTATTTTTTGTTAAAAAATTTAATTATTTTACAATTTTGAGTGATGGATAGACCTAGTAAAGACGATTCTCTTGAAAAACTTTACAAAGGTCAAATGTATGTATCCCCGAGTCGATTGAAAACCTTAGACGGTATTGCACTATGTGATTTTAAAATCAAATAAATTACTTAGCCGACCATCGAATCTGCAATATTACCCATCTCGGCTTAAAGTGCACATCAATACGAATAAAATAAGCCCAAATACTATGTAGCTGCTATCAACCATTAAGGAGTTCCCTAAACTGTACTGCACCTGCATCACGGACCTTGCAGTGGCAGTCATTACCCATCTCGGTGTAAAGATCTTGTCAACACGAATAAAATAAGCCCAAACACGAGGTAGTTAAGATGTACCGTTGAGGAGTTCCCTCGATCCTCTGTCGTCTCCATCATCAGATCTGCCCTAAACCTCCATAGTATTGTAGTCTCATCAGATATACACATAAATATCAAGTTTTTACCCCATGCTCGCCTACAATTTTCAAGAGATGCCCTCGATTTCTCAGGGTTTCCACCATCAGGTCCTGACCTGATGACAATGGGACCAAATGACAAGCATACCCTTCCAAATAAAAAAAGAATTTTTGAAATCGGTCCAGGCGTCTTCGAGAAATCGAGTAACAAACATAAAAAAAAAAAAAAAAAAAAAAAAAAATACAGCCGAATTGATAACCTCCTCCTTTTTTTTGAAGTCGGTTGAAAAAAAAAATACAGCCGAATTGATAACCTCCTCCTTTTTTTTGAAGTCGGTTGAAAAACTACATGAATTATTTATTATACAGCCTTACTTATATAAAGACAATTTTAAAAGAAAAAAATTAAGGAAATAGAGGAAATGGAACACCTAGATGAAGCTTTGTACAACAAGGAGAAAGTAGGGGTAGAGTTGTATCAAGAGGTCAAAACGAAGGCAGAAAATAAAGAGCACTGGCAATTGCTCCACCGACAAAAGCTAAGACTTATATTAAAAACTTTATCGGAAATCAATTGACATCCTCATAAAATAAAATTGGTGTTGAATTAACTTTCAGCCATTGATTTCGTAAACCGGAATTTCTCTTTTCTTATTTTGTTTCTTTCTTTATTCTTTATAAAATTTGTGTATTCAGAGTTTTATTATAACCACTCTATTAAAAATACAGTGTGTTTTTTTTTTACCATTTTTTAGATAACTCTCAAAATCAAAGTTATAACACAATCTGAATATACATATATTACCTACACCAAGTCATAGTATAGTCAAGTAGATATACGGCAATATAACACGGAATTTATTGACCTATTAAACACACTGCTGTACCTGTTGTCTTACCACCCACGCTATTTTCATTATTCAAAAGTCAGCTAACTAAAATCAATAAAGTACGGAATATACGTTATGCTATGACAATTATCATACTTTACATGAAGGTTAAATGTATATTCTACTCATGACTAAGTCATAAGTCTATATATGTATAAGTGATCTATAATGAATAAGGCTAAAAAATTCAAAATATTTATCCTGGTAATCACTTCGTCGAATCACTGTTTCGTTGAAATTAATGTAGGTAAACCTATTAATTTATGTATATATATGTACTCGGCTGTACGACGAATAGTGACGTCAATTTTGCAGACATTTATTTCTCTCATTGTAAACACTACTAAAAATAGTTAAAACTACCATTGGTATGCTACGCTTGTTCTAGGAAATGACTGGTGAGTCCGAGTGGTGGGTATATCATCGAATTAGAAATCGAATGACGATCGAGACATCTTTACAGACTCTTAGCTACCGTAAATATATGTATGTGAGTATCTATTTCACCTAAATATTCAAAAGCCATACAAATGCGTGTAGCATTTATGAATAATTCACTTTTTTGAGAAAAAGCACATACCTACCTATGTTTATTCTAAATGATCATGTCATTGCGTTATCAACTATATTTTAGATAAATTAAATAGAATGCGAAAACATACAGTATTGTCAGGCTTATCTCACAAATTGACATCAGTCGTGCACTCCGACAAGGACAGGTGATGTAACGCGAACTTAACCGGGACTAATGATCAAGTCTGTTTTGTGAACGAAGATAGATCTTACTTTATAAAAGAGGTAGTTCACGATTAGTTAGACCTTTTTAGACAAATATGGCTAAGTCTTACTTGTTCTCTTCCATTATAGATTAGAATAATTCAATCTAAAGTAAGACCACCAAAGACTGTTCTATAGTTTGCTTGTCCCTGTCAAAAATTCAATAGCATTTCGTTTATTCATAATGCAAATAAATTTCTTATATTAATACTAGCATAAAATATTATACATGATAAATGAAAGAACCTTATTTAAATAACTGCAATACAGATTGTGGATGTGAATAATGCAGTTGTATCTGAGACAAAGGTCAGGAGAAGGCCAATGCTGGCGCAACTAATAATAGAGGCCTACGTAATCGTTGGATGCTAAATCATTAAATATTCATTTGTTATTGTATATTTTTTACATGCACCTTAGCGTCAGCAATTACTGAGTAATCCACTTTTATCTGATATATGAATTCAGATAGGAAGCATATTAATATTTGATAATGAAGTTGTTGACACAATTAATTTTTGAACTGCAACAAAGAGTGGCTATTGTTAAAAAAACTTTAACAATGTCGCAAAGGTGTTTTTATTTAATTTTTCTTAATGTACTTAGGAAGTCCAAAAATATAAAACCAAAAGTGTACAAGACTCTTCATCGTCATATTATCGGAACATGAAAACTATAGCCAGTGTGATTACTATTGTATTTTTAAGTCATTCTTTATCTTTAGATTTCCATATAATTTTATAAGTAATCTAAGAGCATATTCTTTGATAAAAGTTTAAATCCCTAACTACCAACGATACGCTGCGTTAAGCTATTTTTCCCCTACTACACTGAAGCAAAAGTGGTTAATGATATCGATATTGAATAAGCCAAATTTGAACATAATCTATGGGAAGAACTGGGTAGAAATAAATTGGTAGACATTCGTAAAAAAGAACATAACTTATCGTCTTATGATAGATTAAAAACCAGTTGCAATAGAGATAAAAATAACAAGCATAATTAATACACGACGAACAATATGGTTGCATACATATTTTAGAAATTTCGATTTCTATATCTTATCTTAGCACAGTGTTTTTCCTTGCTGCCTGAGTCCATGAATTCCAAACATTTTTATATTCATAATTATTATAACACCACTGATGTTATAATTATTGTGAATATAATAATTATCGCAAGATATACTTGAATTATTCAAGTATCTACTCGTATATTTCACAATATACTTGAATTTGATAATCTTAAGTAAACGTCGATAGTTTATAAAATAGGAAAGGAGAAACTAAACAGCTTTCTCAAGAGTCTTATCGCGAAACTTGTTCTGATTTCATTCAAGCCTCCCGTTAGAGACTTGTCAATAAAAAGTAGATTTATTGATACAAACATTGGCACTGCTTAGTTGCCCCATCACGTGTGCAAACGAATAATTTCCTCTTTATTGGTCGTCAAAATGCATGTTTCAAAGTTTACAAGTTATTATAATAATCACAACAAAGTATATGCAGAGCCATTTCTACGGATGGGAAAATGTTTAGATTTCAAGATGTCGATAAATTAATAATGAGAAGAGAAAGCTTTTACGTTTGCATTGTGTTAGACATGTGGCTTATCAAGTTTTCTAACGAGATATCTAAATGAGTAAAACGAAAGACTAAGCTACAGACATGGCTAGATGACATTTAAATTCAGATAGATACGGTATGTAAAATATAATTATGCTAAATTAAATTGTTCATGTGACATCTATATGAATCAATTCCCTTTAATCAAAAATAGATTTCAATAGAACTGCTCTTAACATTGTACAGGCATCTGTTTGTCTACCTGTGTCATGTCTGTTTTACATACCTCCTACATATTGTATCATCGCTACTATGTACTTTTTGTGTGTAAGCTTTATCATCATCTATTTCGTCACCGTCTTCTCTTCTCCTCTCCATCTCCTGCAGCGTCGGTAACAATAACGTAAACAAAAATAGTTACGAAACGACTAAAATTAATTTTATGATTTACAGGCTCAATCAACGTTAATTTATTCGTCTGATTGAAATAAATAGAAGTTAATTAACCGGATCATGTCTTATATTATGAAGATTAAGATAGATGAGACTAGATAGAGGTGCCTGGTGCGGTTTGGTACAACACAAGCGTTCGTTAACGTAAATAGGAAAACATTTTGCACCAGCTAGTTGGAATTATTTAGTAAAGTTTGTAACGTTATATTGTTTTTTGCGGAAACAGATCTTAACGTTCAGTATGTAGGATGAAATTGCCATAGCATAGTTTCAAATTATATAAATGTCAGTGGTTTATGTTTGGCTTTAATTTAAAGAGTGTCCTTCGTGCTCGGTCACTACGAACGGAACACACGCTATGGCGTGATGTAATGCCATAGTGGGCAGGCAACTAGATATGATTTGTTCAAATATTTCACAATGTAATCCTTTTATAGATCATTGATATCCGCTAACATTTATGTCTTCAAACCTAGTAAATAAAGCAATAAGAAGCTAACTTTTTTAGATGCTGACCCAACTTGCCAGTCTAGTCTACAGCATAAATAGCGTCAGTAGTATTTAATAAAATAACTGCCTCTACAATCATCACACTGCTTGGTCAATAATTTAGAAAATAACCTATAACCAGTTGAAAGTTATACTATTTATAATTGAGCTCATTATCTTATGTTTTTCGAGATTTTGGGACAAGTAAAGATTGTACTACAAACACAAAAATTTCTTAAAGTAGCTAGGACATACCATACAAGTATTTAAGACCGTTCTAAAAGCTATTGTATTAAAATGATTGTTTGATCAGTTGTAGTAATATTAACAGGTTACACTAGCTAGTATCACATAAGCGAGGAAGTTGATGCGCTCGAGTAGAGTCGTGACCTACACGGCTGCACTTGCTCCATACACTTCAATACAACTGCTTATATGTGTCGATATCTGTTTGCCCACCTGTCTTGTGTTTGTTTCTTTACCACCTACATATACGAGTATCTCGCTACTGTGTACTTTTTGTGTGAATGCTAAATCATCAACTATTTCCCTGCTGACGTCATAGTCTGCTTATGAACAACTGACCTTAATATATATTTTTTGAACTTCTATGACTTATCTTTTTCACGTATGACAATGTCTAAAATATTGGGTTCTCAATACTTTAGTAATAATCGGAAATGTATAGATAATATTATCAATTAACTGCTAAATAAGAAGCAGTATATGAAGGCAGATACTGAAATGATTTGAATTATTATTGATATCATTTTTTTACCTAATTGTGGCTTCAATATTAACGATAACGTTTATTGTCTGTTTGCTTCGGGAACTATTCCGACGGAGTAAAATTTTTAGAATGATAGAGCTATTCAGGGCGATCAATTAAAATTAATTGACGCTAATTATTGTCGTTGCAGGTTAACAACCGTCATAATTAACTGCAAATATAAGTATTGTAGATAACTTCACTAATCTAAAAGCAAAATAAATGCAAACAAAAAGTCACTTATTTAACCCCAGACACGTTAATGGCATTTTATCTTAAAGATAAAATGACTAAATGAGGATCAGAAATAGCAGTGACCGAAACAGCTTAAAAAGCTAATGGTTTCCTAACGACAGAATACTGAGGACAAGATAAAAAGCATAAGTCTTGCAGTGTATAAGATATATTTATAACTAGTTTTGAATCGAGGGCAATACTAATTGCATTATTCGAAATACAGCCCACACGTTGTATGGAGCAAGCAATAAAAGGCTGTTGCTTAACCGATATAGTCGAGGCATGACTCATATACCTCCCGATGTTTACTTCTCGCTAAGTTGAGAAATGATTTGTTTCAACCGAGTTCATCGGGCGTTAGTCACATGGCACGACCGTGACATTGAGGATAAACAAGCAATAATAAAAATATTTACTTCTAGGCTCTCTGCCAGATACGAGTACGATGAAAACCAAACGAATTTCATAGAGACTTCACTCTAAACAATACAGGGTGGAGATTGGTGACAGTACGAAAGAAAATGTTAAGTAATTCTTGGAGTTAAATTATTCATTGGATTTGATTGATTTTTTGTCACTACGTAACAGCAAATAGGTGGTTTCATTTAAAGTCGTATAAATGGTTGTCGTCACCCTGTAATAAGTGTGTGCTGTCATGAATTCGACAAGATTCGTAAAGTATAAAAGCAAAGTATCAGGGACAGTTTGGGGTCAGACACACGCCAGGAATATGAACAACGACTTGATACATATTTATAATTCATTGAGCTATGCCCACGCAAACATGAATAAAATTTAATACAACGTAAATGTTATAATTTTCATTCATAAGACGTGAATAAAACCTAGCGGAAAACTTTATTCTTTTATATATTTACTTAATAAAATATCTATAGCTTCAGAATCAAAGTATGTCAATGAAATCGCATACCAAAACTCTTTTTCTTTTTCACGTTACAATAACTTACATAATATAATTTAGAATACGGTTCAATTAGAACATATCTTCGAAAAAGCGCTAGACAACCTCACTTATAACGACGGCGTGCAGTCAGCCTTCAAGATCTCATGAAAACTAACAAGCAAACTACAGTGTTTCATCAAGCAAAATAATTGTAACATATTGTCTTAAGTAATTTCTCAATAGCTCTACAAAACAAATTTTATTCTCTGCCATAACGATCAATAATACAACTCAGTTCTTAATAACCAAAAGACACATAATATGATGGAATTTGGACCAAGACGGTTACTATGACACGCCCGAGACATTCGGTTTAGATGTAGTTAGAAGGTATTACGTAAGCGACACTTCATTACAAACGTTGTCACTGTCACAGATCATCGTACCGTACAATTGGAGACCTTAACGAGATTCTCCGAATACAATATATCATCTTCTATTATGTTTATTCAATCTGGGATGATAGTTAAATATAATTATGCTACTATATATGAGTCTTCTTCTTCTAATTTGGAATCCATGCAATCGTATTGCATGCTATTAAGTAGATTAATAATAAAACCATTGATAAAATATGTCAGCATAATATTTCGAAAAAATATATGAATTGTATTCCAAGCGGTTAACAAAACTAAATCATTTAAGAAGTACGTCCAATAAAATCGTTGAATTCCAATGTAACAAAAAACAAAGGTGACTACACAGATGATTTTTCACGGTCACTGTGGAGCTCACTCACACATATAGGTAGGTATAATACTTATAATAAATGACGAAGTTGGCGTCAACTATCCATGTACTTTGTACCTATATAGATATTATTACCAAAAGAGGTACCTATATCATTACGTCACGACTTAGTAACAAGCTACGTAATGTAACGTCATTATATCTACTTTTTTTTTCATTCCAACTAATCTGTGAACCGAATCATGATTCGACATTCAATCATAGTGACTTAAGAATTTATAAAATTTTATCTAAATGTAGAGACGCTAAAGTAACACAGACATAAACAACTTCTGTGGCAACACCTGATTAAAGTTGTTTTGTTTGTATTGTTGTTTTGAAACGAAGGCTCTCAAACCTACAGATGCATGAAAATGTGGTTAATGTTATCATACATAAATTACACTACATTTCAACAATGTCACTGGCGTAGTCTTTCATTATACGACCTATATTATCAGATAGACACTATCAGTAAGAAACAAAATTTATCTCGATATCAGTGGCGCACCTGACAACATTATCTTGTATGCAATAACATCGTGAAAAAGAATTACCGTTGCCGAATTACTGCAGTTCTAAGAAAGCAAACACGATATTCTTAACGATAAGTTTGACTCCAATTATAAGTATTGCATAAGTATCACTTGTTTGTACAAAATGATTGACACAAGTAATAATGCATATAATCTATATTTAAAACACTGAATCACGTCAAAAAGTTTTTGATTGATGTCCCGGTAGTAAGTAGCTTACCAACTAGAAATATTTTCTTGCGTCATAATATCTGATGTGTGTTAGCATTACTTTTATATATTCACCAGTATTTATATACTAGTAATGCCGTATACTTTGCACACTAAATGTACGTAAAAATACTTAGTTTGCAACAATACAGAAACAAACTCATGATTCATTTCTAACATTCCCGCATACAAAGCTAATGGCTGTTTGCATTCATCAATTTAACTGCAGCCAGAATGACAATTAGGTACCTAGGTTACTAGGTACCCTCGCTATATGCACAGAAGGATGTCCTATCAACTTTCGAACGTACAACGTTTGATGCGGTTTTATACGATAGTATGTGTAATAGCTTTTCGTATAATGTCAAAAGGTGTGATTCTGAAAATAACAGTAATAAAAAGTCACTCACCCACAAGTGCAGATTTCACAAATACACTGTTCTTTCGTGACAGTCTTCTCCGGTTTCTTGGGGCCACCTCTCGGCCTGGTCTCGTCGATGATGACGGTCTCCTCGACCGTCGTCCTGTCGTCAAGCATTGTTCTCCTATCGTCGATAATTTTCTCATCGTAGACGGTGCTGACAGTGGTATCCTTCCTTGTGGTGTCCGTGATAGCACGGTCCACCACGTCGTATTCTCGAATAACGTCTTCGGTCGTTTGGACATCGCGCTGAAATGGATAAAAAGTTTTATCTCTCGTTCATCTAGATTATTTATATCTATTATTTTCACCGTGATGATATCTCAATAAACAAAAAGAAAAAAGTATATCAGTTTATGTGGCATTTTAAACAGGTATAGCTAATCCTAGAATTGATCATTTTAATTGATTCCACTTGGCTGCTTCACATTAACGGAATATAAGTTCAAAAAACTAAAAAATTAATTCTCACCAAGTTTTTGAAGTCTAACGCGCTCTTGTCGACGTAGACGTCCGTTCTAATCTTGTCGTCTTCTTTAGCATCTTCATAGGTAGTTATTTTTCTCGTAATACCATTCTCGGTAATATAACGTGTGACTTCAATTTGACTTCTATTCTTTTCAACTTCGAAAGCCTTTCTAGTTGTTTCACCTGTAGTCGAAGTCATTACAGTAGTTTCTTCTGTATCAATTCCTTCATAAAGATCTTTAACATCTTCATTTATTCTGGTTCCAAATGTTACTTTTTCAATCCTTTTAAATGGATATTTCTTTACAGTTTCGATTATTTCCTTCAGGACGCGGTCGTCAATGTTTCTGTTTATTACTATATTTTTGTTGCTTACTCGCACGTCTTTGTTAAATTTTGAGGTTTCAATGATCTTCCGCAAGTCACTGATAGATGTAAAGTCTTTAATATCTCTTGATGACAA
Source organism: Shargacucullia verbasci (assembly GCA_947562105.1). Taxonomy (NCBI): domain Eukaryota; kingdom Metazoa; phylum Arthropoda; class Insecta; order Lepidoptera; family Noctuidae; genus Shargacucullia; species Shargacucullia verbasci. The sequence goes on along the minus strand of OX387297.1, from coordinate 6,949,222 downwards.
TATTATATTTTCTTCTGTATCCTGTCGTTTTAAGTGATGTCTTGGTTGTTCTGGTCTACCGAACGGTGACATTTCTTTCGGTTTTTTGGGCCTGTCCTCATCTTTTTCATAAACGAACTTTCCATTCCATGTCCCAGTGCTTCTTTCGTATGTGGTCAAATTATCTTTAGTTTGGGAAGTAGTAGTAGATGTGGACTCTTTCGTTAAATTTTGTTTCTCAATATTTACAAAATCAGTAGTGTCTTTCACATCCTTAACATCTTTTATATAAGACTGAGTATCAGTTGAAGATGTTTCATAGGTGGTGTTACTTACATTTCTGTCAGTTTTATCATGAATGCGTTTGTTATTCACATCTTCTTTATCAGTAACGTACTCAGTAATTGCTTTCTTCTTAGTAAAATCACCTCCGTATCTGTTGCTGGTAGATGCAAGTTCTTTTCCATTCTTGTACAAAGCTGATTCTTCCGATACTTGGAGAGAACTTTTAGGCACTCCATCTTTACCAGTATCATAGTGAGATTCCTTATCTAGTACGTGTCGCGTATATTCGTGTTCGGGTTTCATTCCTGTTCCGCTAACATTGTGACTTTTCTCGTAGGTAGAATGTTCCTTATTATCTCCCCATTCTCTATGAGAAGTATCAACAATTCTTTCTTTACCGTCTACAATTTCAACAACATATGAAGATGTTGAAGCCTGCTGAGCACTGCTTGTATTGCTCTTCATGATTTTTGTAGAAAAGTTAATATTTTCGGTATTTGGAACTTGTAAAATGTTACCTACTTTTTTTAGTTCATTTTGAATGGTGGCATCATATCCATAAAAATTTGACGAATCAGTTTGATTCATATTACGTCTTCGATCATCAACTTTGCTAGTTTTGACGTTTTCAACAGTATCCTTACGGCTTTTGGTGGTAGAATCCTTGGATTCAGTTTTCGATTGGTGGTGTACATCTCTTATTGATGATGTTTGATCAGATGTTAAATGTTCACGAGTTGTATACTGTTGATCAGATGTCAAGTGTTGACGATTTGTACTATGCTGCTGATCAGATGTTAAGTGTTGACGATTTGTACTGTGCTGCTGATCAGATACGAAGTTCTGATTATTTGTACTCTGCTGTTGATCAGATGTCAAGTATTGACGGTTAGTATTGTACTGTTGATCAGATGTCACATGCTGACGAGTCAAATTTTGCTGTTGATCAGACATCAATTGATCACGACTTGTAATGTACTGTTGATCAGATGTCAAGTGATCACGGTTCATAATGTACTGTTGATGTTTAGCAACGTTATCTTTCTCTGTAATAGCACTCGAATGAGAAGTTATTTGATTTCCATCTTTTAGGAATTTAGAGTCCTGCTTAACAGTCATTTCACTGGTGGGCTTTTTACCGTCTTTGCCTGTGTCGTAATTTGATTTCATATCATAGTTCTGGATACTGTGAGCAGATTGTGGCTTCATACCAGTTCCACTGGCACTTGCATACGCTTCCTTTGAGGCATGCTCCTTAGCATCACCCCACTCCCTCTTCGTGCTATCTATGATGCGTTCCTTGCCGTCTACAATTTCTACAATATACGATGATGATGAGGATTTTGTGACATTGCTACTTTTAGATTCACTTGTTTGTGAAGTGGTACTAAATTCTTTAGTATTACCTCTTTTATCCAAACTGCCTTCACCTCCATAAAAATTTGCTGAATCAGAGCGAACAGCTGGGGTCCTCTGTGATGGTTCAGGAGAGTTACGATAAGTTACCTTGTCACTTTGCTTAATATTTTGCTGATCCTTGGATATAGATGTTGATGACTGATTCACTAGACTCTGGCGCTCAGATTGAAGGAAAGAATTGGTAGCGTTAGTATTTTTAGATCGTATCGAAGAGTTCGAAGCATTAGCCATAGAATTATCAATGAAACCCGTATTCAGAGTTTGATTGGCGGCAGAAGAATCCGTAGTTCTGTCAAAGGTTTGACTATGGCTAGAACCCGAATTTTGAACAGAAGTCGACGAAGTCTGGAATGTTTCAGTGTTGGAGCTCTGTTGATGGGATGTAGAGGACTCCTGAAGCACCGAACTAGATACAAATTCTCCAGAAGTTGATTGTGCCATGTCACTTACGTGATGTTCTAGTGCTCTTGTCTGAGATAAGTCAGGCACGGAAGGAGCTTCCGTGATAATATAGTGCGGGTGACTGTTGTAATGCTCCGATATTGTAGAGCCGGCTATCGAAGAATGGTCGGTTACGTCGGTTATCATAAGCGGGTCATCTTCCTCGACCTTTACCTCAATATAGCGGACCTTCTTACCCGACGAGCTGACCTTCTGAAGCGTGTTACTGCTTTGCTGCACCGACGTAGATGAGCTCGTCTTCTGAACACTAGTCGACGCACTACTAGACGATGTCACTTCGGACGCTTTTGATTGTTTAGTCTTTTTATTTTTTATCGTCATTTTGGTCCCACAATAAACTTTATTAACATAAAAACTTTAGATAAATTTAGGATTTATTTTATAGGAGATTCTTAAATTACCACGATTAAATATTTTTAAATAAAAACTAATCACATAAAATAAATATCGTCAAACTATTGCCATGTAAAAAGTAAATATTGGTCGCGAGTGTCGTTCGTATCGTGTGTCGCTGAGTGCGCGCGCGCTCCTCGCAACTGACTCGCGGATTGTGTGTCTGCGCCGGCGCCCCTCACACCTTGATGCCGCGCATCGCGCCCACCAGACCTTTGCGACACGTAAGCGCTTACATCTCACTGTTGGACTCATACCAAAAATGGTGTAAAAGCTGCTAAACTCACTGCTTACTTAATCACGAACCTTAGTCACCAACACTGCGCTGTTTGCGTACTTTAATGATTAATTAATTATTACTACTGTTAAATCACTACTTTCTAAGTCCTATCTATATTATAAAATTGCCTACACAAAATTTTCGTATCATTTTAATTATCTAAATTGTATAGCTATTTGGATAACTTTTTTTTATCAACAACAACATGTCAGATAAGTAAATACATAGATAAAATTAAACCGTTATCAATCGTCACTTTGCATAATTCTCAATGTTTAAACACTTTTCACAATACATATCGGTACTTCAGTTCCTACATTACACGCGTGATTGTGGAATCTCTGAATATACTAGACTTGCATGGCTTCAGGCCTCTATCGACGGTAATCCTATGAAAACCGAGCGCGTAGTGGGTGACTTGGGTGAAAATGACCTAGTTTTATACCTACCTACTGTGTTTCTTTTATTTAGTGAAATTGCCTACTTAAAATTATGGATACAGTATTACAATTTGTTTGACATGTTAGGTAAGATTCACGCTGCGGTGTGGTTTCTGGGTATATAATGGGGAATTTTAATAACAGTTAGTTATTATCTCGGTATGACGTATTATTCCATTTCGCCCTGTTTTTTAAGTACAAATACAAGTAATTAAGAATCAAAACAAAACATTCGGAAATTAATACTTAGCTTTTAAGGAGCTGCATAAATAATTAAACTTTTCTTGACGAAAATTGTCGTAAGAGACGAAAACGAGATGACAACATCTATCAAATCTAAAATCTTCGGACAAGAATTGAAACCTAACCTACCTTCTCGGTGTCTTCTTGATTTACACACGTATGATCAAGCGATCTGATCTCAGAGTAGGTATGAGTTTATGGGCATGTATGTGGCAGTGTATATGACACAGATATTTGCATAATATTTTGGTGCAGTGCAACTTCCAGATTCAGCCGTCGGCTCGCTATCAATGCAGTGCGCTTCGATCGGTGCCGACTGCATTCGATTGACCTAGATTTTTTGCAAATAAGCTGGTAGGTATATATGTGTACCTATCTATCAAAGCTGCAAACCAATGTTTTCCAAAAATGTTGATTAAATATGTAGGACTGACCAAAACGAATGAGTACATTAATACAATATGGTAGAACCTACATAGAAAAATAGTTAGATATAAGTACTCCACGTCATATTCAAGTTCGTCGTTAAGGAAAAATAAGAGCTCATCTAAGTAATTTTTTTATTATTATTGTAGTATATGAATACAAACCTTTACATACTAAGGACATTGAAATGTGTCCATATGGTACCTTCTTGGTAAAGAACAAGTAAACAAGTTACACACTCTTCACCGGTGGGTATATTAAAAGGTTACTATTGTAAATCGTAATAAACTGAGCCGTCGTGCGCTAATAACAACTTACTGTTATCCCTTCAGCCATTCTAGCGTTTAATAAGACTCTCGGAGGCTCATTTTTAGTACAGGTTCAGGATATGTCGTACGATGATATACGAATTCGCACCTAACGAATAAATTTATTTCCCATATTTATAGATACATTTGTTTAAAAATAAAAAGCACCTTTTTTGTGTTTTCCAGGAACAAAGACAGTTAGCTGTAGCTTCCACACTACATTGAGCCTGTCTCTTAGTAGACATTATTACGCCACCCCAGGAAAGCGAATGACATTGCTGTAATCACCCGCCTTGAATAAAATTATTGGACACGCCGCGACCCAGCAAGCTTCCACATATGTTATCCCCGCGAAGGCGCCCGAAGAAAAGGATGAACATACTCTTAACTAGAGAAAGAACTCCTAAAATCAACCACTTTTTACGAGACAAGGAAATATTAAAATCAGTCTAGACATTCAAGAAGAGACTTGTGCGCCACCGTAGAATTTCTCCTTTACCGTGGGTACAGTTTACCATCATAAATTCATATACAAACAGACCCGTAAAAACTAAACTTTGGACCATACAATGTAGTACAGGACCCAATCATGTCGTCGATTACACTAACACTAAACTAGATACTAATTAAAACTGACATGGTCACTGCAGTTTAGAAAATTCTCAAGCATATAAATATCGTTCTGCCAAAAGGACTATTAAGTATTACCGAATTATCGATGCCCAAAGCCGATCAGTATAAAGGCATTATACCAGAGCCAGACGTGGGTTGCGCAAGGCCCCGTTGCCTTTGCCCATACTTGGCCGCGGGTGGGCGACCGGTGACTTGTCTTTGAATCATGCGCCCACGTCCCAATTGTCTTGTCTGTATGCATCTGGCTCACAAATAAGTATCTAGTAATCTCGGCTTTACACCGTTACTTTATAGCTTTCATTAATAAAGTTCATATTATTTCCCTGACTCTATATTTTCGCTCCCGCAATGTAAGTTATATATAATTAATACGGTTAGGAATCTTACTTATTCAAGTTTGATTGAAAGCTAGAGTCCCTAAACTTTGTTAAACTACACAATAAAGGGTCCCTGGTTGCCCGCTTGAAACGAGCCATCTAAGTTACGGAGGATAGTTACTTAGTTATAGAAGTTTGATACCAATCGTTATAGTCTGTGATATCCGTCTGACCCGTAGCTGATGGTAGGTATAAGATCAGTCTAGTACCTTGGCATTATATTGAAATAATTACTGTAGAAAAGTCGGGCCGGACATCCCGGTTTTCGACCCATAATATAGAGCTATCAATGATACAAATGATATCATTGTGTTCCATCTATTTATAAAGTGTTAGCTATAGAATAGGCACCAAGACAAAATAAATTATGAGTGCAATGAAGTGTATGCGTTCATCACATTAATTAAGAGTTCTTTAGACATTTCATTCAAATCGAGATACTGTAGACATTTCATTCAAATCGAGATAATGAAAAAACTATCATCCTAAACCGATCCCCTTTCCGACTGATAATCCCTCTGAGGCTCAGCTTTAATATTCTAAACAGTTTGCAGAACCAACCTAACCCCAAGCCGTAACAATTATCTTTAAACTAAAATAATATTTTAAGTTGAATCGAACCCGCGATTTATAACATCAAACTAAGCTCTGAGTTAATACCCACAGTACCTACAGGTCCTAGCGCAATTTCATGCCAAAAATATATCTCAAGTATCGTTGAGACGACTCTATACTATTCCTACTTGGCATGACAAATTAAAAAAGTAGTACTTCTAAGCTCTACCCATGTTTGAAGACCGAGGCTTATGCGGAGATGTAAAATACGCAGGCACCACAATTCAACACAGCATTGGTTTTAGAAAACAAGGAATTGCATAAAGGCACGCCCAGGCGTAGGTAGGTAATTATTTCTCTGGTAGAGATAAAATTAAACTAATCTATATTATATCGTAATGAAACCAGTAACATAAGAACTGTATATCGTATTATGATTATTCAACATTATTTTTAAGAGGTTACCAAATAATAGTTAAGTAACAGGATTCATAGTTAAGCCTCTGAAAGTATGAAGGAAAAGTTAAACACTATTTTATATAAGCACTATTTTAAATATCCGCTGTAAAAAATCCATTGTACTGGTAATAATAGCCCGATTCAATTAGATTGAGTAAAGAAGATTGAATCAAGTCACTGTAATTTGACCAATACCCATAGGTTAATATCATAATATCTGATATCGAATAAATAAAATTATAGAATTACCTTAAAATGACCTATGACATCGCTTTCTTTTAATTAATCTAAGCTTACTTAACATAATTAGTCTATGGTTGATAAACAGAATCGAGATTTTATCTCCCTCTGTATTTATCATCATCATCATCATTTCTAAACTTCGTAAAATTACTCTGTGTCGCCATCTAACCAAGCAGTGGGGTACATTTTTAAGTACAATTTATTATCCATAGATGTCTCTATATGTACTGTTTTACCGACAAAAACTATAATAGATGTTACCAGTTACTTGGTGAGTGGGCCTAAAAAATAATACATTTTGATAAAAATAATAGTTTCAAAAGTAAATAGTTTCTGGTGATCATGAAATTCATCTATACTGGTGACATCAGTGTAGATTAATTTTAATAATTGAATTGCAGATTAGTGCTGCCATCTCATATACTATTGTTAAACTAGAGTGAATGTATATAACTTAGTACTATCAAAAAAACTAGAGGGTGTAAGCTTCTCAAAGTGCTGCTATCTCACTTCTCTAACATGAAAACAATTTCTTTGATGGTATGAAACCGTCAGAGGGCAGCACTAGTATTAAAAGTCGATAAATGGCCGCGTGCGTCACACCACTGCGCAATCAAGCACGGAAATAAAATAACAGCTGTTCTACAATATTCGCTCGGGCAACTCAGGCAGCAGCTGTACCACGCAGCCGTTTTCCTTGGGATCGCGATTGTTTGGACGTTGCTTTCTCATTGTTGTACTATTCACCGTGTAGTTTGGACTATTCTTTCGCCCATTTTTCAACGTTTATTACTGTCGAATTAATTACAGTATTGGCGTTCGAAGTGTGTGAATCATAAATCCGTAAGCTACGCTGGCGCTATGTTTACCAAAATTCCTCATTCGTTGTTATTGTGACTCAAGCTGAAATGCCTCGTGAATACGTGGACCGCGAGGAGAGTTCCGCAGTGTTATGTTAATAGAATCTCTTTTAGATAGTGATTTTAGTAAAATTAGTTCTTGACAATGTCTAACACGGTTCCGACCAGTTCTGCCCTGAGGGCTTTGGCCTTAGAGTATAAGAGTCTGCAAGAGGAACCTGTGGAAGGGTTCCGAGTGAAACTACTAGGAGAGGACAATTTATTTGAGTGGGAAGTTGCAATCTTTGGCCCTCCAGACACGTTATACCAAGGTGGATATTTCAAGGTAAGCTCAAGCTCTATACATATCTCCATTAGCAATGACCTGATATCATTTGAAATTATATTCAAAAAAATTAAACGTCATTCCTTTATGGAAATTCACTATGTGCACTTTTGCAATAGACATAGAGCTAAACCCTACAAAAACTGATAAGTAACCCTTATATTTGGTTATATCAAGATGACATTGACCAAAAACCTGGTTTTATAAAAAAATAACCTGTTTTAACCCATCATTTTCTGACACCATTGTTTCAAATGAACATGCAAAGTGCAAGTCATAAAGTACCTACAATACTTATATATTTTTTTGGAATTTATTGAAATGCTATGTAAACATTTGTTGTCACATTCATGTGAAGGGTTAAAATAGTGGAAGCTTTACCTACGTAAAGTGTTAAATGGATATTCTGATAATCAGCATCTAAATAATTATGATGCTGCTTATTGTATAAACTAAAATTATTTGAAATTATTTACACAAATAAAAGAAACATTGGCATGTGTTAATTATTGTGAGTAAACATAAATTCAACACATGTTTTTAGTAGTATTTTAGATTTTACTGTTAGATATTGTAGCAAAAATGAAAACCCATCATTACAATTAAATTTATTATAATAAATTGAAGTTAATTAAATAGATATTTAAGTCAGTTTTTCCTTATTCCTTTCTTTCTGTATAATCATGCAAATATTTGTTTATTGATTATCAATTTCAAAAATTGTTTCTATGTTAATAGTTTGAAGCAATTAAGCTTTGTTAATATTGTTTTTGTACTTTCTCAATTAAGGAAATATGTAATAGAATATTCAGTATTTTAGCACTATAATGTTTAACTCTGAAGTAAGTTGTATATAATTTATTAATTAACAATAGTACATTGATTGGTTTAAACCAGAAATGTCCTGTATCAGTCTTGCTATCACCTTAGCAAAGATAATTATTATCTATCTAATCTCATTACACCATATAACTAGTTCAGGCCTGAGTCAATTCATAACTACAAATAAGATTCCTAACTAAGATCATGATGTGTTTACCATCTGCCCCACTTAATTAATCCAAATGTTAGATATGTCATTATTAATGTAGTAAAAGTGATTAACTAGGTACTTAGCTAACTTGCCCACAACTTCACACCAGAAAAAAGAATTCTCTTGCATCTGTTTATGTATAAAATCATGGGGGTGACATTTTCATAATTGAAAAAACCCTCTAAATTCAACAAAGAATAAAAAAAATAGTGGTAAGGAGCGGTTCCAGTTTCATATACAATATGAACCAACAAAAATTGTATGTATTTTTCTGTTTTTAGACTTCATAAAGAAAATAATTTTCTCCATTAACAATGCATGACATAAATTTATATTATTGACTAGGTATATCAGATACATATTATGTTCATGTTAAATATAGATAGCGTGGTTGTTACAGGGTTGATTCCTACATGAAAGGAATGTGTGACATGACAGATAGTGGTTTGAGTAGGGGATTTGTGCATAATTATAAACATTTATATGTATATGTCAACACATCCACAATACAGGAATAATGCCTAAAGTACGGAAATCTATCATATAAAAATAAATGTGTGTATGAATGTTCTCTATGGACTCCAAAACGGCTAGAGCGATTTTAATGACTTTAGGTAATCTTCAGATTAGCCCAGCGGGTAATCCTGTGAAATTTGGTAGCAATCGGATCAACAAAAATATTTTTGGCTTTTTGGTAATTTTGTGTCATATGTTTCCTATAAATTATCTGGCTATAGATAATTAGTGCTACCCGTGCGAAGCCGGGGCAGGTCGCTAGTGTTTTATAAAATAAATAATTTAGTAATAAGCATAGAGATTATAAACATCACTCATTTTAATTCTTATCAACACTGACAAATTATGTGCCCTGCATTTTAGTAAGTTTCAAGTTCTTGAGCTCACCTCACCCCCTCATCTTTCCCCTAATTTCATCATCAACCATCATTAGACATAGAAAGAACCCTCAAACTATGTGACTTGTACAGTAGAAGTATTTATAATTCATAACTCAAGTTTCACCCCAAAGTAGGTAGAATTCTGGAAAATTGAGGAACATGCATATTAAGTTTGTGTTTAAATATAATACAATATATAATATAGCATGCATCAAAATCATAACAAAAATAACACAATATAGAATGCATGTGTTATCCAATGCATGTAAAGAAAGAGGTGTACTTTTGTGCACCCATTTCACCGTTATTAAGTACCATGTCATATGAGATGAGATATAAAAAAAAAACAAAAAACACTGCCTGACCTGGGAATCAAAGCCAAGAAGCTCAGCGGTCGTTCTTGCGACCACTAGACCAATTATTATTATTTAATTTGGAAATATTATTTAGTTATGCTTTTCAGAATATTGAATCCCTTTTACATTACATTTTAATTTTTTGTATTGGCTGTTGTCTCGAGTAACCACAATTTAAAAGTATATATATTTTGTTCCAGGCACATATGAAATTTCCACCGGACTACCCTTATTCACCACCTACCATTAGATTTTTAACAAAAGTATGGCATCCAAATGTATATGAGGTAAGTGAAATAATAACTCGACATATAGTTTTTATATTATTATATAAATAAGGAACATTATTAAGAAACACTATAATTATCTATACAAATAAATAACATTAAAGTGCCTGTTTGTAATGTTAAAATACTAGCTTTTTACTTAAAGCATAATTATTAAAGTATATACGGTATGAATACAAAAAAAAACATTTTTTTTAAATGTTGTCTGTCTGTTTGGTTCGGCTAATCTCCGAAACGGCTGGAACGATTTTGACGGGACTTTCACTAGCAGATATCTGATGTTATGAGGAGTAACTTAGGGTACTTTTATTTCAGAAAAAGAATTAGGCATCCACACAAAAAAAAATGCATGGTTTCGTAATACACGCGGGCGAAGCTAGACTATACATACAAATAAATAAAATGGAAGTGTGTTTGTAATGTCAAAATAACAGCTTTTTACTAAATGCATATGGAAGTATATACGGTACTTATAACATAAAAATAAAACAATTTTTAAAATTTATGTCTGTTTGTTCCGGCTAATCTCCGTAACGGCTGAATTCATTTTGACGGGACGGACTTTCACTGGCGGATTGCCTATAGGGAGCAACTTAGGCTACTTTTATTTTAGAAAAAGAATTAGGGTTCCGCGCAAAAAAATTAAAACCCATGAAATTATGGACAAAATGACGATTCAAATTTCCGAATAATAAATACTTAATAAATACATATATAATAAATACTTCCCGTATTATATATATGTTGTAGATTGCTTTTTGACCCGAAAAAATGCACGGGTTCGTAATCCCCGCAGGCAAAGCCGCGTACGGAAGCTAGTTTTATATATAAGAAGCCCTTTTGCCTCATTGCAGTTCAGCAGTTTAAAGTAATACGTGCTTATAATTCTTTTTTGTAAATATCAAATTATTTTATGTATTTATAAGTATTATGATTAAATGAGAATAATTTTATGGTTAATTTTAAAATAACCAATGTTCTTCTACATGTTGACCATATATTTTAAAATGGTTCACGATATTTCATGAGATTGATACTTATTTGTGGTTTTTGATATGACCTATTTGTATCACTATAACCCTACGAGCCGTCCGACAACTACTGTACAAAATAATATGAGAAAAATGCAACTGGAAATGGCTATAGGCGCATAGTGATCTTTTAAGGATCTTAAGTTTGAGTTAGAAAGTAAAAAAAAAACCAGCACGTATATATTTCGAGTCACAGCAAAATTAAGTTTTTTTTTTAATATATATATAGTATGAAAAATTCCCTATTGGCTAATATAACGATATAGTTTAATATAAAAACAGGTTTTATTTAATTTAAGATGTTTATTTTTGATGTCAGTCATGACATGTAACTATTGTAACTGTTTTGTAGATTTCTTTTTTATAAATATGGAGAGCCCAATTGCGATCTTGATTCACTATAGGAAAACCAAAATACTTGAGATATGATAATCCAGTCACTTTAATTATTGTTCTGGCCTGTGATTTGGATGTATACGAGCCACAAACATAACAAAATGAGTCTGATGTTTGATAACCACGGTTTTTTTAATACTTATTTTATCAAAAAATCTCACTTTCCGCAGCTATCGCAATAAATTTACAAATACAAGTCTTACAAACACAACTACAAGTCTTGAATTATTGAACATTAAAGAACACAAACTAGACACGTGAAATTTGTTATAAATATCCCAAACTAACAAATAAATTTAAATTATATATCGATTCGTTGCAAATAGTACACCAAAATTACTGGTACTTCGTAAAAACTTTAAATTAGAAAATTTCAAAAATCTTACGTGGTACGGAATTTTTAATTATGGATTGATATTTAGTACTCATTAATTAATATAAAAATACCAATAGCCACTCAGTTGCATATTGGCTGTAGACTAGTGTTATATTCTAAATACCTTGAAAATTTGAACACAATTAAGGGTTACCAGTACAATATTTTATAAACTGCATGATTTATTTGTATACAGCAATTGATACTGAGATGCATTGTATATCGTATATTTCTCCCACTCGAATCGAATGTCCGTACCAGAAAACGCTTTATACATATGAATAACAAACACGGTCTGGCTTGGACGTCATATGCAATCGATATCATTTTATTAATATTGTTTATAACGGAATGAATAATATTAATTTACCAAGTGCATATCGACTCATATAGAGTGTTAATACAACATTAAACAAACATTTAAAAATAATAGGCCTTGCTTTTTTGAACTTCATAAACCCCATTCTACAAGTTTCAGTTACAATTTTGCGAAACTATAAATAAATATAAATAATATGAGAGGCCATTATTTGTTATGCTATGTGGACCATCTGCAAGGGCCCACAAAGCATAACAAAAATTAAATTGTTGTGCCGTAATTGATACAGGGTGCTAACCTGTGCGCCTGCCTTTTTAGACTAGAATATAAATGTTTTTATTTCAAATAAACCTATTACAGCCAATTTTGAAATGTTAATAGGACTCTAGTTGCACGGTTCCAAAAAGTCGATCCTATGGAGAAAAACCAGCAAGAAACTCCACTGTACATAATGTGGGAGAAGTGTGAGAAAACATTGTAGATTTAATCAGTTTAGTGTTAGGATAGGCTAATATTCAAAGATGTTACGGAGATGGACAAGTGGAGGGAATAAGGATGTGGAGGGAATAAGGATGTGTGAGGATTTGGCTGCCTGTCCCGATTGAAAAGCATAATGGAAAAGGGAATATTTTCTTGTCGATAAAAAATTTATAGGCTACTTCAATAAGCGATTTATGCGATCAAATCACAGAGGTGCCTCCATATTCCCTATCATGTCTGGATGACGACAGCCACAATCGATTTAATGTACTCGAATACTTACGGAAAAATATTGAACAATGGCAATTGTTGATGCAAGAGTAATACTCGCACAGCAACCTATTTTTCCCTATTGATGCAACTCGAAATAACTTATAAAGGTGCTTTACTAATATTATACAGATTTCATAAAGCTTTAAAAAATCTATATTCGGTATTAGTGATTAAATGTTATTTAATATTATTAGCACTATTTGTCCCAATTCCTATTTCAAATGGCTATGTACTTTAATATCAATTATATTAATCGACTAATAATTAATTCCTCACCGAATATCTAAACATAGAACCAAAATCTTGTCTGCTTTATAGTAGGGTTATTAAGTACATATGTGTATTCGTAATTATATGTATTAGTGACGTAAACTGATAAGAGACAGTCGCAGTGGAGCATCTCTTTTTACCTACCATTTGTCAGTAATATGGGTACAAAAATTTTTCTACAAAAAAAAAATGAATAACATTACTTCCATGATATCTGGGGGTCTAGTACCCCATAGTTAACGTTAGCCAAATATTTATGAAAATAATGTGCGTGCGCATACTATACGAGTTCACTAAAATGCCCGCCTATGATTGTTTTCATACGTTTTTGACTTATCATTAACGATGGAAAAAAGGAAAACTCGTACCCCTACGCTACCTAGATAGATTTAAATCAAATAAAACTAAGTCCTAGGGTCTTCATTTCCTCAAAGATTTACATTTTAGTTAATCGTGGTTATTGGCAACCCTCTGGCAGCTCATTAGAGCTCCAAGGCTTTACAGAAATATGACATAGGATTTCCCTAAGAAAGAATTTTCCCAGATTCTACCCTAAGGATGACATCTTCCTACGCGAGCGGGCGGGCACAGCTAATATATTAGGTATTATGGCTCCGATCGTGACTAAAATAGTATTAGTGGCTTTGTAAATACAAATACGTCCCAATCCCTCGGACTCATTGAAGAATGTTGTCTACGACACAACATCGATTTAACATACATTTTATTTCCCAAAACTTGTTATTGATAAACTTACACCTATTTCTGTTTAACAAGTACAAAATGGGTGGATTCGTATAAATTCTTATTCCATGTATCTCGATGACGCATAATGTTAAATTATTTAGTTTGTATCATTTGACATTTCCTTTTACTGACTACACTGGAGCTTGATGCATGGATAGACAGTTGTTGTATTGGCCGTAATCGTCCTTGAATGCGAGAGTTTTGATGTTATCCTTCCGAGACTACAAACCCAACCCAATACTCGTTACGTGATTTCATGGAGACCTGTTAGAAAAATTACTATTACTCTCTCATTCCACGTACAACATTAAAAACAGGATACAGTTCTCGAAAACTTAAGTATTCTTGAATACGTTTTGTATGATCCAGATGATACTAGGTTTTCGTAGAATTGTAGTTAGCAATTTTGAGTATTTTGATAGCTGCTACACATCACCCTAATAATATCTCGTAACTGTAGAAAATGGTGGATCGCCAGCGGCCTTAAAATTTATCTTCCTGAGAATTCTACTGAGAATGACAAATAATCTTACTGAGAACGACAAATAATCTAATAAATAAATTCATATACTACATAGTTATTATAATAATAAAATCATAAGTTCGTAAATTCAAGGGAAATAAATCAATCATTTTTTGAGTTTCTGTGTGTCTGTTTGTCGAGTCTTACTTAGAAACGGAAGTTTCATCTCAGTCGATTGAGTAGATACCAAGATGCAGCTTGACCTCTCTATTGTGAGCAGTACAAAATAGAGGTCACAATTGATTGGTTACTTAAAATATTGGATTGCTAACTTCGTTCAGAACTCCACAATTAAGACCTTGTGTTCATAATGGTTATTTTTCGACTACTATGCGGACGGACTCGCAGGCACAGCTAGTCTAGAGGAATCGTCTAAAGTCAGCCTCGATACCACCATTGCTGACTGGCTAATCTTTCCTCTACGGCATGAGCGACCTCTATGTGACAGCTCGTGCTTTTCACAAGATACAAAAGAATCGTTAGTTTTCTATGTGGCCTTTCATCGTCCTCTTTGCGTCGATATTGATCCTTGGTCCAATGACACTGTTTGGTAAATCGATGAGTTGAAAATATAGATAAGATCAACAAAGGACATCCTAAAATTCAGCAGCTCAAGGTTAAGGTTTGCAGTCCTTGATAAATTGGCACGTCACTCCAATAAAAAATTTGACTTGCAAACTTCCTAGTAATGAACATCCTCATTGTACAATGTATTCTCCGAGGTTAAAATTGAATGAACTATTGGATCAGAATATAAACTTCTGTATTTTGAGGACCAAAATTCACTATGATATTTTGTTATTACGCGTCTATGCAGGTTATGTAGACAACTTAACAACTAGCTAAGCTATCACAGTTATCTAGTTGCGACACACTTGGCGTCTTTGACCCCGGCTGCGAAACGTACATTGTCTCACATTTTGGCCTACTTTGCATTAATTTGATTAAATCATTAAAATCCTATTCTTCCCAAGTTCCGTTTTCTGGGTCTGGATCCCTTTCGCAAATTATTCAGCATCCTCAAGCGATAGATTTTTGGCTCTCTGTTATTAGGCAGTCTCTTAGTTTCATCAATTGACTTGTACGTCGTCACTCTCAACGCTATTTGAATAGTGGTAGTTCAATATTGGAGTAACTGGGACACAGTCGCACAGCATGCAATCTGTTTCCTGCACGAAATTGTGCCTTTGGTGTCATTGGTCCTGTCGGTAATGGTCCAAAATATAACCTTTTTATTTCATGATGCTACGGATTTCAACTATTACATAAGCTTACAAATTTTGATGTTTTATGAAAACATTTACTTTTTTTGCTAAATCGTTGTATTACTTAGCTACGTTGCGTTGTATTGTATATTTCATTTCTTAAAACACAGCACACAGCCGGTTGTACAGTTTTCGCGTCGTCTGCGCTTTACCGTTAGCTTTTAGAAGAGTCAACTGTGAGACATCGCTACAAAATAATGTAGCTTGTATAGTATTGAAGCAGCGGGGTCGTCAGTCCGATTGGCTGATTCATGCTGTGACGCATGCACTCAGCCGGCCTACCTACCCAAATATTTAAAAACAGTCTCTAACAAACAAACGATTTTTAATTAGATCAATTGCTGCACTTAATTTATTCAACATTATGTAATATTTAAATTTATACCAAATAATGATTAAATGTAGAACAGAATCGTATATTGTAATTCTAATTTTAGTAAAACAGTACCACACTACTTTCACGTTTCGTTCTCATAAGCTAAACAAACACGACAAACATGAATTAAATAGGAAAGCTAAATTTAGGAAATATTTATAGTACTAAGGTGAACTGCAATTTAATATTTTCATATTTGATGTCTGCTGGATTAGGCGTTACGTGCGACTATTAAAAAAAAATATTGTTAAACATAGACCACGAAAAGATGTACATCAAACAGGATGTAATACAAGTTGAACGACCTTTTGCATGAATCCACCGGCGATGGTAACCAACATATTTAATTTAAACGCCTGTGAATCACTTTGCTGTCAACTAACTTTTGCCCACAGCTTCGTTCATGTCGTACATATTTTACGCTTACTCACAAAAACCCTGGGTACTCACTGTGTTACAAACGATTTAATGGACAAACAAGAATTTCTACCCTACTGATTAAATCCTAGGTTTCAATCGAAATATTTGTTTAAAAGTGTTATTCGATTGCGTCAATGCTATTAAAAATCTTCCTTGAACGTCTGAAAAACATCAATAGTTGTTTTATAAGGAAACACGTGTACGCAGAACTACGTAGATATATGATAAGTACCTACCTACTGATGTTGTATGCTACTATACGTAAAAGCAGATTTTCCTCAACAAAAACATTTTAGACAATGAACTGTAGATACAAATGTTTCCAATCTGTATTTCACCTAACATCTTTTCCTACAAGAATGGCGTCATATCAACTTGCCTTCTGATGACGACGTTAACTAACTGTTGTCCGACGAAATCGCAATAATGCTATAAAAAAGATTTACAAACAAGTCTATTTGGCACAATGTCAAGGAGATTTAATTCATTTTTATTTCCCTGTAGAAAAGTGTTTCCCTTGAGGATCATCTGAGTCGATGTTGGCACTCCCCGGCCTTGGGGTAATTAACCTTATTACCAATCTCGACCTGCGTCGCGGTGGCCGCTTTGAACTTGTGCTACATTCACACGCGATTCTTTAAATAACGCCCCCTGAGACGCGAACTCGTCCCAACGGTTGAGGCTAGTGCCAACATCTCAATCGCACTCTTTTTATAATGGCCACGTGGTCGCCTGCACCGGCACACGCGCCCGTATTGAACACCTGACAATGAATATGAATCTGTGGATAACCAACCGCCCGCCGATTGTACATAACAAAAGTAATATTCCTGCAACAAAGTGCGCAATTGTCGATGGCTTATAAATTATTACGCAACCCTGGATTTCATGCTTCACACTAACAAGTAAGACGTAGGTATCTACTGAGAAGGACTTTAAGACTACTTTGTAGAAATATCATAAGGCGGGGGCGCTTCCGTGGACAGTGGCGTGCGTCACCGGACCTTCAACCCACCCGCGACCAAGTCTCCAAGGTCCTCGCCTCACGAGCCAGACTAGCTACTTAATCTTCATAATATTTTACTAAGTTATCGGAAAGTCAATACCGAATAAATTTCCTTTAGATGGATTTTAAAATGTAGAATGTATTGACGCATGTCGAAGAATGATATGTAAATTACAAAGGTTAGGTTTCCAAAGCGTTTACTTTGGAAAGCCGTGTTTGTTCTGTAAAAATATTTTCTATCAATATCAGGAACATTACAATAGTAAAAATAAAAATCGAATTTTAACATTCTAAACCGGAAGATTTTCAAGCAAACATCTATACATATAAATAAAATTGGAGTGTCTGTTTGTAATATTGAAATAACCGTTTTTTACTACATGCATATGAATATATATACGGTACATACACCAAAATAACATTTTTTACAATTTTTGTCTGTCTGTTTTGTATAGGCTAATCTCTGAAATGGCTGGACCGATTTTGACGGGACTTATATTGGCAGGTAGCTGATGTAATAAGGAGTAACTTAGGCTACTTTTATTTTAGATAAAATAGGGTTAAGTTCATTTGGTCTCACTAAAAAATACATTGTTAAGTTCCGACATCCATGCGAACGAAGTCGCGGGCACAGCTAGTCGTAAATAAAGATTTTAAAATAAGCCATCAAATTTCAATTCACCTTCTCTATATTCCGTCGGCAAGTAAATTTGGGATTTTTTTCCGCTCCGTTGTCTTATTCTTGACAATCTTGACCATGTACCTTGACATGGTTCTGATTGATATAAGATTTGTAGTCTTCCTAGATACATCTGGAGTGGCGAGGTAAATAAACATTGTGTATATTTTCAAGTTTTTCCCGATTTAGAGGTCAGACACACGCATTTTCTTTGTGAGGAAGCGCGCAGTGAACCGTTGGTATATTTTTAGCCGAGGGCGACGCTCCACGCCATCAGTAATGTCCGCGCCTTTATGCTCTATCATCATGACTTTAGTACACGAAAAACTATTTGTAGCTACTTTAGAGTTTCTTTTGTAACAAGAACTTAATGTTATAAAAATACGATACACACAAAATCCACCACTAAATTAAAAAAAAAAAGTATCTGGTTTTACAATTCGCAGTGTCGCTTTTACAATTCCAATCATTGTAATGTAATGTGCTGTTTACTGATGTTATGGTGACCATGAATTTCAAATTGTTCGATTCCAGAAAATTCGATATAAATAAAACACTACGCCTTTAGTATTATAATTATAATTGTGCGCAAAAGCTCAAGTATTGTAGACCCATTCAAAGTGCGTCACAGAAAACCGTTAGAAAGAAACACTTTCACTGTGCCATTAGACTTTTCTTAGCAACAATATTTATTTATCTCCTCATTTATAGGGCTTCTCAAACATTGCGAAACTTTAGCAGCTTCCGATCAATGAATTAGCCCATACATGCTACCCGCCACGTTACATTCGTCACAATTATTAAACTTGAAACTTTTCGACCGCAGCCCCAATCGTGTAACTTGCTTGGTATCGGAATCTAGTTCATTTGACGATTTCTTAACGCTTCATATTTTGATGGAACCAATTTCAGGTCCCGTTGAAATCATTTTACTATAGGTAATATCACTTTATTCAACTTGTGATTCCTGTAAGCACGCTTATGATGACCTGTGACGATATAATTTATCATATCAACTATTTTCTAATCAAAACGCTCAAGATTTTATTATATAGGTATTACTGATTTATTAATTTTACTTAAACCATTCGTGTGAAGATTCGTTATTATTGAGTAGTTATCGCGACAGTCAAATGAATCTGGGTCATGCGTATACTGGAGTAGGCCACTGGTTTGAATTGAACGATTTGAGCCACAACAATTTATTGGTAGGTATATCACAATGTGATAGATATATTCGATGTTACAATTCAGTTTTCATAAAAGATCATAGTTTATTCGATAAATCGGATAAAACACAACAACCTTCACGAATCGTTGAGCAGATTACAATGTAAATGGGGTGGGTCGTCGATATGCTGCTGTACCGAGATCGTCAAGGGCAAATTGCGGAGGTAAGCCTCTTGCCCGTTCCGTCTCGCTTGCTTCCTTCCGCTATCTCCGTAGAAAGACATGAAGCTAGATATTGTGTGTAGTATACAAACGAATACATACGGAGTATACGGACGTTGTCGATGCTTCGGATGGATGAGTAATATAGCGCTTGTCAGGTGAAGGGCTCTGCTGACCTTAACATTCATAAATGTATAATTATCTGCTTATATAGTTTCAAACAATCTAAATATGTATTTATAATGTCGTCAGTTATTCCAGTTGAGTCAACAAAAGAAGGCAGGGTAGATGAGTGTAAGGCAGAAGTATCGATCTGCTGTGACAATGATTTGATTACTGCGTAAGCGTTCATGGATCTCGTGCATTGCATTTTAAACCGGGGACGTCGTAATAAATATTAAAAATATTGTTGACATACATCAGTTAAACGAGAACTAATTCAGATAGTATCATTTTAAAATAAAAATCATTTTCATTAAATAGGCTATGTTCTGGACTATTTCATCGAATTATTTTTCTTTTCTTGCGAATGATAATATGAATTCATAGAAACAGGAAACTTGTGTGATTAACGATATAATGATACACACCAGTTACTATACCACTTCCAGGTAGCAAGCGGTTGGTTCCATAATCATGTGTAATTCTCGTTTCTACATACACTCGTATGATATACGTACTGTTGTTTGCCTTACTATTCCGCGACAGCTGGTACGGTTTCCATTATTTCTTATTTATACCCATATATTCTGGCTCTGTCCATATTTCGTTCAAGCTCATTCTAGCTTCTGTAGGTTAAACTTTTTTGAGCTATTACAATCTTGGAAATTAGTAAATACACTTTAGCTGTCCAAAATACATGCAAATTTAACTGTACTCTCTAGGGCGAAGTCCCATACTGATTTGATCATGTTATTAATAATGTTACTCGCAAACAGACTATTATTATTAAAGAACATTCAAGAACATAAATTTGTTATGACAATGTCTTATGTTTAATTCATTAGGTCTTATTGCGATTTTTAAACAAATATCATGGTATGTAGATTTGATATTTGGATTCGTTAACCATAACAAAAAAGCATTAAGTATTTAAATTATACCAGTCGTGTATTTATCTATCGTTCACGATAATCTTTCTTTGGTTTTCTCTGCTATTTATTGGTAGACATTTATAATTGGTAGGCACTGTACCTGTAAATAAATATAGGTGATTCTATATAGCACTTTAAAAAACAACAAACTTCGAATTCTATTCATTGAATTTAAAAAACTAAAATTCCTACCATATGCGGACGCAGATAATCCACCTGAAACACATAGTCCATAAAATTAGTCGTATAAAGATACCTAGGCATCAATTACCGCCATTACCGGTTACGCTTCCTAGTAATTTAGAAATGGCATGTACTATTTTTTGTAGAAGTAGGTAACGTTCAGTTCAATATCCCAGTTTCTCCTGGCGCGTGTACAGAACACGTAAGTGTTGTTATGAAGGTTGCTGGTAATCGAGATGGGGGAGGCGAGGCAACAATGGACTTTATGTAACACTTGTGTTACGCGCACTCTAACGCAACGAAAACGAAATCTGTCTTCCTAACCGTGAAGCATTAAATCGTATCAAGATTTAATAACTCTGGCCTTCGTAGCTTATTGTGCAAACTTCAATGTGCAGATAGACAGATAGCAAAGACTGTTCGTCTGCGAGGCGAGCCGAGCGCTCAGATGTCAAACGTATCAAGTGATGTTTGTTATAATAAATTATTGGCAATGACAAGTCTACTCATATTCTGATCGAACAATCGTGGAAATCCTCTGACGAATGAATGAATATGAATACATAATAGAAATGGTGACAGAAATTACAACATTGTCTCTGGTGTCTTTCAAGATTGATGTAGGAATAGTCTTGAACAATATTTTAAAGAAACACTAGACGCTCATGACGCTTATTTTGTGGGTAGTGTACACCTGTGGTTTTCCTGTACGCATTGAACACAGGGTCTAACGTGGTCGAGTTTCAATGTCCTTGTTTTATTTTGGGAATTATGTTACATTAATAACCAAAGTAATCAACAACTTAAGTATATCAAATAAGTAAAAGAAGAGAGTCGAGAAAGCACTAAAGCAGCTTATTTTTAACGCTGACCAGTTAACAGTAGGTACCTACTCAGTGACTGACTTAAGCATATCCAATAGGTCAAGTAAGTTTTAGAATTAATTATAAAATTTTGGTCGTGGGTTTTTCCATTAGATCATCTGTTTTTAAGAATAACATACCTGTTGAATTTTTCAATACTTACCTATATTTTATAATCTATTTAAACTTAGTGGAAGCCATTTCATGTTTAGCTAGGGTTAATTAAAAACGTCCCACGCAGGTTGAGACACTGAATTAATGGAAACTTGTTACTTTATTTGAGCAATTAATAAACTGGTAACCTATCGCTGCAAGTGGTTTAACTATAATTAAACCTAATTCATAATGTGTTTTCGCTTGTACTTTTTCCTTTGGTGTTAATAAAGAAAACTCTATCTCTACAGTATGGTAAAGGCTAGAAATAAAAGCCATGCACTGGTTTAACTTGATATAATAAAAATAAACTTTTAATATATATTTTTCTATCAAGCCTTGGATAAACAAACATACCACCTAGATTGAAAAATTTTCCCTTTTAGTTCCCACTGTAAACAATGATTTGGAAGTTCTACATATAAATAAATATCCTGTAAACATTTTTCAGAATGGTGACCTATGCATATCGATTCTGCACCCGCCGGTGGACGACCCGCAGTCGGGTGAGCTACCGTGTGAACGCTGGAACCCCACGCAGTCAGTCCGCACAGTGCTGCTGTCAGTGATCTCGCTGCTCAACGAGCCCAACACCTTCAGCCCTGCCAACGTCGACGCTAGCGTCATGTACCGCCGCTGGCGCGACTCCAAAGGCAAAGATAAAGAATACGAGAATATTATCAGGTGAGCGACAGACGAGCGAAGATCGTTGAGTATGAATAAGAGCTATGGAGCGCTGTACATAACTGCGACAATGATGAAAGCGTGGTTGTTGGCGAAGTGGCCATTGAGAAGCCATTGGCTCTTTACGTGTCATGGGTTCTTTTCCCACACGGAACAAATTTATGTATAGCCAATAGATATTTGTTTCAGGTTTGGGTCTGTGTGCATCTGATATATTTTGCACAATACTAAAAAAAACTCAAGTATGCATTATATTGATTCGATTCGAACTGCATTACAACTTGTCTCATTCATACCCCAACCTGATGATACTCGCTTACCCATCCCAACACGATTGTTGCTATGTGACAATGCACGAAGCATTCGTCCGTCGTTCGGTGAAAGTAATCACACAATGAGTTTATTCGGTCGCGTCCCAGATACATTTCACAAATTCTGTAACTAAGTCGGTCGAAATTGTGAGCGTTGAAAATGACGTGAAACATTTTTATAATTCAGCTAGAAGGTCAGAGTGGAAACAGAACTTAATTACCATTGCGAAAAGGCTTACCATCCTCCTATAACCAAACATTATATTTGCATGGGCCTCTACCACTTTTCAAAATGAGTTTGGAGATTGCTGCTATTTCTAGCACATACAATCATAATTATCATCACGCCTGTATTCCTCGAAGTGTTAGTTGGAAACACATATTTCACCGAAACCGAATGCAGTTACAGTATTTAATAGAATAACAATACAGAGAGTCCATATTGCCATCTACCGGGCACAATTCTGAACTTCGTGCGACTACTGAGAATTTCTTATCAGCAAAACCCAATAACAGTTTACTCGTATAAACTATTAACCCCTCATACATAGAAAAGCTGATCCAAACGAGACAAGGACATTTTATTGTGACTGTAATTACGGCATTCTAGAGGTTATATGACCGACTGTGTTACAACTAATTACAGCGAATGTAACGCATATTGCAATCATCACTAGTCCTAAGAAAGGATTAATGATCTCAGTATGTTTTCAGGACAATAAACGATGGAACCTCTTCCAGGTCCTAGATTTAATCCCCCCCGTTAGGAAAAGTGTTAATGGGTTTTCCTATCAAAGCATTCTCAATACGAGCCCGGTAATTGGCAATAGGGTCACCCATTACATGAGACTTACTGACGATATGGGTGAAATGTGGATGTACAATTAACCTCTGCCCTACTCTTCGGGGAATGTAGGCGTGAAGCTTTATGACATTATAGTGCATAAACGTCGCCTGTATAAATGCATAAAGATGTATGAAATTACTGGCTTTGTTACAAATAACTACAGATAATATAACGTAGTAATCACGAACGAGTACTTGCGCTGTTATCGTTCGTTGCACGTTATCGTATGTTATTACTCAAACATGTACAAACATCTTACTTTATTTTTATTTTTTTACAGAAAACAAGCTCAAGTAGCGCGCATGGAGGCGGAGAAGGAAGGAATAGTAGTACCTCTTACGTTAGAAGATTATTGCATCAAAACACAAGTCAAGTCAACGACGCAAGAGCCACAGGTTTGTTGACCTACCTATGCTTTTAGAATAAAAACACTCTATAGAAATGCACTGTGGTACATGGGGAAACATATTATAAATAATAGTACAATTACATGGGCCTACCAAATCGTAATGACAGCCTTAATTGATGACATAATTGGCTCATTGGCTAACTGACGGCTTTTTGCTCTACGTGTCGCAAAGTCTATGCTCACAGACAAAATATTTGTATGACCTATAGATATTTGTTCCGGGTCTGGGTGTGTGTGTATTTAAGATTTATGTCTGTTAATTATACCCACGATACAGGAGCTATCCTTATGTGGGGTATTAAAAAGAAAAGAAAAAATAAATAGTCATATATCAATATAATATTACCGGAGTGTGGGTAGCTATGCAGACGGAAAGGGGATCTCAGTGTGTTGTTCTTAACATTCGGTATAGTAAGACGGATAGTAAGTTGAGATAAGCCTCTAATCACCTGTTAAGGATGCTATTGACGTGGCTAAGTGCTGGTCAAAAAACCATTTGAATTTGGGATCAAAATCGTCACGATGAAGAAAAAGAAGACCATTCACAGTTATTTCCTCCACCTCTTCTCTATTTGAAACTGTGCGCCTGAGTCTCAGACATTTCATAAATGTCTAAGTCTGTTTTACATGACATAAGGATCTATTCTATTTTAAAATTAACCCACTACGGTATATAACATGAGAAAATAATTCGACTATACGTTCCCAGGCTGCCGCCATCATCTGTTATAAATAGGCATCACCCAATAAGAAAGTCCAGTAGTTACCACTGCTAGCCACATTGTGAACGTCAGTAACCATAATATGTGATAAAATCTATAGTATAATAATTACAAAGAAAAAATTCCACGGCTGCCGTTATCATTATCAGCTATGCCTCTATGATGCCAGCATCATACAATTTATAATAATACATTATTTTATTATGCACTGCATAACATACGCCGCTTGCACCTTTGAGTGCACTACCCTCTCTCCACTATCTTAATACTTTAATCTCGGAAAGAGTAACCAAGACTATTCGTGGTTAGGACTAATGAAAAAACACAGGATAATATTAATTGTGCAGTATAAAACCTAGAAATAATTTGGGTGTCATATCATTAATTAGTGGTTACACAAGTTTCAAATGCTGTTCATGTCACGAACAAGTTTCAAAGCGGTTCAACTTCAACATTCTGAAATGATATTGTTTTTTTCCAGTTGGACATGACAGACTTCTATGACGACGATTACGACGACCTCGACACGGATTCCGACGAGGAAGTGGACGGAGGGGACGGGGATGGAGATGACAGCGGGAACGGAGAGTCGTGAGGACGCGCCCCCTCCCTCGGCCCCCGCGCGCCCCGCTCCCCGCACGTCATGCACCCCCGCGATCTCCAGCAGCGGACGGACCACGCGCTCCCCGCCTAACACCGGTAACACACGGATACGACCTTCTACCGACCTGTAAAACTTTGTAACGTTATAAAATAACTAAATGCTTATGTAGAAACAACCTAATTCTTCATTTCTACATACATTTCCTGGATAGTTTTAAATTTTAGCAATGCCACAGCATTATTTAAAAAAGGTAGTTCATTTTTATTATATTAACTGGCAGCAAAAAATACAACGCGATTTAATAGTATTATTAAATCGCGTTGTATTTTTTTTTTCTTTGCCCTGTTGGATGTATTCAGTTTCCTTGCAGTTACGTTAGCAAGGCTGCACACTGCACAGTCATGTTGTGACTTCATTTAACGACTGACTGCCCATGCGTGCTACAGCCGACTTCCGTAGTTATACAGTTTGGTTATACAACTAATAATTACATGCAGTTAAACTGATTTACTAACTGGAAATTCACGAATAGCCTAATTTATATTTTAGAAGGAAAAGTTAATCCTCCACTGGATAGTTTCCTACATCATTTTGTCGATACTCGATTGTTTTTTCCATGCATGTTATGTTTAATAATGTACAGTCTTAATTAATTGGGTATTATTATTATTTTTCCTAAATAAAAAAAATCAATTTGAGCTACCTGCTTATTTTAAAGTGAATGGATTGTTTTACCGTATTTTACTAGCAGTTTACAATAATGTCTATATCTTACCTTCAGTTTATTACGGTCTGATGGTTTTGAAATAGTTCACAGCACATTGAATGAGGAAGTGAGAGGAAAATGAAATGAATTCTAAATTTTAAAAAAAATATTATTCATACTCTGAAATAAAATATAACAAAACAGAAAATTATGTACAGTGTAATAATTTATATAATGGAAATTATATTAATATTCCTCCGGATCTATATTGTTGTAACAAGATGATGAAATGATAATGATTATAACATATTGTGTATCTATAACAGTAGAATATTAATGAACTATTTTTGAAAATCATATACTTACGAAATATTAACTGTAGACAATTGCATAAATATATCAGTCTATCTAATGCATTTGAATAGTTAATTGATGTTTATTATTTTCAGTTGTCCGTACCGCTTGCCTGAACTGGATAGTTAATGTTAATTTTATTATAATAACAGTGAATGAGTCATTCTTGTTTTTAATATAATATATATATGGCAGTTGTGGCCATTATGTAAATGTTAGAATCTTTCTGAAATAGACAATTATAATTATTAGTTTTGTTTATAGTATGTGTAACAATACTTCTGTGATTGTAAAACATTATTGCCTGATTATTCGTTTGTCTTTATGTTTAGTTTAATTATTTTTTGATTATTAGAATCATTAAAAGGTCATAACAATATTTTCTGGCATTTTAATTTCTGAAACACAGCCATAATTATCTCATAGTAGTTATTTGTTTGTGCCGTAGTTGAATGTCTTGCGGATATTATACACTAGCAAGTTAATGTGGCTATATAACCTGTTTGTGCTGTAATATCTTCCAGTTTCAGTGGTTCATTCAGTAGATACTGACAAATTCTAAGTGTACAGAGATTCTCTAACTCTAAATTTTCAATAATTCAGAAGTATGCTCAAATCATATTATGATAATACTAAAGAATGATACAGTACATTAATAAGAATATTTAGTAATTCATGAACGAAATTATTTGTAATGTATATTAAGCAAAAATGAATTTTAATGGTTAGTGTGCACTAAGTTAAATTTATATAGATTTCTAATGTAATACCTACTTGTATGATTTGTATTTATAAGTGTTAGACTACCTGCGACTTTGGCTTCGAAATTCCTATTACGCTATTAATTATGTAACTTGTTGTCTCCGATCGCGATGCTGTTTCATAACATCTAATGCGTTACTAGGTACCTCTCTTATCTTATTTGTTACAGACGTAAATATTTTCGAAAATCCTGCTAAAATCGTCCAAAAGTTATTAATTAGTTAGATTTAAGTTAGAGTAAGCGGTTTGGAAAAATTATCGTAGGACATGTTCACGATGAGAATGTTAATTACGTATTAAATAATAAACAGAATGTGTTTGGATGAGATTCTCCATTTTTTTATTGCACCCTCTTCTGTTCCGTCTAAATGTCTAGTTTTTATAGAGATGAGTTTAAAAACCATACCACACGCTGGACCCAATAATATAATTATACGCTGTGCCAGCGACTACGTCCATACAAATATAACTTAATGACAATCTTTATACTGTTATTTAATCGTTCATCGACTGAAAATGTATCCGGGCGGCAACCATTTACCCGCCTATTTAACTAACGAACACTCAAACATGAGTCAAATCTGTTTCTCTCTTACCAGCTAAAAACAAATTACCTATATATAAAAAACAATCTTATGACCATTATTTCCCTAATTCCACTTGGCCTAAGTTACCCTTAGAATTTAAATATTGCATCAAAATACCTAAAGTTGACATCTCTAACGATCAAAACGCATAATTGGTTCGTGAACAGCGTTTGATTCATGCATTCTGGAATATGGACCTTAGCGACGAGAGAATAAATAAGAAGAATACGAATGTACTTGTGTTTCATCACAAGCATTTTCCTGAATTCAGAAGCCATAGTAATTAACAGAGCCGGATTTAGGGGAGGGCAGCAGCAGCAAGGTAGGGGTAAAAAGTTTATAAAAACGGCTGTGACAGCAATTATTGATAATAGCAACCTGAGGGCCTAGTGTAAGTTTCTTTCGACAAATTCGATTTACTACATCGAACGCGTTCGGCGCTCCGATTGGTGGAGAGCACGAAACGGACCAATCGGAGCACCGAACGCGTTCGATGTAGTAAATCAAATTTGTCGAAAGAAACTTACACTACCACCATCTCTGTACCTGTAGACATATCCACAATAGCTGGAAAATAATAATGCCAGCAATTTTTCTAACCGACATAAATATGCTCTCGAAATAGAATAAAACGTCATCATGTGATTCGTAACGGTCAATCTCATACATTTTGCTGGCATATCTCTACTTCTGTAATTGTTCACAAACGAGAATTGCAGTTTTCCTTGCAATATACAACAAACATTGAGAGTAATAGCGAGCGAAATAAAGTTGGATCCTGATTAACCCTAATCGTCACGAAACATTGTGGTATCCCCGTCACCGTCGTCTATATGACACAAAATAGAAAAAAGCCTTTGTACAGTAGTGTGACAATTAAATATAGGCTTGAAATAATAATCCCGATGACGAGAATGAATATAGACGTATGAGAAAATTATACATGAGGTCACGATTTCCTACATTTCAAATCAAATCGTTAAATAAAATGAATGCAATCATAATTCCGATCTAATATGTAGATATGTCTGCAGTGCTGAACTGAGGTATGTCGTACTCCATGTGTTTCAAGAAGTTCTAAAATAATTGTAAAATCCTAGAATTTGAAAATTCAGCTTAAATATTTAAAAAATGATGGCTTATAGCCTTTACGAACTGTTGCTTCTTCGCCGTCTTGCGCCGGCACCGTCTCATTTAAGGCTAATATAAGTCCAAAATAAAATTTAAATATACTTTACTTTGCGGAATATTTTAGTTTAGCTCTTTCAGTTTCCAATACAACAAATAAGTAATTTGATCGAAAATTCATAATCAATTAGACTACCGATTCGCTTAAAGGCTCATAACCGCATCACTAAACGTCACAGACACACTAAAAAATTCCGAAACGTCAAATCGCAATTATCAAATAATCAAATACGATGTTAGAACTTAGTTTAGCGCACAGAGTACATTTGTATACGAGACTTGTATAACTTGTAGCAAGTGACCTATATTTATATGCAAACCTTTTGGAAATTTAAAATGAGTTACGTTAGTGAATTGTCACAGTCAAATGAATATCTTAGTTTTAGGAGCAGCATTCCTTTAAGGAAAATAGTCGTCGACTCTGACGGTTCCAAGGTAAACAAAACTTTATCAGCTAAACTATTACAATATAATTTGGCCAATATTGGTTGACCAAGTAATTTAATCTAACTCGTATTTCTTACTTTAAATGCTCACTTTCGTCATAATCCTAAATATTTTTATATATCTTTTGTTAACAACTTTCATAGGCTTGGAGGATTTTCGACAGTGGTCCAAAATCTGTAAGTTGCCCTTTGATATGTCTGCCGCCAGTGTCTGGCACTGCTGACGTATTCTTCCAGCAAGTCATGGGACTTGCTTCAAGGGGGGTCAGAGTTATAGCCGCTGAACCTCCACCATACTGGAACATGAAGGAATGGTGTGATGGCTTCAAGAGGCTCATTGAATATCTTGAACTTGACAAAGTACATGTTTTTGGTGCTTCCTTAGGTTGGTACATTCCATTACATTCGGTAATTAAATGTTAATGTTCATACTGTACTAATAGACTCTTAATTGTTTCAAGTTTAGCATTAGAAAGTATAGGTATGTCTATAAAATTAGCATTACATTTATTTTAAAGCGTTGAAATAATTCTCAGAAATATATTTTATATTATTAATACTATTATTGTGAGTATTGTGGAAGATATAAGGAAGAATAACAATAAATTGTTGATAACTCTTATCAACACTTGTACCTACTTGTATTTTTTTCTTATAATGTACATTTGAAATCAGAACTATTTGTTATATTACAAATAATATCAGAATTTATATCTTTTCAGGTGGTTTTATAGCACAAAAGTTTGCAGAACTAACAAGTAACTGCCCCCGTGTTGCATCTCTGATCCTTTGCAACACTTTCACTGACACATCCGTGTTTGAATACCATGACTCTGCAGCTCTCTTTTGGCTACTACCATCATTGGTGTTGAAAAGAATGCTGATGGGGAACTTCACTACTGACAAAGTCGACAAAAGAATGGCTGAATCTATTGACTTCATGGTTGAAAGAGTAAGTTAAAATTATTAATATTAATTAACTGCTTGGACAAAACATGTTTTCTCTTTGCTATAATAAATTTTAAAGTCATGCTCTATTGAGCAATAATGAAACTTAATACAATCAAAAGTAAGGACACTGGAGGCTTACACATGATATTGTAATATGATAACATCCTGTTCTTACCTTGCAAACCAAAATAGCATCTAAGTTTTGAATGTGTACCTTAATTTGTATAAATATTATTTCTATAGTTGGAATCTCTGAACCAATCGGAATTAGCATCAAGACTGACCTTGAACTGCACACCTTGCTACATTCAGCCTCAAGCATTATTAAACTTACCAATCACTGTAATGGATGTGTGGGATGAATGTGCCTTGAGTTCACGAGTTCGCGAGGACCTCTATAAATCATACCCTCATGCAAAACTAGCACACTTGAAAAATGGTGGCAATTTTCCATACTTGAGCAGAAGTGATGAAGTCAATTTGCATTTATTAGTAAGTATTATTCTTATTTGTTTCTAGTCATTATAATACCTATTACAATATAAATTCTTCAGGGCAATATAAAGAACTTAATAATGGTTCTATGATGACTGAAACGAAATGTAGATGTGATATATAAATACTGGGATAATATGTTGGTGTAATGTTGAAGACACATAAGAAATGACAATGATTACTGTAATACTTAATATTGTATGATGTATGAACAACAGGCAATGTGTGTACAAGCTGAGGAGTTAATTCATGTAGTTAGTGTAAATAAAACACATGAAGTTAACACCTGAGAGTATAGACATTTTGAAAATTTTAAATTCAGAAAAAAAACATGTTGTTCCTCTTGTTTCAGATTCATTTACGACAATTCGATGGTACAGATCTATCAGCGTCGTACCTCAGCCTCCACAAAATGCCAACACCTACAAGTACGACCCAGCCCGAAGAAGGCACAGTCAGCTACTTCAACCAGAGAGAAAAAATCGTTAGAATATCATAAAGAAACACATTTTTCTCGTTATTGAAATACAGGTTTTGCTTAAGAACGAAACCAAATCATGCTTTTCGAGACTTCCATAAATCTGTCTTCTGAAGATAATAATTTGCAAAAATCTTATCAGTCGACAGATTATCTCATCTACATCAGTCGTAAGAAATGCTTTAGATATACATGTAGATAAGTGAGTTAAGCAAGTCTTTTTTTATCGGCAAAATCAACCTTATCCTAATAAAACCAAGGTTTATAATAGAATTAAGTTGCTTTTATACAGGGATATTATCTTGTTTATAGATCCGGTAGATGCTGCCCATTCTATCTGGTAATAATATTTGAATTTTTCATTTATATTGAGACTTTAATACGAGTTGTATTTGAGTAGAATTAAATAACGATTACAAATTCGTTTGCGCATCAATAACACATAGTACCTACATTGCGAACGTGGCGCGGCAGCAAAAACAACCTTGTATTACCAGTTCTACTAACGCGTTGTTTTTGCAATCTAATAATTATTAAATTCAATCGTAACGAAATTTATTTGTTTTAATGTTAGGTATAGGTACAGTGAAATGAGGCAACATCTTTTATAAAAGTATTTTAGTGGCTGTTTTTTTTCATGAGATAATAATTATAAGAATATAATTTATAACTATTCCAGAACATTTCTATTTGAGAAATGTAAAATATTGTTAGATTTTGTATATTGTTGGAGTTTATTTGATATAATACAAGTGCAGCTTTATAACAGAATAACATTGATTATGTTTATAGTTAAATTATGCAGCAGACTAAACATTTATTTACCAGGTATACAACGGCTACCTTCAGCAACATTCCAGTTATAAATAGATTTAAAATAAAATACCTATCAAAGTGTATTATTTACTAGCTGTATAAGGTTTATTATAAAAACGATTGTGGATTTGAATATTGGCTAGTCTATTAATAATTATTATTAAAAGATGTATTTTTATAATATTCGAAAGTTTATTTTTCCTCCATAGTTATTTAACAATAAATAACATAAGATGACCATCTAGAGATATGATTTTACTTCAAAAATATTGCATATCCTGTACATTTGGAACTGACTGTATTGTACAATGTATGAAAATAAATGCGTCTTATTGCGACTGTCCAGCTTTCATTCAGAACGTGTGTCTAATACATCAAAATACACAACAAACTTTCATAGCTACATATAAAATGCAGAGATAATCTTAATATTTTCAATGACAGGTACTAATGTAACTAACAGTTCTATGTGTCCTTCTCTATTTTTTCTAGCTTATGTAACTGTTGAGTATGGTGCTCTCTCTTCTCTCTCTGTGAACGTAATGCCTTCTCTCTTTCTTCGTCGTCCGAGAAGTATTCCGCTAAGCTGTCATCTTCGTTGGGCAAGGCTTGTCCCACAAACGTTGTACCTTTATCTGTAAGTTTGACTAGAGGATCCTCATAGGGTTCTTTGATATCGGACTGATCTCGCGTCTGTGTGTTGTGGGCTGTTACTGTAGAATATATTGACATAGCCTGAAAATAAATTTCGTTTTAGTACACCTAAGGATACGTCAATTTTGAGCATTATTAAAATTTACTTACAACCCAACAAAACTGGTTTTGCCTTTTGAAAAGGGCCTAAATATGCTTAATTTAATTTATTAATTGTACGTATAGATCCGTGGCGCACCAATGCATGTACAGAAATACTTTACAATAAAATAAATAATATTTTATCATTCACTACTAACGACTAAAATATACTTATTCATATTAAAATATTTATTAGCATTCCACAATGCAGCTACACGGCAAAATGTATGAAATCTTAAAATGCAGTATACATAATAGGAACATACCTACCTGATTATATTTTATTTCATTCTACGACTATTAAACAGTTCAAACATACTTAAAGCACCATCGATCGGAATCAAGTGAATCGCGCTATGAGAGTATGCAGCGATTCTATTATAAATACGAACATGACAACAGTCAGGCTTCGGCCAGGCAATATCACCAAACCGGGACAGCAGATACTCTTTTTGCAATCGAGGAATATTGTATCCAAATAGTATCAATAGGTAGTTATGTTCACTCATACCTGCGCAACTAAGTTAGACACATCTCCTGCATTGGCGGGTAGGATTAGAGTGTTGTTTGTCCTCGCTAGCTTATTGAACGCCGACACGTACTGTTCAGCCAGGGTCAGAGATGCGGCATGCTTGCTATCCTGGGAAAAGAGATTTTATTCTACAATTAAATTATGTTGCACAAATTATTGATGCTGAATCATGAGTAAGAGTCGACTGGAGCTGCAAGACACAGCAATGGTTGCAGCTCCAGTAGTAGCATTATTACTACAATACCTGCTGGAGGTATTATAATAACCAGTGGCGTGCGGTTCGTAAAGGCAAAAAGACACTGCTTACCCTACATAACTCAGATAAATATTTATTATATTTGAGGTAGCAAATCACATACATCATTATTTAATCGACAAGACTACGACCAACGACCAATACCAACATACAGTAGGTACTTTTGATAAGCTTTTAAAATTTTCTGCCTACCCTGTCTAAAAAGTCTGTGTACGCCGATGGTAATAACTAGTAACACATACAAATTTGGAAATCCAAAAATAATCGGTCGCCCAAAAATGTTAAAGATAACACTTGCCATCCATACGTGAGGGTATCGTGTTTTTATGTAAGTACACATCTGGGAGATACATTGTGGCATTGGTAAAGTTAAGAGGTTGAAGCTAATCATATAGAAATAAAATCATAAAGAAAGAAAACCCCATGAAATGATTCGGAACCATGTTAAAAAAAAAAACTCTTATATTATCAATGTGAAAGTTAATGAACCCATTTGAATATAATTTAGCACAGATATGTGCCATATCCCGGATTAATAAATAGGGTACTTTTATCTGGGTACATGAAGTAATTCCCCTAGGATGCGAGTAGGAACCGTAGGCAAAAGCTAGTATAAGAATATATTATAGAAATGATGGCTTACTGACCCGATCAGACAGCGCGCTGCCAATGAGCTTGAGTCCACGCGCACGCGCCTCCGCGACGGCGAGCATCGCCTGCGCTTCACCAGATGCCTTGTTTATCTGCTCTTGTTTCTCGGCCTCTGGTAGATAATAATAAATTCATGAAAACTACATAAAATGAAAATACGGAGTGTTGCAAGCGGCCATAGGTTACAGTTAGCACCAAACATCGATTGGGCAATATGTTTGTTTGCCACCATAGTGTTGTAAAGAATAAGAAAAACAAAAAATACCCTTCAAGCTTCCAATATTCAGCTACAACATGCTGAATATTATGCAATAATCATTCAAAATTAGTCAGTTTTACTAAAACCTCACTTTTGTAGTGAAAAGTGTTGTATTCACCTGCTCACTGCACCACTCTTTACGGATGTAAGCCACATGTAAAATTCCGCGGAGGCGAGCGTGGACAAGCATCCATACGATATTTTCCAAGAAAAGTGAAATAATCCGTAACAAACAAACACTTAGTTTCTGAAGAAATTAGCTTGATTGACTGCTTTCTTTGTAGGTAAAAAGATACATAAAGATTGTTTACAAAGAAAGCTAAAGAAAAATGATACATGATAGAGAATGTGTTTAAAGTTTACCTGAGGCCAATATTCTAGCTTGACGCTTGCCCTCAGCGACGTTGATGTCCGCGTACCGCACTCCCTCGGACTCCAAGATGGCAGCTCTTTTTCGTCGCTCTGCTTCCACTTGCATCTGCATAGCCTCATGAACGCGTGACGGTAGTTTTATATCCCCTGTAAACAAGTATTCTTAACTAGCCACAGTACCAGAGTAAAGCATATATTTACTAGCGATAATTTCATACTATTTAAGTCTTATTAAAAAAAAAGTTAGGATAATTATCCATAATGCCAGTACAAATAGACAGACAAGAACAAAATACGATCAAATTTTTATTTATAAAGGAAAACCACTTACGAATTTCATATCGCAGGCATGTAATGCCCCAAGCTTCACTGGCCTTATTAATAGCATCAACAATGGCTACATTAAGAGATTCTCTCTCCCTGAAAACCTTATCAAGTGATATTTGACCAAGCTCAGAACGCATAGTTGTCTGAGCAAGTTGCGTGATGGCAAACTCGGGATCTTCAACCCCATATGATGCTGAAACAGAAATAATACTATTCATTTATTGTTCTTACATATTATGCAACAATTTAATGGTTGTTTGTATTTATTATCATTAGTGTTCAGATGTTTAATATGGCTATAAAATAATGAGTAAAAAATCAAGTAAAATTTGAGCAATGCATATTTATTTTATGATACAATAAAAAACACACATTTTTTATGTAACACAGTAGTTTTTAATACACAGTTAAAAAATCGAGAATCTACTTGCTAGTTACAATTATATATCTTAAAATGGTACATTCAATGAAGAAGCAATTTATTGCAATAGTTGTTATTTTTTTTTAGTAATATAAATTCCCCACATCGCATTTACTACTTGTGTGGTAAATTTCATCCAAATCTGTTAACACAAACTCACAAACAACCAAACTAAAACATATTAATGATATTAGGATAGCATTTCAGTATCTAACTTACCTAAATAAGGATCGATAATACGAAGGTAAAGTACTCCGTCAATGCTCAGCGTAACATTGTCTGAGGTTATGGCACTCTGTTTAGGAACATCTATTGCTATTTCCTTCAGGCTCTGTACATACTTTATCTTATCTACTATGGGCCACAGCAGATTCAGTCCAGGTTCTAATATCCTATGAAATTTACCCATACGTTCCACAATCCATGCCTAGAAACCAACACTTAACTCAATAATATTATACAAATAAGCACACAAAAATATTGTATTCTGCTCATCATTCTCGTTATACATTCATCTTATAGGCGGATTATTATTTAAAGTAGAATAAACTATCTTTGAGTTTGCACCCATGATTATCCCTAAAATTACATACCTCTTGTTGCGGAACGAACATAACAATAGTATTAAGTGGAGTCGTTGATCGACTTCTTGTAGCCGTTATACTGTACAGAAACCGTGCATTGTTTTGATATTCCACATTAAAAACATTCTGAAAACAATTCAACAATATTGTAAGGTTATGTACGTCGATAATAAATCTGAAATTATTATGTAAATAAATGATTAACAACAAACACCGACCCGCAATGGAAGAGTCCTGGAGAAAAATAATCTGGAACGTGTGAACATTATTATGTATTTCAAGAATATTATCCCGAAATTTCACTTTCCATTCCATAAAATTCTCTTTTTCGCTAAAAATCTATTCTTCTGCTGCAGTCAAAATCAAATGTCAAATTTTATTTCTATTAGTGACGTGAATATTAATTCAAACAAGAAAATACTTTTAGTCGATTAGGACACTAT
This sequence comes from Shargacucullia verbasci, assembly GCA_947562105.1. Lineage (NCBI taxonomy): Eukaryota > Metazoa > Arthropoda > Insecta > Lepidoptera > Noctuidae > Shargacucullia > Shargacucullia verbasci. Next base: position 6,912,117 of record OX387297.1, on the reverse strand, counting down.
TTTATATTATGGCAATATTCCTGTATTATTGATTGTGGTTAGTTGTCAAGCGCTAAATTCAAACTACCTATTGAAAGTTTGATCAATAACTTTGTCATGTTTTTTGTAGTATTCTAAAATATAGAGATTTATTAAACAGTTAATAATGGATTTAACTTCTACAAAGTCAAATAGTAGCGTAATGTCTGACGTATCGAATACCTCGAGTCTGTCCGCTAAATTAAAGCGCTTGAAAATTGAGGAAACTCTTCTCCTTCAAAGTATAAATAAATGTGTACCAGACTGTTTACAAATAGAGCATGAAGTTGATCCAACGAGCTACTCTACATTTTCCGAGTTCAAAACCTTTTCTACTAAAACAAAGAATACATTTAAAGAAATAAAATTAAAATTTCAAGATATAATGACCAGCACATCCTCACAAGAAATGCTTAAGTTGCTGGGTAAGTAGGTATTTACATAGTTAGATTACTGGTAGGTAGTTGTAAGCTTTTAGAAGAGTACACTAATCAAATAGTATTAATCTATACATATAAATAAAATTGGAGTGTCTGTTTGTAATATTGAAATAACCGTTTTTTACTACATGCATATGAATATATATACGGTACATACACCAAAATAACATTTTTTACAATTTTTGTCTGTCTGTCTGTCTTTCTGTCTGTCTGTTTGTATAGGCTAATCTCTGAAATGGCTGGACCGATTTTGACGGGACTTTTATTGGCAGGTAGCTGATGTAATAAGGAGTAACTTAGGCTACTTTTATTTTAGAAAAATTCTTTTATTTTAGAAAAAAATAGGGTTATGCATTTGGTCTCACTAAAAAATACATTGTTAAGTTCCGACATCCACGCGAACGAAGTCGCGGGCACAGCTAGTTAAGAATAAAACTTATTTTCGAGTTCTACTTCAAAAATACCTATGTCATGAAATGTATGTATAGCCGATAAATACAATAATAATCATTCTTAAACTGGCGGAATCTAGGCCCGAGACCGTATTTAAAAAAAGCTATTTATCAATGTTTTTTATTTCAGATATTGATGATGTAAAGAAAAGCACTCTCGAGTTGGAAAATTATATTAAAGGATTTAAATCTTATTTACAATCAGAATTAGGTATTCTAAAATCCACTGAAAAACGACTAAATGAATCGGTAATCATATAGAACAAATACTCTTGGTCGACCTTAATTATATCAATTGATTTAATTGGTTTTCTATTCCTTTACAAACAAGATAAATCTATTTTTAGTGTAATGAAAATCCAGTTTTAATCAATAAGTTAAAAAGGCAGCCCAGAATAAAAACAGCAAAATACCGCGAGATCGTTCCAAGTCCGGTAAAAACCTTAATGACTTCACCCTTTAAGTGTTCAGTAAGTATTTTCTTAAATTTCTAGCGGCTCACATTTTTTAAATAAAAAATCGTTAATTTATTCGGTGATTTTAGGAAGTACAACAATTTCAAGAATTTATGATGAACTGTGTAAATCGCTATGGTGGATGGAATGAATATCACCATAACATATTTGTAAACCATTGGCTAAAATATTTTGGGTCTCAAAACAACACCTCACACGATGAAAGTGAACCGTCGGTAGAAAATTCTCCAATACTGCATTTGTTTTTACGAGAACTGCTTCCGAAATTACAAGGTATGTTTCTTTTTCTATAGTATATATAATTAATTAATTAATTATGTAATACTTATCTTCTCTATTCAATTCTAATAAATTATTATTTTTCAATAGTTCTTTTCTCTTTTATAATTGCACAAAACTTTTTTTTTGTTATATGTAAACAAGGTTCTATATTCGATCTCGGACGGACAAAAATATATTTAAAAAATCCATAATGTTTTACTTTGATAAACAATTATAAACTAGGTAATTTTTCGGAAATTTCACAGATATTAGTGAAGAAGAAGTTATTTTACACATCCAATGGTATTCAAAGTACATCTATTTAAAAGAACGACAGCAGAAAGCAATAGATAAATGGAGGTCAAACAGAAAAATTATGAAGTCAGCCATGGTAATATAACAATTATATGTTTATATGAGGTATCAAAAAGTGTAATGGAAGAGTATTATAATCTAAATAAAAATATGCTTAACTTAAATGCTAAACTATTTGTAATAATAAGATTTAACAGATACCAAAATATATAAAACCTGTCTTTTTAAAATTTTCTGATTTAAGTATTTGGGAACTTCCTCTTCAGGACCCGCTTCAACTTTTCATTTTGTATATGAAGCACTGATTACTTCTTTGTTTAATTTTATTAGGGTTTCGAATACCGTACCACAATGTAAAAAAGTAGAAACTATTAGGAAAACACTTTTTCTTCATAACATCAATATACCTACTTGAAGTTACTTGCATACCTCGAAATTTTAAATTAACTGGGAAGTCCTCGGGCGGTGTATCAAATTTGTATATAAACTATTATTTTATATTTTTTTTACTACAGGAAGAACCAGTAATAAAGAAGGATTGTATTATTAAAAACAGGAGAAATAGAAGAACAACTTTTGACACTCATATTGATATTAAAAGCATTGGTAAGGATATAATAATATAAATATATAAATATTAAGTTATATCTTCAAATTAATGGTCGTTCCAATGCCGATTCGTGGATAAATTTATTTGTTTATTTGCACACATGGAAACGAGATAATGAGGTTAGGATGATAATGAGGGCGGATAATGAGATTTCTAAGCGACACTGTCGTTTTATATATCATTAAAATAAACAGTGTTTACTCTGATCACTGACACAATTACAACAATTAGGTACACTACCTTACAATATCGAACGCAATTTAATAAAGCCTGAAGTCCAAATCCACAAAATATTTCTACTTTTGTCCTTCAGGGTTTTTGAAATTCAACTATCTAAACTAATATTATAAATCCGAAAATAACTCCGTCTATCTGTCTGTCTGTTATGCTTTCTCGCCTAAACTACTGAACCAATTTTGCTATAGAGATAGATGGGACTTTGGAAAAGGACATCTTAGGCTACTTTTTGTCGCGAAAATAATACTTGAAGAGGTGAAATAGGGAATGAAAGTTTGAATGTGTAACTAATCACACTCAAGTTAGGGATATAAAAAATCATTATATCTATATTTTTGGTAAGAAAAAAGAATGTTTCTGCGTTTTTGACCAATCAACTTTTTTTTTAAAGTACTTATCTATCTTTGTATATCTATAAGTATATCTACCCCGCTGTATTTGACCTTGATTGGTCAAAAACGCAGAATCATTTTTTTTATCTAGTCTATCCATACTAACCGCTGACAGATTTTGGAAAAGATCAATGGTTGCATCATATTACAACGTGATGATGCAGATAATTTCTGAAGGAAGCTGGCGAGGTGTCATAGATAAAAATACTCCTGTTTATCATCAGACCTACAGATTTGCATTTTGGAACAAATATTCCTTACAATCACAAGAATCCGTGTTTACTGGAAAAGTGTTTAGTTTTCAGAATGTATTTAACCCCCTTCGGATTCATTTTGCAATATCCATTTTAAGTGCATGTTGCAGAATGGAGGGACAGTCATACTATATTTGTAAGAGTGTAGGTCTTATAGCTGCAATAATGAGATTTATTTATTTCCGACACTTACTTTTGCCCATACAAGTTTTTTTAAAATTATTTTTTATTAAATATAAAAACTAATATTCAACATCCGATAATATATTATACTAGCTTTTGCCCGCGACCCGTGGAATTTAGAATCTGATAATTTCCTGTGGTGAAATGGAGCCTATATTTTAAGTTAAACCTCTAGCAATACATCGGTGAAAACTGCATTCAGTTCCATGCAGCAGTTTTTGCGTGATGCGTGTACAAACATACAGACAGAAAGACACAAAAATTCTAAAAACTGTTGTTTTGACTTCTTCTCCCATATTAGTTTTTCTCCAATATTTATAATGTACAGATATCGGCCTGTTATAATTTTATTATATGTATTGATTTATATAATATTATAAAGTTTGTGAAAAGTTTGTGAGGATGTATTTTTGTTACTCTTTCACGCAAAAACTACTGAACGGATGTGATTGGAATTTGGAACAGAGATAGCTTATACCTTGGATTAACAGGCCAGGCTACTTTTTATTTCGAAAAGACACTTACCGCGGGGCACACCTCAGGGTGCACCGCAGCTATATACTTAATATTATAAAGCTGAGGAGATATTTTTGTTTTTTTTTTTAATTTATTTATTGAATGAAACAAAAATTACTTCTGCATGTTATTATTACTGCCTATTTATTGAAGAAGGATGTAGCTTTTAATCTTGAAAAAATTCACAGTTGCAATACATGGCTTCGCCCGTGTGCATTACGAAACCACGCGGGCGAAGCCGCGTGCGGAAGCTATTATAATTGTTCTACTTAATATCGTTTCAGATGCGCTCATAATAGAGAACGATTCTCCAAATCAAGATGACTTTCGGTAAAAAATATTAATGAATCCTTTATTTAATATTTTTATCAAGAACATCAACCACCTACATGTATTTCGATGTGTTTTTAATTGCAGTGGTTTCGTTAGAAAATGCCTAATCGATGATGTTCAACATGAGAGTAACGTGAGTGAAAAAGTAAATAGTAATTTGAATTACACACATCGTGACTCAAGTGAACAAACAGAATCACATTTTCAAAAATTGACGAAACAATGGAATGTTAGAGTTAACAGTAAAAATATTAAGACTGAAAACCATAATAATCTTGAAAATATCAATAATCTTGAAACTATCAAGAAACTGTTAGTTGAGTTTGTTTTTGTTATGAAATATTGTCTGAATTAAATTAAATTTAGTATTATTTGTATTAACGACGCCTTTCTTTTCAGGCGCATTCCAATGTGGAGAGTGGGTTTATGAGACTTCGAATTATATTTTAAATACATGACATCTAGCATATTATATATATATAATTAATTTAACAAAACAGTTAATCTAACTCACTGGATACACAAAAGAAAATACAATACAACTAGATAAATACGGGAAAATAATCGCCTAAATAGAAGGACAATGACTGGCTTGATTTTTCTTATTATCTGTGGTGGATGTTAGACATGACGTGGTTCTGGTTTTTTTGACAACTGACAGGTGCTATCGGAAACTCGTAATCGACGGTCTTTCGCTCGTTGAATAATTTGGTCGCTTGCCGGCGAAGAAGAAACACGGCATTTAGACAGGGTCCAGTAAATTTATTTTTAAATATAGTACCATCCTACAAGTTAGGGTCAATTCGTAAAAATATTGAGAAAAAGGGTCAAACTTGTTTTAATCATGGGCGCTTTTGCAGCAGCTCTTGGTCTTCTTTTAGTAATCGCCGCCGCTCGATCGGAAGAGGCTCCCAAAGGACCTAAAGTAACTCACAAGGTGAGTAATAACTATTGTTACCGCTGTTGTGATTCAATTGATCGGACCACGTTATAATACAATAACGGTGTCGAAGCTATGTACATAGAGTTCATCACGATTGACGATGATCGGTCGGTGACCTTTTTTGATGACGCTACAAGTTTTTGGTAGCCAAAGTTAACATTAGCTTTTTGCTATTCATTGCATGCCTTTCATATCTTTTTATAGGTTTTGTATCCTGTTCAGAAGTATCGAATTATAAGTTTTAATCAAATACAGCAAAGTTATGAATGTGTGCTATACTTGAATTAAACAAAAAAAAAGCTAGATTTAGGTCTCAAGAATTCGAAAAAAATCTTGATATCTAAATCTAGCTTTTTTTGACAATGTTTATGATGAATAACTTTTTTTTTTTAAATGAGTTATTTGATAGCAGTCTTTTCAAATGTGTGGGCAGTATAGTTTATCATGTGTTTTATTCTGATTGGCCAATACAATCAGTACTTCATTGTGGTATGAATTTAGATGAGTTTGTCACAACTTTGTAATATGAGTCTGTACAATTTAATTTGTAGGTAGTCTAGAAATAATTATTTTATGAAATAAGAAAATTTAAAATTTGGTTGGTGGAGTTTGACTTTTTAGCTTTCAACTTTGACCTTCAAGTTAGGAACAAAAGTATGTGCCAGATTATAATCACACTGCTTCTTGCCAACTCATTCCAAATTAAAAACCCTTTGTCCATTGCAAATAAATTCTCTTGTTAGAATAAATTATTTACATCTTGGATTTTTTTTGATATCCTGTTAATGATACATATTTATAGGATATCAAAAAAAATATATATTAGTTTGTAAGTCATTAAAATATAGTTTCATCTATTTATTAACTGATGGCTTAAAACAAGATTATTTTTTTGAGTAATTACTTTAAAAAATCTTTTAGGTAACTTTTGACATGAGAATTGGCAAGGAAGATATTGGTTCCATTGTCATTGGCCTGTTTGGAAAGACTGTCCCAAAGACAGCAGAAAACTTCTTCCAGTTGGCACAGAAGCCTCAGGGTGAAGGTTACAAGGGCAGCAAGTTCCACAGAGTCATAGATAACTTCATGATCCAAGGAGGAGACTTTACCAAAGGAGATGGCACTGGCGGTATGTATTCAGTTTTGTGGAAGCTCAATGGCACTTGCTATTGTATTTCCTACTGAAGAAAGAAAATAGAGTACCTAACAATAGGCATTATAGAGAGGTGTAATAAAACCCAAAAGTTAATAACTCATGTGTTCTGTGTTATAACAGGCTAGCCATACACAATCTCTGTATAGATTGGATTGATAAACTTCCAATTAGTTTTAGGTTAGCCATTCTAATTGCCAGTTATGGTTTATGGCAACAATGTTAAACAAAATGTGAAAAATAAGTTTTGTTTCATTTCAGATTATGTAGCTTGGAGTAGTAGCCTATAGTTGATCTTTTATCTTTTTACACTATCTTCCACTAGAGAAAATACTTGTCCTTATATATCTATCAATAGGTGATACCGGCAAGGCTGGCGCAGCAAGCCATTAACTTTCTGTGCTATAGGTTGTGGGTTCGATTCCCACATGGAACAGATATTTGTATCATCTACAGATAGTTGTTTCGGGTCTTTTAGTGTATACATATGGCGTTTGTAAACTGTACCCATGAAATAGGAGAAATTATGGGGTGGAATATATTAAAAAAATTTAAAAGCCATTAGAGATGCAATAATATTCAGCCACTATCTGAATACAGGATGCCTGTATTTTATTGTATGCTTTTTATGCATCTACATTGGACTTAAGTCGAAGCGCTGGAGAATTGCTCTTAGTCTCAAAAATACTTGCTTTATGACTGAAGTTATAGTGAAAGATATATATATAATAAAATAGAAATAATTTTGAAATAGGACGCAGCATCTACGGTGAGCGCTTTGAAGACGAGAACTTCAAGCTCCGCCACTATGGCGGTGGCTGGCTGTCCATGGCCAATGCTGGTAAAGACACCAATGGCTCTCAGTTCTTCATCACCACAGCCAAGACTTCCTGGCTAGATGGTAGACACGTCGTTTTCGGAAAAGTTTTGGAAGGCATGGTAAGTTGTTAAATTCTGTATTTCTTTAATTAAGTTGTATTATTTCCCATAGTAATTAGGTAAATTACAGTGCAGCTATGTACACACAGATTATTGTATTATTGTGAATAATAATGGTACATACATACAAATTTGAGACTATTAAACATCTAGGGAAAGACTTTTGTAGGTAGGTAATACAATCCTATCCTATCCTACTTATAATATTATAAATGTGAAAGTTTGTGAAGATGGATGGATATTTGTTACTCAATCACGCCAGAACGGCTGAACAGATGTGGATGAAATTTGGCACATAGATTACAATCTGGAATAGCACATAGGCTAATTTATATCCCGAAAAAATGTACGGGTTCGTAAACCACGCGGGCGAAGCCGCAGGCGGAAGCTAGTTAATAAAATACTATATTTAGTGAGTAGATGTATTTCATGTTCTAAATTGTATATTTTCCAATATCAACATGGAGTAAGAGAGATTTATATTTAATAAAAAGAGAACTATATTATCTCGACATAAGTAAAACTACCAACTAACTATGGCTTTATTTTATTATAGTATTGGTGCTAGTTTAAAATTTATCTGAAAGTGAAAACGGCTAGTGTCATAATTCACAATGACACGTCACAAGACTTGAGAATTCACAAGTCAGTTCCAGGTAGAAACCTATTGTATGTTTCCATTCAATGCTATGTTTAAAAAATGACAATGATGTTTGTTCACAGGACGTTGTTCGTAAGATCGAGAAAACAGTTACTGGAGCCAATGACCGTCCCATTAAAGATGTTCTTATTGTGGACACCCATGTAGAAGTTGTTTCAGAACCATTCAGTGTCTCGAAAGAAAGTGCTCAATAACAATATGAATAGAATAATAGTTAGTATATATATATATCTATGCATTCATGTTTACAATGCATTTAATTTAAGTTCAAAACTATTGTATTAATTTCGTGCCACAATGTTTTGTCAAAAAATGAGATTTTATCCTTTTAGTTCTCATGTTGAGTTTCCATATGAAATATGTATGTATATTAATAAGTAAAACATGCCAACTCTATTTTTCTTAATAAAAAGATTGATTGTCTAAATAAGATTGTTTATTTGTTTTATACATAATTCAGCTTCATGTTTTACATCTTTATTTTTTGTCATGACCCCTAGTTTCCAAGCATGACCACATGACTTTCTAGCTGCATCAAACAATTGTGTTTTCAAATAAGCCCTTCCTAGATTAACATACATGGTTCCCAAGTCTTCCATATCCAGAGTCTTAGCCATTTCAATAGCTTCTTTGAAGTATGCTATACTCTCATCTGTTTTACCAAGGCGAATGCAAACAGTGCCAATGTCATTCAATTGAACAACCAAATGTTCTTTCTCTATATCTGGCAACTCTCTCATCCTATTCAAGGAATCCACCATAAGCTTTAGGCCTTCTTCACAACGATCACAGTCTAAAAACAGCCTTCCATACCAATCTTCAGCCATAGCAAGGAGTTTTTTTGTTGTATCAGTAGGGTCTCTTTCTATTCTTTTGTTTAGTTTCTCTAAACACCAGTCATATCCTAACTGAGCAGTTGTGTAATCCTTTTTCAAATGGCTGATTCTTGCTAATTTTACACTGAGATGGACTACTCGAGGATCATCCTCTACCACACCATCTGCCATAATTCTTTGTGTAACTATAATAAAAAGGCTCTTTGCTTTGTCTAGTTCTTCTCTTTGAAGAGCTAAATTTGCCATAACATCGTAAATATAAGTAATCCCGAGTTGATGATGAATCTGTTGAGCCTGTCTCAACGCTACATGTAGTAGCTGTTCAGCTTTTTCAAACTCATTTTTTTGAATAAATAGTATACAGTGCTTTATAGTGTGGACTAGTTCATCTTCAGCAGTAAGCTTTTTATCAAATCCAAGCCATGTGAAAATAGAAAATCCCAAAATGCATGGTGTTTTATATATACGCTTAGAATTTTCACTATATGAAGTATTTGGAATTGATCTAATACTGCTTGTCACACGGAACCATCTGCTCCATAGGGATCTGTACTTACTTGACATTGTTTTACTTGAAATAAATAAATAAAATCAAAATAAATATTATCGGAAGGTCTATTACATCACACCTTGAAATGGTGTAAAAATATCAGCTGTATTGCGGTAAGTAATAAATTCCGATGGATTGTCCCCGTCGCTTGTATCAGTATTTTTCAAAAATGGTTTTTACCAAACGTTTTTCATTGAACGATATGTAACTGGATGATTAGAGATTTTTTTCTATTAAATACATGATATTTTCATTTTGAAAAGTATGTGTTATAGAGATGAAACGTATATACTAGAGCAGATCCAGGGACTAGGTATTTAACGAGACTAGGTTGCACCTATTACAAGTATTCCAACTTTTAAAATACTCGATCTACCTAGTGTCACTGTGCATACTCGGCGCACAGCGCCCGCGGCCCGCTCGAAATGAAGTACCGGTAATGAAGTGAGATAACAATTGGTTGCCGTTGTTACTAGTCTGCTTTGCCACTCACTCGTGTTTACCTAAATCATTCGTGAGTCAGTTATTTGAATTTTAATTATATTCTAATGTACACAAAAGTAACGTGACGCGCATTTTTGTTGTGCAAGAATATATTCTGTCCTTTTTTAACGACACTACTCGATACTAGCCGGGACTTCAATCAATCAAGACGATACGAAGATAAGTTATCTCGGTGGACGTCGGCTCGCCGTATTGATACCTACTCGACGTCGAATTCGGATACTTCTTGTATCGGACTTATTAACACGACTAACCAAAAAAGGAGTGTTTTCAGGGTTCATGTATGTATGTGAGTTTATTTGTTCCAATAACTTTTTAATGCCTGAACAGATTCGGACGTATGGAGTATCGTTAGCATCATCACGAGTGAAACTGGATATTAAATTTTTTGAAAAATCAAAAAACATGTTGTCAGTATGGCAACATTTTCAAATAGGAAAAAAATACTTTTTCCTGGATTATTATAATATGGACATCAAATTGAAGACCTTGATGAGCACATTACAACACTATATAATTTATTGGCATAAATTTTACATAGGTAGGGCGTACATGCAAAACAAACACTTCATTTTTGGCTGCAAACGATTTAATCAGACTTTAGTAAGACTGCGAATGTCTAAATGAGTGAATGGTTTCGTAGATGATTGAGAATTAGATATTTTTTTATCATCACAGGAGTAACATAGGCGTCTAATAAAATAAAATAAAAATTGGTTAAGATTAACACAACATGGCGTTGTTATTGCTATTGCCTAATAGCGGTTAACAAAAACTTTTCACTAAAATGTATAAAATAAAAATAATTAATTAAATAAATTTAAAAACACGACTGCGTTGACAAAAAATGAACTAAAAAGAAGCTGACTAAATAGATAAATAAAATTGTCATTGCAGACCGGTCCAAGGCAGTCGTGTTTTTTTAATTTTTCAAGTTAGCAATTGGTTTACATAACGAAGTTTTGTTTTGTGATTAAAGAACTTTAATTTTATTTTTTATTAAGAAATTGAAGTGTTCATTATTTTAAAAAATGGCTCCCAAAGGAAGCAGCGTCGCTGGGGATCATTTTTCGGACAAACCAATGGCTGATTATAACATTTTAAAATACAATTGCGAAGACGACCCTCTGATCAATAGTTTTGTATAAAATGTTACAAAGCAATATAGGCCGTACAGACTCACGCCGAGAAGCCCCGAGAACAGAATGTGATATGTTTCTCGCCTTCTCGTTCTCCAGGTTAGTGTATTCTCCGTTTGTTGTGGGTTTTTTAGCCCGCTTCAAAGGGATTTCACGGGCGAGAAAGAGAACGCCATCACATTCTCGTTTGAGTTCAGTGCGTCGAGAGCATTGAATGATGCAAGACTCAGGTGTATGTAGCGCGCAGTGTGGAGATTTGGAGGGTAATTTAGGAAAAATGAGGACTAACGAATTGGAATTATCTTTTTTGGATTTTTTAGTCACAAGGTTATAGTGTGCTAGTGCACACAATACCAAAGCGTCTGCACTAGCAAGGTCTTCCATACCGGAAAACGGGGAGAACCGGACTGAGAACTCACCGTGAGTGTGAACAGTGCATCTATTTTTCTTCAAGACTTCTCGGCGTGAGTCTGCGGCCTATAAGACCCGAAAACTTTGGCCAACAAATAATGTTTTTTAATCAAAATTCTTAAGGGTGATTTTCTAGGTGTATATAAAAATATTCATAACTGCGTACGAAACTACACGTATTGGTGTAACGCACTAACTAAGCATACTTTAAAGTATAATATATTCCAAGAATACGAAACTTTATGAGTACTTCATGGACTAGGTGGATTAGGTATTTGGATCGAGTATTTGTACGGAATTGGACTAGGTGCACCTAGTACAAAATTTACCTAGTACGATTAATTTCTAATGTGTTACAGCAATGTTTGTGACAGTGTAATGTGCAATCTTAGGTGCAATCAGGTGGAATCTAACATTTGACAGCAGAAGAAGTGAAGTGTTGCCGATCCATAAAAAGCCAGTATAAAAAAACATTTGCTACCATAGACTTAGAATTTAGCTTTCCGCTACATAGAAATATCTTTACAATTCTTTTCTTTTGCATTTGACGTCACTAATGTGTCAAAGTTTTTTTTTGTAATAAAAATGTGTGAAATAAAAAAAATGTTATATCTCCGGAACCGCAAGAATAACCGTTATATCCTTGGATACGGTTATACAGCTATTTATTTATGATTTTTTGACATACTTCATATAACGGGATATGGTGCGATTTTTTAAAGCCTTACATTTTTTTTTACTAAAATTTGCTAAAGCCTTATAGTTATGTATTGCCATTTAGTCCCTAACCCTAAAGCTTTTTTGGCGTAAATATAACGCTCAACCAGTTTGTTGATCAATTCTTCAATTTTGTAGCTGCTTCAGGATTTTTAGCATATGATGATGGATGCAATATCCTCACGACCATCTTCTTTTAGAAGTACTGCAGCTGAATGTGGCAACTCATTTGCATCTACGTCTTTATGCTCCTCAGATCTTCTTTTATTTGCTTGTTTCCCAGATCTTCGAAGGGTTTTCGAGGTCTTTTCGTCATTGTTCCTACCGATGATGATGACAAAGGTTCCGGAGTGGTAAAATCAATAGGTCTATCGTCTTCCTTGTATCCTTGCCTGAAAAAAATTGTTTGCACGCAGCTTTGCCTATCAACATTTGCAAATTCTCATAATTCTTTCTAAAATTGTTAATATTTTATATTACAGTGAGATTTTCGCCATCTCTTTGCAGCAGCTTGTGTAAATCATCGACAAAACTCCTTAAGGGTAACACTGTCTTTGCCAGATAGATGATCACCTAGACGAGTCACAATCGCATCGAACAATACTTCAAGCTTGAACGAAATATTCTCATTTTTTTCAACAAACAAGTCCAAATTGGTACTCGATCTTCTCATTATTACTAACACTTAATTCAGAGACGTTGACAAGAAAAAAATTCAGAATGAACTAAATTAAAGATAGTTTTTTAATTTTTATTATATTCATAATAAAAATTAGCAACCAAGTAGGCAAAAGTAATTATGCAAACCTTTGTTTACTACCACCTATTGTTACTTATTTTCTAATCTCTTCTTCATTAATCGTTTAAGTACTCGATATTTTAAGTGACTAATGAGAAATCCGATTTAATGCCACGTATAGTTATCAGGTAAGTATTATATATTTTTTGTAACACATAATTAGTATGTATTTTATTACTTGCCGCTCATTATATTCTTGGAAATTTTAATAATGAGAAGTAGCGGTGGTCGTTGCGCAACGCAAACATTGTTGAAACGAGCTAACATCACAATAGCAGTTACCTGGTTTCTCCGATCTGAAATAACCTGCTAACATCTACAGGGGCGTATTTTAAAATTTAGCGCTCTGGGCCTGTAAGGTTTGCCGCCCCATAAATTGAACAAGTCTCCCGCCCCCGCCCCGCGCCCCACCCGCTTTCGCCTATGGATATAAACGAAAACGACACGAGCAACGTCGAAACATCCCGACTAGTCCCGACTAGACCGACGGACACGCCGCCGCCCCGCCGCGGCCGCCCGCCGTTCAGGCATACGATAGCCTCGCGTCTTGATGTCTTTCAAACTTAGAACCAAATGAGTTTTAATTTTTCTTAATTAGGTAGGCTTTTTTTTAATTTCTTCATGCATGTAAAGTCCAAAAGAAAGTCGCACTAAGCTGAGCGCGAAGTCGCTGAGCGCCGCCCCTCGCAGCATGCCGCCCCGGGCCATGGCCCTTTTGGCCCAAGGGTAAATACGCCCCTGAACATCTATCCGCTACACATTATGCTAAACACATTACGCTAAAGTTGCTACATCTACAAACTCAATCGCGTTGCATAGTGTCACACACAACGTTCGGAAATTTTCATTATACCTACGCTAAACACTATCGGGCTGTATCGGCAATAGTCGGAATGGCGCGCGCGCGACTCGAATATCACGTCGGACCTTTGACTTTAGCACTTAATGTCATTGTTATAGATGCGATTTTTTTTTGTAAGATTATTTTTGTTTATTTCTTGCAATTTATTTGAAATGTTAGTGCACCTAATTGTGTGGCCTTGACCTAGTTTAATTTCACGTGTTTGGAGATACGGTGCATTTTAGGCGCGTTAATATTTTCGAGTTTTTAATTTGATAATTAAATATTTTTTAGGAGTATCTTAGGAGTCCGGTTACCAGACCGGATAAGAAATAGTATACTGCGCTCCAAAACTCAGTTCGCCGATGTTGGTCAGAAAGCCGATAGCCTGAAGTGGAACTTGGCTGGCCATGTCTGCCGCATGTCGGACGAGATGTGGGCAAAGCTCTTCACAGAGTGGAGCTCACACAACGTTAGACGACGTCGCGGCAAGCCCAGAAGGAGATGGCGGGACGAGCTGGGCACCTATTTGAAGGATTGGCCACACTGAGTTATTAACCGAGAGGAGTGGAAAGAGGGTAGGGAGGCCAAAAGGAACGAATATAAATAAAGCCTAACAGCACGAACACCTTGTCAGGGGAACCGTGAAATGCAGGAGTTAGGGTTTAGCCAGTAAGAGTCCGGCACTACCCAGACTGTCTAACTCGTGGGATGGTCTGGGTGTCCATGAGGATTCCCATTCCGCCAGAAAAAAAACACTAAAATACCTATCTCTTTTAAATTTTATTTTGAAGTTAACTAGACACTTTACATAACGTGTCTATTTGTACCTAAGATAGAGAAATTTGTACCTATAGCATAAATTAGTTAAAAAAAATTAAGGCTTTCAAAAATAAAACGCACTATAAATATGTCAAAAAACCATACATAAATAATGTCCTCCTGAACGAATTTCGGTCACGGCGGTCAATCTCACCGTAGATTAGCCAACTACGGAGGAGATATTATAGAGTACAAGTGTGTGCGCAAACACAGGTGCTCTCTCTATTCCTGCACTCTCATAGTCCGATGGGGCGGCAATCCGACACGACGGGAGAGAAATCAGGCGCAGGACCAACGGCTTTACGTGCTCTCCGAGGCACGGTGTGTATTCACATACACAAAGACCCAGACCCGAAACAACTACGTGTGCTATTATGGGGATATTACGGTTATTCTTGTCGTTTCCGGGATATAAGCATTTTTATATCAGTTCTATAGATTTTTTTTGCAAAAAAGAAATTATAACCTTTCTACCAGATTTTATCTTAAGATAAGCATGATATTGACTAAAGCAAAAAAACTGACACGTTAAAATTTGAGTTCCTATGTCTTCGAGAGCCTTTTTTCGAGCCACTGTTTGGCGGCCGCAGTGGCGATTTACTTGCGTGCAAAAGTCATTCAAGGTACTGCAATTGTTTTTGTAGCGATGTGTTCAAACTAACACGTCCTGCGGCTGGCCGCAGCGGCCGGACACGCGATCATCGGGCGGCCATAGTAACTAGGCTTGGGTAATATCGTCTTTACGCTGTATTGAATCGTATTTATATATCGGTTTTCAATATCAGATATCGAATCTATATATTTCAATATTTATATATTGGTTAATATCTATGGTACTCGGAAACCAAAGTAGTACCACATAATACTGTTATTTTTTAAAGTTTCGGTTTAATGGAACGTATGCGGTATGGCGTATTGGTTGAATCTATGATATTCTGAAACGAAAGTGCTTCAGCCGTTCGGTCATAGGTATCCAAGTATTCAGAGTATCATAGATGTTTTACGTTATTATTATTGTGTGGCGTTACTCGAGTTGAGCGATATTGTACATATGTAGTTTGTGCGCCATTCGATATATAGATATTGGATACGGTGCCGATATATAGATATTGTATCTATATACGATTTGTATCGCCCACTCCTAATAGTAACTTGATGTCGGCACGATTTGAATGCTGCAAGTAAATCATTTATTTTTGTGTTTTCTGGATATATACATATAATGCCAGAGGGAGACAAAAATATTGCTAAAGTGGAAAACTTAAAATGTTATCGATAACATATTATTAAATGAATATAATATGAGATTTGGGAAGAAATGTGTGTTCGATGTCACTATCTTCCAATATCAGTCAAAACTCACAAAATTTATCAGTAGTCGTATGCTTCGCCGTACGCAGACTGATTGAGTGCGTTGGTGCGTCCGCCACGATGCATGCAGATTGGTCGCGTTGGTTTGGCCGTACCTTTAGACAAAAGTTATTTTCAAAGGAATGTTTTGCAGTTTGTGACATCTCTAATTATCTAGCTGGACTTCTGTTTTTCTAGATAGGTACTCTTTGCTTCTGTCAAGTTGTCAATGTCAAATAAAGTAAAGCGAAGTAGCGAATGAATGAAAAGAAAAGAATAATTTTGCACAATTTTATCTCGTGGTGTGATCGTTGAATTGTGTCGTCATTGCAAATTGAATTAGAAAGCTAGCGAACTACTAGTACAAAATCGATGCGTGCATGTTTATAATGATAGGACTAAGTTGACGTAACGGTGGCTTAGACCAATAACTTGATTATTGGAGTAATGCTGCCACGGGCTCAAGACGCTTTCGTAACAAACTAAATGGCAAAACATTAGATAAACATGACGGGGAACGGTACCAATGGCTCAGATCTTCCTCCAGTTACAGAGGATACCTTTTGTAAATATGTTTTATACTACGAGATAAATAATTCGAGGTACGTAAATTTTCTGCGACCTTGTATTTTTATTATTACCTTTATTTTTCTGATCACAATGTTGTTCTTTCAGGGTCCGTATTTGGGATTTGATTATTTTGATACCAAACGCTTTGTTTGTGCTGTTCTTAGTGGTAAGATTTAACAAGGCTCAGTTGAAATTGCGGGCCACAAGCAGTCCTATATTCTTGACATTTTACACATTGGTATGGGGCAATGTGATTATAAGTTTGGTGCGATGTGCTGTGTCTATGACAGTGAATGCAGCAGTGCCACTTGGGGGACTTGTGGACAAGGTCCTGTGGGTCATGGTCAGATTCTTTCTGCTTGCCACGGAGATGAGTGTAGTCATATTTGGTTTGGCTTTTGGTGAGTATAACCTTCATATTTTATGCTATTGTATACTAATCTTGTTCTAGTTTCCATCCCAGCTACGTTCATTGTCATAAATACTTTCACAATTGTTTTTGCATTGAAGGTTTTAGCTGTGGCCATATCTGTACATCAAAGTTACTTCTACTTACACAGTTTATTGACACAGTTGGTACAGTGGTTGAGCGATAGACTGCTGTCCTATGTTGTAGCTTCGATTTCTACATGGAACAAATATTTGTATGATCTACGAATAGATGTTCTAGGTCTTTAAACAAACCAAAAATACAGGAATTATAAGTAGAGATCACAAAAAAAAATAAGCATATGCATGTTGCCCATAGTCACAATAGTATATTTTTTTTATTTTGTCAACTTTGCGTCACTTGACAGATTAAATGAAGAACTAAATGGATTAAATAATAGCAGTTAAATTATAGATATAGACTGAACTCTGACAAAATGAAAGTGTTGTTTAACATAACAATACTAATGTTATTACATTTATTTTTAATTTCCAGGTCACTTAGACAGCCGCAGCAGTATTAGATATGTGTTACTGGCAACATCACTCTTATCCCTTGCTTTTACGGTCACGCAAGGAACTCTTGAGATAGTTATGCCTGATGACATGTTCCATGTGGATACCAGAGACTATGACCTGTTTGGACATGGAGGGATGCTGTTTTGGTTTACATCATCTTTGGTCTTTGCTCTAATTTACTTCTTAATACTGCTGCTGCCATGGATTCCACTGAGGGAATACCTTGCTTTACCATGTAAGTATATGACTTGTTTTAGTATGTAATCTTATCTATTTATCACACCTCTTTTACCAAAACACTTACATTTTAATACTTAATATTTACAATAGTACAATCAAATAAATGAGCTTAACTTAAATATTACTTAAAAACAAATATATATATTTACAAATCTGGTATTGTTTATCATTAAAAATATCTATATCTATGTACTGATTGAGTTTATGGGTTTATACAGTAACTACAGAGAAACATGTTCATTCTACAAACCCTTTTACTTGTTTTACATGCATCTTTTCTAGATTTCTGGTTCTATAGAAGAATAATTTAATCTAATATTTAATAAACACAGTTTTTGTATCATACTCTGGAATATGGCACCTAGATTCAGGCTATTCATATTATTATGTACTACATACCTTTATAATTATGGTCTACATGAATAAAGTAAATATTATTAACTTTAGGAGTTATAATTGTCATTATATTAGTAACTTATATCTGAGATCATATAATTGTTTCTATAATTAAAATACACTAATCATTACAATTGAATAAACATTAGAACATCATAATCATCATTTGAATTAGTTCTTAAGATGTAAATTGTTTTATTTCTTTTTCAAATTGCTTGTAAATAGCCTTATAGCCTGATAGTGGTTTATTAAGAGAATTGTTTCCTCTTTTTGTTATCTCTGTTTATTGCCCTATAGGCTATAAACAATAAATTATGCAACTGTAACTTGCAGTTTATAATTTATTGTTAACAGTGAGATAGTATTGTTTATATTTGGACTATGACTGACTGAATCTAAAGTGTTTAGTAACTGAGATTCTACAATGTTGTTAATGATTATATTATGTAGCTGTAATATTGTCCAGCTCGTGATACTCTACCTCATTCGTGTAGTGGTCGGAAGCGCGGCTGATTAGCGTGAGGTCCTAGATCTGAGATCTTATTCTCAGTAGCAGCCCAGATTATGGAAATGTGCCTAGATGCCAATTGGGTCGCCCCCCATAACATGAGACTCAATAACGTCATTGGCAAAACATGGGTAGGGAAAATGTCCTCGCTTATTGGGGTTAGGCGAATAACACACAGTATGGTGCGGCACCGCGTACCGCAGCGAAACGTGGCCAAGCAGAACAACATTTTGTACTGCTCTGTAAGTAACAGCAACAACAAAAACTCGACGTAGCAGTTGAACTAAATAAAATATACGTAAAACCAATTAATAATGATCAATACAACCTTTACAACTGAGTGCCTGGCCTGGCAATTTGATCCTATGTTCAATGATGACGATATTATGTTGCTTATAAGTACAAATGATAAAAAATCATTGTATGTGTGGGTATAAATTATATTTTACATTGCAAGGAAAACTAGTTCAGGATGTGGATATGCACCTACCATAACGTATGCCACTCCACGCCAGATTTCTGTGCTATGCAAGGTATTACGATAAAAAAGCCTATCTATCATCCTTTACTGGCGACTTTCCGCGTCATATCCATATTTTTCCCATATATACTTCAATAATCTTGCACCCTATCATAGGTTGATTTTCGAGACAAGGTGTACCCTATGTTACAAAATCAGTATCAGTTAAAGATATTCCAAAATCAGTTTTGTACCTAATTCAAGATCGTTATAATGTAAAAAAATAATAACTAAAACCTATTTTGTTTCCAGCGAAACTGTCATTCTACCTATACGTGCTGTTATTGGCGTTGTTGGATTCGACGCAGGCGGTCGGTGCTGGCCTGCTGGCGTGGGGAAACATGCAGTCCGGCCTGTGTGTGGTCGACGTCACCACTTGGTTATACTTCTCACTCTACACTCCTCTTGTATATCACACATTCCTCAGCGAGTTTTTCAGGTGAGTATCATTTCACATGATCCAATTATAGGAATGGTGGAAAGACCGTCACATAGCGCAGGACAATCTGAGCAGTCGGAAAGAGGGGTTCTTGATCATTAGTGGTGAGGAATAGTATTACTGGCAATGACACTGATATCTAAAAAGTCAGTATATACGCATAAACACAACTTGCTCCAAAGATAATTACTCTTGGCAAGGTCAATGTGTGGACCTTGAATGGTGTGTCACCGTCGATAGTAATGAGAGGAGCATGACTCAGTATTGAAATGAAACAAAAAAAGAAACAAGAATTATTGGATCAACTTTGAAAAGGTTTTGATCGATCTGTCAGACTTTTTATTAGCTATTCATTCAACAGTTGCTCCATGTAAAATACTGATATTAGACTGGGAGACTGTAAAATTTCTCACATCTCGTATCTCACGTTGCCTATTATGATTGGTTGAATAAGTTCACGGACAATACAACAGACGATTTAAAATAGACCTTGACCCCTGAGTTTTTTTCGGCGTTTCTTCTCAGGTATACTCATAGGTAAAGCCGACGCCATCTAGTTTAAAAAAAAGACGTGTAAAAGTGATTGAAAAATCTCAATCGCATAATTAACAATTTCATTTGACGTTTAATACTTAATCATCCGTTTCACAAAAATCTTCTGTATGGATAAACATCTGCTTTCATATTAACCATCTGTTATTTGTGGTTTCAGTGTATCTCAACCAAGCATCATGTTCTCGTACAAGGCTCAGATGGACGAGCCCATGGACGATGACCAGGTCTCCTTGCCCCACCAGCAGAGCTTCAGCTCACTCAAAACAGATTCTGATTATATTTATCAGGTAATATACTGTACTACCTACCCCATGGAAAAAAAACATGATGTTATTTATGTTGTATAGGATCACGAAATAAGTTTTTTCATGACGCTTACGATTATCATGACGCTTATATTTGTCGAGGGGCTAGTCAGAAGTATACTAGCTTCCGCCCGCGTGGTTTACGAACACATACATTTTTCCGATATAAAAAGCCTATGTGCTATTCCAGACTATAATCTATCTTTGTGCCAAATTTCATCCGTTCAGCCCTTCTGGCGTGATTGAGTAACAACATCCATCTATCCAAACTTGCGCATTTGTTATAGTAGTCGCCGTGACCGAAATTGGTCAAGAGGACATAATAAGTCAAAAATTAAGATGCCAAATATCCCAACCGACGCAATTAGACAACTGGAAAATATTTTTACTAGAATTATGGATTCATTATGGATAATTTATTCTCTTCTTCAAACTACCTTTCTTTACTTTAAACTGAAACCAAAGTAAATAAGGTATAGGATATATGAACTTAAATATTTGTATCTTTCAGCAGAGCAACAGTGTATACGACAGCACGTTGTTCGAGGCCGGTGGGACCACTCCCATGAACCCAGTATACAGCGCGTCGCTACAGAGTCCCGACTCAATAGCATCCGGGCAGTCTGTAGAGATCGGCGCTCCCAACCCGGGCTTTCAAAGCCAAAACATGCCCTCAACATAACAACAATCACGACATTATATAAGCTCGTCTTTGTGTTATTCAATATCACACATCCAAAGAAAAAACATTAACTATATAATTAGAGTCGCGTATAGGAACTAAACAGAGGTTAATAGTAGGTAGTCGATATTATTTTCTACTTTAAAGAATCTCAACTCTTTTTATATTTAGCAACACATTGTCTGCGTACCATTTACTTGTGATAAGTAAAGCCAGTGATCAAATCGAATTAATTGAGACTGCATTTCATCCCATTTCTGCTGATACCTATTCATCGTGTAATGGATCCATCCATAAGATTTTGACATTAGATTATAAAATATCATAGTGGTTATATTGTAGATTTATAAAAGTTGCTGTGACAGTAGTGACTTGTCTTGTGATTTAACATTATTTTAGTTGCCTTGTTGTGTTTTTAAACATCGCAACGAAAGAACTTAAGAAGTTGTTTACAGACTTGGCAAAGATTTATTCACAAATCCTCCAAATATAACACTGAAATATTCTGTAGCACTTGTGATTTTACACTATTGGCCATCAATTTATATCGGAATATACCAAATGAATGATGTTATATAGAATAGTAGGTAGCTGTGTATATCATCGACTATTCTAATAAGAACCTCATATGCGCTATGCTATGTCAAAAATATCACATAGTAACACGATATTTTTTGAGATGCCATAGCTGCATAGATCGTAATAGTACCGAGGAAACTTCAGTACCATGTTGACGAATATCATCATACGATTGTGGCTCTGTCTTTAGTTTTAGTACAGGGCGCGTATTACGTATCTACTATATTTATATCACATACTTGGAATACACACGAAGTATTGAATAGTGATTGATTTAGGTTACAGTTCTAAGAAATTCAATTTAAGCCTAGGTAATACCAATTTTAAGTTAATTAGACCATATCATTTACACGTCATAAAACTGAACATTTCTGAAATTAAAATTCAGAGAAGCAATCACTTGAAACCTATTGGTGTTCATTTTATCTTGCAGCTGTACTTTTACTGAATATAAAAAATAACTGCACTTTAATTAGTCTATTTTAACACTACTCATTAATACAGTATTCATACTTCAAGTATTAAAAACTGTTGTAAATAAAATGTTTCTTTTTATCATGTGAAAAGTGCTACAGATGCTTTATTATAAGAGATAAGTTGTTCTATAAGTGTGATTGATACATTATTGGATTTTTTATATGTTATTGTACTGTGATGCATTATATCTACTTACTTATGTTGTTATTTTTTGGATATAATAGAATGAGTTATGAAATTGCGAAGTTGGAGTGTAAGCAATGTTTTATGTTGTTTGATAAAAGGGCTGTATTGTAATTTAAACAGACGGTTATGTCTGAGTTGAATGGATACTAAATTTGTTACAATATATTTGAGTTCTACATTACTTAGTAAATACCATTTGCCTATATCAGTTTCGTTACCAATATTTTTACATTATAGTTTCCCACCTCTGAATAAATTTTTATTATATTTGAGAATAGTTTTCACTGGAAAAGTGGAAGAACATGGGAATTTTGATAAAACACTCCAAATGCTGTATATAAGCCTATTTATTTTTCCAATCTAATATAATATACTTGCACTCGTTTTGGTTCTGTGATTAAAATTATTCAGCATTAGCCAAGGTCTGAAATGGTCGTGTCAATTCTCTATGCAGCAGTTTTATTACCATTGATGACCAAGTCAATTTTCCTTTTAAATTGTGATAGTCCATATATGAAAACTTTAAGTGATATTTTGGTTGATGGCGTATATTTTTGTTGTTTTTGTCTCTTAGAAGTTAATAAAGTAAATACTTTTATTGAAAAAATGTTTTATTAAACTTTACCTTATTGTAACAAAATAACAGTTTCTAGTATTTTTTATTTGCATCTTTTTCTAATTCTTCTAAAATGAAAGGGTGCTTCAAACAGTCTGTCACTGATAGTCTTTGACTAGAATCTAGCATTGTCATCTTTTCAAGTAAATCTTTGAGTTGTAAAAGTTTTTTTTCTTCATTGAGAAATAAATTCTTATAAGATTTCCTCAGCTCATGAAGTAAGTCCCTACTAACATTAATATTGCTCATTTCAACAACTTTTTCTCTGCCAGTAAATTCATCTTTTTTATGGAGAAGGAAATTATTATTGTAATTGAAATGCTGGTCTTTAAATTTACCTCTTCTTACGAGCTTGCTAGAAAATTTCCCCTTTAAATCCATAAAGCACTTTAACATTTTATTATTTGAGCTTCCTGTGAATAAAATTTTCCCAGTAGCCATTTCAAAAATAGTGCATGCTGCTGACCATACATCAACTCCATGTTTGTATGGTACACCAAGAATGATTTCTGGTGCTCTGTAAAACCTTGAGACTAGGTAAGGAGTAGGTTCATTGTCTTCACATTTCGTGGCTGATCCAAAATCACATAATTTCAAGACATTCTTCTTTTCATTTACTAAAATATTATCTGGTTTTATATCAGCATGGATAATTCCAATTTTCTTAAGAAGTCTCAATGCCAGTAATAACTGTCGGCTATAACTAATTAACGCCTTCATGTTAATGCCATGATGTTTGCCATATTTCTTGATAACTCCTCTTAAGTCCATGTGGAGTGATTCTAGTAATAAACAAAGGTGACCTTTATGCATGAAATTTCCAAGGAACTGAACACAGTGATATTTATTGTCAGGATCTGACTGTCTTATTTCTTTTAGAATCGCTATTTCTTTAAGACTTGTTCTATACATAAGATCATTATTTCTTATAATTTTAATAGCCACATAGTCATTTCCTTCCATGTTATCTTGAGCTCGGACAACATTTGCAAATACACCTTGTCCTAAAATGCTTTTGATTGTGTATCTATTGTTGATTACGTCTCCAATTTGTATTTTATAGTAACCTTCTGGATCATCCCAATTGTCAATTAAATTTAAGTTAGATTCTTCATTGTTGAGTGTTACATTATTAGATGCACCATTAGATTCAAACTCATCTTTTTCTGAAAACATATCAGTTACTTGTTTTGAAATATTTTGACTTATTTGAGTGCTTTTAATACTTTTACTGCTGTTATCTTCTGTACAAATGTTTTTATTATCAACTTCATTGCTGCTTCCGCTGCTTTTATCTTGTGAATCATTAAATTTTTCTAATAATTGTTTGCGTTGTTGTCTTCTTAACTCTATAATAGTTTCTTCATCTTCGGAATCTACTTGTGTATTTTCAAGTTCTGGTGATGATTCATGAAAAGAGTTTCTTTTGGAATTTGTATAAGATTTCTTTTCATTTTCTTTGTAACTCTTTTTACAAATAATTTCATAAGCATAGTCTTCTTTGGAATGCCTACGTTTTTTGTTATCTTTGTTTGCTGTACTGTCTGAATGTTTAACAATTTTTTTTAGTTCATGTTTAAGAGATTCTCTTTTTTTTAACAATTCTTCTAATGTTGAGGTACTTTTAGTGGGTAATGGAGGTGTTTTCGACTCCACTTGATGATATTTATGATCTGAATATTTTGATCTTCTTGATTTGGATTTCATCACTATATCTTTTTCTTTTTGATATCTTGTTGATTTGCTTTGAGAGTGTCTGCTGTAACTGTCTGCCATTTCAATTATGATTTAATTAGCACTATAAATTCTGTAAGAACCGCACCACTTATCTGTAAAGATAAAAAATATTTATTTTTCTTAACAAATTGTATGAGAACTACTGAAGCCAAGTTAAAAAAGGGGTTTGAAGTAGATTGTTGGATGTATAAAAAACACATGTGTGTATTAAAAGCATTAGCCTGGTGTCACTTTCATGAATGTTGTTAAATGACCCTGTGTTTTGGTATGTTTTTGTGTAAATCAAGGACATATTGTCACAACCCTCATGAAGTTGACTGCTTGCGCATCTATACATAAGTATTGTTAACTATATCTTTGATTACATTTCCACCCTCTTGCCACTATCATCAGGTCCAACATTACTCAGTCGTCAATACTTTTCATGTTGATTGTTGACCTCTCATACATCCCTCCTTCAAATTATATTGTCCAGTCATTATGTCCAGTGATCAATGTGTCACTTTACACTCCCGTCCATGTTTATTTTTTAGTTATGGACTTATCATAACCTCTACGTGCTTGCTAGAAAAAATAGTGCTAATTAGTTAGAATACACAGTAATTAAAGTTCATATTTTTATGCAACATTTTGTATACATCAGCTATAATACTTTCGCTTCTTAATGTAAACATGTTTGCCCTTGCAAACATGTAGATATTAAGATTGTGTGTGTCATAAAACAGTGTTCATAGCATGATGTTGTAAAAAATACATCATTACGTTATCTAAACTTGCAACTTTCTAAACAGAAATGTTTCTTCTTTTTATTAAAAGATTCTGCTTTACTGGGGCTTTCTTTTTAAATGCACGGATGCAGCAAGGACGCTGAAATTCATGATATGAATACTGTAATAAACAAGATCTGAATTTGTGTAACACAGGAAACCTAACTATTGTAATATTACTAAATGTGGTTTCTTGCGTTACACAATTTATTGTTAGTCTTCACAACTTCTTGAAACATATGCCATGGATACATCTAGTTTTCAAGATGATTCATCAAATCAATAGATTCATCGTTACATTTCGTGCCACACTAAAATATTGTCAATTCTTTAATATTTCACACAGCTCTTCATAAGTTTTTGAAATAAAATTACTTTAACATTAGTCTTTCCACTATAGTGATGCCAATTCTTATTATTGGTAAGCTAACAATCAAACATTTTTATGTGAAATTATTACAAAAATATATCAAAATTTACATTTTCACATAAACACCTCCATTTCTATTGTTACGTCACTTATTTTTTTTATCCCAAAACAAAAAAAAAATTGTCTTTACTTTACTTCTATTCTCGACTGTCTCTTCGACGCGGACGTCTGACGACAAGCAATTCTCATCAGCTACCTATTTCTAATTCTCATAGTAGGTATCACATTAGATGTATTTTCACTTAAACACCTACCCACAGTAGAATTAGATTAATAAAATTGTCTTCGTCTATTGATTGGATTGCGGAGAAAATAATCTAAAGGAGATTTAATACATCGAAGCGGGCGAGAATTGCTCTCCTGTTTATACATGCGACAACATTACTCTCAAGTGTACATTTGTAGGTCTTATGCTCAGAAAAAGGAAACATAGTCTTATGCTATGTTTAATAAGTGGTTTAGTATATAAGTTCCTAGGTGGTCACTTGTTCAAAATTTTAAATACGTCGTAGTGTCAATGACATTACGGTATAAGAAAAAAAAAAAGTTGTCTATGACCTAACCTAAAATAAATTTTGACCGTCTGCGTTCATTTAACTTACTACAAAATATATTCAATAAAATATTGCAGAAATGTCTTTATTTGCGAATTCCTTAGTAAAACCTAGTTTATATACTAATTTACGTTTACTAGCACCATGCAGGAGCTTCCATGTGACCCGAGGTCGGTGATATAATTTAATTTTTGGTATAATTGGACTATTTTAAATTATAAGCTTATTTGATAGATGTTTTGTTTTCCAGTCAAAAACTTGTATTCGCCAGCTGCATTAGGAATAGATGGTTATCTTCAAACAAGGAAGAGGTCCAAGGAGCAATTTACGAATTATACTGAAAAGTTCAGAGCTAAGATGAATCAATTTGTGTCAGACTCTCAAAACATGATTTTTACGGAAGACTTGAAAAACATGGTGCACATAGCCGAACCTACTGACTTGGAACTAATTTTAAATATGATTAGAAAGTAAGAAAAAAATGTATATGAATTTTATGGCTGGATATAACATCTACCCCTTGAAATAGCAAATTTAAATTTACATCACAATATGAATTAGCTATTTTTCCCCTAACTTATTATATTTTACTTTATTATTATCTATTCTAGGTTCAATTCTCAGAACACTGAGTTTAGGTTTGGATCATTTGTCTTTGGACCTGTTGTGATGAGAATGTTCCATTTCTTGGATGCACCAAATGAAGCATTACAGGTATATATTAAACAATTTTATATTGACATTCTTCAGCCTTAGGCTTTAGGCACCTGAAATTTTCAATTTATTGTTCTTATTAGAGTCTGGTTAGATACAATAATTTAACTCACATTTAAGTATAGTCCACCTACTTAGTCTTAAGTCGGTCAAGTCACTCCAAGTATAAAAACTTAACAACAGACAACCTACAATAGGTCTATATTACAGAATGATTTTCAGTGGGACACCATAAAGTTGTTAAAGTTATATATATTTAAACTGTAATATTTGTAAGAAATGTTAGACTGATGTGCTCATAGTCAAACCTCTCAAAGGTGACCTCTCATAGTCAAGTAATTTTATGTCTAACACTTATGAAGAGCTGTGTGAAGCGCTTTGAGATCTGAATATGTTTTAGTGTGGCATGTAATGTAACAATGAATCTATTGATTTGGTTTACCTTGGCTTGGGTGTCACATGGGCATGGGCATTGCATAAGATATTACCTAAACTACGACTTACATAAACATAAGCCTCTTCCCACATCATCCTTGCAGTCATTTATTGTACTCTATTTACTACATACTATTTACATTTTCCAGTGCTTCAATGACCCGAAGAATGATGGTTTCTTTGACCAGCAAGTGTCATTCCACATCCTGTTGGACTTACTGTACAGTCATGAGATGTATGATGAGATGTTTAAAGTATTTGCTAAGGTGCAGGAGAAACAGGTCAACATGACCAGGTACCCTAAATACTCTGTGGTTCTCATACTGGCAGCATGCTATAAACAAGTGAGTTTTTACTAAAAATTATAAAAAAGTAGAATTGGTTGAAACTAATACTAGAAGCTATTTGCTTGAGTTATGGAAATCAATATACTGAAATGGAAATTGGCATTTGCCTGCCAGTTTCCAGACTCGCATACATTAGAAATCTTTACTATAAGCACTTATTTTATAGCATCTGAGTTTATTACTATGAACCTTTTAATTTCAGAATACACCAAAGAGTTTAGAGTATGCATCACGGTTGTGGACTGAGATGGCCAATGCTGGCACTGTACCAGTGAGAAGAGCATGTACTTACTTCGCTGGTTGGTATATCTACAATATACAATTGTTTCCAATAAAAAACTATCTTTAAGTTCTGTTTAATTCAGTTTATTTTTTGTTTATAGCTTTAGCAGTAAAACAAGGTGCTCCACACATAGCATTGGAATCAATATCAACTCAAAAGCAACATTATGTAACTATGAGGAATATAAAGGTAATATATAACAATACAATATTTTTACTTTGTACTAAGTGGTGCATCAATTACGTATGATTGTCTCAGTTTTATATGTCACTAAATTACATGTAAAATATTTAATTTTGCTGCTATGGAAGAACGAGGTATGGTGTTCCTCTGTTGAAAAAGATGGATCCTCCGACCAGGCAAGGTGGTTAGCCTGGCGGGCCGAAGCCCGACGGTTGATGTCGGACATTCGTATATGTGTTAGAATCAATGTGAACTCTCATAGTGCGTTTCAGGATATTCTGCTATGTTGCGACGATAGTCGTTACACTGCATTCACTTATCTGGAGAGAAGCTTATATTGTTTACGTCAACCTAATTAGAACCTTCGTGTTAGGTCACCATACGCGATCTGAGGCCCTAGTGTAAGTTTCTTTCGACAAACTCCATTTAACGCATCGAACGCGTTCGGCGCTCCAATTGGTCCGTTTCGTGCTCTCCATCAATTGAAACGCCGAACGCGTTCGATGCGTTAAATGGAGTTTGTCGAAAGAAACTTACACTAGGGCCTCTGGTCTAAAATTGTGTGGCGTCTTATGTGTGCGTCCTGATCAAATTTTGGCGTTTAACCGTTATATAGAATGTGGTGAACATTTATCGTTTAACTTCACACTCGTCGCTATTCCGTGAACGCCGTCTTAAGGATGTGGCCCTTCACGTATTATTGTTCTAACATACTGAAATACCAAATTAATTTTCTACACAGGCTATGGCATTAGCTGAAATGGGCAGAGTGGATGATGCGCTGCCAGTATTGAGAGGAGTCTTGGATATCGACATACCTACGGAAAAGGATAAACACACTTTCTTTGAAGAAACCGTATGTGACTTATACTTTTTTCATTTTAGTTTATACTTTATAATAGTATAACAGCATTACGCGTGTATTCCCCAAATGGAAAAGCAGATGTGTACTATTGTATATATTTCGCCGATGCCGTTATTAAGCCACAATTTAGAACTATGGGCTGCTGCTGAGGATTTCCTAAAAGCAAAGCCTAATAATCTTACCTAATACTTAAACTCATCACTCTAACTCAATTCATCTGAAACTCACGGTCAGGAGACGCGCTTGCAATCACTAGAATAATGAGGCAGTCTTTTCACTTTATAAAATAAAAGAAAATTTTGTTCTTTTTATAGAAAAAGTTTTAAATATACTCTTTTTTTTCAGGTCCAAAGAGTACGTAAAGCAGTAGAACAAAGCAATAATAAAGATATACAGAAACAATTTGATGACATTGAAAATGCTTTGAAAGATCGAAACCTTATTGTTACAAAGGTAAACAATTTAAAATAAAAATTCTCCTGCCGTTATCCCATATCTGCGGTTGGCGCAATATTTATTTTTATGAAATAAATCACTATGAACAACTAATAATAATCATATTTTTGGTTCTAGACGTTAGACAATTTACTCAATGAGGAGATAACGAAGCCTTTTAAAACCCCGGACCAAGTGCGAGGCATGCCTAACTTTCAGAACAGACGGATGCCGTTCAGACGCCAGAAGAAAACACTTACCTAGTCAATGCACTGTTTAGTGCAAAAACATTAAAAAGTAGCTTGTTAGTGTTTTTGAATGTACATAGTTATTTTGCGAGTGTATGAATGAATTACATCTGGGAGTGATTTGTGTGATTCTGATTTATGATGGGTATATTTTCAACAGTATATAGGCATAGAAAAATGCACTAACTAGTTAAATTAATTAACAGGTTCAGGAGGACTCCCTTGTACCTGTTAACAACCATACATTCTACGATCGCTAAAGAATAGACACGCCAGGAGTGTAGGTACTGATTTGACATTAGCTGTCTAATCGTTACGTGATTCGTAAATGTCAATCCCATAAATTTTGCTGGCGTTTCTATTCTGTAGCTATTATAGATTACAACTTTTTTAGGGGATTATTCTCCTTGTAGTACGCCCATGGCTGTGTCGCTAAATTCAATAGTACTTACATCAAGGGTACGCCATTTTCCCCTACGTCAATTTAAAAAATATGACTATAGTAACGCAATATCTTCGTGTTGTTTTGTAAGATACGATTTGTCATGATCGCGTTACTTGCGTGTCTTACTTATCGGTTTCATTGCGAATGGAATTGCCAGGAAGATCAAAAGTATTGGTATCAATTTGTATTATATTACTCTGAATGTTTGTTGAGCCCACGTTGTTAAAGTTATACCTAAAATTAAATTAGTTACGATAAATTTGAATTTAATTTCTGGTTCTGCCCTTTGTCCTTATAACAATCTTATTCCTTGTATGGAGCCTGCAGATGCAGTTAAATCAGTGGCGTAGCGTGAGCTTTTACCGCCCGGGGCGCAGGCAAATTCCTCCGCCCCCTTATTCTGATCTTTAAAGAAAGGGGACTGCCCGGTTTCGTCACAGAATAAGAAATAAAGTACCTATAAATATATAAATAAAGTTTCGAGCTCATTATAATCGGTCAATATGAAATGAAATGGTCCAAATATTTATAAGATATAGGTATTATTATATTGTGAAATTTTGCCGCCCACTAAAAGTGCGGCCCGGGGCGGGCAATGAAGTAAGTATTTTACACTGAACGACTCCCTTGATTTATGAAAACATATCATTAGTTTTCAACAGCATATAAGACTAGTTTGGTTAGTAGGTACAGTCGTCGACAATAACTTTTTAATTATTGATATACCTACATATATGTATAGGTTTATCTACTTATGCACCTAATATACACTCACAATAAGTAGGTACCTATCTATTTGTAGAAATGCTATCCTTAATTCTTATTCATGACAGATAATAATACCTACCTATTATCTGCAATCACTCGACGCAGCAGGCTGGATTAAACTAAATTATACCCAATACAGATCGCTGTGCAAAACGGCCACAATAGATCAATCAACTAGAACAATGAGATCAAACGCCAACCAATCTGCTGGTCCTTCAATCTATTGAGCTGCTTTATCGAAATCATTCAGTTCTATTTAAAGCCACTGTCAACCGCGGTTCGCTTCGAGCTGGTGAGAAGACAAAATGCCGAAATGTATCAAGATTATTTGTCTGCGGATCAACGTTTTAAGCTTGACGGAGTCGTTTCAAGTGTGCTCGTTTTATTTTTGGAGAGGTTGTCTGTATTTTTAAATTGGGGATTGAAATCGATTTCTAGTAGGTACCTAGACCTTTAATGAAGTGGCGTAGGTAGTTAGGTAGGTACTTATAATTCAACGGCAAATAGCGTTGGAATGACGAGCGAGAGATCGAACTCCATCTATTGCACTATTGATGTGGATTCACTTATCGACGAAGTTTGTTTGACCCAGATAGTATAATTAATGGAATCAGGCGTTAATTTGCGTCCATGATATACAAGTTTGCACATACAAAAGGTGCGATTGATATAATGTAACATGCATCCCAAACCGACCCTCGACACGTGTTTCGCCTCTCCACGGGGCATCCTCAGGAGACGTTGACTCGTCGATGGCTTGGAGGATGTACTCTGTGCTTGAACGCGAATGAGCGTGAGAATTGGCGTGAATGAGATTTGGCGATGTGTGTAGAACTACTCGCAAAAATGCGTAGTAGTGCAGATGGAACTAGATTGGTTTGGTCATTCAACAATTTAAATCGTTATTATGTTTTAAAATTTCTGATTGCTCCAACATACACAACCGGAAGCTTTTATAAGGTACTTAGGTACTATTGTCGCTCAAGGAATGGCCGGTGTCAATTAAATGTTTTGCAAAATGAAATTTATCTGGATGGCCATTCCTGTATGCGGCAATATGTTCCTTATGTCTAACATCAAAATTATCCGTAATTTAATAAAATATATTATAATAATTTGGCGGAATTCAAAATAAATATTTTAGTAGTAGTTAGATCTTGTATAGTTCAGTCAGTGTCAACAGAAAACGCAGTATTATCATTAATTCAAAATCAAGTTTGTCAATATATGAGAAAAAAAAAAACATACGGATTTCGATATTTTAATTGAGAAATGTCGAGAAAAACATGCTATACCTGCAGGAATTCTAGCAATGTGTACTACAAGAATTCCTCTTCTTCCGTCTTGCTCGCACTCAGAAGCTCAAACCTTTGTATCTACTCGTATGCAAAAAATAAACTTATTACTAATCAAAATGTTATCGTGAATACATCTACTCATACCTAGTGGGTAGCTACCTAAATATACCTCACTGTAAATCTACTACCCATAGCAAAAATACACCCGTCCTACATTACAACGGCAGACATAGTTCACGTCAAACCACACTAGGAATGTAACGATTGCAGGAGTAATTACCTCCCTCGATTCATTCCATTACCGTTCGTTCGAAAGGCGGAAATTAAAGCCTTTTCTATACCAACTAGATACGTCGTCAAGCAGAACATCTTTTTAGAAAACGGCTTTTTATACTCGAAATGGATTTTGCAGATAGTGATAAATGAATGATTTTTCCTCCACAAATTGTATGAGACTCCTCAACTAATTACTAGTAATCTACTAAATGGCTGACTAGGTGTTTCATACAATACAATGATAGGTACATATGTAAGTGTAATGTAACGATAAATAACCGCAAACCGTGAAAGGCTGATTCACGGAGCATGGATCAAACGAAGCAATTTTATAGGATGCTTTCATATCAACCTGTATGTATAATGTATGATATATAAATGTATAATGTATAACGTATGTATGTATATTGTATGATATCTCTATGTATAATGTATTGATACTTTAATGATCAGATGGATTGGTGGTCGCAGGTTAGTAGCATCAAGATATCGACGTTGCTTTCTATTACCTATATCTACTTACCTAATTTTGTGGGCATGCATGGTACTGAAAATGTGTCCCTAAATGTTGGCTTCTGCAATAAAAATCGTGACTTCCATCCTCTACGCTAATACCTAAGTAAAATATTATCCAATTTGGCGGCTTGCCCGTATTTATCCAGAGTCAGCGATACGGGACGGTTAAAAGTAATTAAATACCTTAGCCCGAAGCGCGCTTGGCTTGTGCGAGCCTTGTGTACATTTTTGTGAGGGATGAAATTAAAATTATAGTAGGAACACTGTTTACTGAAGCGGACTGCAAACATTTCAACAACAAAACTTATGTATTATTTTCACAAATCGAAAGGTGGGAGATAATCCTGCGTTTTGGAGGTTTAAACCCGCTATGAAATCAGAAATACCTACAAGTCTTATACATTTACATTTAATATGGCTACAGTAGGTAGCAGGTCATCACGCCGTGAACTCAAGAAACTAGCAAACTACCCGACTCCGCCTATGCACGGAACACAATTTTTATTGCCGATTTTCGCCTACATTATTCGGTCACAAGGGTTGGATGGTTAGTAGGTTGTAGGCACATGCACAATGAGATACGGTAAATTCTAAGTGATAAATAGTTGGTGAAAGTTTGGTTCGTCCTGATTTGACTCCTGGTGCTTTATGGCAAAATACTTTTAGTATTTAATCCAGTTCCTGCTGTCAAAGTAAGCCCTTAAATACACGCACACAAATGAAATCGTACCTTTTGATCATTTATCATAATTATATCATGTCAAAAATACTGACATTAATGGCAAAATATGCTTTATCGACTTGTGATATAACTAATATACTATCCTTTACAAATATTCCATTGAAACCTTTATTCAAAAAGTCATTTAAAAGTCAGTATTTTCAACATCAGACTGTTTTTCCAAACGACTGGTTATTACCAACTTACACCTGGCCACCCTCCATGAATGTGGAACAGGCACTTCGCTAAATTGAGTGATTAATTTCAAGATACCACACCCGAGCTGGCGCGTGCGGAGTAACAAATGTGCCGCAAAATCAATCGTATGTACGCTCATTTGTGAAATTAATCTCAAATAGTGCATGCATACTTCCTGTTAGTTTTACATTACAGGAAATTATTTGAAGGTTGTGTTATCTTTTTATTACGGATCCGGAAGAAATAGGTAATCTGCACTGGCTTATTTTCGGGTATTATTTTCGGTTGTGTAATTTTTTTGCTAATATCTGGGAATGGAGTTTGTTTTTGTGGGTTTCAGGTTTGACTTCGAAACCCTCTGAATGCTAGATCGGAGGGTTGCTACCACCTAAATTTTCGGGGTGATCATGATATATTAAAATAAAGTTTACGTAATGCTGACAGACTAAATTTTAGTGTCGATAGATAAAAACGTAGGCAACATCAATTACCAAATTTTTATAACAACAATAAATTGATATTATTAACAATCTATTAAATATCGTTTCAGAGGCATAATTTTCATAATTGTATTTACCAAAATTAAACTAAATTGCTTTCAACGTAATTGCGTGTTAATTGTACCTAGTTAAACACGAGAGCGTTTTCGAGTCTTACACCGCTTGGTTTTCGTACACGCAACAATGAATGCTTTAAAAAATAAATTTAAAAGATTTATAGAGAGAATACTGCATGTGAAGGATCCTGTTGAAGATGCTAAATCCATGGTCAGCTCTATTCAAAAATTGGTTGGAATTCTTAACGTTTTCGGCGATGAGAAACGTAGTAAGATGTTATTTGTGTTACTTTATTATGTGTGCAGGTGTGCTCACTCGTGCCCTAAGCCTTTTCCTATATCGTCGTTGTCAAACCAATATCTGTAATGTGCCCTTTTTGGAGATTTCGACATTATGATTAGTTTACTAACGAAATTTCCGCATATAAAGACTGCTATGTGACTCTAAGCAATATACGGTGAAAAGTGGTCGTTAAAAAAATTTGCTATGTGCATCAGCCAAAGTATTGTCAAATAAAAACTACTATATGACAAAATGTCGAATCCAAAAAGTGCACATAGTAGATATTGGTTTGAAAACGACGACATGCATCAAAATACTTAACTACCTAATTCAACTCAATATTTACTAGTTTTTTTTAGTTACTTATAACTACTTATAATGAGTGTAAATATGTATTTCAGGTATTACAGTTTTCTCAGTCCTTACAACGTTAGTATTTGCTGGAACGTATATATACGTGGGGTCACTGAGCCAGGTTATCTACCTAGTTCAGGTGTACCCCGAAAAGATAGAGTCTTTTAAAGCCATTAATTGCATCAGCACGACCACTGTACCGCTCTCTAAATACTTCTTCATGTGGAGTAACAGGTTAGTATTAGAAGCGTATTAATTATGCCTCTTATCTTCATCTTTCTGAATATAAAGAAGGAACTCACAGAAAAAATGGATGACTGACTGACATATCCTTGTACAGAGCATTATAATATATTTAGATATAATGTGCAAGCATTCAAAATGGATTTTTGGAAATTAAATCCCCATGGAAAACCCCGATAAAAAATATTACTTTTATTAATACTTTCTCAGGGATCGTCTTCGGACTGTGTTTGAGCTGAGCCACTATGGAGTTTCGTCGATACCCAATGGAAGTACAGCAAAGAAGAAGATGTTAAGTACTCTTCTGCGAGCGCGCTATGCCTCCTGGTTCGTGGTCGGCAATCAAGCCATCACTCATATCACCTACCTGTTGATACCTTTTCTCTTAACCGTTTTTGGTAATGATCGGTATTTGCCGACTACACCTGGAGAGACGTACGGTAAGAAATTTGTTACTTTATAAAACGTGAACTATGATATTAGAATAGCATCCGTTATTCCCAAAAGTATTAGGCAGAAGTGTACTTACATTTCGCCCATGTCCGTGGCAAAATTTTAAACTTTGAGCTGGTACTGCGAATTTCTAATAGCACTGCCCAACTTTGGAATCGAACCGGCCACAACTAAACTACATATATTAGTTTTAAATACGAATTTACAAAATAGCAAAATGTACATAGTATATATATATATGTATGTCAGAAATGTATTATACATTTCTGATATGACTGATTATTGTTTGCGAATTTTCCTCTCAGTCAAAATAACTACATTTCTGTCCTTTCTAGGTTTAAGCCCCAAGTACGAAACCCCATTTTATGAAATAACATTTGTTCTGACGTCTGTCGCCACGGCGTTCTCGGCTATTAATCAGACCGGCTACATTGTGCTCTTCGTCACACTGGTTACCCACGAACTGGGGCACTTCTATGCTATCACAGCGACACTCAACGAAATTCACGCAACCTTGAACAAGAACGAACAATCCAAAACCGATCCTGATGAAGATACTGAAACAGAACACGAAAAAATCGAGGAATTGCTTAAATTCTGTGTGAGACATCACCAGTTTCTCATGCATTACCATAACAAAATAAGGGAATTGTATAAAGTTATATTTGGGGCACATTTCCTTTGTATGACGATAGTGTTGGTGACCACGCTGCAGACGATGAACGACTGGGATGTCAGGAACACGATACTCACCGGAGTTACTGGGATAATGCCCTTGTTCTTGTACTGTTTCGGCGGGGAGCTTCTGATATCCGCTGGGCAACAGATGTCCGCATCTCTTTACGGTTGCGGATGGGAGTTGATGCAGGTAAAACAAGCGAAGGCAGTTTTACTGATGCTTTGCGTGGCCCAACGCCCCTTGTATTTAACCGCAGCTGAAGTGTTTGTTATGAACAGGGAGACTTTCGGCGATGTGGCGCAGGTTGTTTATAAAATATACGCTGTTTTCAATTAAGTTTGTGTAGTTTCACTCACGCACAGGAAGTTTCATATTTTCAATATAAGGTGTTATGCAAATAATGTAGTCTACATGTAGAAAAATAAAATATATTATCAAAACTATATTTATTTTTTCTTTCTTCAGTAATCTCGATCTCCAAAACCGATTTTGAATTATATTTGAAGCCACGGGACTGTTCCGTTATATACCTATTTTTTCCAAAATCAATCCCTAGCCTTTGCATTATATTATATGCGAGATATTAAAGATTGTATGGAGATTGCATGGGGCAATCTAAAATATATGCAGATGAAATTATAGGCAAAAGCTAGTTAAATACTTAGCTCCACTGTGGTATAAAACAATGCAGTTACGTAAATACAAAACATTCTATTGTCATGTTGTTTGTTCATTATGTGACAGTGATATTAAAACAATAAATCCAATTCTGTATAACGCTGTCAATAGCTTTGTTACGGAGATATAGTGGGTACATAAAAAGTTCCAATAATACTCTTTTTGTGTAGTGCAAGCGATTGTCTGTTAGAAGAGAATAATAGCTGGGTGCACCGTCCTCTAGTTTCAAAGGGAACACGTGTAATATATAATTACACACGTCCCCAGATATATGTATATATGGACCAAAATATCAGTATGATTTTGTTTTTTGTTCGGGGTTACGTAATTTAACATGCAAAATAAAAGAATATAACTACCTATGTATAAAGTTTTTCCCTCATGGGTTCATAACACAATGAAACGGGAAACCTTTAATTATAATCAGTCATTATTTGTATCATTGTATCAATAATCATTGTGTTGCATTCTAATTGATAAGAAAGTATTATACATACATATATACATGGAACATTTGCGATGGGATAGAATAGGTTAAAAAGTAAAGTAATTTCAACTCTGCGACGCCTAGAATTTTGATATTTTATAAGGGCTTGAATCTATTTTACATAAAATTAAGATTTATCATATTTAGAGATGTGACTTTATTTGTTTTGAGTCTTGATGTTGTTCACTTATTCATGATGACAGTAATTTCGCTGAGGGCGGAGAAAACCCCGGCGATTTACATATCTACTTTTGTTTTAAGCCGAATTTATTGTGTCGCATCACTCAAGCTCATGGAATCTTGTAATTTTGAGATACACAGTATTCTGAAAAATGTGTGCATGCTGATTTAAGTAAAACAAATGGAACTTTTGGGTTATATTCCTACTTCAGTACGTCTTGATTCTCGATGGTATATGTTTTCGGGCTGACAAATTCAGATGCATTATAAAAGTAATTTTCATCAGGAAAAATGATCTTTAGACCGCCCGCCGTTTCGCCGTATTGGAGGATTTTATATGACCAACATAGGTAGTCGATGACAAGAAAATCACAACTGGGGTATTGAAATTGGCTTGTTTTAAAAGGTAACAATTGACGATAATAAACAATGAATATATAAGAAAAAAAGTAATTCAATAAAAGCAAGACTGCGAAGACTCACGTAGGCACACAAAAAAGTAGCGATTAGTTCGTAGACGCAACGACTGCTGTACCCCTAGTGTAAGTTTCTTTTGACAAATTCGATTTACTACATCGAACGCGTTCGGTGCTCCGATTGGTGGAGAGCACGAAACGGACCAATCGGAGCGCCGAACGTGTTCGATATAGTAAATCGAAATAGTCAAAAGAAACTTACACTAGGGCTTCTGGCCAACATTGAGCGTGAAAAACGTGATTTCACGCTCAATTTCAGCCAGCAGTCAGCTATTATGAAAACAGCCAACTTTATAACTCATGCAGATTGATAATTCTTATGGGTACCTATATTTTTATTTGTTCTATATATACAAAATATCATTAACTATATTTAAATTGAACCAATTTATAGGTAATATGCTATAGCACATAGAATAAAAAGAAGTTCTGTCGTTTGACAAGATGTGCATTTCCCCATAATTCCCCATAATCAAGATTTAGTGTATTTTTTATGGAAAGATTTTTAGAATAATAAGCTAACAAGGTAGCCCATTCACTATTAACAAATTGTAAGAGCATAATATATGGCTCTTCGTTTACTTTATTGTAGTACGTTTGAAAAACTTTAAATAATATGAACTCGTTGAACGCGCTATAATATTTACGATCAAATTATTTCCATTTCAAAGGAAAATAAACACTTTCCAATTGTTGTTGAATATTAATGACTTTTTATTGTTCACTCAATGTATTTACGAAGTTCGTTTCATCAAACAAAAGTAAATAAAATTTTGCTCAGTAAACATCAGCGCAGCAAACGCGAACGGAGCAAAAATAATTAAGCTACACACGAGTAAAGCTAGAATTTCACTAAAAAGTCTGAAAATTAATGAATATTCTGA
This sequence comes from Shargacucullia verbasci, assembly GCA_947562105.1. Taxonomy (NCBI): domain Eukaryota; kingdom Metazoa; phylum Arthropoda; class Insecta; order Lepidoptera; family Noctuidae; genus Shargacucullia; species Shargacucullia verbasci. Next base: position 6,872,451 of record OX387297.1, on the reverse strand, counting down.
ATAATAATAAAGAGAAACTTCTTCAGGGTTTTTTTTCACTGTTCCAAAGATTGCATTACGTTTTGTTCTTGGCGTGAATCAAAATGCAGTAACTATTGGAATTTGGCGTGCTCACAAGACAGAATGTCCGACAAGTACCAATCAATGTTAAATTGAATGGAGTGGAACTGGACATTGTGGATTCGACTGTTTTTCTAGGCATCACTATAGACGCCAAACTGCAATGGGGCCCGCAAATAAACAAATTATCGGGTAGGCTTAGTTCTGCCGCGTTTGCTGTCAAAAAAATTCGGCACTTAACTGATGTGGATACAGCCAGAATAGTTTATTTCAGTTATTTTCATAGCGTTATGACTTACGGCATCCTCCTCTGGGGAAACTCTGCAGACATCAATACTATATTCGTCTTGCAGAAAAGGGCTGTCCGAGCTATTTATAATCTTGGTCCAAGGGTGTCGCTGAGACACAGATTTAAGGAAATTAATATTCTAACTGTAGCGTCACAATATATTTTTGAAAATTTAATATATGTTTATAAAAATATTTCGAACTTTGTCAAACTGTCTGATACTCATTCTTTGAACACTAGGAATAAACACAACCTTGCTGTACATGCTACGCGCCTCCACAGAATAAGCAACTCGTTCATGGGACAATGTATACGCTTTTACAATAAGCTTCCCAATGATATACGTAATTTAACATTAAAGAAGTTCAAAATTGTAATTAAATCTAAACTTTGTAAAAAAGGATACTATAAAATTTCGGACTATTTAGATGACAAAAACGCTTGGGATTGAGCCGCTCTTTAGCCTTCCTTTTTTTTTATATACAAATTTTGCCATTAATTATTATATTATTTACTTCATTATTTTGTTATTGTAATGTCGTTTAAATTGAAATTATTTCTTATATATAACCGCTATACATTGTAAATGTGAGTGAGATCTAGGCTGAGCGCTCTTCATTTCATTAATTCTCACGATAACTGATGCATGCTTGCACTCTGTTGCGACAGGTTAGCTCAAATAGTTATGGCACTTTCTTCAAAAGGCTATTCCACCCTATATTTGTCTCACATAAACCTTTACATCAATACAATCTGTCTGGACTTTAAAATAGACTTTGACCCCTGAGTTTGTTTCGGCGTTTCTTCTCAGGGATAGTCATAGGAAATGCCGACGCCATCTAGTTTAAAAAAGACGTGTAAAAGTGATTGAAAAATCCTAATTGCAAAATAAATAATTTCATTTCATTTCATTTCAGAAAGACAAGAAATTCAGCATAAAAGTTCATGCTACATCGTACTAAATGAATTGGTGAATAGGTCCCAAAAATATTTCTGTCTGTGAAGAGGGGTACAGTAATAAATCGCTATCAATGGCGCTGTAGGGACAAAAGCGTTCCTTCGATTTGGACATCCAATTCAGAACGCTTTAAACAAATCCCTTTGTGGAAGCATTATTTTTGTGAAGTGTAAGAAACACTTAGTATTGTTATTGAGCTTCTTTATCGGGAAACCTGTAGTAGCTGAATAAAGCTCGAATTTTCAATTGCTTTAACTGTTAATTTGAAATTAGAATAGTTTTCGTATAGTCTTATCAGAGTAATGACTTCAGGTTGATTGTAGCTATTAAAAAATCAGACCTAGCTGATAAATTTATAAGAAGTTATTTAGTACAGTTGCTGTTCGTGAGGTCCTGAATTTTATTTAAAAGATCAAAGTGTTACTGGGCTTTTCTGTTAGACATTTTTAGTAGCAAGTCAGAGTTTAGTAAAGTCCGGTAGATGGTTTGGTAATAGACTCGCTCCACAATTCATAGCACTTAATCGTGCAAAATGTAGATGTACAACTTTCTGCCTAACCTTTTGAAAAAGAGGTTTGATACTTTGTTATGCTAGGCCTTTTTACGAGATGTAGTTGTGTGGGCTAGAAAATAAAATAACACATTCTAGTTGATTGTCCACAAGTTGTCTTTTAGGTCGGAAGGCTTTTACAGGTATAGAACCTAGTTCCTTTATAGCGTCCCCATAAAACCCTCACGTCCAAGATGGAATTCATAGAAATGTATGTGTACATATAACGTTCGAAATATCCAATATGGCTGATGGTCGGGATGCACGTATGTCATTTGTAATGGACATTCCTAGGGGCGTCAAAGGCCCACGGAGACAATCCTCACGTGCTTCTACATAAGTCTATTTTAGAGATAATCTTTCCTTGCGTTTCTAGAGAAAATATTTGAGATACATAGATGATTCGGAAAATGGTAGGCGAGGGATATCGTCGTCTAGCTCCCTGAGATGTTAAAAGGCTTGCTAACTAGACAGATAAACCAGTAAAGGCAATTGAGCTGTCTGTCATTGCAAATGACGCCGATATTTTTTTTTATATACATGTTTTCGACATGATATCTAGTCACGAGAATTGTCCCTATATCTGTCCACGTATTGCCACCTTTGACGAGTGGATAGAATGATGGAGTGTATTCATTCTTCATTCACATTATGCGATTGTTGCTGGGTAAGGTAATAATGGCGGCTTGGGTGAGGTGACAATGTGTTTCTCAAATTTTTTTTTATATATAAAGTAATGATACACTTGAAAAAGGTACCAATTTTTTAAAATTTCGATAAACCTTCTCTTATATGCTTTATGTGCTGCTACCTGTTGTCCGCGACGTTGTCTGCGTGTATTTTGTATTTATTATCAAATTAGCGTTTTGCTGCAGTAGTAAAAATATGTATGTCTATGTATTTTCTTCAGGCCCCTAGCTACCTCTTCGTAAATTTTTATAACGATCGGGTCAATGGTTTAGTCGTGATAAGGTAACAAACAGACAGAGTTATTTTCGCATTTATAATAGTAATATTTATAGAATAATAGTATATATGGATGGATGATAAGAAAACTGAAGATTTTATTTCAAATATATTGTGTGTATATGTAGTTAATATTAAGTCCACTACAGGATGTCTCCCTTTTCGCGACGAAACTACTAGAATCGCATTCTGAAAGTCGAATATTATCGTCTTATTTAGTACACTATATACATAATCTGATGGACGCCGCAGTTTGTATTGTTGCGTATACGTGAAAGGTGTGTTTGTAAAAAAAAAAGTTTGACTTCTAGTTGCTCAACATATTTGAGTCTGGCATTTTATACAAATACGTCATTCAAACGTTTCTCAAGTAAAGATTACGGTATGATTACGGGTGAGCGCCGTTCTAAAATACGGACCTTACTCTGTCTGTGGTATTTTAAGCGGGTAAGTTTAAACAGTATTTTTTATTTACCAATATACTTATTCTAAGCCTATAGGTATTGTGTTCCATTGCTGGGGAAAAAAAACCTTTGCTTTTGTCTTCCATTTTCCATTATTGTTAGCAACTTGTAAACAATACCTATTAAATAAAATAAAATTGTATTTCACGATTTTATATTAAGTTTAGGTAAACGCAAAGTCATCAATCACTTTGTTATTTTATTATTATTTAAGTAGGTGATTGTCTCCTGTAGGATGAATGATCGTGTGATGATCTTATAACCTGTAAAAAAAGAATTATTTAACGTCAGATAGACGGCGGCTGCGAATATGAATGACAGATAGCTCAATATTCTTTTCATCCCACCATCTCGGAAAGAGTATTTTTGCTCTTCGATATCTGAGTGCAAAAGCCGTTTTTATCCGCTAGAGGATAAAGTAAAATTGAATTTGGAACATCGTGTGCACTAAGTTTGTGAATTCAAAACATCATTAAACCTATTTACTTCTACCTCCATGGTGCCGAATTTATCATATAACCTTTTTTAATTTGTTAAAAACTCAGACTCGGAGCCTTCTTGGTGTACTTTTTTTTTTAATTTGCTTTGCGCGCGCCCTTTTCTTTTCACGTCATATTGTTAAAACCTATTAAAAACAAGAAACTTGAAAACAAGTGAAAAACCTAAAATGAGTGATTCTAGCGACGAGGAAGTTTATTTGACGCCAACAGAATTGACTGAAACTGTTAATAATGCGCAAATGAGCTTTCTCCCTCAACAATCACGCGAGAAGTATTTGAAACAGTACGATATGTTTAACACGTGGCGACTAGGTAAAGGAGCAAAAACTTTCTCAGAAAACGTTTTGCTGGCATATTTTATTGAATTATCCGAGACCAAGAAATCAAGCACTCTATGGAGTATGTATTCAATGCTAAAAGCAACAATTAAGATGAAAAAAGACATACATATCGACACCTATCCTAAATTAGTGGCATTTTTAAAAAGAGCCTCATCTGGTCATCAACCAAAAAAATCGAAGGTTTTAACAGCATCTGAAATTGAAAAGTTTCTTAACGAAGCACCTGATTCCGTATATTTGGCGGCAAAAGAAAGTCAGTTGCACATTCAGTATCTACTTAAGTATATTAATCAACTAATTAACATAATCTAATACGTACTTAGTAGATGTTGATAGGCATAATTATGCATGCATATCATCATCTGCCTAGCCTTTTCCCAACTACATTGGGGTCGGTTTCCAGTCTAACCGGTTGCGGCTGAATATCAGTATTTTACATGAAGCGACTGCCATCAGACCTCCACCACCCAATTACTGGGAGACACTGATACTCGAAGGTTAGACTGGTTATCAGATTTTTTGGGCTTCTGACACCCGTAACGACTGTCATAGGTATTCTTATGACACCCGGGACCAACTGCTTAATGTGCTTTCCGAGTCACGGAGGGGTCTCGATGTGTAAATAACGGTCACCCATCCAAGGAATGACCTTAGCTAGCGCTGCTTAACCTCGCAGATCAATTACTATTCTACGCAGCAGCTATGTAGCTACGAGCCCCTCTGTTATGCATGCATATCAATTTTATTAACTTATCTACTACAATACTCTTTACGTTACAGGTTGTTCTTATTATTGGTATAAACGGAGCATGTCGAACTAACACAACTTAATGTCAAAAACATTGAGAAACATTCAGATGACTTACTATTAATTAATTTACCTAATACAAAGACAAAAAGAGACCGCAACTTCGTCATTCGCAAGAAATACGTAACAATTGTTGAGAAATATCAAGCCTTACGCCCGCCTAACACTCCAATCAATCGATTTTTTCTACAGTATCGCAACGGAAAGTGTGTTAGACAGCCTATGGGTGCTAATAAAATTGGCAGTATCCCACGAGAAATAGCAACATTTCTTGAACTTCCAGAACCCCTGTTGTACACGGGTCATTGTTTCCGACGAACTTCAGCCACACTTTTGGCCGATTCAGGAGCTGATCTCCTGTCCCTTAAGCGCCATGGAGGCTGGAAGTCCAATGCGGTTGTAGAGGGATACATAGAGGATTCCATCCAAAATAAGTCTAAGATATGTAAAGGCATCGTAGGAGCCATTACACTGAAAGAGCCTCAGTCAGATCCTTCGACTGGTCCTTCTACATCAAAAATGAGCCGTTACGAAACACCTAACCATCGCCCTCTCTCGCCAACATTTACGCCAAGGGAATCCGATGAAAATCCGGTACAACTTTTAAGTATGACAGATAGTTTACCGAAAAACAGTACACAAGTCACTAACACCAACATTACAGTACCTAACAAAAATATTACACTCAACATAAGTAACTGTAGCAACGTTACTTTCAATTTTTCTTAATTATACCTAGTGTTATTTGTTATAACTTAAAGATCATTCTGTAATACTTACCTATCATAATGTAGTAGTTAATACCTAAATTGAAATAAAAGTATCTTGTGATTGTAAATGTTTTTTATTTTTGCATTTAGTCATTTCCTCGCTGAGGTGGGATGAAAAGTTACGTGTTGCACTCGAGTGCAAAGATTTTTCACCTCGTGCTCTTTTGATTCCCTCGCTAACGCTCAGGATTCTAAGTTTTGAATCACTCGCTGCGCTCGTGATTCAATTTTAGAATCCTTCGCTTGCTCGGTCATCAAAATTGAGCACGCGGTTAAAAAGCAACTTTGCACTCTTGTATAACAAATAACTATTACTGGTTTAAATGTGTTTGGAATATAAAGTTAACGGGCATTTTTAACTCCTCGGAGGGATTAGTACGAGTTTTCGTCAAACTCATTCGTCATTATCGTTAAGCCAAAAAGTACGAAAATATCGTGTGCGCGCATTTTAGTGACCTATTACAAACACACGCACGATTTTCTCATTCATCATTCGTCCTCCTATCGGAGACAATCACCTACTTTTATCGGGGTATAGGAAAACTCGTTCTACACTATAACGAAACGTAGACATTCATATTACCCCAACTGCAGACAGGCTGCCATCACTTAAAAGACAAAAACGACTTTCACAAAAGATATGTCATAAAGATAAAAAGTAGGTACTTATAGAAACTCTTTCAACAGCATCTGGGCCGTTTTGTGAAAAGAAATCCGATCTTATTTATGTGGTGGTTTTGACTTCAGCCATCCATTTCCTGCGCTTTGCATAGCCCGCCGCACTTTCCGTCCTTTTAAAAGGTTTCCAGCTTTCAATTCCGCTCAACGACGACCTTTGCTGCAATTGCCTTTGATTGTACTTAAGTTTTCAAAGTATTTTGTGTTAGGCTTTATGAACTACTACAATGAATGGTTTCTATTGTTTTGGTTAAAATGTTTCTGTTTTTTATTTAATGACATTTTTATATAAAACTAGCTGTGCCCGCGACTTCGTTCGCGTGGATGTCGGAACTTAACAGTGTATTTTTTAGTAGGACCAAATGCACTTAACACTATTTTTTTTCTAAAATAAAAGATTTTTTCTAAAATAAAAGTAGCCTATGTTACTCCTTATTACATCAGCTACCTGCCAATAAAAGTCCCGTCAAAATCGGTCCAGCCATTTCAGCCTATACAAACAGACAGACAGACAGACAGACAAAAATTGTAAAAAATGTATTTTGGTGTATGTAGCGTATTTATATTCATATGCATGTACTAAAAAACGGTTCTTTCAATATTACAAACAGACACTCCAATTTTATTTATATGTATAGATTAATTTGAAATTAATGTTTGACGCTCGTGTTTGTATAACGACCTACAATTTATATATATTGTTATATTGTTTTTTTAGAGTTCAGATTTGTTTTTCAAATGAAGATCATCATTTTATCGATCCCAGGATGGTCCTCTTCTACCATTGTCACTGTCATTTGTTTGAGAATGAAAAAGGATAGAGGTTAAATTCCCGAACTGTGAGCTGTCACTTCAATCTCAGTCCCATTTTTTCTTTTATATAAAAGATGGTAAAGATACAAATATCACAATAAACATGTGTTATTCTTGGTAGAAATTATATTCATAACTGATCAAATAAAGTTCATCGGCGCGGTTGTTACAATATGGCTGTAACGATATTCAACATCATACATTTTTGGAGCTGGCGACGCGGAAAATTGTTGCATCGAACTATATAGCCCAGCTGAAACACAATGATACGTGTTTCCAGTTATTTCGTAATAAATGTAATTATGGGAACATTAGATTATTCGAACGTAAGTCCGAATAGATTTTTAAACAACAAACTATATCAATAACAAAAGACGGTAAAAGTGTACTCTTGCATATTAATTATGGTAAGTTCTATCTGTTCAATTGGGATTAACAGTAATACTTCATCACCAGTAGAGTTCCATGTTAAATGCTCAAATTGGGCGGTAATATTCTTAGAGATTTATTCCGCGTTAAAAAGTATGATACATGTTATGGTTATGATACGTGTCTGAACACAACACAAGGCATTACAACATAATTAATTTAGCTGCAAACGGTCACCAGCACTTGCAAACAATAGATTTTCTTTTATATCTTCTTTGCATCGCTTGAAGGGTTAACTTTAAGTCGGCAACGCATTAGTAGGTAATACTAATTCGTAATTTGTGATGTATCCTCCATTTACCCATAAGCTCGTATGCCTTCATCTTAAGGGTGGACACCCTTACAAACATGCACTTGTCTTCAAAAGTTTTAGGTCTTCAGTATTAGTATATTTTTTTAATCAAAAACTTTATTTTGTCTCGTAAAATCTTCTAATGAAACAAGCAAATTGGTGTGCCAGTCAAAGATAATAAAGATGAATGTCTTAAACATTAATTCAAATTAGTTTTTTTGTCTTAACTTTTATATTGGTTTTCTAGTGGCTTGTGACCCGATTTTTAGTTAGTAATGAAGTAAAGGGACGACATTATTGTTTCCAAACTGTAGTACCCATGAAGACTTTTTAAAGAGTTTCGTTATAAAAAAATAGCTATAGGAACTCAATAGGACTAAAAATGATTTGAAAATATTAAGGAATATTTAAGGAGAAGCACTATGAAGGTGATTTAAGTCTTCTACTTTTTTTAAACTTTGCTGTCGAGGTATTAACTTACAGACATCGCCACTAAGTTGGCGTTATCGACGACCTTGTCATAAGTATTGTTTTTTTTTAGCAAAAATAATGATTATTTTATAAAGGAAATAACCATTGTTTGTGACTTGCCATTATGTGTGTGGATAAAGTTACGCTATTCTATAATAATGAATTAATAAAAGTAAATAAAGTTCTATAGTACAACTGTACGAGCGAGCTGAACGAGTGCAATCATTTTCTAAAACAAGAGTAAAGTAAAAGTAAATTAATCTATTTACCTTACTTACTAATAAGATTAGTCACAGAAGTACCTACTGGTATCCAGATGGTCACTGATTCCGTATTCATGAAGGCTCCTTCCACTCTCCACCAATATGGTTCTCACCACGGTGGTCCGCCTTGACACCATATGGTGGGCTTCGGAAACTCTTAGAAGACCGCACCGAACCCACCACGGTGCCACGTCATTAAGGGCACTTCCCAGAGGGGGTGACAGTAAAGAGGCCACCTCCTCGTGCGATGTTCATTAACCTCACCTAACCTAACTTACTTTTTATTTATTTTTAAGGAATTGAAAAATTGGAATCGGCTTTATTGCTAGTAACAAATTACTTATGTAAACAAAATGTGCACCATTCTGTGTTATACATATACCATTATAATCCACACTCCACAGAGTACAATACACAGAAATAATACTTGAGAGCGGCACCGACTAGATTCATATAATCGTAATAATATAAATTCATTGTTCAATAGTCCTTTACTTTTTCTGTACACAACTCGTAAAGTAGATACACTGGAAGAGCGAGCTCAAACAGCGGTGGAACAAAAGTGTACACAAACAAATATCACCAGTACGCACACGGGACCAGCTGATCTAGTCTTATATTTGCATATTTTTCGGGTAGTTTGCTCTATTGCTACAGACGCGTGCGCTGTTGCTTGACGTGCGCGCGACCGTTGTTAATGTTTGTTACATTCTACCCGACACAATAATGATATAGGTCATCAATCACGCCGCTTATTTTGAATTGAATAAAATAAATTAATGGATATTTTGTTGATAAAATTTAAGTAGATACAATTTTTTTCGGGCAACGCAATCGGTTTTTAGAAATAGTAAGTAATTATTTTATACTTTTATTTATTAGATTTCAATAACCATCACCTGTTTGAAGCTTAGCTTATCATGAATTCGAAGTAAAACCTAACTTACCTTACCTAAATCATAAATAAAATTGTAATTATGTAATTACAATTACAATTTTTAATTGGTTGCTTTTCTAGCTAATCTATTTATACACCACCCTCAAACCTTTTCATAATTCTCAAATACTTACACATCGTCAGCAAATGCAGTCGCAACTTAGATAAATGATGTGTTTAGCTGCCTCCAATCACTCACCCTTGTTCCTATCACTGAATCTGAACTGAACTGAATCACTGCTCGCCATACAGGGGCTGGGCTGGGTTGATAGCTCGCAAGTATTAATCACCTCTCGTGCTACTGTACATGTTAATAGTAGATCAAAGCCTGACAGTTAAGGTTCAAAAAGGAAAAAAAATAGGAGAGAATTAGTTAGAGGCATCGACTTTTCAAAAAGGTCTTATACAAAAATGGACTTTATATTTTTTGAAATATAAATATTGAAGACCTATACATATAATAATAATAATAAATTCAACCTATTATTGTTTCTGATTACCAGAATTCAAGTGAAAAACAAATTCTGACGATCACAAATTTTATTACAGATAAATGTACAAACATTAAATCACTTATGCATTTACATTATAAAGGATATTACACATTTATTAAGTTGTTCATCGAATACTCGCGGAGAGTAACAACTAGTACACAATACACAGCTAGCTTTTTAATTTCTGAATCTTATATTATAATAAATTGGTATTAATGTTATACTCACTCATAAGTTTCACATTGATGACACATTAGGAAAATGTAATTACACAGAAAATAACGTCTTTGTATGTAAAATTTACGATATGCTATAAAATGTATGATACAAATAGCGCATTGTTTCCCAATTTCTTCCTTACGACTAGATACTTAAATCCTATAATCATTATATTATTATCTATTATTCTATAAGCTTTAATAGTTTTGGCAACATTTTAAAGACTGGCTTACAATATACGAGTTACGTACAAAAAGTTATATCTGACTTGTAATAAAATCGCATAATTATTATAAAATTCTAAATCACTAAAGAAAACTCAGCTTGTATAATGTACAATATTATATATATTTTTAAATAGATCATGGCTTGAGGAATTATATTATCAGTGAATTAATGTTCTATTTATTTGAGTAATAATAATAATTATTATACTAATATGTAATGTATTTTATACACTATCACTAAGTCCATACATGCGGCACGTAATAAATATTTCCTATAATATTTTAATTAGTTACAGGAACCTTAAATGCGTACAGTTAATATTCAAAATATTTTGTGTTTGGGCTTGAATTCGATGAGTTCGGGCTCGTAGCGTTGGATATTGCGTCTAATGGATTGGTAAGTGAGAAGGGTCCGTTTGAGGATTTTTCTTTTGGAGTTAGAGGGTCTGTTCTGTGGTGCCCGTTCTGGAAGGTAGGGTTAGGTAGGATAGAGATAATGGTAGAAGCTGTGTCAAGCCAATCTTTCTGCGAGCTAGCGATGGGGCAGAGCGGTGAAGAAGAGGCGGGAGAGGCGGGGACAGACGCCCCGAGAGCGCTCGGTGCGTCCTCCTCGGGCAGGGTGCGCAGGCGCGGCAGCCTCCCCCGCCCCCCGCCTCACACCGGGGACAGGTCACCGCTCGTACTGCCGCTCGTGATGTAATCCTGCGCATGACGTTAATCATTCAGATGATATACCTACAAATTGATTACCGTCTACGTTTTACGACGCAGACATCTAATCACAATTCACAATGCTTGATCTAGTGCACTAGACCGATGACGGGCGTCCGCTTCAGCAATAAAAGACGACTGTCTATGTTTTCACCAACCAGCTGATTTAGCTTGGTAACCGATTTTTTGAATTTACTGCTGATACTTTTAAAAAATACGTATCGAGCAATCATAACAGTGAGTCCATCATAACATAGTACACCATAATTAGGTTACAGAGATCTGATGGAAGTCGCTCCGTGTAAAATACTGTACACTCCAGGTGTTTTCATATTTTTTGTGCTTTAGGGTAACATTGGTTGTAATTTAAGAAAAATTACCTGGAACATTTAGTCAGACTCATCTTGTGAGACTGAAAGTCAACTGCAAAAGGCTAGGCGAAGATGGTGATATCGTAAACTTTCAATACTTACAGCATGTAGGTGCCTGCCATCCAAAGGAGGTAAAAGGGAGGTTCTTGGCACCAGCAGGGTGGTAGTTGTGGTCTCCGACGCAGCCGACTCCCGCTTAGATGGGTGGCTGTACAACCTGCCCCACAGTCTTCTTGTTAACATCCGTATTCAAACACTCTCTGTGCATATACGCTTATATTTAAGTAACACTAACAATAGTTCACATTCCACAGGTTAAAAAGTAAAAAAAAAAAGAAAATACGAAAAATTATTTTAATAAAAATGGCTAACGAAATCTGTTGCTGGTGTTAATCTCAGATCAAAGAAATAAGGACCACTAAGTCATTTCAACACTTAGGTAGGTACTCGATGATTGACATAAAATAAAATAACATTTAAACGTTTGCTCAATTGCTCAATGCTCAATTTGTCATGTCATTAAACCTAATATTATGTTCCTTCTTTCTATGATCAAAGATTTTATCCGATGAATCAAGACTGGACCAAAAAGGTCAACAATCAGTATGGGAATGCCATGCCGTGAGGTGCGCTGACAGTGAAATGCACTGGACTCCACATTTATGTCTGTTCAGATAAAATATTTCATGCTTTTCAAGTTTTAGTTATTTTGTCTCACATAGCCCATTATATATCCTAGTGGTGGAATACACGATATTTTCCCAAGCCAATTTTCCATTAACCAGACAAGTAAAAAATCTATATAAGTTTCCATTCATATTAACTGAAGAGATTTTTTGAAATGCCCAGTTTTTTCTATGTATAAAAGAAAGTGGGATCATCAAGTAACCATTTTAGCTATATCACCGAAGTTTTTATAAATTAATTAATGTTATATGATATTATATTGAATTGTATAATTTTAATAATAACTTGAACTAACAGTTGTGTAAGTGTTACTAACAATCAATGTGGACTAAAGTTTTCTGAATAAATAATTGAATTGAATTTACTTAAGCAAACTATTAATATACTTCAACTAATTGTTTCCAAAGTTTAAGACGGGGTTGAAATTACAATATTTTCAAAATTTTACTCAAGTTATATATTGTTATTTTAGGAATCGTTGCTTTGAATTTGTTGTTGTTTGTTATTGTATTCCAAATTTAAAACATTAATTGTCTAAATAACTATCTAGACAATTACAAATAGTTAGTGAAGTTGATTTTCGTTTGTTTTTATTCATTCAAAGGAGCTGACAAGAAATGTTCTTATTAAGTTTGCAAATAGAATCATCAATAGTACTCAAAGTTATTTGGGAATGTAAAAGCGATACCAAGATTTATTCCACTTCCCTTCCGTTTGTCCGCACTTCGTTGTCAATAGGTATGGAAATTTACCCTTTTAGGTGACCCCTTTTGAAGTCTATGGATCCTTTTAGAAAAGATAGCTATGTAAATTCGAAAGGTATCTTGGGAAATGAAATCTATTAGCACCAACTAAAGTTTGTTACTAGTCTGGAAGAAGGATTTTCTGTAGAGCTAAAAAAGTGTTTCAAGAGAGTAGCTGTGCGGTGGTAAAAAAGAACTTGCTACCTTAGATGTAAGTAAATAATCAAAGCTTGCTGCTTAAGTTAAGCGTAAGTTCTACGTAATAAAAATCCATGCGTTAGTATAATGATAGTGATGTACATAATAATGAAGTGACTATGAAAAAAAAACCATTTTAAAGGGAAAATAAAATTAATAAGATTTTATAAAGCGGATTAAACATTGATTTATTGTAAAATTAATAAAATATACGTAACAAAAATAAAACAGTAAAAATTCCATCCAAATCCACATTATATGGCTGACTTAAAATATCTTCTTAAATGCATAAAGTCCATTCCAGTAAGCAAATTCGATGTATGTCTATCCAGATTGGATCCCAGGGCCTCTTCATACCGTGAGTCTATTGGGAAATAAAAATAACTGATCAAATAAATATGGATTTGGAAAAATGTTATATAATTTTATGCGGGGGACCAACGTGCAAAGCACTGCGTAAACTTATATTTGTGAATTTTATAGAGCTGTTACTTGAACCTATTGTTCCAAAATAATATTTAGATACTAGGTACATAGTTATCAAGTATTTATTAACTGTTTCAACAAAATCAACAAAAATGTTTTACTATAGAAATTAACATGAAGAAAACCATTATTAAAACAATATATCATTCGAAATACTTTTCTCGTAAGTGTCGCAACTTTTATTTTAATAACTCAATTATTTATAAAAATAAGGCCGCTTGTGCAATTTACGGCATTCTGCGGATACCGTACATGCCGTTCATGCATTGCCAATGACCAGAGTACCGAAATCTATAAAATTCTGTGTAGTGTACAACCGGTCTAACATTATAACAAAACACTGCAAGAGAGCACTGATTCGATTTCGCTGTAGCCATCAATTTTATATTTAATATAATTTCATCCTAAATCGAACACTCACTGTGACTAAGTAATTACTTCGTATAAAATAGGGACAATCGAAGACGAAAAATGCTATGCCTATCTCTATTCTATCTCTAATGCCTAGCTCTAATTTGACTTAATAGCATTTTCAGTTCTAGTGGTGAAAATGGAATGATGGCCCCTAAAACCCAAATATGTTGTGCACCTTCATGAAAGTCTAATTATAATATATTGTTTGCAAATTAGTAGTATTATTTTTGAAGTTAATGCGTGCATATACCTAGATCCACTGTGTATCTATTTATTATTTCCACATGCATCGACAGTTTTCTATCAATATTCCTTACCGTATGCTCTCAGTCCTGGATCGAGGGGACCAGTCTTTGGAATAGGAGGCGCCCCTCCTCCTGCCTCCTCCGATGGTCCTCCCAGTCTTCCACCTCTCAACGTGGTATCTAATCGCGTGTCGCACTTCTGTGTTCATGAAGCAGTAGAACAGAGCCACCGTGAAACCCTGCGAAGAATAATTTTATTCCAACTTTTTAGATACTTGAATTACCCGAATGTTTGAAGATTAATATTTGTTCCAGACTGTTCCTTTAATATCTTTTTGTGAAGGAATTATTAATATCGGTTCTTTGGAGGAATTAGATAATGTGTATAAGCAAATGAAAAATAAATTATTGTTTAAAACGTAGTAAGAGATATATTTTTTCTTTCTCATTTCTCTCATTAATGATATGAATATTAGCGTTATTCTGGAGCAGTATCAAAGTAAATACAATAGGATTTTTGAACAAGTACGGGTCAAAAACTTTGCACAATGGCGAAAATACGTTAACATAGGTAGTCTAACTTTCAGCACAATAATCCGTCATAGCAATTCAAAAGGTAAGCACGAATCGCTCGAACATATACAAGTTGCAAAGTTCATTATGACACGGAACGTGTCTCAAACTTACGTCTGATTGTTCGTGAAGAGGCTTGATGTTCAGCGGAAGTCAAAGCGAACAGTTTCTTTGAAACGAAACAGAAACAGAGAATACGCCGCTTGGAGTGATCTTGTGGTTTCTAAAGACGATTTACAACGGTTTTGTGGAGACTTGGGTCGTAGTGGGAGAATATTATTTTAACCGCCAACCGAAGTGTAAGGACAGTGGGTTTAATATGTGGAAGGGAAGGAAATAAAAATTAAACGTGTTCTTTTGTAAAAAAAATATATTTTAGGGACCGGGAATAAAACTGCTGTTAGAATATTAAACACTGTATTGAATGCTACGAGCTCCGAAATACAATTCATATTATTTCAACTCAACGTCCATCACTATAAATATTGACGTTCCTTCAAATACTTTATTCTTTTTCATCGGTCACCAGTCTTTGTACCAAAGACTGTATCCTGATATATAAAACCTCTACATCTAAATATATATTATTTTTTACAAAAGAACACGTTTAATTTTTATTTCACGTACTTAGATAATGATGATTCTAGGTTTGATCGTTTTTAGTTCTTCCTATTTAGGTAAATATACATAGGCTCAAGTTCACGTTCAATATAACGGATGTTTATGTCAACCATTTAAGTCTCTTTTAACCGATTACAAATGTATATATTAACAAAAACAACGTTATATTAATTATGAATATTAACCATACAAGCATAAATCTGAAAGTAAGTGTAAAGTTACTAATACAGGGTGGAATGTTCTTGAATGAGCTTAAATGCCAAAAAAAAAATTCGTTAACGTTATTCATGGAGGCTACAACTTTAAACACCGATCATCAGTAAATGGAACAAAGATTACAAACCCAAATAAGTTCTTCAAGTAAATTACCTGTGTGGACAGCATTAGTGCCCTTGTGTAGTCGAAGGCGTGGGCGAACCATGAGTCATCGCTGGGCCCACACAGCACCAGCAGGTTGGTGATGCCCAGCAGTGGGATCAGGACTAGAAGCGCTTTCGTTGCTTTCCTATATTGCTCTGTCTCCAAAGTGTTTGCGGATCGGAGCTTGGTGATTAACACCTGTTCAAGAAATAACGATTTACCTATGATGTAACATAAAATGCTTTTGTGAAAATCACCTACCTTACTTTTTTTTTAAACTTTACTGGAATGATATTAATTGCGCCTTGGACAAATTACAATAGACAAAAATAGATTACTATTTTTGTCTATTGTTGACAGTCATCGAGCTATATTGCAATAATAACTGTTACAATAATTTATGTGTGTCTTTTAAATTTAAGCTGTACTTTGTGAATGTTGGTTAACCCGTAATTGGCGAATGTATAAGTCCGAGGATATCTTTGTTTTAGATTCTTAAATAAAATAATAAATAAAGCTACAATCTTAAATAAATAAATAAAGCTACTTTTTACAAAGAAGCCGATCTATAATATTTCCAAAAATCTATCAAAATGAAGGGAAAAAAGAAAATTGATGGCAATTTATTTCAATTACGATCCGATTGCTGCTTGATGCGCTATTCTAATTTCCCGGGAGAGGTTCGACTTTTGCCGGGTCATTATTCAAATTAATTTAATCGGGGTACCAACGCTACTGTCCTTCTTCCGTAAAATCGTAGCGAAAGCGAAAGCCAAGGTTTTTATGGATTTTTAACGGGTCTAAAATATTAACCAGGATAATTTTTAGCGAAAGTTCCGACTTTAGCTGTATGAAGATTATAAAATATTCTACGGCTGTTACAATTAAAAAAGTTTATAGCACAATTTTCTCGGCTCTCTCTCTTGACTCGGTAAGGCCGAGTTGTGCTTGTGGAACTACAAATTTTGGCAATGCCATTATTAAGTCTCATGCAGATCATCCTAGATGGATAAGGCACAATTACAAACTGAATTACTATTAAACAAATTCCAACAGAAAAACTATAGTAAATTAATCTTATAAAACAGTAGGTACTCACCCACATAATCCTAATAAGGAAAAAGAGGTTCAGAGCTAGCCCTGCAAGCGCCGGAGCCTTATGTATCCAGTCTACTTGGTGCTCGTGCATCCATGTACACATCTTGGTCTCTCCCACGATGGCAAGCTGAAATTAAACAAAATCGGTTAGGTGCTATATCATTCTTAGATTGTCTACCCTTTTTCGGGATAAAATACTTAAAGAGAAAGGGTCAGAATTCTCGCTAAAAGGTTTTGTTTCGTATGATGAGAACGGTGGTAGTAACGAAGTAGCCATTGGAAAGAAAATTTAGATTTGATTAAATTGCTAAAGAATCATTTTTTTTTACGATTTTTTCAGTACGTCAAGTAACTATAAAGAATTTTCATAATTTTGAAATCCATTTGTGCATAAGATAATAATGGTTCTCTAGTAACCATTACAGTAGTCTATAACTTAAGTTTATTAGGTACTTTTAATGTTAAGCGAATTAATAAGAATATTGGTGACAGTTACCCCACTCACCCCATCAGGTCCGTTGGAAGGCACCACATTGACGAAACACCTCGATATCACCCATATTATTAGGAAGATAGCTGGAGCACCTGCAAACGATGCTGAATTGAAGAATACTGCTCGTGTATTTATATACAGTTGATTATATATTTCGAAGTAATCGTAATGAATGGTGTGAGATCGAACCCGACATACACGTATGTCTTGATCATAGCAGCATATGTGTGGTCATTTGCGTTAAAGATGAAAAAAATGTGATGATGCGAAGGCTTCATGAAGCTCTCGGTGATCTGTGTAGTCTACCAACCCGCAGCTAGCTAGCATGATGAACTTATTTCTCATTCAGAGAAAAAACCTGTGTCCGGCAGTGGGAATTCTCCCACTATATAAATAATTAATAATAATACAAGTACATACATGCAATGGTAGATAAACATACCCCAACCGATGGTGGTGTAAACTTTCAGTTTAATATTTTCAGCTGTGAATGTCTCCACTACCAGCATGTATAGGTACAGACCTGAAAATATTAAATATGATAAAAGATAAGCTACATGTCATAGATAACGAAGTTATTTATATACTCTTACATAATGTGGAATTATGTATTATAATACATTCGGATTACACCGTATCTTATTGCTATTCAGTCAACAAAGAAATAGGTATACAGGGTGACCAATAGATGAAATTTTCTAAAGAACTGATGATGTTTTTTCCTAAATTGTTTTTATATAAACATACTTAAAGTATGTTTCATTATTTTTTATTATATCTATTTGTTCGACTTTACATACTATCGGAGTGATGACGGAGAAATGTCATATGAGCGTGGTGACATTCTCCCATCTCAAACTTTGGTATCGTCGAAAGAACTAAGGTTCTTTCAGAATATAGTTAAAAAGTATACGAAACTGAGAGAGACATATCAAGTTTGATTAATCTCATAATTTTTAACCAAAAAAACTTTAGCGTCCTTATAAATAAACCAAGACCATCCTAAGATTAACGAATATGTGCAACTCTATTTGTTTCACTGTCATTTGTTAGTGAACGAAATGGAATAGAGCATCAACAACCAGCCGTCACTTCAAATATATCTTATTAATTTATAAGACGGTGCCTGTATGAGATGATTTTTGAATTAGATAGGAAGAATGGCTATGGGGGAAAAGGCGTGACATTGTGTATGTATGTAGAAAAATAAAATTCTCACCTTCAACCAGCATCCAAAAGAAGTTAGTGAGATAGAAGTAGTGCATACATATGACCAATATCATACACGACGTTTGCTCTTGTTGGGCCTCTTCAGACCAATTCTAAAAACAAATATAAAGTAAGTAAGGCTACTGTTAGCTATATTTTTGAAACATATAAAACTGTAGAAAAGACAGATTTTACGGTCTTTAATAAAATCTAGTAGCTGTTTAATTAAAAGTTTGCACTGTGAAGAGTGTCCCTTTAGTTAGGGCATCGACTTCACTGACAACATGGTACCACCATGAAACAGAGAAAGCTTGCTATTGTATAATCGTCTTACTTCTGAATTTGCATAATCTAATTGGCATGTTAGCAGCATTGACCTTTTTTTTCATAAACACGTTAATGTTGTTGCAAGTGATTTTTTTAATAAACAGGTTGATAAAAAAGTTATTTGCACGTGTGTCAGCTATGTTCGCCTTGTCTCGTAAATTGTACCTTTGAAATATTACAATAAATTTTACGAGTTGGGACGGCAATTCAATATATTATGTGTTTTTATGAGGACTTTATGTTTGTTATTCGATTGGATTCGTCAAAGTACAGAAGCAGAAATATGTACCTACTTGTTCTTTTTTCAATTTATGTATACGAAGTCTTTCGTAAAGAACAATAATTTAAGTGTCTAAAATATCTGAGAGTACTAGATAATCTAATAATAGGATAGAATAGATGATAAGAGATATCTAGACTATCTTTTTAATTGAGATATTATTTATCAAACGTGAAAGCTCTTTTGCACAGAAGTCTAAATACTAAGTCAATAAAAGTGGTAAACGCTTGACCTTGAGCAAATTATAAGTATTGCAGTACAAGAAAATATTGAGAGCACCCGTGTAATAACATGTTTGATCGAAATTACGTTTAATTTTTTTTAAGTCTTATTTTGTATGACTTTTTTTATAAACCCTGATTTTTATTTTTAAATTTTATTATTATTTTGATTACTGGTATAAGCTGTTAGCTTAGTTGTTAATTTATTTGTGCATTTATTTTCTATAATTGAATGAGTACACTTTATTTGATACCTTATTTTTAATTTGTCGATTTGTGTGCACAGTCTTTATTGGAGACCCTTACTTAAATAAATAAATAAAAATTAAAAATATATTATATTCCTTTGAATGCAAAAAAGTTTGTTGCAAACCGATAACATCTCTATTGGCTTTTTATTTATATTTTTGTGCTCTTTTGTTTACATTATTGGCAAGCACAGTAAAAAACTAGCACAAAACAAAAATTTTATAGATGGAAGCCAAGTATATCACATTTATGTGCGATTTAAACTGGCCATTAACCGTTTTAAGTGTCCTATTAATTACTGGCAGTTAACTGCAGCTTCTCCGTAACAATAAGCATTGGGAAATTTCCAGGAGCTCGATTTTCCGAGATAAAAATTTGTCTGTATTTGTATTTCTAGATTTTAACAAATAAAGTGTTTGAAAATTTCTTTAGATATTTGGCTATTTGAGAATCACGGGGCTGTTTTAGCTTATATTTTTTCCCAGATTGATGGGTTCTGTAAACAACATCATAAATCAGTATCTAAATATAATTTAATTTCAGTCAAAGGACATTAATTGAGAAACATCATATTTGGGGATTTAAAAAAAATATCCGAGTTGTCTTAGTTTTTCAGGCTAATCTGAATGTACAGCGAATTTTTGAAAAATCTGTCCTATTTTTTCCTTAATGGCGTTTTAAGATGGCGATTAATATTACCTAAATCGAAATATTAGAACCTCAATATACAGAATATAATTAGATTTAAGCTATTTTTAGATTTTACAATATCGAGACCAATTCAAAAGGAAACTTATGCATGAAAGGATGTTTATGAGTGAAAGATCCATAGCGTTTTCTATTGCTTATCCTGTCTAACAGAATGCTGTGTCTCCTGTATATAATGGTCAATATCGAGCATAGCTACATATTATATTCTTATTAACTTTAATGGCTGTCCAAATATGTACTTTATTCCATTGTAGATAAGAACCATCCCGATTTTTTTATATATACTGTAGCCTGTTGTGGTTTCAATTACGTCACGACTCGCGAGACATAAAGAGGCAATGTCCACGTGAATTGGGCCATTTAGACTATAAATGGCATGACCCTCGTCCACACATTATTCTTATTACAGTCTGATATTTTTTACTTATATGTATATTAATTTAATTTTAGAACTTCTTATAGCTTTATCAAATGACTGAACATGTAATAAAGCCTGCCATCCCTGTATCTGAATATGTTGTATAAATGTTAAGCTTGTTCAATCATTTATTTCCTTAATATGTAAAAGCTATATTTTGATATCGAAACTAGGTCATCTAGAAAATCATCCGCTTAACCTTTCCCTAATTACGTTGGAATTGGTCCCCAGTCTAACAAAATGAGATTGAATATCATCAGTATTTTACACGGAGCTTCTGCTATCTGACCTCCGGAATCCAATTATTGGCAGAATCTGATTATATTATAGCACCGGTTGTCAGATGTTTGTGGCTACTGACGCCACTAGGCTATCATAAGTATTTGTATGACACCAGAGACTCCAGAGACACCTATCCAAGAACTGACCGCATCAAGCGCTGCTTAACTTTGCAGGTCGAGTGCACTGGGTGTTTGCTACGTAGCTACGAGCCGTACCTAGCCTATTACGTAGTTACATAGCTATATCACCTAGCGAATATACAACATAAGTAATTTAACAACTAATTCACTGTTTCAACCCTGTATATTCGAGCAAACTTTTCATAATTATAGATGAAACTATAACACTTAAATGTTGTACGCCTAAAGTGTCTAATCTGTATTCTAACGGATGACTAATCCCAATAGCGCATTGGTGGTAAGCTTTTCTATACATAAAATATACCCTATATAGAAATTTCTCGTTTTAGTCAAGCAATTTAGCTATAGATTGACTACGATAGTTTTCGGCGCAAGGGAATGCCGGTATCCTAGGGTTATAGCTGTTATAAGAATATTTCGGCCTTTAGCTATTCGCATGAAATTCGTTTGAAGTAGATATTGGTAGGAAATTCTGTTACGTGGAAGCTGAAGATCAATGTGAAATCTAGATTTCCAGAACATTTTTTGATAGCTCTATAATAAAATGGAATTTGTATTTGTTTGCGTATGGTGGAATATTTTCTCTGTTGTTATTTCTGAATAGCTATAAAAATATTTTATCGAAGATGATTTATAATAAAAACTGACTTTATTATTTTGTTTTGAAATAGTTGCATCACTTTTTTCTGTTCAAAATTATATTCTAGACTAAATAACGCACTGCATATTTTGTCGGATCACAATTTAAGTCTTCAATAAATTCTGAGACGAATTCGATATTTAAGTCACCTTTGATGTCTTTTCCATTTAATAATTTTGATTTGCTGTTATCTACGTCCGTCACGCATCTTTATTCATGACTGGTTCATTCGTCTCAAAGGATCAAATTTTAAAATATTTCCTATGAGTAACTGGAATATTCTATAGCTATATAATGTTGGCAAGTTTGCCATTTCCTTAAAGTTACTAGTATAACTTTTTAGATTTTAATTGCATATGTGTACCCGCGCCATGAAAATATGCTCTCACGATTCCCAAATGAGTATATTTGCATACTCAAGCTTTTGTTTACAGAATATGCAAGTAAATTTATATTGCGAAACTTGTTAAATACAACAATAATGTTTATTTCAAAAAGTTAGAGTTTTATTACGTGTTGTGTTCATGGCATACTTACTCTGGGGGTAACATGATACAATTGAGTAATTTTATTCCAAAAATAACCAGGGGAAATAACTCAAGAAGCTTTTATCGAAAAGCATTTGTTTTAGAAAAATGTTTCTTGAGTTATTTCCCCAATGATTAAAGTGCGTGAAGTCACGACTATATCGGCATCATTTTGCTAAAATTCTATCAAGGTATACCATTCATAGCCAGCCCTTATAATAACATTTAGACCCCATTAATGACTGTCATGATGAAAACGAAACTCATTAAAGCGTAGGAAGTCTTCTATCTTTTGATTGTTTTAGTTCAAATATCGGTTTCTACCTCGTCGATAATCCTGTCGTTTGAGTCTGCTTGTGTTTGATTGTTGTATATAACTTTAAGTATATATAAAAGTTTGAGAACAAACAGCCTGTAGGGGTATAAATAAGCCGGGTTCAAAAGTTGAGCTAAAATTAAACATTCACAGTAAAATTAACTGTAGGTTTTGCATAAAACAACAAGGTAAGAGAACCAAGTTTTGATATAAATTGTATTGTTAGTCTGTTATGATTTGCGGTGTATAATTTTATTGTTGGTATCCAAAATGTTCCTGACACGATAATTATTATCTAGATTATTATTATTTTTGTTTAATGTAATTAAAGTATTGTGTAAGTGAATCATTTTATCTTAAATTCAAACTAAAACATAGGAACTGCATAATGCATCACGATATGCTTAACGATATGCTAGAAGTATCTGTATTGGTAATAAAATTGATATACAGCTTCAACTGAGTCTAGTGTGAAATTTTGAATGAACTATTGTGTTTTAAAAGTAGGTATTTTACCAAATGTATTTCATGACCCGTGATTCTCAAAGGCTGATCAAATTTAACCTATGTTGGTAGCAGTGCCGGATTAACCATGTAGTACCAAGGATTAACCAACAGTAGCAATTGCTACGGGCCCCGCGTAAAAGGGGGCCCGCGTATTCCTAACCCGTCCACCTCCGCTTGAGCCTTATTTATAGAGTGAAACTTATTAAGACGTGGTATGTCACAAACAAGTGAAACGTTACACCTGTTTTCTGACTAAGACAATCCATGTCAGACAATCGGTAACCGATTATTTTGCTGGCGAAAATAAAACACAGAATTTCATACGTTCAACGCACAAGTTCTACGAAAATTCACTTTATACTTAAGAACCCATAGCAGATCAAGGGCCCCTCGATATAATTTGCTACGGGCCCCGCGTTTGCTTAATCCGGCACTGATTGGTAGTAAACATTGTTCACGAAATTGCGTCCACATAGTTAGTTATATAATTTACCGTTTTGTTTTATTTTAGGAAAAAAGACAGCATTTAATATAAAATGTAAATAATAAAACTAACGATAGGTACACAGTTTCATAATTAGAACACAACGAGACATACTTTTTTTACTTGTTTGACCTTCAATTAAATTCGGTCTAATTTTAACTTAAATAATGCTATCAAGCGCTGTTATATACAGTGTGTATAAATAATATATTAAAAGGTAAGTACTCACTTGTAAAGCTAAGTTTAGGACCCAACTGCAAGCCGACAATATATATGTAGTCATTAGATTTGTGTGGATCGTATTCCGTAGACATCGAAGGTCCCTGAAAATTAAAAAATAGTATGAGTACAAGCATTCCAAAAGCCGTCAGTCTGTAGTGTCTGTCTTTTTGAGGTAACAATTATTTTATCTGTTACATTAGGTACATTTGAAAACTCACTCAAAACTTGGAACCAGGTGTATGTTATATTATTAGCAGCCTATTAATATTTTCCACTGCTGGGCTTTAGGCCTCAGGACTGGGCAGTAATCAAACATGCGGGGGGATAGAGGCAATTGGTAGGTATCATAACATTTTGAAAATTTCGTTCTTTTTGTGAATGGATAGGATGGACTCATTGTAATGAAACAAATATTTGCTGGCCAGTTTGTTCACGATGTTTTCCTTCATCGTCGTTAGATCAGAGCTCCCTAGCTCTGACCTGACGTAGAGTCTATATAGAGACAAAGATACAGTGTACCTTGGATAAATTCCACATAGTTCGGTGTTTATTGATATTAAACCAATGTTTATGAATAATATAAGAAAACTTGTTGAATTGTACGTTTTATTCGCACGTACCGAAACTGTGTAGGCACAGAATAGATCATAGTTTGTATGTTAAAAGGCAAATGTAAATCCATAATTTGACGACATGATGACGATGATCCACAAATAGTTGTTTCGGGTCTTGGTGTATGTCCATGTGAATATTTGTGTTTGCAAACGCATCCACGATACAGGAATTAATCCTAGTGACCAACGTTTAAAAATAAAGACAATAATCCACGAGGTAGGTAGATGTTTTTAGAAATTTATGATTTTTTTTTATTAAAACAATGAGAGAACAGAGATAGGCGTGGGCGAAGACTTATTATTTTTTCTTTTACTTTAATAGAAAAAGGCCTCCTTAGAGAAAAGTACCTTGTAGATGTTAAGAATAATGGAGTAATAAAAAATAATAAGAAAAAAAAAATGTGTTGTGCCAGTGGATTACGTTAAGGTAGACGATGATAAAATAGTAATAAAATGTCGCATTAAACAGTAGAAAGTGATTTTATGTCGTGCTATTGCAGCTTTGCCTATGTAATGGATAAAATAAAAAATTTAATGGTACTATTTAGACAAAATGGGTTACCATTCTGTCTAAATGGTATTGCTACCATTATTTTGTAAAAAATACTGATAAACTGTTGTTTACGACTAACGTAATCGTATTAAATTATGCAATTAAAACTTGATAAGATCCTAAAACCAAGAAATCCTGTGCAAATTCTCTGATAACAAATATAAATGTCATTTTTTAACCAAACTGGCTCTTGGTATACCTAATTGACCCTTACCACATCGTTTATATGTACGTATGGTGTAAGTTAATGGATTTAATCTTGCTCGCGTGCCAAAAGTGTTATTCGCTATAATATTATCTCCATAAAGTCAAGGGTAATGTCACAGACACGCGCCGCCTCGATTCCGGCACTCATACAAAATGGTCTGTTTAGTGTAATGACTAGCGGATGTTTAACCAAGTATGCTCATACGCATGTCTTTTAATGCCTTTACGTATGGGTATCAGGTACAAAATATGTATATGAATAATGTCGTCCTGATTTAGTGGTCTTTATTTTTTTTTTTCATATTAGTGACTTATATAATTGTTCGACAAAACAATGATATAATATCACTGATATTATTGTAGAGAAATTTTTAAAGCGTACGTGTGTTACTTATCTACTTGTATAAATAACACATAGCTATTGGTATTTCGAATTGAATTTGTATAAAACTGCCATGACGTGCGAAAACATTTCAAAATATAGTTGGAATACAATGAGTCATGTTCTGTGTTTGTTGATGTTTTGATACAATGATGGATAGGTCGTAAAGACGTAAACCAAAGTATATGGACGGTTTAAAGCCCACAGTCAGTAACTTCTTGGAACTTGGCACGTTACTCTTCATAAATGGAAATGAGACGTCCATTAAATTGATACTAAATGAAGTTAATGTTGCCAATCTCTCCATAAAGTTTTAAGATATTAATCAAAACGGGAATCTTCAAAAAGAGAGAGGAACATTTTTAAATTAAAGTATTGTCTGGACAAGACTATTTGTCCCAGACAAAACAATACCTATGTTATACAAGTTTCAGAAAAGCAAGATTATGAAGTCGTTTACAAGTCGGATCAATTCGTTGAGGTCGTATGGGATTTTCACGTAAAAAGGGACGAACAGATCACAAATAAACTCGCGCTGTTACGAATCTCTTATGCTAATAAATTATTTATTTTTATTGCTTTGAGTTAACTCAGAAAGTTGAAGAAACTAAAACAAACAGACAAACGAAGATTTGTTACGATAAACAAGTTTTTCATTTAACCCCTACAGAGATAAGATAATAAATACATACAAAGACCAACCACAATAAAAGTTTCTCAAGCACTTTTTTCTTAATGTTCTTTATTCGTAACTATAGTTGCCTTGTGTCTGACTATAATGAGCGGAGAGAGTTGCTTGTTATTATCTGGTATTATGGTTATTTATTTTATATTATGTGACACGTGTACGTAAATACTGCAATGATATTAGGTAACTTTTGTATATACGATTCAATTTGGAAATATTACGTATAGCCTTTTTTTTAAACTTTGCCCCACCTTATGTTTTCTCCTGTATCGTGGGTATAGTTTATAAACATAGATGTGAGTACACACGCAAGAAATATTATCTATAGATCTATCTATCTATCAGAAGGGGTGAAATTGAGCTTCATTGACTTTATGTTTCCATTTGCTTGATTTCCGAACAGGTACCTGTTACCAGTTTAATATTATAGTTTTTGCCACCCAAAAATGACAGCTTGCGCCCGAAATTGACTGGTAAAATCAATTGTGATCAAAGGTGATACCGATAAAATGCTTGAAAGGCAAAAAAATATGGGTCATAAAAATATAAGTATATTTAAATGACTAAATGTGTATTACAAAGAAACAACTTGTAAATTTTTTCTATATCTCTTGGTATTTTTCATCCTGAATAGAATATTTTCTCTTGCATAATAATAACAGCATAAATGATTATTTGACAAAATGAACACAATAAGAGTTCATTTGAAATTCAATTTGTGAATTATAAAAGGTATGCGATTTGGTGTCGGCCGGGCGAAAATTTGATATGATTTGTGAACACAATTTTGTTCACCAAATTATATTAATGTGTCAATACGGACTGTTTGGAATATACAATTCAATTGTTTTCATAATAATTTTGTTAAATTATTTTTGATTGAAATACGTATCTATAAATATAATAAGGTGATTATATTAAATTTTGCAAAGATTAAAACATTGCTTGTATTATATTGCGTAATAAATATTAGTAACATAACTTCTATTTGCTAAGCCATACTAAGGAATTTTAAAGACTTTTATTTTGGTTGATTTAAAGAAAACTATTGTGTAAGTAAAGCGCTTTATTATGTATTATATACGCAAATGTATTCAAAGGTTTTCGAGGGACCCTTGATAATCGTTATAATGACGTTTTCTTCTTTATAAAACCGAAATTATTTTATGTATAAATTTATATAAGGCCGTTACCGTTACTACACAAATTTTATCGTTAACAGGTAGTTTTATTGTGTAGCAGTTGACTAAAGCTTTTGAACTGAATCTTTAAAACCTTTCCTATTTCCTTTTCCATTAGTTTTCATTAGCAAGTAAGTAATAAGTACCCTAATCTGTTTGTTTCGTTTTCAAGACTTAGAGCTGCAGCCAACTTTAAAAATAAAATTTGGTGTCTGTGCGCATTATCATCTACATTCATTCTTTCTCTAAATACACTAAATTTTTTCACTACTATTAAACTGTTGTCTCGGGGATCATAGTCGGCTGTTTGCCAGAGCCCTTTTCTACAGAATCGATGTTGGTAATATTTTACAGAGACCTTAAGTGAAATCCTAAAAATGTAGTAAGACATTTAATGTAACTTTTAATGTAACTTTTTACCTGTACTCCACCCAATCTCTTTAATAATAATTTATAATCAGTCCAGAAATAATTAATCCAGGAGTTAAGTTGGGGGTGAGTGATCATAAGTGAAATAGGTATTATCAGACATACCTACGTAGTTATTGTCGACCAAATAAATTGACGAGATAACTTCAGAAAATTTCTGTATACCTAAACGAATGTGACGCGTTTCGATATAAGCTAGCCATAATGGGGGTTGCCCGCGTCGACATAACGAGATGACTATGATATTATTCTCTTCAAGTAAATTGGATATTACGCTACAACAACTGTTTGATATCCTATGTTTATTCTAGAGACAGCGCATTTTATTTTATTTAAAAATTTTGCTATTCTCATTATAATTTCTCTTGTGTCGTGTGTAGGTAATATAGGTAACAAATATAGGTACATCTCATGCGCAAATTCTCATAAATCTGCTATAAAATTATCGATAGGCCATATAATATTTTTTTCGTGCGGGAATCGAACCTGCAATACGAAGTGCAGCAAATCAATCCATCAGTACAGAACGTTTAAATTATTTACAGTGCCCCAGGGTTATTTTTGTTCTACTAAGGCAAACATGAGTTTCTAATCTAAACTGATTCGTGCCGTTATTTAGAAAGGAAACGTCAAATGATTTCGATTTTATCGTAAGGATTCCAAGATCTGGCCGAATTACAAGATAAGCCTTTGGGTATACACTCCTCACTTTCCGAATCAGTGCCTTCTTTTTCAGTGAATAAGTTCTTTTTCAGTGTACAGAACTGCTGAGCTTTTGTTTAAAGCAATCGTATCTTGATTCATTCGATTCAATCTCACTCATTGTCATTAAGTGCGATTGCCTAATTGTCATTCCGCTTTTGAGATATCCCTCTGAATTCCGAAGGGCTAACAGAGCGAGATGCTTATGAAATAGTAGTAAAGTTGGTTCTGGTAAAGGCATGTTGCCTACAGTAAATTTCTATATGCTCTTCATGATCCACCACTCATCTGATGAATTATTGTAGGCTTTCTTTCAGTCTTATCAGAGTAACTCGCCCTCAAATATTATTCTTGCCGATCAGTGATCAGTATTATCATTAATTTCTTGAAATTGGATTGACATTCAAAATGCTTTCAAGAGTAACCCACCAAGCACAGTTTATATCTAAGTTGGTTTGATCAAAAATTTACACATCGTCTGCGGCGTGACCTGAGCAAACCAACTTGTGGGCATAACATTAAGGTCACTCGCTTCAGATTTAAGACTATTTGGACCCAAAATAAATAGGTTTGAAACTTTGACTGCCTATGATAATCTTATTTATGCCACTTATGTAATTTTCGTGTAATTTGTTCATCCGAGAGAACTAAAAATGTGATTCCAGATAATTGTAATAAGAGTGTTCAGTTATGCCGTTTGTAGCTACATAGCGTATTTTTAAAAATAGGAGATTCTCATAAAACAGCGTTTTTATTCATGACCCTCAAGGCATTTACATAAATGTCCGGTCATTCTGTGAAGTCACCTCCGTGTCTAACGATAGTCGAATGAAGCTTGCTTTTGGAGCTTATTGTGGAATTAATTAAGGAGAATTTTAGTTCTCCGGTTACCATTTTTAGATGGTACTTTTTATGTATGTAAAGTCTTTATAATTTTTATATGTCATACTTGTCATACATACCTACTTGATTCCTCTATCACTCTCACACACTCTATGCGATTCTAGATACTCAATACTCAATATTCATTGCGTTCCATAGTGTAATCTAGGTGGTAAATGTTACAAATAATTCGGGGTAGGAGATGTAGGAGAGATGAAGCACTGTGTCTATAATTATTATATAAAACTAAATTTGAATTCAAGAGGGTTCCTTTTGACATATGAAAAGCACAAGAGTCCTGGATTTGTAAATTACTTAATTTACGTACTGGGCGATTTGCGCATTTAAAATAAGCTTTAAAAGAAAAAAAAGCATACTAAAAGGCATTATTAAATAATTATGATTGCGTGTGGCCAGAAACATAATAGTGTATTGGTCAACAATTTTGTTGCGTTTCGGTTGAGGAAAAAATATTGCTACTGATCTAGTTTAGTCAGAATTGAACCACATTATGTTTATATTTATCTGCTATCTAACATTCAATGTATTACCTACTTCTTTGACGTGTGGCTATGATTGATCTGTCTGATCTGCATATAGTTTAATATCTCATGTTCCGATCTCTATACTGTAGCCTACTTATGGTGTGTTTTTATCTGTTTATATAATCTGCAAACGTCAAAACAACTCGTTTTGTCAAATAATGACTAAGATTTAATTTTTATACAAAGAGCAGCGAGATTTTATCAATGTCTTCTAAAAAGAAAACTTAATACTAATAATAACTTGTTATTCACGATAGCGTAATACTTCTTACAGCTATACAGATGCATGTTTAGCCCAATTTTATTCATATCTATTGTATAATAAGACACTTACTTCGTTGTTCTCAACAGAACAACTGAGATTTTTAGGAATCTGTTGACGTATAGATACTCTAGTGTTTGTAACGTCTAAAAGAAGCGTTTATCTACAAAATAGTTTATATAATAACAATACTTTGGAATCCATTTGTGTGTCTCATTCCTCTGTCTCCCTTTTATTGCTCGATGTCGTTAAATTAACTGTCAACTGAGACATGCCAGATATAAGTGTCGCAATTTGTGTCGCTGTAATAAAAGAACGCCTAAAAAATACAAATAGATCTACCAGGTCTGTTCGTAATCGTTAAAAAGAACCCTTATATAAGAGCTTTCATCTTTGTTATTCTTCAAAATAATGGCGAGAAATGTAGATATCATTATACGACAGCGATACTTATTTGTACACCCTTACTATGTAGAAACAGTGTTCAAGGAGAAACAATAAGAGCCTGCTCCTGTAGCGACAAACGTAGAGCCATCTCGCTCTACTCTACAGAATAGTCGGGATATTTAATCGGAGAGATCACATGATCACATGTAAATACAAAGATATAGTTGAACGAATTTGGATATAGGTTGCATTGGATATCTAGATCAGCTAAGAGGACATTTTTAAACTTGAAAACTGAAATCATTAAGTAAAGAAACAAGTAAGTAGAACTGCAGACGATGACGGCGTAGTGAGGTAGATGAGGCTGTTGGCATCAATCGGCAATACGTTGGCGATGCACCAGTACATGCAATAGTTTACTTACTTGAAGTAAAGGAACACGAACACAGCGAGCGACAGCACAGCGAGGCTGAGCGAGTAGCCGGCGAGGTAGATGAGGCTGGTGACGTCAGTCGGCGACACGTTGGCGATGCGTTCTGTGCAGTTCGCGTAGTTGGAGTAGTTCCGCCACACACCGTCCATGCACCACCGCGATGCATTCTCTGTATCACAAAAATACGAGTTGATAGGGATGCCTTTCGTGCTGATGCAAGGGTTTCAGAAATATAACTGATGTTGAGCCATTTTGTCCCTAGCTGACCCAAGCTTAATCACGATACCCTCGTATTTAAGGTTATTGACGATACGATGAAACGACCCAAAGCCATGCTATGTGCCATTTTCAAACAATGCTCGATGAGTTGCGAATACGAGCTTCGTTATATGTGTGTCCATTGTTTGAAATTATCGCGTTCAGTCTCGTCGCTTTGACGCATGTGTCTACGTAAGAGATGGGCTAAAATTGAGATCATTAATCCGCTAGCCAAGCGAGATGATTATGGTATTATCCTTATGTTGTGAAGGCCTTTCTTATTCAATACAGGAAATTCTTTGTGTAGGTAATTATTTTATGACTTAAAATTTCGTGATATGAGAGATGGGGAGGTAGTTGGTCGTTATAATTTGCAGTTTGATTTGTTACATAGGACTTAGTAACGTGAACGCAAAACGTGGGTGTTTAATAGTAGATATATATACCTCTGCCAAAAACTTCTGGGAATATAGTCGGTGATGCTTTTATTGGGGCGAGCTTATTGCCCCCTACCGGGCAAAACACCGAGCCGCTACGGAGAATTTTCTAACAGAAAAATCCAATTACACTTTGCCCGACCTAGGGATCAAACCCAGGATCTTACTCACAGCAGCGGTGCTTTACCAGAGAGGTATTTTTATACCAATCCGTCATTTGTTTAAATAATAGTTTATAGTAACGGTCATTACGACGTCCAAGTAAGAACATATTTTGAATGGAATCTTTCCAGCGATTATGAGGACAAAAATGTCTCGCGACTTGTTTGTAGTCTGTTGATAGCATGGAAGGATTTTCTGCTAGGTTACTATTTCTTATAACACATAGATTTATTTAAATCTTTGCTTCAATAGACTTCTGTTTTATAAACTGAACAGATTTTAGATATCTGAGAGATTTGCACGAAAAGGCAAAACAACTGCTTTTACTTTCGCCTATGTCGTTTTTACATTCAAAGACGACACGGTTGGCGCAGTGGCTGAGATTTTTGAGTTGATTAGCTTTCTGCGCTAGGTGTCGCGGGTTTGAACCCCGCACGGAGCAAATATTTGTATGATCTACAGATAGTTGTTTCGGGTCTGGTTGTGTGTGTATGTGACAAGTATGTATCTTTGTAAACTGTACCCACGACACAGGAGAAATCTTAGTGTGGGGCAACGTTTTATATATATATATATATATATATATACACAAAACAATTGCTTATACTTTGGGGTAACTATGGGGTAAGCCTATTGCCATCTATCGAGCACAATTTCAAACTCCGGGTTGCTACTGAGAATTTTTGAACAGAAAATCCCAATATTATTTTGCTCGACTTACCCGCGCTTGACCAATGACGCAGTTTTCATTTGTTTTTACTAATACTATTTTTTTCTTCAATGTCCACAATGAAACGAATTTATTCTTCTTATTCTTTTATTAAATGCTATATGATTGGTCGGTGTATATGTTCCTCATGTGATTGATTACCTGATTGATATATTGTGTAGTAATGGACAATAATGGATGACAATTGGACAATAATGGGTTGCGGTTTCAAACTGAAGCTATGTAATGCTTGATATATCTTTTCATACAACATTGTTTGCTTTAGTAGCGTGTGTAAATAGTAACATAATTATGGATAGAACGCTCATATATTATTGGGAAGGGTGTGTTGTCCAAACTTATCATTTTAGTATATTGTTTGTTTGTGTTGAACCTTCAAAAAGGTCAGGTGCGCAGTACCCACAACCGGCGTTGTTGTATGAAACGATGCATGAATGTAGATTAAGCAAAAGGGTTATATAAGGACCGTAGCGCGTGGCGTTCCATAGTTTCTGCCTACACCCATGGGAAAAAGGCGTTACTTTATATATGTGTTGAACTTTTTATGTCTATTATTAAAGATAATTATAACATTGCGTTAATTTTGGATTCTTTGAAGGGTTTGGCAGAGGTGTCATACTAACATTTCAGCGTAGCCGTAATTAAGTCCCATGTTATCGAGGGTAGGAGCCTATTGCTAAATAACGGGTATAATTCAAATTCTAGAATTTGCGAATAGAAAAGCATAATTGGCCCAACATGGAAATCGAACCCAGGAGGTCACGTTCAGCAGCCCAAAAGATAGTTATTCTGCTACAGAGGTGACTTGTTATGTAGTATTTGTAATGTGATTATAATTACATGGGTACGTACAGTCACCATCAAACATAATTCATTATTTTACAATGTTTAATAATATATTTTATAATAGAAAAGTTGCAAATGTAATACTTTTTGTAATTAATTATATTAGAATAGATAAACTCTATAACCTAGTGTAATAGTAAATAACAATAATTATATTCTTTAATATATTAATTTCAAAATCATGAAG
Organism: Shargacucullia verbasci; assembly: GCA_947562105.1. Classification (NCBI taxonomy): domain Eukaryota; kingdom Metazoa; phylum Arthropoda; class Insecta; order Lepidoptera; family Noctuidae; genus Shargacucullia; species Shargacucullia verbasci. The sequence continues at coordinate 6,838,504 of OX387297.1, read as the reverse complement.
AGTTCATCCACATTATCATATCATTAAAAATATTGATCCACAAATGGTTCAAACGTTCAATTCTGTAAAAACGCTCATTTCGGCAGATCGCTGGAATTAAACACACAAATCACGTACACAAACATTTTGTCAGACTCTGAACGAAGGTCTTTAGACTATTCAAATATTAGTCTAAATGCAAGGATCCTACTCGCTGCAAAATGACTTTGGGAGCCAAAGAGAAATTAGAATAATTGCATTGAATAAGATTGCCCGTAACCGAGTTATCGTAATCTATAGCTTGACTCTACTCTGAATATAAAGCAGCCATTCCCAAAGTGGTCTACCTGGACTACCAGAGGTCTACACAAACCAGAAAAAGAAATACGGCAGAGAAAAAAAAAATGGGGGTACACAAGACGTAAATAATGGCTCACAAAATTATGGTTTCCTGTTAATAAAGCCTACTTTAAAGAGCAGCGCCTGACTGGTTCTCTCATCGGGTCAGCATGGTTTTTTTTTTCTAGAAAATTCCTAGTAGCATTCCGAAGTTTGGAATTGTTATAATAGGTAGTAGGGGTACCTACACCTCTGGCTAACACTTTGGCGAATACTAGCGTAATGCTAAGCGTATTTCGCTTTGTTCACTATGACCTACACACGACTGCCACGCAATTAATTATGTGAATCAAAACGTCTTGTACATCAACGCAAATGCACTGCAGAGTACCATCCGCAATCAGTTGATATCGGATTAAGGTGTGGAACTCTCTGCCTGCGTCTGTGTTCCCTTCCACATTCAACCCATCTACCTTCAAAAACAGAGTGAACAGGCATTTTCAATACCGTCAAATAATAATAACGAATAGAGATGCACATAAAACGGTTGTTATTATCGTTGCATTTAACACTTCAGTCGGCGCAACGGTTCTGTCTGTTTTCACAAATTTTAAAGTAACAAAGGAAACCGGAATAACAGTTGTTATTCGAATCGCTATTGTTTTAAAGATATTTCAGTACGATGTACAATGAGAGTACTGTGAAAACATTTGGTTGCAAAAATGATTGGAGAGGGTTGTGCTGTTTTTTATCAGTTTGTTTTCGTACTTGATGTATTGTATAGAGCGAGATTAAAATTATGCTTGTATTATGTATTGCTATACATAAAAATTTCAACTAATTTGTTATTTTGTCTCATGTTAATTTGGGCGAACATATCCCATCTACCGAACACAATTAAATCTCCGGGCTGCGACTGAGAATTACCATAGAGAAAACTCAAATAACTACGAGAGCACAGGACTTTCCAATTTCTTTAAAGAAGCAGCATGCGCATCTGTGGTACTTAGATTTTTACAATAGAGTCTTAAAATCATGTTTTTCAAATTAGAGTAGGCAGAAACAATCGAGCCCTTGACTTTTTGAAAGAACATCATTACCAATTAGGTCAGTATAAGTGTTTTAATGGTGTTCTCGCCATTGAACCCGACAAGTGATGCAAATGAGAATGAGAGACGGTAGAAAATCTTTTGTTTCTCGTTGCCTGGCGCGTCCTATGCCTTACTGACATTTTCCCTAAAAATCCCTTTCGATATCGCCTCTCATTCAACCCCTCCACATAAGTTCCTGATTAGTAATGCCATAATTACGTTGCTAGCGGGATACTGTTATAATCTCATGAAAGTCTTGACCTGCTTTTCGTGTGTATTAGAGGAAAAGAAAATCTTTTTTGTAACTTAAATTATATAATACTAGATATCGGTACACATAAACAAAACAAAATTCTATTATATCCGAGAAAGAGTAATACACGTAAATCTGTTAGAGCATTACTAACACTATGTGGTGAAAAGATGCGAATATTTTGAGTTCACATTTCGAGGAACAATAATCATATGTGTTGCCTGTAAACAAAATCTCTTCGTTTCACAAGCAATGAATAGCAAAATTCAAGAATTTGCAAATTGTTTTAAAAAAGTGGATTCGGCCTTCGTCTGCTTAAAAGTTTCAACTATTTTCAACATGGACATAAATTTGTATTATTTTTCCTATGTAACCTTGAAAGTATCACACAAGTATAAAAGTACATAAATCGTTAAGAGATTTTGTACGGAATCCTTCAATTAATCCATCCACACCACGTGACCGCATTGTTTACATACGTCAGAAAGAGCGGCGTAATAAAAGATTAGAGATTAACTCACGTGTGTCATCGTACTGGACGCCGTGGAACTCGCTGAAGCACCGCTGTATGGCCAGCGTGTTCCAGGGCGTCGGGTCCCAGCATAGCAGGCCATCGTAGTACGCCGGGCAGAACTCCTCCAATGATAGGTGCTCGTTCTTCGCCAGGCACTCCTCCACCTTTGCACTGACATTGTCTACAAGGTCGGTATCAAATGTCGTTAAGTCCTCCAGCTTGACGTCGTATTATTTCTCTCGACTAGGAATTTGAGCTAATCAGCTTTGGTTTGATCTTTGGCTTTTCTATTTACACTAACATCAACACTTAATAGTCACATTAATTATCACTTTCACCGGTCTATCTGTTTTCGACATCCATCGCGCACCCGTTGGCATATGATGCTGGGAACGCGTCGTCAGACTTGTGGCTCAGGTGTTTTGCGTGGCACGCCTGAGCGGTGCGGATTCTGTGCAGTGGCTCCGAGTCTCCAGTAAGAACGTTACCATGATAACGTTGTTTGCTCGCGGCTTGTGTTCTAACTTATCAAGTGATAACGTTCTGGGAGCAAACATCGGCAGTCTGTGCGAGTATTTGCGTGTCGTGCAAGGAACTTTAGTTTTTAATTTAATTTCCTTCGTCCCATTTGAGCCTTGTCCGTGCAACCTGCAAAGAGACACCTTTGGTCATGTTATCGTGTAGATAATGTTGTGTACACACGTACCTACATATATGAGTTATTATTTGATACTAATGTGCTCTCAGTTGATATTCAAGGAGCGTGCTACAGATAACAAATACGTGTATACCTACTATCACCGTCTCATTTATACCTAGTTGATAATATAAATATTAAACAGGAGTGTTTTGATTTTAGGTATTCTATTGATTCTATCTAACAAAGAACACTTAATGAGATGATCGAAATAATAGGTATTATAGTCACATATCAAGTGGCTGGGTATTAAGTTTATGTCTACGGTTCATAAGGGTTTACGTTCGATCTCAGATCATGCAGTGTTTTTTAGGTTGTTCATTGGTTATAAATTTGGGTTAATGTTGTTCTAGATAAAAGGCAATAAACTCTATAATTGACCTAATATCCGTGACCTTTCATTGATCGACCTTTGACTAATTTTACATTTATATTAGGGGCTCCTAGCTACATAGCTACGGCGCATATCGATCGATCTTTGAGGTTAAGCAGCGCTCGACGCGGTCAGTCCTTGGATGGGTGACTATTTTTCGCATATCGAGACCCACCGCGCCTCGGAAAGCATGTTAAATAGTTGGTCCCGGGTGTCATACGAAGACCTATGAAGGTCGTTACGGGTGTCAGCAGCTCAAAAAGTCTGACAACCAGTCTAACCTTAGAGTATCAGGGTTTCCCAGAATGGCGGAGGTCGGATGGCAGTCGCTCCGTGGAAAATACTAATATTCATCCTCAACCAGTTAGATTGGAAGCCGACTCCAATGTAGTTGGGAATAGGCTAGGCAGATGATGAGATAATATTAAGTACATATATATAAAATGTATAGATTATATATTGTACCTATATTTACAAAGGAGAATATGCAGGAATGTGGAATCTCCTACTTATATGTTATGGTCAATTTATAAATCAAAGATAAACAATCTTAATCACTTATTAAGTCTTAAGCTAGACGCTAAAAGGTTTACACAAATAAATAGAGACAACATCGTAAATAGACACTAAGTAAGTAAACTAGTCTTAGGAATTTAGTCTAGTACACACTCATCATTTAGATACAAGTTCATCTGTTTTATATACCTAGGGATAACAGGGTGAAAGATTTTCTTCTTAAAGCTATATATATTTATACTAGGGGATCCGAACTCGATCGCAGCGCCACCTATCGATCCAATTGTGAATCTAAACCATTTACCACTCAAATACACACATTTTTTATCAAAATCTGTCCAGCCTTTTGGAGGAGTTCAGTGACATACACACGTACAGAAGAATTATGTATATAAAAATATCATCATTAAAAACTGGATGGGAGCAGCAGTCGACAGGCCTATGTCCAGCAGTTGCTATATACAATCGCTAGATTATAGAAACTTCTGGAAATTGTATACGATTAATGCGAACGTATCACAACACTATTCCACTGCTTATGTCAGTTCTGTACATGTTATTCGCGATTCTATTCTCAAGCTAATTTTGATTTTCGACTTTGTACAGGTAAGGGGCAAGAAAATATAAAGAATGTGAACCAGATCCGAATCAACTATCTGGGGATCATAGAAATATTTATATTATAAATATTATATTTCGTGCGGGAATAGAACCCACGACACGAAGCGTAGAACTGCGCTTCACTACGCCAGACGTGTCGTTAAAGATTTGTTATGTAGGTATGACGCATGCAGTAATATTATGATAAGTAATGAAATGGGTCAGCGATGGAAAAGCAAAAGGCCTAATCCTTGTCCTTAATACACGCCTCGCATTCTGTGTGAAATGGGTCTTATCTCACTATTTGTCGGTCATGGCCTAAGGCTTAATTTACGACTAGATAACGCTCAAATGTATCAGAAGTAAGTAGGCTACTAATAACCACATAAAAACCAAAATTATAAGTTTTTCAAAATTTATTCGGGCCTCACGAAAATGCTCCGTGGGCCGCATGCGGCCCGCGGGCCTTATATTTGACATGGCTGATCTAGTGGCTGTTCACAAGCGCAACTGTTAAGCGCGAGTTCCAGGGTTCGATTGCCGGATCGGCAGCCTAATTAATAACCAATGTACCAATTATTTTGCGATAGGCGTAGATCGCGCGATTGCTACTGGCATATATCAACTGAAGACAGTGAGGCTGCTGTCGCGTAGCTGTCGTGTGGCTGTCGTGTAGCTCTCGCGTAACTTTCGCGTGACTGTCACGTTGCTGTCGCTTTTCTATGTAATTATTTTGCCGGCTAGTTGCCAATCGGCTTTTTCTATATGCAAATTCTCAGTAGATGGCAATAGACTCGCCCCATATTACATGGAACTTATATGTGTAATAACGGTATCAGCTAAATACGCGTGTATAATGCAGGTCTGCTTAACTCTTCAGAGAATACAGGGATGATGGTATGTTATGTAATTACGTGTTATTTATATGCACACGTTGCGATGTGTGTATTAGTTCTATGCAAATGTAAATGGTCGATATGTTTAGTAATCCGCTTGAACACAATGCAAATAAGTCGCGCTGTTCATTACCCGACTGATATCGACGTGAACAGCCGGTGTATGTAATTATTTTGTATTAGTGTTTAATTCACATAGTAATTAGCATGTATGGTATTAAGGCTTATGTGCTGTAGGGAGCAAATTATTTGTGTCATTTCACATTTAGGACAAACCCGGAGCGTTCTAAAATAAATTAATTTATGAATGTCACTGAAAAAAGTTCTTACTGATATTTGATTAGGTGTTAAATTCGAATGTTTCATATCTCAAAAGAAGATATTTTTTTTATAACATTAACTTTTTTGCTCGAAGATTTATTTAACATAATTCGGAAATCCTACCATCCTACTTATTATTATTATCCTATCCTACTAATATTATAAATGTGAAAGTTTGTGAGGATGGATGGATGGATGGATGGATAGATGGATCTTTGTTACTCTTTCACGCCAGATTGGCTGAACGGATCTGGATGAAATTTGGCACAGAGATAGATTATAGTCTGGAATAGCACATAGGCTACTTTTTATCCCGGGAAAATGTACGGGTTCGTAAACTACGCGGGCGAAGCCGCGGACGGAAGCTAGTATTATAAATGTGAAAGTTTGTAAGGATGGATGGATGGATCTTTGTTACTCTTTCAAGCCACAACGGCTGAACGGATCTGGATGGAATTTGGCACAGAGATGGATTATAGTCTGGAATAGCACATAGGCTACTTTTTATTCGGAAAAATGTACGGTTTCGTAAACCACGCGGGCGAAGCCGCGTGCGGAAGCTAGTTGATCATAAATGTACTTGTATCAACAATCTGCTTTTAATTTTTTGCGTGTTCACTGTTCTGGTTAACTTTTATGAACATAGTATTTTATTCCTTGAAGGATTAGACAGAGGTGTACTTTTTGTACACCCACATTTCACCGATGCTGATATTAAGCTTCATGTAATAAGGGGCGAGCCGATTGCCATCTACCGGGTATAATTCCAATCTCCGGCCTGGTCACGAGAATTTCAGAAAATCTCAATAACACGTTGCCGAACGAGGAACACCCTATTCTTCTACTAGAGTATCAGACAGAAATTCCCTTTGTTATTTCAGAAAATCAATATTCTCGGGAATAATCATATTTCGCTTCTAATACCTACAGCCTAGATAATGGACGCTGCAAAGGTAAACAAGACTAAAAGCATTTCACAGAAATTTGTAATTTGGCTAGTGGGTGTCGTGGAGGAAAGTGACTGCGAAAAGGTGATATTGAATAGGTATATAATTTGATTAAACGCCCCTGGAGGAAATTAATTAAACATTTACAATAAAAGAATTCAATCGATTTTAGTCTTCTAATTTGAGAAAAGAATCTTTGCTCATAAAAGGTTCGTTAGATATATAATGTCCTCCTGACCGATTTCGGTCACGGCGGCCAATCTCACCGGAGATTAGCCAACTACGCAGGAGATATTATAGAGCACAAGTGTATGCGCAAACACAGGTGCTCTCTCTGTTCCTTCACTATCATAGTCCGATGGGACGGCAATCCGACACGACCGGAGAGAGATCAGGTGCAGGACCAACGGCTTTACGTGCTTTCCGAGGCACGGTGTGTATTTACAGACACGAAGATCCAGACCCGAAACAACTATTTGTAGATCATACAAATATTTGTTCCGTGCGGGAATCGAACCCGCGACACGTAGCGCAGCAGTCGATCTCTCAACCACTGCGCCAACCGTGCCGTCAATATATAGATATATAATGCCGTTAGATATATAATGTAGGTATCTAGTGTTAGTCTTTTTTTTAACTAGTTTTTTTGCCTGCGTGCGTTTGCATCAAAAATCTTCATATTCACAGAAACAACCGAAAACAACTTTCTTCAATATTGGATCCGTGCTCGAATCGAACCAGCGACACGTAGTGCAGTAGTCGATACCTTAACCATTGTGCCATCCGTGCACTGAAATAGAATTCGAAGATGAAGTAATATTAATTTACGTCAAATGACATTTGAAATTGACATTGAGAGTGGAGCATTTATTTTTCAATTAGTTTGTAGGACAAATTACTTTTTGGAGTTCAATGTCCTACATGATTAAGTTTTAATTCTGAGGAGCGATACGACTGATTGATTTATAGGTATTTGCACATGCAGCGATAACAATGTAACGTGGAAGTCTTCATTAATCATTGAGTCTGTGAAAGGTGAATATTAATGTGTAATTTAATGTTAGTGCTAGTTATTGTGACTTTCAATCGTTTAAAGCCTGTTTTAATTTGTTAACATACACGCGGCGTCCAACAACGAGACAAATAGATATTCTATTTCACCTAAATCGAAATATGGCCTATGTTCCCATATATCCTACTAATATAATATTATAAATGCCAAAGTTTGTGAGGATGGATGGATGGATGGATGGATCTCTGTTACTCTTTCACGGCAGAACGGCTGAACGGATCTGGATGAAATTTGACACAGAGATAGATTATAGTCTGGAATAGCACATAGGCTACATACTTTTCTACTATTTTTCCTGCTATCCCGGGAAAATGTACGGGTTCGTAAAATACGCGGGCGAAGCCGCGGGTGGAAGCTGGTTATATATATGTACGAGCATATATCATATATATGTAGTATATGGTGACACTCTATTGAAAGGTGTGTCATTTACGTCTTAGTAATTAATAAAATAATGTCATGGACATGTCTATCGTCAGTCAATATAACAATTACCTATTCCATATTAATGAGAATGTTTTAATAAGGTAAGTTTAAAAAAGAAAAGAAAAATTAATAACAACCACACACAACGGACAAAATTTCAATTGCCTCAGAATTTACACCGATCCATCACAATTTGAATTAAAAATACGCACCCAATGGATTCCGGTTGAAATCAACATTTCGTTTTTAACCAACAAATGATGCCCGCGGGACGCTACGCGAAAATCCGCTTAACTTACTACCGACCTTTTCCAATAATTCGTAAAGGCCTACCGGGAAACACATTTTATTTGGAATAAAATTATTTCTTTTTCACGAAGGCAGTGACAGCTATAACGGTTGAACGCTTTGCCTTTAATACAGGTGATGTGTCGTGAATTCTAACCCGGCGCGTACCTCTGACTTTTCGAATTCATTTGCGAATTAGAATTTGATTATCATTTGCGTTCTGGTGAATGAAACCAGAACACCTCAAAGGCCTCTTTTTTTTTCTTGGTAGTACGTGTAGTCTGTTAACCGTCACCAAACCAGCACAGTTTTGGTGGACTAAGGTTCAGCCCTACGCATTCTGAGAAGAGGCCCGTGACCGGCAGTAGGACAGTAATGGGCCGAGTTTATTATTAATATATACATTTCTTTGTCAGGAAAATAAAAATGGCTGACATTCGTGAATAGAATAGATAGTATTTGTTTTGTTTGAAACATGGTAACATTATAGGTGAAAGGCAATATTAATAAAGTTATATTTCGCCAAAAATTGGCATACTTACAAATCTGAATGACAGTTCAAACTTAAAATAGGAGTAGAATAAAAAGTAGTAAAGTAAAAAAATAGTACCTGCTTAGTTACTATATCTCTCTTTAAAAATATAAACCATAAAAATAAATAACAATAAGTCGACTTGTTACTACAAACCGACACCATGAGGTTAGCTGGTAAATATCTCTTAAATTTTCTTGGGAATTGATAGCTATATTCAAGGTAGTTATAAAAATATTTATGCATCTGTAACACGTGTCTAATATCACTAAAAAAAAATTATTTTATTTCTCTTTAATTAAACCTTAATCAATTACATTTAATGTCTTTATTTTATTGTTTAGAGAACTAGCACACCGGATCAAATTTTTAGAGTAATTTTTGTTTTGATACGCCAAAGAAGTACTTCTTACGTGCGTACATAAGTACACACACACTTTTATTTTATTTTTATATAACATTTTTTTAATACAAAAACTCAATCTTCTAAACTGCTATTGGACTGAAAATTTATTTATTCTAGATAAAACGTAACAAATGGTGCAATTTCATGAAATCTTAAGTATGGCTTAAAATAATGTAACTACGTATCATTTATGTGGATAGTTAAACAATGTTTTATATGTATGTGTGTAGTCCCTTCATTATAGTAATTTTCGAAGCCTTCGTACCGTACTCATACATTTCGCATTCATAAAGAATGACATCTCATGATTGGCAATCGTTCAGATCAAATAAAATATCTACATATAATAAAAAGAAAGCGCCAAAAAATTCGCCAGTATCACAATAAAAATATAACAAGATATAAGAATAAATAATATTAATAATCTTCGAACGTTATAACAGTCAACACGTTGAAACGAAACCGACGAAGAAATATACTGAAATATTAAAAAGATTTCATTTCTCAAGAGACAATTTTCTGGCGCGATTTCGCAACAAAGGGAATAGATATAAAGCCAAACAATAACTAATTCTGCGAAGACGGGTCCGACATGAATTTCGTCTTGTTTCCGTCAATTTATAAGGAAATTGCCGTTCGCAAAGTCTGCAAACAATGGAAAAATTTCTACTTTTAATTGTTTTATATTTATTTGACACTCGTTCGTTGTTAAAAATACAAATGCTTGTAGGTCACGACTGGTGAGTGTCATAATTTATCTTGTTTGATGCTGATATGATTTGATTTATCACGCGTTTGTACTATTTAGTAGATTTTGATCGCGGTGTGTCTTGAGTGGATGCGTGTTTACTGACTACGTCACAAGAGCCTCGGGGAATAATAAAATTCTACTGCTACAAGTATTACAGTAATAAACTAAATTGCCGCATTCTAAATCAAATTCTCTAGCACTCGAGGCCAATACTTAGTTTTATTGCATTTCCTGTGTTTTAGTATCTGCGAGACCGGAACGGATTTCTTGTCCTTTTACTTTCGTTTTGAAGTTTCAAATTAGGTTATACAGCAAAGACTTGATGCCAAAGTATGTTAATGTATTCATCATTTCTGTATTTTCCAAGAAACATTTGCAACAGTTGAAACATTAAAGGATTAGTACGATACTTTACAACTATAATTAAGTATCTTTAAAACTATAATTTATGAATGCAGCTAAGTGTCTTAAGTCTGAGTACTCGTAACAATTCAGAGGCTCTACTTCTCGCTTTACGGCACTATCGCCTGATGGCCTCCATAAGACTTTATGTATATGTTTATGGAACTGGACAGGCAGAGTGCACGTAAACACAAAGTACGCATTGGTTTCGACACAATCGAAGTGCAAACGAGCGCATATTTAAAAATGACGATAGAAGCCAGAGAACAATTGAAATAAAATTGAAAGTCGATCGCTGCGTATTGAAGCGTAATCGTTCCGTTTGGTGACATTTGTTTCGTTTTGACAATACTCGACTCATAGCTATGCAACCTATTTTGGACAATTTCGAGCGATTCCGATCGTTTTCGCGCGAACACGCAGCGGCAGACGTTTCACTCTTGAATATTCATGGTGTATTGAATTGCATACAAATGGAAAGTATCACGAGTACGTATTTTTCAATAGTTACGGATCTCTGAGTTTTAATTTTGCGGCGGATTAATTGCACATTTAGCCGGGCGTCGGCGTCGCGTTTTAGCATCAAATGATTAAAAAATTATTTTAATTTTGATAAAAATACGTCGCCATTTTTGCTGTGTTATTAATATTAAGTACCTGACATAAATAATATCACTTTACTAATTTTAATATAATTCCTAAGAAGCAAGAAGTAATCCGAACATTAGATATGTATACTACATAGCAGTCGATATCTAGGAGTAAATTTCCACTAAAGACCAGACGATAAACATTCATAAACCAAAAGCACTTTGTTGGCTGAAAACTGTTTGCATCAGGGATTTGAAAAGCATAACAGCTAAAGGATATGACGCTCGGCCAGTACTAGCCAGCCATTCACATAATGTGTTTGCGTAGACGCGTTTCAGTTTATAACGCTATTAAAGTTAACTTATAATAACTGTCTGGTTCAGACATAAAGTGGCACCAGATAGCACATTAACTTGGTATTAAACCTATCTAGCTACATGGAGTTAATAGTGAACAGCATATAACTATGTTACTCAGTAGGTATTGAATTTATATCTGAGGTGAGACGTTTCAGGCTGTATTTAGGGTAGAGTTGCAACGAAGTAAAATAGCTATAAAAAAAAGGGTTTATGAAAAGATTGTTTCAATAAGTTTGTTAGGAGTTATCCCATGAATGGTTTGGAAACTAACTACTAACGAGATTTTCAAGGGTTGAATTCTCTTAATCCTTCCGTTTTGTAATTCTATTAAAAGTAAATGGGTTATAGAATGGACGAAACAGTAAGAATTCTTGTGATTTTCTCAAGGCAAATTTTGTACTAGCAACTAAGAACATAAAATATTGCTAAACATCTTATTTCAACAAATAATTCAGATACTAACTCGTCAAGCAACGAAAAGGAAACTAAAGAAAATTCACGAGCGCCGCGCTGGCGACTGATGCAGCTTAATGTATAAATAATGCATTATGTCCCTTAAGTAAAAGTCGCCTATTCATTCGACTGTTAACTGTCATCACTAAAGTGTGAATAACAAATATACATATTCAAAGTTATAATAACTATTCCATCGCATGCCTTTCACTGCACAAACTTGATCATGAAAGCTATCGAACTTTAAACGACAGACTTCAATCTATTCACATGTTAAGAGTTACGGATATCCTTTAGATAGGATGAAGGATATCCCGTGGTGAACGTGTATAGGCGTTTTCATAAAGGCAGGAATGTTGTAGTTTTTTGTCTAGGAGTTTTATTATTTGTAAAGAAAAAATCTTAATCATGTTGTAAAAGAAAGATGCCCGGGGTCATAAAAAAGTAAAGAATAACAGAACCTGGCTTGTTATTGGGTAACAATTCTGTACATAATGGTTCTTAGGAATTAAAGTAGAGGAGGTAAGAGTCGTAGTATTTTTCTTTTATAATTTGTAATTTTTCTTTTATACTCTCCATTTCACTACACTTTTGTGTATATCAGACTTCATACAAATGACTGACCAAATCAAAATAATTCATCGCATGCAGGATAAAATACTTTTAGAATGTTATTTGCAGTTGCACCAGAGCGTTTACGGTTTAAAATTTGTTAAATGAAGTGAGAATTGTGAACTTTATAATCTAACATCTTGAGTCCAAACGTCTCTTTATGAAGCTTTTAGAATAAGTATGACTAGCATTGAGTAAAAATATGTCTAGTATTTTTTCATCTATTAGGGTGAGTGAGTCTCCGGGACTCGGAATAATTATCTGTAATCCATACAAATATTTGTTTCGTCCAGGAACCGAGCCCGCAACACATAGCGCAGAAATCGTATCGCTCATACACTGCACCAATTGCGTCGTCTAAATAAATAAAAATACTACGTTATGTTGTTTCAGTTAGAAGGCGGCGCTTTTAAATAACATCTATGTAATCGCACATAAGTACTTGAGTGGGGAGAATAATTTTTATTTGTTAATCAATATCAAGAGAGTCAAACTCAAGTGACTGATAATGGTTGGAATACTATTTTTATTTCTATTGCTCATGCACACTTATCGTCTCGTGACGTTCTTTTTGCCCTTTTTAGTAGAGGAACTAGATTTATACATATACATAACTAGCTGTTGCCCGCGCCGATCCAATTCATAGTAACCTTCTCCCGGACCTAGACTATCTCTTTGTAAAATTACATTAATGAGGTAATAAACAAGGCAGACAGAGTTACTAGTACTTTCACAATTATAATAGTGTGGATAATATAATTATGAAGAAAAGAAAGATGGTTTTTTGAATTTCGACATGACTGATTAGAAAGTGAACTCTGAGATCACGTCTGATACTAATGAATGGAAGAAAACATATTGCGTCAACCACAAATGGGTCGTTCTTCAAGCAGGATTCTTTGCATTATATTCGTGGCAATTTTTATTTATTTAAATTAGCTTCAAAATATTAAATTTACAAGAATACATGAGTGAACTTATAAAAAAAGTATATATTAAAATAAAAAGTTGCCATGAAAATGCAAAACGCAAAGAGTGCTTAAAGAACGACCCAAATAAAGTAGGATAAGGGAGAACGATGATGCACAATAATACAATATAGATACCAAACAATAAATCAAAAAGTTTATAGAAAAATAGAATATAACAAAATACATATAGAACTTGTATATAAAGCCTCTGATTCTAAAGCAAAAACAGTAGGCAGAACCTAAAATCCCTCAATACGTATCACATGGATCAAAGAGAAATAGACGTTGCTTTGAACATTTGTAATTAAGTATATTTTAATTAATGTGTGCTGGTTTACAAACAAAATATAAAAAAGTTCCATATCCAGTCTATCGTAATTAATACTCAACCTTGTGATGTAATAGGTACAAATCCTTTTGTATCTACTGTAGCCACAATTTCGTCAAATATAGCTTTAAGCCTGTATTCCCGAAGGGTTAGCAAGAGGTGTAATTAGGTGAACACCCACAATAATCACCCTCAATAGTCAATAAAACTCATGTAGGGGCGAGCCTATTCCGAGTTGTTACTCCGATGTTTCTAAAAAAAAGCTTTGATCTATTCGTGGATCAAAACCAGGAACTCACGTTACACAGTCGCGCTTGCACTAGACAATGCTGTCAAATACATTTCTAATCTTAGATGAATAAGTATTTCTATCTAATTGAATTGCAAGTCAAGGAAGTCATTAAAATTACAAGCGACGTTCGACATCGCACAGAATTCAGAATTGGCTTCGAACAAGTTACTCGTACTATCGTATTGAGAGTCAAATTGGAGTCCAACTGAAATTGATTCATTTGACAACTGCTTGCCAGACCTCAGAAAGGGGTCGAACATTGTACCAACTGTCGAGCCCATTTGTGGACCCAACGGAATCCCGAAATATGTTTGAATATGAAACGAGTTCCAACTACTTTGCACCGCACGTACCACCTCTGGTTTGGGACAGTCTCAGTTTTCGACAAAACTTTGAGTCCTCATATTTTATTATATGTAATTTGCCTTTTGCTTATATTTATTTAAAGGAATCGCAGGATTTCGGTACTGCGGTTGAACAAAATATCCCTGAATAGCCACACTGGTATCCTTGTCTCCCTACGCCCGAATTCTTTTTGCTATTCAATAATTCATAAAACCCAGACGTGTTTTTGTTATTTTAGAATATTTAAGTTGTTATCTTTATAGAATAGAATATTTAAAGAGCTTCCAATATTTTCTAGGTTATATTTCCGATGCTTGTTTTGTCTTTGGCTTTTAAAGGGTATGCCAGATTTCCATAACGTTAACAAGGAAAGTTTTGAAATTAGAACGTGGAATTTAATATATTATTTTGGCATTAAATTAATTGTATAAAGTTACACAAAGGGAACTGTTTGTCAGGATGAAATTGTGGGAAATAAAATGAAAGTCATTAAATTATCTGGCTGACAATTCATCACTGTAACAATGGAGATATTGTGAAGGCTTGTTAAGTTGTATCATTTTCAGATTATAGAATTGTCGGTAACACTGGTTAAATAATCAAAGTAAAAAAATCAGAGGCCCTAGTGTAAGTTTCTTTCGACAAACTCGATTTAACGCATCGAACGCGTTCGACGCTCCAATTGGTGGAGAGCACGAAACGGACCAATCGAAGCGCCGAACGCGTTCGATGTGTTAAATCGAGTTTGTCGAAAGAAACTTACACTGGAGCCTCAGGTGTGATACTTTCGTAAGTAATTTCTATATTGCATTCTTAAATGTATGACCCGGGTACGTCTTAAAACTGCGGCCAGACACCGGAGGACGGGCAGCAGCGTCCTCTCACTAATCGGTGAGCCACTGCGATCCCCAAGCCGCCTGGCAAGCGTGGGGATTATGGCAAACCCCCCCCTTGAGGGAGGCCTTCGTTCAGCAGTGGACGTCTTCTGGCTGATGATGATGATGATGATGATATTGCATTCTACACAAAGTTCAATATCGCATAGCATCACACCTGTATTCCCCGGGGAGGAATGTTATTCAACCATATTTTGCCAATGCGGTTATTAAATCCCATGTAATAGAAAGCGAGCGTAATTGTCACATAGTCGGCACATTTTTAATCTGCGCGCTGCTACTTAGGATTCTCTAACGAAAACACCCAAATACCCATACTCAAATACTCTCAGCCATGAGTACAGTATCTGCACAGTATAGGCATCAATGAGTAGTTCAAGAAATACGGCGAGCGAAACGTGACCTTAATCGAATACCAACAATTCGGAACAATTTTCGAGGGTAAGGACACAGAATATTTTGTTGTAAAATGTTATTGTTTTACTTTAGACTATCTCATAGGTCTAGTGGTCGCAAACACGACTGCTTAGCGCGAGGTCCTGAGTTCGACTTTAGAGTCGGGTAAAGTGTTATTGAGTTTTTCTGTATGGAAATTCTCAGTAACAGCACGGAGTCTGGAAGTGTGTCTGGTAGATGGCAATAGGCTCGCTCCCAACTACATGGGATTCCATAGGGAAATGTGGGTGTACAAATAGTACCTACACCTCTGCATAACCCTTTGGGAAATACATGCTTGATGCTTTGTTATGTTATGTTTTTCTTTTCAACCAGTCACCGCAAATATACCCTAAAGTACCAATAAACAACAACCATAAAGCTGTAGTGACTTGGTATCAAACGTTTTATGATAGTGAATTTATTACAAAAGCTATGATTCCTATTGATAAGAGATCTTTAGTACTGAGCGAAAGACATAAAATGCTCTAAACTATTGGCTTAAGGTGTCACCGTGAGCCGTTATCTTCACAGTGCAGTACCGGTGAAGTATCAGCAGCATTTATGATATCATTAAAACTATCTCTTATGACCTAACGTTCGATATTACGGACAGTTGTTTGTGAAATTATTAACATAAATCAAGAAAAATTCTCTCAAAATGGATATAAGAAGAGCATACCTAGTACAATAGTGTCTTAATAGTATTTTAATAATTCTTTAGTATTAATATTGTATCATGATAGTAACTTTTGTAGGCGTCACTTTTCCCCAAGCAAAAACACTTAAAAGGACTGTACTCGAATGTACTTGAAATGTACTCTTCAAAAAAGAAATGATTTTCAAAAAGCATTTCAGAGCATTTTTGATTCAATTATTGCACATGTTTTTGGAATATATATATGTATATAATAATGATTATATCCTCTATTACGTCACATACTTCAATTCTCTATACATTCTGGTATAGTCTTGAATAAGTGAAATGTGTTTTTTATGTATGACCAAGTATTCAGTTCTTACAGGGTCATATTATATATGGGAAATAATTACGTGTGTTTTAAGTAGTAGTATAACTTCGTAGCACTTTCGTAGCAGTGCTACGAAGACTTCATTGTGAATCAGAGTCACACATGTAAGCTTAGTCAATTTTTTATACTGATACTGATGATTTAATGTTTACTTTCTAGTCATAATTCATCCACCTTTCCTACCTTTCAGTTCTCGTATATATCTTGTACACACTACACAAATAACATCAGACAAATATATCATAGAATCAACAAAACATTTGTCAATTTCCTGTACGCGATTTTTTGTCGTCAGTTTCAAATACAGAGGCATACGTGAGTCTGACAGATAACATCATTTATTGTAGACTAAACCTATTGATATAGAAACTACAGACCGAATAAACGACTCAGAAACGTCGCGAGAAATACGCGCACAACATAATATTGTGCGCCTATTTTGTCTGTTTTATTTCGACAAGCATTTACGCGCATACAATGGGCATACAAGAATGTTGTGAACATTACATTGTCGACGAGTGACGTTTATAAGCAATCGGATGCAGCTGTCTCGCATATTTATATCAATGGCCAACCCCAATGGCAGACTAGACGTAAGGAACGATATCGGGTTTTGTAACTAAAGTTTTCGACGAATTTATTTTAGGTCAGTTTGGCTGGGTCAATCGCTCGATTTCCTTAGGGTTAGTTGAAAAAACAGGGACATAAAGATTTTTCCTGCGGCAAATGAGGTTCCGCACATGTTTTATATGTTTCTATGTTCTGTGTCTTTGTTCTTTGAGGAAACTAGCTTCAAGAGAGAAAATGATTGTGACAGTAACAGTATCGGGTACTGAAAAATAAATCAGTATTTTATTTCAGAGCTGTTTCTGAAAGAATATACTTTTGTTGCAACAAAGGATTTTTTTTTAATCTTTGCCCCAAACTTGGATTTCTCCAGTGTCTTGGGTACAGTTTACACATACACACACAACCAGACCCGAAACAACTATCTGTAGATCATACAAATATTTGTTCCGTGCGGGGATCGAATCCGCCACACATAGCGCAGAAAGCTAATCGCTTAACCACTGCGCCAACTGTATCGTCAAAAAAATATATTTATTAAAATATATTTATTTCATTTAAATGAGATTTGCTATAGTCTAAATTCTATAGTCGAATGGAAATGAATGTCAATTTTAAATAAAACCTAAATGAGAGAATCTCTTATTGCGTACAATTAACAATCCCCCTTTTATTCAATATACCAATCTAGTTAGAGGCTTGATTACATATGCTAACGAGGTCAAATGAAACGCACATACTCTGTTATTATTTATTTGTCTAATGATACATGTTTTAATTAAGAGAGCCATAAAAACACGAAAGCTTTTAATTTGTATAACCAAAAATCCGCCCCGACAACAAAACGGTTAGAAGCGGTTACGCCTCAAATATTTTTATTATTCTTGATTATTAGCAGACCCAGAAAAAATGTTAGATTTTTTATTAAAGCTCCAAAAGATGTAAGTTTTCTCGTCGGTCTGCTCGTAAAATACTCTAGTTTTTCTTCTCAGGGCATATATTTTATGGAGGCGCATGTTAAGCAGTGTGTGGGTGTTCCAAGAAATACGATGCCTGGCTGTTCCATTATTAATAGAGGGAATATTAGATAAGTTGATAAACATAAGAATCTGGACCACTTGTGCTAGATAAACCTGTTAGATATATTATCTTTATATTAACTTTGGTCCTGTCATCATAATTTCATCATCGTTTTTGGACTGCTGTGATATGATCATAAAATAAAAAGAAACCTTTGATATGAGAAAATAAATTTACTTAAAAAAAAGTACATTTCTTCTTTTAATTCCATATAAAAAGAAACTAGTTGACCTGATAATCATTCTATGAAAGAGTGGACTCACCAGAAAGCACACGACCTATGTGTCACAAACTGAATGGCGTAGCCCTAGCCGGTTAGAAGTTTCAAATGAATCACTTTGCAACCTATTAAATTTTCAAACTAACGGATGAATGCACTAGACAGTTATATAAAAAAAGAAACTAGCATCTTAAGATTGTACTAATAGCGTTACTTCACTCACCTCATTCCAAGTTTAAACTATGCAAAGCCCTCGTTGCACTTCGAGTGTCGTATTAAGGATATACGGCTAAGCTAGATGTCTGTCCTCTCGAGTACTAACTCTAGCCAGCCCTAGCGGCTGTAGAGGCTGTATGTTATCATGTCATCCCTAGTGCCAGTTCTGAACAGCTTGGTAGGGCTAGCACGCAGTGAGTTCAAATAACTATACTCGATTGTATAATATAATCTTACATAGTATCGTCAGCCGGTATTTCCTGAAGGGTTAGCCAGAAACGTACTATTGTATACAAACAATTAGTGGATTATGCTAGAACTAGGGGAAGGTGGAAAGAAAGAAGAAGTTATTGTCTCGTAATAGGAGGCGAACCTATTGCCATCTAACGGCACAGTTCATAACTCCGTGCTTGCAGAACCTCGCGCTCAGTAATCGCGCTTGCTAGTGAAAAATATAAATAGCTGAACTATTGACACGTTACAAAGATTATGAAAGTCGTTAAAGGCAAATCATGTTTAGAGCGTTTTACATTTAAAGCTTTTTAAGTTATATATTAACGTTTATTGAAGAAGGAAGTGTTGAGAAGTCACCTTGTTAACTTATCCTAGATAACAGCAGGACTTCATGAATATGTTGATGTAAGAACTAGAATCCTGAGACTGCTAACGATCTTCACTTCACTAACTCTCCTACAAAGTTTAAATTATGCAGAACACTCGTTGCACGTGACCAACATAGTTAGAATTGAAGCTAAGAGAGAGACGTCTGGACAGTTTTGCTTCATAGATGCCAATACTTACTACTTAAATAGAGAATGAAAGGAAAATACAAAGTGTATTCTAAATGAAAGATTATTTAATGCTAAGTAATAATTTGGCAAAATATTTTGTAGAGAACTTTGTATGTACACAATTTTAAATATAATACGCTGTATTTAGCTTAATTCATAAAGACACCGACGGACGCCGGCGCCCAAACACAATATAATTTCAATCAGCACTTTTATATTCTCATAACCCATACTAGTAAAAAAATCACTCTGTGCACAGATTCGCCAACCCTAAAGGAACACACCACAGTCCTCCCTTAGTCGGGTATGTCACGGCGCTACGCTATAAATTTAATTACGTCGATCAATATATTGATAAAGTTTGCGCGGTATAAATAGACTTAATTGAATCCCGTCTCATTTAATATCGTGGTACCGTATTTTATTATTTTTTGTTTTAACTATGTCGGAGAATATTAAATTAAAGTGTGTTTTGTCTGAAATGGAATGAAAAATGTTTATATATTTCTTATTAATAATAATAACAATTTTATTTCGGACTTAATCCATAATGTTAGTAACAATTTTCTTGTGATCTATGTTAGTAGTACACTAGAAGAAACTTTCTTTATAATACTGATATTGTATTTAAGGCCTAGTCCAGATCTATATGTTCAGTATATTATTCAAAAGTATAAGCTTTTGTAAAGACTTAATTTCTTTTTGCATTTTGTGCTCATCCAACTTAAAATTTCTGCGAACCACAACACGCGTCATAATTTTTGCTTTCATCTCGTATGGTGGTACCTCCATAATGTATTTATATATACTACATATTCATATCTGTGTGCCATGCGTTCCCTTCAAATACGAACAGCAGCTGTTGACGCTCGGCGTTCTCAAATTCAGTTATTGTGTTTGAACCAAGTTAATGGAATTGATTAAACTTATTTGTATCTAATAAACATTAATGCTTTTCGTACTTTCATTTGCAGCAAAAGTTTTTAGTGATATTAAGTTTGTAACACATTTGTTTTCTTTGTAGAATTATATAAGTTTACGTTAATATAACACAGCTAAACGGAATGCATTAATATACATTAACCAGTTCTGATTCACATTTAAATTTCTTACCCCGTGGGAGCTTGTTCCATTTACTAGATAGCCTACGTGACAGGCAATCTGACCATTCATTCAGTCCCACCAACGCAGTATCGTACTATAAAGTATAGCTCTGTATGGCGCCACTTTTATCAATCCAGTACCGACTCTGCGGCATTCATGTTGTCCTAGTAATCTATTGCTCTAGGGAACAAGTTGCTTTGATTATTTTCACGGTATTATTAATATTAAGATTTAGTATTACAAATATCATAGAGTACCAACAGTATTTTTTACTTAAAGGGAATTATTGCAGGATACCAGGCGGAGGAAGACGTGATTTCGATTACTTTAGTAATACAAATTGAGCATCAAAACGTTATTACAAGTGGTACTCAATAAATAATCTATTGCGATTCTTCTAGTCAAGAATTTAGAGAGTGAATTTGTCGCGAGGATTTAGTATTTCTTGATAAAACTTTATAAGTAACAATTGGATAGGTTTTTAGAAATTTAAGAATACATAACATTCTGTGAGGGAATAATCTGGATTACTTATTAAATAGGTATTTATAATGAATACAATCCTTAGTATTATTATTATTTGCTTACAAAGAAATAAACAGAAAGAATTTGATTTAAAATTAGAAGATCTTTAGAAATTTAAGAATACATAACATTCTGTGAGGGAATAATCTGGATTACTTATTAAATAGGTATTTATAATTAATACAATACTTAGTACGATGATTTTTAACTTACGAAGAAATAAACAGAAAGACTTTGATTTAAAATTAGAAGATTCAAATTATGAAATATTATTTGCTTTTACTACTCAAACAACAGAAAAGAGGTAAAGGTATGAAAATCACAGCAACGTATTTATGGGCAAGTATTAAAAAGTTTTAAACTTCTGCAATTATAAGTCGGCGCTGAAGTCGAATATTGTTCGTGACGATGCAAACTTAACTTCATGCTCAATTAAGAGGCGGTATAACTTTATTTACTACTTTTGCCATTACGCTGCGATGCGACGGCCATTATACGCAATCTCCGAAGGAGGTTCATTGATTGTTATAGACGCTTTTAAATTAGAAGCTATCTCAGAAGTCGTAAAAAATACACTAGCAAGTGATTTATGTCATCTAAAACTTATAGATATAGAGAAATGTACGATTAAGTATCATATATTCGGTTTTATGATGTTAGTGATGATGAATGATAGTGTCTATTATAGAATTGATACAAAGGGCAACATACAAAAACGGTCAAAAGGTACAAAAGGCGCAAAATAAAATTTGAATCGGTTAATTACATTGGCACCACTTTCTTGTTAAACCACGTTGATAAAAAAAAGTGGTGCTAAGAGGCGTTTAACATCAAGTTGGTCAAACAAGTGCTTAGTCCAAGTTATACAAGCAAAATACCAAAAAAGCGTAGCGTAAAAAGCGGCGTAAAAAGCACGGTGCCGCGTCTGTAAAAAAATATTCACTATCTGTTTAAAGAAGGTGATAATATTCCTGATAATGTAGATAAACCAAGTTAGAAACACGAACAAGACGTGGAATTTGAAAGTTCACCTTATCTGAATTACGGAACTCAAACAGCGGCAATAGAAATGGTCTATTGTTGAGTTTTCTAACTCGGAAGTACCTACTCGGAACCCATTAAAGTTTCTCGTTCTATGTCTCACTTTGAAATCAAACACTGACCTAACTTTTGCGTTTATAATTAAGGTGTAATTAAACATTAGAAAAGACAAATGACTTTTAAAAGTTTGTGGCTCTAACAAAAATGTTTAGTTTAGAGAGAGTTTAGCTGCAAAACTAAACTTAACTTTGGGATATTTCTCTTAAACTAAACTTTGGGATATTTCTCGTGTGGGCCTGGAAAGGTACGTCGTTAGTTATTAAAGATAAAATCATAACGGTTGCAGAGTTCAGATAGCAGTCATCATTTTAGCAGAAGATATAGAAGAGATGACTAAGACATTCATGTAATATAGATAGGTATTATCGAAGACCTATATGTCATGTTTTTGGGAGCTTTAAGGTAAATCTAAAACAACTAAGTAAAAAAAAATCTTCGTGATAAAGATATAAAAACCCCGTGTTTTTCCTGACTGATTGACCGATTAGTAGTAGCTGAGCATGAGGGTATGAGTTCGATTCTAGAGTCCTGTAAAGTTTTATTGGGATTTTCTATAAGGAAATTTTCAGTAGCAATCCGGAGTTTGGAATTGCGCCCCGTAGATGTCAATAGACTCGCTCCCAATTATATGGCACTCAATAATGATATCAACGGCCTAACCCTTCGAGGAATACAGACGTGTTACATTAAGTGTCTTATTTTTCTTAATAAATATCTCACACTATATTCGTCCCGCTATTACGAACCATACAGAAAACATAAATAAATGACGATGAAATTACGAGATTTACGAGACAAATGGTTGAATTATTATACTCGTTTTTGTTGTTAGCGTTTCAGCAAATATTTATGTCGGGAACATTTCACTTGCGGCAAGGCGCGTTATTTATGGCTGAGACTGCACTGAACACTATATCACCCTATATAAATGTTCCATCTTGGCTGTTCACCGCTAGTACCCCGGTACTTGAGCTTTATAAAGTAGAATAAGTTTATCTGATAAACATATTAAAAAAAAACAAACATTAACTTTCCGGTGACTCTATCTTCGAGATTATGGTGTAACGTTATTACATATCTAGAGGCAGAAGCATCTATCTAAGTATACATAATGAAAACACCGCATTTGGGGTTTTCGCTAACAAAGTTTTAAGTAATTATTAAGTAGGTAGGCGACCCCTAGGGTAGATTTTGGCCTCACATGCGCGCGGTTGTGTGATAAATTAATGAGATAATATTCTGCTTGCTATTCATTGTAATTCATAATAAGGTTACTAAGGGCCTGTTTTTCCCAATTATAATTAAACAGGCAGATTGCCTATACATAACTTATCCGAATGAACACATTCAAATTTCTGTATTCGGATTATTACTTTTATTACTAATCAGCTAGATCTTGGGGGACTTATTTTTATCCATAAATTGATCCATCTACAGAGATAATTTGATTGATAGCTACAGAGATATGGATTAGTAGAGAGAAAATTTGGCTGCAAGTGCTAAGATCTTTATAGTTTATCACAGTCTTGTATCCGATACTTGTTCGAAGGCACAAAGGTTTCACGTAAATAATGGTAGAGTGCTAGTAATCAATTTCACACAAGATATGCGTATGTTGGCGTCCAACTATAATGAGGTTGCTTATAATTCGAGTGTGAAACTGATAGGCATCTACTTTTGTCCGAAATTAGCACACTGCTTTCATTACGAATATAAGGAAAGAAATCGAAAACGCTGTAATATTAGGACTTTTACAAAAACAATAACGATTTCCATTGCTATTGAATACACACAGGAGGATTACACGAAAGAAGAATTATTATTCAATTATCAGAGAGTCATATTCAAAAAGGTAGGTTCGATTTTTTACTTTTTACGTAATCAATGACACACTTTCAGAGCACGAGTGATGAAAATATCTATGGTTACCCAACATAGATATTTTCATCACTCCTCATCACAACTTAAATCAATCTGAATACTCTGAACCGTGCCAATATTGCCTTAACGGATCGAATGTGTCTGTTTTGTTTGGTAGCAGTACTTCCAGCTGCTGGGGGCGCTCAGACTCCGAAGCCAAAACCTCCATGCGTGGTACGGATTTGAAGTCGGTCAGGCGTGGCTTGGAAATAAACCGGAGAGTATACACCATTTTTAATATTCGTATATTTACAACTGCCTAAATGTTTAGTGGTCGCAACCGCGACTGCTAAGCGTGAGGTCCTGGGTTTGATACCCGGGTCGGGCAAAGTGATAAAGTCCAAAGGGTTTTTTTATATGGAAATTCTCAGTAGCAGCACGGAGTCTGGAATTGTGCCCGGTACATGGAAATAGGCTCATCCTTTATTACATGGGACTTAATAACAGCATAGGTGAAATGTGGGTGTACAATAGTACACCTCTGCCTAACCCTTCGGGGAATACAGGCATGATGCTATGTTATGTTTATTATTTGTTATATTTACAACGTGTGGAGTCAGTAAAAAGTATTTATTATAAACCCATTTGGTAAAGGAAAATGAAAGTTTAAACCACAGCTTAACAAATCTGGATCGGAGCCAACTTCCATTTTCTAACTAAATCTTTACGGTTGTCTTGCGAATTCTCTTTAGCGATATTGCAAATGGAAATATTAAGTTTCAAATCCACGTAATGTAAGTTACTGCCCAATATTGTGTGTCATGAAGGAAAATAAGATAAGATTACGTGTTGTTTGTGCTTTATTTAAATATTGCAAGTTAAACACATACGTTAGACCATCGACCATACAGCCCAGACCACCTTTGCTAGCATTGTTTCTCATGTGGAGTTCCCTTGCTCCTTTCCTTATATTCTTACCGTTATCCAAGAAGATCAAGATATTGATTTTATGATGCCATAACGCCTGCAAAATGTACATACTAAAGCTATATAACTGTCGAATGAAAAATTCAACCACGACCAGAAATCGTCAAGATAAGATGTTTAACATAACATAAACATACCATAGCATCCCGCCCGTATTCCCCGAAGGGTTAGGCAGAGGTGTACTATTGTACTCGTACACCCACATTTCGCCCATGCTGTTACTGAGTCCCATGTAATAGGGGGCGAGCCTATTGCCATCTACCGGGCACAGTTCCAGACTCCGTGCTGCTACTGAGAATTTCCATACAAGAAAAAAACCAATAACACTGAGCGATCCGGGAATCGAACAGGACCTCACGCTCAGGAGTCGCGTTTCCCACCACTAGACCAATGAGGCAGTCAAGACGTTTAAATATAGGTAAATTTGAAAAAAGGATTCGTCATAAGGTCCAGAGATCGCGGTGGCTCAGAGAGGTTGGTGTATTGAACCCAAAAGTCGAAGGTTCGATTTGCTCGTGGTCGAAATTTTTCTTTCCATGTGTTCTTTCCATTTTATTCCAATGCTATGTTATGTTATTTATTAGGTATAATTATAACTTTAGATTCAAGAGTGTACAAGCGCTGTACATATAGGATCAAATTGGTATTTTATTGTCATATGTAGCCAAATCAGGTAAAAGAAAGATCAGGACCGATGTGTAAATTGGCATTTTATCCTAATTTATGTAGGTGCATTTCGTCATTGAAGTTCTTACACCACTTCAGGTAATTTTTTGGCGGTTTTGACATTTTGATGGCATTTGCTAGAGAATCAGAAGGCGCGTTGTTTCAGCAATCAGAAACAAGCATCGTCCAATAGAAACTCGTAAAATGAAATAATTATAAAATTATGCAGTTTTTTCATTCTCCTCAAGTTGCTATTTTTAACATACGTGATGTTAGAATTTCAACGACGATTTGTATAGGTAACTGAAATGTTCTGGTTTGCATTTACTCGGTTTAATCCATTTGTCCGTTTTTACGACACCTATGAAAGTGATAGGAGCATATTCCTGGCTGGGGTCCAAACGGCAACCACAAAACTAATATTTAATATTGTAAATGGGTTATTCTGCAAGTATGCAAGCAGCATTTTTTTTTGGGGGAAGGGCAATATCTCGACCAAGGGTACTGGTCAAATGCCTTATGCTCCGGTAATTTTCACTGGCATAGTCTACCCTTTATCCGGATCATACTGCGTTTAAAGATAGTTATCTCTAAGCGGTTGGGTTTCTACGCTACTGATGTGGATTTAATTCCTACGCGGTTCAAATATTTTTTATAACTTAGTGATAGTTGAAGCGGCAGCCTAATTACGTAAAAATAGCATCAGCAACGCGACAGCAGCTTCACTTTTGGCCTATACATAATTAAGAAAGAAAGAAAGAAAAGAAAGAAAGAAAATACGTTTATTTGACCCAAACTAAAGGCACACAATAATAATATATAAAACAGAACAATGAAAAAGGAAAACAAACAGAATAAAGAATAATGATACTAATACCTACTCAGCTTTAGAGCTGCATTGTGTGCCTTATCAGCTGCGCCAAATAGGTCCAGTTCAGCAAAATGCCAGACAACTAGTGCCTGACGCATGAATTACACAAAAATGACGTGTGACAGAAGCTATCGCGCGATCTACACCTGTCGCAAACTGATTCCTACATCGGTAATGAGGCTGCCGGTCTAGATGTAGACGTACTGACAATACAAAAAAATCTATAGTTTTTTGTGGTTTAAGAAAAATTCAGAGGAAAATACTACCTACACAATAGCAGGCCTATTTTGATATATGTCATGATATATGTCATCGTATTTATGTACAAGATCAACTTAGATGAGCAATGACAAACACTTTGCCACATAACACACGCACATCTCGAAATTAGATATAATTAGAGACCTAAGTGCTTATCTCTTTTGCTGTCCATACATGCATAGCTGCGTGGTTACGGCTTACATGTTAATTACACCAAATTCACATCACAAAGGTAGAATTATCATGTTAACAGCAGCTGTGTTCCAAAATTCTCTCTAAATTCCACGTAAACTGCTACAATGGGGCTAATTTGGGACAAGTGCCTACCATGGGTAATAAGTGACACGGTTGGTGCAGTGGTTAAGCCATTAGCTTTCCGCACTACGTGTCGCGCGTTCGATCCCCGCACGGAACAAATATTTGTATGATCTACAGTTAGTTGTTTCGGGTTTGGTTGTGTGTGCATGTGACATGTATGTAAAACTGTACCCACGATATAGGAGAAATCCTTGAGAGGGACAACGTTTTTCTAATAAAAATAAAAATTGAAACTATGCACGTTGAAGTTTATATCTATTAGGTATAATTCCAATCACCAGGCGGGTACGGAATATTTTCTAACAGAAAAATCAAATCATTTAAAAAAACACGGGGCTCAAACTCAGGATTTACGCTCCGCAGTCAAAAGGGCACTGAATACTACAATTATACATATATTTTATTATATTTGCATTACTAGCTTCCGCCCACGGCTTCACCCGCGTGGTTTACGAACCCATACATTTTCCGAGATAAAAAGTAGCCTATGTGCTATTTCATCCAGATCCGTTCAGCTGTTCTGGCGTTAAAGAGTAATAAAGATCCATCCATCCATCCATCCATCCATCCTCACAAACTTTCACATTTATAATATTAGTAGGATAGGAAGTAGGAAGTAGGATACTGTCCATATTGTAATTGTTATCTATTTAAACATTTAGTCAGCCGTTGTTTACAATTAGATAGATAGATAGTTAGAATATTCTTACTGTACACCAAAGGAAAAAGTATAAAGTATACCGTATAATTCTGCTATGTATAATATTCATATCAGAAAGTTTAGACAAAATGAAGTCTAGGTACATAGATTTAACAAGGTTACTAGTAAAATAATGAATATAACGTACTTAAGAACATTTAATTACCATCTGAACTTTAAGGGCGAAGGCTTGCCCCAAGTTAGTTCAATGTAATCAGCTTATTAGTTCACGCTATCCATTATGCTCATCTATTATCTTTAATCACTTTTGATATTTATGGGAACAAAGGTATCTGCTTAACGAAATGGTCCGTCATCACAAAATGATGTATATGTAAACATGACCTAGATATGACCTGATTGGGGACGTTCGTTATTTGAAATTTGGGTCAGAAAAATGTAAACTGATTATTACAATGATTTTTTTTTGTGGAAGAAGTGGTTTGATTATAAAAGTCTTAGTAGTGACATACTGGCAATCAACTGTTCTAAAATCGAACAATTGATTGTAGAATGGGAACCCAACTCACATTACTCATTTTTCGAATTTAGGTGCGGTGGGTACTGCCTGACACCGTCGGCAATGACAACGTGACACACCGGTGTTAAATATTTTCCTGATGACGTTCGGGAGTTATCGTTGTCAGAATTCTTATCCATTACCAACGGGGTTATGCGGCAGATCCGTTGTCAATTGCTCTCCGAAACCTGTACAACTCAGTGGGCTTCATAAGGGCGTGTGTGGTCACCCAAGTCACACAGGGCCAGCATCTAAGGCCTACGCTTTTCATTCCGAGAAGTGGCCCGTGCCAATCAGTGGGACAGTAATGGACTGGATTTATTATTATGAATATGAATACTATATTAGTATTTATTATTATGAATATGAAAATTATACTATATTAGAATATAATATGATATTATTATTAATACGTTGTCTTATAAAACTCAATAGTATAGTAATAGGAAAAGTATCAATTATTTTTACGAGTATTTATGGATAATTATCAATGATTATTCCAGTAGCTAAGTTTCTTGTTAGAATATTTATTGCATCAATGTAAAATTGATCTCCTACAAAAACGGTTTTACTTGGTGATGTATTTGTTACCTGTAGCATACTTATTCGTTACTGTGACTTATTGGTTACCTGAAACAAAAAAATATTTTTTTATTTGAAATTATATGAAAAAATAAAGATTTACAAAAAAAATATGCAGTACATACTGCGCTACGTGTCACAGATTTAACTCCCCGCTCGGAACAAATATCTGTATAGCCTAGAGACAGATAGAGACTTACGTCTGTTAAACTGTTCCCACGATACGGTAGAAATCATATCGGAGTGTGGATTATCCCTTTTAGCTAAAAAACTCCATTTGTGCAGAAAAGTAATTCATACATTTTTATGTCATTTTTTTAAATTATCTTTGCGTCTTGATAACTTACTTAAATTGTGATAATTTAATTCCCTTACAAGTATTAATAAATAAACATTCATTTACTTAAACTTTTAATTAATTTATTTCTACCGCGGCTAACTTTCTTGATACTCAAATATTTAAGGGTTTTAAACTTGCCGTTTTAAAGTTAGAAAGTTTGTATTAATAACAAGTTTGTTGTTCTCGTTCTTATGTTTATTAAATGGATATATCCCAAACGCTTTTCATGTTAAAAGTTGAAATGTACCGGTGGGAGAGTCACATTAGATTTTAGAAGTGCTGAAATTTCATTTTGCATTGGCGGGTATTGTTGGTTGCCAGTGGAAAATATATATATCCCCCTAGCCTTTACTCAACTACATTGGGGTCGGCTTCCAATCTAACCGGTTGCGGCTGAATATTAGTATTTTACGCGAAGCGACTGCCATCTGACCTCTGCCACCCAATTACTGGGAGACACTGATACACTAAGGTTAGACTGGTTGTCAGACTCTTTGGGCTGTCATAGGTATTCATATGACACCTG
This sequence comes from Shargacucullia verbasci, assembly GCA_947562105.1. Classification (NCBI taxonomy): domain Eukaryota; kingdom Metazoa; phylum Arthropoda; class Insecta; order Lepidoptera; family Noctuidae; genus Shargacucullia; species Shargacucullia verbasci. The sequence goes on along the minus strand of OX387297.1, from coordinate 6,808,553 downwards.
GGACCAATTGCTTAACGTGTTTTCCGAGGCAGAATATTTCACAATAATATATATTTTCATAGTATTTTGAAGATCGTATGTTTTTTTAGACACAGCTACTCGTAATTCTTGTATCTGTTGTATCGTAAGTGCAGTTACAGACAAATATATACTTGTTTCACATTCACAAACACACTGACTCTGAACAAATATCTCCAGGTCATACAAACATTTGGATCGATTCGCCATCCTCAGCAGAAAGCCAGTCATACCTACTGCGTCTATCGGTTCGTAAAAAGTATATTTCTGAAAGTTTCATTGTACATAGCATGTAGGTTAAAGTTAAAATGTTAACCAGACAATTAACCAAATAAGTGACATGTTGTACCGTGTTTGTAAAGGTATTCAAATTTGCTCTGAAGGGACCAGGGATATTAAAGTGTGTACGTCGCGAACACGTTCTAATATTAAATTCCAATGAAGGGTGGTTTATTAGAAAGCCGCTCTTTGCTGTAGGCTACGTTTACTGCTAGGGACGACAACTAGGTACAGAACGTTCGAAATTAAAAAAAAAGTACAATAAAAACATTGTTTCTTGTAGTGATGTGCCGAGTCACTGTTTTAGTGGATCGAGTCGACTCGAGTCGGTTTATACGGTACTCGAATCATGAGTCGATTCCGCGATTCAAACCCAGTACTCGAGTTCTATGCTTGGGTATTCGAATGTTGACTCGAGTCAAGGACTCGAGCTAGTTGAAGAATTGTCAATGTCGAATGATAGGATGACCTTTTTTTAGATGCATGCACAAATTAGTTGTATTTTTAGTCATAGTAAATATAATAAGTTTTAATTTCGAATAAACCTATCAGAGGTTCTTTTGAAACGTTCATATGACTAAATGCACAGAACCAGTTTATGAATATCTATATTCAGAAACTATTAAACGGCTCATATTTATTTAGTAAGTTAACGTTAAATACTGAATAGAATATAATATTAATCTAGGTAACATCTTTCACTATCTTCCCACGATAAAAGTTGATAAATTACTTTGTGTATCACTTAGCGCAATTTAATAAAGCAGCAGTTTCAGTTGGTGAGAATTTGAATAGGGAATAAATCAAGCGTGACATATTACGTCATCACCTGTATAACGAGCATCTAATCGAGCTTATGTAATGCCTGTTGTACTAAGCTAGGGGTGTAGTTGGAGCTTTTCTTGTCGTTACCGTTAAGATAAAAATGTATGAAAATTTCGTGCGTGCGCATTTGTTACTATTGTAAGCGAGCGCACATTATTGCCATACATTTTTCGCTTACCTACGTTAATTATGGTTGAGATCGAAGAAACGTCATATTAAAGTAATGTTAGGAGTTGAAACAATAACTTGACTGTTATTGTTAATAATGTAAAACAGTTTTTTGAAAAGAGTATCCATGGCGTTTCTTGGCGGTCTCTTTTCCATAGGACCAACACATTTTTGGAACCGAAGTTTTAAAAGCGCCTGTAAATGCTAAGTTGAAATAAAAATATTGGACTTTGAATGTTAATTTTATGAACTATTTCATATTTCGGTCATATAGGCCCGCTCTAACATGGGTCTCGGCGGAATGTGGGTGTACAATAATACACCTCTGCCTGATCCTTCGGAGAATACAGACGTAATACCACGAACATGTAATCTGTCTATTACATATATATATGGTCATACATATCTACAGGTATGCCTGTATGTATGACCATATACATCTGTTTTCATTTTGAAATTGAAACCAACAAATTATATGTATTTCAACTTGTATAAGGACATACGTATTAATAATCACGACGAAAGCCAACAATATGAATAGGCATAATTAATTAGCTATAGGAATTAGGATAGGAATTAATTAGCTATAATTTTAACTTTATCATTTTCGTCCAATTCATAAATAATCCTAAACATGAATGTAATACAAATATTTAAACGACATAATTATACAAAATATGTATAAAGATAGTCTGTGGTAAGGGATTATAGCTTTCTAGGTTACGTGTCGGGTGTTCGATTGCCATTCGGTACAAATATTTGTATGATCAGATCAAATATATGTACAGACGCTAATTTCGGGTCTGGTTTACATTTGTTAACTGTACCCACGGTATAGAAGAAATCATAGTGTGGGGCAATGTCTAATAAATAAAAATTGTAACAGCGATGTAACGTTGCAGAAGTTAAAGATCGCAAGTAACTTATAATGAGGTCGAGAATTAAAGGAACTTTTAAACTAGAACCAGTCTTCTGCATAATAGTTCTTTACTGACTTCACTTGGTTCCTTACTATGATCCTCGTTACAAGTTTCACTGAAGCTTTTTCCAGGTAACTTACTTTATTTGAATAAGTTTCAGTGCAGAGTCAAAACTATGTTTCTTTATTAGTGGACCAAGATCATTCTATGATTAGCGGTCCAATAATGATTCTAAGTGTACTACTTCTCTTACTGTCATTTGTACAAGAAGAAGAAACAGACGAATTCGAAATTTGACGGGCGTTCTCGGATTATTTACATGGGCAACGTCATTTAAAATGAAATTGGGTTTTTCTGTATGGAAATTCCCAGGAGCAGCACGGAGTTTGGATCTGTGCTATGTCATGAATATTACTTACAAAACTTCACTACACATTATAAAAAAAGTCCCCCCACCGCGTCTGTCTGTCTGAACCCGATAAACTCAAAAACTACTAAACGGATTTTCATACGGTTTACAACAATGAACGGAGTAATTTATGAGGAAGGTTTAGGTGTATAATTCATTAAGATTTTGTGTAGATTGGCTGAAATATGACGATGATTGTTGAAGATGTCGGAAAAAATCATGGCGACTGGGAGCTTTATGGACGTGCGCCGCGTAAACCAATAGAGTTTACGCAAATATGAAACTACGACAGGCAAAAAATATTTGGCGTATATGCTCTGCTACCCGTGCGAATCCGGGGCGGGTCGCTAGTAAAATATAAGGCCGTACAAACCTCATTCTCGTATAATTATGTAAATGGTATCTAATTGCGAACAGCTCCAAGCTAACCGTTTTATTACCACACAAGAGCTTTATTACCCCATCTCAGCAGACTATGAAGTACATAAGGTTACTAAGTAAATGTGTTACGAATAATAAAACGCTACAATTCGCGGCGGTACGGACGTATTACGTGGAGTAAAAATTACGTTACTCACGCTTTATTTTGAGCAATTCTTATTATTTTCAAAATTTGTTCCTAAAATAGAACTTTTTGCAAATGTTTCATTAGGCAAAAATTGATTAACAACTGTTTATTAAGGCCTCAAAACATATAACATATGTATTTAATTTTCAGGTAATTCGTCTGAATATCAATATTTTACATGATTCAATTAATGATGGGCTTGGAAAAAATTTGGTAACCAGTTTAGACTTTCGCTATTTTATTTATTTTTTATTTTTTCGCCTAATTCCGCCAACATTATTGGCGCCTATGGCGTGTGTCTGTTTCTCATCTATATTAGTTCTCGCTGTGCGAGAGGAATCTCTCACACTTCCATACGGTATACTTTATCTTTCTTTTATTCCTAGTCTTTCATTCCTTTGGGTGGGATTCCCACTTACCTAATTAGCTTATTTTGTTCTATCTATCTCTTATATTTTAATGTTTTTTAATTATATGGGGGAAATTATTAAACCACTTCTTTACTTTTTAACATTTTCCTTACCCTATTTACATTTTTACTTATACACTCGCTATCAGTATTAGGTACTTACTAATTGGGTTGTGGTGTACAAAATGGCTGTCACTCTGTGTAAAATATTGGTTTTCATCTTGCTAGGCTTGAAGTTAACACAATTAACTTGGGAAAAGGGTAGGTAGGAAAGATTAAATGTTACTGTCGACTGATTTTTGACCTCCGCAAATCAATTACTAGGAGACACGGACATTGATACCCTAAAATTAAAAATTCAACCTGTATTTTTCACTTAAAATAACCCTTTCGTTTCGTTAAAGGGGAATAACGGGGTAATACCCGCTTTTAGACTAGTTCCAGTGCAAATAAGAAGTCAGTTTAATGTTAACTTCTTTGGTGATGAATGGTGATCTTTGGTGGGTTTTACTTATATTTCCTTGAATAAATGTTTTTCTTTTGTGATAAAATACATTTCTGTTTTTCTGATTCCTATAAAGCTGAATGCTTTTAAAACTTCTCGTTTAAAAGTTTCTGTTCGATTCTCCTTTTAGCCGTTTAAAAACGCCCGTTTTTTACTGTCAAGAATAATAACCGAAATATATTTATTATACCAACGTGTAGATTGGGAAGTTACTCTAGGCACGTTTTATTTCCCCCTGGTAAAAAAGTTAACACGGGTACCGAGATATGCTTGAGATAACAAAAAAGCGAGAGAAAATCTTCAGCGGTTTATATAACATATTATTTACGTATATCACATACTTGCCTGTGCCGACTTTGCTCGCATGATCGACATAGATATCAACCCCCTAGGTAATCACAGCGATAGTTTATCAGTCTTTATATTGCGCATTATACTTTAAAATCATTCATTCATCAATCGCTTAATCATAATTAAAAAGATTTGGATGACTAACGTGTACTTATAATAATAAGTAGAGCGCGTAGCAGAGAAGCAAAGTTATCTCAGCGGATTTTTGGTTGGAAAGCATCGTTTTTGCTAATTCAATTTAAAAACGGATTCTTAGAAGTTAGTCAATAAAGTACAGGTTTAATCAGCTACAAGAACGGAAGTCGCCCTTGATTGGTTTAGTAGAGTACACTAATGATCGGCTGGTGAAATGACATAACCATGATTATCCATGACTATACCATTGTTTAAGCAAGAAGATAACAGATGAGGATGTGCAGGAACTATTGCATGATTAGTGTGCACGGAAAGAGCTTTCCTGAGTGACACTATCAACGTCTGATAACTTTCAAGTCGTTCTCCTACAGCAACTTTCATTTGAGAGCTCGATACGACACAAGAATAAAACGCCATAATTCAGTTACCAAAATTCATTTAAACATCCAAACTTACCCATTACAGTGTAAGTGAGTAAAGTACCTAAGCTTAAAGTCCTCAAAGTAACTATTCCTTAAGAGGATTAGAACGTCGATGTAAACGAACGTCTTCATGCTCCTATAAATAGCACCAACTCCATTTAGTTGCACTAATACGGTTCGTATAGAGCTTGAAACTAGTTTAACTATAAGCCCACTATCTGAGTGTTAGCCTCACCGAATGGCGCGGAAAGATACGGTCTGACACGTTTTGTATTCTCGTACTATTCCAACACGAGTAGAAAACAAAAAAAGAAACGAAAGCAGTACAGTCTACAAACGTCTGTGCCTATAGTATGAATAAAACAATACCCACAAAAAAGTTTTACTTTCATTTGAAGTAAACCTGACATGACATGAAAACATGAATGAGTTCAAATGTGACAAATGAACATTATATGAAAGGAAAAGTCGTGAAGAAAATAGTAGTGATTTAGGCAACTGTCACATAAAGAGTGCGCGTGTTGTGACATTCATCATCGTATACCTAGTGGAAAGAATGAGTTTGCTCACTGTTTTGGTTTCTGTAATAAGCAACTACTATATAATATTCGCGCTTCTGTTTTCGCTGCAAACATATTGGCCTAACGTGCTCATTCATACTCTAATGTCACATGGAAGTTTAAAACTCAAACAGTAGTAAGGATGTTGGTTATGATATAGCGGCAGAACAGAGCTTATCTGCAAAGCCGTTAACATCCGCTTTATGCCTCGGGGAGCCCAGTCGACGTACAAACAAGATGTTACTGAGGTCTCGGTAATTGTAATTGTTCGCTGAATTATATAAGGTGAGGTTAGGAATCACGCATTTTCTATGTTGTGGTATCATATTCGTATACTAGTACGCCCGCGGTATTATCCGCAATAGAAATAGATCCCAAATTTCGAAAAATGTTTTTTTCGTGCTCGTGTATCAAATTCGAAGGAGTACAAGTTAAAATTTCACGGTTCTATCGTCAGTGGGTTAGATTGTGCATTATAACAATAACTTAATTATTAAAATATGACCTTATTACGGGCAAGATACTTACATAAACGTTTTTTTTTTTACAGAAATTGGCTATTATGAATCTACTGGTATGTAGCTCCCAATAACAGTTAAAATTTGCTACGGCACCTAAATATTTCAGTCTCATTTCTCAATATTAATACTCACGATGTTGGAGTTAACAACATAAAATTCGATATACCATCCCAGTGTTACATAGAATAAGCTATGAGTTTCTTACGGTAGAGGAAGCGTCTCATGTGAATTTACATTATCCTGCGGAATATGGAAATTACACCGTGGAAATGAAAAGTCAGACGTTACGTACGAAATATGGGTTTATAACATAACAGGTAAAATAAACTGAGGAGACACGGTGAGACGGCACGGATGACGCAAAGGTTGAGCGATTGAGTGTTGCTTTTTACCACGAAATTGAGAAATTTTCACGTCAAAGTTGACATAACGTAAGAATAATTGTTGGAAAATATAACGCGTGTGTTTTTTTTTTCATCTTTGACCCACACTTGTTCCTGTACCATAAATGTACCCGCATTTACAAACACAAATTGACACATGTAAAAACATATATATACATAGATATAGTCACATGTTTTCAAGATGTCAATACAAGATGGAATCAAATACATTGGAACTTATGGTTGAGCAATTATTAAACTAAGGAACAGCTGATGTATTTCTCAAATAAAAGAAATCATTATTCCCTTTATATAAATGTGAGCTGATAAAATGGAAAAAAAAAAGAAACAAGTACCATGTCATATTCTAATTTAAAAACATTTTTTCGGTCATTTGGACAGCCGTCTAGTAGAAAGTTTAATGAATAATTAAGTAAAACTTTAGATGTTTCGCTAAGTACCTTTTAATTCACAGTGGATTCAGGGAGAGTGCCTAAACCAACTAATCCTGCGACCTTTTCATAATCTCACAAAGGTTGAGTGTTCCGGTGCCAACATTTATTGCCAAGAATTTTATAGCATCTTGAAAGAATTTTAATTTCGCAAAAGTTTGTCGTTTTAGGAATTTTAGCGGGTGTTTTGACAAAGAAATTTCCTGTGATATGACAATAATAATAATAATAATATACTCTTTATTGTACACCAAAAGAAATGAACAAAAGGAGTCATAATAGACAATGTACAAGGGGCGGCCTTATCGCTTAAAGCGATCTCTTCCAGGCAACCTAATGGAGTTGATGGAAGCAGGTTAAAAAGACAACGGGCAGTCTGGATGTACAATTAAAAAAAATGGAAGTAAAAAATTAAAATATTATGAAGCTAAAGTAATATACATACTATAAATAAATATAAATAGATACATAAACACTACGAATACATAAGTATAATTGCAAGCAATGACAATGTGGGCCAAAGTAGGCATTATCATCTGCCTAGCCCTTTCCTAACTACATTGCCTTCCAGTCTAACCGGTTGCCACTGAATATTAGTATTTTACACGGAGCGACTGTCATAGGCCTTCATATGACACCCGGGGCCACCTACTTAACGTGATTTCCGAGGCACGGAGAGGTCTCGCTGTGTGAAAAATGGTCACCCATCCAAGGACTGACCGCGGCAAGCGGTGCTTAACCTCGCAGATCGACCGATTTGCGCGGTAGCTACGAACACCACTTGTGGGCCAAAGTAGGCATTGCAACCAATACTAGATGCATTCAATTCGTGCGTGTTTGATCTCTTGTCTGTTGCTCTTGTTGTCTGTCTGTTCTTTTGTGAAGAAATTAAGGGCCAAGAGAACTTAATCTTAAGCCCAATTTTTTGAATGACTACAGAAACACCATCTTTATTATATTCTTAAAATGTAATATTTTGATTTCAAATATTTAATCTCGTTCAGAGCGGAAATATACACATGAGTTGGCTTTATATTGAATCGTCTCACACGTATAGTTTGTAAAGTTTGATTCAGTTTGTTCTTCAACAGTAGTTTTCTTACTGGGTTTGCTTAACGGAACGGAACGGGCGTCTGGCGATATCTGACTTTTGTATTTAGTTCTCAATTATTTATTGTATTCCATAATGTATTATACCTAATTGTTGGTAGACTTAAGTAATGATATCAATTACGGTCGATGTCAGGTACAGCAGCTAGTATGAGAGAGGAGGAAGAGCGCTTAATGTGTTCGAATACGGTTTCAAAACAGAAAAGCTCAATAACATTATGCCTGACCCGGGAATTCAACCTAGGACCTCACGCTCAACAGTCGCGCTTGCGATCACTAGACTAATGAGGCAGTCTTTTAATATCCATAGAAGATTAAATCTTCGTCCTTACCAAATTCGAATACCGCATGAATGATTCACTAAAAATCAAAGTTTTTGAATTTAAAAATATCTATAAGTACAGATGTTTACAATAAAATATTAATATAAGGAAGAGATACAATTCTAACAATAACATCATTCATCTAGGTAATAGGATTGATAACAGAAATTACATGTTACAAAGCAAGTGTCCGCAATATCGAGTGCAATAGAACATATTCCAGACACTACAATACAGTGAGTGGCTCAAAGTTCCAGGACAGCGGTCAGAAGTTTCGACGTGCGGGGGATGGCAATAGGGCCAAGGAGCTCCAACTTTAATAACCGTTCTATGCACATACATACATGTAACATTTTGCTTCGCTCGATGGCAAATCGTAACTTATACGATAGAATCGTTTGGGATTTTGTGTCATGGGAATTTTGGAGCGGTGACATAAATAAAATAGCATCACGCCTGTATTCCCTGAAGGGTTAGGCAGAGGTGTAGGTAATAGGCGGCGAGCCTGTTGCCATCTACCGGGTAGAGCTCCAGACTTCCTGCTGCTACTGAGAATTTACAAACAGAAAAACGTAATAACACTTTGCCCAACCCGGGAATCGAACCTAGGACTTCACGGTCAGCAGTCGCGCCTGCGATCACTACACCAATGAGGCATTCGTTTGTTGATGCCGATATTATGTCCCATGTAATAGGTGGCAAGCTTTTTGCTACTGACAGGTCACAATTGCCAACTTTGGACCGTTATGTGTTCAAATTGAAGGTTTGATTTCATTATGATAAGTGCCTCATTGGTCCAGTAGCCTCGTGACTGATACGTGTGAGGTTCTTGATTCGATTGCCTAGTCGGGAAAGTATTATTGGGGTTCCTGTTAGAAATCTCAGAAGTACCAGTTTGGAATTGTGACCGGTAGATGCCGATAGCCCTCGTAGGAGGGGCACATAGCTACCGCGCGGATCGGTCTATCTGCGAGGGTAAGCAGCGCTTGACGCGGTCAGTCCTTAGATGGGTGACCATTTTTCACATAGCGAAACCCCTCCGTGCCTCGGAAAGCATGTTAAGCAGTTGGTCCCGGGTGTCATATGAAGACCTATGACAGTCATTACGGGTGTCAGTAGCCTAAAAAGTCTGACGACCAGTCTAACCTTAGAGTATTAGTGTCTCCCAGTTAGTGGGTGGCGGAGGTCGGAAGGCAGTCGCTCCGTGTAAAATACTGATATTAAGCCACAACGGGTTAGACTGGAAGTCGACGACAATGTAGTTCAAAAAAAAAAAGCTAGGCTGAGTTAAATGAGATGGCGATACGCTCCACCCGTTCATCATCAGCCAGAAAACGTCCACTGTTAAACAAAGGCCTCCCCCAAGGGGAGGGGGGGTTTGCCATAATCCCCACGCTTGGCAGGCGGCTTGGGGATTGCAGTGGCTCACCGATTAGTGAGAGGACGCTGCTGCCCGTTCTCCGGTGTGTGGCCGCAGTTTTAAGACGTACCCGGGTCGATTCCGGCTCCCCCCTTTACATGACAATTATTAACGGAATCTGCGAAATTTTTACGCACATGCAACAACAGTATGCATGCAACAAAGTCTTAATAAGAGAATAGATATAACCCATACTATATTGTTAATACTGCTCAACTTTATACTGAACTCGCAAAGAAATAATAACAATAACGGTTTAACATAATGACCGTTCTCATTAAACGAAATCATTATTAGTACCTAGCTACTTAGTACCAAAATTATCAAATTCAGACATATTCGAGCATGTTAAGTGTAATCCGCTTATATGGGATACGCTATAATCCGAACTGTCTGTAACGTAATGTACTAATTAATATAATATTCACAAGGATGAAATGAAATTCAGTCATGTGAATTAAAACCTTTGATATGCTTATTACATATGAATAATTGTTGCGTTGAGTTTAGACTTTACTGGCACGAGAGATTGGGCCGTTTTGTTTTTAAATCTTACTATTAAACGCTTCATAAATTGATTTAATGAATAACGGAATGTTTTGATTGCCTCATTGGTCTAGTGGTCGTAAGCTCGACTGCTGAGCGTGAAGTCCTGGGTTCGATTTCCGGGTCGGTTAAAGTGTTATTGGGTTTTTCTGTTTGGAAATTCTCGGTAACAGCACAGAGACTGGAACTGTGCCCGGGAGATGGCAATAGGCTTGCTTCCCATTACATGACACTCAATAACGGCATCGGCGAAATGTGGGTGTACAATAGTACACCTCTACATAACCCTTCGGTGAATACAGGCGTGATTCTATGTATGCTATAAAGATATAGAGAAAGAGCTAGCGACTTCACTTTGAAGTGGGGTGTAAGGAAAAAGCTTTCACGAATGAAAATCCGAGATCATATGGCCCACGTTGGGGAATCACACTCAGTACAACTATAGCTCACTGGTATATTTTCTACAGCAACATGAGTCACTAATGATTTCAATGTGATTTTGGCGACACGACAGCAGAAAAAGTTAATAATCAGATCCAGCAAGTCCTCTCTTGCCTGTCCCCCAGCAACGCCCGAAGCCGAGTCGAGTCCCACTATGGGACGCCCTTAGAAGTGTTGCTTAATATTATTTAATTTGCTCGGCTGGAGGCCCTTCTGGTCTCGCCATTAGTCCGGTTAAGCAAGCTCCCTGAGCTAACAGCAAGAGTCAAGAGTAAAAAAAAGTTAGTTAGTCTTTCTTTCTTATTAGTGTTTTTAGTTCCTTCAATAACACAACAAGGATAAACATAATTACCTTTCTTAAAAGTGGGTTCATCACAATAGCTAATAAGTTTTAATGTTCCTACAGTAGGGTTGCCATCCCTGAATTCCGAAAACCAGGATTTGAAAGTGGAAATGCCAGGACATTTCGGTTTAAAAACAGGACGCAGTATAAGAAAACAGTGTCAATGACACTCAGTGAATAGCAATTACATTTTTTTATAAAATTGTCTTCAATTAAATTGTATAATATAAGAAATGAAACGAAGGATTAAATTATACAATTATAAAATAACGCCGATGATTAAACGTAAGGTTCGAGGTAGTAGTGGCGCACAAATAATAAAACACAGGACCTTACGAGAACTCTTTAAAAAACCCAGGACGCTACTTACTTACTATCCAGGACAACCCAGGACACTTCAGAAAGCAGGACATGTCCTGGGAAAACAGGACGGTTGGCAACCCTATCTTACAGTTTACGACTTTAGACAGTCACGCCTTAGCTCTAGGGTTAATGTCGCCTACAATTAGGTAATGAGACTTGGAAAGGCTCCGACGTTACAATGTCCGGCATTAGAAGGTCTATGAGGATGTACTATCAACCATTACACCGGTGGCTAAGCATCTATTTGCCTTACTCTCGGGATCCTCGGATATTTCCCGTGCGTGCCGTCGCCATTCAGTCTCATTACTGACGTAACCCTACTTTGAGGCTACATTGATATTAGGGCTGCCCCAGAAATTACAAGGAGTGTTTATTAGGCCACAAAGCAGTTTTACACCACCTAATATAGCTGGCAGATTGAGGTTAAAACCATACCAGGCAAACGTAACATTGCTACAAACTAGGACTTCAGAATGCTGAAGTTATAGAACCGCTTCATAAAACTTTATACGAACAGATAACATACTAATAACTTTGTTGAATATCTTGAAAGTTAAGTGAAATACTCAGTTTGTTTTCATTTCTAAGACGCATCTTTACGTACGCATAAACATCAAATTGAAAGGCTCGTATTCACATAACTACCGCACGGGAGCGCTTGTTGTTAAGTCCGTAGATGGGTAGCCGACCACATTAAGACGCTTCCGTTCCTGTGAAAGCACTTTAGCAGTTAGTCCTAAGTGTCATACCTATCACAGTTGTTATTGGAGTTAGTGGCCCAAAAAGTCTGTGACAGAATTCAGATGGTAGTCGCTAGAGTAAGTCGTACTTGGGAAAAGCTACGACGAAATAATATAGTACATAAACTGTAACATACCTGAGATTAATAACTGATTGAACAGTTAATAGATCAATCTAAATGTCTGATTGCTATCAACTGCATATTGTCAGCTATCAATCAATTGACCGATTGATTACTAAGCAAAGAGCACAGATGTTTGCAACTAATAAATGTACCGATATACATTGAATGTAGGTACTTATAGTTATGTATTTCTTTATTGTATATTTTTTATTTTTTGCGAAAGTTGTTATCTTGGCGATTTCTCTTTTGTAGACCACTTCATTTTACTTAGATAATTAACTGCCTCATCGTTCTAGTGGTCGCAAACGTAAAGTCCTAGTTTGATTGAACCTATATAGGAACTCACGGTTAGCAACCTGTCCGGTTCTGGCAGTTTGGAATAGTGCCTAGTAGATGGCAAAAGGCTATTTCACTATTTCACCTTTCTCTTAACTGTTGCCAGCGGCTTTATGGATTGTTCCGAGCTTGTCTCCAAAATAGAACTTCGGGCCCGTCACACAGGCCTTAGACAAGGGCCCTTTTTAAATATACCCTTTTCAAACACGAACTACAGACGTAACGCATTCTTCCCACGCAGTGCAGTTAGTTTTAATAATCTTTCCTCACATCTTGACATTGATTTGTTCAGTCCAACCGCATTAAGGCGCAAATTAAATAAAGACTATTTTGGAAAAGATCGTAATTAGCAGCATTTCTACTTATTTTTAAAATTTTATTTATAAAAAAAAATAAAAAATTAGGTATAAAAGTTTTATGTTTGTTTGTTTATATATATATTAGCTCATAGTATGTTTTTTTTTAGATTTGTCTTAGGTAATGAATGAATTGCATACATGTGGAAGCTTGTTATTAGCAATTTATATGACACAATGTACTCTATTTTACATTTTATATTAGTCTGTAAGCTTTCCGAAAAATAAATAAATAGATGGAACTCGCCCTTTATTACTTGGAATTCAACAACATTCGGCAACGGTTAAAATTAACTTTTTAAACAAATAAGCTTACCATCTTAGGGTTTTAAGTTATTACTTTGGATTTCAAAAAACGATGTCTCGTCTTCTAAATGTTACAAAAACAAGACAACATAAAAATGGTGAATACGAAAATTAGTCTGATTTCCGACATAACAAGTCATTATTCGTTGAAAGTGTTTTGTCGCGAAGAAATATGGCGTTCTTCCGCACAAATACCAAGTGACAAGACAAATGTCTCTTATGATTTATTTTCTATTTTTCTTTAAAACAAATTGTCGTAAACACAATCTAGCATGATGTTTACAAAGCGACTTTAAAACAATTTGTGCTGTCATTGAACAAGCTTAATGACAGAAAAGTAAAACGTTAGACTAAAGCAAACAAAGGGACTAAATAGACTACCTAGAAGTACTGAATACTTTGAATGCATTGTTCCATATTTCTAGAACGGAAAGAAAGGAAAACACTTTTGTGTTTGCTCAACAAGTTGTTTGACCCAAAGGGATCTTACTTAGTATTTATATTGCTACAATTTTCAGGCCAATACGTAACTGTTAAACGTCAGATCAAACGCTTTGTATTTGTTTTTCTTGTAGCTCTGTTTACTCCGTAAGGTAACCGACATAGTAAACTTAGGCACGGTAATTATAGGTGTGTTACTGCTAAAGTGTGAAACGTTATGCACCTATTTTACTATATTATTTTGATGTAAGTTAAACTGAAAACCTTTCGTTTCACTGGTGAAAGGTGATTAATACCGCACAACAAGTATTTGTATTGCCTACAGATAGTTGTTTCGGGTCTGGTTGTTTGTGCGTGTGAATATTTGTGATTGTAAACTCAAAAATTCCTAGAGTGAGACAACGTTTTTTTTTTAAAACGTACTCATAACTAAAACCAATACGAGTCTTTAAAGTCTTCTTGTTCGTCTCAAATTTAACCGTTTGGTGGCTATCTTACATCGATCGTAAATCCAAACAGCAATCATTTTTATTTCCCGGTGTTTCTCCTAAAATACTAACTTTAAACTTACACCGTAATACGTATAAAAAAGGACAAGAGACACCTGTTGCTTTAGACGCGTTCAGTAGAGCAACTAACATGAAACGACGTTGCTTAGCCGTAATGTTGTACGTACCTGAGCAGACACGTCGGCAATCCGATTAGCGTTTGCGGGTACCTGCAGAGAAAGATGGTTTTCGTAAATTGACTGGAACGAGCCAAGATACATCATGGAATTGTTATTAATTAGATACAGGTAACATTCTCATCTTGTTCCGTTCTCAGTTCTTGTTGTCATTTGCAGCAGAAAAGCAAATCAAGTTACTAGTCAAGTTATCAACAGAAATCATAAAGACAGTTATCTACAGACTTTTGTTTGTCCAATAGGCCATGGATTCTAGGTCGGTTAGCAACTGTCCATCCATTAGCAGAAGAAGGATGACCAGTTTCTATTCAACTTGCCTGCACCACTGACCTGACTAAAATGTTATCAATTTTTCTTTTAGTGGCTATTAGTAGACACACTCCGCTTATAAACCAGCTAAAAACTATACGACATTATAATGATCACTCAAGATTTAGATATTTTTATTATATATTTCTCATTATTAGAATTATGTAATACAAAGTATTAATTTCCAAATTAGGTATAATAAAGTTGGTAACAAACCGCGGCCTTCGGCATAGGTAATTACTATCTTGTTTCTTTAAGAAGTTTTTTGTTATGATAACATTGGAAATTTTGCAGACAGCCAACATTGTGAGCATATTAAAATTCCGTGAGTAAGTCTCATTACAGTAAAGACGTGCGTCTATAAAATACGTGACACAGAATCTTTCACCGTCATTAACGAGACATAATCAAACTTTTGGAAGATGGTTTGATGTACGATTCTCTTGCAGTCATGTCGAAAGTAAAGATATATCTTTAAGAGCTCGAAACGTCGGATGCAGTTCGGGATTTTGATGACAATATGAGTCTGTGTATATGTTAGACTATAAGCAATTCCACAGTTTACCAGAGCAGGTTATGTTTGTTATTTAATCAATATTTTTACATTCAGACGTCAAAGACTCAAAAAAATAAGACACGGTTGCAAACTGATGGAATTTTTAAATATGAATGTCGATGGATGGATTATGGTAAGTATACATTCTACATCAGTTACGAGGGACAATCTCTCTACAATTGTCCCTCTGTAACCCTGGTGGGTTTCTTCGGAATTAATAAGAAATTGATTTTTATGAAATGTGTCATACCTAATTCTGCCATTGAAAACTGAACGTACTAAATTATATTTTGAAGTTGTATTACTTAGACTTGAATCTCTAAATTACGTGATACGCAAAATTTCGGCCTCATTAACAAGACTTAGATTATTAAACTTTTGGAACACGTCAAAAAGACTGGTACGTTTCTTTGGAATTTTAAGGTACTGGAGGATGGAACTTGTTATGAAACTTGTCACAAGTTCGAATGGAATTTGTGCACCGATAGCATAGTAGTGCCAAAACCGCATTAGGACTGGGACGTGAAGTTATAAAATACGTGATGCGAAAACTTCAACCTCATTAGCGTAACATAATCAAACTTTAGGAAGAGGGCGGAAAGATGACTGTATTTTTACAGGTATGTACTCGAAAGTATGGAGTTTCTTGCCCGTTCTTCTCCATTGGAAATCAACACTTTGGAATGTGGCAACTAGAGCCTGACTATTCATAAGTGCCTGAAAATGGTTTACATGAATAAAAATATATTTGAATTTGATTTTGAATTTGGTACAGATATCTTTACAATATTTAGGTATTTGCATTAAAACCTCTTTGGGTATTTGCATTATAGCACTTGGTGGTACCGATATACCTACGAATAAATTGGAATAATTTAAAACAAATTAAAATTTAAACAAATGATTACCAATTCTTCAGATAAAGGGCCGATTTTTTAATGGTCAGATAACGTATCTGAATATAACGAAAAATAAATACGGCGGTTTGACATATTTTCTATAAAATAGCTGTCAAATCGTAAAATTTAGTCCTCAAACGAAAGTTATCTGGCGATTGAAAAGTCAGCCTCTATCTGAGGAATTAGTTATCATTTGTTTTCGTACATAATGTGAGTTGTGTATGTATTCTGCAAGCCTTGCGAGCATCGTGGACTAAAATCCTTCTTATTTTGAGGCGAGGCCAGTATCTAGCCTTAGAACTGTCATCAGAGACATAATTCCAATTACATAAGTTACGATAGGTAGACACGGGTAAAGCAAGGTGGTAGTTGCTTTAAAGAAAGCCTTAGAGGTTACTTGAAAAGTAACGCACCGACATGTTTGAATTGAAACAATTGCATGTCTCTAACGTTTTCGGAGATCCGATTATGCCTGCGCTTTGTCCGAATTCGGAAACTCGCCATCATTAATTACGTGAAAATGGTTCCCCATTTGCTATTAACCAAACGAGCAGTGTTTTGAAACAAAGCGAACCTTGGAAATAGATCCAAATTGATTGAATTGTGATACATAATTTAGTGAACTGTTCATTATATTATAGGAGATCATTTTAGTAGATTTTTATCACATAATAATTAATTATTCAACCCACATGCTAGCATACTGCTTGTTTGTAGACCTCGCACTCCATCAAGATTCCATGAACCTTAACGGGGTCTTAAGTGTGCAGGTTTCTTCATGATATTTTCCTTCACGTTTAAGCAAGTTATAACCAAATCCTGACCCGCACATGAATCGGAAAATTCAGAAGTGCTGATCGGCTTCGAACTTTGACCGTCTTGTAATGAAGTAATCGACCGCTGGGCTATCACTGATTAGCTCCATAACATGTATATAACTACATAGATTAAATACCTTTTCATCGAAACATTCCAAGAACGACAAGAATCAATAGGTTTGTACAGAAATTATAACTGAAAGAGATTCGAATAATGAGAATATAATAAAGTTCTATTTATAAAGCATATGTTGACGTAGCTTGCCATATTGCGGCTGAGAACCGAAGGGGTGCAAATACAGGGTATAACATCTTTAAATTAACTTTCATATTTCGCTTCAAGCTATGAAATAACGATTTTAAAGTCATATATGTATATGTGTCTGTGTATTACATACTCGTAGGTACTATAATACAATTTAAAGTTGTCTGTCTGTTGTAACATTTACAACTTAAAAACTATATGACAAATTTTGATCAGATTTTCATTAAGTGCTACTTAGAGATTAAGCTTAAGAAATATAAATAAATGATTGATAATAATGATGATTAGTAGCGGTCAATCATGCGTGTTCCGAGGTACTTTTTTCTTTCATCCGTCAAAGATTACAGGCGTAATGGATTTGTGAGTGCCAGCGCAGAAAAGTTACGCAAGCAACTTATAACAAACTTCTAATAGGTATACTCGTACTTCGTTGGCTACTGAAATTGGCTATGAGTGCGAATGAACATTTGTACAATCCTTACTATTCTATAAACGACCGTAATATAAGTGAACGATCGAATGTACTAAGATGCTTCTTTCTTATCTGTGACACAGGCTTTCCCATTCCCTATTAAAATGTAGATTTAATTAGTTGTCTGCATAATTATCTCGTTTGTCCTGTTAAGGCCTGTTTACAATTTACGAGTAAAAATGTATTATGTATTACAAAAAAATTTGCACATTATGCTAAGCACGCTTAGTACTACTGATGATCAAGGTGCAAATCACTTGCAGCAATAAACATTTAAGTCTATTTTTATACAGGATGGATTTGTTGATGAATTTGAGGAGGGCGATAAGGTTACATTAAAACCGTTTTAGCTACAAGAAAACGTTTTTAGAAGACTGTCTTTACTGCCCCGTCTCAGATTTCCACCCTGTATAAATAATTCATATACCACTCTCACAAACCTGTAGTATTTTCTTGTGTTATTATCTACAGTAACCAATACATCTGTATATCAATATTTGCGCGCCGCTACGACGCGACGGTGGAATAATAGAGACACTAACTATTAAAAACTGTAACAACTTTTATTGAATACTCATGTTACCCAAAATAAATGATTTGATATCATCAATAAAATTCCACCATTACCACAACAGAGGATTGGAGCACATTGATGAGAGGGAATCAGAGACCTGCTTCAAGCTTAGGCGTCGTTTGACTGTAATATGAGGGCAAAGATATTCCCATGTAGGTTAATCGTTGTCATGCCGGATTTACGGTTATACGACCTTATGGATGACAGAGTACCGCGAAAATTCAACTGTGCAAGCTTAAATTCATTTCATTTTATGACGTCAAAGTTAAATATTGCAGACATCCCTTCTGTCTTTATGCGAACATGTTGCCGTTGCCTAACAATGTCAAAATTGAGAGGACATTGAATTTAAAATACGAAACGACTGCCATGAAAAACATGATATGCTAAATGCATATACTGTAGTTCCCTGGGGAACAAGAACGGATATCAACTGAATGAAATAAAATGAAACAATGAGTTGTCCGATTGCTATATATGTATGTAAACATGTAATACCGTCATGTTGTACAGTCAGCTTAAAAACATATGTACACTTAAGGGAAATTTAAAAGGTAATTTTAGTTAAATAAGTGATAGAAATCTTAATCAATTTTACACATGCTGGCTATATTTTATGATGTTGTCTTTCCTTGAAAGCTAATGCTCAAAATTGTTAGGATCGCGAGCGTTATTTTAAACGCTGTTTTTAATTACTATACTAATAACCATTGACTTTTACGTCATCAGTCACTGTATATTTTATTAATTTATATATTTCAGAGTACACCCAATGTTTACGCTAAAACGTGTATGAATAAAATATGCTACATATTAATAAAATGAAAAATGCGTATCATACCCAATTTGTCAAAGAAACACGATTCGCAGCACACGAAAACAGTCACGCCCTTTACATATGCGAAATAATGTAAAGCTCAAATGTTTGAATCCGATTATTTTCCGAATGAGACGTTTCATCGCTCTCACTTAAGTTTAATCTACGTTGCGGCAACTCCCAGTCAAATCTTATTTGTTCAACTTGTTTTGTTCAACCATAACTTATGTATATTTAATTTCCATTGAACAAGTTCCCTTTGTTTCGTATAATTAACTAAGTGACTTAGCGCTCACAATAAATTCTTTAATAAGTTACCTTCAGACGTTTACAAAGAATAATCTGTTGGGACTAGCTTCTTTGAAACCTGTTGCTCTACAAGCTATTCCCCTAGGATTTTGGCTCCGTTAATTTACAGTGGCTTTAATCTATACTGAGGAACATTATTTTCAGTAATTATTGTCAGAAAGAGTTGGGGAGGTGTATTGTTTGGTTGAAATGTCGGTTGTTTCACCTGGCTTTTATGTTATAGCAGTAAAATTTTATAAAGTTATTTATTTATGAGTTTGACCAACTATTTGTGTAAGGCCTGGTCATTGGTTGGTATAGTGATCGCAAGCGCGGCTGCTGAGCGTGTGGTCCTGGGTTCGATCTTGGGTTGGGATCAGTGTTATTAGGATTTTCTGTTAGAAAATTCTTAATAGCAGCGCGGAGTTTGGAATTGAGCCCGGCAGATAGGCTCGCCCATGATTATATTGGACTTTATAATGGCATCGGCGAAATATTCGTGTACCTACAGCTGCCTAACCCTTCGGGGATACAGGACTGATGTTATGAATTCGTTGTTTTTTTCTTTTTTTAAATATAACCTCTAATCTATGATTACAGAGGTTACCCAAAAAGCTTCTAAGCTCACCAGGGTGGATCTTTAAATTGCTCTATAGTCCTTCAAGGATTGTTTTTACCAAGTGTTTTTATGTACTTAAAATCTTACCTAGTATATCTGACTTTATTATACGAATAGAAATGGAACAGAGTAAACAGCAATAATCGTTTAAGTCGTAACCATTGGTACCGATATTGAGCTGTTTGTACTGGAAAAATATCGCGAGCAGTGGCTTGTGTTTAATGAAGCCGTTTATTTTTATATCACTATGTACCTGGAGTCTGTTTTATATATACCGACCAGTGCATTTAAATACGGCACTCGTTAGATACTATGCGTCGTAGTTCTACCAAAGCTAAAGTTTTTTCGTTCTGAAATCCTCTTCGGTCTGGTGAACTTAGTCATGCGGCGGTAGGCCGGATTCTTATTGGTTAAAACACTGTGTTCCTTAGAACCTGTGGCTGGGGGCGCAGAATTTACTAACACATTTACTAAACCTCTACGAGCTACCTTACAACACGAACTTATACCTGCCACATCGAGTTTACTCTAGCTACCTTCACCATGTGAGATGGTCTCCACTTAAAGACTCAGCTGATCCACTGCCTATCAGTTTCGACAGATATGGCCAGCCATTTGCCACTCATTTCACACTGGCATCTAACAAAAGTTTTGTGTTGATACATAATCTAGCATCATACGTTAAAAAAAATTCATGTTTTAAACTTTTCTTCTTCATTCCAATACCTATTTCTACAAACGTTTGTATAATCCTTCTGGGACACTAGCCTAAGACTTTCCAAGTTTGCATAACATTCCACAGAACATTGAAGTTTACGCTTGGAATTCGTAAGGCTCCTCTGGGTATTTTACCAAACATTCAGTTCAGTGTCTTGTTGTTAAACTTACCTTCGTGACACATAACATGACAGCAACTAGACTCGACCCCATTAAAAAACAAACATTAAAAAAAATTCCAACCGAATGAGTTCCTATAAATGAGTTCCGTAAAAAATTATGATGTATAAAGTAATAAGGAGCATTTGAATACAATACATTAATATTTAAAACAATGTTATTGCATATTGCACTATCTATTACAAGTTGCATGTAAAATAAAAATACATAGTGGTTTTTATTATAGCTACATATGTTATTATGCTTTATGTTGCATTATTACCTTACCTAATGCATCATGTACGTATGGATGTTGTATGTACGTATAATAGAACAAATAAATAAACGCGATGTATTGAATAAAGTTGTTTTGATACGAGTGTATACAGTCTCCTTTGCAGATCACAATCAGGAATCGTGTTAAGAGACTCAGATGACGCGCATGGTAGACATAATAAAAGGAAATCAAAGCCATTGTGCGTTTTATTGGTCCTAAATTTATTTTAGTGCCAAGGCGAAGTCGGTTCACGCTAGCATCAAAACATATACCTACATACATACTGATATCAATTTTGGATGTCGGATGCAATTATCTCGGCTTTATTTCATTCGTAGAAAATATCTGGACAACGATATAATAGATGTCTTGCAACAACGAGTTCGGACGAAAATTTAAATGTCCATTAAAATTGTTTCATATAAAATAAAATAATAAGTCGTGGGAATGTGTACGAGATCTGCGTCCCTCGTTTTTCAAACTGTGAAAAAGATAATAAAACGAAGACAAACTTATTCGGAACTTAGTCGGTAACGCAAAAAATGTTATGATTATATCTACCAGTCGCCTTTTAATTCGGTGTCTCCGACTTCAAAAGCTTAACTTCGCAAAGTTATTTCGAGTTTAGTCTGATTTATTTAAAAGTAAAAGTGTTTGCGGCAACTTTTTAAGATCATCATGCGATTTGTAATTTTTTGACGAGCATAGACAAAGTTTACGAGTCCTTATGATGGAATCATTAATCTTCGGGTTTCCTTAGAGAAGTTACCTTCACGAATTTCATTGTCAATTGACGAGAGTACGTTGTACGCGTGTAAATCAATCGGATATTGATCCTCCATAGCTTCAACAGAGATACAGTCAGGCATAAAATGATGTACCTAACACTTACCGAAAGTTAAATTTGTATGATACAAATTAAATTGCCTTGTATTTTATGTATCAAATACGATGATGATAAACATTTTTAAGTATTATTCTTAAAATCTTAAAAATTAAAATAATTATACTGATCTATCTTTTTAGGCTTACCGACACAGCCCATAATAACAAGAACAAAATTTAGTTACAAGTTTATAAAGTCTTTTACTCCGAGTTTGGTTGCTATAGCTGAAAAGTATTAGTAAAAGTCGACTTTATGTACATGGGTATTTATATAGCATACCTACAATAATTTCCTTACCAAACAAAGTTCTTTAATTAAACAAGGTCTGCTTTGTTCAGCAAGAAGTACGCGATACGTTTCGTATAACCTTTTGAAACATTAATTTGACAAACATTACCTTCACTGTTGACTGACGTTGTACAACAAACAGCTTTTCGTTCACAACACGTTCTGTTAGCTGGAAAAACTTCAAATTAATCCCTACGCAGTGTTTGTTAGGGCTCTTCTGTTTCTTTATTTATTTGACAATGCTTTTTGTTTTTGTATGTTGCAGTTTGTTTTTCATTTCGTTTTCTTTTGATAGACAGACAGATAGAGAGATATATTATATCAAAATAAAATTAACTTAAATAACTGATGATAACGCTAGTTGAATTGTTAAAATTCCTAGAATAGCAACTCGACTATATTGTACACCCACAATTCGCTCATGCTGTTATTGTTTCCTATGTCAAAGAAGACAACTTTGAACTACTACCTACTGAGACTTTACCTGACCCGGGAATCAACTACAATTACTAGATCAATGAGGCATTTTATTCCAACAAGGAATTTCTAAATGATTTAGTTAAACATTAATTCATGTTCAATTCAGGAGTCGAGAGAAGTGAATACTGAAATCGTTTGCTCCATTTGCATAAATTAACTGAGGAATACGACATGCGTCATAACAGAAACATATCTATAACAGAATTACCAAAGTTCCTAGTGTCATAATCAAAATACGGAATGATATAAAGCAATTTTGTTCTGCTATATGCAAACGAGCATATTTTATACGCAGGCATTCAAGTACTTCGTTCGGTTTCATTGTTAAAAAATACGCAGCCATTCAAAGCAACTTGTTGATATTAAGCGTCGGAAAAATATTGCTGGGGACCTTTTGTTTTGCGCCCATTGTGGCCGTTTTGCGTTCAAAGTGTTTCTGAAATGTATGGGCGAATGGCAACCAGAAAACTGCCGTAATTTCACGCGAGAAATATGTTTTTCTTTATGTTTGTTTATGGATGTTTGAGAATAATGTGATATGAGAAGAACGATTTAAAATTTATGTAAACGTAAAATATATCACTTTAATATCTTTGTTGTTTATTTAATTGTTATACTTAATAAGCAATTATGCAGAGTAATTTGTTCATATAACTTTAATTTGAAAAGCAATGCAATCAGCAGCAGAGGATACCGATTAGCCGACTTAATTGATTAAAATCATAATAAAGTCAGTTTATTGACTTATTTAATTTAATTAATCGAGTAAGTTTAATAGCTTCGAAATCTATAAAAGAGAAACATCATTGTATTCAAATAGGGTGAGTGGGGGGGGAAGATGAAAATAGGGGTAACATAAAAAGTCGTCCATAATGCAAGATGCATTTTGTGTCCCCCACTCACCCTAACACAATCGGACGCAATTTTAATTTTTATTTATACAAAGGTATCTTTTTTATACGTACCATTCTTGTGAAAAATAAATTCGATCCAATATAAGGAAAATCTGTTCTCTTATTAAATACATTTTCAAAAACAGAACAATGATACCTGTGACTCAATATGTAACGGCCAGTATAAAAATAGGCGCGTGTTTCGGATGGAAGTTTATTCGGGCGGAATATTCACGGATTCGCCGCAACAATGTCCGCCATTTGCATTAGTGGTACCTGCCTCCTACGTCGTACGAATAACTGCCTACGTATTATGTGCGCCTGGTACTTGTTGCTAAGCCATATTTGTCTATGGAAAGTAACTAGTTTAACTTGCAAATATAAAACTGATCTAAAATTCGTGATTGATTGCTTTTTTTCTCCAATCGCTCTGCAAATTATACTAACATTCAAAATAATTTATTATATAATTCTAAAATAATCAAGACATATCTGCATACATTTGTACAATAAATTCCTAAAATCTACTGGAGCAAGCATACAATTGAAGAATTACTTTAGTGCTTTTCTCAAACCTTAAATTTTTATCCTTAGATATATTTGATTATTTAATTCATTTCATACATAAATAAAGACATTCATACAATGTTCGGTTCGGTTCGGTTTCCGCAAGCCAATATAATTAATGTGGGTAGCTAATTAATTAATGATGCTCCAGCTTTTCGAGCACACACAGTTTTATGTACACAAAAATGAGTCCTTGGAATAAATGAATTTATCTCGTATCAGATAAAAAAATTCATGCCATGCTTTAATTAAATCGACTGTTAGCAAATATTTTTATAAAAGCGAGGGCGAGTTTTGTAGATCGCTTACAAAGTCAACAAATTCGAATTTTGGGATAACACACGACAGCCGACTGTTGTTTAGGACGGCCGTAAAAAAGACAACACAAATACCGTGGGGCGAGTTGTAAAACAAAAATCCCTTTGAATATACCTATAAACTATTCACAATGGAATTCTATTTTCAAATGGCGTTAGAACACTGAAATTGGTAAGCGGGTAGGTCGGCACAAGCCAGGTCAAGCCAATTAATCTCGTCAGACCGTTTGATCTTTCGCTGTCGAACTAATTGTGGAAAGAAAATTAAGACTCGCTATAATCTACTGTAGCGAACGTAATAGAATTTGTAGGATTTATTTAATTAGAGATTTCTAGAGCTTTCATGATTCGCGCACCACACGTATTTCGCTATTGATAATAGGTACGACGGCCTCCATTTTTGCAAACGTGTAACTTACAACGTTATAAATATTAGAATCCCTCAGGAAATCAAAACATCCACTAGTTCCGCGGGGAAAATGAAGGTAATTAATATTCTATAACCCTTACATTTTAGTTCGCAACAAAAAAATATTTTTTTCTTGAATTCTAGGTAGGTCTTTCATATTTAAAATACCGTTTTCTTTTCTAAGACAAGTAATTTATGTATATTTTATACTTTTAATCTGAGTTTGAAGACTAGCAGCCGGGGAAAATCCTAAGCTTAAGTGGCGGCAGTTACTTTGTGTAGAGTTAAATTTAATTTTGATAATTATGACAGAAGGCTTTAGCCGCGAGCTTATCTATGATCATGTAAGCTGTTCTTTGAGTAATGTTGACTTTGGACATCTACCTCTTATGTACTGCGATAGGTCACTGATCTCATGAGAATCAAGAAATATTTATTTGCGTAGAATGTGGGAGGTACCAGATATGAAATTGGTGGTTAGAGGTATTGTATGTTCAATAACAGTCGATAATTATTATTATCAATAGTTTCATTCAACGATTTTTTAATAGCGTTGATGGGTAAATTATATTATTGTCAGTAGATGAAAAGCAATGTTATCAACAGTGTTCAATTAATAAATTGCACAGAGGATGAAAGGCAATTAAGTAGACTGAACCAATTAGCTGACAAATTCATTTTTGGTCAGACATTGAACATTTATATATTTTTGCTAAGTTTCGATATAAAATGGTTCACCAAGACAGGCTATGTGTACGGCTAGGGTCACGACTTTTTCATAATATTACTTACCTTTAAAATATGGTAGCGAAGGGAAAAACAAAACACAAATTAAACCATCTTACTTATTTTTATGAAATCATTCGCTTATCTGAAAATATAAAACTTTTGCATGCTTAGTACTTAAATATTTTGTTATATATAGTCTGAAGCCTCCGAATAAAAATATGTTATATTATATAAGTTAAACGATCTTAAAATTATCCGCACCTAATAAAATAACATCCTGAATAGAAGGGGTGGCAACCCTATATACGGCTGAGTGCACAAAAGCAATGAAATCCGTCGTTAGCATTAACCCGGTTGAAGCTCAGAGGACGTTGCAAGCGACACGTGCATCCCAAGTTTATAATAAGGTTATTCAAGTAATACGTACTAATTATGAAGGAAGGTTCGTTTTTGAGTTCACTTAAATGGAATTAGTTTTCAACTTTGTCTGGCGTTTTAAAGGCAGTGAGTCTTTCTAGGTTAGTTTAAGCTAGGTTTAGATGATGTGGTAACGTAGCATGATAGCCGTATGCGCCTTACTATATTGTTAATATTTACAGTGTTGATTTTAGAAAGTTGTCGTTAACCGTAAGCCTAGATAAGTCGTTGTTTTTATTGTACTAAAATAAAACTCACATTGATTCTAGAAGGGTAGTTATATTTTTCTCTTTCTACACTGCACAACACGTCCGTATTCGATGCTGGTTCGTAGGCAAGAGAGCCAGCCTTTAGCTGTCATTTCGGAATGTCATTCGTTTTACAAGTATTGCCAGTGCAACAAATAAAATGCCCCAACAATCTACTAAGATATTTAAATGATTCATAAATATTATTTCGCAACCTAACACTCGACCATCCTGATGTCGTACATGTCCTCATGCACGCAAGCGAATTAATTATTACAACCTAACACTCGGCCAGCATAGGTAGCAGCATCGAATTCGGGATCACAATTATTTACACGTTATTAATTTTAAACTTGTACATTGTTTGCGAACCTTCCTTCTCGCATGGATATAGAATAAAACACAAATGAGAAGAAGAAAAAAAAGAAAAAGAGAACAGAGAAAAAACAAAGTAAAAGATTGTCATTCAATACAAACGATGACATACACACAAGCAATAAATACGTAAATGTAGTATGATATTCCAAAGTCACGGTGGTAGTGAACCCTCCTTCTCACAGACCATGGTGACATTTATTGTGAACCATCCTTCTCACAACCAGTAGATGCATAAATATAATATCTTATTCAAAAGTCACGGTGGTAGTGAACCCTCCTTCTCACAAACCATGGTGACATTTATTGTGAACCATCCTTCTCACAACCAGTAGATGCATAAATATAATATCTTATTCAAAAGTCACGGTGGTAGTGAACCCTCCTTCTCACAAACCATGGTGACATTTATTGTGAACCATCCTTCTCACAACCAGTAGATACATAAATATAATATGTTATTCAAAAGTCACTATGGTAGTAAATGCTTCTTCTCACATACCATGATGATATAATTAAACTTGTGTACATATAGGTACATAATTAAGCGTTATCTTAATTATTCTTTAATTCATAACATAATTTATTTTTAGTCACACATCTTAACCTAATCAATCTGCATAGTAAATAATTACAATTAGATTTATCTACTAATGATTAATATATGGAGTATTTTAATAGATAATAACGAAAACATCTGATATTCGCCCACAAATGGTTAATTTACATCTACATACGTAGTATAAGTGGTATTACCAAAAATATTTGGTAACGACCTGAATTATTTTTATTTTGATAACTGGCATGTCAGTAATGATGATGACTTAATATTTGCGTCAACATAATTTTAGTGAATAATCTCACGTGTCTTCATCATTACAACTATTCGTCTCATCATCATCACTGCCCTCATTTATCTCTAAGGCGGCTACGTGGACCCATGGCAACATACGATCGGCAGCTACAGTGGTTTTTCGTTTATTTTTAGTACTAGACAACCCGGGTATAGCAGCTAGTCTATAGCGGTCGTTGCCCAAGACAGCAATTACACGATAAGGTCCAACGTAGGATGAAACTAGTTTTTTACTCTTCCCATCATTTGCAAACGAAGTTCTTGTAATTTTTACAAGATCTCCCTCACCGTATACACGCGCAGGAAGCCGGTTTTTGTCATGGGCGGATTTTTGCTTTTCTTGTTCTACGTCAATTTTATCTTTGACGGATTCCCGTAAAATTTCAGTATCTAAGTTCTCCCTACTTTCGCGTACTAGCTCATTTAGCCTAGGATTAATCTCTGCGTTCATAGTTAATCCAAACATGACTTCAGCCGGCGTCCTACCTGTGGTCTTTTGTCGGGTATTATTCATACCCCATTGGACTCTGCCTACCTTATCATCCCAATTTCTTTCATCGAAATTGAGATTCTGGGCTGTCAATGAGTTCAGAATGGTACGGTTGTACCGCTCTACCTGCCCGTTCGACCTCGGGCTAGCGACCGCGTTCAAAATATGCCGTATGCCCTTGTCTAAACAATAACGCTTAAATGCATGGGATGTGAAACATGTACCACGGTCACTAATAATACGGTCAGGAATCCTAAATGTACAGAAAATATCTTCGAGAACTTTTAGAGCTGTTTGCGTCTTAGTATTTCGCACTGGTTTAATAAAAACGAACTTTGTGAACGCATCTACGATCACTAAAAGGTAAGAGTTTCCCAACTTTGAACGAACAAAAGGCCCAAGGTGGTCAACATGAATGGTGTGAAAAGGCACTTCTATTTTAGTGATGGGGTGTAGATGACCCTCATTAACAGTAGTTTTCTTTGAGAAAGCGCATTCAAGACATGCCTGAACATATTTTTTGATGAATCGAGACATTTTAGGGAACCAATATGTTTTCTTAATGCGTTCTAAGGTCTTTTCTACACCAAAATGTCCGATATCGTCATGATTCATGCGGCAGAGTTGCCACCTTGCGCCCTTGGGTACTACCCAGCGTAAATTATTCTTATCACCATTCAAACATTTATAAAGCCTGTTATCCTTAATTACATAGTTTTCTTTTATATGTTTCAAACTATCAGCGTCCATATCAGTAGTAAGTATATCACGAGTGCGACGGAGTTCCGAATCTCCCATTTGCAAAGTATGTAACCAGTCATCGCTACTAATCAACATAACACACGGATACTGGTCAGGGTCAACGGTGTCATCTACTAATTCGACAGGGTTTCGCGATAGGGCATCGACGTGTGCCATCTTAGTACCGGCACGATACTCAACAGTACATTGAAACTCCTGTAGCAGGAGCCACCAACGAGCTATACGTGGAATCATGTCGCGTTTCGAAAAAGTAGAGCGTAAAGCGCTACAGTCTGTGACGATTTTAAAATTTTGCCCTAGGAGGTAAACCCGAAATTTTTTGAGTGAACACACTACAGCCAAGGTCTCGAGCTCAAATGCGTGAAAATTTTTCTCCTCTGGAGAAGTTTGCCGGCTGTAGTATGCCACAGGCTGGAACGAGCCACCGGTATGTGTTCGCTGAAGCAAAATCCCCCCTATTCCTATTTTGCTTGCATCGGTGTGCAATTCTGTCTCTGCGGTTGGTTCGTAAATCGCCAGTATGGGTCTATCAACTAGCCTATCTTTAAGCGCCCCAAAAGCCACCTCTTGATCGTCGGTCCAAACCCAATCCACACTCTTTCGAAGAAGTTTATTCAGAGGATGTGCCAAAGTCGCGAAATTTTTAATAAACTTCCTGAAGTATCCTACTAACCCAAGAAACTGCCGAACTGAATGTGAATTGGTTGGACGAGGAAAATCTATAACAGACTGAACTTTCTTATTACCAGGTCGAACACCTGCAGCACTTATTTCATACCCTAAATAAATAATCTTATCCTGAAGAAAATCACATTTCGATAAGTTAAGGGTTAAGTTCGCCTTCTCTATCAACTGCATTACTCTTTCAAACCTTTCCAAACATTCTTCTACACTCCTTCCATAAATTAGTACATCATCGATGTAGACCATAGCTTCTGTAAACCTAGCAGAACCTAGAACTCTGTTCATCATCCGCTGGAAAACTGCGGGTGCATTCGCTAACCCGAACGGCATACGATTGAATTCGTACTGGCCGTCCGGGGTTACGAACGACGTAAGCGGTTTAGAGTTTTCAGATATCGGAACTTGGTAATAACCGGATGCCATGTCCAAGGTAATGAAATACGCTTGACCTGAAAGTCGAGCAATTTCGTCCTCAATAACCGGCATTGGGTAACGTTCCTTCACCGTTACAGAGTTTAAGAGCCTATAATCGACACACAATCTCTGCTTGCCATCCTTTTTGCGCACTAATATAATAGGACTTGCGTATTCTGAAACCGATTCCCTCACAATCCCAGACTCTAACATTTCCCCTATCATCTCCCTCACTTGCTCACGTTCTCTATGTGCTAATCTGTAGGGTCGATATACGACAGGACGGTTACTACTCAGTTCAATGTTCATCTCAGCGACGCTCGTGCACCCTAATTCCTTCAGGGTCGTGGCAAAACAATGTTTATATCTTATAAGCAGATCAATCAGCTGTCGTCGTTGAGGCTCATCGATTGCGGCGCCTATTTTTACTTGACTAACATCAATTATACCGGGCTCAACTATAGATGAATCTGTTGCTGTATATATACGGCTAACTATCTGAATTTTAGTACCCCTACCTAGAGTAACCCCCTCTCGCAGTTGACAGAATTTTGACAGTGACGTTATATATATGTAAAGTAAGCTATCCTTTACCCGATAGACTCCCCCATTAACGGTAAACTGTTGATTTGGTCTCCCTATAACTTTTCCACTTAACAGAATATCTCCATCTTTAAGTATATTAACGTGTGCTTTAACTACAGCGGGACCATAAACATTAACATCGGAGGCGACCACTACGGTGGCAGTTGGATTATTATCTACATCTAATTCAGGAAAACCAAATTCATTATTACCGTCAAAGAACTTTAGTTCTTCCGCATTTTTATACACAATAACATGAGGTTGTTCTGTGAACGACTGTCCTACTAGCAAGGGCAAATCAAGAAGTCTATCCTCTACTACTTGGCACAAAACACGACGTGTTACACCATCTATGCTCAAATCTACATCCACTCCACCCTTGGATTGTATTATATCACTACCAAAACCTCTTAAAAGCATGGAAGGGCTATCATCGTACATTAGACCTAACGTTGAAGCTACGGATTGTGTAATGAGCGTGACCTCACTGCCGAAATCTATGAAAGATTTTACCGGAACATCATTTATCCTACCATCTTTAATAAACTTTGAATTTGATCCCGATGTTAATATGCACATTGTTCTTTGTACACTATCTGGTTTTTTGTCGTTTCCGAATTTAATCGCGCAATGTTCAGTTTTGTGACCAAACCTACGACATTTATCGCACTGAATTAAGGGCTTAGGACACTTAAGATAGGGATGTCCCTTCTCCTTGCAGTTAAAACAAAACAGTTCAGTGCGAGCATTATTACTATAGTTCCTTGAAGGTCGATTTGTTATGTTATTATTATTTGATGAGTCGGACGTAGAGGAAGATTGACCTTTGAAATTGACGCGATCAGAAGATTGTGAACTCTCTTTGTTACTCATTAAAAACTGTAACAATTGATCAGGTTGAGTGCAGCGTAACGCATTGGCACTAGACCTCATTGTTTTATCGCCCAAACCATGGATTATGCATTCCACTGCACGCTTGCCTTCGATATCGCATCGGTTCAAGAGAGCCAATTTTTCATAATAATAGACCTCGAGAGGTTCATTAAACCTGCTCTTTCTCCTAAGCATGTCCTCCAAGGATTGGCCATAATTTTGTTCAAATGGAAATGCACTCATCAATTTATGTTGCCATTCACTCCAACTAAATAATATAGAGTTCAAACTCTCATACCATGTTTTGGCCAATCCTTGCAGTTTCTGCATAGCAAAGTGTATAATAGTTCTTTCGTCCCAGCCGTATACGGTGGCACACTCATTAACCTTTTTAAGCCAAATATCAATTCGCTGACTCTTTGAGGAAGGGTCGAAATTCGGCAAAATATTCTTATGGTTAATATTATTGTTATTATTACCGATATTCTGCATTGGAGATGCTACTGTTAACGGCTGAGATTGAGACTTAATGTTACTAATTGAGTTTATAAGGTTCATAATATCTTTAGAGGTAAAAGTTGGACTGTCTGACCGTTTATTCCGTGGTGGCGGTGCGCTATCGACAGCATCACGTACTTCACGAGATCTGCACACTGTAGGGCTGCGTTCTCGGGGTAGGCTTCTATCTCGAACCCGCGACCGCTCTCGTTCGTTGTCCTTTGACTGGCGCTGGTCGTTGCGCTCAACACTAGCCAGGGGTGTAGCCCGTCGTCGAAGGCTGCGCTCTCGGCTCAGTTCGTGCTCTAGAGCGCGTAGTTGAGCGCGATGACGTTCTAACTCAGCTTCCAACTTATGTACACTATTACGCCCCTGCTTTAGTTTTGAAGAGCGCGTGCGACTGCGACTGCGACTGCGATTACCGCCCTCACGGCGCGTACGGCTACGGCTTCGCTTGCTCGAGTCTGTACTCCGATCACGTCTACGGGTGGGAGTCCTCAAACACCGCCGTGAAGAAGATTCACTTGCACGTGGCATCGTTATTCTGAAACTTGTAAACGTAGGCGATGTAACTACTCGATTTTACACATTAAAGCACAGTAACTTTAAACATAATGTCAGCGGCGGTATTTTTAAATTTACAATTGAAATATCTCGGAAACGGGGCCTTGTAGCTTAAAAATAACGATATTCTGCGTGGCACTGTTATTTATATCAACTAGAATAACCTTTAAAATTACCTTTCTAAACAAAATTCAACTTAGCACATTAAACATTACATAATATATTACAATTAGGATGGTACAAAAATAATAATAAGTACTAAGTAGGTTTATCCCACTTCTGAAATAAAATAAAACTCACATTGATTCTAGAAGGGTAGTTATATTTTTCTCTTTCTACACTGCACAACACGTCCGTATTCGATGCTGGTTCGTAGGCAAGAGAGCCAGCCTTTAGCTGTCATTTCGGAATGTCATTCGTTTTACAAGTATTGCCAGTGCAACAAATAAAATGCCCCAACAATCTACTAAGATATTTAAATGATTCATAAATATTATTTCGCAACCTAACAGTACATATACCTACTTCGGTCGAGAATTCTGTTAGATTAAAAATATGTATGTTCTAATCGGCTATTATAAAACATAAATCAATATTTTCTAGAATTTCTGTGTATTTTCATGCAGCCTCTGTTTTTTTAAATCAATAAATAATAATATCCGATATTACGTTTTTAAATAACTCAAATAGAAAATAACACGTTCATTCGTTTATTAACGTTTCAAATGGCACAAAGAAACGATGAGGCAGAGTTTATTGTCAAAAAACGTATTTGGAAAAACAAATGTAGTAAGCCACACAAAATAGTTTGCTCTGTGATGCCCGAACTTTATTTGAAAACCTATGTTTATTGAATACAAGCTACAAATAAAACTTTTTGAACGAGTGTACGTAAAACGCAATAGTTTTATTGTATTTCGTTTTTTTTTTCTTTAAACGCGGTGAATTGCTTTTGTCTTTTGTATATTTTACATTTTTAAGTTGTTTAATTTGTCTCTATAGTAAACTACCCAGGTTTAGTAAGTAGTTAATAAAATGTATTATAATTAGTCTATTGATGCGATAAATAATCATTCTTTGATAAATTGTTAAAAACGATTAATCATTATTAATTTTATTTCGTATTATATATTCGTACGCCAATTTTTCTGTATAAAGTTAGATTTTTGAAGTGTAAGCAACCATTCAGTCACATAATTTAGAATCATTATTTAATTTACACCCATTGGAGTAGTAGACATAGAAACAAGGCAATGGAAACACTTCGAAGAGAGTTGGATGACCGATAGCACCAACTTCTGCGATCGCAATAGATAGGGACACAACATATCTAGGCTGGCTAGGCTGAAGTACCGATGTTTCCGTATTGCTCTTACTCGTAACATGTGGGTGAGTTGGTGGCTTCGGTATTAATGGATCAATAGATAGACAGGTAGGGTAGTGTTGAACTGAAAGCCAGCTTTTAACCGAAGCTTTTTTGTATCGTTATCAGTTGTCAGTTGATTATGTGAGCATGAATTAGAAACTCAAGTAATACTAGCAGCCCAGAATTTGGAATTTTGCCTGATAGATAGCAATAGGCCTGCCCCCTATTCCAAGAGACTTAATAACGGCATCGGCGAAATGTGAGTGTTCAGTACACCACTAGGTAGATACCAACTTTTCGGGGAATACAGGCGTATAAATGTTAATAAATATTCAGATAATACTAGCAATCTTATAATAAGTATACTTAAAGAAACTGAAATTGATTAACATATCAATGTACAGTCTAAAACACTGATCTAGAAACTTGACATTTTGCACAGAGATTTACTTATATGTATGTATAATTTAGCCTAAGACTAAAACGAGAGTCGAATGTTATGGAAATTGTTGTGTTAGAATTATTATGGAAATCTACGTGCGCAAAAAGCTACTAACCTGCATTATAAAATTGCTCTAGAATAATATATAATACGGCTGTAATATACATATTTCAATTAAGGGAGCTATGGTCAAAGCTATGAGAACAAAGAGGAATCATGTCATATTTGAGCGCCAACACGATACGTATACGGTGAAGTCAGTAGTATCCTATCCACTAAGTTGATGTTTTTCTATAATGACAGAGTAGGCAGTCAGCAATCATATTGTAATATCGAGGTAAACTGTTCAGGGAGCGGGTGAAGATCTCAGATTTCGATATTTGTGGTGGCATTTTGGACCCTAAGTTGTTTTCAATGTCGAATAATGCAGTCTACAGTAGTAACAGCAGCTGGTTTACAAATATATATTTTGTGTGTGATGAGACTATTTTAAGACTAGATAGATAACTATTTTTACACAACTATGATCGTAAATACAACGCGTCATTGGTGAGATACCTTTGAGTGGTATCTGGCGCAGTCAAACTATTAAAGTAATTTTAAAATTCAGTTGCCCTAAAAGAAAGCGATCGTAAAAAAGTAATTCTATCCACACTATTATAAATGCAAAACTAACTCTGTATGCCTGTTTGATATCTTATCACGACTAAAATGTGAAACATCGAGGACATATGTTTATTTTTAGTATTGCAGCAAAATACTAATTAGATATTAAATACAAAATACACGCAGAGGAAGTTGCGGGCAGCAGTTAGTATATCTATAAGTAAAGATAAAATATAATAGCCTTAACACATTCCAATATTTGAAGATCGGCAGCTAATTCAGTAAAAAGCAGATCTGAATCGCTTCGGTATTTATGTAGTATTACTTGTTGTACCTGGTAGTTTTATACGTACCTAATTGTAAAATAATTACTATCAATGCAGTATCTAACTGTCTCTTTGCCTGGCAAATGCCACTTCTCAGGGTGAGAAAGTTTGGAGTGGTGTGGAGTGAGCAGAATGCACAAGCCATCGAGAAAGAAAGAAAGAAATATGATTTATTGGTAGCAGAGACATGCACAAAGTAACAAATTATTAGAGAAACAGATATAATACGTAGGTCAAACTGCGACAAATAGGTGAACGGAACATTCAGCATGATGCCGTGCTATGGCGTGGACAACACACGACGCTGATTTTCAGTGTTCACCTACGTAAGAAAACTCAGAGGTGCAGTTCGGTTTCAATCCCAAATCCTCCTGCATCGAAGGCAAGTGTTCAAAAACTAGGCTATCACTGCTTCCTACATAACTGAAGGAACCATAAAGATAATTTAAGTACCTAATTGCAAGTAGCCGTAAAATTTGTTTCGGAAACGTTTTTTATTAGAGGTTTTGAAGACGCGAAATAAAAAGTGATATTATTCAACCATTTCCTTTTATTTTTATTACGAAGAACACAGTTTAATGAACATTTGAGGCTTCCTTTTAAAGGAAAAATAATTTATTAGGAAATATAACGCCACTTCAAACTTTTTATAAAATTCTACGTCGGTTTAATACCGGCAAAATGTATAAAATTATATTTTTATCAATAGGCTTATATCATGTCGGTTTTATAGGTCATCTAATATGTCTTAATAAATTTATGACGGTCCATACGATCTGCGGGTTCGTATTCCTAACGTGGCTTAGTCCATTAAATTTTACCCTTAACAACATAACAACTTTACCTTTTTATATAGGGACCCTAAAATATAACGTACCTGTCAAACGTAAGCATATCTCTTAGTGGGTACAACGAGGTAAATATATCTCCGTCAGTATTAAATATGGGACGATAAAATATCATGAATGTATAAAAAAAAATGCCCTAGTCCACTCAGTAGATATTTCCAATAATGTTTTGTACATTATTGGAAATATGTGTTAAGAGGTGACTTACGTCGTATCGGTATGTTTTCTTAAGTAATGGCCAAGTTTGATAGCCGTAAAAAGAAGTAAAATCCCCAAGTTTGTCGTTCGAAATTTGACTGAAGTGTAGTCTTGAAACTTGACTGCTTTACATTTCCCTGTAGAGGGGTACCTACATCATAAGTAGATCTATAATTTAGGAGATATTACATTCGAAGCAGAGCGGCAAAGTTTGAAGCCTGCATTGCCTTTCAGACGTGTCTATATTGCAAAGTTAAAGGGGATGTTCAGGTGTGCTCGAAATGTTTCCTGTTTGGGGCAGTGCGGCAGTGTTCCCATACTTTTCGAGCTTTTATAAGCACGTGATGCTAGTCACACAAGTATAATTTTTACATAACCACGTAAACGAGGACCAAGCCACAAGAAAAGCAATTTTAAATGTAAACTCTGCTTTTAAAGGAATAACATAATTTTCTTGGAAAAGAGAGGAACCACGTCTTGTCCATCGGCCACTAGTAAAATAGTTTCAGTAAGTAACTTGTACTTGTGGAGTACCTAAAGTTTGAACAATGGAAATTTTAAAGCTGAAAAATTATATTGTTATGGGTCACAGTTACGAGTAAGTGGACTAGTTTTGCTTGTGACTTCGCGAGCGTCGAAAGATCAAGGGTAGAATTTTGGAAAACCTTTCTTAGCAAATGCAAAAGTTGTATTAAACACCTACCTCCCAAAGTTATGTTTGTAGGCATATTGTTCCTAAGATTTCTGGATGAGTGAGTGATATTTTATTGGTTTAAACTTTTCTTTTAAATTTATGATCTTCATTCATACATCGTTAACCATGTAGGTACTAGCGGTGAAATGTGCACTTGATACGCCTTTGTATGACAAGTTAAATAAGGAACTGCCAACGGTACAATCAGTAGACGAATAAAATAATATTTTTACTGCTTTTCAAAGAGTATAAGAACTTACATTTTGTTGCTGACTCATCATCATTCTCCTGCCCTTATCCCATATTATTTGGGGTCGGCGCAATATGTCTTTTTCTTCCATTCATCTCTATCAAACGTCAGCTCAGAGTTCACTTTCTTGTACACCATGTCACTTTTCACACAATCCATCCATTTTTTCTTGGGTCTACCTCTTCCATTGTATTTATCCACATTCATACTGATAATCTTTCTTGTGATACGTCTGTACATACGATATAAAAAGAGTGACTAAATCGATTTAATACGATATTCAGGACGAGCAGTGTTATTTTGTTTTTTCGATAGGCAAAATTACCAGTTTTAAGCGTGGGTATTTGTCCAATGTTTGGGAATGTGTCCAATAAATTGCGATACACGCGTTTCTATTACATGGGACCAAATATTTCACCAGTAAATTGTGAATGTATGAAAGTAAATATCTATCTGAAAAAACAAGATTCCGTTATTTCGTGTAGAAAACATGTGAATCCGCGTTTTTAACCCACATAAAAATGCAATAATCAATAACATAAATAAAACGCATAAAAAATATTAATAATACCTGCCTCATCTGTAGTCGCAAATGCGGCTACTAAGGACTTGAATATTCTCAGTAGCAGCGCGACGTTCAGAATTTTGCCCGGTAGACACCAAATAGTGCTTGCCCCTTATTACACGGGGCTTAATAGGTAATGGCAGATAAATCCGAGGCATTTTGGAAAATAAATGCGAAAATATATGATATTCATCCCACATGTTAGCTTTCAATTCTACATTACAAATACAGTAGTGGGCGGGTTAATCTCAAATTCTATTTCAGGTACCTAATATTATGTTAGGAAGCCCCTCACTATGTTTTATACCATTTATAACAGATATAACAGATATGAATTCAAAACACGTCGGCATTTCGAGACTCGATTATTAAGTTTGTTATGGTTATGAAGCTTCAACTTTCTTGGATCCTTTTTATAAATATAGTTATATAGAAAAACGTTAAAACTGTATGGATTTTGGATATTTTATGTTTAACAAAAAACCAGATTTTTATAAATAAAAGTACGAGTATCATGTTATACATATAGTAATTATTTTATCACAAGCTTCTCTACTTCTTTATTATAGCTATTTTTTTCTAATGAGATCTACATTTAAAAAATAATACTTAAGCATAGTTATGTCCCGTATAAATTGACAGTTCGGAATTTACCAACGAATGAAAACACACACAAATAATTTCAAATGAAATTTCTTCACGTAGATATCTATTAATTAATATTATCTTACTAAAATTAAGTCTTCCAGACGAATTGTTAGTCTTTCAGATACGTTATATGTTTACGGAGTGATGACCGCCGCAGGCGTAGAAAGATGGATCACGAGTTACATCGTGCCTCTGTTTTATTTCCCAAGACCTATTTTATTTTACTTTCATGTTCGTCCGCTTAATTGAATTTTTAGGAATGTTTTTCCCTTTTAACAAAAATGATGGATGTGCGTTAATATATAAAATTGCTGCGAAGTAGGTAACGGAAGATTGTTATTAGGGTTCTGTAGTCAACATCTATTGTTATATAAAACGGAAAAATAAAAATGCGTTAGACAGGTTTTGAAAAGCCAACCAATTGCCTTATAATTTGATATAAACATTATATATGTATTAGAATTTATAACATTTGGAAAAGACTGGTTATCTTTGGCACAGAACAGAACGGTCTGGAAATCAAGGGGGCAGGCCTTTGCCCAGCAGTAGGATGTGACAGGCTAACAGTAACAGTATTAGAATTTATTTGGTTTTTATTTAGAAGAGGTCTAATCCAAGATTGGATAACGAAAGGGTGAAGATGATAATTATGTTTTGATTTTTATATGAAACTGCGAGATTTTTTGCTGATTCTTCTCACATATGATCGGTATTTCACAGTAGCACATTTCTATGATAGACGGGTATGTTGTTTTAACGGAACCCCAAAATGCGCCATTATATCGGGCGGCAGGTAATGTATTTATGTTGATACAACCCATTCTGTTATGAGAAGCTACCTTTTTGAACTCCACGCGTGTTTACAAAAGGCTCGGGTTATGAAAAATGTGTTATTTAATTTGCTGGCTACTACAATGCGTTATAGAAAGTTAATAATAATATATGAACATATTTTAGCTCAGAGTAATTGCAAATTCTTGAAAAATAATCCCCTTGTATATGTATACAAATATCAAACAATTAATCACATCAGCTTATATTAGTTTGCTGCTGGATTTAGTCCTTTTACAATACCCGGGCTTCGACGTTCGTCATCCAGTGATAGATGTCCGACAAGTACCAATCAATGTTAAATTGAATGGAGTGGAACTGGACATTGTGGATTCGACAGTTTTTCTAGGCATCACTATAGACGCCAAACTGCAATGGGGCCCGCAAATAAACAAATTATTGGGTAAGCTTAGTTCTGCCGCGTTTGCTGTCAAAAAAATTCGGCACTTAACTGATGTGGATACAGCCAGAATAGTTTATTTCAGTTATTTTCATAGCGTTATGACTTACGGCATCCTCCTCTGGGGAAACTCTGCAGACATCAATACTATATTCGTCTTGCAGAAAAAGGCTGTCCGAGCTATTTATAATCTTGGTCCAAGGGTGTCGCTGAGACACAGATTTAAGGAAATTAATATTCTAACTGTAGCGTCACAATATATATTTGAAAATTTAATATACATATGTTTATAAAAATATTTCGAACTTTGTCAAACTGTCTGATACTCATTCTTTAAACACTAGGAATAAACACAACCTTGCTGTACATGCTACGCGCCTCCACAGAATAAGCAACTCGTTCATGGGACAATGTATACGCTTTTACAATAAGCTTCCCAATGATATACGTAATTTAACATTAAAGAAGTTCAAAATTGTAATTAAATCTAAACTTTGTAAAGAAGGATACTATAAAATTTCGGACTATTTAGATGACAAAAACGCTTGGGATTGAGCCGCTCTTTAGCCTTTCCTTTTTTTTTATATACAATTTTTTTATATACAATTTTTGCCATTATTTATTATATTATTTACTTCATTATTTTGATATTGTAATGTCGTTTAAATTGAAATTATTTCTTATATATAACCGCTAAACATTGTAAATGTGAGTGAGATCTAGGCTGAGCGCTCTTCATTTTATTAATTCTCACGATAACTGATGCATGATTGCACTCTGTTGCGACGGGTTAGCTCAAATAGTTATGGCACTTTCTTCAAAAGGCTATTCCACCCTATATTTGTCTCACATAAACCCTTACATCATTACAATCTGTCTGGCCTTTAAAATAGACTTTGACCCCTGAGTTTTTTTCGGCGTTTCTTCTCAGGGATAGTCATAGGAAATGCCGATGCCATCTAGTTTAAAAAAGACGTGTAAAAGTGATTGAAAAATCCTAATTGCAAAAATAAATATTAATGACTTATAAAATATATTTAATCTAAATGTACACAACAATATTCATAGTTGTTCCCGCCTAAACCTTGTTCATATTAATGCCTTCACCCATTAAAGTATTATATTATTTTACCTTTCTGTAACAGCATGTATAAAATTAAATATTATACTGGAATTACCGCGAGTTTACCGTGGAATACTTAACCATTACAACCAGGTCACACTTATCATGGTCACCAGTACACATTGTGTAACTTATCTGGTGTTGGGATACTATTTAACATAATCTGTCTGGCCAACCTCGTTGTGGTCGGCTTCCGGTCTAGCCAGATCTCACTGCTATATTTTTTTTTTTATAAAATCTTTTCCCCATCCTAGAATTTCTCCTGTATCATGAGTACAGTTTACAAACATATATGTCACATGCACAGACAACTAGACCCGAAACCACTATCTGTAGATCATACAAATATTTGTTCCTTGCGGGAATCGAACCCGCGACACGTAGCGCAGAAAGCTAATGTCGTGTCGTCAGATCTCATTAATCTAACCTCTGCCACCTAATTACTGAGAGACACTGATACTCTAAGGTCAAACCAGTTGGGCTACTCAAATCCCTAATGACTGTCATAGAGGGTGTAAAATGTTAAGAACGGTCACTCATACATATACTGACCGCAGCGAGCGGTGCTTTACTTCGCAGTTCGACCCTTCCACGTAGTTGAGATATTATTATACGTACAAATATTATACCCACATTATAGTTCTAGCTTCGTGCGGAGAGGGCTTTGTGTTCGTGTGGCGTGGAAGGCTTTAGCGGTATGTCTGTTAGGGCTCTAGTATCTAGTTTTAAGGCGCTCATTCTAGCGTGTTTCGGCTTTGGTCAGCATAACAAAGAATTGAATTGTTTTTAATCCTTCTGGTTCCGCTTTTCCGCGATTTTAGTACCTATAACTGCAGGGGTTTATGTGGAAACGGGTGTATATTTATTTTTACCTTAGAATTGTATAGGTATTATGTGTATATATATATATATATATTTAGAATTTCAGAAATCTGATTCAGATCTACAAATCTATTAAAGTATTTAAGCGAAGAATTAAATGATTGTTCAATTAGAATTTGTGTAATTTTTATTTTTAAGTAATTATGTCAAAGCTAGTTAGTTAATCAAAGCTCTTAAAACAATTTCTTTATTCGAAATCTGTCACAAACAGATAAATAGATAAACAAAGCAAAAAAAATAAAATATAACGTCATAAAAAATAAGCCATTAAAAAAAGTAACCGCTCATAGTTTTTTACCATTTAAACTATACTTTTATTTCTATGTTCAAAAAGTAAAACATGATATTATAAAATATAATTCAAACAGTTTAGAATTATTTATTTTCAATCATATTAAATACCTACGACTAAAAATATAAACAAACATTTCATACAATCCATACAGCGATAGTTAATAAAATAATTTTAAAATAACAGCATCACAATAAATACCTACATCGGTTGTTACCAGTACTGAAAATATATTCTTATGAATATCAAAGAGAACATTTGAATATCAATAGCTACCTCGCTTTATAATCAAAGCTTTCAGTTTAGGTATAGTATATAAACTGCACAGAACAGTGTTGGGACGTACGTACGTACCTACGTACTATAAGCTGTCTTACTGGTTTAGTGGAAGTAAGCGTGACTACTGAGCGTGAGGTCCTGGGTTCGATTCCCGGATTAGGCAATGTTATTGGATGTTTCTGTATGGAAGTTTTCAGTAGCAGCACGGTTTTCCATCTTGTCAATGTTTAAACCCTATATTGTTTTGGAAAGGTGTATGGCCAGCTGAATGGCGTTTGCGTGTGGCCGCGTTACCGTTCTCCCTCGTGCAGGTGTTCGGGCACAAGGGACACACGAACAAGTGTGTCATTGTTTGTGTTGGGGCACTGCAGTCACATTTGGTAACACTAAGATCCCTAATCCTCCATTTGCACAAATTCAGCTTGCAACGACCAATTTTAGTGCGGAATCAGTTTAGCGACTTCCACACGGGCCAAGATAGGTTATGTCTTGGTGGGAGTTGTTCCCGTTGATTGACAAAATTACGAGTTGCGGGTATCTTTCCAACCACAGCACGATAGATTGTTATATACCTATTACATGGGACTTGGTAACATCGTCGAAATGTGGGTGGAGTAACTTTTTTTTGATTATCGTGGTGAGAACCCATCATGGGCTATCCTCCGCCTGGGGGGGGGGGGAGGGGTGTGCCGGACTCCTACCGGCTAAACTCACCACGGTGATCCGCCTCGACACCATATGGTGGGCTTCGGGAACTTTTCGAAGATCGCACCGAAGCCCACCACGGTGTCATGCCAAATGGCACTTCCCGGAGAGGGTGACTGTAAAGAGGCCCCCCGATTGAGGTCCCCCCGTTACCCTCGCTGGGTGCTGTGTGCACGGCGACACGGGACCACACCGTGTCGCCGTCTTCTCGGGGGTCGCTAGACGAGAGCGCTAGCATAGTCCCCCCCACTCTGCGCTTTCGCGACCCCTAAGGCCCCCCGCCAAGGTGTATTAGGCATGGGGTTGCGTGGGTGGAGTACCTACACCTTTGCATACCCTTTCGGAAAATATAGGCGTTTTGCTATTTGATGTGTTAGGTATGTTAAATTGCCTCGTTTGTCATATTAAATGTCGTAGCGGCGGGAAGTCGTGAGAAGACGTTAATAGTGAGCATGTGTTAGGCAAATATGTATAATAATAATAATATGTCTATGGTTTATGAACATTTTAAGACGGGATACAAATTGGTCCAATATCATTGACGAATTAACAGGCCTTTAACCCGTCAAGCGAGGTAACGAAGATAGGATAGATTAAAAAATATGTTGTTTAATATTAAGATGAATTATTGTATCGTGGGTGCGATTACAAACACAAATATGCACAAAAATTCAGAACTGAAACAACTATCTGCTGGTCATAGAAATATTTGTTCTGTATGAGAATCGAAGCCGCGAAGAAACGAAGCCTGCATATTCATTAAATCATTTAAAAAATCATAAATCCATAGTCGATCACCAGGGACCGATATCGACGATAGAGACGTGTGGCGTTGAATATCTTCTGCACATGTGGCTTCCCTGGTTATCCATTGTGTCTACTAATTCTATTTTATATTAGATTCACTTTACATATCTGGACATTCTTGATGTTTCAATATTTTGTATTCTTTTTTGTATTTTTTTATTTCTTTTTTATCCGCTTTGATCTGTTTATCCCGTTTTTAGTTTATATTCGAAACAATTGTTTAACTCATGTTGTATTGCCTCATTGTGTAAGTAGCATTCTATTAAGTTTGTATTTTTTCTTATATAATGCATGTTAATTTAAGATTTTAATTGTAAATTAACTTTTTGTTTTTGAAAAGAGTATCCATGGAGTTTCTTGCCGGTCTCTTCTCCATAGGACCTACCCCCTTTGGAACCGTGCGC
This sequence comes from Shargacucullia verbasci, assembly GCA_947562105.1. Taxonomy (NCBI): domain Eukaryota; kingdom Metazoa; phylum Arthropoda; class Insecta; order Lepidoptera; family Noctuidae; genus Shargacucullia; species Shargacucullia verbasci. Next base: position 6,764,325 of record OX387297.1, on the reverse strand, counting down.
CTAGTCTCGACTTTTTAAAAGTGCCTGAAAAGGCCTACTTGAAATAAAAAACTTTGACTTTGACTTTGAATAGATTTTCTATTTTATTAGTGTTTTCAATAGAACAATCTGTTTTATAGGCTGAGATGGTATTAAGTTGATCTATCTTATTTTGTCATGGGTTAAGTTATTCTCAACAAAACAGTGTGGGATACGCGAAAAGATCCCTTTACAAAATTCGGTGACTTGCTCTTGAGTATTCATGCATATTTTTTTAATAAATTCTAGGCTTTACGAACTTTTAGTAAGTGTTCCAAGCCTTATATGATATTTTTTGGCTCCGTTCAAGCTAGCCTGATAATGATAATGTAATGCCGACCACATCCCAATTCTTCCTTGAAGCAAATGAACAATGTAACTGTTCCAGAAATTTAATCAACCATCAAAAGAACATTCTATCAATTTCAAAACCTTTTAAAATAAGATTTGGAAGGATTCCAATTCCGAAGTTTTGCAGATGACAGTTGTTAGACGTTGTATTAATTAAAATCTGATTCCGTTACAGGGTTCTAAAGACGCTCAGTTCCTAAGGACTGAAATTACTAAAGACATTTAGTTAGATTGGGTGTAGTATTTATATCTGTTCTGCTAGAAAAAAAGTAGGTAATCTTATGTGAGGTTGGTAAAAAGATAGCTATTAATGGTCACTAGATAGAAAAGATAGTTTCTCAAGACATAGATACATTACACACCGAGTGTGAGGTCCTGGGTTCAATTCCTGGGTCGGGCAAACTCTTATTGGGTTTTTTCTGTATGGAAATTCTCAGTAGCAGTACGGAGTCTGGAACTGTGCCCGGTAGATGGCAATAAGCTCGCCCCCTATTATCCACATGTAACTCAATAACGGCTTCGGCGAAATGTACCATAGTACATACCGTACTCTACCTAACCCTTCGGTGAATACCGGCGTGCTGCTATGTGGTGTTATGTTATGAATTGTTGAACTTTACACGTAGTTGTTCAAAACCCTAGAAGTACAAACAAAAACAATATTCTAAAACAAACTCTTTGTTCTAGTATACATTACCATCACCAAGAGCCGTGTGTCACATTTAGCAGCTCCACAAAATCCTCTCGCAAAATTCAAACAATTCTCTTCACTTAACTTTGTACCCACGGAAAGGTAATTTTGTAGATCACCTGCCTAAGAATTTCTCTATACATACTAAAGTTTGCCTGTACTTAAAACTCGTCTGCTTTCCCACAAAACAAAAGAAGGATACAATCAGTTCTAAACGCTGTGTTCAAAAGTTGTGTACGAGTAAGTAGGTCACAGTCGGAACGTTAACCTGAATGACTTGATGTACGACGAATGTCCCTCCACATGTGTGTAAAGAGCTAAAGAAATAAAGTTGTACACTTACAGCACAATTCATGATAAAGGTCGATAGATTTTTTAGTTGCCATCAAATTCAAAATGGACGGAAACATTTTACCTATAGATAGTGCCATCCACAAAAACGCGCCCCACTCTTCTTCCTGATTGCTTACAGTACAAGTGTGCAACCTTTCGCCAGTGTTTTAGTTCGATACACAATAATTACCTATGAGTGCACACGCACACTACGAAATATTAATTGATCACGAAATAGCATTACAGTCAGCTGGAAAGCCTCGGCCAAAAATAGTGGGGCGCGTCTGCGTGGATGGCATTATCTATATTTATATCTTGAGTCTAAAGTAAGCTTTGGACTTAATAATTTCATACTTTAAAAAAAAATACATTACATTACTGACATACTACTCGTTGTAACAGTCCTGCGGGTCAACAAAACTCTGGACGTAATGTATAACCTTTCCGACGATAAATGCCAAGACAAAATTAAGAGCTTTTAAAGCTATTTCACGACTGTCACTGCTTAATGATGATCAGGAAAAAATAGTACTATTTAGTACCAAAGTACTACTATTTAGTAAAGTTAGTAAAGCAAGTAAAAAATTACTGAATATTTTCAGCGTGACGTCATAATCAGGAAAAATTACACTACGTAGGTACTTTTTACTACTGTTTACTAAAGCTAGTAAATAAAAAACAGTGAATATTTTCAGTCAGTAGATATAATCCCTATGGATTTTTTTAGGAAATACGGAGGCTTGACATACACGGGACATCGGCCACTTTTTAGGTCATTCCACAGGGATGTCAGATGAAATATGTCCACTTTATTACACACAGCAGTCCCCAAGGATGTGAAAATCATAAAATTGGTGAATCTTACGTGGACTTTACCATAGAAAATTACTTCTGAAAAAAAAAAAAAAAGGCTAGGTTGAATAAAAAGGCATGAATATATCACAACGTGGTGCCCCTGTATACCCCGAAGATATAGGCAGAGATGTACTGTTGTAACACACATTTCGCCGATGCTGTTATTGAGTCCTATGTAATATGGGGCGATCCTATTGTCATCTATCGGGCACAGTTCCAGACTCCGTGCCGTGATTGAGAATTTATAGAAAAACCCAGTAACACTGGCTGACCCGGCAACCGAATTCAAGACCACAGTTGCGCTTGCGATCACTAGACCAATGCAGTCAAAAGAGCATCAAATACTATTATTATAAAATGCAATTTTATTTACTAATTCTAAACTATTTGAGTCTAAGACTTGAAATAAAGTTTATTCTATTTTATTCTATTCTATACAGTATATTACTATGTTTACATACACTAAATATATATTATATTGCTCACTGTATTTTTTATCTATTAATTAAAACATTCATTCAGCCGTGTTTACAATACTGCTATGTAAGAGGGCTTCGTTTAAAATAATTAACGTCGACTTTAACGTTAGGAGTGAAGTTTTAATTACATGACGTGCAACCTTTTTCTGCTGACGATACACATTTTCTCTGTACTTATATGGAAATTTTCTATTCAATTTGTTACTAAATGTTTATGCATGCCTTTATGAGGTTTTTTCTATTTTTTACTTTTTTTTTATTTACATGCTAACATAGTACCTACATCAGTGGCGAGAGCTTTTAGACAGGGTAGGCAGAACATTTAAAAAGCTTACTTACCAAAAATACCTACTCCGTGTTGGTATTGGTTCGTCGTCTTGTCGATTATGTAATGATATATGTGATTTGCCACCTCAAATATCTGATAGTAAATATTTATCTATGTTATGTAGGGTAGGCAGTGTATTTTTGTCTTTATGAACCGCACGCTACTGACCTACATTAGATATGCGAAAACATAGCCCTGTTTCTGCTGTCGATGTCGCGTAAAGAGAAATTCGTTTGGAAATCAAGCAGGTATAACTATAGATACGTCATGATTGTATTGAGTTGTTTGATTGATTGATGATGTCGACAGCAGAAAAATACGTCACAGCTTTGGTTATTGCCAAGTTCAGCAGTCGCGCCTTCGACCACTAGACCAATGAGGCGACCAAAGGCTTTGAGGCCTGACTAAAGGCTTTGAGGCTTGACCAAAGGCTTTGAGGCTTGACCAAAGGCTTTCCTATCCTCCTTCCACTACTCTCCTCTCCTCTTTCTGTGGCCAATCGCTCGGCAATTTTTTTTTTAAACTTTGCCCCACCCTTTGATTGCTCCTGTATCGTGGGTACAGTTTACAAACATACATGTCCATAGATTAACCTAATCTTTATAATACAACAACCTGTAATAAAACTTATTCAATACCAAACCTCCAATTGAAGTTTAGCGCATAGTTTCAAGACCTCAGTAAATTCTTCTCACTTCTTCAATACCGCCGGATGCGCTTTCGATCCGCCAAGTATATCACCGAATTTTGGTCGATACACTGGTATCCTTGCGACTGGAATTTTTGATATATTTTTTATAGCAACGCATGTTTTGGTAGGTAGCAGATACAACTTAAGGCAATTTTCACAGATGAAATACCAGGCTTAAGATAAAAAGGACCGTTTAAATTACGAGTTATATTGTTATACCATGGCTACTTGGCCTTCAGTTTTTTCTTTTATCTATGTCGTTAATTACTAACTAAACTATTAACTATTGGTATCAAATTGGATCATTAGCCATTAAATTAATTTACTACCTAATTACAATTTGTCCAATCAAATGGATATTGATTATAACGATGTTACCGTAAATCAATTCCCATTGCTATTAGTCGGGAAATTATATTAGCATGATTAAGTTGTGGATTGCGATTGGATTGCGATTGGTTATGTTTCTTATGAGAGCGATATCAGAAGTTGTGTTCATCGTTTGAAACTTCATGAATATTGAATGACTTCTAATAATTTATAGATAAAACTATATTCTTGTGAATAATTAACAATATCTATTAGTTTGATAAGAGGCGTGGTCTCGGTAGCGAATTGATCATCACCTTACATAATGGCACCTATAGGATTAGATTTAAGACGCAAGAAACAGACAAGATGTGGTAATTCCTTTAGTACTTGTCTCCATACGAAATAATGTGCCGACAAAATGATGTCATAGCGCTCAAGTTAGACCTTTTTAGAAACTCGGTCGTTCAAGGATCAAATAATGCCATGACCAAAACAAATAAAAACGTTCGAATATTGTAATTGAAAAATGCGTACATTACGCACGTATTTTAGAATTCCTTGTGTAGAATGTCTGTGGGCGGTTGATATCAGTTTTTTACCGTTAAAGCGAAGTGACAGCCTTTTTAATCACTGTAAAATTTCTGATCCGTAAATTAAGGTTTTAAAAAGAGTTTGTCGTCAGGTTGTCTTATCATTTTTGACATTAAAATATTTTTATGCTATAGTATCTACTCGTTTCGTTACGGACGGTTTGAATGAAAAGTTTGATCAATTTACATTTCAAAGGGTTATAAATTATCAGAGGCGATTTAGGAGAAAGAGCGTTTGTTCTAAAATTCACATTTTGTTTGATGATAACACACAAATGTAATAATTTGTATATACACAGACAGGGCTGGGTTCAAGCTGTACAAATAAAATAATACTTATAGTCCAGTGAGTTACTACAAAATGCTATTTGCACAAAACATAATAAATTCATACATCCTTAGTATTCCATTGTCCAACCCAACATTTCCCTTTGTCCGCCTCTTATTAACCAGATTTTCACACGTTCCCCAGTTATAATGTGATACTTTCGTGTTATATAAATTAACAGGGTCGCATGTTAATACTAATCCCTGAGGCCAGGGGAAAATACTGTAAACCGTCGAATAAAATATTCAAAACGTGACCGGCCGATTTCCAAGGGCCTTTTTTATAGCATTCACACCCTTATGTCAAAGCAATACCGTCTATAACGGCTTAAGGTATCCTATAAAGTATTACTTATTGTATTATGTACTAACGTATGTAATCTTTGGGAGGCAAAGGCGGACGTTGTAATACGTATAGACAAAGGAATCGCTTTATTAAACTTTCATAAGAGCAACACTCGATCCAAAGGTTCTGCTTGAAATGGTGTTGTCGATGTATATCGCTGAATCAGGCCTCAGTGAGAACAGCTCTTCACTTCGGGGGAGTGGAGGGCCGAGAGCTGGCAAGAGAGCAAAATGTTGAAATATCGTTGTACATTTTGGAATAACACCATCCATTTTTAACATTCTGCAGAGTTAAGTGTTACAAGCAAGAATATAACGGGCCACTTGGGAGTCATTCGAAACAGGATGAATTTTATAAATTTATTTTTAATTGAGTGCACGCTTGGTGTTTCTTGAGAGATCGACTGCTGAACTACGTGTCGCGGGTTCGATTACCGCAAAGAACAAATATTTGTATGTCCTACAGATAACGTAGATCACGCCTTTATTCGGGGAACAGGTTAGGCAGAGGTTTTCTACTCTACATACACATTTCGTTGATGCCGCTATTGAGTCCCATGTAATAGGGAGCGATTCCGTGCTACTAAATTCCATACAGAAGTTCCCAATAACACTTTGCCCAACCCAGAAATCGAACCCTGGACCTCACACTCGGCAGGCGCGCTTGGGACGACTAGACCAATGAGGCAGTCTAGTTGCTTTGCTGTTGTAAAGGCATCCAAAATACAGGAATAATTCAGAGAGTACGGAAACAAAATTTCTTGTGCTTGATTTTCCTTAAAATAAATATAATAAAAGTATAATGACTACTCTCTTCTTTGAAAATAATTTCCTGGATCTGAATGTATTATGTACCTAATGAATTAATTTTGAGCGATAGCCTTCAACCTTTTTTCATTATTATTCAAGGCACGAAGCAGGATTTTCTGGATTGATAGCGACAAGGTTTTTTCCATTATTAATATTATGTTATAAATGTTGGAAATCATTGAAGGAGCATCGGCCTGAATTAAGTTTTAATTGGTCTTATGCTTGAGGAATTTAAATTTTTCTTTCTTCTTTGAGAAAGTAATTTACGTACAAATTTTGTTTGTTATCATTTAGAGAGTAACCTATTGTAAACTTTCTACTTATTTCGATGTGGGTTCGATTTTCACAAGGAATAAATATTTGTACTTAGGTATAGCCTGCAGGTGGTTGAGTATGATGTATTTGTACATACAGAAAAACCCGAAAACATTTTTCCCGACCCGGGAATCGAACCCTGAAGAGAGACAGTAATCATTCCAAATTAAGATTATGCTCTTTATATAAAAAAAAAATCACAATATAATCATACAATGAACAGAGAAAACTCACAGGGGTTATATTTGAAGGTGTTGGCAGACTTTAAAACTGATGCTTAATATACCGACTTATGTTATATTGTTCGCTGAAAGCCTGTTTAGAACAAAACTTAATAATTTGTTGTTCGTAAGCTGCGGGTCTAAAGTTAAGTCTAAAGAACTCACGAGGCCTGCTATTGTCTTGTTGTTGTCAAAGTTAATTACAAATTTTCTAACAAGCAAGGTTAATCTCCAAAGTAAAATTAAACTGAAGTTGATAATACTAAAATAAAATCGAAACATAAGAAAACTTTCCGTGGCACATAACTACAAAAACATTTAAGATCTGATGAAAAGTAATTTACCAAATATTTAGATGCGGCAGATATAATGAAATGATTAAAATGCATGCTAGGAAAAAACCTCCATGAGTAATGAATCCTGTGATAGTCTGGCGCACCCTGAGGAGTCAGCCTCGGTACCATCGATGCTGAGTGCCTAATCTTTTAATTGCATTCTGTTTTTGTTAATCTTTGTGTGGGGACATCATGAATAATTCCTGTACCATGGGTGCGTTTATAAACCCAAATATTCACATCGCAACACATGGAAATCATGCAACACTGCATTCAACCACTGCGCCACGCGCACTTTCGTTGCTTTATTCAGGCGGTCTTAAACATTTCAATTTTTCCAAAGTCCATTCTCTAGACATATACAATTAACCCGTAGAACCCCTAGTTCCAAAGGCTCTGATAACCAAGCCGTAAAGATAAACCTTTCGTAAAGGAATCTAACGCTGAATCTACAATGTAGGGATTGTGAGCTTGAAAGGGATCAGTGAAACGAAAAACGGGCAACCGGCCTGCGGTCTCCGGGCCAGCTCAGTGAAGGTAAAAAAATGTTAGAAAATATAACGGACCAGGAACTTGTGGTGTAATGTTTGCTCATGACGAATAACGTACAATGTTTTTGTAAAGAAATTCTATTTGCAGTTTGCAAATATTCTACCCTTTGAAATTCGAACTGTATTTTAAGAGTGCACCGCACAGTTGAGTCAAAATAATGCTCGACTAAGCAATTGGGACAGTATGCGATGCACGGTATCATGGCAGATAGACAGACGTAAGTTATTTTCTAATGGATTTTTGTTCGTATTTCGACAGGCCCAGAATGAGATTGCAGGACAAGGTAGACATGTATTACCTATTGAAGGATTGGCCGAAAAATGTTAAGACGGAGAGGAGTGGAAGCTTCCCGGATTTTTTCCGCAGGTAAACTGTTATGGCGGATTAATAATAATATAATGATAACTGCCCCATAGGTCTAGTGGTTGAAAGCGCGACTGCTGAGCGTGAAGTCCTGGGTTTGATTCTTGGGTCGCGCAAAGCGTTATTAGGTTTTTCTGTATAGATATGATTCTCAGTAGCAGCACGGGGTTTGGAACTGTGTCGGCGGATTGTAAGTCCACAATAGTACTGTCAATTAGACAACCCTTAGAGGATACGGGCGTGATGCTATATTATGTTGGAATAGATAGTGTAAAGTAGTAGAATATCTGTGCTTGTTGTTGATATCCGCAATCATTAGCAAGCTTGTCATCTCAGCTACATTATAGCAAATATTAGGACTATTCTTAGAATTTGTTACTCAATGTATTGATTCATGTTCATGCAATGGACCTGTCTAAAGGCTAATTGCAAGCTATATGATAACCATGTTTGGCAAACGGTTGGTAACCATTTATCGCGTAAGAGGATGATTGTGATTGTACTACACCTGCAGGAGGGGTGACGTTTTAGAGCCAGTCAGCACTAGATACTAAATGGTCGACAAATTTAATTGGGAATCTATTCGGGTTCAGTACCAATTAGCAAGCCAACTAAACTATAGAACGAGTAAAAGCCTTTAGTGTGCGCCACCTATTAACGATACCACACAATATAACCGTGAGGAATATATCGAGGTAGGCATTGTTAGTTGTTTCATCAATATCAATATTGTAAGCGTTTATTACTAGACTAACTTATTAATTATTATCTGACTCATAATTAAACATGTATAATTAATGTGTTTCATCAAGTTTCCGTTAATTTAGTACGCAGACGTAAGGAAGTGTCTAAAATATTCATGTATTCGACAGGCTTATTTGCTTTGGAATAACGGAACTTGGCTTCTAAAACTTAGCATATGAGTATTTTTGTTTCTACTGTATGAACATTTAAGAATATTTTGGAATAATATGAAAATATTGTTAGACTGCCTGAGTAGTTTAGTAGTCTCCGCAGCTGAGCGTGTACTCTTGTGTTGGATTCCCGGACGGGTCGAAATATTTTGGGTATTTTTCTTAGAAAAAATCTTAGTATCGGTTTTGAGTTTTGAAACACACCGGTACATGGTTCGCTCCCTACTACGTGAGATAATTAATGGAATCAGGCGTTAATTTGCGAAAATTCATGATATATATACAACTACAATATATTTGCGGACGGGAGGGCGGTGCTGTGCATGCATCCAAGCTTGCAGTAGTTTGGCGGAATTAAAACTAAATATTCTAGTTATATATCTTATATACTACATGGGACTTAATACTTAATCGGTTCAGTGAAAGAGTGTACAATAACTACTATATTTATATCGAACCCTTTGTGGAAGCCGTGACGCTGTCTAAGTTAAAATAGTTGAGGTTTATTTTATGTTCATCTGAATGTCTGATTATTTTTCTGACTGACATACCACTTATCGTTTCTATCCCTTGGCGATATCAGATGTTGTCATCCATTCTCAGAAAACAGCCAACAAAACTACATTTTCCATACACAAATGCGAAAACAACTATGAAAATAAGGTTCATTTTATGAGAGCCATTAATTATTCAGAGGGGTCGTTGACCGTATCGAAGCACATATAAACTTCATAGTTTTAAACTAGCTTTACTTGCTTGTTAGCGTACCTGAACAAACTTTTACTTGTTAGTTAAGTGAATAATAAGTTAGGTAAAGCATCGTTAATGTATATAAATTTCATGTGGAGACCGAAACAGCTCGTCACGTTATAAATTTCTTATACTATGTATTGTTGGAGTGGTGGTTGAGAGATCGACTGCTGCGCTACGTGTCTCGGGCTCGATTCCCGCACGGAACAAATATTTGTATGATCTATAGATAGTTGTTTCAGGTCTGGGTCTTTGTGTATGTATAAACACCGTGCCTCGGAAAGCACGAAAAGCCGTTGGTCCTGCGTCTGATCTCTCTCCAGACGTCTCGGATTGCCGTCCCACCGGACTATAAGAATGAAGGAATAGAGAGAGCACCTGTGTTTGCGCACACACTTGTGCTCTATAATATATCCTGCGTAGTTGGCTAATCTCCGGTGAGATTAGCCGCCGTGGCCGAAATTCGGTCAGGAGGACATTATGTATACGTGTTCACTTATCAAAAGTATTGAAGTGATTTTTTACATAACAAAACATTATATATTAACTTAAGTTTACTGTATTATATGTCCTAAACTTTATGAATTCGAATAAAGATCCCTCTCTGAGTGATGAAGTTGTTTTAGGTTGTTCGTGGGCGCCTTCTACGTACATTTTCGGATGGTTCCAAACACAAAGGTTTATATGAACTAAGCTTTATGGATTGCATGAAAGATCCCTCCCAAAGCAGTACGTAGAGTTGTATTAGGTTACCTATGCGTGGGTACATAATATCTAAACTGTCGAATGGTTACATAGAAAAAATACTGGAATATATGTTCATCCTGTGACTACCTGTGGGTATATTAAAATTATTAAGTGATTGCGCTGGTGCTGCTGTAGCTCAGTACCTATTAGTTGTTTCGTTGCCTGCTTCATTGGTTTAATAATCCCAAGCGCGACCGCTGAGCGTGTAGTCCAATCTTCGATTCCCGGGTCGGCCAAAGTATAATTGGGGTTTTGTGTATTAAAATATTCAATAGCAACATGAACTTTGGAACTGTGCCCGGTAGATGGCAATGATCTCACCCCATAGGCCATATTACATGGGACTCAGTAATGACATCGGCGAAATGTGGATGTACTACTTCCTCTGCCTAATACCTCGGGGAATGCTTAATTCGTTGCGGTAAATACTCTTTTGTGCTACAATATTTATTCACTGATAACATTCTATGAACGAACTCGTTCACTGACTGTTGATTATGACGTCACAACAGTTGAGTGTGGATTATTAATTACTGGGAACTCCACGGATATTTCTGAATATATATTCAATAACTATGTTTTCATCAAATTAATACTTAATACCACCAATATTATCATCGAATGTGTAAAAACGTGCGCTCACAGAAAAGTTCCTTGCTCAGAATATTTCACAATTTTTGCATTTCATTTTTTCCTTGGTGTCATTATCATGCCTTTCATTGACAGACGGACGAACGACGTCAAATTATACGGACTACTGGAGGCTAATTTAGGAGTGCCTGTAGCATTTCTGTAGGAAAAATTATTTGTGTTAAAATATTTTTGAAATACAATTTTTATCCTTCTTAATCTCGGTGTTGGATAAAGGTTTATTATAAAATTCTTGCGGCGAATTCCTCGTTTTTGTTAAAACGGAAAAGCAGAGCATACCATTATCTTATTAAGTGATGAAGCAGATTTGTATACTTCATCTTACATAGGTATTTACACTATAAGTTCTTAAGTTATTTATATGTCCTTATAGCTGAATAAATTTACGACACGGTTGGCGCAGTGGCTAAGCGATTAGCTTTTTGTGCTACGTGTCGCGGGTTCGATCCCCGCATGGAACAAATATTTGTATGATCTATAGATAATTGTTTCGGGTCTGAGTGTATGTGTATGTGAATATATGTGTATGTAAACGCACCCACGATACAGGAATTATTCATAGTGAGGGCAACGTTTAAAAAAATAATAATATGTATGTTCTCGTTCTCCTCTATTTACTAGCTTAACCAATAAAGCAAAGCTGAATTTAAAAATATAGAAGCATTATTCCTTACTTACTCTCGATAATTTGGTTTCCAAGAACTAAAGACTTATCAGAAAAAATATAGGCGAGACCATTCACAAAATCCGTCGTTAACGTTGTGATACTGTTGAAATATTATCCAAAAAATACTTGATAAATCATAATCCAACGAATTTCCACGAAATAGAACTAATTTTTTGTATTTTGACGAGGGTAAAAACGAAAGCACATCGGCATCTTTGGAGCAGTTAAAAGCTTTGCCCAGTTGCGATCCATATAACATTCTAACTATAAATACGAGTAAGGATTTACCCTTCAAATCTGAAGTATATCACGTTCAAAATAAGGATGTTGGATCGTATAAAAGGCTTATTGTGTTATCAGGGTCAGCCCTTTGGCGCAGATGTGTTAGGAGAACTATTCCCTCCCGTCAATAAGAGATGATGAAGAAAGTTTCGATATGAGGTAATCAAATATTTTTTCGCTTTATATGAAGGTATTTTTCATTGTAAGGGTTAACTACCAAAGAAATCATTTACCTTCAATGTTTGATTCTTAACTTTTTAGGAACAACGCTAGCACTAGATAAGTTAGGATCAGGTTTACTTGTGACTGACAAGCCTTAAGACTAGGGGTTCCAAATACCGGATTTTTTCAATACCGGTATTATTATAATACCGCACAGAATATTTTCAATACCTGGATCCCGGGATCCTGGGACCCCACCCCTACGTCTCAACTCAGGAATCTCAGGAGAGTGCATGTAATGTAAATTAATTTAATGTAATCTAATCTCAGAATAGTGTATGTAATGTAAGTAATGCAACTAACTGTCTAACTAAACCACGAGAATTAAAATACGCAGTGATTAAAACTTACGTAGATAAAATAAATTGGTTAGAAATATAATCTGCAATAGAACTAGATTGTGTCACTGTGTAGTTTCTACTGAAAATAAATTAAAATGACCAATACCGGGATCCCGGTATTGAAAAAAGGCGATAAATGACCGGGATCCCGGTATTGGAAGCCCTACTTAGGACTTCCATATTTTTATGTTCCTGGCACTTGTTTATTGGAAAGGAAGTTTGACGCTCTATCTTTAATGTTATTCTAAACAGTTTTTTCCCTTTTTTCTTTATGATGGATCCATTTTTGTTTTGTTAAGCCTGGACTGTTCCATTGCTGGGCAAGGGCCTCGTCCATGTTCTTCCACATATATCCATAAGATAACTATAACAGAGACCAATATTTTTAGCAAATCTAGTAAAAAATACTATAATAGTGTCGTGTATTTTAGGACCAGCTCTTTTCGCTGTGAAGACCAGTCGTTATCAGAAACCCTTGTTTTCCTCTCATTTTGTTTCGTCCTTTTTCTCTTATTGTTCTCAACATTATGTATCTGTATCAAGTTTCCATTTGATTTGATTCGCTGTCTATAGGTACATATCTCAAACGTGGATAGCTACGTTTGAGTTGATATTTGTCAATGTAAATACTGCAGTCCGAGTCTCTAATTATACCGTATGCAGGTTCAATTAATGTTTGTGTCAGATTTGAGATACACATGCAAAGCATTGTAATCAAAGGAGAGGTCTACAATTACGGTATTACCGGTTTTAAGCTATGAATACACAGCATGTAAAGTGATGCAATAATACATGGAGAATAAAATAAGAAAAAGTTTTCGATTTTATTGTCAAAAGAAATCAAGTAGCTTTGCAAGACGTAGTACGAATAGAGCCGCAACATTTCATAAATTCCTGTGTGAATTTGGTTTGCATAAAATAAAGATTTACATATTCTATTCTTATTCTATTCTATTCTAAGACATTTTAGGCGTTCAATATAAATTAATTTAAAGAATAAAGAGAGTTGAAAGTTAATTTTAAGAGTAAAGGAAGTCTTAATTTTCGATACACTATGATGTATACATACGATAAAACTAAATTAATCCCCTGCAAAGTTTCCTGATTTGCCGATAGACTGTCCAAAACGTCATCAAACTTCTCAGAAGCTAATCCCGTCGAACGCAAACATCCAATAAACGTCTCGACGAACATTTGATGTTGTTATGCACCAATAAGATTTCACTCCGCGAATATTTCTCATTTTCCGTCAACACAATTTTCTTCTTCAAGTTTTTCTTATCTTTACTTTTTATTTCGAAATCTGTTTACTTGCTTACTTTATGCCACAAAAATAATGTTAAAGGTAAAGCGTGTTTAATAAAACCGTAGGAGATACCTACATAAAAAAATGTTAGCGATGCGAAGGGATCAAAAGATTCTCTCAACTGTGTAAAACTCAGACGGTTAACGACGAACATTAATCCGTCCACTTTACCAAGATCCTAGGTCTCGTGGTGTGATGTGAATTTAGTGGATCTCAATATAGCGGTTGATTTATGAAGCTCATCGGACACGGAGCGGCTCTCAAGCACAATGCATCGTCGTTATTCAGTATCGAAAGCGTGCTCTGAAGTGAGTCAGCCACTTTATTGCTTATTAGATGTATGAATTTCTTACGGAGCTCTTTCAAAAGTGTTCAGTGAGAGTTGTAGTTCAGAACAATGTCCAAATGTCTAGAACCAATTCTAATACATTCTGAAAGTGAATGCCTAGCTTTATGACTATCAGACTTAATTCAAACAATGTTACGCCACAATGTTAACCAAACAAGACCTATAAGATGTAGGTTTTGTTTGTTTCTAAGTCTAGATAAATAACTGTTAAAAATAATAATTAAGTCCATAAACAGCAAGTTTTCTCATGTAATAACGATAATAATTAAAGTAAGGTAACTTCAAACAAGAGAGAGCGAATATTGACCTTACAAGTAAAACAATCGAAGGGTGGAAAATTTAAAACGATATCTCTTAGTTACGAATAAAGGAAATTGATAGAGGATCCCTTTTAGTTGTCGATAATTTGATTTCTACCGTTACCATTTTGTACCTCTTTGACGCCGTCCTCGGAAAAGGCTATGCATTTTAATTAGATTTTAATAAAAGCCTGGCCTTATGGAAGAAAATTAATTATTCTATTGCTCTTCTGTTAATTTGTCTTTCATATTCTTGAAATTCAAATAGAGACTTTTACTGCCATTTCTCAGAAAATAACATTCATATCTAAGTGTTAATGGTTCTGAGTTATGGCGTTCAAACACGCTATGAATCTTACGCTTCATCTATTCAGTGGTACGCGATGATACATTTTTATGTCTGTTTATGGATTACTAATTACTTTGATGAACTCCACAGAGACTAGAGATGTATGTGCGTAGGTGATACTTTAATGAACGTGCGCTTAAAGCCAGTTACAAGCCAGTGCAGTTAGACAACAAGAGAAATTAGATTTACTAATAAACTTTCATGTCTAACTGATGACGGTATCATCGGTTGAGTTCCGTAACTTTTTTAAAAGAACGTTGTAGGTTAATAGACCTTGGCCTTACTTTACTTTACTTACTTTATTACAGGAATACAATGAATGGTTACTAACTACGTGTTACTAACGATTCATTGTATTCCTGTAATATTTATATTTTATTATTTTTATGTACCTATTATGAGTTTTTAAAATGTTTACAAAAACAATCGGAATACCATCGAATGTTGACTTTATAAATATGAATCCTACAATTTATTTGAAAATGGTCTCGTTAGTTCAAACAAAGCGCCCAAAGCTACTTAAGAGATTAATCCAGAGAAATATCTGTTTACTTGGCCTGTTAAACATTGCGATTGTAGATGCGGGGTCATGGGCTTCAGACATCTGCTATTTCTTGTATCAACGTCTCTGAACCATAATTGGCTAGCAAATAGAAAGCTTAATTAGGATTTGGGATGCTTACTTTACTCTTATTTTGGAAACGTTGGAAAGATAGCCTTAATAAGATAGCCTATTTATTATTTAGGAAGCTTTTATTCTACTTTTATTATGTTTTACTATTTTGTTTTCAGTTCTTCATAAACGCTTCGGTAAGTTTTGACTATTCAATTGTTTCTCGTCTTATTTTGTTTGTATTTCCTCTTATTGTTAAGAAAATCATTCGCAAATTGGCTTGGTTTTGTCAACTATTGATGATACATTTAGTTGCCTTTAATGAATTTAGGAGTTTAATGTTAACATAGAGCAATAAATGTATAAATAATAAGTCAGTGTTGTATTTATTTTGAAATGCTTAACAATAAACAAAACATTTACAGAATATATCACTATTTTTCTATTACTAGGCCAAACAAATCCTCTGAAAAACGATGATTTGTTTTTGCTAAATCATAAAACGTTTCTATATTGTATAATGTAGAAATGTTATCCATGCCTCAGAATACATTACTTCATTAAACAATCATATCGAAATTTTAACGTTCTTGTGTTAATTAAATCCTGAAGATTCCTACATACATATTATTATAATAAATTGTAAAACAATATGACCACTATTGCGCACATTTTATTGAGGCAAGAATTGTTTCTGACAAACTCACATTTATAAAAAATACCAGTCTAAGTTGAATAAAAATCCCATTATACTGACAATAATTCTTTTTTGGCGTGTGAAATGGCTACGAGATTTTCAAGAGCAAATTGAAAGAAGTTCTAGAAGAATTGTTGGTAAAAAAATGTGGTGTAGGCGTTTACGAGTTACACATAAGTTAATACGTGCAGTTTACAACGGTACCTACACCTCTGGCTAAGCCTTCAGGGAACAGGGGTGATACTAGGCGTGGTGTTATGTAAAAACTTTACTCTCATTAATTCATTCTTAGCAACAATATCGATTGAACTTCGGTATGATATTACGGGAAGTAATTAAATGACGGAGTTTGTTCCCAAGAATAAAACGCAGGATTTTGAGCGATTGTTCTTGACAGAATAGCGGCGAAATATTATATAGTATAATAGGTATTTTAGTCTGAAATTTGTAATAAGCAAAAACAGGCTGCGTAGACTTAAAACACACTTTTATACCTAGAATATCATTTGATAGAAAAATACATTCGTTTCTTTGAAAATGTAATTTATTTATGCATCTGGCAAATGTTGAATAAAATGTATGGAATCTAAATGAGTTATTGATTTTGTGGTCTATGTTTTTTCATAGATTTCATTAACATGCCAGTTGTCTTTCATTAACATAAAGATAGAGAATTCTTTAATGTAGGTACACCAAAGTAAACAGTGCAAAGTGAAATTACTTAGGAACATATAGGGTACAAATCGCCGATTTATAGCTATTTGTTGGTTTTGACTTGTCTAAGAGGAAAGGTGAAATATTATTTTAGGGTTAGACCTGGGGTTTGAACCTATCATAACATGATTCAATTTTATCATAACTTCACCATACTGTCCCAGTCGAGGTTTGAACAGCACGTTAAATTAAAACATCCGTTTCAAAATTCTTAAAGAAGCCTTTAGAAGTTCATCGTACTCAATTAATGAAGCGGTTACCTAATTTATATAATTAACAGGCCTTTTTATACCTCAAAGAGGTAATTACCCCTTCTCCGTGATTATGAATAAAATGAATGGCTTATTTAAAAAGTATTTAAGAAAATGTTTTCTATTATGGAATTTACTTTTATAATTTTTTTAATCAAAATGATTACGGGAAGATTTTATTTTATTTGAAGCAAAAGCCACACATTTTTTCTTGTTTAACGTTGCTGTCTGCCTCACTTGTCTGACAGCCTCATTAGTCGCAGGCGTGACCGCTGAGCGTAAGGTCTTGGCTTCGATTACCGGGTCGGTGTTATTGGTTTTTTTCTATGTAAATTGTCAGTAGCAGCAGTGAGTCTGGAACAATGCCCGGTGGATGACAATAGGTTCGCGCCCTCTCAAAAGGCTTAATAACGGCATTGGCAGAATGTGTGTCTAAAATACTACACCTCTGCTCAACCCTTCGGGGAATACAGGCTTGATGGTATGTTTAACGTTTACTGTCAGAAATGGCGAGGAGATCCTTTCGCCGGGTTGGTCAATAGATAATATTGATAGTATTGATTCGGGTCCATAGGATACCTGAGCCCTTATACCAGCAATCAACATGTTCGCCACGGTTCCCGCAGTGCTTGAGCTATCGACAGCTGCACTTCATCTCGTGGGTCCGATTCTCGCGCGGTACAAATATTCGTATGATCTACAGATAATTATTCTGCGTCTGGGTGTTTGTGCATGTACATGTACGATACAAGGGCAACGTCATTTAAAAAAAGAAAATGGCAGTCTATTTTTTCTTCCTGAATAGAGAACATTAATCTAAAAACCGTATGGATATGATAGATTGGAATAATAGGAGGTATAATATAAGACAAAGCGTATATGATAAAAATAAATGAGACTCTCTATTATGTAAAGAACCTTCGATGTATTCAACACTCTCTCAAAGCTCTAAGATTGTCTTTTAAATATTAAAGCCGATGTTCCAGGGAAGTTCGGCGAAATATTGAAGTTACTGTTTGTATAATTTTGCTGCTCTTTATAATGAATTTTTAATACCTTATCTACTTACTTAATTTATAAGCAGGGATAGTCTAGTGGTTGGACACTTGCTTTCTATACATACATAAGGTTCCGAGTTCAAACCCGGCCTCTGCCTGTGGCTTTTCGGATTCATGTGCGGATCAAAAATTGATTATCACCGCCTTAAAGTAAGTGCTTTAACGGAGAAGGAAAACATCGTGAGAAAATCTGTACACATGGGAGGGCGCCATAAAGTCCTCAATGGTGTGTGTATTACACCAACCCGCATAAGGCTAACGTGGTCGACTAAAGCCTAACCCTTATCACCCTGAGAAGAGGCCAGCAATGAATTTATTCAAATCTACTTACCTACTGAAAAATTTGTTTAAATTTTAGTTATTTTCGGCGTCGGTGACTGTTATTACCTTTTAATTTTACGCTCCACAAAATTTGATTGGAATCAGTTTTGAGAGATGAGTATCCACAGAATAATCCATCCTGGTCCAAAAATATTCAGCGGCAGCTGAAGCTTTCAATAATGAAGGAGGAGTTAGGAATATTTTATTCATATTGTTCATTTTGCGTACGTTCAATTTGGCCTTATTTTTATTGCACTGTACTGTATAATATGAGGATCACATGTATCATGTATTGTGTGCCGAAATAAGTTTTACTAGTATAAATAAAAGAAAACAATTTCTCATTCTGTTTTACCTTTCTATGGATTTATTCATCAAAAATAACTGGGCAATTTCTTATTACCTACTGACTTCTAGGTTGCCTAAAATAGCAATCTTTTCTGGAAAAAATATCTAGTAAATATGAATAAATAAGTATTGTATTTCGTTTAAATGAATAAAATATCTACCTTTATAATTCTCTTTGTCTGTACCTTTTGTTTTATTTATACTGTCTGCTATTACCTAAATCTTCTGTGAGAAAATATAAAAGGCGGTATCTTAAAAGGTTAGTCTTAACATATTAAGTACAGCCTGTTTGTTAACCTTCTGAAATGTTGTTATTGTTGGTTAAACATAATTAAATTGAAACTATAGAGTCAGTTACTGTTTACAGTTACAGTTCATTTCGTTCACTCTGTTTCAATATTAGTTTAGGATTCGAGCTTTAACTTTATCGAAGCGTAAAAATGTTATGAAATCTTATCGTAATAAGTTCAATAAGATTCTTTTAGAAAACCTTTGAATAAAACAGAAATAAAACACATAAAAGAGGTTTACGTCAATAAAAATTACAATTATATATCTGTGTATCAACTAGAGCAATATAAAAATCTGTACGTCCTTGTTTCGATAGCTTTTAAACGGCGGCACGTTTCAAAGGGAGGGCTAAAGGGTGTTAATTGGAAGAGAAGCCCTCTTTATTTAATTATCAAGAACTCTCCTTTCAGCGGGTTGCGCCATGATTCATAATAAGCCCGTCTTATCTTTACATTTGTTCATTTTGTAAGATTAATTAGTCGCTGGCCGACTTGTCTTTTTGTATGGATTTTATATCTGAAATGAGAATAAACAGTGAGGTTTATTAAATCGGGGTGTCGCAATTAATTAAACCTAATGTAGGTACAGTTTGAGCGATAAAAGAAAACTTTTTTTAGATATTTGTTTGTAAAATTATTTCTTTGGAAATTGCTTTAGTCATAAGCGATAGAAAACCTCTTTTCATACTTAATTACAACAAATAAATGGTGTATGTCACTTAAATCTACCATCGTAACTACATTAAAATAAAACTATGAGACGTGTTTAGATTTTAAATGCTTGAAATACAATATTTCACTTTATATAACAAAACCAAGTTAAGAAACTGTATGCAAAACAAAAAATACAAGTGAAATTGTATTTATTACGGAGCATGTGACGCTTGATTAAATAAAAAGTTTGTGAAGTGCCCGGGGGAAGGAAATTGGCCTCTAGTAGGCAAGTAACATTTCATGAAACGTGTTTAACTTGACTCTATGGAATTAGACGTTGTTACCGTTTCCTAGGAAATGAAGTTACCACTGCAAATATCTTATATTTTATTTAACCACCGTCCTTGAATATTCTGTTATAAATAAATAATAATGATTACTTATTTTGGTATGTCTGACTTGTTCAGCAAAAATGGATGCGTTTGCCTTATCAATTTTAGTCCAAAAAACACTGACTTTATTACATGAAAGTTAATTTATGTAAAATATAGACAGATTTTGAAAGAATAAATTCGCTTAAATAAATGAACATATTTTTTTCAAAATAAGAACTGTACACAGATATGCAATAAATATATCTTTATCTTTATGAACACGTAGGTACGTCATTACTTCAGAAATTGGAACAGACAGCATCTAAGGATTTGCAATGAAAATTCTGCTAAACCTTTCTGAAATTCTGCCAAGGTTAATTTATAATGAAAAGAGGCGTAGCTCAAGAAGTAATTATAATTTTAATAGTCTGTGGACAATGAAATTTGTCTCTATAGGTAATCCTAGATGTAGACTCTACAGTGTAGAGTGTCTGTTTGTCTATAATTTGCTTGTTTGTCATGGATTTGTAGACGTAATTGGTAATCAACTTAGAAATAACAAACTAGGTACGTACAGTCGAACAGAGAAACAAATATACAGGGCCAGTAGGTATACCTACACATTTAAAGGATGATAAATCCACGTTGCATATATTTTTGGTCCAAATATGAAAGTCGGTAGAAGCCGGTCAATCAAAAATAATGCTATATTCTGCTAGAATTTGTCCGTCTAAGCATTTGTTGTTATGGCACTAAAATTGTAAGGCCATTGTCCTTGGTTTTATTCGAGTTCGAAAAATGTGTTATTTCATACATTAAAAATGAAATAAAAATATGCAATATCCTGCCATCACATAACATTTTGAACATTTTTATTAGTAAGAGACATTGGTTCTATGATCAAGTTCTAACAGTAAGCAACCATTTTTTTTTGGCACTTTCACATTTAGGCCATAAAGGATCACCCTTTAGCATATTTGAAGATATTTTTATTTTTTGTGAAATGTTAATGTTGGCAATCGATCAAATGGTAGTGGATATTGACTGGTGAGCGCAAATAAAATATAAATCTAAAAAAAATATGATGAAACTCAGGGAAAATTTCCAATTTGGTTAATTCATCAGAATTTGTGTTTACTGGTCACATTACCCTAACGATTTTAATATGGTGACCTTCGAAAAACAGACTTATTATAAAAATAAACATACCATAAATACCTATGTAGGTATCTAAGGATCGTAGCACGTGGCATTCCGTAGTTTCTGCCTACCCCCATGGGAAAAAGGCGTGACTTTATGTATGTATAGGTAATACTCATACCGACATTCAAGAGTGATTTTTAGAGTAACCTAGTGATTGATATCATCAAACATTGATCACGTTCACGTCATATCTTAAAATGGCATTAAGTATGTAAATCATTTATTTGTGGTAAAAACTGCACAATCAATACTTTTTCTAAAATTTCCTTTAAATATCGTTAAAATACAAACGTTTGTATAAAATTACGTTCGTGTCTGTACATACATTATTTACATTCTGTGGTTTTATTAACGTTATGTAATTAGTGAATACCCGGGATTCATGAAATGGGTTGAATAAAATGTACCTACTTACGTTTTAAATGCAACATAAAGTCTATAGTGAATGTTCTATAATTAAACCGATTTTTTATTTATTGAATATCAACAGAAAAGGAATAGAGTTAACATTTTTATTTTATGGTTGTTAAAAGCTTGCCTTCAATATAGAGGGGTTCAAGTTCTATTTTTTGAATTCATATGAGAAATTTGATTATAGTTTCCATTAGATATAAGTAGAGCTCTGAGTATAAATCGACTTAATAAAAACACACAACTTGATATCGTTTAGATATTTCCTTAAATCCAATGGTTCGGAATGCCTCTTGATTATATTTACAGGTGCTATAAAAAGTGTTTTTTTTATATTGGCTTGGGATTCGATGTCAGAAAGTCATTTATTGCTTTTTACTCAATTAAGTTCTTCCCACGGCATTGCACCTTGAGGTATCTGACTAATTAGCTAGCTCTGACTAATTACTTGGCTGCTATCATAATATTTTAAGAGTGGGAGCTTTAGTGACGAAAATATAAAGCATAATAATTATCATCCTGCTTCTATTGCCCAAAGGTTTAGGCAAAGTTGTATATTCAGTCATTTCAATGATGATTTTAGAAATATTCTATGAAACAGAGAGCGAGACTATTACTTTTTACTGGACACAATTTCATGGTTCGTGTTCCTTAACAGAATAATCCAATAACACTTTGACCATATACAGACCAATTGGGCAGCCAAAACAACAAATAGAGAAGATGAAAAGGACCTTGATTGCAATGAAACGCCCATTAATCGTTGAAAAACTAAATGTATATCATGTGAATATCTGATATTGCTAACGTTTGAACGAAATATATTGGACTGGTCGATTCTAGAGCACATTATAAAACTTTTATGAGTTTTGCCGTTGATTTTTTTGTGCTGGCTATAAATAGTTTCAGTAACTATGAACCAGCCTTAGAGCGTTCATTCGGAGGGTTGAAATGCCAAGCAAATTTAAAATTAACAAGGGCCTAGGGTATTTTTAGAAGTGGCTTTGTTTAGAAACGGTTTTGGTGTATAAGGGGACATTGACACAAGGTTTTTATTTATACGGAATTTGGCATTAAACATATATGTGACCAGAACTGTCTGAGACCAAGTTTGCACGATGGTACAATACGTCGAAATTGAAATATAAACGATAAAATATACCAGATAGCTCGCTTAACCTTTCCCGATTTTTTGTAATATCAGATATATTAATTGAACAAGTTTAAAAGAAAACAACTGTATAAAGGCGGACTTATTATTAATTAAATGTAATTTATGTCAATTTATTTATCACACACTTTGTATAAGAAGGATGTAGAAACGCTAAATAATTTATAATCAACAGATATTAAGCATTGAAAAAAAAAAAATGTAAATTTACAATTTACAATTTTCATGACCGAATTACGCTCACAGTTAAACATAAATAAATACAGTGATGAATACCTAATACAGTTAAAAGAATAAAAAACCCTAATTCATAAAAAGTAAATGAAAAGTCTTTGACTTCCCTCGAACTCCTGTTAGCTGTAAATAATACGAACGTAGAGGAAAATTGAATTGATTTACATACACATATATACTGATTTACATTTTTTCGAACATAAAGTGAAGATAAAGAGAATTTGGGATACTTCGTGTTCTTTGACCCGTGTTCCATTTATAAATTCTTTTATTTATTTACATGTTGCAGGGTATTTTATAGGAGCCATTGATATATTGGGAGTACACAATACACATTACGCTCGACTTATAAAAGGGTTGGATTATAAAATTGTCCAGTGAAAGGAAACGATGTGAATGATCGCAAAATAAACATACTTACATCTGAAAATAGGGATAGATAAGGAAGCACTTCAGACTATGAAAACGGATCAAAGATAATTTTCTAGGACAGTGGTTCACGAAGCCAGTCTTTATTATATTACTTTTTACGCTGAAGAAAATGCATTTTATGATAAAGACTGATCCGACACAGCGCCCTCTGAGCTGCAAGGTAAATTCAATTTCTACACTGCATTATCCAAGTACTCTCACCGGGCTATTATTAGATATAATAATATTAACCGTCTGCTTATTTCAGAGAAGTCGGACTGAAATTTATTTAGAATCATGTTAAGACTCGTTGGCTTATTGCTTGCAAGCGCGGCTGCAAAGCGTAGGGTTCTGGGTTCGGTTATCGAGTTTTTTTTTATGTAGCAAATTCTCTTTAGCAGGTAAGAGTATGGAATTGTGTACATTAAATGGCAATAGAGTTTTTCTTTTACATGAGACTTCATAACGCTATCGGCGGAATGTTGGTGTACAATCAGCATCAAAAAGATGTATACACTCAATAAAATTCAAAAGCGATTTTTAGAGGAAATAGTGATTGAAATCTCGACCAATTTTACACATAATATCCGCGGGTACATAAAAATACATAGTAATTTAAATTTTATGATTTTAACTAATAGTTTTCAAAGAATAAGAGTTTGAATATCGCTACGTGTATATATATTTTTGATGCTGACTGTACCTCGGTACCTAACCCTCTAAGGAATGTAGGCATAATGTTATGTTATGATAATTCTTTCTGTCCGATTAGTGTTTTACTCCCATTTTATTCCTTTTTCTTTTTTTCGTGAACAAGAGGAATAAAAATATGAAATATGCTTTGAAAGTTTCTAGACATTAGTTTAAGTAGTTTATAACGACATCGCTTATCTTTAGTTTTATCGTATCTGTCAGTTGGGCAATTTTGGCATGTTACATTAGTTTCTATACATATGTATAATAAAATTATAACAGGTTGATGTCTGTAAATTATATGATATTAAACTTATAATGGGGGTATTTATTAGAGCAACAGAAGCAAAAAAAAAAGAATTATTTGTCTGTTTGTCTGTCTGTATGTTTGTACACACATCACGCAAAAACTACTGCATGAAATTGAATGCAGTTTTCACCGATATATATTACTAGAGGTCTAACTTAAAATATAGGCTCCATTTTACCGCAGGAAAATATTCTAAAGTCGCGGGCAAAAGCAAGTTTATGAAATAAAGTTATAAATGTGGATAGAAAAATTCAACCATGAGCAGGAATCAAACCTGCGTCCATCTAGTTCAGTATACCAGCTATATAATTATGGAAGGAGTGGCTTCAGTGTTCACTTGGCAGTCATTATTTAGACACGAAATTAATATTAGTCGTAATAGTAACTGATAAAATTTGATTAACTATAAACTATACTATACTATACGAAACGATATTATAAAAGACAATAATCAAGATCAAGAAACACTGCATAGCTACTTGCTACTTTGACAAAAATCTTACCTATGCGTATTGTGTACTGATTTTCAAAGACATGTCACGTTGTTAAAGGATCGCGTAATTACGAAATCTGATGACTGGATCGTATTACTGAGCTGTCAGTGGTTACGTGGAGTGTGAACGAATGTGAGTTTCATTATATGTCACTTCGATGCGGTTCGGCGCCGCCTGATTGGCGGTGGAGGGTTGGCGTGTTCACAGCGTGTCATTTATCACTGCGGTTAATTTAGATCTGCCTATAGACGCTTGTTGCGTGTTGTGGCAAGAGGCGTACACAAAATCTTTGGTAAAATGTTCTTATCAATGTGTTAGGTACACATTTTGTAAAAAGTACATTTTATAATTTTATTTTTTAAGTCAGCATTGGTCTAGTTGTGGCAAGCGCGACTGCTGAGCGTGGGGTCCTGGGTCCGATTTCCAGAGTCGGGCAAAGTGTTATTGAGCTTTTCTGTACAGAAATTTTCAGTAGTAGCACGGTATTTGGAACTGTGTCCGGTTGATGGTAACAAGCTCGCCTGCTATTGCGTGGGCCTCAATAACAACATCGGCGAAATGTGGGCACAATAGTACATCTTTGCGTAACCCTTCCAGGATACAAGAGTGAAGCTATGTTATATTTATGGACACATAATGGGAAAGTAGTTATTTTGACCCGTCTTTGAATGAATACAAGAAAATTCTTTACAGATAATATCTATGTATATAGGCACAACATTCCGACCATAAAGTATTGCGAAACCACATGAGAATTCGGAATATATTGCGAAATACATTCCAAATCAGTGATTCGAGATTAGCTTTGAAGATATCTATGCTTATTTCTTCCAATAAAAATCAATATCGATCTGAAGAAAATAAGATAAAGCTCCTTTTCTAAAACTAGAAAAATGATTCATTTATTGAGTACAAGATTTGTGTGGTTAAATTGGTTTTTACTTCGAAAATGGAATGTCATACTCGTTTTTCGAATGATAATTTTCTAAGCAGATGAAACGTAAATATTATATTGCATTAAAATTCTACGTTATAGGTTAGCATCGTCAATCAAATTGATGAAACGTTTTATTATACTGTGGATGGATAATACAATCCCAGGAATAATTTTAAGTAGGTATTTATTATTACTGAGCCTAAAGGACGAAAAACTCAGTCATGTCATGAGCAATTTTATTATTAAATTGATTGGTTTAACGGTGCAATGCATTGGTGCTTTCAAAGCATTCCTTCATAAAGTTTATTTTTGGTTAAAATTATATTGTTATTATCATAACAGCCAAATTATGCTTACATTTAACATTTTTAATGCAAAATACATTATATGCATGCAATTTAATCGTAATGGAAACCACAAACCACACAATGATATCCCAAAATATTAATATGCACGAAAATATATATGAGCATTCCAACATTAATGGCCGGAATTTTATTTTATCTGCATGTTTTGTCTGAGTGTTTACAGAAGAAATTTTACTACAGTATGAGCATCAAAGAGCCTCGTGAACAAGTGAGCGTAAGGTCCTAAGTTTGATTCCTACGTGAGAAAAAGTGAAATCTTAGTTGTAACTAAGAACGAACCCTGGGTTGCAGCCCCGAGTTTAGAATTGTGTACAGTCGATGGTTTGTAATAGTCTCGCCCCTTTACATGAGACCTACTAATGGCGACGGCGAAATATGTGTTACAATAAATACATCTGTGCAGGTGTGATACTGGTGGCTTAATATTAACACCTAAATTGTTGTTATCCTTAATCAGTATATAGGTTCTTTTTTTAAAGACGTTACGCCTCCCTTGCGTAGCGCAGACGTCGATCGCTGAACCATTGCGCAGACCGTTCCAATATTTAACACGTTCCCACTTGACTATTTGCAAATGTTACGATATGACTCTTCAAAATCCCATACATTTTATCATATCGTCTACCAGCCGTCGAGAGGCGGTCTGTCCCGGAGTGTTAATAATTGTACGTTTACAATAAATCTACTAAAGTCCACAATTAAAACAAGAAAGATCGACAACACTAAAATGTGATAAAGCTGATTTAGTACTTAATAATTAATTATTTATTTTGTTCTTCATAAATAAATCCCGTTGTTATAAAATATCGGTTTCATTCATGTTGAAACATGTGAAATGTGAAACGAAATCTATTTATTGATACATCTTTGAAGTGAATTCAAAGGTGTGTCGGCGTTATCAAACAGATAGATTTATGAACCGCGTCGATAAATATAGCCATACCTACGCATGAGGAATACCTATTTATATATCCTACACTATTTATACCCATTATCTTATGGGGTGACCTTACTCCGTTATAAGTACAGTCAGCGTGACTGGCGGCACGGTTGGTGAGGTAGTTCAGAGATCGACTGCTGAGCTACGTGTCGCGGGTTCGATTCTCGCACGCAACAAATATTTGTATGATCTCTAGATAGTTGTTTCGGGTCTGGGTTTTTGTGTATGTGAATAGACACCGTGCCTCGGAAAGCACGTAAAGCCTTTGGTCCTGCGCCTAAGTTCTTTGCGGTCGTGTCGGATTGCCGTCCCATCGGGCTATGGGAATGAAGGAATAGAGAGTGCACCTGTGTTTGCGCACACACTTGTGATCATATTATATCATGCGTAGTTGGCTAATCTCTGGTGAGATTGGCCGTCGTGACCGAAATGAGTCAGGAGGAAATTATTATTACAGTCAGCGTCAGTAATGGTATTCTAATGTGATCAAATAGACCATCAAAATAAATCTATATTTACGTACCTACAACCCTATTTAAAATCCATCATTAGTTCTTTAATAAACTTCGTATAAAAATATTTGGTGACTTTGTATCTGTATCGTACTGTGATCGTCTGTACTTCGATGCTCCGCTGTTAATCCGATACACCCATCTCATCAGCGACGCGATTAATTATTTTTTAATTAATATTCCGTACGGTACCTACATATCTTCGCTGTTACGATATCCTGTGATCGCTGGATCGTGTAAGGTCTCATATAAATGCTAATTGTACTTAATTAAATATAATAATTGAATTTGAACTGTATTCTATAATATATCTAAAGGCCTTAGGAACTAATGTGAGGACCGAAGAGGTTAGGTTTTAATTAAATAAAACCTTTTCCGAACTTCGTTGCGGTCGGCTCCCAGTTTAACCAGATGCGGCTGAATATCAATATTTTATACGTCTGCCACCTGACCTCTCCTACAAATGACTGAGAAACACTGGTACTCTAAGGTTAGACCTGACCTAGACGATTGTAACGAACATCATAATTATGTATTTGGTCACTCTAAATCTACTCCTTATAGCGTGGTTTCTGTGGCACGTAGAGATCTCGATGAGACGGTCACACATCCAAGGACTGACCGCAGCAACCGCTACCCTAATATATATTGTAACAGAAATGCAGACTCGAAAATGGCGAGAATAATATGTATATATCTTACTCAGCATTTTCGAGTCAGCATTTCTGTTAAACAATAAAGCCATTTCAAAGAAAGTCTATACAATAAATTAGATTCAGGCGCGAACTTATTGTTCTATAAGACGCTTTATATTCGATTGTTCTATTTCAAAGAACCGGCCGTTAGTATAAATTTATCAATGAATTGACGACATGTCGAGCGCAGTGGTTGAGAGAAATATTTGTATGACCTATAGATAGTTGTTAAAGGCCTGAATGTAGGTGCATGTGAATACTTGTATTTGTAAACGCACCCTACAAGTAGTCCGCGCTTTTCATGAAAGGAAAATAAATTAGCTCTGCCTGTGGTAATTCACCATTACACATTGTGATCTAACCGATTTGTTATCCGTACCCAATTAATTAATGTCTAGACCGCCCACATAAATTGGCTTATTCGGGAGTCTCCAATTTATTGACCGTGATAAAGTATCCTAAACGGTTCCACAAATCCACATAACACGGCAGAGAAGAAGTTTATGAAGCTCATGTTCACCAGTGAAAGTTTTTGCTGATATATACTGATATTAATCACGGAAAATAGGAGATAGTATACCGCTGCCAATACTTGTTTATGAAAGACTAGCTTCCGCCCGCGGCTTCGCCCGCGTGGTTTACGAACTCGTACATTTTCCGGGATAAAAAGTAGCCTATGTGCTATTCCAGACTATAATCTATCACTGTGCCAAATTTCATCCAGATCCGTTCAGCCGTTCTGGCGCGAAAGAGTAACAAAGATCCATCCATCCATCTATCCATCCTCACAAACTTTCACATTTATATTATTAAATATAAAGTAGGAAATATTAGTAGGATGTGTTGATTAGAAAATGTTACTATCATAAACTTAACAGAAAGAATGATAAAAAAATGTTTTGCACGTGTTTGATACGTAAATCTAGCCTATAAACTCTCTGATTGACACAGGTACATTTCGATGAAAAATTGTAGGTAATAGAGTAGGCATATTTATCTTACTATTAAGATCTGTTTGTTAGTTTATCAGTAAGTAGATAGTGAAACAAGCTCTTAGAGTTAGGAATAATGAGTCTTTATAATCCGAACAAACGTCTACGTTCTTTTGTTCTCTTTCTTGCCTGTTTTTTCCATTGGAAATAAATATGGGGCTTAGTTCAGTAGCCTGCAGCAAAGAGGCTGGTGCGATTATTACAAAATAAAAATGTGGCATAACTTACAGTTGCAAAATTAGTCGTAATAAAAAAAATAATATCTAATTCAATAACATTAAGGTCCTGTTTTACTACTTACTGATTGCCTATCCACAACTTAACTGACAGAATCATAAAATAGATGATTGCGTATGTGGATACAGTAAAACTGTGGATACAATAAAAAAAAGTTGTGGTTCACAAGTTGGCTGATCATTAAATCCAGCTGATAAACTGCTTGACATACATTTAGATGAAAAAATACAGCTACTAGTGCCATTTTTTATCTAAATAATATTTTATATGTTTGCTAGTTTATCTGTAAGTGGTGAAACAGGCCTGTAATGTCCACAATTAATAATAAAGATGTCTTATAGATAAGTGCAAATAGCACTCAATTCCCTTTGACAAGAGACGTTGTACCGCTCACCAAGAAGTTATTAGGTTAATCTGTTGGGGCGTAGTTTATGATCAGCTCCCGCGCTAGTCTATGGACGTATAATATGTAAAGCAAACATGTTCGGCTTAGGCATGAATCTCCTCATTCATCAGGTTCTTATATGATTTAGTATTCGATGTATCTAGGGGTATGTTGCTGTGTAGGTCTTCACGTGGTAATAAGGGCATTCTGGTGAGTGGCTTAATCTATGCAGCGTAGTTCTCCTTTTTGTGCGGATGTGACGCATATTTTTCCTAACAGTACCTTTTTATGTTTTATTACTCTCATTAATTTTATGCGTCATATTTTGGCGTAAATAAACAATGTTCTTCCTTTCCTTCTTTTAGAACTAGGGAGCAACTTGTACAGAACCACGCTAACACCACTAACGCTAACCATGCGAAAAATATGTAAACTATAAAGTATTCGTAAGTCTCTAGTATTTGGTAGAACGCAATAGGTTCGCCCCTTTCAAATAGATGAATGTGGGTACCTACACCACTTCCTAAACCTTCAAAGAACACAGGCGTGATATTATGTTGTATTAAATTCATGAAGCCTAATGACAGACCTATCGTAGGTACTCGTATGATAACCGGTAGGTACCCTACTCTTCATTGATGCAAGTTCAGGTAGCGATGTGTAATCTTGTATTGTAAGATTAAACAGAGCCTCACCTCGGAAATCGATCAACCGTGCTGCTAGCAATCACCTACGAGCTCCACACTGCCAGTACAAATGGCATCGATCTGTTTTCGAGGTGATGTCACCATTGTACACTACAAACCGCACGCACATTATCTGAACATCGAGTGTTCGTACCGGAGTCCCTGTTCGGGTTATGTATTATGCAGTAACTACATTGATAACGCATAGTTATCAATGCAGTTACTACTCATATTAATAGTATTTCAAATATAGAACAGCTAACAAGGAGTAAACCATGAGTATATAGGTGAAGGTATTTTTTTGGTGAAAGGTGGATGGAAAGAGCCTCCATAAGTTACGAAACTTTCATCTGGCGTACCCTGGGCAGACTGCCTTGATACTGGCTAATCTTTCCACTATGACATGCGCGATTCCCCTTGTGATAGCTCGTACTGAATCAACAGTAGAAGACTATAAGTAAACATTAGGTACTTTTATTTCAGTTTAGCTTAAAACAGAGAATAACATTTTTCCTTGAAGATGTCTTAAAAATATACAAATGTCACTCTCCGCCAATTGACAAAAGAATATCGAATTAATCAATGGGCAAAAAAACGTGTTCTGTTCCTTTTGGAATTTATTTATTTTTTATGTTGTCGGATTTTGTTTCGGAAATGTAAACAATTTAACTTAAAGTGTGTATGTTTCATTATTAAGGATTCAGATTACCTATTTCAAAAGGTATAAAGCTCAAATCACTCTTATATGGAGGAAGTAAATCAATACAGTTGTGTGCGGACGTCAAAGTTGTTTAAATTTGTGCCCCTTATTTATATATACTGAATAAAGTTGAACATATTAATTAAACCATATGTTTTACAAGCCTAGGCTTGAGTTATTATTGTATTGTATAAGGAAATACTGTAAGAATATTTATATAACGCGCGTAGCAAGCTCTGTAAGTAAAAGGTAACTTATAGAGTTTGCTACGGTTTGAAATGATCGCTCTGTATTTTTTTATATCCCTTAATAGTCCTTCCTAATCACGTCAAAATACAGTTCACTACAAACTTATTTTCACATTTTATTTACGATAAGATAATATTAGTACATATTTTTGTAATAACTACATTTTTTTTTAAGGAAACATTGTTCCGCATCGTCTAATACTATCATTGATCAACCTACAACGTAGCTATGGTAATATTCTCGATGCAGTCTGTGGCCAAACTGACCTATTGACCTTTAGATGGGTTCTCAGGGTTATTAAATTAGAGTTCCATTTACCTGCAGCCTACCGCTTCGAGGAACGTGGCCAATTTGCAACGAGGTTGATAGATCATTGCCACCTATCTTGGAGACCTATCTGTAACACCATTCTAAGATTGGCAGGTAGTAACGTAACTATTGGGTGCGCCACTAGTGGCGCACTACTTCATTTAACTAAAAAGTCACACTAATGGATGACTATTTAATTATATAAAAATGCGTCTTGTAAAACACACAAGGTTACTATTCTATAGGCCAATCGTTTTTTTTTTAATTATTTAACCTGAATTCGTTTCTACCTCAAGACAATAACCTTTATAGTTTACACATATTCGTATCTAAACACAATGATTTTTTTTTTATAATTGTATGAAATGTAACACAGATACTGAATTTCATCTTGTGTTTTGTTAAAGTTGCAGTATCTTTTTCATGAAAATAATATTATTATTTTTATGATTGATGAGATGCATTACGTACCTAAGAAGCTATATCTCAGGAGCCACTGTAATCTCGAGGGTGACTACCTGAAAAGGAGACCTCATATGTTATAATAAGCGTTGAGAAATGTACAGTTGCATCAGGTAAGAAAAAGGTGAGACAAATATTGGATTATTTTGCTGTGTCGCGCATCCGAAAAAGGAATGGATGGCATGGTTGGCACAGTGGTTGAGTGATCGACTGCTGTTTTATGCGTCGAGGATTCGATTCCCGCATCTACAAATACTTGAAATGTGAATAATTTTGTTTGTAAACGCAACCAATATGTAGAAATTTCCCGCAATTTTTTATTAAGAAAGAATGAAAGAAAAGGATAAGACATGTTTTTTTACATAAATTAATATATTAAAATTAAAGAAAATTAATGACTGTTATAACAAATCATCTTACTGGTCGATAGATAGAAGTCTACTTCATTATAAATATTTACAAAAGATAACAAGTTTTTATAGATAAAAACACTTTTGAAAGTTTAAAAATCTTCGTTTTGTTGCTGACTACACCGAATTATTTGAATCCACTGACTTATGATTAGATACGAGTACAAAAAATACCCCAATCGTATGTTATCGTCCAATAGATACCGTAATAAAGGTATTAAGTTCACTATTTAGTCTAGTCATAGTTGTGTCTGGTTTCATTATTAGATATTAATTGGATTAGTTTTCATTGTGTGTGGGTGTGATCTTCAACGAACCTTCATGGGCTTATCAACTAAATTCAAAATATAATTTAGAAATAACTATCGTTGTTTCATTTTGTTTAAATACATAACATAGCACCGTGCCTTTATTCCTCGAAGGGTCAAGCAGAGATATACTTTTATACACCCACACTTTTGTATAAGCCTCATGTAATACGGGGAGCCTATTGCCATCTACCGGGCACAGTTTCAAACACCGTGCAACTGAGAATATTCATATAGTAAACCTAATCATAATTTGCCAGAAAATCAAACCCAGGACTTCACGCTTACCAGTCGTGCTTGTGACCAGATTATTGAGGCGGTTGTTTAAGTACATACTTGGTTTATAAAATCGTTTACCTACTTTACTATTATTTAGTATTCTCATAATCAAAAATAATACCTATTACTTACAGTACCATATAATAGTACCTATACGTCCGCCGAACCCTTCGGGGAATACAGGCGTGATGCTATGTTATGTTATGTTACTCACGGTAGCCAAAACATTTATAAATGCGAGACGATGTTTGTCTGTCTGTTTGTTACCCCATCGAGCCTAAACCACTGCTCCGATCGTAATGAAATTTTACAAAGAAGATAGCTTAAGAACTGGTGAATAAATTTCCTAGTACCTACTTTAAACAAATATTTTTCAAAAACTTTGTTCAATATTGAATAACAAAATTTATTCCAGTCCATGAAGTAACACTAACAATTTATGATTGAAGTTTTCAATAGAATATACTCGTATGAACGTCGCCACAGATTCCTTTGTTAAAAATTTAAACCGCTAACGGGATCTCTATTCAGCTCCGTATACAATGTAAACTTTTGAAGTACACATACGTATAAAGAACTTGCACTGGTATCAGAGTGCATTTTCTTTGTATATTGAAGTATTAACAGAAAATGTTGGTGTATACATTTTCTATTGTTTGAATTATATGTAACACGCCGAACAGTTTTACAATTCCTGTGAACCCGACTATGGGCCGCACGGCCCACATTACGTCCATTCATAAATAACTCTTATTGTCTGATGGTTGCAGCCAAAATGTTAAAATTATATAGGTATAATTTTAACATTTTTACATTTAACACATCACTTACATAAGAACAGGTAGGCTTGTTCTTATGTAAGTGATGTGTTAATTCTTATGAGAATTAAATGTATCTCAAACATGATAACACAGATTGTTGATGTCATAAATATTCGTATGACACCTGAGATCAACTGTTTATAGTGCTTTCCAAGGCACAGAGTTTCGGTTTTTGAAAAACGGTCACCCATCGAAATACTGATCTCAGCAAGCGCTGCTTAACCTTGCAGATCGACTGATCTGCACCGTAGCTATGTAGCTAAGAACCCCTCTCCCGCTAAGAAACCATACAATATAATTGTTTATACCATACCAGTCACATAATTACTAAATAATTTTCAGGCTATTTATATAATTAAAATATTAGGTACTGTACACACTAAACCAGGATCAACAAATCTGTCCAAAAATAGTCTAATAATACCTGACTCAAGGAAATCTATTGGATCACAATAAAACTATTTCACGTTGTTGTACCTATTTAGAGGGATCACTGTTACAATGGCGCACATTTGGCCAGCATCCAGGATTTAGTTGAGAGATGTTTAGATCCGTCAGACAGTTCGCTTCATCAGATAATGTAAACAGTGTTGCAGCAACATGTTATGATAGATGTACTCCTACATGTTGGATGTGATACGAGGTTGGCCTCGTGGATTTGTATTAACTTTAGTTAGTGATTTTCACATACAACATTTCTAATTGTTTGATTTACATTCACAGACATACACACACACGCACACACACAAACACACACACACACTGCTTGTTCTTTTTTCTTCTGTATTTTTGATTTTTGTTTTTGTTAATTCCGACAATCTCTTTGCATGCTTTATAGTATTGTTTTTATTTTATATTCGTATTAATTATCATACTTATGTCTTCTCGTATCCAATTGAAAGAGCGGAATACTAAGAGCATTCCGCACAGCAATACACAAGCAAATCTTTGCTTAAAAGGAGATTCCAATACCCCATAAGCTTTCGAAATAAAATTATTATTATTATTAAAATTCAATAGCCCGTTGATTTTACACAAACGGACAAAGGCGGATAGATAAAATAGATTTGTTATTGTGTCTATTTTGCTTCACTTGACGGGTTTATGAAAATATGAAAATAATGTGTACTATTTTTGTTTGAATTCTATAATATTCAAGATAACCGAAACAAAAAATGCTATGTGGGTTATGTTCGTCGCATCTTAACTTTCCTATCAAACCCTGCAAAGTCGAGTTACCACATCTTCTGTAAAATATTATATTATATAAGATTATTACCATAGTTTTTGCAGCTTTTCCTTTGGGAACTTTACGAGCAATCCTTTTACTTCATCTTTGGAAAAGGTAATACTTGGGTATCCGATATTACAATAAGTAATGGATAATGTAAGAACATTCCTTTGCATATTAGGATTATCTTTAACTAAATTGAATGAACCCTATTATTTCGGAGTATTTTTTTCCTTATATAAGGTTACAACGGAAATATATATAACGGTATATAGTAAGCAAATCACACTCGTCATATTTTTTTGTAAGTCTAAGATTCCCTACTTTTGTAGTCACAGTACGGGGTCTCATATATTCCATTATCACCGATTTGTAGTCGGTTACCGATTGTCTGACATGTTCGATCTCATATTGCAAAAGGTTACGCACCTTAAAAACATGAGAATATTGATTGTTATTATATAGGTATCTACCTCTATAATAACAATCAATACTCACCTACCCACATTCACCTCTGCTTACCAGATGGTAACGTGCACATGGTGTTCAAGAGCACATTTCTATCTAACTCTTAGGGGATTACAGGCATGATGATATTTATGACTGAAAAGTAGTATCATAAAAAAAGATACATGAATAATCTTTTGAAATACTTATTTATTTATGGTTATTGTTGCTGTAACTTATGGTGTTTTGGGCGTTAGATATATTGCCCATATTTTAACTTTAAAAAAGACTATAAGATACATAACTCTATAGAGTAGCAAAACTGCAAAACTTTGAACATTTATTCTATAAACCCATAAAAACGGCATTTTGTTTATTTTAGTTTGATCGTGTTATTTTATATTCTTAAACATGCTTTATAATGAATAAATTGAAATAAAGGCGCGTTCTTGAGAAACAAAATGAATCTTTCAACATCATAATCTTTAATAAGCACAAGTTTAAAAGTAAACAATTGCGGTTCACCAACAGGCTTTATAAATTACCCTGATAATAATAAAATGGTTGGACGAAAGCTTAAACTTTAACTTAAACTTTAGTAAAATATTTACATCAAAAACACTATAACAGTTTATGCCCGAGGCTTTTAAATGCTAAGTGATGGATGAATTCTACGTAATTAATTGTATAGTAATCTCTTAGCTAAAGAGCTTCGTAGAAATGATAGTAGTTAATTAAAAATTAGTGAAAAGGAAAATAAATTGTGAGATGAATAAATTCACAACATTTTGCAGTTTGCACTGACAGTTGAAGGTTCAACGTGTAAACATAGTGGAGCTTTTTGTTCTTTTGTCTATCAAAAATATCAGCCTCAGTTGGCAAAAGATCGCAAGCGTTGCTACTAAGTATGAGCTCTTGGGTCCGATCTCCGGGTTGGGTATAGTATTATTGTGTTTTTCTATTGGACACACTACAGTAGCAGCACGGAATTTAAAATCGAGGTGATGACAATATTCCGGTTCTCATGTAATAGGACTTATACGGTATTATCGAAATGTGGGTGTATAATAGCACCTACACTGTTTAACCCTTCGGGGAATACAGGCGTAATGTTATGTTATGAATTGAAAAAAAAAAAAACGCACTGATAATGAAAAATATCATTGCGTCCCCTTTCTTCAAAAGTTCACAATCAACAGTTACCAGTTACGATAATTAAATGGTCAATTTACGGCACAAAGCCATGCTCTCATGGTTCGTTTACGACGTTTACATTGCACTGGTTGCACTACAAACGGTAAGTTGTATCACATGTAGTTTTACGGTCGTCAGACATTGTATACAAGCTTTTAAAGCCGACATCGGATTGTGTTTCAGGCTTTCTTTGAAAAGATACGTATAATAAATGAGGTTTCTATGTTCATACTAATTTTATCTTTATTTTCGAACGAAGCAAGAAAATACTAAACAATTTAAAAACTGTTCGATTTTGAATATGCATATTAAGGATTTAAAAAACGAACAGATTTTTCAAGTTCATCCTATATCAAGGAATGGACTCATCAGATAGAATTGTTTTTATTTCAAATAAACCTAATACAGGCAAATATGAAACGTTATAGGAGTCTAGTTGCACGATTCCAAAAAGTTGGTCCTATGGAGAAGAACCGGCAAGAAACTCCATGGATTTTGATTTTTATCACGCAAAAGTATTGACGGTGCTGAATCCCAATAAAAAATAATAAAGAAAAGAAACTACCTACTTGCTCGTATTTATAGTTTCACAGAAAACTACGCTAACAGGCGCATTGTAAACAAAAGTTTCTTGTTTCAATAGTACGGAAAATTAGCCCGAGCTCATTCAGTCTAGGTGTAAACAAAACAATAGAAAACCTTGTTGAACTAAGCAATTCAAGTTGTTTTGCTTTTATACTCCATCGTTATGGCTAAAGTTTCGCTTGTTTATACCAAAACATCGATTCGAATTTTAAAAACAGCAGTAAACGTATTTTGGTGGTGTGGCAACACCATGTTGTTCGAATTTGGATTTGAATTTCGCGGTTTTGCTGCGTTCATTACTTGCAAATAGTTGAATGCAATATTGAACGCAAAGTTGTTTCTGCAAATGCTTTTTCTTTCTTTGTCAGTCAAATGACATTGACAAATTAGTTTGTGAGTGACTGAGCTTTTAAGTAAATGTGCTTTTTAGTATAAATTGTTTTTACAACCAGTTTGAAGTGCAAAGCCAAATTGCTTAGATCACGCTGGTGCTTTTAGCTGAAATGTTTTTAATTTTAAATGATTTTCACTGAACTATTATTTCTGCGATATATTCTTTTTTGGATGAATAAATAAATGATATTGTGTGTAATGACAGATAAGCGACTGAGATGGTACCAATTAATAAATACTTAAATAATGGTTAAATAGCGTAAAGTGAATGTAGATGTGTTGAAAGAATATGTAATAGACAAACTAACAAACGATCACTTCTTTATCCCTCGAAGAGATGTACGTACACCCACAATTCGTAGATGCCGTGATTAAGTTTCATCTAATAGGGGGGTATTTACCGGGCACAATTAAAAACTACGAGCTGCTACTAAGAAAATTCTAGCAGAAAAGCCCAATAACATTTGGCCCAAGTCCTTGAATTGAATGCAACGTAGTAGAGGACGTACGTGTTTAAAAGATATTTTTACTTTGTATGTTTACAGAGAAAGGTGAAACAATTAATCGTAAAGAAATTATTTTGGAAGAAATTTATTGAAATTCTTGTTTTTAAATATTTTTATGACGTTAAGAAATGTACCCTGAGTAGTGCGTCTGATTGTTATTACTCTAAAAACTTAATTTCTCCTCAAATCTTGTTTATATGTTCAGAGTTTTCATTGCACATTCGGTACTAATTTAAATATTTTTTATCAAAACGTGCGTGGATTGCGCACTAAAACTAATTTATTTTATAACAATTTGTTGATTTCCGCGTACGATATAATTTGCCTAAGTGAGACTTGGTTGCTACCTGGCATTTTTAGCTCTGAATTATTCGACTACAGATATAATGTTTACAGGTGTGACCGTGACTATAATTCTAGATCGGACACAATGGGGGGCGGAGTTCTCATTGCAATTAAAAAGGGCATTGCGGTAAATGACATATACATATCTTGCTCAAATAATAGAACATCTGCCGATATTATTTCTCTTAGCATGCACCTTAAGATTAAATCTCAACATTTACGACTCAGGTTGTACACTTGCTATTTCCCACAATGTAGCTCCCATCACAGTGATCTGGTTGATTTTTTAGATCAAGTGTCACAGTGTATTACAAATTATCCGAGCGATCACTTTCTTCTAACTGGTGACTTCAACATAAGGAATGCTCAGTGGTCATCTACAGGGTACGGTGCTCATGCTGAGCTGGGAATTAATGTCACTGACAGTCTAGTTGACGCGTTGTTGCGATTCTTATCTTTTAGTAACCTCGGACAGTATAATCTAGTACCTAACAAAAATAATAGACAGCTGGATCTTGTTTTAAGCAGCTGTAACTGTACAGTAATTAATTCTAAGTATCCTCTAGTACAGGAAGATGATCACCACCCTGCCCTTGATATTTCTTTAGTCAATTTATATCCGCAAACCCTTAGTTCCCCAACAAGTACTTATCCTTTCTTCCGTGGTGCAAATTATGATGAAATAAATATTACTTTATCTCACGTGGATTGGTATAGTGCGTTAAATTGTAATCTAGACATAGACGAATCTGTGACTAAATTCTATAATATTATTAATAAAATTATAGGAGAGCAGGTTTCCTTAAAAAAGACTATTCATAACAACAGGTATCCTTTATGGTATTCTCCAGCATTGATAAAAATCATTAAAGAAAAAGCTAAGTATCATTCTAAATGGAAGCGTTATGGTAATTATGGTGATTATTGCAGCTTTGCACTCCTGAGAGACAGGGTAAAGAGGGTCAGTTTGGATTGTTACGACTCATTTATTGCTAGCTCAGAAGACAATATTAAAAAGAACAGTAAAAACTTTTGGAGTTATGTAAAATCTAAAAAGTCGTCAAATACTTTGCCAGATAACCTGTTTTTAGAAAACGTATCCTCCTTTGATGGTAAAGTAATTAGTGACCTTTTTAATGAATACTTTCATTCGGTTTTTGAAAGGTATAACGACGTACCCGTGTTCTCATCATCCTGCTCTGATAACTATTCTAACGATTTGAATCTTAGCAGCGTATATATTCCATTTAATACCATTGTGAAGAACATTGAATCGCTTGATGTGAATAAAAGTAGTGGCCCTGACGGGATTCCTCCACTTTTTCTCCAGAGATGTTGTAGAAATATTGCACTTCCCCTTTACCTTATGTTTAACTCTTCATTGCGAGCTGGTATTATGCCGTTAGCATGGAAGCGCTCTTACGTGGTGCCTATATTTAAGGATGGGGACAAGCATGACATTAAAAATTACCGGCCGATCTCTAAGCTAAGCGTTATACCTAAACTCTTTGAGCGTATCGTTTGTGATATAATAACGCCGTTACTAAAACCACTTATAATTCCAGAACAACATGGATTTGTTTCCAAAAAGTCAACAGAAACAAATCTTTGCGAATTCATTGACTACCTAACTATTGCCATGGATAATGGTCATCAGGTTGATGTCGTGTATACCGATTATTCAAAGGCTTTTGATAAAATTTCCCATAGGTTGTTAATTCATAAACTTGAGTATATCGGTATTCACGGCGATCTGCTTCGATGGCTAGAATCTTATTTAAAAGAACGCAGTCAAGCAGTAACGGTGAAGGGGTTTTGCTCGTCTTTTATGCCAGTTACTTCTGGTGTTCCTCAGGGCTCGCATCTTGGACCTCTGTTATTTAATCTTTACATTAATGACGTAGCTAATGTTTTTAAAAATTCTAAATTTATTCTTTATGCTGATGATAATAAATTTTTTAAAACTATTACTACACAAGCAGGTTGTGTAGAACTACAAAACGATATAAACAACTTGTGTGATTACTGCAAAAAAAATTATTTGTTTCTTAACGTAAAAAAGTGCAATGTTATAACATATACTAGAAAGAAGAATTTGATAATATATAATTATAAAATAAATAACGATATAATAAATAGAGTGTCTGAGGTGCGAGACCTCGGGGTCCTGCTTGACAGCAAACTTATATTTGATTCCCAAATTACGGCAATGACTAACAAGGCCTTCCGCATGCTGGGATTCGTACTGAGAGTTAGTAAGGATTTCAAACAAAAGGCAACTCTGTTTCTTCTCTATAAGACACTCGTCCGATCAATACTTGAATATAGTTCAGCAGCTTGGAATCCCCAGTATGAAGTTTATATTAAACAAATGCAAAAATTGCAAAACAAATTTATCGATCACATGAACTGGCGATTTCACTTAAGCACTGATTATTGTACATCTAGGCTCCAGACTTTAAAGGAACGTCGAGCAGAACGGGATCTAGTTTTCTTATACAAAATTATTAGAGGTCAATTGGACTCCCCTTATCTTCTCAGTCAAATAAGTTTTGTTTGTCCACGTATAAATGCACGCAAAAGATTTCTCTTCCAAATACGTTTTTCCCGAACCAATTATGGCAAGAATATTGTTATCAAAAGAGCTTGTAGTCTGTATAACGATATAATGTTGTTAAAAACAAATCAAGATTTAGATATTTTTCACCTTTCTCTACATAAATTCAAATTCTGTATCAGAAATATTTTAGCATCCAAATTTAAGTAATATTATTATTATTACTAATATTAATTTCATCTAGGTTTAATATCTTCCGGTTGTTGTTGTAGACTATCTTATAATTTAGTTGTTTGGTAATCTGTGGAAACTGTATTGGATTCTGTTATACCTATATATCTATACTTATGTTTTTTTTTTACTGTATCTGTTTGTTTCCCAAATAAAATAAAATAAAATAAAAATAAAATAAAATAAAAATATATGATAACATATTTTGATGGAATGTGTTCGGAACAAGGTTTTTTGGAAACACATAATGTATATATGTTATTGATGTGGATACTTTAAGTGTTGGTTAGTGTAACCACATTTTGGCTTTTCCTCTTTCGGCGGAAGCCAAACTGCTCTATGAATTGACATACATAGATAAAAAAAAAAAAAATTGTATATGTGATATGTTCAAATATGAACAAACCTTCTATAATAAAAAAAGGAAAAAAAAAATGCCATGATTCGGGGAACATACTCCGGATGGTTCACCAGTTAACTGCCGAAAACAACATATATTCCTAACAAGACGTACCTTTAACAAAATATGACGAAAACATCCTTGAAGATGCCATCCACCCAAGAGTCGTCCCAAGTGTTTCAAGCGGCACCGTTTGATATATTTTATTTCACACCTCTAGTCCCATTTTCCTGTACTTGACATGTTTTCAATCGAGTTTATACAGGAAGAAGGTTGTTAGCTCCGTGAGTATATTTTATTCGAATGATTACTGAGCGATGTTGAGATTGGTTGCGCGTTCCGCTCTGTTGTTGACGGTGACAATTGTCAGATCATTCGTAATAAGCACTTCGTATTTTGAAGGAGCAATTTTGTAGTTACAATACATTATAATTTGGTTTTTGCTCCTGGCCTTATGAGTCGGGATTCCCAAGCTAAGATCCGTAATTAATTGACAAAATTTATGCAATGATTAGAAGTTATATTGTACTCACTGGGAATTTTCCCCCGTACCTATGTATAGTAGGTGCATTTACAATATAACAACTATCTGCAGGTCGTACAAAAATTTGTTTCGATTGAGAATTAAACCCGCGACCCGTAACACGGAAAGGCCATCGCCGTCTTCACATAATACTGAGATCATTAATCTAAATACCAATTTTATGGTACAAATGGATTATTATTCAACCAGAACCGTTACAGTAAAAATAATACTAATAAATAAAAACAGATTTTATTTTAATTGAAATATTATGTAATACACCGGACAGATTTCTTTTTTTTAAATGCTATTAACGATTCGACACGTGTTAAATAAAGTTGTAATAATTAATTTAACTTCCTGAATATGACATGTTGTGTAACGAAGTTTTCTTCTTGGAATATGAATATTTATTGAATAATTAAGGCCGTATGAATAAAATAACGAGAAGCTTTAAATTAGATGCATTATCTTTGTCTCATCGGTCTAGTGGTTGCGAGCACGGCTGTTAAAGGTGATGTCCTGAGTTTGATTTTGGGGATGAGCATAGTGTTGTTGGGTTTTTCTGTTAGGAAATTTTCAGTAAGAGTCGGAAGTTTGGAATTTGACAATAAGCTCCCTTCCGTGCGACGTGAGAGGAAAATTTTGGGCGCACTATAATACACGCTTGCGTTGTATTGTATACAATCGGAAATACAAAATACAGTCTCCAAAAATATAATCAGGAGTTCAAAATTCTTGCTCAATGAAAATTCA
Source organism: Shargacucullia verbasci (assembly GCA_947562105.1). NCBI lineage: Eukaryota > Metazoa > Arthropoda > Insecta > Lepidoptera > Noctuidae > Shargacucullia > Shargacucullia verbasci. The sequence goes on along the minus strand of OX387297.1, from coordinate 6,720,827 downwards.
GAAATTCTGGGAACTAGCAACGTCGTGCCTTTTTCTGGCATAATTATTAGGAATTTAACGTAAGGTATAGATGAAAGGAGGAGAATGTAGATGAAAGTTAGGTTTTGGATGCCTTTATGCGTATTTACTTCATTTATTATAATAATGTCCTTCTGACCGATTTCGGTCACGGCGGCCAATCTCAACGGAGATTAGCCAACTACGCAGGAGATATTATAGAGCACAAGTGTGTGCGTAAACACAGGTGCTATCTCTATTCTTTCACTCTCATAGTCCGATGGGACGGCAATCCGACACGACCGGAGAAAGATCAGGCGCAGGACTAACGGCTTTACGTGCTTTCCGAGATACGGTGTGTATTCACATACACAAAGACCCAGACTCGAAACAACTATCTATAGATCATATAAATATTTGTTCCGTGCGGGAATCGAACCCGCGACACGTAGCACAGCAGTCGATCTCTCAACCACTGCGCCAACTGTGCCGTCAATTATAATTATAGACTAATAAACAACGTGTTTGCTTTCAGCAGCGACTCATTCAAGTTTGCTTTCATCATAGTTTAAGGTCTTTGTGAACTTTAACGGTCAATCAAGATGAGCTGAAACTCTACTCGAAGAAATATTTGTGTCCAAACTGGGCCAAGGTTAAGTTTGAAATGGACCATTAAAAACTTTCATCTACTAATAGATATCAGTCAATAATCTGTCAATATAAGTCCGAGCAAACAAAGATGTACATATAGATATGTACAGAGTTAGCATATTTAGATAAAAACTGATAGTGGATTTCGTTTTTGTTTACCCTAAAACTAAAAGGCGACATTGTATTTATCATTATGAGCTAATTTTACTTAGGGACCAACCCTGAAATCTTTTGGTATTTGGTGATACTGTACATACCTAACAACCGTGGGGTCCGATTGCTCATCGGGTTTTCCGTGAAATCAGCAAACGGTTAGTCGACTCTTCACGTGACAAGAGGGCTGGCCTCTACTTCGGTCAGAGAATCAGCATTGCCATACAACGTGGCAATGCCGCCAGCGTTCTAGGCACTTTTCCACTTCCCCTTCCCGTTTTTAACAGTTTGTACTTTTATTTATATATTTCTGGCTTGTTACAGATTAAATTAGTATAAAAAACTTTTTGTTCAACTTTACGTCAATAAGGCAAAATACTGGCAGTTAGGCCTTTTGTTTATTTTTTGTTAAACTTAGTCTACATATTTATATATAACATAACGCGTCATACACCTTTAATCACACGATTATTTATCTAATAATATCTTGTGGAGTAAGCAACCGTAAACACAACACGTCTAAAGGTAAGCGTATTTGTCGTGTGAACTCGTTCATAAATCAAGATGTCGTGGGCGTCATACAAAAGGGTGAAGAGTTGTTATGAAAGCATTGGTTTCTAGGTCATTCTGTTCACTTATTTCCATGGTATTTTCTTGCTATCAGGAGATAAGAAGAATACATTATTTAGCGTTTTTGTAAAGAACTATGACACAAGGGTATTATCACAAATGCTCGCACACCTAGAGTAGGAACAAGTATCTTGTAGTTTATACAAAAATTTTTTCGGCGATAAGCCCGTGATTTTTGATCAAAAAGCTCTTATAATGCGCCAATCGTGGCATCGAGTGGTAGAATATAGGTACTAAGTTAGGAATTGTGAATAGTCTCGTTTTCACTACTACTACTACTCTTCTGTAACATTTAACAGTTTTAAAATTTCGGATTGCTGAGTAGCAATATTAGATGCATTGCTAATAAAATAAATACACGCAATAGTAGTTTTATATAGCTAAACATTTACACATACATAAAATAGTTACATAACATAATATTGCTTGACCAATTCCCATTTTACATGTAGTATTTGATGTTAACAGTCTACATAATATTATTAAGATAATATCCTATCTCTATAATATTATATTAAAACAGACAGAGTTATAAGGACTTTACTAATATCAAAGTTAAGGTAAGCAATGGCCGCAAAACTTAGTTCAGTTACAATCCGACCTTCGAACAATAATCAGAAGAAGGAAAAACACGTATTCCTCCCCTAAAGGGTTCATCCACACCGTCGTAAGTCGCGTAAATGATAACTTATATACTCAATTATATGGAGCGTAAGTTACAACCGACATAAAAGGAGATCATTACCATGAAACTCGATCACGTATTTCCAATTTGGACGACATGTGACCAGTTTACGAGAAAATAAAATCTCTTTCGTGCTCCAGATTACTTTGAACATTGGAGCTGTGGTTCCACAGTTTAGCGTGAGATGTGGATGGAATTAGATAGACTACGCTACACTGTAAGACACCTTAAGCCCCTTACTGGAGACTAAGAGCTTACGCAGACCATAGGCACTCAAACTTGTTAGACAATTTAAAACTTGAAGAAAGAAATGAAGATTGCAGATTAGCAGAATTGAAACTTGGAACACGATAATAAGATGTAAAAACCGAATGAAGAAAATATTTCTGTAAGAGATGATGCAACGACAAAATTGTGACGTGAACGAATGTCGCGACGCTTATGTTAGTCAACGCAAAACTATCTCACACATAGACTTGATTCTGTAAGACAAGTCTGACTGACAAGAGTCTTGACTTCGGAGGGCACACGCTATAAAATCTATAGATATAATTAGATGTGTTGACACTAGACGCGTACCGTGATTACTTGTTAATCTATCTTCTAAGCTCCTGATTCCAAAATTGAGTGGGACCTCCAAGCAATCAGGTGTTGTCAACTGAAGCTTTGCAGTATTAAGGACAGGTGACAGGTTGTTAACCCTGCCGTGCGTAGCCTGAAGTGACTCATATACCCCTTTCAACTTTTATAACTCGCGTGGGAAGGTGAGCAGCTGAAGGGTTGTGTCGTAAAACTGTGGGTTGACAATTGTTCGGTGACATAGTTTAAGGTGTATTGTTAGATTCTTGTAAAATGTTCAGTTAGGTTTAGACTTAACTGTGCAAATCATCCTCGGTCTTTTGTTTAAAAGAGGGTAATGGGAAAAAGCATATAGTCTCCGTAATTGGATGTCATAGAATTTTAAGACGATCATGGAAGTACATCGCAGTCAGCTTAGATATTATGTACCTTTGGTATTCTTTGGCGTCAAGCACATTGCTAACGGGCTAATATTTTTACTACGGGATCATAATCATTTCTATGTGACAGTTCAGTCAAAAACAAATTCTATTGTTTCTTATCAAGGGTGGTGTACTGGAAGAATGTACATACAAAACGCATAATTTATTTTCATATTTTAACGCAGCAAATTAAACTCAATTTCGCAAATCAGATATCTGATCCTGATCAAACTTTGACTACCTATATCTTAGTTTGTTTAATCAATTTCAAACAGTCTAATCGGCCGATGTTTGCCTCCCGAAAATCTCATTAGGCGCCGGAAATCGTCTGGTGCTCAATTTATGCTGGCCTTTCAGATTGGCTTTATTTCCGGCCCGAGTACGGTCCTTAATTAGCGCTGCAACCATACGGAACGCCATGATATGCCTTAGGAAGATCCATGTCAAGAGATTTAGTACAATTTATGTGACACCCGTTAAACTAGTCGACCAAAATACAGGGTTAATTGAACGAGGCTTTTTTTAATCCGAGTTTGACAAGCGCGTATATCATGCTTGGTGTTAATAATATTATGTTTTTCGGACATTATTTTAAATGCTTCTAAATACATTTCAAAATACATAAAGACTACTGTTACCCACAAATTCGTATGCGTGTAGTTTGTATTCTGGATCTCGACAATAGCGTAACCTCCAATTATAACTAAGAAACATTCAGAAGACACCATAAGTACAAAAAAAGACAATATCGGTCAAGTATCAGGAACTTTCAGGAAAAACTGTGACCATTTGAGGAGAAATTTGAATTCTTTAGCCGTGAGAAAAAGGACTTAATAAAATGTTTTTTTTTTTTTTTTTTTTTTTTTTAAATAAAATGCCCCACACTAGGAATAATTCCTGTATCGTGGGTGCGTTTACAAACACATATATTCACATACACAAACGCCCAGACCCGAAACAATTATCTGTAGATCATACAAATATTTGTTCCGTGCGGGGATCGAACCCGCGACACTTAGCGCAGAAAGCTAATCGCTTAGCCACTACGCCAACCGTGTCGTCAGTATATATATAAGTAAATGCTGTCTTCTTTATCCAACAACTAAAAAGTCCTCTATGAGGGTTTGAGGCTTTTGTTATAACGACAATGACTCCATTACTCCACGCTTTTCAGACATTAATATTAATAAAAGCTAATTAGTGTATCAAAAAACCTAATAGTCGTTCATATCTGTTTTGTAACCTGAGTGTTCTGTTTGGTAGGAACTATGGTTATGGGAATATGTGAAATATTCATTAGACTAATGTGTTGATCCTATGATAATGTTTTGAGTGCTTGTTAACGAGCTTTAACTTGTTTTTCTGTTTTCATGTAGCCGAATGACGTCGAAACTATGCTTTAAATAGGTTTTTCATAGAAATTCGCATAGTATAAACATTATTCGATTCCTACCTAAAATTTATTTAATAAATAACGAAACGGCAGTATCTTAATTTATTATGAGTTTGAATATTTGAGTTTAATTACCTGGTAACTCAAAATACATAATCAAATTATTATTTTATTATATAAATATGGAATAGTTTGTTAACAACAATATTTGTATTTTTTGATTAATTAATTAATTTGAAAATTACACTACAACTAGAGTAATGAACGATAATATGATATTATTAACCAACGAAAGAACATAAACATTGTTCTTATCTTAAGAACAATAATTATGTTCTTTGATTAATTAATGTCAATATCAACAACTAGCGTTCTTTAATCTGATCGAGATTTTATTTGGACTTTGTTAGATGTTATCTTGAAGCATTATAGTGCTGCGCTTTCATTCTATTAGCATTGAATGCCACAACAGTCTGTAATAGTGGGATTAGACCAATTACTTGAGTCTCTCCACTTGAGAGGAGCTATTACCAAAGTACATTATCTACTTAAGTTAGTACTTAAGTTATTATATCTTGTGTCCTCGGGAGACCTATTGCGGTTCGACTTTGGTATTTGAGGTGATTAACTTTAGAGCTTAAAATAATAATGTTATTTTTGACTATAGTTGTATAGAAGTGTGTTATTGAGTATTTAGATGCGTTGTGTTTTCTGGCAGTACGTAATTAAAATTCAATTATTTGTTGTTGATTACGATATTAACATATCGACCGTGCACTGGCAACATGTCCTATCTCGATTATATGAGGATTTTACTTGGTTATACTATTCTAAATTATTTCATACCCGGCAGCGCTGCAACAAGAATATTTTACTTCATTCAAAATTAGACGCCAAAATCGAATTCATTCAATTTGTACTAACATTGACAGCGTTGTATGCACAACGCGGTCGATAGTTTCTTCTTAATCCTGTAATGTTGTCAAAAATGAGATAATACCAGTTGCCAGTTCATAGTCGATATTCAGCTAAATTTAATTTCGTAGGTATTCGTTGTAAGAACACTGTCCGATTGCGCCGCCTTGATTAGGTCTGCAAGGAAAATCTGATAGCCACAGCGCACAACAAACAGTGCATCCCTTTCTCGCTTATATATTTGTTTATAGGAGGATACATGATAGCATGTTGATTAACAACAGTAACTGCCAGTGCCAGATTAAGTAAGCGCGGGGCCCGTAGCAAATTCTATCGAGGGGCCCTTGATCTGCTATGGGCTCTTAAGTATAAAGTGACTTTTTGTAGAACTTGTACGTTTCCCGTAGGAATTTCCTTGTTTTATTTTTGCCAACAAAATAATCGGTTACCGATTGTCTGGCGTGGATTCTCTCATTTGGAAAATAGGTATAACGATTCACGTTTTTTTTTATATCAAGTAAATTTAATATACTACGTCTTAATATGTTTCATTCATGAGAAGGGGGGCCCCTTCTAGCCCCTTCTAGCTACATGGTGAATCCGGCACTGGCAACAGCCACACTTTTCTTTATATGTACCTAATCAAATCCAGAACCAGCAGAATCAGCAGCCGTGCTTGTGTTCACTAAATCAATAAGGCAGTTGCTTAAAAATATAGTTTACATATATATTCTAAGTGCCTTTAATTAATAGCCAAGTTATCAAAATATGATATGAAAACTTATCTTAAGCGCATAATGGTAATTTTCAAGCTCTCCTCTGTTAGTTTTGAAAGAACATTTCAAAAGCTTAAAAGCGCTGACGTCGGTCGTGATGGATGAAACTGGTAAAATATATTTTACGAAGTTTTTAACATGGTCATGTGATATTAATATGATACACGTTCTAAAGTTAAAATGTTACAGTTCTTTTGACTTCGAAAATTAAGTTTTCTGCCTCGTTGACTTAGTAGTCGCTTGTGGGTCTGCTAAGCATCATATCCTAGGTTCGATACCCACGTCAGTAAAAATGTTATTGAGATTTATTGACATTCGTAGTAGTCCAGTAGTTTGTTATTATGCTCGGTAGATACTAATAGACTATTAGGCTAGACAATTATAATACACCTCTGCCCTACCCTTTAAAAATGATGCAATGTTGATGTCGTTGAAATTAATCTGCTTAGTCTTGATAACATGGACATTACTAATTTACAGATTTTGGTTAGAATATTCAATCAAAACTATTGGAACAAATTATCAGCTTATAATAAAATACGAGTTATACATTTTTACCGATGTATTGCTAGAGGTTTAACTTAAAATATAGGCTCCATTTTACCGCTGTACGTATATAGGGATCTTGACATGACCAACCTTAATTATCTCTAAGTGTTAATGAGTAGGAAGGAACTTCTTATGAATGTAGTACTGGGCGTAATATAAAAAATCCGGTATTTTAGCCAACAATGAACTGGGTATTGATTTCAGTGAGTACACATTTTCGCATCCGTACATTATGTCACAAATCATTAAACGCGAGTAAATTCAAAGCATGTTATCGTAACCTACATTCCACAAACGCGCAGACGCAATTCATTAACACTCATTAAGCGCCATATTTACATCTCAGTAAAATTAAAATGACGCAATCTAGTGAACATCATCAATGGAACGTCTACTTAATAACACGTAAACAGGAAAGTTACAGAAATACTCGTATCTAGACGAATATCAGAACAGATCGGAATATTATGTATTTGTTGAATCATGTCGTCACGTGCCATGGCGGCTTGTAAACGAGCCTTTAAAGAAGGGTCGTAATAACCTATGAGCCCAAAATCCCTATTGACTGTCCAACCTTTTGATACCGTTCCTTTCTGATATATTTTATAAGTGCCTCACTGTACCTAAAGAATGGCTCGATTTTTAAATAAGCCTACCTACCTTTAATAAGAATTCAGCCAATTATTGGGTGAATGGTCCTCTTCTCGGACATTTCTCAAATGTTAAAATATTCTTTTTGGACTTGAGTCTCGTTGGTGTAATTCATATAGGTAACTGAAGAACAAAATTCAAACACTTGGTGCTGCTGTCAGAAAGACCGTGATCAAAAAATTTCCATCTGTACCGACACGTTAGTGCTAAGATATTCTAAGGGTTACCTTGGTTTTTAATTAAATTCAAGTCTCCCACTTCTCGGTAAGATTGCAATGTTAAGCCTTAGTCAGAAATGCTAGCATAGTATAGGTTGCTATACTACACACGCCATCGAGAACTCTATGGAGTCTTGTCAGCTATTTTCCTGCACCGTTTACACAATTGGCTATCAAAATGAATCGAATTCGAAAAGTGATAGTATTTTTCTATTAGCATAAACAGTCAGAACAAACAAATAAAATTTTACAGTACCAATAAGTTTATTTTATCTGAAACCGGTCGACAAAGCCGATCAACAGATTTATATAAATATGTAGGCTCCTTTATTGTTCTAGTGTTTCCAAGCGTAGTTGCTGATTCTATAGTCCATTAGTTATAGTTTTTGGAGTCTAATGGAAAGACGTTAGATCGCTATCTAAAAGAGAAATGATAATTATATTACAAAGATAAAACAACTCTTTTTGTTGTGGATAGTTTCGTCTACGTAATTATAGATGTATAAACTTTTTTTCTGAAGCACTTTGCAAAAGGGATAGAGGAGAACTTGTTGCTGTGGTATGTACTTTATTGCCTGTTAGTACCAAAAAGTGTAAATTCAGATTTCAGACTTTTTACTTCAGACGCTATTTTCTTAAAGGAGTTTTTGAATTTATATTATTTAACATCAAGCAAAGACTACAATAAACAATGGAAAATATTCTGTAAGTGACAGTTCTACTTCCTTACTAATATTTAATACTACTAATTCCTATTCCTATTCCTACTAATATTATAAATGTGAAAGTTTGTGAGGATGGATGGATGGATAGATGGATGGATCTTTGTTACTCTTTCACGCCAGAACGGCTGAACGGATCTGGATGAAATTTGGCACAGAATTAGATTATAGTCTGGAAAATCACATAGGCTACTTTTATCCCGAGAAAATGCAAGGGTTCATAAACCACGCGGGCGAAGCCGCGAGCGGAAGCTAGTATTGTATAAGCCGGGTAGGGTTATTTCTACTCAGCATTTCAGCCTTTGGTAGGCGTGGACTTAATAGCTACAATAATTATCTGCATCTCCACATGTATAATATAGGTTAACTTTACATATAATTTCCTTAATCTTGCCTAAATGTATTTTTTGTTTATTTGTAACTATTATCTTACATGCTTGCACTATCATATATAATGTCTTTGTATTACGAAACAGTGTCATTCACAGAGGCTGGTACTTATAGCACAGGGTTTCCTTTTTTAAGTATCAGCAATACTTTATCTGTTCATTTTTGTGTACAAATCCATGTAAAATTGTATGTAACCTATTCGTAAACAATAAATACATTATTATTATTATTATTATTATTATTATTATTATAATCAGATGATTGCTTATTAATAGCATAGTCAAGTATTATCTATGACTGAAAGTAAAACAATGCGTACCGGCTTATTTACCCACGCAAATACATAGAGATAACTGGGAGAAAATCTTTACGTAAACCAATCATGTCTGGTTTCTTTAGCTAACTTTCCCTATTTGTGGTGTCTACTTCGTTTACTTGACGTAGGTATTTACGCAACGAGGCACAAATTTATCTAATTCTTTATTTTTTCTTTCTTTTTTAAAAACGTTGTCCCACACTAGGAATAATTCCTGTATCGTGGGTGCGTTTACAAATGCAGTATGGTTAACTCGCAGTTGGGGTACAGTTATTGAATGGTATTTGTATAATTAAAATTTACTAGTCAACCGTTATGAAATTTCTAACTTATTCACTATACTTTAAACTTTCTTTATTTTCGAACCTCGATTTAGATTCTTGGAATTCATCATCTTCAAAAATAAGGCATATTATCTCAGCTCAATTGAAAAGTCAGGGCTATTTATTTTTCACTTGCATTTTTGCAGAGTTATTTTCAATAGTGTATGATGACTTAGTGTATATGTAAAGTGCAATATATTATACTTGTTACGCAAACAAATGTAATGGATATTGGATCTGACTTTGTAATTTTAAAACTGCAAATATTTTGTTATGTTACAGTAATATATAAATAAATAGGTACATATACTGCAAAAAAAATCTGAAAGAAAATTTAGTGCAGCTTAAAAACCAGAAACCATTCCACACTACCAGTATAATAAATTTATATGACGTGATACTTATTTATAATCCCAGAGCAAGGAGATATACTTGCCGATCGTTGACTTGGACCCAAAATGTACCTATATGTATACATATTAGGTACTTGATATGAGAATATAACATGCTAACTAAAGCAACGCAAGGTAACTTTAGAAAAACCTCTTCCGTAAAAACCTATACCAGTACCCTTAGTGTAAGTTTCTTTTGACAAATTACGATTTACTACATCGAACGCGTTGTGCGCTCCGATTGGTCCGTTTCGTGCTCTCTACCAATCGGAGCGCCAAACGCGTTAGATATAGTAAATCGAATTTATCGAAAGAAACTTACACTATGGCCTCGGAATGTTTATCTACGAGTATTAGGTTAAGGGGTGCGCTAGAAATCTTGCGCTCAGTTGCTCTATTCCACTGACTTATAATTGACCAAACCTGCTTCATGAGCCAGGTAACAGCAACGGATAAGGAACGTAGAGAAATGTATCTACGTAATATTTTACAATTGTGTTTAGCGCTATAAAAATAACGCGAACGCATCAAAATCGCATTACGTGCTATAAAGAGCCGAGAGAGTGCAGGATGACTATAACAAAAACCGAAAGTGTCTGAATGCGCTCGTGACTGCTACATTAGCACGTCATCAACATCGATAAGCATCTTTTTAGCGAGTTGTTACTCATATTTCAGATGTTGTTTGTTTTGACAAGCCTACTTCCGGGACAAGCTTTCATTTGCCGTTTCGACGTTTGAAATTTTTTAGTTTGACGCTCTTCTTCATCAGCCTAGACTTTTCCTAATTATGGGGTTAGGGTCAGCTTCCAGTCTAATCAGATCCAGGTGAATATCAGTATTTTATACGGAGTGGCAGACAGTCTGACCTCGAGCACCAAATTACTGGAAGACACTGATACTCTAAGGTTAGACCAGTTGGCAGAATTTTTGGACTGGTGACACCCGTAACGAACGTCATAATTATGTATTTGGTCACCCGGGATCAATTGCATAAAGTCTAAGGGAATTTCTCGATGCTTGAAGAACTGCTACCCATCAAAGGACCGGAGTAAGCGCTACTGAACTTCGAAGTTCGACTGATCTACTTGACGGCTTAGTTGGCGCAGTGGCTGAGAGATCAACTGCTGCGCTACGTGTCGCAGGTTCCATTCCCGCACGAAACAAATATTTGTATGATCTACAGATAGTTGTTTCGGGTCTGGGTCTTTGAGTATGTGAATATCTGTGTTTGTAAACGCTCCCACGATACAGGAATTATTCCTAGAGTGGGGCAACGTTTTTCGAAAAAGAAAAAAAATACGAAGATCTGTGCAGCAGTTATGTATAGGTATAGGTATAGGTATAACGGGCTGTTTTCCGCAAGTACACGCTTAAGCGCGTTTTTTGCGTCGGGGTGGGAATAATTTTAGTTTATTCGATCCACCCAAGTTCTTCGAGAAATGCCAGCAGTCGCTTGACGTTGCTGGCTATTTTCCGGAGGGTACCTGGGTTTCCGAAGTACTTGGCCCTGTATGTGGCGACCTCAGGGCAGCAGTAGTTATGTAACTACGAGTACCTTTTTAATTTCAAGCTATAAGTATGCACAGTAGTGTCAGATTTTCAAGCAGACAGGCTGATAGGTGCATATTTTCTTTAAGACAGATGTCTATGTTCTGTATTATACTGTGTAGCCTGGCAAGTCGAGAAGTAAATGGGATATTGTAAAAGTATTGCCGCAATCGTTATTTTGCTAAGTCACGCGACTGTGTGTCCTCACCCAATATCTTTAGTAAACAATATTATTAACGCGTGATGAGTAATATTTAGGTGTTGTTTATTTTGACACATCTCTAACTTTCGTTGAGAATTTTGCCATGTCAAAATTGTTCTTTATAAAAAAATTTAAGACTGTTTGGCAATTTTCGTTGTGTGATCACGAAGTAAACATATTACTTTATAAATAAGATCTTGTTGCTTCAGTCATGTTTTGTCATAATAATGTGGAAATGAGCTATGATAGTAAAGATTCGCAATCGGCGTGTGAGCATAAAAAGATAAATGATTTGGATAGATACCTCTGTAAGCATCGTAGAAACTGGCATTCAGTACTTTCTGCTTACTCCTATGGGGAAATCCGTGATGCTATGTAATGTGTTACTATAAGTTAGTAAGGTAAACAAACCGATTTATATACTGTTTATATTACCTTGTGGTAGAAGATGGCGGGATGAGCTAAATTTGCACCTGATTACCTATATAGCTATAGAATAAATATTATATACTATCCTTCCTACTAATATTATAAATGTGAAAGTTTGTGAGGTTGGATGGATGAATGAATGGATCTTTGTTACTCTTTCGGGCCAGAACGGCTGAACGGATCTGGATGAAATTTGGCACGGAGATAGATTACAGTCTGGAATAGCACATAGGCTACTTTTATCCCGAAGGATGTACGGGTTCCTAAACCACGCGGGCGAAGCCGCGAGCGGAAGCTAGTATGTAACAAATAGCAAATGTTCTTGAAATCATTTTAGCTGCAAGTTAACTTTAAAATCATACTAATGAGTTCAGGTCCTTGTACTTTCGTTTGAAAATTACTGAAAATGATATCTCTACGTATACGGAGTCTGAATAAAGATTTTATGAGTGAAAGAAGAGCCCTCAGAACTAGTTAAAGCGATGTAGCTTGCAGTGCACGTTCGACTTTAGGATAACTTCCAACAAATGGGTAAAAGTCAATAGTACCCTGGGAGATGAGAAGATGGTGAAAATGGTGCAATGTTGATGACCTAAGTACACGTATACACGTAGCGAAATTGACACGCTTATTCTTTTAAAGATATTGGTTAAAATCATAAAATTTTAATGACTATGTATTTTTATGTATCCGCAGATACTATGCGTGAAATTTGTCAAGAATTCAATCACTGTTTACTGTAAATCTTGCTTTTGAGTTTCGCTATGTGTATACATATTTTTGATGCTGACTGTACAGTCGAATGAAGAGATAAGTATACGGGATCAAGTATACTAAGAAGAATTTTTGTATAGAACTTTTTATAATATAGTTTAAGTGTGTCTATTAATTTAATTATATTTGCTCAAAATCCATAATTTCTAGAAAACACTTCATCTATCAAATCAAATATTTTATTTGCAATAAATATATGTATTGAACTTATATACATAATTATATGTATAAATATCTTTATCTTGTGTTCGACTGCACGTTTGATAAACAACCCATTCTATGAATACTGCTTCTTCTTGCGTGTCACTGTACTAACAGAGAATTGTGGAACTTCTACAGTATTATCTGATTTTTGTTTACATCGCTTTTTTTGCAGGTGATAGTGATAGATAAGGTTCTCCAACATACTCCAATGAATACTGCGAAATTGTCTCTGAATTGTGGGCAATACCTACCACGTACTGTCATACTATAAATTTACATCTCCTACACGATCTTTTTTATACTTGTTGGAAGTCTTCTGCAAGCCCCTCCCTATTACGGACAAAGTGTAAAGAATAATGACACTGAAGACTGTCCACGTTTATGGACGACATGGTTGGTGCGCTAAATATTTTAACGGTTAGCTTTCTGCACTACGTGTCGCGAGTTCGATTCCACGGAAAAAAATATTTGTATGAAATACACATAAGTTATTTCGTGTTTGGGCGTGTGAGCATGTGACATGTATGTTTGTAAATTGTAACCCTGATATAGTACGAATTCCAAGTGTAGGTCAAAGATAAAAAAAAAAGATATCTATATAGAGACTCCATATTTATTTAGAAACAACTTGTTACCACAAAATACGACATTATAAATCCTTATATAAGCGAGATCAATGTCATCCAAATTACGAGTTACGGCTCGTCGGACGGCGACGATCGAAAAGCTTTGTTATACAGAACCCGTATAAAGTTGGGTTTTATGTCAATATTGTTTAATGCTCCCAGCTTCGGGAGCGTTTGAATAATAAATTGTTCGCCTTAACTTCTTGTTTTCGGGCGGAAAGTATTAATTTCTTATTTTCTCTTCAAGATAAAGATGAATAATAAAAGACTTGTTAAATAACACTGTGAAGATAGTATGTAAACAGCAATGGCGTATATTTATTGGTCTGTGAAAACTGCCGCGTTCAGTAGTAGTGTCTAAAATTTATAGTATGTGTATTTTTTATTATAACTACAAACAAATAAGGCTCATTTTAGCTTGCAAAATTTGTTTGTTTCCAAAATTGTCTCTAGGGATTCGAGCCGTGGGTTCAACACAGAATAATGCTTTTATGAACTTTAATTGTCAGTCAAGATCAGTTGAAACTTTACTTGAAGGTAAATCTGAAATGGTTCAAAAGATATTCGTGGCTTTGTGGGCCACACTTGTCTTTTGTGTATAAATATATGTATAACATAACGCAAAATAGCATTATGGCTGTATTCCCCAAAGGGTTGGGCAGAGGAGTACTATTGTACACCAAAATTTCACCGATGCCGTTATTGAGTCCCACGTAATAGGGGACGAGCCTATTACCATCTACGGGGCACAGTTCCGGGCGGCGTGCTACTACTTTGAATTTCCGTACAGAAAATCCCAATAACACTGCCTGACCCGGGAATCGTATCTCGGTCCTCACGCTCAGCAGTCACGCTTGGGACCACTAGACCAATTAGGCAGTCATTTTACACGGAGCGATGCTTTCTGAGCACAACACCACACAATTACTGAGAGACACTGATACTCTAAGGTTAGGTTGTTAGACTTTCTCGTCTGTTGACACCTCTAACATATTTGTGTGGCACCTGGAACCAACTGCTTAGCATGACACGGAGGTATCTCGGTGTGTATAGAACATTACAATACATGTTAACAATAGCTTAAATATCCTTTCTAAATGGTTCGCAGCAAATAATTTATTACTAAACGCTACTAAAACAAAATGTCTCAAGTTCTCCTTGCCAAATGTACCCCAAGTAAGCTTAAACATAATGCTTGATGGCAATAAACTTGATTTAATAAACGAAACAGTGTTCTTAGGTATTACAATAGATTCGAAGCTGCAGTGGGGTCCGCACATCACAGCTCTATCGAAGAGACTAAGTTCCGCGGCTTTTGCAGTCAGAAAAATTAGACAATTAACAGATATAGCTACTGCCCGAATGGTATATTACGCATACTTTCATAGCATTATGTCTTATGGCATTCTGTTGTGGGGATCAGCGGCGGATGTAGAATCAATTTTTGTATTACAGAAGAGGGCGATCCGTGCGATCTATAACATGGGCCCACGCGAGTCTTTACGGGATTTTTTTAAAGAAATCGATATTTTAACACTACCGTCCCTCTACATTCTAGAAAATATAATGTTCGTTCGGAAGAACCTTCACATGTTTAGTATCAATAGCGACGTTCACAACATTAATACTAGAAATAAACACAAAATAGTGGTGCCAAAATTTAGATTGACTAAATCAAATAAATCATTTTTAGGACACGGTGTACGCTTCTATAACAAGCTACCGAAAACTGTAACCGATCTTACCGGTAAGAAATTTAAAATCCACGTTAAATCTGTTCTCACAAAGAAAGCATATTATAGGATCAAAGACTATGTTGACGATAGAGACGTGTGGCGTTGAATATCTTCTGCACATGTGGCTTCCCTGGTTATCCATTGTGTCTACTAATTCTATTTTATATTAGATTCACTTTACATATCTGGACATTCTTGATGTTTCAATATTTTCTATTCTTTTTTGTATTTTTTTATTTCTGTTTTATCCGCTTTGATCTGTTTATCCCGTTTTTAGTTTATATTCGAAACAATTGTTTGACTCATGTTGTATTGCCTCATTGTGTAAGTAGCATTCTATTAAGTTTGTATTTTTTCTTATATAATGCATGTTAATTTAAGATTTTAATTGTAAATTAACTTTTTGTTTTTGAAAAGAGTATCCATGGAGTTTCTTGCCGGTCTCTTCTCCATAGGACCTACCCCCTTTGGAACCGTGCGCCTAGAGTCTCGACTTTTTAAAAGTGCCTGAAAAGGCCTACTTGAAATAAAAAACTTTGACTTTGACTTTGACTTTGATTTGACCACAGAAAGCCCTGTTTTATCTCGCAGATCGACTGATCCGTACGATAGCTATGAAGTTACGAGCCACTTTAATAATTATAAAAAATCTGGTAACAGGCAATATAAAGATATAAAGACCAAAAGACAACAGAATTAATAAAGGTTCTTTCTACAAGGAAAACTAAAATTTCCTTAGGTGTCCATTTCCATCAGTTGTTAGAAAAAATTAGTAACTTTTTTCTGACATGAAATAAAAGTAGAGAGCATAAAAATGGTGAGGTCAATGAACCACCATCCACCAACGTCACAGAAGTTTTCAGTTGTTAAATTCATATTTATAGTGTATAATAAAGGCCAGCTCCTCTGTTATTTCCATTTTGGGAGGCTGCAGGACCTGAGCTTCGTGTGAGCGTAGGTTGCGGCCGCCCAGTATTGCTCCTCTTGTAGGAGGATTAAATGAAAACCAGCTTCCGATACGATTACCTTTAATTTCGCGTTTTTATCATGTAATATGGCGGATGCCCAGACGGAAGTAGTGTCAGAGTGCCTGTGCGCAGCACAGGGTTGCAAACTTAAATATAAAATGTTGCCATGGTTAAAATATTCTAAGGGCGACCATGCAAGGTCCTTAAACTAATGCGGCCCACGCACGGGCTTGTGTTGTGAGACGCCACACCACCCCCCCACGGAGAAGGAAAAACCCTAGGATTTTCACAAATCCAAAACATCCCTAAATCTGACCTCCCTTCCGCTCCTGGTGGTAACGGGGACAGGCGGTGCTGTGGGAGTAGGTACAGGGGGAGTTGCGGGTGTCGGAAGAGGCGGTGCTGCTGGAGTAGGGATGTGAGGGAGAATAGGGGCGAGGGCGAGATCTATTGAGGATGGGTCAGTTGAGGCGGAAGGTGCCGAGTTCACTGGAGCTGGTGCAGACGACGTAGGTGCTCCGCTGCCGGATAATGTAGTAAGCTCCAGGTGCGCGGGTTTGGTACGATCGATACTAACCGTGGTGCGTTTGCCGTTTATGTCCAGGGTGAGCGTTTTATCTCTCCTTTCCAGTACTCGATGTGGCCCAGTGTATGGTGGTTCTAGTGGTCGCCGTACTTTGTCTTCGCGCAAGAGTACATGCGATGCGTTTGCTAGGTCTTGATATACAAAACTGGATGGTTGCGTGTGACGTGAAGCGGGTACGGGGCGTAGGGATTCCATCCTGCTTCGTAGATCGCTCACGAAATCGGCAACGTCGTTGGTGCTCCTGGGTGTTACTGGTGACACAATTAGCTCACCTGGCAGTCGAAGGGTTTCTCCGTAGACAAGCTCAGCGGACGAGGTATTGAGATCTTCCTTGAGCGCAGTTCTCATGCCCAAGAGTACCAGCGGTAATGCCCTAGTCCACGTGCAAGTGTGGCACATGAGAGACGTCTTGAGCTGTCGGTGCATCCTCTCCACCATGCCGTTGGCGCAGGGGTGATAGCTGGTCGTCCGGATCCGCTTTGTTGCGCACATGTTCATGAGGCGCTGGAACAACGCGGATTCAAACTGGCGTCCCTGGTCTGTCGTCACAATGTTGGGTACGCCAAAGCGGGATATCCAGCCGGCTACTAAATTTTCTGCTACTTCTTCCGCCGTAATTGTTTTCATGGGCCAAACTTCTGGCCACCGAGTGTACCTATCAATAGCGGTGAGGCAGTAATTAAATCCGTTAGAGTGCGGTAGTGGACCAATTATATCAATGTGTATATGTCTAAATCTGCCAGATGGATTGTTAAATTGACCAAGTGGGGACGTGACATGTCGAGTCACTTTGCTTCGCTGGCACTGTAGGCAGAGTCGCGCCCACTTGTGGCAGTCCGTGTTAACATGCGGCCATACGTAGCGTTCAGTCACCATGCGTACAGTTGCCCGTGCGCCAGGGTGGCTAAGGTTGTGACAGCGGTCAAAGGCGGCACGGCGAAATGGTGGCGTCAAATATGGTCGTGGTCGACCAGTGGAGGTGTCGCATAGTACAGTAATGGCGGTACCTGGGATAAGTACATGCTCCAGTTTCAGGGAGGAATTGTCGCGTACTGTGGCTAGCTCTTCATCCGTATTTTGCGATTGGGCGAGAGCGGCGAAATCTTCTTCGAGGGAGATTGACTCGATGCGGGACAGCGCGTCTGTTACTACGTTGTCGGTACCCTTGATGTGGACTATGTCTGTGGTGAATTGGCTGATGAATGATAGCTGGTTCAGCTGTGCAGGTGGTAGTTTCTCCCGTCGCTGCACGAAAGCGTAGATGAGCGGCTTGTGATCTGTATATATGGTTGTATGCTGTACTTCCAGGATGTGTCTGAAATGCTGTACACTTTCATATACGGCGAGAAGTTCTCGATAATAAGCTGGCCACTCAGTCTGTTTAGTGTTAAGTTTCTTACTAAAATAGGCCAGTGGCTGCCAGTTGTCCTGGGCCTCGACACGCTGCTGCAAGCACGAACCTACGTGTGTGCTCGAGGCGTCGGTAAAGAGGCCGAGCGAAGCGTTGCAGTGTGGGTGCGCTAAAATCGTGGCAGACATTAAGCTCCTCTTGCATGCTTCAAAACACTCCGTTAGTACAGGTGTCCATAGGAAGGGTTTAGCTCCTTTGCCTTGTATAGCAGCGATGGCGTCGATCAGGGGTGCTTGGTATTTTGCGGCGTCAGGCAGGAAACGACGGTAGTAATTCGCCATACCCATGAATCGGCGCATGCCTTGTACTGTCTTGGGCGGCGGGTAGTCCATTAGGGCTTGAATCCTGTCTTCAGGGGGACGCGTGCCAGTTGCATTGATGCGGTATCCCAGAAAGGACACTTCCTCTGCGCCAAATGTACACTTGGCTGTGTTGATGACAACGCCGTGTTCATGCAACCTCTGAAATAAGATGTCGAGATGAGAGGCATGTTCTACGTGATCGCGGGAGTGCACGAGGATGTCGTCGACATAGGCGAAACAAAAATCCAGACCTTGCACCACTTCATCGATAAATCTTTGGAATGTCTGCCCTGCGTTCCTCAGTCCAAAGGTCATGTAGGGGAATTCGTATAACCCAAATGGTGTTATGATTGCGGTCTTGCAGACGTCTTCTGGGTTTATAGGGATCTGTTGGTAAGCTTTGACCAGGTCGATGGTGCTAAACACCGTGGAACCAGCCAAGTTCTGCGCAAAATCTCCGATGTGACGTACGGGATAACGATCCGGGATGGTGCGGGCATTAAGTGCGCGGTAGTCACCACAAGGGCGCCACGTTGAGTCCTTTTTGGGGGCTAGGTGCAAGGGAGACGACCATGAGCTGCTAGATAGCCGGGCGGTACCGGCACGGACCATTTCTTCGAATTCCTTTTGAGCGGCGCGGAGCTTTACGGGTGCCAGTCGGCGTGGTCGAGATGTTACTGGTGGACCGTCTGTTGTGGTAATAAAATGCACAGTAGTGTGTCTCGGTTCTCTAGGTGCTCCAGGTGGTCGCGTTATGCTGGGGTATTTTGCCAGGATCCCGGTGTACGGCGAGTTGGGAAGTGATACAACCTTCACGCTCGGTTGTTCAGCTGCACGCAGGTCTGCGTAGGAAGACAATCCAGTTTTCCCGTCACGCAGTCTGCCTTGAGCGCAGTCTGGTAGCAGATGGTAATGTGACAGGAAATCGGAGCCGATGATACCCGTTTCTACATCTGCAATGACGAAATTCCACTTAAAATCGCGTCTAAGCCCTAGATTCATGTTTAGCTGTACCAGTCCATAAGTGTTGATCTTAGTGCCATTTGCAGCAACCAAGTCGTATGGCTGAGGCTGCTGGGTGGTTCCTTTTACATGCTGGCGGGGTATGCAGCATAAGTCTGAGCCAGTATCAATCAAAAATTTTCTTTTTGAGTACTGGTCAGTCACGAAGAGGCGGCGACTTGAAATGGAGCAATCGGTTGTCGCCTCTACCGACCGCTGCTTGGGTTTTCCTGACTGTTGGAAGGATTGGACCACTTGCACGGTTGGATGCAATTACGTGCTTTTGCAGCGAAGCGGTCATGGTAAAAACATAACTCTTTGTTTCTAGAGCGTGACCGACTGCGGCTCCTGTTTTGGTTCTGATGATGTAATCGAAAATTTGAGCCATTGCCATCGTTAGAGGAAAGTGCAGCAACTATGCGGGTCAGCTCATCCACCTTCTTATGAAGCCCCTGAATATCTGCGTCCGTATATGACTGGACTGGGCATGATTGGGTTGTACGTACCTCAAATGTAGCCGGTTGTGAATTTATTTCAGTTAAGCTGTCTGCCAACTCACTAAGCTCAGATAATGATTCCAGTCGTTGTGCTGCCAGGATAGTCTGCAGGTATCGGGGTAGTCGGCTCATCCAGATGGTTTTTAGAAGATCTTCCGGAAACATCAATCCTGCTAAAGACTTCAAGTGCCTCAGGAAGGATGATGGTTTTCTGTCACCGATCTGCTCCTTTTCTAGTAAGCGTCTAACTTTCTCCTCATGTGAGTCTGAAAATCTAGAGATAATGGCATCCCTTAATTTAGAATATGGATTAAGTTTAGGTGGTTGCAAAATTATGTCTTCCACCTCCCTTGTGCAGTTAGTGTCAAGATGTGCAATAGCATAGTTAAATTTTGTGCTTTCTTGTGTTATATTATTAATGGAAAATTGAGCTTCTAAGCTGGCGAACCATAGAGCAGGGCGGTCCTTGCAAAATGGAGGTGTGCGGATTGAAACTCTGTTTATAACCTTTTCCATGGTAGAAGCGGACTGTCCTTCCTCTACCGTGGCCCCAGCGATAGGATCAACTTCGCCGTCATTCATGTTATAGACAGGCCGAAAGGGGATCGAGAGCTTAATAAAAACAGAATGAATGTGGAAAAGCGGTGTGCGTCCCAATCCCAATGTTATAAGCTAGCAATACACACACAATTCAAGTAAGGTTAGTTATACTAGAAAAACAGTTCACAATGCTTCACTGATGTAGAGTGATATTGTTATGATAGCTATTGTCACAGGGTTACTTCGTTGGCGGCTTCGGGGCGTGGCGCGTCAGGATCTTTAGTGACGTGCGGACCACGTGGATTTGGAAGCACTCGTCGGGGCGTCCTCGTCGTCGGCGAACTTCGTTGCGTTGGAATGAGCGCGTTGCTGGTGCGTAGTCGCGTGTCAACGATGGCAAGGGGCAAACGCTGTTGTTCAGCGGGAATACTGGTGCGTCGCTGCGTCGCCACGTGTCGGCGATGACAATCGATGTAATGCGGGTTTCGTCGGGGCGTCGCCGGTGTTTCCGCGTGTCGGCGATGGCGAACGACGGCGAACGATGTTGTACCAGGGGTCGTCGGCGTAAACGTGTTCGCCAATTGGAAGAGACGCAGCGTGGTCTGCTCGGTTCTTTGAATTGTTCTTGAAGGGGTCACCACTTTGGGAGGCTGCAGGACCTGAGCTTCGTGTGAGCGTAGGTTGCGGCCGCCCAGTATTGCTCCTCTTGTAGGAGGATTAAATGAAAACCAGCTTCCGATACGATTACCTTTAATTTCGCGTTTTTATCATGTAATATGGCGGATGCCCAGACGGAAGTAGTGTCAGAGTGCCTGTGCGCAGCACAGGGTTGCAAACTTAAATATAAAATGTTGCCATGGTTAAAATATTCTAAGGGCGACCATGCAAGGTCCTTAAACTAATGCGGCCCACGCACGGGCTTGTGTTGTGAGACGCCACACCATATTATAAATTATCTTCCCATATCATTTCACATAAAGTTCAAGAAAACCCCAGACTTTTATTATATTTTCTCACAAGCGTACGCGACAAATTGGGGGTTGGCGGGCGTCAGAAATAATGCTTTGTATTTTAGGATGTGACACGAAGGAATTTACAGCTACAATATAAATAACTTATAAGGTTCTTGTAAAAGAAGATACAGGACAGATCTATACTAGAGTATCTAGTTATAGAATATATATTATAAAACAGGCATTTTTTTTTCTTGTAAAGGCGTTGTGCTCCTAGTGGTCACTAGAAATTAGTCCAGTGGCCCTAGTGTAAGCTTCTTTCGACAAATTCGATTTACTACATCGAACGCGTTCGGCGCTCCGATTGGTCCGTTTCGTGCTCTCCACCAATGGCCCGCCTCTGTAACATGGGAGCGTTGGCAGAAACAAATTTTGACATAGAGATATATCTGTAGACTGCACAAATATTTGTTTCGTGCGGGTATTGAACCCGCTACACATAACGCAGCAGTCGATCTCTCAACCACTACGCCAACCATGCCGTCAAATTTGATTTGATGTAGATACTTATATTTTTCACGATCAAAACTCCTGATATTCACGAGAAAAAAAGAAAATTAATATATCACATTCATTCAATTTAAAAGAACACACATGTTGAGGAGGAAATTACTTTATCTGATGGACGATGATTGATAATATTAAGTATTGTTGACAGTATTAGAAAAATAATTGATAAAGTGTTTGTTTTGTAAGTAGGTACTTAGGAACTGACTGTACTCAGTGTAAATACAAGTGATTAAATTTTTATATAAAGAAATATTTTATTGGTTCAGATAGCGTCTTATAGTTGAACTAGTGATTCGCCTTGGCTTCGCTCGGGTAGCAGAGCATATACACTTTAATTTTTTTGTCATTGTGTCTTATCATCCTGTTACGTCGAGCATTTACTCGGCGCACGCCAGCAAAGCTCCCAGTTGGCATGATTTTTTCCGACATGTTCAACTATAATCAACGTCATATTTCAGCCAATTTACACTAAACCTTAACAAATTATACACCTAAACCTTCCTCATGAATCATTATTGGTGAAAACCGCATGAAAATCTATTCGGTAGTTTTTGAGTTTATCGCGAACAGACAGACGCGGCGAGGTACTTTGTTTTATAATATGTAGTGATAAAAACTAGAAAATTTCCTTATTATTAATACTTTTTGTATTAATTTATTGTAGGATAGCGTAATTTTATCGACAACTGTATGTAATGGTAAGTTAGATAATTATTATCTTTAAAATATATTATCTTTAATTCCAAAATTATGAAAAGTCCATTTACTTACGCTGACCGTACAGAATATCCAAAAATGGAAAAAAGTTTAAAAAAGGAAAAACAAATCGCATCTCTATCTGACACTATCTAACCGTTAGTCTACTACTCATACTAAAACCATTAACGAGGTACTTTCGAAAATCAAACTCCGAGTATACGACCTAATAATAGCTAATCCTTTTATAATACCTACCCAACATTTTCTCCCTCAAAGAGGCAAGACAACTACGAGAACGACATGTATTTGGAGAGACTTGGAAATCTCGCTTGATCTTATTCAAGCTCCGATTCTTGTGAAGTTTATAAATTAAACTTCACAAGAGTGTAGGTCCTTACGATGAAGAAATGAATTGAGGTATGACGAGAATGCAGTCTAGAAATAATTCGTGTATTGTAGGTGCATTCACAAATAAAAATATTCACATGTACAAATACCCAGACCCGAAACACCGACACGTACCGCAGAAGTCGATCGCGCAGTCTCGAAGCAAACCTTGCCTTGTCACGGGAGCGTGTAGAGATGAAGCGATCAACAAGTCACTCAGTTCAATCAGCGAAGTTCCATATTATTATGGAAATGTATGCCTATTTTTGATGATAACGCAAAAATCAAATTTGGTTCAGATCGTGTTTAATTTGAATATGTAAGTGTAAAGGTAATTAACATACAAATGAGGTTGATATTCATGGCATGAATAAGTCAGCGAGAAAAATGGCTGGAAAAGCTAAATACAAAGCCTCGATCTCTCGTGATTTAGAGAAGACTGCCCAAAATTTTAAATCAAAATGAACGTAGTGGCTCAGAGATACGCTTTTTGCGCTACGTATTACGGATTCTATTACCGCGCATAACAAATATTTATATGGTCTATAGATAGTTGTTTCGGGTCTCGGGATAGTTGTGTCGGGACAGTTTTCAGACATAAATATCAAAAACACCCTTTTTGATATTTTAGTCTGAGAACTGTACCCACGATACTTATAGGAAAAATCTATTCACTTTTTAACAAAATTAATGTAATTGTCTCTATAAATAAATAAAAAATAGGAGTTTAATTAGCAGTTTATTATTCTTCTCATATTGTGAAATTCAATATAATAGAATGGACGTGGTGGGCTGAAGATATTTTATTAATTCAAAGTCAATGTAATTTCTTATATATTTACATACATATATACCTCATGAATATTGAGATAACATCAAATCCATGCAATGTGTATGGATTTCATGTTATCTCAATACATATATACAATATGTGTGTACAGATACCTATTTCATAATGAGGCCCTAGTATTTAAAAAAATATGAGTTTCAATCCCCAATTGTCATACAGTATTCTTTATAGTCTACAATATTTAATTCCAGATCTATCTTAGATATAGTAATTTCCACATCAGATTAAATTGGAAATGAAGAATGCCTTGAAAATATCAACAATTCTGATTAAATAGAAAGTGAGGAATGTCTATTAATAATGATTGCAAACTTCAAAGACAATTTTTCTTCGTTCATAAAGCTTCCAACACGTAGTGTACCTACACCTCTAGAATTTTCTCCTATATTTACTTCGGACCGTGAAAGCTTCAGATGATATTTTCTTTGTGGTCCTAGATTGTCCGTCGTAAGCGTAGATTAGACCTAATACGAAAGATAAACCCCAGAACATAATGGATAAAACTTGAGTGGAGATAATGCGCACCGTTTTCTTAAATCTTTTAACTTTTTCTTTATGAGTCTTGGGATAAATATAATTACCTATCATTGCATGATGACTGCATTCTCCAAAAGGTTATGCAGATGTGTACATAATACACACAGATTTCGCCAATGCCGTTATTAAATCTCATGTCCGAGCGTTCCATCACAGACTATATCGAGGCCAAGAGAACCCATATTTTATAATTATGAAAATAAAAACATGATCCACACTTACTATTTATTCTGAAAGTCACAGGCCGGCCTGCATAGAATTAAGACCCTCCAGCATGGAAGGCTAGCACAGAGTTTTTTAGACATTCGATAGTAAATTCAAAAATACTTTAGTCATGTGATATCATTCGAGTCACGAAAAACAATTCTCTTGGCTGCGTCCATATATGAGTCACATCTACTGCCGAACAATTGGCAGGTGATCAGGCGGTGACAGGTTGATGGATCGTGAGGTTAGCTGTAGTTAACAAGAGCGGTCGCTGCAATCAGTCTGCCGGCACTTACTTTTAGTGAATTTTAGGGAGATGGACTCAATACCTGCGTCATTTTGACGGATGACCATTAATTGCTTGCGATATTCAGTAGTATGTACACATAAATACGTGTGAATCAGAAATTTGAACGCTCTCTGAGATGAGTTTGTAGGTACAATGATTCGGTTACAGCGAAAAAGTTTTAATTATAGAAAAAATGTTTAACGTAATATATATGTAATACTACCACGTTACTAAATTTCGTTTTAAAATCTATGAGTATGATCATGTTCTTTAATATGTTAGTAACCCATCTGATTCTCTGCTAAGAAAAAAAAAACCAAATTGTTAAAAAAGAATATAAAGTTGATGCTTATTAGAGCCTTAAATGAAATGCCAGAAATTAAAAAGTACGAACACAACTCAATAAATGTATAACTTTATAGACGCAATTAAGACAATTTGTTGCCAATCAAAATTCGCTCCAGAGACTAAATTTTTACTAGAACCGTAACAGTAAAAGAAACTCAGCACTGCTTTAACTTTCTAGGTAGGCGTAAATGTTTTATGTCTGTCTAGAAAATTAAGTTGGAAAGAACTTGAAGTATGTTGATTTTATGTCATGAAAGCATTAATTAAAATTATTTTCATCATTAAAGATTTATCGAAACATCCCAAGAAGGCCATTCCCAGTTGTGAGGCACAAAAAGGCTGAACATTAATGAATGGTATTTTTATCACTTTTGACGTTTACTAAAGGCTTTAGAATATTACTCATCGTGATTTTCATTAAATGAAACGAGGTGAGAATAAAATTATAATTCATCTATTTTTAGAGTGTAATTGTATAAAGTTTTAGAAAAGGTATTCGTATAATTTTGAAAAAATGCTTTGTAATACATATAATTTGACATAAATATGTTCATATCTATAGATTCGTATATCATTCCCCTTTGTTCGTCCATGTAATAAATTCTTTTTCGTATAATAGCTATTGCCGATTCTAATATCTTTGATATATGTATATTAAATAGTTTTCATTTATTTTATTTAAGCTGTTTTTGGTACAAAGAAGGCTCTTTTTGTTTTCTACTTATAATACTAGTGTGAATATCATACTAATGACTTTTAAAGACAATGTGAGATGAAAGGAATGAACTTTTTACGAGTGGCGAAACTTGAGATCGTCTGGTGCACCCTGGGTAAGCAACCTCAATACACCATATACTGGTTAATCTTTCAACTCTAGCATGAGCGATTTTCCTTATACCTTGTGCCGACGAGACAAAAGAGAATTTAGACAATGTGATCTGCGCCTTTCTAACAAACATTATTTTTCAAACATGTTCTTCAAACAGATTGGAATATTGTTTTCTAATGCTCATTTCCTTTATTTTATATTAAAAGATGATATAATAAGTATGAGGTACCAAACCACAGCTTATTCTATTGTAGGGCTCGTATTCGTTAAGCCATGTCAAACAAATACGTAAGTAATATAATCGTTATTGTGCCAATCATTACCTTGCTTTGTATGCTGGAATAAATAGGCGAAATACCTACATATGTATATATAAATTATAACATATAACAGTATCATGCTTGTATTCTTCAAAGAGTGAGGGAAAAATGTACTACGCGTACATTTCGCCGATGGCGATATCCCATATAAAGATATACCCACGTACATGGGGCGAATCTACCTTATACGGGCACAATCCCAAATTATTTCGGGCTGGTACAGACAGGATTTTTTTAACTAAACATCCTAATAGTGCTTTGCTTAACTCGGAAATCATCCCGAGACTTCACGCTCAGCAACCGAGTTTAAGACCAATGGAGGAGTAAAATACTTTTATTCACGCAAATGAATATTTCTTATGAAGTACCGTGCTACATAAAAAAAAAAACCGCGCTTCTACTGCATTTCTTGGGTGACATTTTTTGATAGATAGATAGAATTGTTTTTATTTCGAATAAACCTAATACAGGCACCTTTGAAACGTTATAGGACTCTAGATACACGGTTCCAAAAAGTTGGTCCTATGGAGAAGAAACTCCATTGATACTCTTTTAAAGTCTGAAGAAAGTCTGAAAGAAATGTTATAGGGGATAAGCACTCCGAACAAAATATTCACCTTAAAAGGCGATGCAGTTTTATATAATGTCATGCAAATTCATCCGGACTGAATCTTTAAATGCAAAAGGCGCGAGTGTAGTCGTCCTCGTTGCAAAAATGTAATTATTTAGATTTAATTTATCTGCAAACTGTATTTAATATAATAAGTACACATGTATGTGTATTTTTTGCGCCATAAATACATATACATAATAAATAAACTACATTTAATATCTATTATGACGGCTATATGTAGGTCTTTATGCGATAAAAAGAATCTAGACTATTAACATTTTAAAAATATTCAATCAGTTTACAAAAACGTTTGCTTTTTTAATAAGAGAAAATTTTAAATTAAAATTTTGTTCGACTATTCTATTTTCTCCAGTTCTGTAGGTACTTTGTTTCAGAAACTAAATAATTTAAAGAATCGCGGTCTACATCTGTTATCAATAATGGATTGCCTTTAATAGTGGCCCTGTTTGCGACAGGTATTGATGATCTTAGACCAGAGGGTTCAATCTGTTGATTTCGAAAACGGGGACGAAAGCGAAGATTTCTACGTGACGCTTCATTAATTTTATATTTCCCCAGTATATTGTGTTCTTTGGATCATTGCTTGCGGAATCGAAGTGTTAAAGTATGTACCTGCTGTCGATTCTGACAGGTATTTACGACGTTGATCTAAGATTTTCTTGTTTGTCTGAGAATGGAATGAGCATCCGCTATTCCGCGCGAATTGATTGTGTAAACGATGGAAACTCATCTATGGATGTGTTCTTTGTCAAAGGGCTAACGACTTGTCAATATTTTGACCTTTTGTTGTTTTTAATGTAGAGTCGCCGACAAATCAGTTTAACAAAGTTTTATGAGTTTTTATATCAACAAAAAGAAGTTATAATTTTAATTGTTTTAGAATAGCGTAACTTTATCGACTATGTAATTGTTAGTTAAGAACAAAAAATATTTTCTTTTATAAATTTAAATTAAGAAAAGTTATTTTGATTATGTCGCTGACAGTACTTGCTTTCAAGGTTACATCATACCAGCGAATTTATAAGGTTTTAGAGTTGAGGTCTAGGTCCGGATTAGCGGTGCGAAGCAATATGCCCGACGCTGCACTGTGCGACAAAATACACCTTAACATACACATAACATCATGCTTGTATTCCTCGAAGGATTTAAATCAAAGTTTAACGGCACGGTTGGCGCAGTGGTTCAGAGATTGGCTGTTGCGCTACGTGTCGCTGGTTCGATTTCCGCACGGAATAAATATTTGTATGATCTACAGATAGTTGTTTCGGGCTTGGGTCTTTGTGTATGTGAATACACACCGTGCCTCGGAAAGCATATTATAGCAGCCGTTGGTCCTGCGCTCTATCTTTATCCGGTCGTGTCGAATTGCCGTTCCATCAGACTATGAGACTGAAGGAATAGAGGGAGCACCTGTGTTTGCGCACACACTTGAGCTCTATAATATCTCCTGCGTAGTTGGCTAATCTCCGGTGAGATTGGCCGCCGTGACCGAAATTCGATCAGGAGGATATTAAATCAAAGTTTTTTAATTCAAATGGGCCTTTGCAGTCACTTTTAAAACGTTAAGAATCTAGGTGCACGGTTCCAAAGTGGGTTAGTCCTATAGGGAAGAGACCGACAAACTGCATGGATCATCATGAACAAACTCTTTACAAAATATTGGTTTACAATGAATAAAATTTGACGACATGGTTGGCATAGTGGCTAAGTGATTAGCTTTCTGGGCTACGTGTTGCGGGTTCGATCCCCGCACGGAACAAATATTTGTATGATCTACAGATAGTTGTTTCGGGTCTGGTTGTTTGCATGTGACATGTATGTTTGTAAATTGTACCCACGATCCTATAGGAGAAATCGAAGTTCGGGGCAACGTTTTAAAAAAAATTTAAATAAAAGTAAAAAGTAAATTAGATTTACATGATGTTATGAAAAAACAAAAGGCAGACGTACTATTGGACGAATATTCACATTTCGCCGATATTCTTCTTAAGCCAGAAGAATATCGGCTTAAGGAGAATATGCCTCGATCGATATCGATCCCCGAGACCAGGACCCGACGCTTAGCAGCCGCGTTTACGACCACAAAATTAACGCAGTCAGTTTAATAAAACTCATATAAAAGTCCGATTAATATTATAATTGTGGCAAGCAAATCGCGTTTAACTTAAAAGCGTTAATCACTGGTCTAAACTTTAACGCGTATGGCAATGTCGGGCTTATCACGAAATCCCACAAAACCTTCGCAGTAACACCTAAAGTAATATGAGCCCTTCTGCCAAAATATCTTAAACGATTATGATAAAGGGATTAAGTTATATTATTTGTACTGTCACCATGACTTGGTTATAAACTTAATTCAAAACAAAAGCACTGAAGGTAATTTCAAATGTTTAATGTTCTAAAATGATTAACTGGATTTATTTTAATTGCTTGAAATGAATACTTGGCTAAGTTAATTTACATAAAAATTGATTAATGGACTTGTAGTGGATATTCTTAAAACTCGAAAGATTTTTTTGTAAAGGTTGGCAATGTTTATGAAGGTAGAATGATAGTTATTAATAGTATTGATGATCTGCCTCATTCGTCTAGTCTCAAGTGCAGGTTTGATTGGTTGATTCGTGGGGAGAACGAAATGTCATTGGATTTTTCTGTATGTCAATTCTCAGTATGATAGTAATAGGTTCGCTCCCCATTATATGGTATTCAATAACGGCATCGGCGAAATGTGGTTGTAAAGCAGTACAACTCTACCTAACACTTTTATACAACACAATTATGTAGTGTTTTTGAAAATAGAATGTTTTAAGCAAATGTATTGTTTGTATAATTGCTTTTTTCCAGTCAAGCTTACAACTGAAAAATGCGAGTGTCACACAAAAAGCGGAACAGATACGGAATTTGGGCGATACTATCGTAATACCACGAGTTTTTGGTACGCGTCAAATGAAATATCGCTGCGGGGCGCTCTCTCTGTCTCTGTCGAATATCTGGTGCTTCACATTTGTGTTGTTCCAAACCTGACCGAAGTATTCCATTTCTGGCACCCACTATACGTATTAAATGGTTTAAAATTGCACGAAGTATTTCGCCTTTAATAAACGGTAGGCACATGCCACATACCTTCTATCTTTCGTAAAATCGATTTAATTTAGTTACTTACTTAGTTATAATTAATTTTATTATAGATGTACCTATAGCTTCCGATGGGAACCATTTGGTTTTATAATTAAGTTTACAACGTTTACTTAGGTATATTTAAACATGTTTAATAAAAACAGGCCTCAGCGTCTATTTTATATTATTAGATATTAAAACGGCGTAAAGAAACTTCGTGGTTAGATTAATTTCCTATGGGAACTATTCTTCTAAAATCACCTTCACCTGCTAGTCGTTAACATAAAAGAGAACAACTGCTAGCAGCGGCGTGCACAGAGTTTTTAGAAAGGGTAGGCAGAAAATTTTATAAGCTTTTTTTTCTACTTGTCAAAAATACCTTCTGCATGTTGGTATTGGTTTGTCGTGTAGTCGATTTAATAATGATGTATGTGATTTGCTACCTCAAAAATCTTATAATAAATATTAATCTGAGCTATGTAGGGTAGGTAGTGTCTTTTTGTCTTTATGAACCGCACGCCACTGGCTGCTAGTATGTACTACTATGTAATACTTATTAAACTAAAAATTTTACCTAGTCGTAACATTTAATGTCTCAATAAATATCTAAGCCAAATGAGTTGGAAAACTGACATGTCCATTCACAGAAGCCACGTCCAAGTAAATGCTAACAAAGTTACTTAACATAACTTGCGGCTTAAATAGTGCTAAATTCAATTTACTTAATTTGATTTTAGAATTTACTTTATTCTTGTTTTTTGGATTTCGTCTCGAACAAACCTTTAGTTTTATTCTTCAATTTTTGCTAGTGTTGTAGAGGGCAGACGGTATTACACTCGGTTTTGAGGCATTCTGCCTATCATAATTTTCAATTATGGCAGTGATCTTGTTGCTAAGTCCTACATGGCAAACCTGCTAGATTTGTATGGTAAAGCAATACTTTATGAGGTCAATCCTTGCATACCATTCAAGGTCATTCTTTAGACGCAATGTAATGTATCTTTAAATAATAATAAGAAAGCAATTGCTTGTGTTTAGAGCATCTGTTAACTATATTCTATTATGAAGCCGTTACAAATAAGCTCATCGGCAAAATAATATATGCTTTCTGGATCTTTATTACAGTAAATGAGGCTAGCTATTGATATTCTGGCAGTATCTAATAACTACAAGTAATAACAATACGGCGGTCAATTGGCAACGATCATAAATACATACATTCGTATTGGTACGCGTTCAATCACCATCTCATCAATTTATGTGCCGATATAGTAAAAGGAAATATATTGGCAGTATTCGATATTTAGGCGTGTTTATCGCACGACTTTCATAATAAACGCATGTTGATTGTAGTTATTGGTGTAGATTCTGTAAGCGGCGGATTGTTTGGATTGTTCTTCTTCTTCTGTTGTGTTGGAAGGTGGGCATTCGTGGCAAGAGACAAGATTAGCCAGTTATTAACGTAACGAGGTGCTTGCCTAGAGTAGGTACCTACTCCAGACGATAATGGCTTTGTCACTTAGTGTAGACTGCAGTTCAACGGACGCTACCTACTTCAAAAAATGGAATTTATCCTCGAAAAAAGGTTGTCGAGAATCCAGAAATTATTCCTAGGAAAGGTACAAAAGAACTTGGTGCTAAACCTGAAAGTATACGAACATTGTAGTTCCATTAAACAAACGACTTATAAAAGCGGAGACGTAAAGTCTAAGCTTGCAATTTGCATGTGCGAGAATTTCTACTCTTATAAGCACCTACACATAAATATAACACGAATATAATGGTGTTGTTTTTCGCGTTGCGTATGTAAATCAAGGCGAACCCGGGTGAGGTCAGATGTCTTGTGTACTAATGTGTCAAGGTTTATTGGGCATCCGCAAATATTAGGGGAGCTTCAGTAATGGGCGTTTAAGGTTGCGTAGGTACTTGCTACGAGTGTGTCGTTTCCGGTAGAGACTCTCCCTTCCTGTGTGGCTTAAAAGGGAATATAATATATATAATGAGGCCGACTGCCTCATGGGTCTATAGACAGCGACAGCTAAGCGTGAGATCCTGGGTTCGCTTCACGGGTCGGTCAGAATGTTATTGGGTTTGTCTGAGTCTGGAACTATGCCCGGTAGAGGGCAATAGGCTCGCCAGATTACATGGGACTCAATAAAGGTATCGGCGAAACGTGGGTGGAAAATGGTACACCTCTGCCTAAATTTCTCTGATCATGGACGGACAAGCTGTTAATCTGTTAGAAAATATTTAGTAGTTATCTGGAGTTTATAATTGTTCTTGGTATACAGCAATTCATTCATCATCCTTCTAATTACATGAGACTTAATATCGACATCAGCTAATTTGCTGAGAATAGGTCTTCTATATGTAACCTTGTATTCCTATCTTGTTGTCAAAACCTTTGCAATTTTCAATACCCACAAGTTTTAAGTTGTTCTATTTAATACCTGAAACAAGCAAATTAATGATTGTATGTACTATATTAAAAGTGAATATTAGCCTAGTCCTCGCGTAGAGGTCGAGTGGCCACGGTAGTACCACCCGAGATTTATTTGTGCTACATGTAGTTAATAAAGGTAGCAAATAAATCTGCAATGTACAGTGAGTAGACGACTCGCAGCCTGGCTCCGGCCTCAAGGGAAATCAAGCTCTATGTTACAGGTAATTAGGTCCAGAGAAATAAGTCCTTACCTATTTATTTGGGATTTTTGCGATAATATTTATGGAGTACGGAAAGCTTATCTTTTCAGCCTGTAAGATCTCGCTTATATTCCCAAAAGGGTTTGGCGGAGGTATTGTAGCGTACAATATTTCGTACCTACACCAGCTTTTTGCCGATGCCGTCATTGAGGTCATGTAATGGGGGCGTGCCTATAGCCGTCTCCAACCCATTCCGAACTCCGGGTTGCTAATGAGAATTTCCATACAAAAAACCCAGTAACACTTGGCCCGACTCGGAGTTCAAACCCAGTACGTCACGCTCAACTGCCGCTCATCTTACTACTAGGCAGTTTATGTGTATAAATTTAATACAATTGAAAAAAAAAAAGGCAGGTTGAATCGAATTCGATACAAACCACGAATCGACACAAAGTCACAACTCATTTCGCTTTACATTTAAAATTACTTTGCTTTATATGTTCCTGTAGTATTTCATGCAATTCTCTTGATGCACCTCTTTTTGTACGTAATACTTTTAAATTATAATTCGGAACCGCGCTTTCAGCACTCGGCTTAAAGCGAACTTTTCTCTCGTTTTCAGTTCTTTACATTACGGTGAACACGGAGAAAATTGAATTGTACCTACTGTTGTACGACACGGGAATGATATTAAAACTTTTTTTTGGTTTTTATTTTTAATATGACTAGTAATAGGTCTTATTGTGCCGTGGTCCCTTACGATTTAATTTCTTTATTACTTTTTGACTGTTGCTCGTTTCCTATTACTTAACGATATACTAAATAATGCAACCCATTACTTCCCCACTTCTGTGCACTGTCCTCTTCTCAGAATGAGGATTAGGCTTTGGTGGACCAGGCTGACGTCAGCGTCAGCGGAATAGGTACACACACTATCTAAAACTAGGTATATTTAGCTGAGCAAGTTTTCTCAGAAAGTTTTTTTCTTAATTGTACATAATATTCTAATTTCAAAAGTTCATAAAAACAAAATCGCGTCGTTATTGAAAACTCTGCATTTAAATGTCCAGTGTGCAAGATTGGATCTTCAGTACAGGTCGTAAATTTTCATTACGAAACATCGACATAGGTCTCCTCTATATCACAAATTACGTACATCGCACCTGTGAGCGGACATTGCCACAATTATCATGCTTGACAGATCGATTGGGGTAGGCAGAACGATATTACAGACAAACAGATAGATGCTACTGTACAGTGTTTAACTGTATACCTTCCCTGTGATACATTTGTAGCCAATTACGAGACCTCAGAGGATTTGGTGGGTATTTAACACCGGAATCAACAGGTAGGTAAATACTATAAGTAAATTATAAGCAATGTTATTGATGATAGGCAGCCTCAAGATTTCTGTTTTTAACGCTTAGTTTTTTTCAGTGCTTCATTGGTCTAGCGGAATGTTATTAGATTTTTCTGTCAGAAAATTAAGTCTCTACTCAACTCGTCTCCCAGGGAAAAATGTCGCCCCACACTAAGATTTTCTCCTGCATGTGTACACCCAAACTCGTAATAATAATGTCCTCCTGACCGAATTTCGGTCACGGCGGCCAATCTCACCGGAGATTAGCCAACTACGCAGGTGATATTATAGAGCACAAGTGCGTGCGTAAACACAGGTGCACTCTCTATTCCTTCACTCTCATAGTCCGATGGGACGGCAATTCGACACGACCGGAGAGAGATCAGGCGCAGGACCAACGGCTTTACGTGCTTTCCGAGGCACGGTGTGTATTCACATACACAAAGACCCAGACCCGAAACAACTATCTGTAGATCATACGAATAAGTATTTGTTCCGTGCGAGAAACGACTCCCACAGCCAACTGTGTCGTCATTTAAAAACAAAAACCCTACTATTTCGAATGAGAAACTAAAATCGAAAAGCAAATCGGAGACTATCGAAAAATTATTAGCAAAGTTTCGAACTGATAACGCTATAGCATAAGTTAATGGACATTCGATTGCTAACCGAATACCGTACACAGTTTACAGCCATTTCGTATTCATTCGAGTTAAAACTTTGGGTTCTCGTAAACTATTAACAAGCTGTATGAATTATTGTGTTGCCATATAAAGGGGTATTGCTATTTTATTGTCAACGCAAACTGTAACTTAGTTAATGTGTACAGTAACAAAACGAATAGCATACCTTGAAATTGGTTTATGGTAGGCCTATACAATACATTCATAAATTTATTGTTACTATCACGTGAAAAAGAGGATCTTAACCCACAGAACAGATTTTATCTGTTCTGTGATCTTAACCACCTATCATTTGCCGATAAACCAATAAAAACAAAAGCAGAGCAAAAAACAAATGCTTCTGTAATTTGAGACTTGACTCCGTTCCTTCCAGTGTAAGTCTTCGTGTGTGTCTTATTGTTCCAAATACAAATGTGCCCTTTTTTTAAGTGGCCTTAAAAGCCGAAGGTCCGAAGGTTGTCTGGGTCAATGGTGTTTTAAAAACTGAACACTTGGCAGCGTACGCGAAGAAATGGTAATAAGGGACGTTTATACTCAGAACTTGGCAGACGAATGCTGAGTATGAAGATATAAGTACTAAACGAGTGGCTCATTTGTTTTATTTGGTCGGTTCTGTTTATTTTGTGGAGATTAAATTATTTGCTTTGTCTATTTAATGATGTGTAATATTGTATGTGTGTAATATTCTTTTATAATGTGAGAACTATGTAGTTATGCAATATTGAATGAGCAAATTATGTATAGATGGTTGCTGTACAATCAGGAACGTACGTAGATGTATCATAATATCAGAGCTTTTTTCTTAGCCTAAAATTACTTTTGAAACCTTGTGCATTGACCTGCCTTTTATAAAGCTGACAGTACTCACGTGAGAGAAATCTTTGTGTGATGACAAAATGATTTCTTGATGCGGTGATGAATAGTAACTCAATAAAATTCACGATGGGGCCGAATATCAGCGTGTGCCGAACTTACGCATTACGCCCTTTTCGTGCACGTTGTATGATATTACGTAAAAAATATATAGCGAGCTCTGTTAGTATAACAATAACAGCTTGATAGTGTGTTGGGTGCGCAAAAGAAATATCGTGTCTATAACTTATGTCACCCTCGGAACTAGGGTGGGTCAATGTTGTCTTTATGGCAAGTGAAAATAAACACTGTTTCTAAGTAAATAAACAGTAAATGTAAAGTTTTCTGTAAGCTCAATTAAATATAAAACTTCAATAAATTCGTCAGTTCGAAAACAATGATTTACTATTAACATGTCGATAAAAGTAAATTTGTCTATATTTTTTCTTTCCAATCAAATCACTTCGTATTTTAGGGAACTCATTTGGTTTAAAGTTACAAATAAAATGCCCCAACATGATCGGCCCTATTAAAATGTTGCAAGTCGAAAATTTCAATTAAACATATAATCATGCAAGATATACATGTAATTATGTATCTGTATTATACAAGCTTTCCCCTTAAAGGATGATGTATGACATGTATAAAATATATCATCCATTAAAAATCATATTAATGTATGACATTAAATATGTCATACATTATCATATCAGCTTTGATGTCATACAATGAAAATGCACAACCCAAACATTAATTAAGAGAAGAAGAAAAACCGACTGACCTCGTGAAGAGTTACCGTGGGTATAACAAAATTTATGAAATGTCAAAAAGCCATTACAATGAGTAGTTGGCAATTGTTTGACCATTAATGAAATGAAAGCAATATACAATGACTTATTAGCTATCAATACAGGATAGATATCCAATTTTGGTTGACCTAAAAGCTCTCATAATGGCATCCAATAACGAGCTAACATTTATTTGATTCGCATGATGTATTGGTAGGTGTCGAAAAATAGACAGACGAATTAATGCCGCACAAACAATCGAAAGTTGTTTTAGGTGTCATCAATCATATGGTAACTGACTGACGAATCCATGGGTCCCACGTCATCGCGTACTGTACTATATTTTTATCGGTTGTAAAATGATGTGCTCTTAGAGGGCGTAGCCAGTGCCGGATTAACCACGTAGCAAGAGCAGCAATTGCTACGGGCCCCGCGCAATATGGGGCCCCGCGTATCCAAACCCGCTCACCTCCGCTTCAGCGTAATTTTTTGGGTGAAACTTATTAAGAAAATATAACACAGAATTTGATACGGTAAACGCACAAGTTCTACAAAAAGGCCACTTTATACTTAAGAGGTCATAGGAGATCAAAGGCCCCCGATAGAATTTGCTACGGGCCCCGCGCTTGCTTAATCCGGCACTGGGCGTAGCACAATTTCATTTACCTCTAATGATACAAAATCTATATGGATGGATGAGTGAGCGCTTTTTGCGCGTTCCTCGAACCCTACCTTGAAATAGGTTGTCTATGAGCCTTCTGAAAATAGGTTGTCATCATTCTTGATTAATTTTCTTTCTTATTTACAACCTCATTGGTGTAATGTTCAGTAAAGGTCAGGTCTTGGGTTCAATTTTTAGGTCAGGAAGTGTTCTCAGATTTTATAGCTACCCGGAATTTAGAATGTCTAGTAAATGACTGGGATATATGCATAATTGTATATGCATGATGTTATGTTACTTACTTTGTCTTTTTACTAGCTTTTGCCCGCGACTTTCGCTCGCGATAATTTAGAATTTAACAATCGGGTTGTACTCTGCTTGCGAAAGACACGTGGCGCCATCTATTATCATAAGAATGTTATTGTTAATTTCCTCGGGAACATTATTTTTTTCGGAATGAAAGGTACAATATGTCCATTTTTGTACACCTGACAATGTATATGAAAAATTTCGGTATGATCGGTTCAGTGGTTTAGGCGTTAAAATGTAACAAACAAACAAACTTACTTTCGCATTTATAATACTAGCTTCCGCCCGCGGCTTCACCCGCGTGATTAACATACCCGTATATTTTTTCACTATGTGCTAGCCTATGTGCTATTCCAGACTATAATCTATCTCTGTGCCAAATTTCATCCAGATCCGTTCAGCCGTTATGGCGTGAAAGAGTAACAAAGATCCATCCATCCATCCATCCTCACAAACTTTCACATTTATAATATTAGTAGGATTAATTAAATAAGTTAAGATGGTCAACGGGGCTTAAGCAAACCAGAGAATTTCCAGCACCACTTACAGGTCACGTTAAAGCGTAACATGTGGCATTTTAAGGACCGCAATTGGGCAATGTCATTACTACTGGACGTTACATGGGTACTTGCCCTAATTAAGTGAGTCAAGGAGGTGGAAAGTTTGGTTGTGACGTCATACGGATAAGTAAGTCCTGCGACAATATAGACAAAGGGATTTGGGGGCTTAGTTTGGGAGTTGCGTCATGTTACTAATACGGATAAATAGATTCTGTAACAAGAGAATACACCGAGGATAGCTATTAATTTAAATGGCTCAAAGAAACGCTAGAAATTTTGTATTGGAAGGAATTTGCAAGCAGAAATGTCAATAACTTATGTTTTTGTCTAAAAATAAGCGACTCAATCACTCGTTGATTAATATCACTTTTTTTAGTAGATCTTGAAATCACTAGACGGAAATTTTGCCCGCTTCGTTAAAAAACGAAAATGAAGGTTCAACCTATCGCGTATTTGATAATTAATAATAATAATTCAGACCATTATTGTCCCACCGATGGGCACGAGCATCATCTCAGAATAAGAAGGGTTAAGCCATACCATCAATCTGGTATAGTGCGAGTTGGCGTACTACACACAACGTCGAGAATTTTTGGAGTCTTGCCCATCATAAATACATAGAAATCGACTGTATACGCGGTGGACGCTAAATGCCTACTGAAGTATTTTCCGTGGTTTTGAAAGCGTCCATTTGATCCGCTACTAATGGGAAGCGGTCGGAAGTGCGGTTCGGAAACGTCGTTACAATGGCGTCGTGGGGGTGTTTTGTAATATTTCACCGTGATAATGTCACTGTTGCCTATCAGTCACGGGAGTTTTTACAGTCGACTAATGGTATTGCGGTCAGAAACACGCTCGTATATAATTAAAACCATCCCCTTCACTTTTATTCGTACAGGCGAGCAAAGAGACAGCTAAACAAAACTGAATCATCAGTTCTATGGAAACTTCGTCCGTATTCGTTAATCTTGCATTTTTTTTTATTGTACCTTTGTACATATTAGCTAACAAACAAACATTGCAATTGCTTGTATGTTTTGTTTGTATCGTGCGTGGATACAGTTTACAGATCTAGGTGAATCTCGCTTGCATTTATTCCCATAAATTCGGAAACTCATTTGTACTTGAAGGAAATATTTTTATCGTGCTGGTATCAATCTTGAGATACGACGAAATTTGAAAAGCGAACAGAAGAGTATTCATTTTCGAAATTAAGCCAGCGCTAATTATGCAGTCGATTTTTCGGAGAGTGTATTCTCAGTAGTGAAATATGATCACCGACTGTGTGTTCAACAAAATAATTATATCACCACTGGATGACGTATGTATCGATAAAGACATTAAACAGGAGAGTCATAAAACAAATTAACATCATAAAATAACAGTTGAATTATAGTTTCGCTAGCATTATGCTTATCTGCCTAGATTTTTGATTATAATCTCCAAGATGTGTCGCTAAGATTTAGAATGATATTGAAAAGCTTTGTCGTGCTTTGCTAATGTTATTTAGTTTTTCTTTATTGTATAGGTAGTGGTTGCTGAGTGGTACAGTCAGCGCCATAGAATCGTGTAATGTTTTTGTGTCATAGTTTCAAAATCACGAAAAATAAGTATTAGTTACTTAAGTTTGAACGACTTTTCTTGGTACAAGATTAACTGGGTTGTGCAATGTATCAAAACTTCAACAGCAGGGTATATTATATGAGAATTCATCTTTCTTTCATAAAGTGTGATAGTAGACATTTATTAAATAGTTCTTCCATTAAAGTAACTGTTCTCGATCACAATTTTATCCCCGAAGCCTTAAATAGAAAAGATATGACAGATGATTCATGTCATTACTTTCCAAAGACAATATTTCACGTTCACTTGATAATCGAACGCCATTTTAGTCACGAATTCGATTAATAACATTGATTTTAGGGATTTTCTCGTATATTGGTTGGTGTGCAAAATTTCTTTAATACACCCATTTTTGAAAAGTGTCTCAATTAGATTCTATAGTGCTAATGAACCACTAAAAAATTCACAAAAATTTTATTCAATCGTTAAGTGCCATAAAAATGCATTTAAATTTTGCATTTTCAAATTTCGCGCGTAATTTGACGAAAACGCTGGACGCAGTGGACGCCATATTTTAGACAAATGCAGTAATATTTTGTAGGTTAAGTTAATTGTTTATATTTTAAAAATGTGTTATTATTAGTTATTATTTTATAAAGCAAACATATTGTTCCCTCCTTAGCTGCACATAACCTATTGCATCATCGCCGTAAAACTCTTCCAGACCTGAATCGAAAACAATGTTTGAATTTTAAACTCCTCTTATCGCTATCAAATAGCTTTTTTAAGTGTAAGAGAGTTAGAGGGCATTACTTACATCGAAGTTTTAACATTCCGTAACTCAGCAGAACAGAAATCGGGATTTGCAGCAAAGAATTTACCGACCATCAAAGAGTTTATTCTTGGTAAATTTGTGTTGTCTCCTTTTACAAAACCGTCTTCCATGGTATTATTTACGAAAATAATAAAAAGCCTTTATAGATTAAAGGTACGCTGATAGTTGACAGTTGACACTTCTAAGTTTACATAGCCGTATGACGTAATAACATGGCGCCTACTATTTGATGGTGTTATGAAACAGATTAAAAAAGCCGAAACGTTTGAATTGAATTTTAAAATGTAGTTTGCTATTTTATGAACTAAAACTAACGTTTTCCGACTGCTTTTTGCCTAAGCTATCTCAATAATATATTTTTAGATTTTTTCTCATATAGCGTAAAATACACTATTTAGCACAATGGTGGAGCATTCTCTGTACGCAATTTTTTTATAGGTACCTACTGTTTGTAGACTCGGGTATAGTCTATTGATCCAAAAGCGCGGATGCAGTGTGAGATTTTTAATCCCGGAGTCGGGAAATATTAGATAACATAACATCACGCTTGTATTCTTCGAAGGATGAGAGGAGAAGAGATTAGGCAGAGGTGTACTTTTTGTACACCCACATTTCGCCGATGCCTTTATTAAGTCCCACGTTGAGCATATTGCCATCTACCGGGCATAATTCCAAACACCGGGCTGCTATTGGAAATTTCAGAAAACCTCAATAACACTTTGCCCGACCTTTGCATCGAACTCAGGACTTTATGCTCAACAGTTGCGCTCGCGACTACTAGACCAATGAGGCAGTCTGTCATCTGTTTGGCAGTCAGTCGGGAAAAATGCTATTGGGTTTCCTGGTAGAAAATTCTCAGTAGCAGCTTGGGACTGACGCTCAACTCCTATTGCCCGTCGGCATCAGCGACATACTGGGTGTGTATTACAATAGTACACCCTTTGCTAACTCTCCGGGGAATACAAGCGTGATCGTATGCTTGTATGTGTGTGTAATACAATAGTACACCTCTGCTAACCCTCCAAGCCTACAAGCGTGATCGTATGCTTGTATGAAACTTTGTATGGGATTATTTGGCTGTAACATGGGGGTTAAAACAATATTCGAATACGGTATTTCGGTCGTGCTAATATTAAATTGTCTATTTAAATGGTCTAGTTTGTTACTATGTAGACGTCTTCTGCAATTTGCAAATCCAATAGATAATTGCTGCGTCTGGCAGAGAGCCAAGCAGAGGCGTTTTGTAACCTTTGCTAACCCTGTAAATTAAGAAGCGTTATTGATACACACGTACGCAGATGTGGGGTTATTATTTAACCTTCTGATCATGGAAATAGTAATCAGTGTGGTGTTGTATTTTGAGCATCATCCTACTACTATTATAAATGCGAAAGTTTGTGAGGATGGATCGATGCATGGATGTTTGTTACTCTTTCACGCAAAAACTACTGAACGGATTTGGATGAAACTTGGCACACAGACGGACCATGTCCTGGATTCAAACATAGGATAGGAAATTATTTAATCGAATACATGAAGTAGTTCCCCTAGGATGCGGGTGGAAGCGTGGGAAACAGCTAGTTCTCTCTATTGTTATGAGAACTAGTCGAAATAAGTTTAAGCGAAATCTTTGAGTCGATTTGAGGTGACTCACGCGCTTAATTGCTACACCCTAGGATGGGATCTCATAGTTTTTTGTCTTCCGTAGTAATAGGTATATGGTGATTTATTAATTGATGATTAATTAAACATAACATAACATAGCATCACGCCTGTATTCCCAAAAGGGTTAGGCAGAGGTGTACTATATACATATGTACACCCACATTTCGCCGATGCCGTTATTGAGACCCATGTAATAGGGGGCGAGCCTATTGCCATCTGCCGGGCACACAGTTCCAGACTCCGTGCTGCTACTGAGAATTTCCATACAGAAAAACCCAATAACACTTTACCCGACCCGGGAATCGAGCCCAGGACCTCACGCTTAGCAGTCGCGCTTGCAAACACTGGACCAATGAGGCATTGATTAAGTGATTTATTAATTAATTTATTTATAAATGAATAAATTAAAAGTGGAATGACCGCTATTAGATTATAATACTTTTTCTTACTTGAAGCACATCCGGAGCGTTCCGCATAACGTGCAGGATTCATTTAGCTTTGAACAGTCTTTAAAACTAGTGATTTTATGTACGCTACACTAACTTGTGAAAGATATCGGATAGAAGCTACTATTTATATAAGAAAGTATTCTTTTTGATCATAATAAAAACGAGTATAATATCTTGAAAATGCCAATGGGTAAAACCATCTGAGCGTGTAAATATGGATGAAACGTCTATCCATGTAAAATAACGAGAGAATTTAGATTAGATTTAACAAAAATGGGCAAGTAGGTACTTAAACTTCGATAGCTTATGAAGAGCTCTATACATATACGCATATGAAGAGCTTTATAACCGCTTTAGGCACAACTCACACAGAGAGGACGACTAAATACAACTAGTTTTTGACTGCCTGCACTGGTCTACTGGTTGCAAGTGCGACTGCTGAGCGTGAGGTCCTGCGTTCCATTCCCGGGACGGCCAAAGTGAAATTCTCAGTAGCAGCACGGGGTCTGGAAATGTTCCCGGTAAATGGCAATAGGCTCGCCACCTATTTCATGGGATTCAATAACGGGATCGGCTAAATGTGGGTGTAGAATAGTACGTCTCTGTCTAACCCTTCGGGGAATACAGGCGTGATACTATGTTATGTTATGTTTTTAGTTTTGTTCATCACGTCTAATACGAGTTTTTTCGACTAAGACTGTCATAACTCTTAAGCCAAAAATGTAGAAAAAATACTGCGCGCACACATTATTTTATTTGACTATGGTCAGGTCAGGTTTTAGAGAGTCTCAGTTCAAACCCAGCCCGTATACCTGACATTTTTATTCACTTGCCTTTACGGTGAAGAAAAATATCGTGAGGAAACTTGCACATCTAAGAGGGCTTCATAAAGTTCTTGATGGTGTGTGTAGTCCACCAACCCGCATCGGGCCAGCGAGGTGGACTAAGGCGTAACCCTTCTCATGCTGAGAAGAGACCCTTGCCCAGTTGTGGGACAGTAATGGGTTGCATTTATTTATTTATTATGGTGGTCATGGTGGAGGATAACTCTTACAAGGCTATCAGTTAACACTGATTATTGCGCTTAATCACTAACCGTCGATTATAATATCAACTAGCCACTTCAATTTTTAAAACAATTGAATTTTCTTCAAAAGCATACTAATTTTTTGACATGTGTCATGATAGTTTTGAAATATCGTAATAAAATTTTCGATTTGTTATTGTGAATTTTGTACCTTGTACGATAGCCATTTTTGTTAAAGTGTATAATTTTTGGTGTGTCAGGCTTACATAACATTATTTACTTTTACTGTCGAATGCTCACAAAAGTAGGATAGTTTAGATAACAAACAAGTACAGACGTACAGTCAGCGACGAAAGTAGTTGATCATTGTATAACATTATTTTTAATACGACTATCAAGTACTTACCTATGAATACAATTTGCAACTGCTGCTTTTTGCAATTAATAGAAATATTTTTATTTTAAATAAACACATCTCAGGCACTTTTAAAATGTAAATAGGACTCTCGTTACACGGTTCCAAAAATTAGACCTACGGAGATGATCCGACAAGAAACCCATGCCTGGACATTTTTTTAATTCATTATGATACAATCTCGTTAAGTATGTTGTAGGATAATGATGAATGGGCTTGGCAAAAAAAAAATACTAATCATTAAAAACTAATATAACTTTATCGACTAGAGCGGCGGTTGGCAACAGGCGGACCGCGGAAGGCCGAACCTTGGACCGCCAAATATTGTTAAATATACCTACCTATTCAGTTTAAATAAAAGAAGAACAAATATCGTTCGAGTTCAGCTAAACAGT
The DNA here is from genome assembly GCA_947562105.1 of Shargacucullia verbasci. Taxonomy (NCBI): domain Eukaryota; kingdom Metazoa; phylum Arthropoda; class Insecta; order Lepidoptera; family Noctuidae; genus Shargacucullia; species Shargacucullia verbasci. The sequence goes on along the minus strand of OX387297.1, from coordinate 6,676,292 downwards.
AGAAACTAGTAAGGATTATGAGTTTTTGGGGACCTCGTTAAAAATTTTCAACGGTATCCGGACCCTACTTAAAATTACTTGCCGACCCCTGGACTAGAGTAATGATTACGAAGTGTTAATCTGCTGTTGCTGACTGTACATAATTTATTTTGTAACATTAAAGACTACTATTTTAGGTACCTTTTGTTTGGCATGCGTTTCGCTAATTAATGGATAATTTGTTAAGGTTAGTAGATCAAATTCGAAACTTATAGTACCTACTAGTAACTCGTATGCATAATATATAGAAATTTTAGTTTGTAGTCAAAAATGTTCTCCAATTGTGTTGAGATATAAGGTATTTTTAAGTATCATGTAATAAACAAGTAGGTATACACCTGTAGGTGACTGATAACAGTTACAATAATATTTACTACATATTCAAGTATCGCAAATAATAAGGTAAAGTACCTACTTACCTAACTTAACCTAGATACTTGTAGGTATATGTATTTAAATACAATTCAAAAAACATTTTTTGAAAGAAGCTCTAGGAATAATTCCTGTATCGTGGGTGCGTTTACAAACACGAATATTCACAGGGACATACACCCAGAACCGAAACAACTATCTGTAGATCATATCAATATTTGTTCCGTACAAGAATCGAACCTGCGACACTGATCGCAGCAGTTAATCGCACAACCACTGCGCCAACCTTGTCGTCATGTGCCCCACTCTTTGAATATTAAGTTTATTTAATACTCAAAGGACATTTCTCGTGTATCTGGCTCATACAAATTTTTGTTCCGTGCGGGAATCGAACCCGCGGCCCGTAGTGCAGCAAGTCAATCCACTCAGCCTTTGCGCCAACCGTGCTCTAGTACATTGATTACATGATACTTTATTACCTAATTCATATTATCGACAGGCTAAAGGCGACAGGCATCGAAGGCTGTCAAAAAAATCTCATAAGTACTATTAATAAATTAATGTATTTAGTAATAATATCTTTAATATCTACTAAAGTCAAGAGCGGAATATCTTTGGTCAAAGCATTGATAAACTCTGGCATTGATTGGATATTTTATGACATAAGTGTTGATATCTTATCAAAAGAGACACTTGACTGTATTACGGTATAAAATGTAGCGTTTATATAATCTAGAGTTTAATTAATAAATTGTTACGTGGTTGGTATTATAATACCAATATTTGCTTTAAAAAAAAAGAAACTTTGCCTCTCACTAGGATTACTCCTGTTTCGTGGGTACAGTTTACAAACATACAACAACAGTTTACAAGAACAAATATTTGTATGATCTACAGATAGTTGTTTCGGGTCTGGTTGTTTGTGCATGTGACATGTATGTTTGTAAACTGTACCCACGATACAGGAGAAATCCAAGGGTGGGGCAAAGTTTAAAAAAAAAAAAACTCTGCTTATCATTTTGCATAACTTTAACTATGCGACCATCTCTGAATTATTTAAAAAACTTAACTTGAACCTACAATGATCAAAATATATTTAAACGGTCGATTTTTATTTCAAGCTGTTAATTATAATATGTTTAAAGCGGTCGCAATTAAATCGAATATATTCAAGAATTTGTGCTTATCCTGAAAGTAGACTGAATGATCGAAATACTTGGAATATCATTAATTGGCTGTTTAATTCAACACAACAAGGATAAAAACGTCATAGCTGTTACTTGTTATATATGCGAGTTTCATGATTTACATTCCCAGAAACAAATTAAATAAACACAACCTGTTATTTTCAAGCATAAAGTTTGAACAAACATTTCTACAAAAACAAGCGCTGGTAAAATAAATGGCGGTTTAAAATCAGTGATGCAAATGTTCGGAATGTCAAAGTTTGATATACGGGGGCATAATTTGCACGGCAGTGTACGTCCGAAGTCATAAATCGTCGAAACTCAAATTAATTCTGATATATTGCATGTAACTTTATCTGAATCAGATAATAGGGAAGTGTTTTTCCTATTATATTTTAATCAGATTTGAAATAATAAAAAATATACCAGCAAAACATTGCAAAATTATCTATCTAAGTAATGTAAGTTAGAATGTATTTTTTGAACGGCATATGATTTTTGGGCACATCTTAAAACGATACGGTACAATTCCATATATGGTACTCAACTTTAACTACTCTAAAATTTTAATGAAATGAAATGAAATTATTCATTTTGTAATTAGGATATTTCAATCACTTTTATGCGTTCTTTTTTTAAATTAGATGGCGTCGGCGTTTCCTATGACTGTCCCTGAGAAGAAACGCCGAAACAAATTCTGGGGTCAAGGTCTATTTAAATTTAATCGTAGATAGGTCTACATGAGTGTCAGTAATCTAGTGTACAATATATGTACATAAAATTCTCAAACCCCTATCGCTATTTACCAGTCGCAATAATAAGAATGTATTAACAAAAAATTCTACTCTATTTTCCTTCTTCGATTTCCGGCGTTACTGACTTGACCGATGAGCCAGCTATATATTTTTATTGAATAAATCTCTACACATAAAAGAGCATGACGTTTTCTTCCCCTTTGGAGCAAGAGAGAGGCATGTTTGTATCAACATTATGTATTAAATTTGGATCAAAAGATTTCCGGAGTTCCCAAACACTGAGAAACTGCTGACACAACTTAACTTTGGGATCACAAGATATCCATGACGCGCCTTGTTCATGTTATAAAATGTAACTAGACCTTCATAGTAGGGTAGCAGCCTCGGCCAAATTTCGAAAATGGGGACGCGAGAGCTATCCCAATAATCTTTAGAAAAAAAAAAAAAAATCAAGCACTTTTAATCAATAGCACAAATATGAAGGTTTATGAGTTATTTTCGTCGATGCAAAATAGTCAAGTTTCAAAATAACACTTCTGTTAGAACTTAGATACTCTCGATTTCACTTATTTTTACAGTTTGTTTAAAAAATATGCATAGTAAGATTGTACCTAGTACCTACAGGTAACTCTCCCCTTTCTCTTCTGTCGTGTCATGAAAGTGGAAAGATTAGCCAGTCGGCAAAGTTTATAGCGTGGTTGGCTGCCCAGGGTGAACAAGACATACTTAGCTATCGCCACTCGCCGAAGTTTCGTGCACCCTATATACACAACTGTTATCATAGAACTACTTTTAAGTAACTTTATGTACAGTGAAGATCTTGAAATCTAACTTGATGAAACTCAATATCAATATACGAAATTTTATCTCAAATTGATGGATATTGATATCTTAATTTAAGACAGATCGAGATAATACACTGGCTGGATCGAAGGTTAAGTGCGGAGCGGTTAAAAGCCCGGAAGGGTCTCGAATTCTTGATGTGAAATGAATGGTTATTCAACATTTCACCGCTGCAAACAAACTCCTAAATCGACTGATCTACGAGTATATATTGCTCATAAGCATATTATAGTGGGCGATTGTCGTAAGTGGCGACTTAAACTTAGGATGAGTAGCAAGCATTTATTAAGATAAAGAACAGAATACAAGTGCATCGTTATATGTTGGTAATATGTACATGCAAATCGTTTCTACCAATTCCAACACTGCGCTAGAAAACCACCGAACTCATTTTAGTACAAAAAACGTCCGTGAAGCTATAAAAATATTCGATTAACAAGAGTATTTTTTAAAGGTATTTACACTAAAGAAAATATTTCATCTGAATAATTAATTCGCTAAAATATGGGAGTAGGTACAGGAATTCAAATAATAATAATAAAAGGGAGCAAGTGATCTGAGTATAAAGTCCAGCGAAGCCTCTTCACCCTTCAGCCACTCACGTCCCTGTTGCCCCCTTGTTGCGACCCGAGCGAGTACTTTTGGGGGCCCATTTAGTGAGTTGGCAAGTCTCCGCCTGCGATTTTTACGTGTTTAATTACATTGTTTCGGCAGGCGCCATAGAAACCTATGGCTATAGTTTCCCATTACCCAATCCACTATCATCCCATCACAATTTCCTCATTTTCTACAATAGTCCTACAAATCCAGGGATTGTCCTTGGATGCATTTCTATAGTGCATATAGTGATAATCGCTGGGTATGTCACCACAACATTTTCATTAAAGCTGTCTTAAAGGGCCTCAATGCCGCATGCCTTCCAAAAGTCCGCGACTCTGTAGTCCCATGCAAGGAGAAGACATACAAATAATAATTTTATTTATTGTGACTACAAAGGCCCACTTGTTAGTAATAAAGTGTTGGGCAGAATCAAACATGGAATGGACAAAACGCGATATGTATTCAGTACCCACTTGTTATGCTGATTGAAGATGAAGATGATTCAATATCCTCTACTACACATTTGATAATAGATACTTCTCTTCGAATAATAGTTTTAGAGGCTATGTTGAGCGGCGTGGCGAAATGCTTGATACAGAAAGCGATGGACACGTGCTTAAGAGAGGGTTTTCACCGCCATCATTAAACTTCCATTGTTTTGAAGACACAGCCACAAGATTTTTTTTGTTCTTCTTCGTAAACTTCGGAGAAATACAATACTAATCTGCCTAGTTGAAAGATGTAAGTAGATTCATGTAGTGTATGGAAGAATCAGACCGAATGACGAAGAATAAACATGTTTACACACTCTGGCCATTCAGCATCATTGCTAATTTGCTGACTGGCTAATATTTCCACCCAATGTGCACGTTTAGAGTGCTATCTAAATAGTTGATGAGTAAAGTCCTTACAAACATCGACTTACTTACGGAGAACAATTGGAAATATAGGTACAATTCAGTGATATCCTTAACTCGTTCAAATTAATACTGCATTTTAAGCAGTTGGTAGAACATGGGCTACTAGAGTTGCTTTTAAGTTTTAGAGTTAATTTTCTTAGATGGGCGCAACGTAAACACAACAGAAAATCTATTGTGTCTGAACATCTGTCTGTGTATTTATGAATTAAGCGTAGATATTGAACACGTAATTTGTTTGTCAAATATATAAATAACCTCGTAGCAAATATGTCAATCACGTAGTCTGCCAAGATTCTGCGGACCTAGAGATAGTCTACATATTTATAGATCTACATGATTTATCTTGAACACACATAAATATTTTTAGTATATATAGATATCCGTATAACCGACATAGTATCCGATTCTTAGATTAAGCTGTCTATCACACAAAAGCTATGATAAAAGTGCTCTTACAATATTTTTTATAGAGCGGTTGGTAGCCCGTAACATACACGAATGAAACATTTCCTCGAGTTGATTCTCAGTTCTAATACAGTGATAATAAATCAGCTCATGTTTGTTTCTTCTGCAATCGCCCGAGGAGCGTGGTCACCCCATTAAAATAAATGTACTTATCTAGCCTTGCCCGTTATGTTGTTTTAAAGGTACCTAAATACTGCAGTTTTGTGTATGTGGCTACAGTGGGTTGCAGAGAATATTAACCATAAGTAGATGAACATTTCTTAATTATGAATTTAATTTATCAATGAAGATTATTATTGTTTCTAACTACAAGACACACGTCGACAGAATGAAACTATTCCATACCTAATAATTTATAACGAAAAAAACTGGACGCAAGTTTTCAATAATCCAAAAAATCTTAGAAAAATGATTGATTTTTGATGCCGACCATAGCGACAAAAATAGTAAAATTCATAGACTATCATACAAATTGTCATAAAGGACCCACAGAAAAAATGCGTTCTTATACCGAAATGCGTGAAACCAATCTTATAATGATCAACTTTATAGAGTTATCAACACTTTCTGAAACACTTACAACAATGGACTTCAAAAATTACGACGTACAATTTGCACACTTGCTTTTTTCTCATAATCGTCTTATAAACTTCTAATAACTAGAATCAATTGTTATCTCTGTTCATTTATATAAGAACGACAATGACAGGCATAAAAAATCATGAAGAAAGACCCTTTTTATGAATAAGAGCCTTGAGATATGTATAATAATTTGTAAACGGGTCGTAGAAATCTAAAAGCATTCTTAGAAAAACACGGCCATTGACACATTCTTGTATATTCACCAAAAATATTGTAAGTAAACAAAGACCTAAATCAGTAAAAGAAGGAGCAAGATAGAAAGAAGTAACTGACGTATATTAGAACTTCTCCAATCACCCAACAGCAGTTTTACTCCTCATAAAACTTGGTATAGACAGCCATACAATATTTTTCAATCCACTCCTAAGCATTAGTTACACTCGCGGCCAGCTGAGTGGGTAATAAAGAACGCTATCCACACAGTGAGACAGTATAAAGGAAGGTGTGGTTATTTCAATAAGTAACTTTATTGTATCGCCGACGGGAAGTGCTTGGCTTAACGAGGTCTGAGCCAACTTTACGAGCATTTTTACGGTCTGGTTCGGTTCACTAGGCCGAGTTACTCATACTGTTATCTTTAGTACGACACATCAGGTTTAATAGAATGATTGAGATTTCTAATAAATATTAGATAAGTTAAGTGAATTGTAAACATGTTGATACTATAGCGGTTGATAGGGATGTGACATGTGATAATTCTATGTTTTATTTTACTGTTTTTCTTTTGAATGGTAGTTGATGGTTGATGAAACTTAACAACATTCTCTTTTAAATAATTCATTCGTCATCTGTAATTTTATGTATATTTATTTAAACCAGCAGTGATAGCCCAGCGGTTGAATGCTTGCCTTCCATGCAGGAGGGTTGGAGACCAAACCCGGCTCGCACCTCTGACTTTTCCTAATCATGTGCGGATCAGAATTTGATTATCATTTGCGTTTACGGTGAAGGAAAACTTCGTGACATCTGTATACCTGAGAGGGTTCTATAAAGATTGATGGTGTGGGTAGTCCGCCAACTCGCACCGGGCCAGCGTGATGAACTAAGGCCTAACCCTTCTAATTTTAAAAAGAGACCATTGTCCAACAGTGTCCAGTAATGGGTTGAATTTATTTATTATTTATTTAATCGACCTATGTTACATAATAATTATATTATCAAGGCCGTAAATCCAAATATGTACAGGGTACAACACGCTAACATAAAATTTAACACCATCATCATACCATAGACGCACTCTGTATATGGTCCTCCCTAAATATTTAATAGTCGAAACAATGAATAGTTCTAGGTAGTTATTGATATAATCAATAGATTTGGTGAGTTAGTGATCATACTGAGTGGCAGACACCACACCACCACCATACCATGTTAAACAAAAAAGGCGAGGCTACGTAGAAAGTTACACTCAAATAAAAGAGATGGGTTGTCGCTAGACTTAAAAAAGTTTTACTAGAAATTTAGTATTATGATATATAATTAAACTAATATATATGTATAATTATATAAAGATAACATAATTTCTTAAGAAACTTCATCTACATCTTCGGCCTCGTAAACCTATCTTGTATTTACCTTTACTATGAAGATATAAACATGTTTAATATATGGCTAAGAGCTACGTAGCTACGACAAAATTAACTAAAATTGAAATTATTTTTTACAATAAATTTAATAGGAAAATTACCACTCAGTACATATTTTATTTTATAGTACCAATTTTCTTAAAATCGTCATTCGTTTTTATATTAGAAAAATAGAATAGGACCTGCTTTATACGCATGTATTCAATATTTCTTCATCAATATTTTTTTTTTTCTGGTCTCCTTTTCCATGGGACTTAATAATATACAGTACATCTCTGCTTAACCATGCGGGCAGTACAAGCGTGATGCTTCTATGTTTTTTGTATTTTTCATTGAAGCAATATTTTTATTACAAAGTAATCTGTATATTTGTATTTTTTTTCTGTTTAGCAATTCTATTGTTTGGCTTTCTACATATATGTGTTTCTTTTTTTTTTGTGTAGTTTAATAATCGATTTTCAAAAGTCGAACGTCGAGAAAATTTGGCGTTAACAGTGTAATTGCATTAAAGGATATATATCCTTCTTACCCAGGATTATAACTTTTTCGTATTAAAGTTTAGACTTATTAGTTTCATCCTGTAAGTTTCAACTTTCTAGTACCTAAGTAGTTATTATTGGTACCTCCACTAACTATTGAAAGTTGCAGTTAATTGATGAATGCTATCAATTTATTGGTACTGTTTTTTTTTCTTAATTTTCTTGATTTGGCACGTACCGACGTTGCTTAGTATTTTTATGTTGGTAATACATACTTGGAATTAAGGCGGTAATTTTAAGTATACCCACATACATTTGAATGAAGAGAAAGTGTTTTTGTTTTATACAAAAGTTCATAAAAAGGAAAAGATAAATACTCCTATAAATGTTCTTAGTTGATGTTTTCTGTTAAAATTGCCAATACATACTTATGTGATTAACATCTTACGTTGATTAGCTGATGATAATTAAAATCAAAGTAGTGCGTAGCGGAACAGCACTTAATACGTAAATTCCAGAAACAATTCATTGATGAATCTTGTTATAGTCTATTTTTGTTCTATCTTGCATCAGTTTATCTTCAATTGTTATGATACATTGTTATGATAATGATAAACTTTACGAGTGTGTAACCAATCTAATTAATTTTATTGTTTATCTGGCGTCTATGCTACCGTATGCACTTATATTTGCAATAACCCATTGTTTTAAATACAATGCCAACTAAATAATTTTATTAGTTACGTAATTGTTTTGATAGTACAAGTGATTTTGACTTCTATTATATACAATCGGTGCAGGCCTATGAAGATTTCCGCACGTCCTTATAAAGTATCGACGTACCTACATACCTACCGTCATAAATCGTGGTATTAACAAATTGAACAAACATCTCAACGCGGGGTCATTTGATAACAAGAGCGATTCGATGGTTGTATGCTTCATTACCTACCTATCCAAGACATAATAACATAAACAATTCTCACCTCAAGACTTCAAATCCTGGTACCACAAGATGTTAACAAACTTCACGAGAACATTACACTGTCACTCACAGTTTCACCTTGTGGATTATATCGTTTCATATTTCTATTATTATTTAGTTGATATCTCGATAAGTTTATAAGTTTTCGAGAAGTCTGCGTGTTAGCCGAGGAGCGTAGAGCGCGCGCCCGCGTCTCGTCGCCGTTCGATTTGCACTGACAGATTTCAGACGCCACTGTAGTGAAATTTCAGTTGTTGTACGCCCTTTGGCTCAAAATTCACTTTTGTTTTGTTTTAATTTATGGTCCATACTAAATGGGCGAGGGTATGATTCTATAACTTCGAATTTCAAATAATTCTGCTGGGATTTAAAGTAGAGATGTTTTTTTGGGGGATCGACGCTCGAACGAAATGTTTTGTTAATTCCATTTAGATATACCTACATATGTATATTTTTGTTATGTGGTGTAACCTCATGGAACTGTTCATCGTTTGGGATAGATGGTATGGTAGGTGGAGTAGGGATATCATGGACTCTAACCGACTAAAGTAACCACGGAGCTCAACTAAGGGACCTGATTGTATGCCTCTTGAAATCCTAACCTAAAAAGACCTAGACCTCATGCTTGGCAGTCACACTTGCAACCACTAGACCAATGAGGCATTTTAGATTCTTCATGTGCTTGCTTTTCTACTTAGTTGAAATGTTCATCCAGAAAAGTCCGCCACGTTTCGTGTTTTAATAAACGAATTACTATGCTTTCTTCTTAAGAGTATCGTTTAGCTGCCTGCTTCTGACAAAATTGCCTTGAAATACGCGCAAAATAGGTGTTTGTGCGTTAACGTTTCTTACATCGAAATCTTAACGAATTACTTTGATTTTGATTTCTATCGTTTTGTCAAATTAAAAACAAGGATGTTTTTTTTAAATTTTCGTTTAAAGTATTAATGGAAGATGTTTAGTAACAAAAAACGCATTTTGAGGGTTAATAATTTCTCAATCTATAATAAACAATATCAATAAAACAAAAACGTGTCGACCTAGTTTTTACTTGTTTCTATAACATAAAAATAAATCGGCTCATGTTTAGTGGGATAAAAACGTTAACACATTTTGTATGAAAACTTTGAGCTAAACTAGTCTTAACATTGGCTCCAATTATTGATCAAACATTGGTAACAATATTGGCCAATGTTCTTATTTAGTTCGTAGTTATTGAAATCTTTCTTCTTTCTGTACACTATACCAGTAAACTCACCAACATTTTTAGCCAACAAACCACCGAAATGTTTGCCAAACATCGACGACATCAAATAACAAAATACATTATATAAAACTGGGAAACGTGTAAAGTATCCACACTTTTGGAAGCTTATAACAAAGCGAACACTTATTTGCAAATTTTTCCAAGAGCCGAGTGGACAACTCTCGGCGTCTTGGCTGATTCTGACGTCGTTATTATTGACACCGGGATGGCACTCGACATCAAGGCGAGGAGGAGGACCCTCGACCTTGAAGCCGCTGGGATCCACCAAGAAGAGCTTTTGAGAACACGTGCTGAACCTTAATGTAGACAACACCGGGATCATTACGACGCGAGAAAGTCGGTAACGCAAATATTTTTATCATCCGGAAACATTGTAGGATTTTTCAGTGATATGATTTGTGTTTGATAGTAAAAATATTTATTCTTCTCTATTTCTTTTTATTTGTCTGTAATATGGGTACATTTTAAGATCTTATAAAATAACATAGCTCTTCATATTTCGCCTACTAATTTTGGCTTCATAATAGTTTTTTTTTATTTGAGAGGGGTTTACGACAAATCTCTTCTTCTTTTCGTGTCAAAACACTATTAAAAAGAATAAACCAAACACATTACATTATACGATATTATTATTGATGCGAATATATGTATGTCACCTAAATATTTCCCCCCACTTAGAATTAGTTATGACCTTCTTAATTTTAGATGATATAAATATGTATATCTATAGATTGACGTCTATTTTGCGCGTGTTGCTAACATTTAATGACAGGAAACTTACTGTTTTTCACAGGTAATAATCTAAATATTTAGACCGCTCTGACAAGTAACCATTTCTTATGAAAAATTCAGGTCGATATTTTTTTAAATTTCTTTTTTTTCGTTGTTTGTATTGATTGTTAAAGTTATCATTTTGTTGAGGAACAGTAATAAACTGTAGAGAAAAATATTGATGTAAAATGAAAGAAAGCTATATTGCATGGCAGGCGGGTCAGAATAATTGGAGTAGGTTGTTACTTACTGTCTAGCGCACCAGAATATCTTGTGCTCATTCAATCGCCAATACGAGACCTTTTAACCCACTGATGAAGAGGTTATGTTGTGGCATAAAAATATAAAGGAGCAAGAGTGGTTAGAGAATTCTGGTTATCGAAAACATTAAGTTAATTTCAAAGATTGATTTGACATTGACATTGATGATGATGATATTTTCTTTCTAAAAACTCATAGTCCGAAAGAAAACTGGCAATTATCAAAATTCTCGTATGCACGTCATGTAAAACCATTGTGTCACACTGATACAATAAGTTTACCAGTAACGGTCTATACGAACTCTAACGATAACAGGAAGGATAGTCATTAATGCCTTAGAATGTTGCCTCACCGTGTTGTATAGGTACTGACTACTACTAAACAGACATTGGAAAGCACACTACATAATATTTATTAAGTCTATTTGAATTTTTTTTTTGTGAATTAATCTAAGCTTAGTTTATGATGGGACTGACATGAACTGCGTCCAAAAGCCCCTTACAAAACAAAGAGAAAAAATAAAAAATAAATAATAATCTATATTACATCAAAATGTGTTTCAATCCACACCGAGAATTTGTGAACCATTAAAGAAAGCCATTGTTTTTACAAATTAAACAATGTCTCGATAACCCCCTTTGCAGATATAACGTTACAAATTAAATCCTTATGTTAGAATGGTTTTATCATAATTTCAATTTCCTACACCTTAGAACTCAATTACCACAAAGGAAAGGGTTTAATGCAAAGCAGCCTATATGTAGCTAAAGAGTATTAATAAGATAAGCTATAGGTTGTCTTAATAATACTCGTACTCTTTACGCCTATAAAGTATTAAGAGATAGCATTGGTAGTTATGCGTATAAACAAATGAAAATAGTATTTGTAGTGATTTTCTGTTTCATTGTCTTGGTTTTGGATAGTGGTTGTAGGTAGATACTAAGCGTTATGCACATCTGTCAATGTGTACTTCCCTCTTTTCATGATAATTTACTGTAGCGGTCTCTTAAATGCAAGTCACACTAATGAGACTGCCAGACAGTCTAACTGTGCCTCATATCAGGACTTGTGAAAAAGTAAAGTACGATCGGTATCTCCTTCATGTCACGTCCAATTTTCATCTTCTCTGTGCTAATAGCACTTAAGCAGACGATTTGAGGCAACGGGTAGGTATTACTATGGTATTTTAAAATGTATTTGATAATGGTTGCTCATAATAAAGAATTTATGTTTTCTACTGTTTTATTTATTTGTTTGTTTTCTCATTTACCTATATTTTGCACACAATATAGTATATTCTACTGCACACTTATTATCCATTATAATGACTAGCTGCTACTTAAATTAACATGTTATAGTTTACCTTATTCATACTGCGAGGTATGCAGGTTATTCCAGGCATTTTCCTCTATATTTCCAAGTAGGTCGGTTAATGTGAGGTGGACGGTGGCTCTAATACAACAACCTCGTTTGATCGTTGGTCGTGCATAGGATTTATATTAATTGTATAAATTAAATGAAGGTAATTATTAGAGATCGCGGTTGAGAAGATATTGCGCAGTTCAGGTGGCTTATTGTCGGTAAATAACAAGCGGTACTTAAAGAATTTTTCCGTGTGTGTCACAAAAAATTAATGCTCAGATGAGAAACAAATACCTTGTAGGCTTAGCATGAATATGTTGACGTATATAAACGTAACCGTATGTCAGTGAATTTTAGTCAAAAATACGACTGTCCTATATGATTTTGTGTATAATATTATGTATGACGCACAATTTTGTATCATACTTAAATATGAATAAAGTCTTCAATTAAAATATTATATTGCATTCGAAACGAGTATTTCCAATCCAAAATTCGCGCACGATGGCGATACGGTGACGGTACCAGACGTCAAATATTCGTGCTTGGCTTACTGTAGATAACATACCATATAGTCAAAGTCAAAGTCAAAGTTTTTTATTTCAAATGGAATATTAAATATAAGAAGACGTCATAAAAAGTTTGCTCTGTGGGGATCGAACCCGCAGCGCCGAAAACTTATCGTTTACCCACAGCGCTATTTGTATGTTCAAGAGTTTAGCTCTTTATTTCATGGCTAAAATAGGTGCCTCGCTGCTGACATTATTCTTTCCACCATAGTACGACCATCATACTGCAATACAACAAGCCAACATTATAATTATATTTTTTTATCTTTGGCAATAAAACCCGGACCTCACTGGCATGTAAAACCGCAGGCCGCTGGATTTCGGCGCAAAAAGCCGTCGGTTTTCAAAGCGGCTTTGTTACTCTACTTTCATTCTGTCGCAGCTACAATGACATAATTAGATGAACATTTTGTAATTTTGAAATAAACTTGTAAAAAAGATAACTAATGTTTTTATTTCACCTTGTCGATAAAGTTACGCTATTTAGTGCAACTATACTCATTATAATAAATTTTACTTTTGTCGCTGAGTGTAAACTTACCTTAAAAATATCATAAGTATTGATATATTTAATATATATTTATTTAACGTATAGGTTTACTACACATATTTTTCACAGATCTCATTTCTCAACTATTGATCAACTAAAATATTGCCGTAAATTTCCCGTGGGCGTTAATAGTCGCCACTCGCATATGAAAATTTAAAGCGTACGCATAAAATAGCCGTATAGATCAACATTTGTATAAAAAAAAAAAAAAATAGAACTACGATTTCATTGGATATTTAATTTTCATTAGAATTCCTCGAGACATGACATCCAGAATATATGTTTTCTTGTTCGGTACAAAATTTGTGGTAGAATTATTATGATAAATATGACAAACAGTGCGCAAAGTTTCTAATGAAGTAAGAATTGGGAGTCTTGTTCAGACAAGTTAGGGCTATGTTCACAGACAATATAAACGATGTTTAAAATGAAAACAGCTGTTTACTTATATATGTATGTCAAACGGCTGATTTGTGTCCTAACCGTGTCTTATAATTTTTGGTGAATTTGGGCTTTAAACAATTGTTATTTTTACTTTGGCAAAGACAGGCCACGTTAAAAAGGTTACAATCCTAACTAAGTTACTTATTTTTACCTTATATATTTGTTTTATTTCGAGGATTATAAAAAAGGTTAAATAAAATTATTAGGGTAGTGGTACATATGCATTGGCGCAAAGCCAACGGTGTTATAGATAATATAGTCACGGTCGGAAGTAGGAGTTTCTGTTACCGTAAAATGCGTAGAAACTCGGGTAACCACCTAAACTCGGAATTATCTGTTTATTAAGCTCAGAAAAAGCCAATGTCGTTTCAATTCGGATTCACAAGAGCAGTGGATAAGTACTTCTAGATGTGACTAATGAGAACTCAATTTGGATCTTTCTTATTTTTTTTAGTGTTTGAACGCTTGCCTTCCATGCAAATTTTAATTTCAAACCCGGCCTGGATCTTTCATTTCTTTTCGGAATTATATGACGATTATAATATGATTATAAGAGTTCACGGAAAACGTCGTGAGGAAACCTGCACTCCTAAGAGGGCCCTGTAAAGTTCTTAATGGTAAAGGTTGGCGAACGAAGCCGTAAAATCGTTCTCATCCTGAAAAGAGGCAGTAGGTAATGGGCTGAATTTACTAGTATTGATTATTCAAGGTTCTTTTAGATTTCTTGGTTTTACGGTAACATGTCCGTCGATTATGAATAATCTGCCTCCGATCTAGCGCGTTGATCGTAAGATAAATATCCCATATCATAATACTCTGTTGTAAATCGTGAGTCTGTTTCCTATTTAGAACACAAAGCGGGCGTGTAATATATAGTGACTATATGTATATAAACTGGAAGGAACTCATTTTGTTAGCTATGGTCATGTACCATACAATTATTATTATTTTTTTTAAATTTCATCGCACATTAATATTAATTTCTGTATCGTGGGTGCGTTTATAAACACAAATATTCACACGGCCTAACACCCAGACCCGGAACAACTATCTGTAGGTCATACAAATATTTATTCCGGGCGGGACTCGAACCCGTGACACGTAGCGCAGCATTCTATCGTTTAACCACTGCGCCGACCGTGCATATATTCAACTCATTACGAAATACCTGAACTAGAAAGTTCTATTGAAATGCAATTGGAATTTCTTTTTTTTTTTTTAAACAGTGCCCCACACTTCACTTATTTAATTAACATTCGTCAAATTATATTCTAGGTCATTGCGTAACATAGCTTATTGCTATAAATCGTACATATCGTTAGTTAAATACTTAATCTATATTTATTTACAGTCTCTTTAGTAATAAACTCTATTAAAGTCACTTAACAATTTTTAAAGGTACGTAGTAACAAGCAATGTAAAAATCCTGAACGACTACTAAGTCTATTTTAGAAATAACCTTTCCCAAAAATATCGACACCTACCACTATTGCATTTCGACTGAAATTTGGTACAACAGCGAGCGATATCGGCATGATCTCTAATCACGAGAATTGCCCCTCTCGATGCAATTGGCACAGGACAAAACCTTTCGGCTCTCTTTACCTTTGTTATTCGCTCTTGATAGAGCCGTCGTGGTCGTTATGTAGTACCATTGTCAGGAGAATATATAACTAGGTATTTCCTCATAATTCTTAATTTTTTAGTACTTGAGCAAGGGCCTCCCGACGGGTCGTATTCCTGCCTTGAGACATGCCCAAAGAAATTCATACCAGATGTCTGAACTATGGCAGATAGGAGCTGCTTGCTTTCGTCCTTCTTTAATAAGGACAGTATATATATATAATATATATCATTTTAGGAAACCCATACTATAAATTATTTCTTATAGGAAATCCTATTTCCTACTAGTAGTAGCTATTATAAATGTGAATGTTTGTGAGGATGGATGGATGGATGTTTGTTACTCTTTCACACCAGAACGGCTGAACGGATCTGGATGAAATTTGGCACAGAGATAGATTATACTCTGGAATAGCACATAGAGTATATTTTATCCCGGGAAAACGGCGGAGCCGCGGGCAGAAGCTAGTCATAATTAAAATTACAAATCAAGAAATAGATCACGTGACAATATAAAACTTTTATTTCCTTTTCTAAATAAATTGAGAGTAAACATTTACATTTCACTTTACAAAACAACAACAACACTTTGGGTTCATCGGTACATTAGCAACCCAAACAATTTCACTATTCTATTGTTATTTTCTGGTAAGTACAAAAGTATAAAATAATTTTGATATTAACATTTTGACGTCCAGTCAAAATATTAATTATGTAGGTACCAGTGATTAGGGGCACTATTCAGTAATCGGTGCGTATGTACGAAATATAAAACAATACCAAATTGATATACCTCATTTTCACGTTGATTTTACACGTTCACGTT
The DNA here is from genome assembly GCA_947562105.1 of Shargacucullia verbasci. Taxonomy (NCBI): domain Eukaryota; kingdom Metazoa; phylum Arthropoda; class Insecta; order Lepidoptera; family Noctuidae; genus Shargacucullia; species Shargacucullia verbasci. Next base: position 6,659,746 of record OX387297.1, on the reverse strand, counting down.
CATTTCATTTTAACGTTGCTATGTACGATGACATAAAATAATAACTGAGGTTTCAAAAATAATGAATCTTAACTACATCCAGAAAATTATAAACACCTTGGAAAACAATACAATGTATAAAAATAACAATTAAATCATCAAGTTCGTTTCTAGAAGAGATACATTGTACTACCAATATTCTGATTAGGAAAAATGAAAATAGTGCTTGAACTATGTACATCCGCCAATCCCACATCTTCAGTTTCTGAATCAGTGACCTACGGTCATACCGAGATAGATAACCACGCACGTACACTCCTTGTGCCATTGTTCGCTGAAATAAATAGTTTGATTATTCACTAGAGTGATTCGCTGTGTCATGTCAAAATTGACGGCGTAACGTGTTACAACTAACGCGTTACGTAGGTATGCGTGATGACCCCCGAGAAGACGGCGATTCGGTGTGGTCCCGTGTCGCCGTGCACACAGCACCCAGCGAGGGTAACGGAGGGTAACCTCTCTACAGTCTCCCCCGGGACGTGCACGAGGGGGTGGCCTCTTTACAGTCACCCCCTCCGGGAAGTGCCGTTCGGCAGGACACCGTGGTGGGCTTCGGTGCGGTCTTGAGGTGGTGAGTTTAGCCGGTAGGAGTCCGGCACACCCCTCCGCTCCCCCAGGCGGAGGATAGCCCATGATGTGTTCTCACCACGCTAATAAAAAAAAAAGGTATGCGTGATAGTTTTTAGGCTTAATAACTCCTCTGAAAACTCTACTATAGGAGTATTTTAGAAGCTTAATTGCTCGTTTCATAAAGGTAGTTTAATTTAGGTATACTATATTATTTCAATTTACATATTTTGGACTAAGGCCTAACCCTTCTTATTTGAGTAAAGGCCCTCACCCAGCAGTGAGACAGCAATGGGCTGAATTTATAATTATAAAATGTAGTGTAAGCTGTCATTTCTGAAAAGTGAACACGGTTTGCGGGTGTGCACGCATTATGTGCGTTATCAACATCTTTGCGCTACCATTTTTTTTTTGTGTGGATATGCTCATTCATACCCGTCGCCCTGGGGAAGGTGACGGGTGATGTCGGACTTTTACTGACTAAAACCACACGGTGTTCCTGCGGCATACCTACAGCGCCGGAAATACGGGATTCGCTCGCGCATTCAAGGCACCCTCGGCAGGTATCAGCCCGCCAGTGGATGACCTCGCAGGCTCCGTCCCATTGTGCAACTATTTGCAGTTATTTAAGCTCTAGATATGCTGGTCACTAGAACTTCACTTACTGTTACTTCAGATACTTACGATATGCTAAATGAAATGCTTCCTAACTCTTCTGGCTGGCTCTCTTATCTGCTTCTTCTTCTAACTGTTCCGACGGATTTCTGACTTTCTGTTGTAACGTCGCTCACAGGCCGCAATCGTGTTACTGCAAGTTGTTAAAGACCACATTAATTTTCTCTCACCTATGATATCATGAGTAAGAAAAAAGTCCGGACCCCGATGGTGACATACATTAAATGGGGTTGTGTTAATTATGATGTTAAGCTGCGTTTGGCGCGGTCAGTCATTGGTTGGTTGACGGTTCTTCACACGACGAAACCCATACATGGCTTTGAATGCTCGTTAACCAAGAGGTGACGGTTGATATACGAATATCTATGACAGTCGTGGACAGACAAAAGATCGAAAAGTTCGACAACCATTGTAAAATAGGGTATGGTTTGGCATTAAAATTTCCCAGTAATGGGATGGTGGAGGTCAGATGGCATTCGTTTTGTGTAATTAACATTGACATTCAACTGCATCTGGTTAGACTTGGTAGTTTGAAAGAGTTTTTAGTAACCAAATAAATCTTTTCGTTTCTACACAATTAACATTATTTAAACAAAAATAAATAAACAATATTATTAATTTGATCTGGCATTGATTCTGGCAAAAGATGGTTATTTTTATTTATGATTAGAAGATGAGTACTGTATTACGAGTGGAGTTGAAACATTTCAGCTCAACAGGTCAGTAGGAAGTGCTACAAGAATGTTTAATTATTTTTAGGAATCATATACAAACAGTGTAAGATCTAATATTTCTGAAAGCTACGTTCTACTATAAAAATACTGATACCGAAGAGATGATGAATAAAGTAACTTCAATTTATTTCAATATTGACATTGTATCTGGAACAGTGTTCTAATCTTCCAATTTAGATGAATTCGGCCCGGAAAAGTTTGAACTAAATGAATCGTAACGGGCGCCCCGAACTTGGCGTAGGTATTTCAGCTGAAAGCACATTTTTTCGTCTTGAAATTTATTTGTATTTTATTGAAGAAGTCTTCTGTTTCTTCCTATACTCGTTTTGTTTAGGTATTTAAATAAAGGTAAGCAATCTTGATGTTACTTTTTACATAAATACATATTAAACAAATAAACTACTGCTTATACTAGTGGTTCAATTGATTTGGAAATCGTTATTGTTGTTTTACATTGGTTTTTAGTCCGGTTTATTTTAAACTGAGTTTTTATACAAAAAAATATTTAAAAGTCACATCTTGATTGTTTACCTTTAGTTAAATACCTAAACAAAATGAGTATAGTGTCGCGTCAGACTACGGCCCGGTTTTATAGAGTATCTACATAAATTACGAATACAATAATAATAGCGATTCTTGTAAGAAAAAACTTGTGCCAAGAACTAACCAGAAACAAAATAAAAAAGTTTTCTTTATATTTTGACCCGCGTTGGTTAAGGAAAATGCGAGAACAAATTTCGTATAAAGAATAGCGTATAGTTTTCTACATTTCTGTTTCAAACTTTCAATTTGGGCGACAGACTGCAGCGCGGCGGGCGACCTCTAAAATGAGAATTTGATGCCGCAAATGCGCAATGCACAAAATACCAGAAAATACTTTTGTAAAAACCAAGAGCGAGTTGAAACGGTTAACTGCTGGCCATAGTGGCCATGTGTGTGGAGATTACACAAATATTTGCTCCGTGCGGAGTAATTTAATAATTACTTTCCAATTTATTCACGTTGAAACTATTACAATACCTATGTTGCGTGAGATAAAACCAAATCGATATACGAGTACATACATATTCAATATCATAATAAATAAAATATTATGTAGAGGTCACATTGGCTCCTCAACATGTCAAATCTAATTAAAATAAAACGACTAAAAACTGTGTATATATAAAATAAAATGAAAAAAAAAACTATTTTTGATTTATTTCGATACCTACCTATTTTACTTTAGTAATTCCATAGAATCCATACTACAAGACGCGCAGGATGATCTCAATGTTTTGGCAAAATGGTTCCAAAATAACTTATTAACTATAAATGCGTCAAAAACGAATTATATCATTTTCTCGACAAATGATAAAAAAAAATCACAGACCGTTAATTATCAATGGAACTATATTGACCAAAGTCAATAAAGAGAAATATCTCGGGCTTACGTTAGATAGTCAATTGCAATGAAAACACATATTGAAAATTTACGGTCCAAAATGAGCAGCCTCACGGGTGCTCTACGAAGTATAGTGAGATGCCTTCCACTAAATGTACGTTACACCATCTATAACTCCATGTTAAAACCTCACATTGACTTTCTGATAGAGATAAAACCCACCTTGATACGTTACGGAGATCACAAAATAAATTAATAAAAGTCCTTTTTCACTACGATTATTTAACACCAACCAACAAAGTTTATAACGAAACAAAATTGTATAATATTACGGAAATCTACCACTATAATATGTCTATCTTAATACGAACAATCTTAAGCAAATCCATACACACACAAATTAAATAAACTAATAACAAACACACACGCAGTTCAAGACGTGCACTTAACATACAACTATATAAACCTCGAACCAATTACGGAAAAAAGTGTATTTTGTATGAAGGAGCACAGATTTACAATTAATTGCCTAAAAATATAAGAGATGCTAAATTACTATTGATAACTGTTCAATTGTATAACTCGTAATTAGCAGAGATCAAACAAAGTGGTTAAATTTGCCTACATAGCTACAAATATTTTAAGAATACCGTCTATTGTACGCGCATCTGTGGACTTGTTTTGTTGATTTTGTAATTTATTTCTCCTCGTAAGTGATTTGTAATCTTAGAGAAATAAAGAAATTTAAACCGTATTTGTATGAAGCGTTGAATGAAAATAACACAACATTGTACGACACGAAATTTGTTTTGTTTCAACACTCAATACTTACATATTTATTTCTATCCGAAGTTTTTTTTTACATTTAATTTAACATTCATTCATTCATTTCATTTTACAAGTTTCAATTACATTTAATGATAATACATATTTAATGTCTTTTTACATTATATTTTAAAATTTAAGAAATATCTTAAATAATATAAAGGGTAAGTAAATAAAAAAATAAAAAAAAAAACCACTTCTCTTCCTCATCACAGTTGATATTTATATAGTAATAACCAAAGGACGTTGGCAAATGATTGCTTCTACAAGTCAAAACCCCTGAGAATTTCAGTACATAGCTCGACCTTTGTATATGGTGCAGCTGCACTATACGGGGCACTTGTTGATCAAGTAGCAAAATTGCTAAGAGCCCTAGGGAACCACCTCGATATCGAAGTTACTAACTGTGATTGCCAGTAATTACGACGCGGCGAGACGCGCGGCGCAGCGGAGGTCGCTCGGCCGCGCGGCGTATCAAACTCACACACCAGAGTGATCGACAACCCTAATTTGTCACACTTGACCCAAATAAATCTAGTTCACGATACGTTCAGTCTTTTGTCGACAGTATTTTAGGGTTTATTACATTCAAGCATCAACTTTTGACGCTACGCGCATGCAATGTAGAATCTTTTTTTTTTTTTCATAATTTCAGCACTGTTCAGGTTACATATTCACCTGAAATAGTTGATCAAATGTGATTATAGAAGGTTGTGTTGTTAGATAAGAGAAATGAAAGTACTTCTATTAAAAGTATCTTCAATATTAATGATATACGATCGACAAATATCTCGAGTACCTAAGTAATATAAAACAAGATAATTGATTTGTTGAAGAGCTCTCCCGTTTTTGTGAAGTATAATGAAAAAATGTTGAAGAATATGAAAAAATTTGAAAAATATAATCTGTACGTCAACTGACATATAGAACTGAACCGAACCAAACCGAATGTGGAAATTTATAAAGAATTTATCAAATCCGATTGACAAAATACTGACGTGAGATGAATACTGAAACTGGTTTAAATAAAGACAAGAGTGTGTATGTGTGAGACGAAAAGAAAAGAGAATTATCTTTGAATTGAAGGGAATGCAATGCGGTAGGATGGGAATGCGGTAAGACCGCAGTGAAACGATTATAGCTAATAATAACAATGAAGGATGATAAGAGTTGACTGCATTTGTTAACCAAATTCGAATAAAGAAACGACTTGTAAGTTTTCTTAACCAGTTTAAACGGATGGTTTAGACGGGAAGATTTTGACGCATTGCCAACGTCATAAAGTTCTTAATCGTTTGAATTGTATCGAGTCATATACTCTATAACTAAGGCTCAATCATACGTAAATTTCTCTGTTATCCGACCAATCACAAATCGCCAACACATAAAACCCAAGACTGTATTGGCTATATTAACGATATAGAATTAAACTTCTCCAATTTATGGTCTAACAAACAAGCCTATCTGCAGTTTTAGAGGATGTGCAGCACGTTTTGGCTGAGTGTGTCAGAAACGAATCTAAACGAAATATTATTGTAGAAACACTTAAAATTAATAAGTTAGATGTAGGCATTTTTCTAAGTTTATTATCCAAACCTACCTCAAGAGAAGCTAAGATGGTGTATGATCTTGTTAGTGTTATAGTGTAGTTGTAGAATAAGGTAACTATATAACTAGCAATGTAGGTAGCTATATATGGCGACCAGGATACTGCACACCACACGCTCGAGGCGTGCCCTGCGTGTGGTGTGCTCTACAGTCTCCTCCGGGACTTGCACGAGGTTGAGGCCTCTTTACAGTCACCCCCACCGGGAAGTGCCGTTCGGCATGACACCGTGGTGGGCTTCGGTGTGGTCTTCTAAGAGTTCCCGAGGCCCACCATATGGTGTCGAGGCGGATCACCGTGGTGAGTTTAGACGGTAGGAGTACGGCACACCCCTCCGTCCCTCCAGGCGGAGGATAGCCCATGATGGGTTCTCATCACGCTAATAAAAAAAAAGGTAGCTATATATGTATATGTAAAGGCAAAATTAGATTAAGGTACGATGGAACTGGCATGGACGTATGTATGTTCAAAAGTTCCTTTATTTATTCAAAAGACAAAAAAGACGTATCTGGAAAAAAAAAGTAATTTCAATACATAATTATGTACTGAGAATCCTTATTGACCCGTGTTGTAGTGTCTCCAAGTAAAACTATCGATTGGTCAGGTTAGCCATACCTACTTAAATTAATTAAACCAGAAAAATAAACAACAAGTTTCATGCAAAATCGTCACGCTTATGTCTGTAGCACTTTGTTTTGGGAAAATAGTTTTATCTTCTTACTAGCGGATACCCGGCGTATGCTACTACGCTAAAAAAAGAATGCTTTGTTTTAGTGGTATAAAACCGTCTTCGCATTATTGACTTTCTAATGAAACCGGTTTAGGGCACATCGGTTGGATTGTTTCAAAGTCTATAACGGACATAGGTACAAACAATTTTTGTGTTTTATATATATATAGATTGAATTCTAACGACAGTGGTTGAGGCTCAATTCACATCGCGTCGCGGCATAAGTCGGAATAGAATTTTACGCACACTGCATAATTAACTACATGTAAGTAAGTACGTTTTTACATATAATTATGTACAAACGCAAAAAACTGATCGCCCGCCTTCCGACAAATTCTCACGGATCCCGGAGAATTCGACGGAGGATGTTCAGACTACGAGTAAAGGATAATTCCTACGGATTCACGCGTACCTAGGCTTCCATTCCGCGGTGATGTGAATTGAGCTTAATAGACAGTACTAAAATGGAATCAGTACAAGTAGCCAGCGTTTATTTATGTAAAGACAAACTTACCTTATTAGTCGCTAAACAATCCTACCTCACCACGAATCAATGGGTCGGACTACAATGTTCAGTTGTTCGACCAATAATAATAAAATTTTACGATCCATTAGCAATGATAATAAATATTAAAATGCTTATAAAAGGTAAAGGTGAAAAAGGCAGCAGTGCGGGTACGAGCTACTAGTTGTGCAATAGGCACATAATCTTTGTACCAAATATTTTTTGTACTCACAAATGTAACGACATTCCACAAAAAGTTACGGAAAGAGAAGACAGTACAAAAAAGTTAGGCGAAATAGTAGAACATAAGTTAGACACTTACTATATGTTTAAGTTGTACGATGAGGCGGACCCAAATATTATTGTATTGTAATTAGCGGCTTAGGCTGCGCATAGTGCGCATAATGGTAACAAATATAAGACTACGGTCGCAACAAGGCAAATGCACGAGCGTCGCACCACTCTCCCACTACTGCACCAACGCGATATCGTTGTGTACTTTTTCAACTTCTGTAAACATAATAATTCCTTCACGAGCCATTCAAAATTTTATCAATACTTTTTTTCGCGTTTATGGTGTTGCGTCACATAAACGTCAGGTTATTCAATTTTACATACAAAACAAGTGTGCGTTTGGGACTCACTTACGACTCTGTCCGCCCTATAAGGGTCGAGAGCGTCATAGTACAAACATTAACCCGTATTGGTTTTCCTACACGCATTATTGGTCGGGGACTCCGCACGTAATTGACCTCAATTTTAAATCGTCTCCAACGAAATAGGCAGAGAATATACAAGCTCAGTAGGTTCGCCAAAAATATGCCATTCATCTCCACCAACTGGTATCGTAAGAGGCGGCTAAGGACCAAGGGTTTGGGCCTCAGTGTCCTCTGTTCAGCTTCTAACAACATACTTCAATCACCAATTGTGGTGATTATAGCAAAATCTCTATGACCGTCTCCTGTAGCAGCTAGATTCATTATCAGCAGCAAATGTTTACAGGTTGACAAAATGAAGAATGCGTCTACTACTGGATATGGAGAGACTCATCGAGATTTCATGTGCGTATATGTCTGTGACGCGTATGGTTTAGAGTAGACCTTCTGTGTCTTTTGTAACAGCTGTCTGTGGGCCGAGTAATATACTCGAGGCTCTTAACTTGTCTGTCTAGGCGTCAATCTAACGCCGCTTTGTTGTAGCCAGATTATGTTGAATCTGTAGCTTGTAGTTGGAACTCTTTTCTTGTGGATAGTGACTTAAGCACTGGATAAGGCATTTTAAAATGGACTTTAGTTTTGTTTAACGTCACTTCAGATTAGGATTTGAGCATGAATTTGTTTGTGTAGCCTAATTTTTTGAGAACCATTAATTTACAATACACTAGAGAATCCTGTTGTAAGGCTGAAAATTAGGGAATGTGTAGGTAAACGGCTTTTTAAGTGAAATAAAAAAAAATAATTGGAAACTTTGGAATGCAGGAAATATAAGTACCACTTACATATTTTTATTCTGTAATTGAAATCATCCAATATACTTAATATCATTTTTCAATAGAATCTGATAAATTGTTGTCAAGTACTTTTGTTTCATGATTGGTAATGGAAAGAAACAATTTCGTCAAATAAAATAATGATATTTTCTACTTCAATATGAAATTGAAAGCGAGTTAATGTCAATTTGCGATAAATAAAGTGCTATTTGACAAGCAGATGACACGCCAATATTGCGAAGATTCTGTTCTTTACAAAATAAATTGTTTTGTAATAAGTAAAATAAGTAGGTAAAGAACCTAATATCACAAATCACTTAGAATTAGAAAAGTATAGGCTTATGTATTACAAAGATCAAAATTATATCCATTAAATATATCGAAGGAGATTTACAAGACAGTCGAAGGAGGTGAACAATAAGTGTATATAGTTTCATAAATAACTGAGCAATACAAGCGATTAGCATTGATTTCTAATGTTTCCATATTATACGCGCATAATATCACTTGTATTACTTGGAAAGCCGCCATGATAAAATGGAATTTGGCTGGATACTTGTGTATGTCAGACGATCATTGGACCAAACTCACGAGCTAATTGGTCCCACTATATAGCAGGCAATTGACGGAGTTGGCAGGATCAACTTGACTCCTTTAATAAAGAGAGATCCTTAGCAGCTCTGAATCTGAGTCTTGTCGTTTAATCATTGTGTCGAAGGGATTAGTCAGCCTACACTGCTTTACCGTGCCTAGCTGCTTCCAGGGTACACTGCGAGGAGGTTCCTTTCATATACCCTAATACCTTCACGGAGGACTTAACGCTATCTTTAGGGATTAAATTACCATCCACTTTGATATGTAGTACGCCTGCCAAGCCTTTTCTCAACTATGGTGGGGTCCGCTCCCATCTAATCAATCAAATTGCCAGTGATAGATCGGGTTCATTTTTTAAACTAAACTTCAATCTCAAATGACTTACTGTCATGTATAGTATTCGTTTAAAGTCTAACGGAGCCATCCATTACAATTACTGGGGAGCTCTGATGCCCTAAGGATAGACCGATATTTTAGGCCGAAAGTCAACACTCGGGAGTAACTGGTAACCTGCTTTTCGAGGTATGGAAAGATCTCAATATGTTAAGAACGACCACTCGTTCAAAAGGTAACAACCGCAATGTGATTGCGGTAACTATGTAGCTAAGGCCTCCTTCATATATTTTACGACCACAAGTTCACTATTTATATTCAACGTCGTCCTTAAATAAAATGAAATTAAACGCTTTTGCTCTTTCCCCGGAACGGAAACGAGATTCCTTAATGAAGTTTGTGGGCTAGTGTCTGTCATTACTTATGTAGACTCCTGGTTGGATTTAAACCGGAGTCTAGCTAGAAAGGATGCAGAAGGTAGAAAAAAAATTGACGCTACATGGTGTCCTGTGTTCTAAAGTTAAAAAGTATGCTGTAAGTGTCATGTGTATATTTACAAAAACATTTGATTATTAGAATTCGTGTTTTGTTTGTTATTATTTAAAGAAATGGTTCTTGACTTTTTGCATTGTTTGTAATAAGAATTTATATTTACTATCTAATCAGGGCCACGTTTTCTTTTTTCAAAAATAACACATTACGTCACGCCTGTATTCCCCAAAGGGTTAGGCAGAGGCGTACTATGTACACCTACATTTCGCCGATGCTGTTATTAAGTCCCATGTAATAGGGGGCGAGCCTATTGCCATCTACCGGGTAGAGTTACAGACTCCGTGCTACTAATGAGAATTTCGATACTGAAAAACCCAATAACACTTTGCCCGATCCGGAATCGACCTGGACTTCACTCTCAGCAGTCGCGATTATGACCATTAGACTGATGAGGCAGTGCTCATATCGGAAATAACACCATTAGATAGTGAGTAGACACATGCGATATGCAGGCTAATGATAATAAAACAACTAATGTTTATGTAAATTCTGTTATCTGAAGAGTTAACAACAATTTAATTACTGGTCAAAGAAAACCAATTGTAATTTGAATAAAGAATGAATATCAAAAATAAAAATTTCAAAATAGGTAGGTATATTTTTAAGTAACCCTGTGATTTAAAGAATTGTGCTCTTTGAAAGAGAGGAAAATCATTTTTTTTTTTACAGTTTTGTGCTCGTAAAACCTGCAAAGGTTTCGTGAAGTATAGTAAATTGTAAATTAAGTTCATAAAAACACAAAACATGAAAAAAAAAAATACGGATCTACTTATCTATATCATTAATTAAAAACAAATATAACTTTACTATAACGCCATAACATTTTTGGAACGTTTTGTTTTCTTCTTAAGGGGAATAGTGTTTTTAAGTGTGGCTTTATATTAACTCTCGTACGAAGAGCCCACCAAACGGCGTGATTTATTCACCTCTTATAGGGTTACAGATGATGTTTAACACTAACGCAATTTAGGAAACGGTAGGGGTACCCCTTGATATGTTTTTTCAGAGTATTTCGGGCGTGTTCGGTCGAAATGTGGATAATTGTATTTGACAGGGGGACGAGAGTAGTAGTAGTAATGTTTATTAATATTCCGGTGCTAGAGATAAAGGTCTCGTGTGTAAAAACAATATCAGTTGTCTTCCTTTAATCCTGGTGAGTGAAAATATAGAAAGAAATATCTGGAGCTGTATTAGTAGTAGTGGTACGGAGATTTATTTAAAAAAAATCTTAACAGACCGAGTATGGGATCGGCGAAGTGTGAGAGTTGTACAAGAATAGGCACACCTTGATAAGCACCTGACCAGGGTACGTCTTAAAACTGCGGCCAGACATCGGAGGACGGGCAGCAGCGTCCTCTCACTAATCGGTGAACCACTGCGATCCCCGAGCCGCCTGCCAAGCGTGGGGATTATTGCAATCCCCCCCCCCCCCCCCTCCATGGGGGAGGCCTTCGTTCAGCAGTGGACGTCTTTTGGCTGATGATGATGATGATGATGAGGTACATCTTTACCTTAGGGAAAACTGGCGTGATGTTATATTTTAATTAATTTCTATAAGCTTCAGATTAGACCAACTTAATCGACGGTTTCTTGTATTCTTAATAAGATCTTCTATCAGACAGTCATTCAATGTCGTTCTTGAGGAAACCGATGTTGAAGAGCAATTTAAGTTAGTCTGAATTTATGGAAGCTTTGCTTAAATGAACAAGTTAGTAGATCTATCAAGTTCTTATTTTAAAGTCATAAAAATACCTTCGATCAGTCTGTTCTCTGACTCATTGGTCTAGTCGCAAACCTGACTGAGCATGAGGTCCTGGGTTCGATTCGGAAAAAGTATTATTGGGTTTTTCTGTATGGAAATTCTCAGATGACAATAGGCTCGCCCCTATTATATGTAACGGCATTGTCGAAATGTGGGTGCACAATGCTACACCTCTGTCTAACCTTTCGTGAATACAGGCGTAATGCTATGTTATGTTATGTCAATCTGTTTAAACACACAGACGACACGGTTGTCGCAGTGGCTAAGCGATTAACTTTCTGCGCTAAGTGTCGCGGTTTCGATCACCGCACGGAACAAATATTTGTATGATCTACAAATAATTGTTTCGGGTCTGGGTGTTTGTGTACGTGAATATATGTGTTTGTAAACACACCCATGATACAGGAATGATTCCTAGAGTGGTGTAACGTTTCCTTAAAAAAACAAAATAAACAAAAACGTATACCGAAAATTTTGGTGCAAACCTTAAAAAACTATTCCCCAACATTTCCTTGAATGATACTCATTTGAATTGCAAAACTCAACCTTAATTTCGTACTTTTCCACCTGCGAAAGACAAACATAAATACATTTAGAAGCCAAAAGGAAAGTCACCATCTGAGTCCTCCTTAAAAATAGATTACGTGAAATGAAATGCGTGTACCGGTTTTTTTCGTTTGTCTTGGGCACATGAAACTTATAGTAGGTGTGTCTACCTTTCTGTTTCATCGCCAATGTGTCTGCCGAAAACGATATTTTAGAGTGAACCTATTTCGTTGAATTACAATTGATTGCAACGTAAAAATATACATTTGTTTTCTAACTCGAAGATTGGTATATTTGGTATCGACTTGAAACGTGAAAATATAAAATTTTGATTTCCAAAATAGATAACTTTTTCGATCGGAGACGATGTATGTTGTCATTTGATTAGCAAGTCTAGTGTTCAAATCAAATATATAGAAACTTGCTACGAAAGTGCTACGCAGCTATCTACGAAATTCAGATCTTACTTTATTGGTGATACTTTGCAGAACAATCTACTATTGCACAGACTATTAAAGCTATTAAAGCAACTAATAAACTACGTGCTGTGAATATAATAGAATAATATTTATTTGGTACAGTAGATGTCAAAAATATAGAAACCGTAGATGATGTAGACAGAGCCGACAACCCAATTTATCTTTGGGTATTTACGGTTCATAATATTGTAATGAGAAGTTTAAAGTTAGGGTTGTCCGTGCGATGTCATAGTGTTCATTAATCATGGCTTGTTGGAGATAAATCGTGAAAGGGATGCAGGACTTTTGTTGAAATTACGCCCTGTATCCTGCAATTTTATTTTTATTTTTTTATAAAAATAAAACCGTTTGCAAAATGAAAAACGACGGCCAAAGGTATCACAACATTTTGAAATAAATAAAAACAAAATTAAATTAATATTCCATTTCATTTTAACTGTAATTGGCCCATGTTGTGCAACGGAATTTTATTCATTGATAGTTATGACGATGAAAAGAGAGAGTCAGAGTAATTGGCACATGAGACTTGCTTCAATTTGGACGTTTTTTGTTAAGTACTCACCTTTTCTACTCGGGTAAAGTATGATTTTACAACTCGTACAGTAGGTACAAAATGTGGGCGTGTTTAATTTCGTATTTATCACTCACTCATCTCATCTCATTTCACTCATCATCAATCCCGATTTTTTTTAAATTATCTTTACAAACAAAAAAGACAGTTTTGACTCGTCACTATAATAATCTTATGTTTTGTGGAGTTCACATAGACATACACTTAGACACGAAACAACTATCTGTAGGTCATACACATATTTGCTCCGTGCGGGAATCAAATCGGCTACACATATTTTTTTTTAATTTTTTTTAATTTAAGTACTTCTTATTAGTATCAGTCACAATCAATAGCAGTGACATGTTAGGCCATTTGAGAAATGTTTTATTCAAGCAAAGAACCTATTCTATTCACTCAAACGAAACAGTCTGCAGATTACCTAGTAAGTCTGCAAATTAACTGGTTTATTTATATTAATTAGTTCTTTTGAACCATAACAATTATTTGCTTATTAACGGACTTGGCCAGATAATCTGTTGGTTAACAATTTAATTAGCACTCTAACTGATTTACGCACATTAGCGGTAACATATAAAAAATCTCGTATAATTCGATGATAACGCCCAGTTGCTGCTGTTGGTAATCACAGTCGCGCTGAATTCCATGAATGCAAATAAAACCGGAATAGCGTCACGGAATAAAAAGCCCTAAGCCCGGGATTGTGTAGTCAGCGGAATGCGACGAACGCGACCCCGGGAAATTTCTGTTTATGCTTTTAAAGTACTAATAAAGTGCGCTCAGGAATGTTCTTACAGATAAAAATATATATTAAACTAGCAATGCTTGCGAATCAGTTTGCGTTGAAAGATTTTTCATTCAAACTTTGAAACCCCTGTAAAGTTACAGACACTGACATACACAATGTTTCGCTGAATGGTTTAGGAAGTCTCAAACTCAAACAAATTTTTTTATTCGTGTAGGCCGTAAAAGGCACTTACAAATCGTTTAGCTGGTTCAAATTGTCATTCCATGGAGAAGAACCAGCAAGAAACTCCATGGTTACTCTTTTAAAATATGGTTTATGACATAGTACATGGAAGACGTGTAAGAACAATGTAGGTCAATGTCTGGACTGGCCTTTGGAAGAAAGTACCAGTGCAATGACAGATTTGGGCGGACCTGTCCCTACAGACGGGACGCATGCATCAGTAACTGTGTAGCTCAACCCAATTTTAGGGAGCTCAACGACCCGACGCACGATACCAACAGATCTGCGGGACATTCGAGAAGGCCCCATAGAATACTCAAACCGACAGACAATAAGAATTCTTTTTCTATCGCATGTATACCCTTCAATGTCCTTACATTCACAAGTCGATCACGGAGGTTCAGAAAAGCAACGCAGGTCCATAATTTAGGTTTAGTTTAAGTATTTAGTGCATTTATGTGAAGACAATGCAATGCGACAATGCAATTTTATTTGCCCGCTATTCCTGCAAATACTACCTGTACGCCGGCTGATCTGAAAAAGCTGGTATAGGGGAGATGTCCCAATCGCCAGACTGACATATTAAGTATATTTTTTTATAGTTAAGTTCAGCTTGTTTTCATACTCCTGGTTTATTTTCATATCTACAATCATTTCTTAAGATAAAATAATACAGTACGTCATATGACAATTGCTGTGCACTTGCTGTCTATTCTGTGAATGCTGTGTGTACCTGTTATGCGTATACATACATATAAGATGTTATTTTTATATGGTGTTTCCTACTGTAATTTTTATGTGTTGTTGTTGGTATACCAAAAATAAAAAATAAACTCAATTCCATCTCCTTCAGGGTCGAATTTTGGCAAATCCCTTTCAGCGAAAATCTACAACCTGTAAGGAAATTTGGAAAGTTTGAAAGCTTTGGAGTTCTTGAAATTTCTTGAAGTCATCAAGTGAGCGGTATTTACTCCAACCTATTTTGAAATATGTACTGTTTGAAGTGTTTTATGTATGTACGTAAAGCACTTAAGTGCTTAATATTCGAAGTTCTCTTTTTATTTGAACTGCTCTCGTGGAAATCGGTCAAACGTGCCTCCTGATCGGTTGGTGAATTAAAAGAGATTTGATTTCGTATATATTTTTGGACGGTTGAGGTTTACATTAAAAAAATTGCTTTCGATTTCTTACATGCTGCATGCTAGATATATAGATCATATATAATAAATAAATTATTATGTGTAAATTCTAATTGTCATATTTACAAAATATTTATCAAGATATTAGAAAACCTATGCCTCTTAAACGAAAGCTCATGGATGGATGTGTATTCTCTCCGTACTAACCTATGGAGCACAGACTTGGTCACTGACTAACGTCCAAAAGTCCAAACTCAAGGTCTGCTAACGAGCCATGGAGCGCAGTATACTCGGTGTTAAATTAACGGATCGGGTTCGAAACACCATACTGCGCTCCAGAACTTAGATAACTAACGTGGCTGCAAAAGCCGCCCAGCTTAAATGGGACTGGGCAGGACATGTTTGCCGCATGCCGTTCGAACTGTGGGCCCACAAAGCACAAAACTGGTGTCCTGAGACAGCGAGACGCGGTTGCGGCAGATCACTTAGGAGATGGCGGGACGAACTGGATGCCTTCGTTGAAAACTGGCCAGATACAACACGGGATCGCGAGAAATGGGGAAAAGGGAGGGAGGCCTTTGCCCATGAGTGGGACAGCATTGGCTTTTAATAATAATAATATAAAAATCCAATGTGCGTGTGTTCGTAATGCTTCTCATCTTAAACGGCTTGATTGATTTTGGTAATTTTATTTGTAGGTACTAATGGGGTGTTGTCTCCTGGATACCTTCTAGGTTCTTAGCTATAGTTGGTCCCGTTATGTGGCGCTGTTGTCGAGGTCTAGAAAAAGGTCCGCTAGTAATAATTAGATCTTAAAAACATAATTGGAAGTATTGAAGATGTTTATTTGCTAGTAGATGTTTATTTTGAATATCAGAACATTGGTGGCCTAAAACTTTGCAGTTCGTTGTGTTATCTCTACAATCTAGTTGCTGTTATTTTTATGACAATGTTTACCAAGACCTTTGTACAGGTCAATCTTCGAAAGTATTCTACAAATTAACATTATTTTCTTTTGCTATCTTTCGACGTAAATTGAAACAGTTGGTGCCTAACTTAGAAAAATAGAATAAGATTGTCTTCGTTGCGAAGAAAACTTCTAAATAATGGTTGTGCTATTGAAATACATTGTGATATCTTCAGCAGAAAAACAGCGCTGTAAATCTTGATTAAATAAAGATATTTTTTGAAATTTACAAGTATCTACCACGAATTTACCAAAACTAATTTCCTTAACAGCAAGAATATTGCCTTGAATAGTTGTGTACAAATTATATTAGAATTAAGCTTCTATTTTATCCGATTGAGTCGTAAACGGAGCAATAATTTACAAGAACGCCTTTATAATTGTAAACACAATACTTATTCCGAAGATACAGTATCATCGTGTTCAAATTATTGTAGGAGTTTAAACAAATGGGTTGTTATAACCAAATAACTTTACCATTTAATTAACACATAATCAAAGTTATTCAAATAAACTGACTTCACTATTTATGATCTTATTCCCATCAAGTATTTGTATTGAAAGAAATTAAAACAGAAAGAGGCTTCAATACGAAAGGACTTGAAAGTTTAGAACAAAGTTTTCCAATATTAAATCTTCGCAGAAACTTTCACTTAGTGGAACTTATTTTTTGATGACATGACCGTTTGAGGTAAAGAATGTGTTATAAGTTTAAGTAAGACTTTTTATGATACAACTGCTAGGATTTTGAGTCAGTAAAAGAATAAATGGAGAAAGGAGACGGATAAATATTGTTTACTAAATACAATATATGTATAATAATCTATTATACAACCAGACAAAAAGATTGATGAATATACAACGAAGTCAATTAATAAAATAATAGAAAATGTTGGAAAAACCTCATGTATAACGTCAATACTAAACTACTTAGTAAATCTTCTCAGAAAACGCGATAAAATTACTAAGATAATCAAAAACAATTTTGATGCAGCAAATGTGATTCTTTCTTCAGGCATAAAATGCGAACAACCAAGGCGAATGTATGAACAAAGCGGTTCCCGCAGCCACGAAGTGGTAAATATGTTACCAATCGATACGTAACTAAGTTGGTTCTTGGATATTGCATCTGCCGCACCGCTCGGAGGGCGGACGTCGAGCCACACGGGTGGAAAATTTATATTACCTACAAGAAAACTTACAGCGCATGAATGGTGAATAATTACTTCGGAGAATTTTGGAGATAAGCTAAAGCTGTATAATAAGCAGACACGTTTGCCGTGGGTATCCTAGTTTTGAAATGTGGCCCAATATATAGTCGGACTTTGCGGCGGACACGAAGAAGATAGACGTTTCGGACGATTTGTATCGGCCCTAATTCCAGGCTGGCTGAAGGGTAGGAGAATTCGGGCCTAATGTCGGAATATATGAATATAATAGGCATAATTTGTGTATTATAATAGCGATCGTTCCTTATAAAAAATATTACGAGATGAAAAAACCTAGTATTAAAAGGCTAACGTTTATTAGGTGGTCTGTTAGGTATGACAATGCTTAATGGATCACAATTACATAAGTATTGTTATATAATATTAAAGTATCACAAATATACATACATAAAAGCGAAAAACCAGGAATAACTAAAAGCCTATAAACTTTAAATTTGACAGGTATGTTCTTTACTTACCTTATCTATGACCTCCGCTAAGAAAGTAGTTTCCAATCTAACCTACTTTAATGAAGTGGGGGTTTAAAATTTGTATGGAAATCCTTTTACGCGGACGAAGCTGCGGAAACAGCTAGTTATTTAGGTATATAATGCAAATTAAAAATGACGTAGTATAAATACACCACACACAATGTAGTTAGGTCTTCAATTTTTCTGCGGAGTTGGAAATTAACTTTGTGAGGGAGACAATTAACTTTACTGGAAAGTCTATTAGTTATGCTTTGACAAGTATGTGAGAGGATCTAACAGCATTCATGTTACTTCTTATTATATAATATATTACTCTAGTGGTACCTACCTTTTTCACTATTCAGTAATACATGGTACTAAGGAAACGATTTCAAATTTGACGATGTGTTCAAATTTTCAAATTTTGATCTGTTTTTTGGAATACGCTTATGATTATAAACAGGTGATGAAATAAATGTATGACAGAAAAATATGCTTTTCAATAATTAACGAATTTGTCTAAACTACACTTGGCTGATTAATCCTTAGTGAGATTAAGATTCTTCATATCATATGACATGGGTAGTGACGATGTGGTAACGAAGACACCACCCTGTATATTGCGCTGACCCCAAAAAAAATGATAACAATACGTACTGGAAATTGTGATATTCCCTAAATATATCAAGGATCTATAAAAGAGTATACATTGTTGGACACATAAAAACATTGGTCAATAATCGCTATTCAACAATTTCTTCCAATTTCAATTCAACTATTTGGCGATGGAAAGGATCATGTAACAGAATATACAGAGATTGCGACGATAAATATGCGGGATCTGAGGCTTTATTTTCTATAAAAACCACGCTTATATCTTGTTTGAATGTGTCATAAATTGTATGAGAGCGTGTGTGACATGATACGTTATTGTCATGGGAACAACAGAATAGGGCTCTTCATGTTTTTTAAAACTGAAAACTCATATGCGTAAGAAATTGAGCTTATTATTGAAATAAAGATAATAAAGAATACTAATTATATCAACACAGCAGAGAGTGCTAATGGGACCAACTGCTGTTTAACGGCTTATCCTGATGTAATGAAATTATTGGTTGCCAGTCATTAAGATGTTACAACGTATCATTATTATATTTATCACATAATATAACATCACACCTGTATATTCCGAAGGGATAGGCAAAGGATTACTTAGTTGTATACCCACATTTCAGGGATTGCTATCTACCGAACCCGGAAAAACTTTTTGATAATGGCTGCTCTACCCGGATAAGATAGAAACCTGGTCTTGTGACTAGTACACCAATGAAACAGTTATAGTAATCAATGACTTCAATTGATAGCTTACTCAAATGACTATAACAGAATACGATGTATGTATATGTACATGTTGTTCCCCATTTTCCTGATATAATCCATCACTTATATTATTATGCAGATGACAGCACAGGCGATGCTTTCTATACCGGCCGCGCTAACATTTCTCGGGAAAACGTCATCGAGAGCCGACTTGTGTCTGAAATTGAGTCTCAGATTGGGGTAGACTTAATTTGGTCCAATTTAACCCCACAAAGACACAAGTTTGCGTATTCACCGCTAAAAAACTGCCGTTGGTCGTATCTCCTCGTTTTGAGAGCACCGCGCTAACATTTCTCGGGAAAACGTCATCGAGAGCCGAAACAAACTTGTGTCTGAAATGGAGTCTCAGATTGGGGTAGACTTAATTTGGTCCAATTTAACCCCACAAAGACACAAGTTTGCGTATTCACCGCTAAAAAACTGCCGTTGGTCGTATCTCCTCGTTTTGAGAGCACCCCTTTAACTACCTCAGCCAATATTGGAATACTTGGTGTCGACATATCGAGCAAAGTCCAGTTCCGCGGCCATCTAGAGGGTAAGGCTAAGTTAGCCTCGAAGAAGCTTGGCGTGCTCAATAGATCGAGACGGTATTTCACTCCGGCCCACCGCCTACTACTTTACAAGGCGCAGGTCCGGCCCCATATGGAATACTGTTCTCATCTCTGGGCAGGGGCACCCCAGTACCAGCTTCTCCCTCTGGACCGCATCCAACGGAGAGCGATTCGAATCGTCGACTGCCAAGATATTTCAAACCGGCTTGACCCCTTGGCGCTGCGTAGAGATGTGGCCTCGCTATGCGTCTTCTATTGCCTATATTATGGGGAGTGCTCCGAGGAATTGTTCGGACTGATCCCTGTCGCCTCTTTCCGCCATCGTTCTACGCGACAGCAGTTCCATCACCATCATTTAGATGGTTGGCAGTTCACAACTGTGCGTTTCTCGCGAAACTTTCTGCCTCGCACAACAAAACTGTGGAATGAACTGTCACCTGCGGTATTTCCGGACCGATACGACCTTCAAACCTTCAAGAAAAGAGCGTACTTCTTTTTAAAAGGCCGGCAACGCACTTGTGACTCCTCCGGTGTTGCGGGTGTCCATGGGCGACGTTAATCGCTTACCATTAGGCGATCCGTCTGATAGCTTGCCGCCTATCGCATAAAAAAAAAGCACTCTTTACCCACCTGAATGAATAATTCGTGAATTTTTATCTTACCGAAGCACCTGCTAATAGATACTGTAAGGCAAATTCCGACTAAGCTTCCATTGATGTTACGCAATTTCATAACCACGTTACGTGACATAAAAGCCCACTCATAGGACTTTTAATCTAGTTTCAAATAATTTTCTGCTCCCTATAAAACTTGAAATTGAGTTACACCCATGAAATACCTACATCGAACACCCACGTTTCATCGCGCGAAAAACCATAAATAGAACATGTAGTTTCGCTATAACTTTGAAGATTTAGAGACTATCGAAATGTTTATGATATTTCCTGAAATTTCTGTTAGTATAAAGTATTGTTTATTAGATAAATTAAATTTACGTTTTAGTTTTACTAGACTCCGCGATTTTTGGATTATGCAATGTTGGTTCCTATCGTAAAATATAGTAAAAATGCATTTCTTATGAATAATTTTATTATTAAAATATTTGTGTCTAAGAAAATAAATCCTCGAAAAAGGCATGATTAATAAACAATAATTATTATTATAATAGACGGTGCGTGCAACACGCGTAACGTCAAACGCCTAATGTTTAACAACGTGCACATTACCCCAGTCGTGTTAAATTGTAATGCAAGATTCACCAATCAATCTGTTCAGAAGTACCTACCTAATATCACGACGAGTTTTGATTGGCTAACGCTGCGTCTGAAGGCATACAACAACACGAAATACAATAATATGATGCCGACGCGCTTATACGCGTAAGTCAAATGTTAACAAATATGGAAATATTTAATGTGATGGGTTTCCGAACCTCATCAACTCGTGTAACGTCGCAAGTAGGGTGTGCCCCGTGTATGGTGGCACGTGCATAAAATGCGTTAATACTACACAGGATAGAAAAAAGAGAGATTATACATATATGTATCAAGATACGGAGAAATTATTTATAATACAACGTGGCAATGCCGCCAGCGTTCTGGGCACTTTTCCCGTTGACAGCGATGTGGACGAATTTTACGATGCCCTATGATTTCTTCCCCTCCCCGTTTTTAACAGTTTGTACTTTTATTTATATATTTTTAGCTTGTATATATATTTTAATAAGTCTGCATTTCCGCCTGTAAATGGTTTACATTATTATGGAATTAAAAATATAACTTTATAATTAAACAATTTTAAAATGTACTTTTTTTTCGTAATATCTGCCTCATTAATCTAGTGGTTACAGTCGCCATTGCTAAGCACGAGGTCCTGGATTTGATTCTCGTGTGTTGAATTTCGCTCGTTTTTTCATTCTATATCATCATCATCAGCCAGAAGACGTCCACTGCTGAACGAAGGCCTCCCTCAAGAGTGTGTTTGCCATAATCCCCACGCTTGGCAGGCGGCTTGGGGATCGCAGTGGCTCACCGATTAGTGAGAGGACGCTGCTGCCCATCCTCCGGTGTCTGGCCGCAGTTTTAAGACATACCCGGGTCATTCTATATAGGTATAGCTTATTTCACTACGGGATTAGGTAAAACTATCTGTGTCCTTTTAGGTGTGGACCTATTTATATGGGGATTGTTTTCTATAGATAGTCCTCCTTGCTGGAAAAAATGCATTACATAATATAAAAAAGTATTCTACTGAAAAAAAGGGTTTCTCAGTCATAGGGAAAAGGGGCACGTTACTTTTATAGTGTTTTACTACCCTTGTTGGTAAGTAAACAATGGAAATGGAAATTTTATTATTGTTTACTTTACATAAAACAGTATAAATAGCATCAAGTCTATATACCCCGAAGGTTTACGCAAATGTATATCCACATTTCACCATAGCTGTTTCTTATTTTTATGCGATTGGCGGCAATCGACCAGGCGGATCGCCTGATGGTAAGCGATTACCGTCGCCCATGGACACCCGCAACACCGGAGGAATCACAAGTGCGTTGCCGGCCTTTTAAAAAGGAGTACGCTCTTTTCTTGAAGGTTTGAAGGTCGTTTGATTAGCCGTCACATAAAACAATCCAAAATAAAACACAGACACTGTCAGGGGTAGAATTATCAGACAAATATGCCCAAAAGTAAAGCTTTGAACTTCCCAAACCTACTCGTGCCTACGCGTGGAAATAACGTTATTTTCACCAGACCCCTTTACAGAGGCATTCAGGTACGCTTGCCAAAAGCAATGGGGGTGTTAATGGACGAAATTGAACGGAAACGTAATTTCAAATCTCTCTCGGCAGAACGTTCAATAACTCATCATTGTAAAATTGATGACTATCGAGGTTATGATGGCATATTTCTAGATAGCTGAGGACTATTTATTGCAATAAGTCTTAATTTTTGGCAAAGACATTCTGCAACTAGCTTTTGGTCTTGGATAAGTTTTGAATTTTCTTAAATTAAAGTATTTTGTTTTATAATGTAATCTTTGAACCTGTTTGTTTAAAAGCATATTATATAGCCTATAAATTTGATCACACAAAGCCAAACCCTGTCATATTTTTTTGACAACCAAAACGAAAAGTTCTTTTGGTTTAAGTTCTAAATATTTTCAGAATAACTTGAACTAGAATTAGCGTGAATTCTGAACAGACTATAAAGTGCTAATACACTTAAGCTGCTCTAGAAATCCGTTTTATACACATCGTTATTCCGCTAATATGTTTAGGATCTTCATTTTTATGAGCTCGCAAATCGATACGTAATCAATCTGTACTCGATAAATTCACCGCATGATATCGAGTAACAAGTAAATTATTCTATCAGTCGTCGTTAAGCGCCTGTCAGCGTAAAATCGGGTCGCTGAGGTATTTATTGCTCGTCGAGCCGACTACTGAACTGTCAAAATACAATTTAGTATCATCATCCGGCTTAATGGTCCGAAATCTGGTCGTGACAAATTGTGGCAATGAATAGCGACAGTTCTGGCGTGTAGGAAATTGATATATGTTCTCCAATTTAGGACCTATCTTAACAATTAAAAAAATATAATTTTCTTAAATATTTTTGCAACCATCTAGGTTTAGATTCACAATTGGACCTGGCAGATGGCACTGCGACCGAGTTCTAGGACAGGTTCGGGCAGGACAATGTCCGTCGGGTCCGCTAGTCTTTAATAAATGTTACGAAGACCAAGAACTGGAAATATAAATGGTTATTAAAACATTTTCTTGTTCCAAAACAAAAGTAATTGCTTTTTTTTAAACCGTCTAATGTTTGCAAAAGATATTTGCTAAAAGTTTATTCAGTACTTGTGATCTAAAAATGAGTTTTAATATCCAGGGTTTCCTTGATGTTGGCCTTAATAAAATGTTATGAGCAAACTCATTTTTCATATCGAATAAGTGGTAAGGGTTCCTTGATATTTCTCACGAGATTGAAATGTATTTGCAAAGTGGATATACTCACGGAGATCAATCAACTTGACGGAACAGTTGGTGGTGTGAGTAAGCGATTGGCTTTCTGCACTACAGATCTTGGGTTCGATTCTCAGATGGACCATTTTTTTTTTTGATCTGCACATAGTTGATGACACGGCTGGCTCAGTGTTTGAGGGATCGACTGGTGCGCTACGTGTTACGTGTTCGATTCCTGCACGAACACAAAAAAATGGGGTAAAAAAAGTTATTCTGGGTCGGGGTATACCTATTATTGTGTTGTGTGTGTTATTCAAGTATCAATTAGTCACATAATGGAATAAAGTATGGCAGAGGCGTAAAACCATTTAAATTTTGTTTCACGATGCCTCTATTCAGTACCATGGTAGGATGCGAGCATATTGCCATTTTTCTGGAATAAATTTTCCATTACTGACGATTTCATAACATAGCATTCTCGCCTCTGGTTATGCAGAGGTGTACTATTATATGCTCACATTTTGAAGATACTTTTATTGAGTCCCGTATGATAAGAGGCGTGCCTATTGCCACCACAATTCCAAATTCCAAGCTGCTGTGATTATTTCTTAACAGAAAAAAACCAACAACGCTTTGCCCAACCCGAGAATCGATTTCAGAATGGCGCGCTCAGCAGTTGCGACTAACCCAATGAGGCAGTGAATATGGTAGATCTAAGGAAATATAGTTTTTTTTTAAACGTTGCCCCACTCTAGGATTTCTCCTGTGTCGTGGGTACAGTTTACAAACACACATGTCACATACACACACAACCAGACCCGAAACAACTATCTGTAGATCATACAAATACTTGTTCCGTGCGGGGATCGAACCCGCGACACATAGCGCAGAAAGCTTAACCACTGCGCCAACCGAGTCGTCAAAGTAATTGATACATTCATTCAAAAATTACGTAATAACATTAATAACAATCCGTTTTGATAGGCAATATAGGTAAACAACATAGTATGATACAAACTATCATAATGAATAAAGACAAACGTTTGGTTCTCTAGAATTTGTTAAAAACGCCAAAAATAATAATACGTACGCAGAGTTTACCGTCCAAAAATACTCATTTTTGTTTTAAATATCTATATCTAATATTCGGAGAAGCGTTTTTTTATTTTGCAGAACTTCTATACCTGATGTTATCCTTTTTTTTAAGCATTCCGTAAATACTTAGTCTTTTAGTTTACTTAACTTACAGCTCATTCATTCAATTTAATTCATGTTCATTTGATTAGTGAACGTCTATAGATTCTCTATTTAATTTTACAATATATTTTACAAATAAGGTCAAATTTAGTTAGGTATAGTAGTATAGTATCTACTATATACATATATAGTATATATATATACACACTATGAATATACTTTACGTGTTTGCTTTCAACAGGGATTATCCCAATATTTTCATAAACTTTAATCGAGCACGGCACGTTTGGCGCAGTGGTTGTGAGGTGGAGTTGTTCTGGGTTTGGGTGTATGTCCATGTAAATATATGTGTTTGTGGACGGACCCACAATACAGATTTATTCCTCGGGTGGGGCAACGTTTTATAACAGAAAATCAATAAGTCAGTCAAGATGAACTTAAACTCTATTTAAAAAAATAGTTCAGACGATATTCGTGCACCGTGGGCCTCTTTTTGTGATTTAGGATGAGGAACAGTCACTATAAGCATCTTAGTAAAATGCCGGACAAGTCTATCAGAGGCTAATAAAAGAAGGTATTCCCTCCAATATAAACAAAAAAAAAAAACATTATATTTTTTTCTATTATTTGTTCCACTGCTTGTATGCATCTTCCAGTATCTTTATCGCCATGTTCTGGCTCAGTTTTCCCGTATCTGAATGTCTTCACCAGACGTTATTGTATAACTTTTCGGCCTACGAGTGTGTTCTCAACATAATTTAAAACAGACAGAGAAATATAGATTGGTATGTCTGTTTTTATTGGTACCTATTGGACTTTATAGGCGTGAAGTTTTTACTTTTTATAGCGCAATAAAAATAGAAACATAAAATATATCTCCCTTGTAAACATTAGTCTCTTTGCACGTTACTCAATAAAAAATGTACGACGTATAAAGTATCTAACTATATGAATAGAATCTAGATGCGTATTAAGAATTGGAAGTTTAAGGTCAAATTAGTATCAAAGTTAAATTACTAGCCAGAATTTGGTCCTTATTAGCGACACTATCGAATACAGCGTGTTTTTTTCCAAAATCAAGTGGTTCGATTACAAGCTAGGAATTTTATTTTTTCAAAAATCCAATGATTCAGTTTTAGTTTTCATCAAAATCGAGCTGATGCTCCTTTGAGTATTTTTCTCAATTCTTTATAGTTTCGGATATGGCCATCTACGCCTACTTGAAAAATTCCTGTATATTAGCTTTTAGAAATGTTACTCAAAAGAAAATTGTCTGTCAAAAGTCAATCTGCCAAGGGATTTCGAAAGTCAAACAAGGGATTTCGATGACACCGATATTTGAAAACAATATTATGAATTCTACAGCGTTATGAACGTGTTGGCGACATTATATATCTTCCCTTACTATTTTGTATAGTCAAATAGCCAAATATACTATGGTAAAATGTCACTCACAAGCCTTGAATTTCAGCAAAATGATACAAAGGAATGTTCCTCGTATAAAGCTATTATAATCTTTAAGAATTTCCTTCTACCGCGATGCTATCATTTTAGGTGATTTATTTCATAGAGAAATTTTAGCTTCACGTATGTTTATTGTTCAATTATGATATAGGTAGGCTTTATCTAATTCTACTATTGTAAAGATTTAACAGGAGATTCAAATGTATATCATGTGTGATTTTATTGTGCTGTAAACTAAACAGGCCATGAAACATGGCTAAGATAATGAAATATATTTGAAAACTGTCATACATATATTTGAAACTGTTTTGTTTCGTTGTTTCTTATATGAAGGAAATTTTCGGTCATTTGCATAATCTAGGAATGATTCATCCTTGCATCATTGTCATTTCAGATGAGGCACTGCCGAAGGCACTCAAATTATATAATCTTAGTGAGCAAAAAGATATAAGTATTACTATCTGAAATTCTCAACCAGGTAAGATAATATTTGTGTTAATATGTGGCAAATATTGTTCTTAAAAGGGTATCATCATCCATCATCTACAGCCCGACTTCGCTCCCTGGTGGGCATAGGCTTCTCTTTGAAAGTACCAGTTTGTACGCTTCTGCGCCAGTCTCATCCATGTTCGACCCCCGATGGCAACAATATCGTCCACCCATCTCTCCGCGGGACGACCCACATTCCCTCTCCCAGTCCTTGGCTGCCATTCGGTCACAGCTTTGCTTTGCTTTGCTTATACTTAACAATACTTAGCTATAATATAATTTGTTTAAGACCCCTACGTGTGGCGGTGGACCTATTTGTTTTATAATCTTCAAAAAGTATCCATGGAGTTTCTTGTCGGTCTCTTCTCCATAGAACCTACTCCCACTTTGGAACCGTGAACCTAGAATCACGACGTTTTGAAAGAGCCTCTGAAGGCCTACTTGAAAATATTTGACTTGGCTTCACCGTCTGTGATGATAGCCTGGGTGATTTAATAAAATTGGCAACACATCAGAGAGTCCTGTTGTGTTACGTATATTCATGGATGCGGGTTACCGCTTGGAATTATGTGCCTCAAATAAATAAAAGAGAGTAGGCCCTTTACCTACCTGAATTACTCTTTGTAACATTAGTGACGTTTAACGACTAACAAAATACATAAAATCAAGCGATATACGAGTATGTTTCTAAATGTCCCCAGACGTTTTCAAGATTAAATTGAAGGTAGATCTCGTATATCTTTTAAACTTTATGTTCGCCAAGTACCTTAGGGAAGACTAGTTTAAATAAATGACTTTTAACCTTTCTTTTCATAGTTCGAGTAATCCCCAGGCCCATTTTGCGTTACCTACGTGATGTTTAATCGTACGTTTTAGATTTATCAAGGCTCAATTTATTCCACATAGGTATAAAGTAAAATACCTTTACTCAGTAGGTACGTATATGATGTACAATGCTGATAAACAGTCAAAAATTACATACCGCCGAAATCGCAGACATAAAACTGCTCAATCTTTTACAAAGATAGTAAAAATAATATTAGGTGATATACTGTTTAAATACATATCTTGTGACTTGACGTTAATGCATGTCACGTTGAAATTACTTTGTAATTATGACGAAAGCCTTTTGTTATTAGATTGTCTAATGAGATAAAATCTAGATGGTAATTTTCGGTAAGATAATTTGGAATGACATTAAAGGTTGAAGACATAATGTCTTTCAGTTGTACTCAAAGATCACTGTAACCTCAACTCCGCTTAAAGGCACCAAATATTGGCCCGTAGTGGGCCAATGTGTGGAACCGAGTCAACACTCGGTCCACATTATATCCATGATGGTACATAAAAAGCCTTTGGTTGCTATTCAGCTTAATGTCAGAACTTCCTATCTCAAGCTTGCAACCAAAAGGTCTTCTGTATTACTCGACTCCGCGGACTACTTCCCCAATATATTGACTAACCTTATCATTGACTTGTATACCATGTACTGTGGTCGCAAGGACGGTTGTTGAGCGTGAAGACTTGGATTCGATCCCCGGGTTGCACTTATGTTATTGGATTAAATTTTCAGAGAATTCTCAGTACCAGACAGAAGTTTGGAATTGCGCCTAGTAGATCGCAATAGGCTCGCCTCCTATAATATGGTATAAATAATAATCTAGGCGAAATACAGTGCGTGGCTGTACAATATCACGCTATTGCCAACTCTTCGCTCTGCGCTAAGTGTAACAGGTTCAATCCTCATACGGAACATAATTATGAGCATGAGTGATTTTCTGAGTCTTATGATAGCGATCATCACCATCATCAGCCAGAAGACGTCCACTGCTGAACGAAGGCCTCCCCCAGAGGGGGGGGGGGAGGGTTGCCATAATCCCCACGCTTGGCAGGCGGCTGGGGGATCGCAGTGGCTCACCGATTAGTGAGAGGACGGTGCTGCCCGTCCTCCGGCCGCAGTTTTAAGACGTACCCGGGTCGATGATAGCGATAGAAGGGAGATATTAAAAAGGCTTATAAAAAAAACGAGTAGGTAGACGAGATACATAGATTTGTTTTTCCAGAATTTTTGCGACTCAGTCTTTGCGATAACACGAATTTCAAAACGAGTAGGTATGTATAAATGAGGACTAAGTACTTACTTATCTAAATGAACCTTTTTTTAGCAGGCCTTACCTTTACTAAGACCAGCAATTTCAAAAGATTTCATTGTTGAGCCTTCATTTGAATTCTAAAGGAATTTGGCATGTCAATTCACGTCATGTACTTCATATTATGGTGAGATTACATGATAGGAATTTATTAGCTTTACGTCAGCATATTGAGCGATTAGTTTTATTAAAGTATTCTTATAAAGATTTCAGAGTAAAATAAGTATCTATTCCTGGAAGCCACATCCTTGATTAAGTCATCATTCGCTGAAACATTGAATAATCGATGTGCGTTGATAGTGACGAAGATAGATGGCGCTAGTTGGTTAATTTTTTTAATGTTTTATAATAAAGCTAACAATTTTTACTATTTTGTTTCGTACTCAATAATTTCGTACTATTTTTGGATTCAGAAAGTATGACGTACTCACCTTTTTTGTCATGTAGGTATTTTAAAAGCCATAGCTATTACCCAAACTGAATTGAATATTATTATTATTATTAATAGCCCGTAATGTCCAACTGCAGGGCAAAGGCCTTCCTACTCTCCTTCCACTTCTCTCTATCAAGCGCTAATTCGGACCAGCCTTTCCTAAAGAAGTCAAGTTCATCCCACTATCTCCGTCTGGGTCTACCGCGATGTCGCCTGCCATGTAGAGAAACCCACAATTGAATATAGGTATCTGTGGTCTAATTTACCATCAACATTCTGAACTATATCTCTACTAATTTTTAGGCCATACATACTAAATACTTACCAACAACAACCAAAGCAAAATGTAAAAGGAGCTGAGTCAGGTCAAAAATTAAAAGATTGAAATGTACAATGCTAAAAAATGTTATGAACAATTTTAATCTATGTATATCTTCGTATTTGTTACCACAAGTGAAATATTTTCAGTTCCTGAAATAGCAGGGGCAACGTTATTGGCTATTTCTGTAGGTGGGGACGAATCATTGTACATTCACACATTGCTTATGCTGTTCTAGGATGGAGGAGGAAGGTGCGATGATCAAGCTCCATGTAATAAAGGGCGTGCTATCTATCAGACACAATTAGACCCTTCGTGCTGATACTAATAATTTTCTGACAGAAAAACAATTTTCCCATGAGTTCAAACCCTGGACTTCACGCTTAGTAGTCATTCTTGCGCCCCCTAAAACAATGAAGCAATATCGAGTACTTACTCAAATACTCATAAACCTCCGCATTTTGACTGAAACTGTCGTTTTAATCTCTCTATTGTATTTGAAAATAGATAGTAGAGCATTGAACTGGCTTCATCTAAATAAACACAAACACGTAATCCGAGATAACAAAAGTATATTTCTTAGACTTTTTCTTTTAATAGTTTTATATTAACAAATACAACATAGCATACTCTTCGTTTATTTACAGACATTTCAGACAAACATTGTTCTGGATTATGTTTTATTCGTAAACAATTGTTATCTTATTGCATAAAGATTCTGTACTATATTTTTTTATTTTATTTTAATAACCTGTCAAATCCCAATGACAAGTTAACAATCACCGATATGAAATGCTATTAAAATGTATCTAGTGATTTTTTTCTAATGGAATGAATTCTCATTTTTTTTCTTTTTTTCTAAAAACGTTGGAACCACCCCACCTTGGAATAATTCCTGTATAGTGGATGCGTTTAAAAACACATATATTTGACGACACGGTTGGCGCAGTGGCTAAGCGATTAGCTTTGTGCGCTACGTGTCGCGGGTTCGATCCCCGCACGGAACAAATATTTGTATGATCTACAGATAGATGTTTCGGGTCTGGTTGTTTGTGCATGTGACATGTATATGTTTGTAAACTGTACCCACGATACAGGAGAAATGCTAGTGTGGGGCAGAGTTTTTATAAGATAAAAGATATTCATACATAAAGACCCAGACCCGAAACAACTATCTGTTCTGTAGATTATACAAATATTTGTTCCATATTGGAATCGAACCCATCAGGCGTAGTGCAGCAGTCGATCTCTCAACCACTGCACCAGTCGTGCCGCCGCGCCGCTGGTTTCCATTTTTTTCTGTTTATGGTGTGCAGTAAAGTGTATTGTATTCTATTTTTACGATTAAAAACTCCTTTATTCGAGTCCCTGATTTTGTATTCGAAATTTAAAGCGGTGTCTTGTAATTGTTACATAAAATTATAACGGCTTTTGTAAAGAGTTACAAAAGGAATTAAAAAATAAATGCCCTCAACTTAAGTACCTACTATTGTTTACCCGTTAATATGGCAAATCCATTGACAATATTGTCGTTCTTTCATTTTCAGATTTCTTCATAAACTAACTTAAATGTACTTAACAATAATTTAAAACCGCGACACTTCATTTGATCTTGCGTACTCTTCTTTTTTACTGGGGTCTGTGACGGTGACTTTCATTCTCCGCCTCACCAGTATGTAAATGAACCTGTGAAATAAAGAATAAGTCTTATAATACAAGTCGGAACAAATGTATACAAGGGTCATTAACACTAATGATTTTGACGTCATTTTTCACGCATCCATTGATGTACGAAAGTTATATTCCAATATGCTTCTATCCTATTGACATGAACGTTGACAATTTGTAATCAAAGTAAAATTCATTTTGTTTATTTTAAAGATTAGCATCGTCGGTCTAGTGGTTGCAAATGCGGCTGCTGAAGGGAAGACCATGGGTTTAGTTTTTTTGGTTTTATTTTGTATCAAATCAAATATTTTATTTGCAATAAATATGGGTAGAGATAGTTTTACAAGGTCACGGTTGCCACATATTTAACTATAAAATTGGTATGCAAAATTAAATTACATAGCCTTGTTAGTAAGGAAAGATGATAGGCCATCTTATACGACATGACAGTTTCATTATAAACATAATTGAAGGAAAGATAGAAGGAACGAGAGGGAAAGGAAGACCAAGGATAAGTTACATGAGTCAAATAAAGGAAAAGGTGGCCGTAATGTCGTATAAAGAGGTAAAGAAGACCGCACTGGAGAGAAAAAGATGGAAAGAACTTCATCAGCTACACCGATAAGAGCAAGGCTCTTAAATAAGAAGACGAAGAACATTGTTAGTAGTAGTCTGGAGTTGGGAATTGTGCGCGGTAGATGGCCATACATGTGGGTGTATAATATTGTGTATAGTATACCATCTCTGGTTAACTTCTTGGAGAATACAAGGGTTATGCTATGCTATTGCTTACGTAGATAAGTCTAGTTTTACTCACTAACTTCAATACTCTTGTTTTCCAAGAAGTGATATAAAAATAATGTTTTTCTGGTTGTGACGTAAAATGTAGCTGCTAACATTGACAATATCCGTGAGATTTATGAAGATAAAAGTATTTGCTAAGCCATATCATGAGCCATTAGCCTTCCAAATGTAATGTATAGGCTATTAAATATTTGCTAACGATCTTCATTTGAAGTTTGTTGAACATCCGAGGAATTTAGTAGGTCGTTTATGTATTGTATATTATTATTATTTTGTATTCCGTCTATTTTGGGATATCTGTAAATAAATATTGCCCCTCACTAAAAATGATTTCTGTATCGTGAGTGAGTTTACAAGGACAGATCATGTTCACATACATAGACACCCTAAGACACCCAGACCCAGAAAACCTGTTTATAGGATATATAAATCTTTGTTCTATACGGGTATCAAATCCGCTACCCTTACCGTCATATTTAATACAATTGGTATCTATGTAAATAAATGCATGATTATGTTATAGACCAACTTAACAGACCTCAGTTATGTTGGTCTGTAAAATAATCACAGAGTTGTACCTACAACTCTGTTAAGAAAATGTGTGGATTTTAATTATTATTACTTTTAAAGTGACAAAAAAGACAACCAAAATGCAGTGAATGCAAAAACAGGCAGGGAGGTAGTAGGTAGTGCTCTTCAGGCGTGTGTGTGTGCTGCTATAATTCCGAGAAAAAATATATCGTTATCTGTTTTACCCGCATACATATTACATAAGAGATATCAATACTAGTCGGTCAAGCGCCAATCGGAAAATGAATGGATAATACAATCGAAACTGTTTGGACTTCATTGTAGATATGCGAAGATTTTATTTATAAATTAACATATCTTAATAATAAAACACGAGATATTATTGTTAGGTAATGTATTTTACGGTTGCAAAATATAATGCCTGAAGTAATATTTTATCAATGTCTACCCAAAACTGCGCACTTATGTTTTTTGGTCCTGTTATAGCTTATTAGCAGTCATATTTGAACGTTTTTTTTTTAATTTTCTTCATTTTGTCCTATATCGCTTCTGAAAATAGTCTTTAAAAATCACAAAGTATATAGTTAGGTTTGTATCGTTATAAAATCTAGGTATTAACGAGGAGGTATACAATAATAATAGAGAGATAAAAAATAATCTCCACTGCTGACTATTGAAATCTACTACACATTTTTTTATAATATTATTTAACGTCCTTTGTGCTTACCATGACGTATAAGTGTATTCCATTATCATAGTAGACTTCTTTCATTGCTAGAGCTATTAGCCAGAATATTTACAAATTATTAGAATTCCATACAAGGAAATCCGAACTAGAAATCTTAAACTAGCATTGACAATCCTTAGGAGCATCTAAGGAACATCAATGTTCATCATGTGCCTTTTCTCAACAATGTTGCGGTCGGCTCGAAGTTTAATTCACGCAGTAACTACCATCACCTCCGCCAACAGTTACTGTGAGACACTGATATCCTAAGCTTAGACTGGTTGTCAGACTTTTTAGACAGCTGACTTCCATAACGACTGTCATATGTATTTGTATGACAATCGGGTCCAACTACTTGGGCTTGGGGATCGCAGTGGCTCACCGATTAGTAAGAGGACGCTGCTGCCCGTCCTCTGGTGTCTGGCCGCAGTTTTAAGACGTGGGTGGTGTTGGTTGTAGAGATGAGCAACTTTAAGAGCAAAACCAAATCAAACACTTACGTAAACAATCCCAGAGCGACAACTGTCAAGGCTGCATCAAACATGTAGAAGGCGCCAGGGAAGTCGTCAATCGTCACCATGTAGATGTAGCTCGTTGACGGCATGTATATCGACGGCGCTATCGCCTCCGTCACTCCCATGAGAGCACTCAGTTTTGCTGAGAAAATAACAAAAATATATTGCGTAAGAAATGTCCACGGGGAAATTGATGATGGTGTCCCATCTCAGTCCTCATAGGTGTTAGTGAGTTTGAGATGGTAGGGCGATACCATTTCCCTTTAAAGAGATGCTATTCATATCTTGCAGTCACACACTGAAAGCTCGAGATCCTAACGGTTTTGCCGACAAGAATGATATAGCAAGGTAGTATGTACTTAGCAAAGAACAATTCAAACGATTCTATTTATTTAACGTTCGACAAATAAGATCATAAAATTAAACTATGTGTTTGGTGCTTACAAAGTTTCATAATTATAATGCTTTATTAAACGTCAATCAATATTAGCTGAAGATCTGCTTGAAGAAATGGTTCAACAGACATTCCTGCCTTGGTGGGCCACTATTGTCTATTGTTGAATTAAATGGAGTATAAGATAAACTCAAAAACATAAATTTCTAAGAGAAAACTTCACTAAGTCTACAGGACCAAAACAAACAATTCCAAATTTCGATGTTTCTCCTGATACATTAAAAGGTTACGTTAACGCTAAGGAAATTGAAAGCAAAAACGAATTTCCTGATATAATAGCAACAGGTGTTAATTCTTTGAATAGGCTCTCCCTCAAATAAACCGATGTTCTTGGCTGTAACGTTTTGAAGAGTTTGTTCCGTTTTTGTATCCTTGTTTCCAGTTACATAGAACAACCAAAACATTTCCAAAGATATTCCGTCACAAGAAGAATTTGTGTCGTAAATTCTTATAAATAGCTAAATTACTTCAGAATGCTACAGTTGTTTTTTAATCAAATCCTTTAGTTCGTAGAAATAATTTAATTTTCGTTAGAGTAAGAAAATATTTCATGAAAACCGGTAAAAACCAATATGAATACTGAGAAAGCCCGAAATATTAAATAGTTGAATTAAAATACCTTTTTTCAAAATCTAGGACCTAGACATAAACTTTTCCTTTGCAAGAACAATGGAATCTGAATAATAGTGAAATTTATACAATATAACTTAATGCTAAGATGTAAATAGAAAACTTACCAACTTCCTCAGAGGGGACACTCTTAGTGGCTATTGACCTAACAGCAGTTAGACCTGTATGACTGAAGATGTTCAATAGCGGGGCCAAGTAGTACCACGGTCTTGTTGGCGAGAACGCAAACATGAAACAGCCAGCTATCCTGCTCACTCCAGCGAGGGCGCCGATAGCGCTGTCCTGCACGTGCAATCTTTTGCTGAGCACTGATATGCAGAAGACCGTGCCTGGAGAAGATAAATACTTATTAAACTAGATAGAATAAGATGTTGGAGTCCAGCCCAAGTTTATGCGACATGTTGCTATGTTGTTTGTTGATTCAAGGACAATGATGGCATATGTGTTTTAAAAAAAATATCCCTCATATGAAAAACATCTCGTTTGTATTCCCTGACAGGTTCTGCAGTTAATATAATGTTATCCACATTTCGCCAATCAAGATTGTAAGTCGCATAACACACAATGCCATACTCCCAGCTGCAACTGAGGATATCCTAACAGAAAAACTCAATAAGACTGCTTGACCTGGAAATAGAACTCACGACCAAGCGCTCAGCAGATGCGTTTGGGACCACTATAACAGTAGAAATACCTCACAATAACCTGATATTTATAACGTGCTTTATAAGATGGCGTAGATAAACCTTATGATCTTATATCACCTTACATGTATCGACATAATGTGGTAACATGAACATTCATTAATAGTAATTATTAAAGCCGAGTTTTTTATCACTTGCAAACGAAACGTCACTACTTAATATGTAGGTATGTAGAAAGAAAATTATAACTAAACCACTAATTGATCATTTTGACAGAAGGGCGTTTTTTGAGTTACGGTGTATCTTAAAGTTTAATCTTATACTTGATATTGTTGTTATTTTTATATCTGCCTCGTTGGTCTAGTGGTCGTGAGGGAGACTGCTGAGCGGGAGGTCATGGGCTCGATTCTAGTATCGGCTAGTGTTATTGGGTTTATCTGTTAGACAATTCTCGGTAGCGGTTCAGGGCTTGAATTTGTGACCGATAGATGACAAGTTCGCCCTCTATTACATGGACCATAATAGCAGCAATGGCGAACTGTAGCTGTACAATTAAAGTAGTTAACCCCCTCTGCTTGTACGTTTAGAGAAAATTGGTGTGATGGTTTGTATGTTTTTGTAGTTAATTTTACAATTCCGTCAAAACAAAATGAATTTATGCATTAACCTATTTCAAATTAGATCATTAGTCAGGTTAATTTATTTTTAATTACTACCTGCTTATGTTGACAAACGATCATACATGCGACCTCAGTGCACCTTCGAAATGGTACTTTATTACCTGTTTATTCGACATTTACTAACGCATTCAGTACCTAATAAAATGTACAAATTACCCTGGATCCTTTACCGAACTGAGTATTTTTTTATAATATTTCTTTCTTGTTTTTATATATTTTGTTTACTTGGATTTTTTCTAAACCAACCAAGTTTGTTGACTTTGATTATAACTTAAATGAGTGGAATTACATCGGTGCGATATAAGTTTCGATATTACCCTGTGCTACGACGCATGTTCTCAAACAAGGGTATATCATCAGTGCGAAAGCGTCATATGTACATAATTAACGCATGCATTAAATAAAAAGGCAGGTAGAAAGATAATTTTAAAACGCATAAGGAATTAGACTATTGTATTAATTACAAGATCGTTGTACTACCGTTCCAACAATTTAGTTCGGATTAAAAGAGCTTTTAAAAAAGT
This sequence comes from Shargacucullia verbasci, assembly GCA_947562105.1. NCBI lineage: Eukaryota > Metazoa > Arthropoda > Insecta > Lepidoptera > Noctuidae > Shargacucullia > Shargacucullia verbasci. The sequence goes on along the minus strand of OX387297.1, from coordinate 6,622,477 downwards.
ATGTTTCAGATAATTCTCCGCATAATCTGACCTATCGCAACAACACTATGCATTTCAAAGCACGCAGCTCTGCAACTCTGTTTATACTGGACTACTAAGTAAACAGTTGTTGCTAGACTGTGTCTCATGCATAATGGAGTAGTACTAGTATTTGGATACAAATAGCACGGACTAGATAAGTACAGAAGGTTTACTCGCTTTAAGGATTATCAAGCTCGCGATACGCGCTGCGGGTTATTAATCTTAGGGGTCCAATAGATACGGAATGTTTTAATGTATGAATGGAGTTCATTACTGAGGCCCTAACAATAGGAAATCAGAGGCCCTAGTGTAAGTTTCTTTTGACCAATTCGATTTAACGCATCGTACGCGTTCGGCGCTCCGATTGGTCCGTTTCGTGCTCTCCACCAATTGGAGCTCCGAACGCGTTCGATGCGTTAAATCGAATTTGTCAAAAGAAACTTACACTAGGGCCTCTGATTTCCTATTGTTATCAACCATTCCTTTTGTTACCAACACGTATCGGTAGAAAGCACTGTTTTGATTTAAAAAAACTGACATCTATTTAAAACAATTTTACCCTTTTAGATCAATTAACTGACCCCGTTATGCATTCAAACGAGCTATTCCAGGGTTAAATGAAGTGTAACTTCTGTACTTATTTATAATGTGGTATAGAAACATAGCTTACAAATTATTAGTTTCGCTACGATTTCCAAACGCAGCTGTTTTAGACATGATTGCTCTAATTGATTGCCTTGATTGGTTAAGCAGGAAGAAATATATTGGGCAAGTGTCTAAAATTATCGTGATTACATAATAATTCGGCAATTAGAAGGCCCTAAATGTTTTATTTCCGAATAAGCGCAATTTTACATAGTGGTGGCTTGTGGTCGTGGCCCGGATTTATAAGTCGTATGTAGGTTCGAATCCAAGCAAAGGCGCAATAGGTCAGGTTCAATCAACTCATTATCACGAAATATGAGAGCAGGCACACCCTGGGCAGTCAGCCTCGATGCTACTATTGCTGACTGGGTTATCTTTTCACTACGGCATGAGCGATTCCTAAGAGACAGCTGGGGCCGACTCTGCAAAAAAATCTGTTCCATGACGAACACGGGCTTCTTAGAATGAAAAGCGTTGACTTTGAATGGTCAAGTCGTTTAGTTCCCTAAAATGGGGTTTAGCTGTTATAACTGATTTATGTAGGTATGTCGGGCTAGTCGATTCTAATCTGCTATGACTCTAGTGCTTTTCTCTAATCGTATACATTGTTCTTTTACTATATTATTAAGCAATAACCGGTTTAAAACATGTTATTGCTAGTTCTGCTCCATGAAATGATTGATACTGATTGTGCCCGTTTGAAGATTTGTGCCTTGGGTACCTACTAACCAAGAAAAACAAATTTATTAATTTATAGTGCATCTGTTATTTATCGCGATGCTGTATAGAATGCCTATTCCGTGGCCTTATTTACTTTTAGATAAAAACAAAAAGCGCAGAGATAATTAATCGATCTTGCGGTGACCTTTCCGCATTCAATCAATGATTATTTAAGCGAGACATTTTGAAGGACGTCAAGTAATTCTAACTTAATATTATAAATGCGAAAGTAAGTTTATTTGTTTGTTGGTTACCTTTTCACGCCTAAACCACTGAACCGATCATCATGAAATTTTGCATATACGTTGTCAGGTGTACAAAAATGGATATAGGGTATATACCTTTCATCCCGAAAAAAAGTACTGTTCCCGAGGAAAACAACAATAACGTTCTTATGATAATAGATAGCGCCACGTGTCTTTCGTAAGCAGAGTACAACCCGAATTGATTGTTAAATTCTAAATTAACGAGAGCGAAAGCCGCGGGCAAAAGCTAGTCGATTATATTTTTTAATAAAGAAGATCTTTGTTTTCAACTCAATTCGAATTCAAGGTTATCTAAAACCGGGAATCGGGATGCACCTGCGAGCACCTACCAAACCTACCCCTTTTGGATTCGAGTCACCCCAGGCATCATCTGATATACCTACGTATGTTATAATTCTTCGGCTTTATGATAAAAATACGAATATTGTTATTTTGTTTTTTCATCAAAGGTAAACACACACGCTGTGATTTATGCTAGAATCCTTCGCAATAAAAACACACCCTATGCGTTCTTATATTTTTATACATACTTGTTAAAGACCAAGGGGTTTATGCTTTTAGGTACCTAAGTAAGAAGTCGTTGTCAACTACAATAGTAACTTATTGGAGGTCAACGATCTCAGGCTAGCGTAAAACTGGATCTATTAGGATCATTATCACAAAAAGGCACCCAGTGAACGACCGAAAATTAGGTTTAGCATAAAACGAACCTATAATGATTCGAAGTTAATTTGTACAACATCACCTGCATGGTATATTGAAAACCCGTTCTGATAAAAATAATTAGTAAATTAATGAACGTCATTCCAAGTACAGAATAAAGTACTTTATGGTAATAGTAATAGAATGTATTATCGGATAATAGGAAAACAGTTGCGTGATTAATACACGTCTCCATCGCGATCCGCAAGCCTTGACCTAGGTTGATAAAATCGACGTTACACCAACTCACACGCACGGTGATGCGTTTCTTAATTCGCCGTAAAAGATATATGTTTATGTACCACACTCAAATATAGAAAGGTCACATTGGGTTTTAAAGCACTAATATAATGCGTATGATGGAAGCTATCTGATTGCATTTTGACCGTAAATAAAATAAACATTCTTGTTTTTGGTACGCAAAGATATGTTTAAGTCGTATAACTTGAGCTACAAAAAATATCCCGACGATATTATGACGAACGATCGAATTTTACAATAATATGTTTTAGAACTTGGGGATCTATTTTATGTCTATAAGAAATATTATAATAAAGTTTTTTACATATTTTTTTCTTTTATAGTTTAAAGTCTAGGTACTTTGGTATCATTCAATATTTAATTATTTTTATCTCCATCAATCAACGAAGGTTATTATCCGAATCATTACCCGAATTTTATTCCACAATTTAATTGCTAAAATAATTGTCCCATAATAATAAAAAAACCAATGAAAGATTTCATTTTATGACTTACGTTCTTAAAGTTACCTAAAGTATTACTCACAAAGTCACCAGTAAGCAGGATTTCCAAGAATCAATGTTAATTATTGTACTCACCAAAGAGCCCCAGGACGATGTTGATGGTGCCATAAATGCTGTATTCAACCTCTGTGAAGCCAAATTTGCGTATCACGTACAAATACGCCACTTGCGAGTCCCCTGAAAAAAAGAAAAGAATGTTGAGTTACTCGCCTTTTGTTCTCATTGCATAAGGAAAAGACGCAAAGGTTATAGCAGTTTATCGATACAGGCTAGAAATGATGATAGTATCAAATCAAAGCAGTCCAAGTATATTTTGTATATGAAATGATCAAGAGTTTTACCCTTTCTTTACACATGGGTATCTTACAAGGCGACTAAGGGATTATTTTCACATACATAAACAGCATCATACCTCGACGAAAGGCTAGGCAGATGTGTACAGAGCATAGCGAGGCCGTTGAGCGTGAGGTACAGGGTTTGACCCCAGAGTCGGGCAAAGTTTTATTGGGTTTTTGTTCATCTAAATTCTAAGTAGCAGCTTAAAATTGGGAATTATCCCATATTATTATAGTATTTCTTTGACGCGATGTAAACAAGCAATTAAACCCTATTCATAAAAGGAGCAATGACCATTTTACCTTGTTTCATGAAAAAAAGAATACAATGTTGTTTATAACGTTTTCGTAATATTCGGAAATCCGTAACGAGATCCGATTCAGAAGCGTTTGTGTTCAAAGTAATGTGTGACAGAGTTGCCCTTGAGGGATTTGGTTACTTTACGTTATAGGGCTGCCAAAATATGTGGGTATTATGGAATATCTTTTTAGATGTTGATAACCCGAAGAATGCAAAAATAAGGCTTATGTTAAAATATAAAATAACATTGCATGACGCTTTTATTTCACAAAGGGTTAAGTGGAGGTGTACCTACTGTTATACGTACTTCCACTTTACATCCATGCTGTTATGACGACTAAGTCGATAATGCGGCTCGTACCTAATGCCGTTCACTTGTATGCTACTAATAATTTTCTAGCAGAAACTCATTATCATTTTGTCTGGCCCTAGATTGAACCCAGGACTAGACCAATGAGACAGCCTGTTTAGTTAAGTATAAACAGTTATGTAACGATTACAAGTCAGATCTTTTAAAACATTTTCAATTCTCTCGGAGAACTACGCCAGGAAAAATGCTATCAATAGCCACATACTAGCTGTCACGTTCCAAAGTATTGTTTTCCTATGGAAAAGAACGAACAAGAAAGTCCATGGTTGCTGTTTTAAATTCTGATTACTTATTTAACATATCAGACATAAGAATACATTGTTCGCTCAAGGTTATGTGAAGAAAATATAGTACTAGGTCTAGACTAAACAAACTGATTACTATAATGTTCGGAAATTTCTGATGGTACTGGTATACTAGCTGTGAGCTGACCAGTCCTGGCAGACTGCACCCGTTCACGAGTATGACGGATGTGTCAGCATCACTGAGCTCAACCATATTGCAGGGAACAGAACGAATCATTATTAAATTTAAGGGGGCATGGAACACGACCTCCTCAAGACTTCCAGTTACCTTCACCTAACTTGCTAATCTACCACAACAGGCATGCGTTTCCTTGTGAAAGCTGATATGACCCAACGGAAGAAACATTTTAAGAGTGAGAATATTTTTGCTCCCTATTTTTCAGGTAAGTAGAATTGTCTGTAAAGCTCCTTAAATTTACAAAGCTTATACCTGAGAGATTTTGTTACCAGGTATATAATTCTTTGTTTTAATGGAAACGTGTATTAATAAAAAGGAACCTTTCTTCGGATAAAAAAATAAAAGAATGAGCAGAGTGATTAAAAATTAATTTTGTGTAGTCTTCCTTAATAATACTGATGTCAAATTGCGAGTCGTCGTGAAAATATGCCCTCTTCATCACAAGGTTTGTAAATATTGTATCTACAGGATGATTTCTTGATTTATTTTCGCACAAAAATATGTGTGTTATGTCACCTTTGACCGATCTTTTCCAAATATGGCCAACTCGAGGACTCTTTGGTTGGCAGATATTACAGGAGACAGACAGCTCACCATGTATATTTTTTTATGAACCTGCATGTGATAGCACGTCCTGCCTCGATAGAAGAAGAATCATCATAACATTATCATCACGGTTGTATTCTATTGTAAGTACAAAAGTGGTCTTAATGTTTTAATGTATTGAATTTACTTACGATGAAAAGTTAATCTTCTTTAACGAGTGAAGAATGTCTTTTTTTATCGTAAGTTCCATAAAAAACCTCCAAAATCGAAAGTGTGCTATACATGGAATTTGGTAACACTTTCATTCAGCCACCTGTTTGGGAACATCACAATCTAAAGTCGGTCATTTTATTACTCAATACATTTCTTATGTCCAATTTCGAAAGTTTGCCCCGCATAAATCTTGCGACGAGGTTCTAAGATTTTGAGTCTTTGAAGGCAGCCCTGATGACGTATGGCGTACCCTTTGTACTAGTCTTGTATCGGTCATGGTCGAACGTACTTTGTTTCACAAATGAGAACGTGGTCGAAATGCTAATGTTATAGTTATAGTTACGTCTCTACAGATAAGTTTGTAATCAAGGTCAGGTCAAGCTGTTGCGAGTCCTAAGCGATAGTGATGTGATTCACATGCATTTAAATGAATGACACTGTGTGCCACTTCTCTAGGGATTTAATGTTTTAGGCATTTTGTTACCAATAAAATATGATTACGCTACTGTTGGTGCAGTGGAGGAGAAAGCAAAATGTAGGGCAATGTTTATTTAACTTTAAATTTATTTAAAAAAAGAAACTTATTTCATGGGGCCGCCAAGATATAAAAATAAATAAACATGTGACAGACGGACATACGGTCAGGGCGGACGGTCCAATTAAGAGTGGACTCTATTATTAAGTCTTATGGGCTACCAGATGTAATTATTCAAATTAATTGTGTGTTCAAAAACCTCTGCTGTTCTGAAAAGTGCGCCTGCGCGGCCTGCGTCTCGGAACCTATATCTCCGCATACGCCCAGGCTATTCAATATCCACTAAAGCGAAGCAAAGAAATAATGAATAATCTCAAATTATGTTGTTTATATTACTTGTCTTTCTTTAGCTTCAATAACGTATAATATTCCTATTTGATACTGACACATCCTCGCTCCTTTCCGCTTTAGTACCTATTACTTTGCTTTACTATCACGGATGTATTTAAACTAGCACAAATAGTATCAGGTAGTGTTCAATTGTATTTAGAACAGAACTTAGTTCTAGTGGTTTTAATGATTGTAAACAAAACATTGCCCTTAATGACACACGTGGCAACTTGCACCCATTCTAGTTTTGTTATCTGGCTAAAGATAAGGATGCAGTACCTTTCTCATTAATTCAAAACATATCATCACCCCTGTATTGCCCGAAGGTTTAGACAGAGATGTACCTATTATTGTAGACCTACATTTATTCGTGGTCATTTTTAAATCCACTCACTAACCCACTCAATAACACGTAACTTACTACGTTTCGGCTTAGCTTAGATTAGCCTTCAACTGGAAAGCGACATAACAAAAGTAGCGACCAATTATGTGGCTATTGTTTAGTTATTATTTATTTGTATTGAAATTCAATTAAAATAGCGCATAGCAAATATACGCTGCTTCATAAATATCCAGTAATAACTCTATTATGTTACGGCACGTTTGGCGCAGTGGCTAAGCGATTGGTTTGATTGGTGGCGTGCTGCGGGTTCAATTTCCAAATACAATATAATATTTCTATAGGCTACAGATAGTTGTTGTATATGAGATTTATGTAGTCTGTAAGCTTTGACCATGATACAGGAGCAATCCTAGTGGGGAAATGAAAATTTACAAAACACATCAATAATACATCGAATTTATGCTAAACATCGGCACTTATTCCAATGAACGACAACCATTCCATCCATTGATTTCCATCAGTGACAGAATATCGAAAGTAATTTCAGGGTACGGTCATCACCAGTAGGCGGTTTAATAACCGCATTATCAGGTCAGTGTCAAGGTAGACGCAGAGTATAATCACATACATAATAACAGATACTTAAATTAAAAAAAAACAGCTATTTACATATTTCTTTATGGTTACTGATTCTGTTCAGTACAAATTAATAAAGTGGTACTGTCTTTTTCTAACTAAACATCAGAAAAGGATAGAAGATTATTTAGTCCTGTCAAATAAATCCGCTTGCGTATTATCAACGTGAATTTAGTTGTCCTAGGTCGCGTCTCATAATATCGTAAATGACAAGGGCGTAGATTAATTTGACGGTTAGTTATTGTGATTAGTTATTGTGATTTGAAACTGAATCAAAACCAATATTAACTTCGGAGAAAAGGCGTATCGCTTATATATTGTATTTATTTAGAGCAGCAAATATTTTCCTTATGATGGATGGAATCTTATTCCTATTTCCGATAACCTCTTAAGATTTTACATAACGAGAATCTCTATGCGTTGACATTTGAGAAATCGTATTTATTCATGCCATATTTTGCCTTTGTTACATAACATACTTGTTACCTTAAAAAACCATGTGAAAGTGGGTGGGGTATCTTGTTTTTTTTTTTTTTTTGTTCTCAATTCATCTGTACAGTGTTGCGGTAATGAAACGGAAATCGTGACGTCGGTTTAAAATTACTACATTTTTAATTAGCACTAAGAGCTAGTTGTATCTGTCAGTTTTGTCGTTAATGATAAAAAATGTAACTTGAAAGATTAACGTGACAGCTTGGTGTAGCAGTGTCATAGACTTTGTCATAGATTTCGAAATCTGTGAGCAGTGTTCTATTCTCAATTTATTAGACAAATGACTAATGATATCATTTAATGGGGTGAAAACAATTCTTGCTATCTAAGGCCCGTTATCACTAACAAACTGTTAGCGTTAAGAGACGTTTTCTACAGAAAATTGTAGATTTTTTTTAACAAACAAAAATTCTGTCATTTGTTCCTTATCATTAGTATTGTGTTGATGAATTCTAATTCATAAACAAGATACGATTTAGAATGCTTTAGAATTCTAGAACTATTAAAATATAATTATCTGGAACTATTAAAGTATAAAGGTCTTATTTCTTTACACACGTCATTAAGTCATAGAATATTATACAAGTTTAGCTAGAAAACTTGTTTAGTTCGTTTTTTACGTTCGAAAAAATGCATAGAGGTATATTTAAAATAGTCTCAATGATAATTAATTGATAGGTAAATGACATGGATTTTCCCAAATCCTTTTGAGGAGACAACCTTCAAAACTTGTTAATTTATCTAGAACGGCTTATTGATTGCAAAGCTGCTGAGCGTGAGGTTCTAGGTTTGATTCCCAAATTGAATAAAAAAGTCTCTTCTCCGATTGAAATGTGACTGGTAGATGGCAGTAGGTTTATCGTGGTGTAGGTACAACTCTGCCTAACTCCTCTGGGAAACGGGCGTGATCCGTGAGTTATTTAGAACACAAAAATTACATTGTTATACTAAATACGTAGGATAAAAAATACAGTCATTAAAACTTTTATATCTTCGTCAAAAACCAACACCCTTTATATAATTACGTAAATAATTCAATTATCACATAATAAAAATGTGCTTGTACAGTATTTAGTTTATAAAAATTGTAAGTGGCCCGCGTTTTTTCGAGTACAATAAGTAAGTTAACAGGAAAGCAATGGAGTCAAGGCTTGCAAGTTATTTACCGGCTTGCCTTGTTGATAGTGGGCTAGTGAAACGGGCCGTGTGATTAACTTGCGGATTAACAATGTCCGATTAAATATCATTTTCGATACGATTTTTTTTTAACACGATATTATTATGATATTTCTTCCGGGTGGTAAGAAATTTTGTATTAATTTATTACTAGAAACTTGAAAAGATCCATAGAAAAGCCGTAATAAATACATTTTAATATCGCGAAGTCAATAAAATTTTGCTAAATGTTCGTTTATGATCGAATCGCCTTAGCCAGTTTAAGCACCAACACTATGCGAGCCCATTTCTCTCGGCGTCCATTCAAAATGTGTTTACAAAAATTAAATGAATAAAAAAAAAAAAAAAACTTTTTTATTATTTTGATTTTTGTGTTTTTCTTCAAGGATTGATATTTTTTTTCGTAACACGCACTGTTTCTATTATCAAAATATTTTTTCGCTTAGCTTATAAGGTTGTTAAGTGTTAAGGGTGTACAATAGTGTACAATATTTAAAGTAGGTAAAAAGGCACATTCGATATATTTAGATACTGTTTTTTTAAATGAATACGTCCTTCCATTTTTAGTTGACAGTACCAAACAATGTGAACAGGGCACGTAACGAAACTTTATTAACTCAGGGCCGAGAACAAATCCAGACAGAGTAATGAGTTAATGACCCACTTTCGATGTCTCATTGTGACAGGCACAGTCTTAATATTTTTCCGTACAGTTATGAAGTAAGTTCAATATTTACTTATTCTTTTATCAATGATACAGAATTTTGACGGAAAGATGTTAAAGCTATAGTTTTAGAGCAATTAGCAACTACTCACCGTAAAGAGGCCCGACCATAAGCAGGTACAGCAGTAGCACACAAAATATCTGAGTCCTTCCTCCGAACGCACGAGGTCTCACAGCCACCATCACAGTGTTGCCAACTAGTTCAAACACCTCCTTCAATACATTCGCGCCTGTACTGTTTTCAGGAACATGATTGTAACTCTTCACTTCATCAACAGGTAGAACATCCTCAAGTCTGAACATGCCATACAAAAACGACATAGTATACAAGCATAACAGCAAAGAGAACACTCCGTAGTATCCTAACGCACGTAACAATATACCACTTAACGCTGTCCCAGTTGGCGTTCCCGCTGTCACACATATCGTCACAAGTCCCAAACGAAATGTCCTGTTCTCTACCGAAGTTCTGTCAGCCATAAAACTGAACATTCCCATAAATATGATGATATAGCTCCCAGTGAACGCCGCGGGCAAAGCTTCGATCAATGCTGTGGCTGTCAAGGATAATTCCTTAAAGAAATACGTAGCGAATAAAAGTCCGATGTTGCAAATGATCTCTCCAATGAAAGGGAATAGAATGCATATTTTTCTTTTTTTGTACTTATCGCTCCACGCTCCAACAAATAGCACCATGACAGCTGGTATTGCTGTTTGTAGAGGGAACTTCCATGCTACCACAGTAGCGACGAGTGATTGGATATTCTTAACTTCCTCATCGAGACCAGTAGTATTTCTTCTCGCAATGCGATCGCAAACGTCGTTTTCAAATTCAAAATTTACCCTGCAGGCTTTTTCCAGGTGCATGTTCTGCACAGCCAAAGAGGAAATAGCGGTGCACAGCATGTAAATAAACAGACAAGGTTCGACTGTGGTCTCGCGAAATAAACTCCTGACGTTCTTCAATAATTTTTTGTATTTTTCCTTCCATGTTGTGCAGGCCGGGTTGCCTGTGAGACGTATGTTTGATCTGGTGAGTTCGTTGACAATGCAAATGTTTTCAGTGCTCGTAATCATATTCGCTTTACGCCACAAGTGAGAGTCAGTAAAAGTAGTCCGGCTCACACGCTTATATCACACACTACACTGTTCGGTCCCGGCACCCGAAGGTGATTATACGTTTAATCCGTTCTGTTCGTCTGTCGTTTCCCAAAACCTGAGCAGTAAATGTCAGGTTGTAAAATTAAGCGCGATATGAGAGTGCGTCGGCGCATACGAGTCGCTCGCATCTCGCCCGATACGATAACACAGGTCTCACTGTCGACGACACCACTTTTAATAAATATGTAGCTCATTTATCTTGTACCTTGAGTTACGCATCGGCCAACATTGTTCCTATAGCTTCACGACTCTGACGCTTAAATAACAATAAGTACTTATAATCGCAACAACTGTGCACACAACATTAGTAAAGCAGGCGTCTTAATTCGTTTTTAATGGTTTGCTTAATTTTAAACGACAAATACGAGATAAAACATGTCATAGTTTCAGTGAAATGGGTAAAATCACATTAATTAAGCAACGTATTGTTATCTAGTCACTGATATAGTAAGTGTAGTGGTGACGTAAATTGGAGGTTATTAACCTTTTTTATGATTCAATAACCATCTCGCGGCGGGGTCATTACTAAGCCGACATTTGGACAGAAATCTTTGAAACTACGGTTCATCAACGTGACAGGCGCCTTTCTAAAATTAATTTATTGGGTATCAATGAGTTTCTCTCAATAATAAAATCTCATTTTGTATATTTACGTTTAAAATGGGGCTCAAGTGTAATAAAGTAAGAAGTGTGAGAAATTTCCCCCAGTGAACGATGTATTTTATTATATATTTTATGATATCTGTCGACTGCCATGTTATTTTGGGCACCACAAGATCGTTTTGGAAGTACATTTTGAAAACGTGTTTGTAAATAAAATGATACTTGCATTATTACGTAATATGCTTTGGCGTCATGACGGAATGCGTTAATTAAGTAAATCAAGTAACTCAACGACACGGACATCAATATTACGGGAAAATGAATTTGTTGCGAGCAAAATTATTTGCGAAATCTAGACAAGATTATACTAGGTTTCCGCAATCGATTACAGATAGAGGCAGAGAGACGTTATTCAATAACATTTCGTAACTGACATATATATAAACACTTAGAGATTTGTAACTAAAAAAAATTCAGAAAAATGAAGTAGGTATCTACTTGGGTACCTAGTTTTATTGCTAATGCGCATTGAAGATTTGTCACCCAGAAAAATGGTGAAAAACCCACTTAGGAATGACAAATTTACAATGTGTTTGCCTTATAGTGTCATGATGAATCTTGAATAAAATATAATAATAGTACTGCTAGTACTATAGTACCTGCTAACAACACTTTTTTCATCAATACGAAAACATATTAAGTATATCCAACAAAACGCCTGAAACTACAGACATAGAGACGACTCTTATTAGACTTGTCTTTTGAAAAGCTATATCTTGTACCATTTTATCGACGCTGTCTCTTTCCTTGTAAGCGAAGGAAACCTTTTAGTCATTTTATTGTTTTTACTCTAGGGGTATCGGTATTGCTTGAAACAATAGCGACATTTAAACAATCTATCTATCTTCTTTTATAATTTAAAAACCTTCTACTTATCATTCACTCACTGACTGACTGACTAATTACCAATTTCAGGGGCTAGGAAGCCAAAAAACTTGAATCTTATTAATCATCTATTCTAAACTAAGTTGCAAAAGTATGACATATCATTATACGCAGGCGGAGTTGCGGGCACAACTTTATTAGTGTAACACATTATCCATGTTTGGAGTATTCCAGGCTAGGTTCCGAGTCAACCGGAGTCCATAAAGAACTAATCCGAATACTAACTAATACTGACGGCATATGCATATGCATATACCGTCTGTAAGAAACCTCCTATCTTCTTATGCAGCTTTGCTCTGACCTGAAATCTGAAATCAGGGCAGTAAGATCTTTAACTTGACTCCTGCGAAAGTGAATTTGACAATATAAGTTACAATTGCATTTTCCTATGGCACAAAATTGATGACTGTTAGCAAACATCCATATCATGTATAGGATGGTACGTATATCCGATGTCTGAATGTCTGTTAAACCGATCAGATATAAATCGGAATTTGAAAAAAAGAAAGATTAAGTACTGCCCATACAGAAAAGATAACTATGTCACGTGGACAGAGGTAGCACAACTAGATGCAGAACATGTATAGTCTATACATATAATAAAATTATAACGCCGATATCTGTACATTATAGATATTGGAGAAAAACTAATATAGGGGTCTTTATTAGAGCAACAGAAGCCAAAACAACAGTTTTTAGAATTGTTGTCCTTCTGTTTGTGTGTTTGTACACGCGTCACGCAAAAACTACTGCATGAAATTGAATGCAGTTTTCACCGAAGTATTGCTAGAGGTCTAACTTAAAATATAATCTATTTTATAGCAGGAATATATCGGATTCTAAATTCCACGCGTACGAAGACGCGGGCAAAAGCTATTAAAAAATAAAAATAATACCCACTAAGTCGGTAGTTAAAATTTATAGAGATAGAGATAGAGATAGAATTGTTTTTATTTCAAATAAACCTAATACAGGCACTTATGAAACGTTATAGGACTCTAGTTGCACGGTTCCAAAAAGTTGGTCCTATGGAGAAGAACCGGCAAGAAACTCCATGGATACTCTTTTAAAGTCTCTTTTAACAATCTTGCCATGAACATAATGTGGAAAAAGTATGGGAGAACAATGTAGGTTTCGTCAAATAAATACTAAATGCAACTTTAACATAAAGAATTTTAACATAAAGAATTTTAAAAAATAATATTATGTTCACTTCGTTCCCCAGAACAGGAACGGGAAAACTTTCTCTAATTTTAACGATATGCATTGTTAATCGGTGTTTCAAATTGTACAAGAAGTACCGTCTTGAAGCTTTGTTTCGCTATATGCATATTTTGTTCATCGTTCCCAATTTCGTTAATCATTCAATTTAAGGTGGTATGCAGTTTAGGTAAGAGTGTAAGTACCGCAGTGTTTTGGGTCATGATGTAATCGAAATCATATGGATGAAAGATGTTGATCGAAAATATGTTTACGTAGTCGCGCCAAACGAGGGCTTATGCAGAATGCCATGTCGAAAAATATCACACAAGTGACGCGATAAATGCGAGAAATTTCAACACAGTTATCGTAACTCGATCATGTTATTTTGCGTGGTGTTTGTCATGGCTAGGCGCTTACGCTAAGCCATAGTGCATATGGACCCAATCGGAACACATGGGCTCTGAATCTGAATGTAAAGTGCGTAGCGTCAACGGTTAGACGGTACTTTTTTATTACAAAAAATAGATAATCTATATCTTTATTTAAAAAAAAACTATTGCATACATACATACACATATGTCACACCTTTTTCCTATGGAGGTAGGCAGATACTACAGAATGCCTCGTGCTACGATGCTTAAATAATCAATAAATAATAATAAAAATAAAAAAGCCATTTTATTTCTTCTAGGTTATACAATTTTCATATCTATCTCTACTTATTATTTATTATAAATCTGTAGTATTTATCTCTATAATATATGTAAGTACTTTTTGTTAAACCCGTTTCTTATTTAAAGTGTTGCTTAACTATCGTTGCATAAATCTATAGCTTGACATCTTTAGTTTACCAAAAAAGTTTATGTGGCATACTGTAAGTAAATCAGTATGATCAACATTTTAATTATAACGCTAAATCACCAGAGAGAAAGTCAAATCGTTCACCACTAGATCAGCTTATAAAAGTTTATCTTACAACATAGTGAACTTAAAAATATGGACATAACATAGAAATAATAAAAATAAAAACAAAATACTTGTACTCTATACCTTTAGGATCTAGAGGTTAGATTAAAACACTCACATTGCGTAAGTAGGTAAATAAGTATATTTAGTTTTATAATGGCCTGTCTCAATTGTTCCCAGCCTTGCAAAGGACTTTACATCTGTCGCGTCCTCGCGTGATTTCATTTGAAGACTACCTAAATATTTTTCTTAAATAAGATCAAGGTTGTCTGAATCGTCACTTTACAATAAAATATTGTCTGGTGCACATTTTATGTTTCTTTAATTTTTTAGCGTGCTTATTGAGACGTGTTTTGCGCAGAGTAATTTCACAGGCGCTCCATTTGGGTATGAAAGTGACAATGAACAATGTTGCTTCTTCATACAGGTTGTAAACAGAATGTTAGAATAGTATTTCAAATGCAGCCCTCTGAGAATGTTGGTACAGGGTTGTCAGATTGTGTTTTGTTTTGTTGATCCAGTCAAACTAACATGAAAATTAATGATCTAGGTAGTAAATATTATTGCGCTAGTAGCCTTAGGACTCCAGCAGATGGTCAGATGAATATCAACATAATACTTAAGTAGTAATTTAAATTTTACTAATTGAGTGGAATGCAGTTGTGTGCAGTCTCATAAATCCTACTAATTTTAATTTTAATTTTTAATATTTAATATCCTACTAATCCTACATCCTACTAATTTTATAAATGCGAAAGTTTGTGAGGATGGATGGATGGATCTTTGTTACTCTTTCACGCCAGAACGGCTGAACGGATCTGGATGAAATTTGGCACAGAGATAGATTATAGTCTGGAATAGCACACAGGCTACTTTTTATCCCAGGAAAATGTACGGGTTAGTAAACTACGCGGGCGATGCCGCGAGCGGAAGCTAATATACCTATATTCTAAAGTTTTTAATTACTATTTAAAACATATGCTTTGCAATATGCTTTCAATAAATAAATACTGAATCGGTGGACGCTAAACTTTTAACAGTCAGTAATTTTAGTGTATTTTTTATCAACCATTGATCACATTTCAACGCCTTCCGACACAGACATAGCAAGGCGTGCGTTAGTTGTGAAATACTATTAGAACATTCTAAATATCTGATGAGTAATAAATTAAATATCAAAGAACAAAAAAAAGAATATAGGTAGATGTTATATTAAGAAAAACGTTACTATAGGAAACATAAGAATATTAACATAATATAATATAGCATCACGCCTGTGTTCCCCGAAGGGTTAGGCAGAAGTGTAGGTACTATTATACACTCAGATTTCGCCGATGCCGTTATTAACTCCCATGTAATAGGGGACGAGCTTATTGCCATCTAAGTACCGGTCAAAGTTCCAGACTCCGTGCAGCTACTGAGAATTTCCATACAGAAGAACCCAATAACACTACTCGATCTGGGAATCGAACCAAGGACTTCACGCTCAGCAGTCGCGCTTGGGACCACTAGACCAATGAGGCAAGACTATTAAAAGTATATGAAATAAAAAAAAAATATTCATAATTGTATAAAAAATATCTCTTCTAAAAAATATATAACAAATATTACCGAGGAACAATTTCCGGTATTTGTGTACCTAAACTTCAAAATTCAACATCAGCCATCATTGCCACGGGCGTTTCCGCATCCGTTTCCGTTATAATATATTTGATACATTCGTTTCCGTGTGTTTCTGATATAAAATTACATTATATAAATAAATAAGAAAAATGGCGAACGACAGGCATATTTATCCATCGACAGTAGGTAGATAATTTATTAATTCGTTATTCTTAGTTCTACGAATAATTCTACTAACCAAAATAAGTATTTAAGTCTAGAGTGAATAGGTTACATCCAGTGCCGGATTAAGCAAGCGCGGCAAATTCTATCGGAGGCCTTGATCTGCTATGGGCTCTTAAGTATAAAGTGACTTTTTGTAGTACTTGTGCGTTTATCGTATGAAATTCGGTGTTATATTTTCTTAATACGTTTCACCCAAAAAATTACGCTGAGGCGGAGGTGGGCGGGTTTGGATACGCGGGGCCCCCTGGGGCCCATAGCAATTGCTACTCTTGCTACGTGGTTAATCCGGCACTGGTTACATCTAGACAAGCGTTCACCATCCTATCACCATACGCACTATCATCATACCAGCGGGTCTACAGCGTAACGGTAATAATTGATAACCATTTCAGTAATCAGTGTCAAGACGAAATTAAGACATACAACTACCCGCGGGCGATATAGTATTCAAAGCTGCAAGCGAGCCTACCAAATCTAAAATACTTAGGCACGTTTTTGCATTGTGAGTGTTTGCTATCTATTGTTTAATAATACTACTTAAAAAAGACAGTTATTAGGCGATGTATTTTGTATATTTTTAAAACTTCTAATAACCATGTGTTTGGAACTAAATCGTAAGCTTTTTAATAATAAATATGTATATTGTGCATAGATCTTTCTTCCTCTGCTGGACCTGTTTGTGTATTACGGAATCTATACTCAATACTTTATTGAATTCCATAATGTGTTCATATAACAGTTGGTATGTTGGAAATTAGAAACAATTATATGGAATCTGTCGGGCACAGCAAAGTTAGATTTATATAGAGTAGAGGATGAAGAGCGCTCTAAAAAAAAATCTGAAAATTCTAAATATAGTTTTGAGTAACATTGAAAAGCTAAGAGAAAACTAAGTGTTTAAAAATAAATAGTAATTATAGTTTTATTTTAGTAATTAGTTAACGTCATTTGCTTTTATAATATTTTTTCTATATTTTATACATGTTTATGTGTGTATATATACATACATATATTTATTGTTAGTTGTTCTTCACAGTCTTGACTAAACTTTTTCCAACCCTTTTGCTCTTCAACTAATATTTTATTTCTTTCAAGATGTTTGTAAATAACGTGGGTAACGCATGATGTAATTATTTTATAAATTGTTTGAGATAGATTGGTGTATACATATTTTGCTAAATCACCGGTGTCTTTGTGGTCTTTTGATAGCATATATGTACGTGATTGTGTTATGTATTATGTATACAGGCATCGTTGTCGGATTTTTAATTAAGTTGTTAATATGGTTAGGGTGAATATGCGTTTTTAATGCAGTCTGCTTCTGCGTTATGAGAATATTTTTACTTGTTTTTACTAGTGGTTGTCCTTGACTTCATCTGCGTGCATTTTGTATTTATCTAAATATGGCTGTGATGCAATAGTAAAAATAAGCCTATGTCTTTCCCTAGGATCCAGGCTTCCTCTTAGTAAAATTGTGTAACGATCGGTTTTGTGGTTTAAACGTAATGAGGAAACACACAAATAGTTACTTTCGTATTTATAATAGTGTGGATATAGCGTCCCTTAATATTACATGGTTTCTTTATCGTTTTATTTTAATACTTTTTTATTTTATTTGTATGCTTTGTATATTTATTTTTCTTCGTTGTTAGTTTTATTATATATCAAATAACGGTAACTTTCTTTCTTTCTAAAAAAGACCCTGTTAATTTCACAACAGCAACGGCCTCTCCTAAAAGGCATTCAAGGTCCACAGCTGAGTTGGCCCGAAGTAGGTGGATTGTAAGTGTCAGCAATGAATTTCCTCCCATCAGATCGTCATCAGTCACAGGGGCACTACCGTGAGAGAAGCATTGGTGAAATATGTATAAACAAACATGATCACGGAATTTTTAAGTATATTAGCATTGCAATCACTTAATGCTGTAAAATGTATAGTGGAAAATGATATAGACGAAAGATATTTTCAGTTTTTTAAAATAAGTTGTTGTTTTGGTCTTATTAATATTTAGTAGGTATGTAAGTAGAGTCGTGCGTAATACCAATTTTATTATTAAATTGCCATTGAGTGAACAACAATCCTGGCGTGACGTCAATACTGAGTGATATATGTACTTAGATTAGTTATACGTGTAACAGGCTAATTACGTCGAATCTTTCCGACGCCTATACCGCAATGTCCGAGAGGGAAAGTTTTTAAACAGTGCGTCTTACCTGGCATGACCTACGGTGTCGAAACGTGGACACTCACGGTGGGACTAGTCCACCGATTCAAAGTCACTCAGCGACCTGTGGAGCGGGTTATGCTTGGAGTCACTGTGAAGGATAAAATCCGGAACGAGATTATCTGACAGATGACCAATGTAATCGACTTAACCCATAGGATTAGTGAGCTGAAACAGCAGTGGACTGGTCACGTAAGTCGAAGAACCGATAACCGTTGGCGTAGACGAGTTCTTGAGTGGAGACCGCGAGTAGGCAAACGTAGAGTAGGGCGCCCCCCAGCCTAATGGAGCGATGACTTATGTATGGTGGCTGGCAGAAAGTGGATGCGGGGAACCGAAGATCAGGATCAGTGGCGTTTACTGGGAGAGGCATATGTCCAGCAGTCGACGAATGTGGGCTGATGACGATGAAGATGTTTGAACAGGCACCAAAAAAAAAACATTTCTGACTCAAGTGTTATAATAAAACTTAACAATATATCTTACAATAAAAAATATTAATCATATAATCTAAGTGTTGTCTGTCAAGATGATCAACTTGCACGAACACGATACTGATATTAGTAATATCATCATGGTATGACATTGCGTTTTGTAACATAACGCTATCATTAACCTAGAGGGGTGAGCGATGGTGTCTTTATTTGCTAATCGTCTGATAGACTCAGTATAGACAATTACACATGCAACTTATAAAGTTTGTGTAAAAATGAGGCAAGATAGAAAAACAATGAATCTCTAGATATTATAAAGAAATATTAAACAAAGTATAGGGTACAGTCAACGACTAAAGTGGCTGATAATTTTTTTAGAAGCTTTTCTTTTTATTATTCGTTATTATTTAGTTAAGATAATGCATTTTTTTAGTTTACCAGCTGGGAGAAATAATAAATTTGCTCTTTCAAATATATTTACCGGTACAACACACGCGCCACCTACTGTAAGTTAATTGTACTATGCCTATAATCTTCGCGCAAGTGCAAGCAATAAGTTGACCAAGTTTTATCGCAATCAGATGAACGGTATGGCAGCGCATAAAATACGAACAAACAAGCATTGGTTTTTATATATTGGAGAAGATAGATGAATAAGAATATTGTATTATTAGATATTATTAGTTATGAATTTATCTAAAAATATAATTTTCATGTACCTACATATATCGCTGATTGTATCCACCATAAGTAGTGCCCTATAAAGCTAATTCAGTGTACATACTTATGGTGAAACTTTTGACAAACAAGACGTAAACAAGTGAATGAGCGCTTGTCGAAGGGCGTTCGAACTGTATCGATTATGCAATCTCTCTTCAGCACACTGTTTCTAGTTACGTCTGATGTTTTGGCAGCTGTATAGATGCGTAGTCACGTAACAATTTCAAGAATTACTGGGACATCATGAGCATAATACACTGTACAGTTCGTAAGCCTTACTCATACTTATCCAACTTATAAAATATGACTTTGTACGGTTTTGTTAATCCTACTAATATTATAAATGCCAAAATTTGTGAGGATGGATGGATCTTTGTTACTCGTTCACGCCAGAACGGCTGAACGGATCTGGATGAAATTTGGCACAAAGATAGATTGTAGTTTGGAATAGCACATAGGATTTTTATCCCGTAAAAATGTACGGGATCGTAAACCACGCGGGCGAAGCCGCGGGCGGAAGCTAGTTTATATAATAAATCAACAATGAATAATCATAATATAGCAAAATTCATAAACTGGAATTGAAAAATGCTGTAAAGATCAAAAATAGATCTGTTCTACGTTGGCTTGACCACTGTTTGGTTACGGAGCGGAGTCAGTGTGGTTTTATATATTGAAGCACTTGGGCAAACATTTATTTATCCGGTGTTCGGGATCCTAGACGAGGTTTTATGTAACTAATACTAATATAGTTCTAAGTAGGTACATATCTTTACAAAAACCAATGAATATCGATGTACCATTTATCGTTGTTTTATCCGAAATATTTTGAATAACCTTTACATATTGTATCGTTTTATATTTTAATTAATTATTAAATATTACAGCTTGAAAAAAAGAACTAAACATATTATATCTCAGGTTTTTAAAACCTGTTCATAATATTATATCACAAAGTTTGATTTATGGCACAAAATTGTTTATTGGGTACTATAGTGCAGTGACGTCATTGTCGTGTGCGTGAATTTCCTTTGCCGCTGGGTTCTTTACCACATCCCTTATTTGTCTCTTGTGCATCACGTACAACGCTCTGTAAAACACCAAAAAGTAAATAAAAATCTCCTAACACAACATGTTTGGAAATCGAACCCTAAACCCCATGCTCAGGACCCGTACTTGCAACCACTAAACCGATGAAACAGCCATATAGGTGGATCATAACATATCATCACGCCTGTATCTCCAAAAGATCAGGCAGAGTTGTACTATGCTATTGCCATCAACTGGACACAATTCCGAACTCCGTGTTTCTACTAAGAATTTATAAACTAAAAAAACCCAATAACATTTTGCTCGACCTGGGAATCGAACCTAAGACCACTAGACCAATTAACAGTATCTATGGAAGTTAGCTTAATTACATAGACATAGTTACCGTCCTCGCCGGCGAGGTCCGTCGCGAAGACCCATTCATTTTCCACCCCGACCCTTGCTCGAGCCAGCCCGCGCTGAGTCAGTAGTAATAAATTAAATGTACCTTAATAATCACAATCAGATCCAGCAAGTCCTCTCTTGTCTGCCCACCAGCAACGCCCTAAACCGAGGTTCGAGTCCCACTATTGGAGACCCTTAGCAGTGTTGCTTAATATTATTTAATTTGCTCGGCTGGAGGCCCTTCTGGTCTCGCCATTTGCTCGGTTAAACAGTAAAAGCTCCCTGAGCTAACTGCGAGAGACAACTCAAAAAAAATAATTACATAGAATTCTAACGACGCTTACAGATAGATAACACTGATAGTTAAATACGTTACTTAATAATACTTAAGTACATGATTAGAAATCTAATGTCAACTGTCCGTGAGATCGGCCTTTGACCGAATAACGTGTTTAATTTTGTCTAACGTGTTTCAAACTCGGCCGGTTGTCGTCGAACGTCTGACAACACCGCACCGCTCACAGAATTCCATCATGAACTGTACCGATTACGTGTTTGAGAACAACCTCGACCTTTTATTGAGGTGCGAGTTTTTCCAAGAGCAATCAAACGGTTTTTGTTGGAGGGTCAAGTATTACCAAGGAATCGAAGGAGTGAGGATACGTCAATCACATTTTAGTTGTTGTCGCTTTTCTAATTTAATACGCATCTTGTAGCGAGTTTTTGTAGACCTTTTTATATTCAAAAGATTTAACATTGTGTTTTTGTAAAATTGATTGGATAGTCTATTCATACACTTTGACTGCCTCATTGGCCTAGTGGTCGTAAGTGCGACTGCTAAGCGTGAGGTCCTGGGTCCAATTCCCAGGTCAGGCAAAGTGTTATTGAGTTTTTCTGTATGGAAGTTCTCAGTAGCAGCACGGAGTCTGGAATTGTGTCCGGTAGGTGGCAATAGGCTCGCCCCCTATTAGATGAGACTCAATAACGGCATCGGTGAAATGTGGGTGTACAATAGTACACCTCTGCCTAACCCTTCGGGGAATACAGGCGTGATGCTATGTTATGTTATATCTATTCATACATAAGTCATACAAAATACACACTCAGTTCTGAGTACTGAAATGATTCAACCCGCTGCTGGGACTGTTCTCCTCATTCTCCATGGCTGTCGTCTCAGAATGAGAAGACAGGTACAAGGCCTTAGTCCACCATAATGGCTTGGTGCGAGTTAGCGGACTACACTCACCATCGAGAACATTGTGGACCTCACTGGCAGCCTAATTACGTAAAAAAGCGACAGTAACGCGACAGCCACGTGACAGCCACGCGACAGCAATCTCACTGTCAGTCAATATAAATATGACACAAAATCTACGCCTGTCGCAAACTGACTGCTACATCGGGAATTAGGCTGCGGGTGTGCGGATGTGCGGGTTTCCCGAGAGAATATCGAATTCCGATTCTACCATGCTCATGGAAATATATAAAAAGGTTATCAGAAGTAATAACGAAGGCTAGATATAACAATAAATAATAATACTCACATAAATATAAGGAAGGCCGGTATCGTCATGGTCCCGCCCAGCAGGTATACCGCTCCGGGCAGAGTTTCCACGGTATTCGAGAACAACTTGCTGTATAGCGGTATGTATATCACAGGTATTAAAGTTTCCACGAAGCCGATCAACGAACATATTTTACCTGAAAAGACAGTCATCAGATTAATCTATAACCATTCTATGTTAATTCTGCAATCATGTTTAGTATGTTTAGATGGGTAATGTTTATGGATTTTTCAAGGATATGGGACTCATTTGGCGGCCTCATTAGACCAGTGGTATTAAGCGCGACTGCTGAGTGTGAGATTCTAAGTTCGAATTTTGGGTCGGCCAAACTGGTATTGGGTATTTCTGTATAGAAATTCACAGTAGCATGAGACCGATAGATGACAATTGGCTCGCCTGTTATACATGGACTCAATAACGGCATTGGTTAAATGTTGTGTTATTTTAATGTCTGTTTTTTTTTTTTTTTTTTTTTTTTTTTATGTCATAGGCGGCAAACGAACAGACGGATCGCCTGATGGTAAGCGATTAACGTCGCCCATGGACACCCGCAACACCGGAGGTGTCAATTAAATGGTATGGTATGCCCAAATAAGCCAAACTTATAATATTATTTGTCGTTGTATGCTGTCTATCTTTTAACTGTTGTCTGCTAACGAATTAACAACCTAACCTAACTAATTTTAAAGCTGCTAGTGCCGAAATTTATAATACAATAGACATCATTCAGGTGAATGAAAAAACAAATTGGCTATTATTCGAGCGCAGAATTCATTTAATAGAGTCATTTTAATTGATATCTTTCATTCTTCGACAGAGGCGATAAATCATTTTCCTAATGAATAATATAAAGTAATTACCATTGTTCATTACCTACCTAAGTATTGTGTTTATAAAAAAATGTGTCTTGTTTAAAATGACAGTTTGAGGTACTTCATTAGGCCAGTATTGGCCCTATAAATTACATTAATTATCGATATTAACGTAATTACCTTATGAATAAACAGAAATTATCCTAAGAATAACTATCTAACACCAATGATGTACACTTAGTATGCAATAAATCTTTGAATCTAAGGATGGGTTTTGGTTTAACAATACTTTTGCCATTGTCATTTGTTTGAGAACAGACAAGGATAGAGTACAGTGTATCAGCTGTAATTTTAATCTAAGTCGCATTTTTTATAGTATATTTTCGTCGTCCAGTATTTTATATATTTAAAAGAAGCTAGACGAAACGTATAGTACCCATATTCCAAGGATTCCGCGACTTTCACCATATAAGTAACGTCAAGCAAAAAATGTGTGAAAACAATGAGGACGCGTTTTGCGATTGAAGTTTACTTAAATGCGCGCGCATGATGTATTCATACATTTTTGACTTGAACGTAAGTACGTAATCTTTACGACAGCTTCCAGTTTGCTTTAAGTTTTTTTAAATAGTTACCTGTCGGAATACAATATAGTAACATAACTATTAAAGAAGAATAATTATCCAAGTTTAAAGTGAATCAGAAACGGCTCTAAATGTTGGTGAGCTCTGTATGTAACTATAAAATGCAATGCAGGGGTGCATAAGCTGGATTCACTCACACAGGCCGACTTTCATGTTCGCATCACTACTACTACTGTTACTTACAGCAAGAATTTAAAAGGAATTTTAAGGACACGGATCAGATTTTGTTCGTAGCAAAAATACCTGGTTGGTACAGAACAGAATTTTCATGAATTTGATATACAAGCATAATGTTGTAATTGTAAACTTTTCATAATTGTATTTCATATCTCTCCGCGTAAAATATTGACAGTCAGCCGCATCTGCAGTAATTGAAGACGTCGTAAAAGGCTGGGTGAGAAGACAGTGATGTTTTATATTAAGACAAGAAGACAAGAATTTTATATTAAACCTCATTTTAATTAAATTCTAGCCTTATTTTTTTAAGTTCTTCTAAGTAATATTCTAACGTCTAAACTAATTTAGTGCAGTCACTGAGAAATAGGAGACACGAAAATAGCAATTTCGACCCCTACCCTGGCATTTGCTGGCAGTATATTGATGAATATTTTATGCAACGATAATCTATCTATACTTTGATAATAATTATAAATCACTATCTTGGTATACTTATTAAAAAGTCACATTTATAAAATGATTTTTAAATGTCATGCTATGCTGACGAAAATGGCTAGACGAATACTGATGGGCCTTTCACTATTATACTTAGATAATATTATAACATAGATACCTTAAAATAGAAATTAATCTTGATCGATCGAAAGTAATACTAAATATTTGATCTGATTCTCTTCACCTCTATTCTGATTATTTCTCGACCACAGAAGTTAACGTCAAGACAAAAATGTATGAAAGTTCATTCAATTGCGCGCGCACGATATTTCCATATAGGTACTTTTTGCTTGACGGTGCAGTATAACGGGTCTATTACGAGTTTTCCTCGACCTCGAAAGCCAAAAATGTATGAAAAAATCGTGCGTGCGCCTTTGAATGAACTTTTATTGTAAACGTGCGCACATTATTTGATTAATTTTTGGTTTACGATTACTGTTGTCGATACCGAGGAAGACACATAATACATTCAAGTATACATTCTCACAAAAATTATATTCAACTGTATATTTGTTATTGGTAGTTGTTTTTTATGTTTCGAATTCAAATGGAACTGCGAGATAAGCTAGTAATTTATGAAGAACCACAAACATAATTATGTATTGCTTGATCATTCGTATGGAATCCGGTTCTGGAGTCTTTTTATGTAGTTAATGATGATAATAATAGAACCGCACACACCTTGGCGCTGACATCAACATATCATAAAAACTCAAGCTCCGGATTTTAGTAAAATTATTTGTCTGCCTACGCGCAGCATTCCCTGAGTGCTTTTTTTTTTCATTTTTTTAATGATTTTTTTTATTGTATTGTGTCATTAAGCCAAAGCCATTTAATATTGAAGTGTGATGTGTTCGTAAATAATTATAGCTAATTAAGTTTATGTCATTCACTTTCCTTGTTATTATGCTTTTAATGGGAGGATGAGATAATTGTAATGTATGTATGACAGTTAATTAACGCTAGATATACGCATAAAAACATACTATGTCATGTTGTAGCAGTTTTTAAAAGGGCTAAATATTTAGCAGTAGGGGGTTTGGAGGTGATTTATTACATATCGTATTTGTTGCCCAAACAAAAATGAGATTAGAACCTCTTTCTAACTTGCTAAACATTTTACACACGCTATCGTTTCATATCATATGTTTTTTTTAAACTATTCTGGCCCACTGCTGAGGAAACGTCTAAACTATATAAATATACACTTCTCTTTCCATCATTAGTTATACCTATTTGTGTACTTAACTTCAAAAGTTTAAAAGTCATCTGAGAAGTATAATTTCACCCTAACTGAAGCTTCAAACAATTTAGGTACAAGTTAAAGCTTTTACGTTGATTAATTATTATCACCTACTCTTCAATTAGGGGTAATTAAACCACCCACCTACGAGTCTTGGCTTAATTAATGTATCGTAGGTTTGTAAACTGGCTTGTCTGAGATAAATCCAGATTGGTACAAAAAAGACAGACATGAGTGCAGAGATATTTTTTTTTTAAGTTTACTTATCGATTGTTCGTATCGGATTTTATTCAGAGACTACGTTTATTTCACGTAATTTTAGCTTCACTGGTATCAGTTTATTTATTAACTGATTGCCTCATTCGTCTATCGGTTAATAGTGCGACTACTGAGCGTAAGATCGTGAGATCGATTGCCAGGTCAGGCAGTGTTATTTTAGTAGCTTGGAGTTTGGAACTGTGCCCGGTAGATGGCATTAGGCCTACTACCGTACCCCATTATGTGGGGAAGGCTATCCACATTTCGACAACACAGGCGTGATACTATGTGTTTATATTATAAGGTGCATGATCAAACGAGCTTTAGCGTCAAGGTGGATGCTTAAAAGCTACTTACCGCATATTGAAAGCAAAATTTGAACGCCCCGTTAATAATAAAGTTCTGGTTCAGTAAATTTTCTAATAGCAATTAGATTGCAGAACAATTATTCAGTTATCATTTTTTTAACGCCCGAAAAAGCAAAAATCTCATCTACCACATTAGTGTCAAATTTTACTGCAACATTTTATATTTAATCACTGAAACTAAACAAATACAAATTCTCAAAGGTAATAGCTCCAACTATTAATAAATTGATAAACGAGAGTCATTCACGAATTCATTTCGATTAATCAAACTTTTATAATGAATCCGCTACCATTTTTCATAGCACATCGTTCAAAAAGATCTATCGCTCTCAAGAGAGCTTTTTCAAGCAACACTTTATTACTTTGATTAATTCTATGAGTCTGACGCATATAAAGGGCCTCCCTTATGTAATAAAGACAGTTGCATAGGTATAAGTTACGACTGATTAATATCGCAACGGAATGTGCTGTCTCTGTGGGTCTAAAGACTGCGCCAACTCCTAAACGACAACTTGGCGGTCATAAATAGGATGAATTGCTAAGACATTGCAGGAGGGTCATCCTTTGAGGCAGTCATACCTTGGATATGTTCACCGATATAAGTGATGTATGATATAACGTAGCATCCAGCCTTCAATTCCTGAATAGTAAACCTTCGCTGCTAAGGTGTATTTTGTACACACATATTTCGACACCCCACCCCATATGGGGCAAGATTGAAATAAAATATATCGACTGTGAACTGCCAACATGTCCTATCTCGATTTTATGAAGATTTTACTTGTTTATATTATTCTAAACAATTTCATACCCGGCAGTGCTGCAAAAAGCATATTTTACTTCAATCAAAATTAGACGCCAAAATCGAATTCATTAAATTTATACTAAAAACTTCTTAATCCTGTAATGTTGTCAAAAATGAGATAGTACCAGTTGTCAGTTCACAGTCGATATTGTAAATATATTTTTTTGCTGGAAGGAAATAAATTTATATATCCAAATAAGCCATATCATCACGCCTATATTCCCCGAAGGGTTAAGCAGAGGTGTACATCTACATTTTGCCGATGCTGTTACTATTTTTTAAATCTACCATGCACAATGCGTAAATCCAATCGATTACTGAGAATTTATTCATTATACCCAATTTCGCCTACACTACGCCCAGGAATCAAACCCAAAACTTCACGCTCGACACCTGCGCTTTACTTTGAGTCGATCAAACAACTTACCAACTTTATCCTGTTCCACAATCTTAGTGCCAAGAGACCTGATGGCAATAGCACCTGAGTTGCCAAAGAAGTCGAAGACTGGGGCGGAATACAACCAGTTTCTCGTTGGAGCCAACCCGTACACATAAGAGGACACGGTCTTGCAAGCTGTCGCTATGATGCCGAGGAAACTGTCGTGCATCTTCATTTTCTTACTAAAAAGCGTGACAGCTACCGCTGACCCTGAAATGTGTAAGAGAGACATGAATATATACAACAGAGGTGTACTGTATAAAATTGTATACTATTTATTCGTCTGATTAATTTTCTTTTTCAATTTACGCAATATCACGCAAGCGCTATCGAAGTACCCGCAGCTGGTGGTCTATTCAATATTCAATGCCTCATCCATAAGTTTCCTCATCTAGTGGCGCAAGGCAAACACAGTAAAAAATCAATTGTGCCTAGGCGACGGCGACTGTTTGTGTCTTTATGCATTTTACGTTAAATTTTCATAGCACTTGCGTCATTCGATAAATCAAACTTTAAAACGCATGAGAAATTGCACGAGTGTAATAACATCATGTCTATTTTTTACGAAACGTTGCGCCACCCTTCGAATTTTTATTATTTTAGTCTATACTAGCTGTGCCCGCGACTTCGTTCGCGTGGATGTCGGAACTTAACAATGTATTTTTTAGTGAGACCAAATGCACTTAACCCTATTTTTTTCTAAAATAAAAGAATTTTTCTAAAATAAAAGAGCCTAAGTTACTCCTTATTACATCAGCTATCTGCCAATAAAAGTCCCGTCAAAATCGGTCCAGCCATTTCAGAGATTAGCCTATACAAACAGACAGACAGACAGACAAAAATTGAAAAAAATGTTATTTTGGTGTATGTACCGTATATATATTCATATGCATGTAGTAAAAAACGGTTATTTCAATATTACAAACAGACACTCCAATTTTATTTATATGTATAGATGTATAGATTATGGGTAGGTTTACAAAACCCAAAACAACTATCTGTAGATTACGTAAATATTTGTTCAGTGTGGGAATCGAACCCGTAACAAACAGCGCAGAAGTCGATCAATCAACAACTTTGGCAACCGTGCTGTCCAAGAAAAAAGAAAACGTCGGAGTTCGGTGTTATTTAGTATTTCTTCTGAAGGATGCCGTTTATTGAAGACCTCGGCCAGATAATAAATGACAAATTCCCAACAGAAAAATTCTAAACTAACTAGGTTTAGAATTTTTCTGTCGTTCGAATTAGTATTTAATGGAATTTTTCTATCGTTCGAATTAGTACTTAATGGAATTTTTACGCCTGGTACAACACGTTCAGCCCCATAACTTACGACTCATATTATTGTGAAAATAGAACTGTGCATTTTATGTTTCATTAGAATAATAACCTATAAGCTTTGTATTATTGAATTACGTGATCGTTATTATTACAGCCATTTTATAGAAGAGATCATAATGGCTCGAGGGCGCTTAAAACAATTTAACAAAGATAATATTACGAGTGATATTTTTGATATTGTTTCGCACAAATTAGATTTTTAAGATAGATCTAACCGCTATGACTCATACAGTTATTATTAAACCTATACTATTATACGAGCAATATTTATATAGGTACATAGATATATGTCAGCTGTCCCGACAGACGTAATGTTCAATTTTCAATAAAAAGGGAAATAATAAAGTACTTTCTGCTTTTAGCGATTATTACAATTTTACGGGCAACTTTTCCAATTTATCGTTCCCTGAAAACCTTATTCGGACTATTACGAACCTTTTCGAAAATAATTAGCGAAATGGGTCCAGCTGTTCTCATGTAATGCGCTTACCAACGAACATAATTTTATTTTTATCTATATAGTTTTGTTGGTAATCGCATTCTCGAAAACGGCTGTGACGATTTCGATAAAATTTAAACTCGATCTAGCTTGGTCATCTATAGAAAAATTCGTTATCAGTAAAAAAAAACAAAAACGATTTTATCTCGAGTATAAAGGTACTACAGTCTAGTGTATCTCAGAATGAGATGTCTAGTTTACAAACACAAATATTCAGATGCACAATCACTCGGACCCGGAATAACTATCCGTAGATCATAATTATCTTGAGGAAGTAATCAATTTACAATATGCAACCTCACTAGATGAACATTAACACCTAACCTACCTACCTTCGAACGATAGACTGTAACCCGCAACGAACCCTCAAGCCAACACAACAGGAGAGTAGAATCTACTATAATATCATTATGAATTATAGTTTTACAAACCTGCTGTTCCCATTAATATTGAATAGGTGCTGAAAAGACTCAAGTCGACGACGCTCATGCTAAACTTAGTTAAAGCGTACAGGAAAAGGACTGCTGCTTCACCTGAGAAAAAAGCAAATTATTGATCATCAAGGTTTTCTATTATTTAATGGAAAAAAATAGGAAACAATTATAAAATTACTGAGTTTTTGATGTAAATACGAGTATCAGGTACTCGTATTTACATCAAAAACTATGGATCTGCCAAAGTTAATTTTGTAAATAATTTAAAGAGTTAATTGCAAACCTTGACGGTTGCTTTTTGTGGCAGAAGTTTGTAATTTAACTTTGTTTTATGTTGAGAGACAGAAGAGTTGTAATTATTTAATTATAACTACAATGTAATTACCATGGTGATAGAGATAGAAAGTGGTATGGTGGAAAAATTGATCATCTATAAATCAAGAGAACAAAAAATCTTCAAAACAAGGCCAAGGGGATAATTTTGTGGTTATTTTTATGTCTATCTGGTAATCAACTTGATAACACATACATTTTCGTTACTCAATGTTTGGAAATGACAAACTGGAATTTAAGAATTGTTTTTAAATATATCTTACCGAAAACTGGTCCCATTATGACTATATGAGCGCAAATAACTAAAATTATTTGTATCAACTGCTTCCCTCGAGACAAGAAGATTAATGATACAGTATCCCATACATTTCTGGGGTGGAAGAATTCTAACACTTTCTGAATCAGAGTTCCTTCTAATTTTGTAGTTCTGACATTTTTGATCCTAAAGGAAGTGTAAATAAACGCCAGGATGTATAACGCTAGATTGAGTCCAAATATTCCATAATAACCAACAGCTTCTGTTAAAACCCCACTTATTGAAGTGCCGAACGGAACTCCCAGTGTCACTATTATACCAACTAAACCAATTCTAAATGTTCGAGATTCTATTGACGTCATATCTGCAATCAAACTGTATGAGCCCATCAATGCAATAGAATAACCTCCTGTTAAAGCTGAAGGCAGAGCTTCAATCAACGCTGTCACCCACAAAGGCCATTCCAGAAAGAAATACGTTGCCAGGAGCAGACCAAACGATGATATGATTTCGCCTATGACAGGTATCAACATCAAAGTTTTTCTGTTTCCAGTTTTGTCGCTCCAAGCTCCAACGTTTAATATGACAATGGCAGGAATGCTGCTCTGTAAGGGGTGTTGCCAAGCTGTCATATCTGCTACTAATTTGGTTGCATTTAACTGAGCCATTGTCCCGATTGTGTCATTTTCACCAACATCACCGTTCACTGCTCTAGCACAAATTTCTTCTGAGAGGTTCAAGTCTACGCGACATGCTTTTTCAATGTTAAGTTTTTGCACCGCTAGCCCTGATATGGCGATTGGCAAGACGTAGCACAACAAAAATGGTTCAACTGTGAAAAATCCGAAGAACATTCGTATCCTTTGGCTCCAAGACACTGGTATTTTATCATGTTTCTTCTCATTTTTCCCGTTGTTGGCTTCAGAATCTTTGTTAGCATCAGTAAGTTCCATACTTTTATCAAATTTGGCATTCATTTTAATATTTGCATGTTATTCACTATCCGAACAAACTTATTTACGACGCTTGTGTTTAGCAAGTGTGTTTGTTTATAAATACGTAGCACGACTGACTGGTCGACCGTAGGTCATCGAAATCATCACGGAAACTTGTTTTTTATAATCAAGCTTATGTACCTTGATCATACATATGTGAGTGTAAGATCCTCCTAAACATGCCCTTGAAAAAAGCCAAAGTTTGATCGCATTCTTTAGTATTTTTTTCAGGTTATTTAAATGTCGAATCATGCATTTAAATAATATAAATAAAAATATTTTAACCAGTTTAGGTAATATTTTATGGTGGACATAATAATACCTGTATCTATTTGTATTTTTTACTTAAGAAATAGTGTATTTATAAAATTACCTGTCGATTGTGTTATAATTGGTATTTCGACAGCATTTATTATTCTTTCAAGAACGCTTTTATGTTACAGTTTCTCATCAATTACAAGATTACATTGGAAATCTTGTTGCGTTTAAATGATAGATAATTTTCAGGAATGATTGTTTACTCATGATTTTTAATCATTTAACATACTTGTTTTTTTTTTTTAATATGTGTATCCTTACTAATTACTGAAACATTCGAATATTTTTCACATGTTTAGAGTATCTCGTGTCAATGAAGCGTGTCACGTGTCAACAGAACAGTCTCAAAAAAGCACGATTCTCAGATTGTCCCCTGAAATTGCTAAACGAAAGATAGTTAAGCTCAGCAACTGCCTTGAACCTTGAATCTTATTTTCCCAGAGCATTATTATAATATCATATAGTGGGTAAGTGGGTGGTGGGTAAATAAAAATATAGCTTCAACGCATGAAATGAACAATCGTGGTAACAAAATGCTATCTATATTGAATAGAATAAAAATCATGATGCAACCACCGATTGTTTAAACTTCATACAGTGTCATTGCATTGTTACCAAAATTTCATCCAAAATAGATGATAAACGAAATTGAAGCGTAATAAATTGATTCGATACGGATACGCGCCTGTTTATGGGTTAAAACGGATTTGTCGCTTCGACTCGTACTCGTAGACCTTATTAATACAACAGGCGTTTGGTCAGAGCTTTATTTATTTCATTCCGGTTGCTTCATTAATTGCTGTTTTGTGTTGTCACAGAAATCGTTATACCGTGTATCCAACCAGTATTAATCAACCTGTTTTAATAATCATGTATTGTTGCTGATCATCACACCTATCTGAAAAATGGCATTGCACAGTTTAAATACTAATCTTGGTTCCCAATGTTAATTTGCTAATTCTTTCATTAGCTTTTAACCGTGTCTAGCCATCGTTTCTTCTGCTCCTGAATAATGTCGTCTTGCTACGAATATGCTTGAATCAAGGTAAACTATAGCATAATTAGACTATATTTTTATGATACGCGCACTATATGTATTGTAACACTTGCTACTAATTTTTATCAGGTCATTGACCACTCGGGTATCTATTAGAAGGTTATATTCACCGCTTTCTTATACGGCCTCCATTCAAGGATTCATATTACTGCTTCAGGCCCTGCGAAAACGTGACCAGTTGAGACAAGACAATTTACTTTTTTCTGCAAGCACGTACGTATGCATGTGGTTATGACACCATTAGATTACGTCTCAAGAACAACTCTACCCTGATCTTAATACGTTTACCAATCAGTATTTTTTGTTGTGGGGACATTGAGGGCGCACGGAGCGTAGAGAGGCCTTGCCTTGCTAAGGCAACGACTTGGATCAGACTGGTACAAATCAGGGACCAGTTGCATAAAAAGGAATATGCTTATCCCCTGTACTAGGTTCATAAAAGCTGCGAATGTTGATGAACATTTAAGTAGGCCCTTCCTGAACATAGCTAGGAATAAATTACTTTTTTGTTCTAAATAGGCTTGTGTTATAACACTATGTTGCGGGCTGTTATAGTTGAAGAAGTAAAGAGCTTTGCCTGCTGCGAAGCATTACTGCTGCTGTTAACTGCAAGTTTATACGAGGTAATATTTCTCGGGCGTAGGCGTAATAGGCGTTCAAAATATACAAGAATCAGCAAGAAACAGACTCTCAAAATAGATAATCCAGAAGTGGAATACTCCACGTGTAATATTTAAAACTTAACAAACTACCTCGATTTCTAAAGTTATAGTTACGACTTTACAGAACGGTACCAATTAAATAGAACCAATTAGGCGATCTAATGCTAATAGTCGTAAATTGTTAGGTGCTGTCTCGCTACAATTTTTCAATATTTTCCTCTAGTTGCTAAACAGTGCTAACTGAATACTATTTTAATTCGCGTGGCATTAGTGATTCAGTGTCGTGTAGTAAAAAGTAATTTACTTTGCTTAATAAACAGGTGTTGGTCATTATCATTAAAGTAAAAAGGACGATTTTATTTCTGATGAGTTAATTGCTACTAAGGACCGGTAAGTGTTTTAAGGCCAGTATTTTACTTGCATCAGATATCGGAAAAGTGATCGAAGAGTGTTGGCACCACAATTATGCTTTGGTACTAGAAGATTACACCAGCCTACCTGAACATGAAGTAATCTAGAATCGAAAGAGCTAGCTTTCAGCCTCTTCAATCGGCAGTCGAACAATATTATGGAAAGCTCTCCGGGTGGTGTCCATCATTGTATAGATATGTACCACTACCTCTTTATATTATAATTCCTCTGTACCCGAGTATATCAATGAACTCCTCCTGGTAGGAATGCAGCAATCCGTTCCATAACAAAAGTCACTGATGTCATTTGGAAAGCTGCCACGCTAAAATGGAACTGGGCTAGACACATCTGTCGCATGTCAGACGACCAATGGGCCAAACTCACGACCCAGTGGTTTCCTCTGCATGGCAGGCGAAATCGCGGTAGACCCAGACAGAGATGACGGGATGAACTTTTAGGAAAGACTGGTCCGGATTAGCGCTTGATAGAAAGAAGTGGAAGGAGAGTAGAGATATTACGTTCTATTAATAATAATAATAATAAACCCGCAGGGCACCTTGAGGCGAGGTGACGGGGAGTAGCGACCCCGCGGTACCCAAGTGTTCCAGGGAGAAGTCACTTCATTGGCTGGCTGGAGTGAATACTGACGAGGAACTGGTCTCCCGCCTCTGGGTCGCCTTCATTCGCCAGAGTGGAGTCGTTAGAGCAGAGCTTTGCTTGTAGGGTGGATGCTGAGCGTAAGTGGCGAGTGGGCCAGTGATGGGACCCTCAGGGAGCAAGTAATCTGAGTTTAAAGTCCAGCGATACCTCTTCACCCTTCAGCCGCTCACGTCCCTGTTGCCCCCTTGTTGCAATCTGAGGAACTATTTTTGGGGCCCCGTTAGTGGGTTGGCGAGTCTCCGTCTGCCATTTTTATGTGTAGTTATTACTTTGTTTCGGCAGGCGCCATAAATTTCCATAGTTTCCCATAATCCAGTCCACTAACATTCCAGCACGATAGCCCAAGTAGTTTTTCTCCATATGTTCTGTAATAGTCCTGCAAATCCAGGTATTGTCGATAGGGATAATCGCTGGGTATGTCACCATAACAATTCATTAAAGTTGTCTCAAAGGGCTTCTACGTGTTGGCTTCGGCCCCACGCACGCCTTTTAAAAGTCCGGTACTCTGTAGTCTCGTGCAAAGAAAAGACATACAAATAATAATAATAATAATAACTGCTGCCTCTTGTGGTCTGCGAATAAGCCGAACTAAATTGAAAGTCAATATCTTCAATGCTACCAAAAATGACTATTGATAGATGTATGATTGGAGCATTTTACGTAGTTCATTATTCGCACCGACAAAATTTGTGCCATTGTCACAATACTAATTTAGAACAAAGAACTAGTTTAGAACATTAGGTTTACCTCATCGCGATACAATTCGACGCTCGTCGATCATCGGTCGTTTACTTATACACGAGTTAATGTTAATTAGCTGATTTTGGTTTAAGCATCTGTTAAGTTGTCAGTGAACATGGGCTTTAGTAAACTCAAACTCAAAACTTTTTTATTCGTGTAGGTAAAAGGCATTTACAAATCGTTTAGCTGGTTCAAATAGTCATTCCATGGAGAAGAACCAGTAAGAAACTCTATGGTTACTCTTTTAAAATATGGTTTATGACAGTATATGGAAGACGTGTAAGAACAATGTAGGGCAACATCTGGACTGGCCTTTGGAAGAAAGTACCTGATGTGATGGTACCATACCTGTACTGTGTATGGTACCGATAATGGTACCGATAATGGTACCATCACAGATTTGAGCGGACCTGTCCTTACAGACGGGACGCATGCATCAGTAATCGTGTAGCTCAACCCTATTTTAGGGAGTTCAACGACGCGACGCACGACTCCACCAGATCTACAGGACTTTTAAGAAGGCCGCATAGAATACTCAAACCGACAATAAGAATTCCTAGTAGTAAGAACCTAATAATGGAAAACGAATAAGTTCATCGTTTGACTCCGATAGATGGCGCTGGAGTACTTTTTGCTGTAACTCGCAGCAACGACAATGTAAAAGATGGAAAGAAAAATAATATGTAAATTGTAAAGCACTGATGTCGCAGTCATAGCAGACATCCGCCGCCCATTAAAATCTGCAATACCAGACAATGAAGAGTTCTGTCGACCTACAAGTAAGGACAATCTTTAGTATAAACGTTTACTGATAGCTGTTACCATGAAACGAATGATTACGTAAATAAAAGACTAATTTAATGTGAAATTACTTTTTTATAAGCGTAAGTAATCATGAATGAACTTGGTAGTAATGTTATAATCACCACGTTAAGCACAGAGAGGACTAATTGCTGTTTATTATAGGTAATGGGTATATGAAGGTAACTATATAAATTTTAAAGGGGTAGCCCACAACATCTAGGTTTTTTTAAATAAATATCTTTTTCCCTCTAATAAGGTACCTATCGTTATATGTGTTTTCTTCTATACGTATGTATATCACTGAATTCCTAAATGGCTGGACCGATTTTGATGATTTTTTTGTGCGTGTTTGTGTCTATTTAAACCATCCAGGGATCCTGGATGTTTTAGATTCAAAAATGGACCCGGTTGAGTTCTACGTTCGGGCAGGACAAAGTCTGTCAGGTCCGCTAGTATAATATATAAACGGTACAGTAGACATCCATTTAGGTATAGATATCGTATATGCTATACTATCATTTTTTCAAGTACACTTTTCTTCAAGCGGTAGTCTGTCTAACTAGTCTTAGACTATGGCCTGCACAGACTCTTACCTAAATAGCAGGATAAACCCACAACCAACCAGTCTCACCACTAGCCGATATTGGGCAGCAAGATTACTAGTTTCATACAAGGTATAATTTAATAAACGCACGACCTGAATATAGGGTAAGGTTACTTATGTCGTACCCCCTAAGAAAATATGAATGTAATATTTAGTGCAATTTAAACGAAGCGAAATCTTCTGCATAGACGTAATCTTTATTTATTTATCTTATAACTAGCATTCAAAAAACTCAAAAACTTTTAACAAGAGAGGTATTTTAACGTTTTTCAAAAAACTTCCTTCGGTACGATTAACGCGGTCGGTCGTACTTAGTCACTACCCATAGCCTAAGTCGTACTTAGAATAAGACTTCAGTGAAGATACCAATAAACTAGTGTGTCGTAACACGGTAAAATATTACCGTGGTACGACTTAGGCCGTGGTACGGCTTAAGCAACCTTACCCTATACACTACAAAACAAGATTTATATTTAGAAAAAGAAGAAGGTATAAAGCCTTCAAGCCATTTCAATCCAAAACCATCCAAGTCAAAGTTTTTTATTTCAAGTAGGCCTTTTCAGGAACTTTTAAAAAGTCGAGGGTCATCAAATTAGCACTGAAGTTTGGCTGCGAGAGCCTCCACGAGTGACGAATCATGAGATCATCTGGCGCTCCCTGGGCAATCAGCTTCGATGCTACTATTGCTGACGGGTTTATCTTTTCACTATGAGTGACCTTAATGTGATAGCTCGTGCGGACTCGATAAAAGAACAAGAAAAAGTATTGGACTAAGTTCTAAGTTTTTTTTATTAAAAACTGTATTTCGACCATAGTAAGGTACTTATAACACAAAATGGCTCGAAGGTTTAAAATGGGTCTAAAAATTAACATTGTTTTGTAATAAACAATAACCCCCATATTGTTTTTAAAAAGTAATAGTTTACTTAAAGAAACAGAGTTTTGGTTATCGTATTATGCTTCTAACTAAATATTCTAATTGGGGTGTAAAGAAAAAAAATGTAAATAAATCTTATTCTTTGATCAAAGAACAGATCTCTCTGCGTGAAGAGCGGCCTCCCATCCAGGGCAATCTCTAGATGGCTTCTCAGTAGCATGCTGGTCAGTACCTACCAGCAAGCGCTGCTTAAGCGGGCTGTTCTGAGGGTTGTTATGAGCCTCTAGGTACTTGATACCCAAAATACTAATAAGGAAATTCGATATAACCTATCGTACTGCGACTACTTAACTGTAGTAACAAATTCGTAATAAAATATTTAAAAAATCGTAATAAACACATTTTTAATGTATCTCATCTCGAACACCGGTATCGTTGTACAATAAAGATTAATATAAGAAATAACTAATAGATGGCGCTACAAGTCACTTTTGCTGAATGGCCGCGCAGTTTCAAATGTGATAATTAAAAATTAAGGTTAAATTTATTGGCAGTCTTAAACAATTATCTATTCATATTAAGTGATTATATTAAAAAATCATGAGAAGTTTTTGTCCAAATCTTAGAAACACCTAGTGGTCAATTGCAACACCATTTCCAGTTAACCAAACCTTGAGACGGCAAATTTTTATGTTGGATTGTTTACTACATTCAATTATAAAATATGGTCATTGTCAAAGGCATCTAATTTGTTCTATAATATATATATTACGCAACTTTCGTCTGTCCTCTTGACCGACTTATGGGAAAAATTGGAGCGCATATAATACGTGCTGTACTTAACGTGAATAACGAAGTTTGATGACTGCAAAATTAGTTTTTTATTTATTGAAATAAATTTTGATTTCATACTTGCTGACTGACTCATTGGTCTAGTGGTGGCAAACAAAACTGATAAGCGTGAGGTCCCGTCGATCAAATTGTTATTTTGTTTTTTTTTTTTGTATGGAAATTCTCAGTCGCGGCACGAAGCTGGAACTGTGCCCGGTAGTTGGCGATAGACTCGCTCCCTATTACATGGGACTCAACAACGGAATTGGCGAAATGTGGATGTACAATACAACCTCTGCCTAATCCTTTGGGGAATTCAGGCATGATGCTATGTCATGTTATGGAATACCTACTATAAAAAAATAACATCAAGTATTGAAAGATCAAGAGATAAAATATATTAGCATTTACGACAAGACAGATACGCTTGTCGTGTATAAATTTATTTGCTTGTAATATTGTACTATGTTAGTAAGGTCTTATTTTTATAGAATTAATTGAATAACAAGTTCATCCTGTTTTGTCACATAATAGGTGACTTACAAATTTAGATATAGCTTATGTATAATACTAAATAATCTTTATCGAATTTATTTGGAAATAGTGAATGGTTTTTTTTACACGCTTGTATATTAAACATTCTTTTTATTATTATTACTCTTGGGATATGGTTAGACTAAATTTCAAATAAACACTATATCATTGGTCTAATAACACTAGACACTAGCAATTGCTGAGCCAGAAGTCCTGAGATGATGTCTCTGAATGCACGGCAGTACCTACACCTCCCCCCCATCTAATTAAGAAATATAGTACATAAGAGATAGTTAGAAGAGAACAGGCTAATTAGGTAAGTGGGAATCCCACCCAAAGGAATGAAAGACGAGGAATAAAAGAAAGATACAGTATGCAGCATGGAAGTGCGAGAGGAATGCAAAGCGAGAACTAGTATGGATGAGAAACAGACACACAATAGGCGCCAATAAGGTTGGGGGAATTAGTCGAAAAAAAAAAAAAATTACCTCCGCGTTGCGTTTAGAAAAGAGGAGTCTGAAGACTGTAGACTAATAATGTGAAGAAATAAAATTACGATGAATAAAAATTATTTCACTGCCACATCGATCTAGTAATTGCCAGCGCGGTTGCTGGGCTAGATTTCCTATCAGGCTGAGTGATTTCTGTTAATAAATTCGTTGTATCAACCCGGAGTTTCAAAATTAAACCCGGTATTAGGCTAGCCCCGTAATCCACAGGCCTTATCTTTTAGGGAATATAGACTTACCTATCTTGTTTTACACGCTTTATTATATTAGCTTGACCTGAATGTATCTATCGTAACGGAATCTTTCAACATGATTTTCACCATCTTCAAGACCTCTGTTGAACTTGTAAATTGGCACACGTACCAATTTCTAGGATACCAGGATACTAGGACAAAAAATGTGTATGTTTTGTATGTTAAAAATGTATGTACAATGTAGGTAAATGTTATTTTTATTAGGTACTATGCTTGTAAAATCAAGTCTTTTGACTGTAATTACTGTTAACGCTTTTGCAGAAACTAATAAATATGAAAATAAATAATAGTTTCAAATAAACTAAAAAAAAAAACACGCTTTTATAACACACCGAACTAAAAAGTCGAAAATAATATTTTAACATAAATAAAAAATTCATTTCATTGTAAAAAAAAGCGTGAGGTACTTTCACCATATTATTAAAATAACTTTTCAAACTACAGTATTTCTATTATGTCTATTTTGCGTCACTTGATTAAGATATCCAAATGTCAAAATTAAATCAATACTGCAGTATGTACCTGCATGTTGTTAACATTCGAACTTCTGTGAAATTGGTAAAAGCCTATCAACCCTTATTGATTAACTCGTTTCTAAAACTTGTAGTTTTAGTTAATTTACAAAATGTTATCTGTGACCACAGCTTAGGCCAACTTAAATCCTTCCATATTTATAAATTAATTTGAATACCTCCCCTTAATATTTACATCTTAGAATTTGAATTGTAATAACATTAACCGCGTCGTCCCGTAATTAAGCGTTGTGGAAGATTCCTTTGTATTATTATGAACTTATAAAGGAGTTACGGTGAAGATTCGATTAGCCTTTATTGTTGCATATGATCAATTACAATTATTAATTGAAGTTTGAAAACACGCGAGTGGCTGCCTACCGCGGCCACGTGATAACATAATAAAGTACAAATTAAACTGTACCAGCGGCCAGCTGATAGGCAGTAACAAAACTAGAGTCGCTCGCAACAGCCGCCGCGCACACGCAATCAACCGTCGCACGCGCAACCGAACACTCGCCACCGATATACGTTTACGTGCTAACTGTGATATAATAAATAAAACATACAATTTAAAATAATCCAAATAATAAATATTTATTTTTTTACTAATTTATTAACGTATAATTTTGATTAAAGCAAGTCTTGTTTAAATTATGTTAAAAAACAAATGAACGATAAAGTGGTAAACTGTTGTCAAAATGACGTTACGGGTCGAAGTGCCCGGAGAAAAGATCGTGAGTGTGGAACCATGCAAGTGCAACAAACAATACGGCACAGAGCTCAAAGAAACGAAACTGAGCAAAAGACTTAAACAATTCCTCAAAGAGTCCTGGGCTTTTAGATCAAAAGTTACAGTGGAACCTTTTGTTATTTGTTACGTTCTGCCGAGTGTGCTCGCCGGGTTAGCCGTCCAGAATTTGTGTTTAGAGAAATCATGTCTTGTAAATCTACAATACGACGAGCGAACCTGCTCACATATAATGCAGGGTCGTACACACAATTATTCGGAGCAAGAAAAAAATGTACAAACAATGGTCGCATCGATGACCGCCTGGAGTTTTCCGCTACAGACAGCCGTACCAGGAATATTAACACTTTTCTTAGGCGCATGGAGCGATCGTACAGGGAACCGAAAAGCGTTTATGGTGCTCCCTATTCTAGGGAAGTTGATTTCTGCTATCGGGATTATATTGAGCACGGTGTTCTTCCTTCAAGTGGGTGTGAACGAGACCGCGTTGATAGAAGGCCTGCCGCCGGCGCTGGCTGGCGGGCGCGTCGCCATGACCATGGCTGTCTACAGTTATATCACTGATATCACTTGTGAATCTGAAAGAACTTTTCGGCTAGGAATCATAACGGCTATATTAACTCTCAGCAGGCCCATAGGCCTCGCGCTCAGTGGAATCATGACTCGTCGTTTCGGGTACTACGGTGTTTTCGTAGTAGCGTGTGTGTTCTATTTGTTCGGGTTTGTTTATATCGTCTTAAGACTGAAAGAGAAGACTAAAAAAACGAAAGAAGTAGAGAGCGATAAGACGCCGAGTATACTATCGCTGCTTTCCGTGAAGGATTTTGTGGCGACTGTGAATGTGGCGTTCAAAGTGCGACAAGGCTCGCGCAGGCTTCAGATAGTACTTATCATGTCTGCTTACATGTTCATCGTTGGACCAGTTCTAGGTAAATATTACATTTTTTTAAATTCTAAGATCCTAATTGGTAACCTTTATATCTTATAAAATAAGGTTTCAGTGATCACTAAATATGCGCATTGATTCTCACACGACAGTAAGATCAAATAGCTCCCAGTCAACGAGGACAGGCAATCATTAAACATTGTTTTGTTTATTTTTCACAGTTGGCATGTTCGTGTATAGGACATTGTCTTTCGTAACAAATATTTGAATATTATAATCGCAACATAAAATGAAATTCACCATATGTGCTCGGATCGCTTGATTTTATTGTGATTTTATGGCCGAATGTAAATTTCCTCTTTTTCTCGATATTGCAAATACCGATACATACCAAAATGTTCTACCACATTACCTTATACATTCTAGATCATTTGTTTATTGACAATAAGTATGCTTTTCGTCTTGTTTTTTTTTTTAATATATGCGTCACAAGTTTGTCTTCAAATCTACTATACATTTTCTTTCTATCTTTGTTACTTTGATAAATACACAAAAGCCTTGGATTTTCATCGCACTAGATATTGAAAAATTGC
Source organism: Shargacucullia verbasci (assembly GCA_947562105.1). Lineage (NCBI taxonomy): Eukaryota > Metazoa > Arthropoda > Insecta > Lepidoptera > Noctuidae > Shargacucullia > Shargacucullia verbasci. The sequence goes on along the minus strand of OX387297.1, from coordinate 6,579,668 downwards.
ATTAACGCGTAAAATGACGCGTTGGTTCAATTGTTTCAAACACCGATGTAACTTGTTTCATATACAGTATAGCGAAATTTCGTTTTCGTAAAATAAAATGCAAACAGTCATTCCATAATGACTTGTATATCTGTGCACAAAGTACAGGTTGCGATTACTTGGCCGCTCTGAAGTTAGCTGTTAGGCTGCGCAATGATTTTTTTAGAAACGAAGTTTTCTAACGCGCTGCTATTCGGCTTACTTCAAAACGGTCAAAGTAACATGCTTGTCTTACATTGTTTACGCAGCCAGAAAACTGAGAATATTTAAGTTTTTAATTATAATGGCCTTCATTCTATGCAAATCGCACTCAAAACTTATTAGACTGTATCTCTTTCTTACAAACATTTTTGATAAAGGATTAAACATATTCAGGACTTCCAAATTAGTCTTTGCTCTATCCGCAAATTAAGAAAAAAAAAAACGCGACTAATGGCGATGGCGACTAAATTCAGGTTGATAACAAGTGAATTAAAATATCTTTCATCGTTTTCTCATGTTTTTATTTTTTGTTATTAAGAGATAAATATAGTAATATATCTCTGTGGATGTTATCGTTTAGTTTAGCCGTTTATAAGCAATCTGTGATTTTTAATAATCTATCCTACGCTGTCTTTTCTTGGGCTATAACGGTGACAAATTAACGTTAATTAACGTGAGTTGTATTTAAATTTATTCAAAAGCTTTTTTTTTATAAAAAACAAGAAATTATCAGCGATCGCGTTTTTAATGATGGAATGAATTTTTAAATATTTTCCTAAAAAAAAATCACAGAACAGCATTTCGTGCGATAGTACCTAGATTGGTTATGATAACCAAAATAAATACTTACCTACATCTAAAAATCATGTTATATAATAAATTTGTAATAATTTTATTGGAAGGCACATTCTTCTATAATCCTATTAATAAATTCGATGTATAAGTAGATGAGATTAAAGTAACCTCGATTTAATTCACAGATTATAGAGGGAATTTCCTTTTATTGTTCGTTTTCAAAAATGAATATTGCATATTAATTATTGATCGGTTTTGCATTATTCGATTAAAAAACAATGCCTAGTTTAACCCGTCCAAAGTATATAAAAGTAATTTTGCTCGGTATTTCATCATTCTTGAAGAATCTTGGAAATTGTAGATAGTATCAGGTTTAAAATAGAAGGAGCTCATAGCATAAAAGGAGGCTTTATTAGATCCCATTGACACACACTCAAAAAAGGGCTAGAAGCAATTTATTCGATTTTAAACATTTAATCAGGTTTCATTTGATTTTTTGATTTTGAGTTTCTATTAAACTAATTGTGTTAAATTATAACTTTTTTTTTTACATTTATTTTTACTATAACTAAAACAATATCCAAAGATAGATGAATTTTCGATATAATTAAATGATGGAATTAGTCACAATCAGACGAATTAGCAAACTGTAGGTAACTTTGTTTTAATTCTAAATTAAAATATAATACTTATGTCAGACAAAGGTGAATTGAATGAAAGAGGTCAAAATACGTAGTATGTACTAATACCAATGACATTGGTTAATTTAGATATATCGACCGACATAGTAGGTAAAAGCTAGGGCAAATATGATGCTATTGATATGTCGTGTGGAAATGACGAAACCAGGGAGGCAATTCTCGCCCGCTTTGACATAAATCTCTATATAGAAATTAAAGATACGTCTTATGTGATGCGATATATCTCAATTTTTCGATACATCGCGATTTTGACATGATCCCTAATCGTGCGAAAATTACCCCTTAAAGGTTCCGTGATATACCGGAAAATATTGAACGTCTAGAAAAATATGTATAATTGGCTTTTTACATACATTTCTCAAAGAAAAAAACTTCCTTTTCAATAAGTTGCGGTAATGTAAATTCGACATTTTCTTGCATCTATATTATGCCTACAAAAAGTTTAGAGAATGGATTATTAATTTAAAAAAAAAACTAGTAGGTAGATTCAATGGCGCCTTTATTAAATGGAAAATTTAGCATATGCTATTTATACACCTATCTGAGTATTTAATTATTTTTATTTTCACATCAAAAACTACAAAATGTAGAGAATGTGTGTCACATAAACGAATGGATATCGAAGTACATAAATTTAGGCTTTTTAGACTTGGGTTGACAAAATTTGATAATGAATTTAACCGCGACATTACCTAAATATACCTAGATAAATACATGAATTTGTTTCTTTTTTCTTGAAAAAACGTTGTCCCACACTAGTAGTAATTTCTGTATCGTGAATGCATTTACAATCATAATTATTATATACAAAAATATCCAGACCCTATCTACAAATCATACAAATACATATTTGTTCCGTGCGAGAATCGAAACCGCGACATGTAGCGCAGAAAGCTATTGGTCAGCCTCTGCGCCAACGGTGCCTAGGTCGTAAGATGGAAATAATATTTTGAGTCATTTACTTTTGTGTTCATTTTATTAATTCGTGAGTAAACGCAGTCGTTAGTGCATTCCAAACGTGCGCATGCGTACAAAAATCCTTTATTATGTCACGTTTGATTGGATATAGATTGCTAACTGTTTGTGAGCTATTGGTTTCACCTTACATATCGATATTTTGTATGTCTGTGGTGTATTTCAGCTATGTTATGTATGTTGTGTCTATCGATATTCTGTTATTGCTTGAGAATTACTTTTTACCCTGTAGATGTTAACGGCAAAAGTACCACCAAATCCAAGCCATCTCTTAGAACTTATAAGCTTATAACTATCTTATTTACTTATGATACACGCGTGATGCTATCTATGTGACATAGGATCACGCCTGTATCCCCGAAGGGTTAGGCAAATTTCGCTGATGCCGTTATTGAGTCCCATGTAATAGGGGGCGAGCCTATTGCCTTCTCCGAGCACAATTCCAAGCTCCGGGCTGCTGCTAAGAATTTCAGAAAATCTCAGTAACTTTGCCCGACCCGAGAATCGAACCTAGGACCTCACGCTTAGCGCTTGCGGACCACTACCGTAATGAGGCACTATTTTGTGGAGGAACGAGGTATTGTGTTCCTTAGCCTGGCGGGTCGAAGTCCCTTAGCCTGGCGGGTCGAAGCCCCTTAGCCTGGCGGGTCGAAGCCCCTTAGCCTGGCGGGTCGAAGCCCCTTAGCCTGGTGGGCCGAAGCCCACTTGTTACGTAGGTACTATAACCGTCTCATACGATATTAAAATCATCATCTTCGTCTCACATTTGGCCTGGAAGTAAAATTCATTGTTTCGTTCAGATATAACGCAGATTTGCACACCTAGTAAAGAAATATTATTTGTGCCCTAAATAATATTTATTATATACGCAACAGGTGTTGTCTTTGTTGCCAATGTCTCTATTATTAATATAATAATACAAAGCAGAATATAATGACATATTCGTACATTTAAATAAAGAGTTTTATTTACTTGTACGTTTTTATTTGACGTAATTTAGATTAAGTTTTATTGTTTTGCAATTAGTGCTTTACACAAGACGAAACAATCATACTATTTCATTAGTATAGATATTATTATATTATCTTTAACACATCGGTAAAATAAAAGTTTATATATTTTATTCGTTCATAATTATAAACGTTAACTCTGTAAGCAGTTTCTTTTTGTTTCGTCACAGTTTTGTTATAACTAACTTTTTAAAATACTTCACAACCGTATACTTAATGAATTAGCGTAGAGCAATTATTTATTAATAAGAGCATTCAGAGACATATATCTAATTTAAAAAAATGAACTTTAGATATTATTTTCTGACCTTTAGAGTAAACTGATTATTTCTAAGTGTTTCATTGATTTTTTTATATGAGATTTAACACTGTTTTTTATTATACGTGTTCAAATTATTTTATTATTATAATAGGTACCTATATAGGCTGAAATAAATAAAATAAAACACGATCGCTACAAGCAATCAAAATGCTTTAAAATGATTGAAAATTTAGTTGTTGCATCAAAATTCAAAAATCGAAATTGCAATGTTAAATATTGTATTACTTCTGACTAGTTGCGGAGCTCTAGAGCTGCAAGTTTAATCTGGTTGTATTTTATGCATGTAAGTAAATCTAAATTGTTTCGGTCCGTCTACTTAGTGAACTTGCCTAGAGAACTCGTACAAATAGTTAAACTTAAAAATAAAACCTTGAATACATATAAAATTTATATGTGTACGAACTAGTAATAGTAGTATATGGTTTTAATTATTGTTGTCATATTGTCACCAATTGATATAAACGTAAACACATACATAGCTACCACGCAGTATCTGCGAGGTTAAGCAACTCTTGCCCCAGTCAGTCGTTGGATGGGTGCCCAGTCTTCACTCAACGAGACATTGTTTTTTATAAATAGGAATTTCAGTGGTTATTCAGTCAAGTTGAATAGCTAATTATATTTACTGTTTATTTTTATGAAATAAAATAGACATATATTAAAATCTTGTATTAGGTACATTACATACACGAATCATAATACTTCTACAATGACATTACATACCCTTTGCTTCGTCTCTGTATGAAACTAAACAGAGTAAATAGTATTTCTAAGTCGTCTAGATTTTATAGATAAGCGTCCTTTAACGACATCGCACAGATAGTGTAACCGCAGACATCGAGTTGTCAACCCGGTCACAAATTGTGCGACTGGGTCGTTGTATGTCTACCCGCCTAACCTTGTATATTTCTCAAGATTGAGCACAGTTGACTGACTCATTGGTCTAGTGGTCGCGAGCGCTGATGCTGAGCGTGAGTTCCTGGGTTTGATTCTCTGGTCATCCAAAGTGTTATTGGATTTTCTCAGTAGCAACACGGAGTTTGGAACTGTTCCCGGTGCATGGAATTCAATAACGGCATTGGCGAAATATGGGAGTACAATAGTACACCTCTGCCTAACCCTTCGGGGTATACAGGCGTTACGCTGTGTTATGAGTATCCTGCTAATATTATAAATGCGATAGTTTGTGAGGATGGATGGATGGATGGATGGATCTTTGTTACTCTTTCACGCCAGAACGGCTAAACGGATCTGGATGAAATTTGGCACAGAGATAGATTATAGTCTGGAACAGCACATAGGCTACTTTTATCCCGGGAAAATGTACGGGTTCGTAAACCACGCGGGCGAAGCCGCGAGCGGAAGTTAGTAGTTCATAAAATAAGTGTCAACCTACATAATACATTGGTATTTTGCGATTATTTCTGCAGATGACATAATTTAAGATACTTAATATAAATCCAATAATCTAAATACCAATTTTATATCTGGTCTATTTGTGTAATATTTTGTTTTTACTGCAATCGACTTTATTTATTACGACATCTACAAATAATAAATTAATTCTGTGTGTTAAAAATGTTATTTTATGTTTTTGGGTAGGTAGAAACAATTTCAAAACAAAACAAATTGAAATTGCAAAAATCTTTTATTTTTTGGTTAAACTGTGAAGAAGTTAAGTATGTAATTGTACGGTCAATGCACCAAAATGTATAGGTACGTACGTAGGTATACATTTCATTCCAACTATAGCCTTCGGTCGACGACGCATATACCTATAGAAAATCATTTAGTTACGGATGTTAATGGGCGGTAATCACTTGCCATCGAGTTTCCCTCGGTGCTAACCATAGTTAATGTAAGCCAAAGAGAATGAAAATAATATGCGCGCGCAGATTTTGGGTAAACAACAACGACGATGAGGGTTGTCGAAAACTTGTAATAGAGTAAACCCCTAGTTGACCTACAAGTTCGGTTGCTATCATCCTACTTACTACTTATTATTATAAATGTGAAAGTTTGTGAGGATGGTTGGATAGATCTTTGTTACTCTTTCATGCCCAAACGGCTGAACGTATCTGGATGAAATTTGGCACAGAGATAGATTATAGTCTGGAATAGCACATAGGCTGCTTTTTATCTCGGAAAAATGCACGGGTTCGTTACCCACGCGGGCGAAGCCGCGAGCAGAAACTATTATAGTAGAACATAATAAAACCTATACCTGGTTCCAGAAATAATTTGTAACTTTACGTCGGTTACCTTGTATACGAAGTGGTTGAGAGATCGAGAAATATTTGTGTGATCAAAAAATAGTTGTTTCGGGTCTGGGTCTTTGGGTACGTGAATATTTGTGTTTGTAAACGCAACCATGATACAGTAATTATTCCGAGTGTGGAGCAACGATAAATAATTAAGAAAAAAAAACGACTTGAAATAAATATATTGTACATTGTACACCCGATTTATTTTGTATCGTGGGTACTGTTTACAAATATACAACTCACACACATGCAGTCATATCCAGATCCTAATATAATTAAAAATAATACTTGTTCCGTCTGGGAATCAAATCCTTGATTCGTAGCGCAGAAACCCAACCAACGCTTGTCACGCCGACAAATATTCGTATGTGTGGCCTCCGTAGAACATTTCGTGCACTTATTAAATTACCATTTTCATCAAGAAAATAGGTATTAATATTACTATGAGTGCACTATTGTATGTTTTCAATAGAAGTACTCCTTTTACAGATTCATCCAATATTGAATATTTCTTTGAACTATTTTTCTTAAATATTACAATCTCAATGTTATTACTTTTTTCTATTCATAGATGAGTACCTACTTACCAACTTTAACATGCATTAGTGGGATTAACTTTTGACGGTATCTATTTTGCGATTATAGAATACCTCATTGGTCTATTGGTCGCAAGTGTGCCTGCTGACAATAAGGTCCCGGGGTTCAATTTCCAGGTCGGGCAAACTATTATTAGGTATTTCTGGAATTGTATTCGGTATCCTCCCCCCCCATTATATGAAACTGAACAACAAAAAAAAATCTCTGGGTGTAATAAATACATACATACATACAATATATTGACACTTCTGCCTTACCCTTCGGGGTATGTAATCATAGTGATATGGTTTATATTTTTACTATCAATTAAGATTTTTCTACGCAGTACTCTAGATAGACAATTGTTGTTGTTGTATAACAAACAAGCTTGTTTTTCTTAGACGGGTTTCTCCTATAACTTAGATAACATCGGACTTATTCAGTTTATTCTTTGCTATTCCACTACATCTGTCACCGCTTGTATTGGGCCAACCAGGGTGTCTTTCGCATGTCAATGACCCTGCTTTTAAGTTGGTCTTTGGTCATAAGTAGCTACTGAACGTGAGGTCCTGGGGTCCTGGTCCTGATAAAATTTTTAGTAGTACTAGATTTTTTTTTGCCCCGAAGACGGTTAAATGCTCGCACTCTATTACACGGGACTTAATAACGGCATCGACGAATAGTTTTTTTAGATATCTACAAATTATAATACCTACACTTTCGACAAGTTAGTTACATAAATATCTCATGGGAAGAAACTCTTTCATTACTATTATGAAAGTTTCAAAACTACAGAAAGGTTAAGTTTGTTGAACAGGATTAAGCCCAACTATGAGTTAGTTTGTCTACTTAGACTTAGTTCAAAATATATCATCTCCCTTCAAAGAACTTTATTGACTTTTTCTCTTTCATAACTAGTTTCATTAGCACTTTTTACTTGATTTGATTTTGATTAATCGATATTGTTTTGAAAATTGAATGATATATATTTTTTCATATATATCTCACAAAATTGTGAATTCCTTTGTATAGAAACATGCCTAATTTATTTTTCCAAAACATTTTGAGCAATTTTTTTTTTAGTTTGCATTTGGGAGTTACTCAATTAAATGTGCAACAGTTACGAGATTGTAAAACATTTCACCTTGCCAGCTCACAAAATGTCTTTGTTACATTTGTTTTTCGTATCTGTTGGTTTCTAAGTCTTTAATCTCGATCGTTAATTATATCCGTTTAATTAATTATTCACTAATGTTTATTGGTAAAAATACCCTCAAGTTTCATTTAGCATAATTATACTTAAGGTCAATCAATGTGTCCTCTATTTCATTCTATATATAACATATCTAAATATTTATAGGTAGTATTTAAATTAACGGATCGTTTCCTATATTGTTTTAAGTTTTTTGGGTTTCAATATTTGACAAAATAGTATTGGTTTTTTCTATATATAAATTCTCAATACCAGCTCAGAGTTTGGAAGTGTGACCGGTGAAGGGGATAGGCTTGCCCCTACATGGGACTCGACACGGAATCGGCAAAATGTTAGTGTATACAGTACACATCTGTACTAAGTATTCAATAATTACCCGTTTCAATTCCGCATACCTATTTCAGAAGGTTTCCTATTACGAACACATGTACTCGATCCCTGTTCCAATGAACTGTATGATTCATTAGGGGATAAAATTCCTAATTCCACATATCTGCAAAGCTACACTCGGATAAGTTAATTGCTTGAGTCGTTTTGTTGTGACTCAGCAGAATGTAGGTACCCTTGGGGTTACTCTCTACAGATACTCGTATATTGCTGGGGTAGATGCACTCATTAGTGATGTACTAGTAAATTTATATCAATTTACCGAGACAAAGTCTTGTTTGTTCCAAGATTAAATCGGCTTAGTAAATTTTAATTTTATTTCAGAAAAGAAAAATGTGAAGATTTTTTTATTAGTTTTCAGTTTAATTGGTATGACATGGATGCTGTTTGCAATTACGTTAAAATAAGATTACTTCGATAACTTTTTTATTTAATATTATAAAGTAAATGTTAAAAAGTCACTGGCCCGCTCTAATTGAGATAAATGATAATGTTAAAGTTTGATTCAAATAAGTGGCTGATAACGAATAGGACTACTAATGAGATATTAATTTAATTTTAGCTTAAAATTAATTAAAATTATTATTTACTTTTAGATACTTATATTCGCATAGTGTTTATGATGCTTGAAGGTCAAAAACAAGGTTGAATACTTTTAGAATAATAATCACTTGCTCATTTAAATAAATCAAGAAACATTGTACTACTAACAAAATTTATGTGATTAAAAATGGTTATATCTATATTATGACATCGTTTTTCTGAATCTGGGGTGCGAGTAAAGAGCCGTCCCGCCGCCATTCCGCCACGAGTGACGAAACCTGAGATCATCTAGCGCACCTTGGATAGTCCGCCTCGAGACAACTTTTTTTTTTTTTTTTTTTTTATTTTTTTTTTTTAAAAAAACGTTGCCCCACACTAGGAATAATTCCTGTATCGTGGGTGCGTTTACAAACACATATATTCACATACACAAACACCCAGACCCGAAACAATTATCTGTAGATCATACAAATATTTGTTCCGTGCGGGGATCGAACCCGCGACACTTAGCGCAGAAAGCTAATCGCTTAGCCACTACGCCAACCGTGTCGTCAAACTGACTTCCTGACTGGCTAATCTTTTCACTACGCTATGAGCGATTCCTGTGTGAATACTGGTAGCAACTCAACAAAAGATCTTTAACTAAAATCATGAGCAAATTCGTACTACGTAAGATTAATTCACGACGATATTTAGGCACACGTGTGTAAATATTATGCTATAAGAATACCGTATTTGGTAGTTAGCAACTTAGCATGTCAATGTGAATTTAATGTCCTTCTGATGTATGTTTTTTTAACATAGTGTGTGTTACAGCGTAAGAGAGCCCCAACAACAAAACAACTATCTGTAGACCATACAAATATTTGCTGCGTGCGGGGATCGAACCCACGACACGTAGCGCAGAAAGCTAATCGATCGAAATTTATGTGCATTCTCAGTATATAACTATAAAGGCACAATAAAATATAACTTCAACTATACTTTTCATTATGTATATCGCAGAATTTAAGTAGCCGCGTTATTGGAAAGGTGTGTAACCGCGTAATCTCCGTATTACTTACAAACAATTTTCCGCACTTCCTCGTTATCGTTTTCAGATTTAGCATTTTGTTATCGCTCTAACATTCTTTTAATGTTTCCAGTAGGTAAAAACTGTTTTAATAAGTTAATTTTTTTTCAACCTACATTGGTACCTTTACTTGGTACCTATAGTACCTAGGTAATTTATTGGTTGATCGCTTGGGTTTTTCTGCAAGAGAGTATGAGATTAAACCCGACCTATCCTTTTTAAAATTCATATGAGGTGATTTATCCTCGAGAGACTCATAGCTACATATATATGTATCATGCAGATCAGTTGAACGGCCAAGTTAAGCAGCGCTTGCCACGGTTAGTCCTTAGATGGGTGACCGATTTTCACAGTTCGCGACCTCTCCGTGCCTCGGAAAGTGCGTTAAGCAGTTGGTCCCGGGTCTCATACGAATACTTATGATAGTCGTTACAGGTGCCTGAAGCCCTAAAAATCTGACAACCAGTCTAACCATAGAGTATTAATGTCCTCCAATAATTGGGTGGCGGAAGTCAGATGACAGTAGTACCAAATAAAATGCTGATACAGCGGCAACCAGTTAAACTGGGAGCCGACCTCAACGTAATTGGAAAAAGACAGATGATTGTGTGGTCAGTTACTCATACGATTCGTTTGCGCACGTCAGTGTCAGTCAGAATGTCTCGCTTAGCTGATTGTGGCGAACCATTTATTAGATGATACTGCAATTAACGCAAAACCTTTGAATCGCTTGACATTTCGACTAGCAACGTAATAACGATACACGCTCGAAATCAGAAACGATTCAATTCAGAAAGTTCAACGATATACATTGCGTGTTATGCTTTGAAAATCATTCCGCTCAACGGTTTGAAAAATGCAATGAATATTGTTGAACAATCATAATTGGCTGTCCAATAATCATTACTTAGCAGGCTGCATACTGCACAGGTCATGAGATCAGAGTTTACCAATATAATGACTAAGATCTTATCACCATGAAATAACAAAAATATCGTCCCGAAAATTCTTTGCTTAATGAATCTTTGGCCAATCTAATTTATAAAGTCAATTGAAATTAAATGCAGTGATGCATGGAAAAGTACCCACGGACGCAAGAAAATAATTACGTTATCTAAAGTCGCACGCGCTAAACTGTCCGTGACTTATCTTTGGTAATATTTCATAGATAATTATAATTAATATTAGGAAGTTAACTTCACGCGTCACTCACGTAAATACGTGTCGTCTATGAGTTTATGCAAGCTCAGCAGTTTCTTATTACTATTTGATGGCACGATTGGCGCAGTGGTTGAGAGATCGACTGCTGCGCTACGTTTCGCGGGTTCGATTCCCGCACGGAACATATAATTGTATGACCTACAGATAGTTGTTTCAGGTCTGAGTCTTTGTATATGTGAATATATATATATGATTGTAAACGCACCCACGAGACAGGAATTATTACTTAATGTGAGGCAACGTTTTTTAAAAAGAAAGAAAAAATAACTATAATAATATAACATAACATACAATCACGCATCCATTCGTTTAGTCCACTCTCGTCCCCTCGACCCCCAAGAATTAAAGTTTGCCGTGTGGTTAGGTGAAGGTAAGTAGGTTCGTTTTATTCATCTGCATATCATCGGTGCTGATTGAGAGAAAAGAATTGGAGGCATACCTATCGTCATCCACCAGGCACAGTTTTTTAATCCGGGCTGTTATTAAAATGTCCAAACAGAAAATGCAGTGCCTGGCACTTTGTCTAACCTTTGATCTCACGCTCAGTAGTCACGCTTGCGAACACAAGATGCAATGCAATATGGCAGTCCGAAAAAATATATTATGTTCGTTAATTTCTATTTTTTAATCTTACTTTCTGTGATACTAAATAATATAGAAATAATGTAGATACGTTGATAGCCTAGCTTGTTTTCTATGCAGTCTGAGTACAAACCACACCTCTAACTTATTTAATTCGCGAATTCATTAGAATAATTCAATGATCACTTGCTTTATTTAACAATGAATTCAAACATCGTGAGTGAAAACAAGTTTTGACTCATATTTTTATTTATTTTTGCTGTAATAAACAAAACTGGATATCCATTGTTATTTGATCACATCAGAGGAATCACTATAAAACTTGTTTCATCTAATCACATTTCATCTATTGACTCATCCAATTTGCTTAAGTTTCAATTTTATTGTACTAATAACATAACCACCAATGTTCGTAGTAACTTTTATCTCATCAAATTCTTTATTTACTTTCAGCTCATTAGATTTCACTTTATTAACTAAGTAACTCTCCTCATAGTGGTATGTACTTTATGGTGCCTTGAATTTTCCTTCTTCTTCTGTATGATATTATGGTAGACCTTCTTTGTTATTTTCTTCTACGTTGCCCAGTCTTCAGTCTTTAATATTATTCTTAGTCAATTTGTTGGCTAGCTCTAGCGCTTGTTAGGGCGGTCATGGAATTACTCCAAGTACAACTATTCCCGAAAACCTCCCTTGGCTTGCAAATGACACCACCAAGCCAGCCTAGACATGCAATTTATCCGCAACATCCCCCTAGCTCAAAGTTGAATAAGCTCCTGAATAAGTTCTAATTCGTGGATTAAAAAATAAAAAAGTATTAATCAGCTTTTAAAACCAGTTCGACATTTTTCTATTTTTCCACTAATTTTATTTGCCCTGTTTCAAGATGACTTTTAAACTAAAATGATATTACGTTGACCCTAAGATAATGAATAATTTTGACTCAAACGTTGAAAAATAGTGGCACGGTGCCATGTTCCACATAGCTTATCAGTTGTTCCACATGTAATAGAAACAATAAGGGGCAATGCCGAACAACTTGCAATCAACACAACTGGAAAATTGCTTCACGTAATTACAACGTTTTGCGAACTCTAGGACAGGTTGAATCCATCTAATGGTCTGATAGATCACCGACAATTCTAAAAATGAGATACAGAAAAAATTGTTTAAATGTCTCTTTATCTTCAGGTGGTTTCATATTTAGACAAACGCGCCGTAACTATTCCAATTTCACAGTTATGCCTGTCATTATTTAGCGGTAAAATTCCACAAGGATTTCTTTTTTCTCAACCAATTACAAACAGGTATATACAGAAGAGACACCTGTGGTTATTAGAGATGGTTTTCGGAACAAAGGTTTGCAGGTTACAATAGACGATGATGTAATAGGGGGAAATTCTCGCACGATTTGGGCCTAAATTTATTTTATAGAATTTTCTACCTCTGTTTAAAGAGTCTTCAATTTTTACTGTGGCTCCGTTAGCTTGACTAGATACATTTACAGCGTTTAAAGATGTATGTAATGAATTCGGAAAAAAGTAAAGGAGCAATATGTGTCATGATTTTTTCGACTTGATCTCTAATAGTGAGAAAATTTTACCCATGGTTTAGTGCAATGAAATCTCTATTGATTTTGACCGAGTAACTGCAAATTTTACAAAAGAAGGCCGAGTTTCCACTTTACTAATTACTAACGATATCAATTCTCATTATTGAAACTCGGTAATTCCAAAACGAAAAATAACTCTTTTTCCCGGTTAGATACGTATTTATGTACAGTAACTTTTGTTGACTTTACTCAGAATTGTAAACATATCAGGTGATAAAATATTAGGTAAAACGCCCATTCAATTATATGACGCATGAATCATGATATTACAAAATTTCAGCTTAATTAACAAACTGAACATGAAAATTAAATTCATCATGCACGATTGAGAAATAAGAAATTTACTCGACACTAATCAAGAATAGATTCCATACTCAAACGTAATTATGAAATTTTTAATTGCTATTATATGTATAAAATGCATCATTACATCAGATTTAAAGTTTTATCGTTTTTATTGAGAATTTTCTTCGGTGATAATAAGTACGGCGACGATGACAAAATTTTCCTAAATCAGATTATCTACATATGCCATAATAAATGCACTGATATAATTATAGCATATAATATGAACAATGGCTTTCTATTTAGTTTTGGAGCATTTTATTAATGTTATAATTAAACTCTAATAACTTACCTCTTTGGATATATTTTTATTGGAATAAAATTTTTAAGCTGCATAATTAATGCTGATTAGATTACGTTTTAAATGGAAGCGAAAGTGTTTAATAAGCTTAATTTTCGTGACAATTCTAACATAACACAGTTGACATTGTGAATACTTATAATTTATATATTAAGATATAAATGCGCATATTTAGATGATACAATCTGTTTTTTTACATGTTTCCTCCATATAAGTAACCAAAGGCAAATATCTGAGTACCTACTGCCTTACCCATTGTTCTGCTGTCCTGGGTTCAAAACTCAGGTCGGGCAGTATTGTTGGGTTTTTCTGTTAAAAAATCCAGTTGCACTAAATTAGGGTATACAAGTGTAATGCCGTGTATATCCGAATCCCTAAGAATTATTTTCATCCGTAAACATGAAGTAGAGACGTTATTACACTTAGTCAATACTTCCTTGCCTATATGCAATATTTTACAAGATGTTTAATGAATAGCACCTGACAATATATGTTGTTCTGAAATATTCCCATGATTGGTAGTCGGCAGTCTCAGGAGAACAGAGCCTTTTACAGGTGATGTTTACAGATTGCCGTCGGTTGGTGGCAGATAGACTAATACCTGTTTCGTTTGGGATAAAGGTGAGGCGCAGATGACGTACTGGTTCACTCGGTACAAGTTCAAATTCACCGAGGTCGACTACAGCCTTTTCCTCACTTACTCCGTCCTTGTTGGGAGTGTTGGTAAGTACAATACTTTTTTTTAAACTTTTTTTTAATACGTTGCCTCACTCTACGGATGTCTCCCGAGGCTCTAGTATATGTTTCTTTTGACAAACTCGTTTTAACGCATCGAATGCGTGCGCTTTAATTTGTGCAGAGCACCAAACGGACCAAACGGAGCCCTAAACGCGTTTGATGCGTTAAATCGAGTTTGTGAAAAGAAACTTACATTAGGGCCTCTGTATTGTGGGTGTATTTACAAACACAAATATTCACATAGACATACCCCCAGACACGAAACAACTATCTGTAGATTATACAGATATTTGTTTCGTGCGGGAATCGAACCCGCGACATGTATCACAGCAGTCGATCGTTCAACTCAATTTTTTATCATCGACATCTCAAAACCTAAATAGAATGTACAGTTCAGGTTTTGTTGAACAATAAAATATACATAATTATGATACAATTTTCCGTAATAATTTCTAATAAAATATTTCAGACTTAGTTACTTAGCTATGACTGAAATATTGTTCAACTCAAGAATGCATAATTATGGGAGAAATTGACAATCGTTCGAAATAATTCCATATAGGTATTTTATCTTTTGGATTCGTACAAAACGTGTACTATTTACGTAATGTACACGATTCGGTGGTCCCAAATAATACGGACAGGTGAAATCTGTGTGATTTTATGTTTATCTTTATAAACTTGTCGACTGTGGTCGTAAGCATGACTGCAGAGCATGAGGTCCTGAGTTAGATTCTTTGGGCAAAGAGTTATTGGGTGTTTCTGTATGAAATGAAATGAAATGAAATGAATCTCAGTAGCAGCACGGAGTGTAGAAATGTGGCCAGTAGGTAAATGGCGATAGGCTTGCTCTCTATTACATGGGACTCAATAAAGGCGAAATGTGGGTGTACAATAATTAATATAATTAATGGAATCAGGATTAATGGAGCAGAGGTGTACAATAAGTACACCTCTGCCTAACCCTTCGAGGAACACAGACGTGATGCTGTCTCTTCAAACTAAAACTAAAATTGTGACGTCAAACCTTGTTCGGAAGTCGATGCGATATTACGTAGGATACTGTGAAATGAAGAATAAAAGAATATCACTTTATATAAGTAAATAATGACGCTCACACGCACACACGACACAGCTACACAAATATATTATAAAAGACAATCAGAACAAAACATACCGAAACGATAAAACCAGGAGCTATAGTAATGTTTGACGGCACGGTTGGCGCAGTGTGTTGAGAGATCGACTGCTGCGCTAGGTGTCGCGGGTTCGATTCCCGCACGGAACAAATATTTGTATGATCTACAGATAGTTGTTTCGGGTCTGGTTGTGTGTGTATGTGACATGTATGTTTGTAAACTGTACCCACGACACAGGAGAAATCCTAGTGTGGGGAAATGTTTCAAAAAAAGAAAAAAAAAATGTAGGTAGGTGACATATAGAAATTTTGAGCTACGGTGCAAATTGATGGATTTAGATACCAAACTATAGATAGGGATAATTTTAGTTAAGAACGTTATTTTTTAAATTAGAATTAGGAATCAAACCCAGTAGAGTTCCCGCTTCAGGCCCGAGAAATGGGTGGTAGTCTGCGGCATTTGATATCGCGTTCCTCACGCTTGCCATTCGTACTTGCAGTTTCTGGTTGCTTGCTAAAATGGCAGTAAATTCTTTTTAGCACGCGCTTCATACATCTTTCTACCGATGCATGGAGATTGGCGACAGATGGCCACATTCAGAGTCAAGTCACAAATAACAGTGCATTTTTAGACGAACATTTTTCAATATTGAACTCCTTGTCGTATCTGAGATTTATTGTTACATTTTATTGTTAAATGTATACAGGGTGAAGGCACATTTTTTTTTGTTTTCTGTATGTCATTACCTTTCAGAATTTGATCCTAATTAGCGACACTATAGGATGGTGTAATAATATAGTGTGTGTGCTCGATTATGGGCTAGGAAAATGGATAAAAAAATAAACGTTTGATACCGTTTTAGTTTTCATCAAATTAAGCCGCGAAATTCTTTTGAGTGTTTCTTCATCGATATTTTTTTATGGTTTCGTACTTTTCACACTTTAAAATCCGAATACATTATACAGTAATTAATTATTTAACTTAAATAAAATCATAATACAGATTTTCGGTCGCGATAATAAAATACAAATATGTAGAGATTTGTTTTAAATACCTACCGTAATAAAAAGACAACATAAAAGGAACAGTTATCAGCTTTTCAACTGAAAAACCCATACAAAATATGTTTTAGGAAAAATACAAAGTTATATATTAATACTGTCATGATAAACTTTAGAATAAATATTATGACAGCGTGTGATTTCATAAGGGGTTCTGAAATATTTTTTGTGTTATCTTTATTGTGTAGTTACCTACATCGTAGATAAGGAATTACGTTGTAATTGTTGCTTGTTGCAGTGAATTTTTACTGCGCAAGTAAATTAGATAAAAATAAATAACTATCATTGAAGCACAATAATTTCCCTTAAATGTGTTGGATAATTGAATACAATATGAAATCACCCAAAACTTTGTTCCTTACGTCCCATCAGTTTTAAAGGTCGTATTTGCGCAAAGTCGTATTAGCTCAGTAAAATAAAGTGATCCTAAAAATATCTAATCATTGTATTCGGTTTAGTTGTGGTTGCGCACTAATATGGACATCCATTGACCTTGTAAGCTATTGCGCAACAAATTCTGAAAACCAAAGCCCAAAGGGTTTGCAACAAATAAAATGTAGAATCCTTTTTATTGAAATACAAACAAAATGTTCCTCAATGTTAGCATACAGGGTTGAAATGCCGCGGGATAATTACCTACATATTGGGGAACAATAAACAATTAATTTATAGGTTAACAAAATTTATGAGTTTTATTATAATAAACGGCGTCCGTTCTGAAATTTCTTAGTATCTCATACTTAATTAAAACAGCACCGGTATACATACAAATTCAAAAGAGTATATGTATTTTATTTTAATTCCGCTTATAAATGTAGGATCACAGTGGAAACATGTTTTTATTTTTATTTTTTAATAACACGTTTTTTTTTTTGTAATGTCAAGAACAAGTTAAGCCATTTGAATATCGTTAAGTTGACGTTATTAAATCGTTATTTTAAAGCTATAAATTCGTTAAAAATAGGTATATTCAGGCATATTTATATAGGAAAACTAACTGTTATTGACGATGATACAATTTAAACCGCAGTACTGTTATGTAACATAATTAATTAAGTAGATTTAAAACGGTGTAACTGTATTACAAGCCTACCGGCTCGAAACACCGCAACTAAATGAAATTTCATAGTTCTTACGTTCGTACCAGAAGAAAAACGAGCGGTCGTTTTATATACATTATATTATTTCTAACATATTCAAGAAGAATTACGCAATAACTCATGTATCTACGAAGGGTTAGGCAGAGGCGTACCTACCTACTATTGTGCACATTTTGCCTATGAAGTTATTAAGCCCCCATCACCATGTAATAGGGAGCGAGCGTATTGCAATCAACTGGACACAGTTCCAAACAATTGCACACAACAACACTTAGCTCGACCAGAATCGAACCTAGGACTTCATGCTCAGTAGTTGCGCTTTCGACAACTAGACTAATGGGGCAGTTGCATTTACGCAATAATTAAAATAAAAATGTATGATGATTTAGGTATTATATGGGGATTTAGGTCTTAAAAAAAAAAAGGCAGAAACAAAACCTGTATGACTAGTAAGATAACTTTTATACAAGATATACAACTAGAATATTTAGTTTTAATTCGACCAAACGAGTTCATGCCCGCAAATTTGTGCACATGCAGAAGGTGCGATTTATATAATGTAACGTGCAACCCAAACCGATTTTGCCTCCAAGCGGTAGACGAGTCAACATCTCCTGAGGATGCCCCGTGGGTGGAGGGGCGAAACACGTGTCGAGGATCGGTTTGGGTTGCATGTTACGGTATATCAAGCGCACCTTCTGCATGTGCATATATTTGCGGGCGGGAGGACGGTGCTGCATGCACCCAAGCTTGAACTAATTTGGCGGAATTAAAACTAAATGTTCTAATTGTATATCTTGTATTATCATGAATTTTCGCAAAGTAACGCCCGATTCCATTAATTTATTAAGATAACTTTTTACATTACTTAAGTAATTCTCTAGTAGCCTACATGGCAGCGCTGTCTGGCGTTAATATCCATCACCAACATGACAGCTTAAGGCCCTGTTGACATGGGTCCAGTATGCTGTATGAGTAAGATCGTAATATTCGACTAGGTATCTGCAAATATGACAAGTAAATCACGGATACTGGTTGTTTGTTTTTCTGCAGTAATTTCTTTAGATAGAAATCTCCATGCTAATCTATTTTCTTAAAATAAGGGTTGTTTAAAATAAATAGTATTAAAGATAGTAGGTATATTATAAAGTACCTATATTATGGTCTCAATTATTCTACATTTAATTTTAAATGTTGTCTTATAAAATGCTGACGATTTTTTTCACCACACATGCCCATTTTTTCTACATCAAACCACATCACATCTTCGATTAAGCATCTATTCTTGAAGAACCGAAATAAACATCTGTAGATCAAACAACAATTTGTTGCAAATGGAAATTTAACCCGCGTCATAGCACAGAAAGCTTGTAGCTTAGCGGCTGCGCTAACCGTTTCGTCAAAGTTCAGACCACGAGTCATTAAGCGTTTAAAATCTAGTCACTTGTACGATGTGAACGTAGCTTTACACAAGTAATTTGTCTTCTTCTGTCTACCACTGCTTCAACCTCGAAACAAGCCCGTCTATCTAATAACTGTCAGCACGGAACTCTGTAAACAAAATAAGACAAATATTAGAAATGTTACATTTGAAGCGTTAGTGACGTGGCAGTGGAATCTAATAAACATGTCGTAGACAACAATGTAGGCGACCAAGATAGTCATAAATTATTATCAATTTTCAAGTACGAGAATGTGCATGTAAAACGAAAAGTTAGACTAACATATAAACGGTTGAAAGATTAAAATCTTAAAAAAGAGAGGACTCATCGGATGCTAATTACCACGGGCTAGGTGTTCAATTCTCGAGTCATTAGAAGATACCTTTACCCGACTTGTTTTTATATCATATTAGAGATAACTTTTAGCACTTCAAGATTTTAGTCAATTTGTCTGTAAAGGGAGACTATTTCAATAAATTAAAATTTAATGCGGTTCGTGGTTGATATGAGCTCATCACTTGAGAACAGAGAGAGCGATTTGACTAATTTTATTCGTAAAAAATGTTCGTAAGAATGCGGCTTTTAGAAGAAAATTTGGAAAAGATACCCAGACAATTCGGAAATTCGGAAAAACTTGAAGTGCTTTTTTCTATAGAATTTTTCCATAAACTTATTAAGATCAGGAAGACACGTTTTTCGGATCAGGTAGTTTCTAATATATATCGATGTTATAGCGCAATTGTTAGCAATTGCCACCTAACCACTTGCTTAAACTAGTTTGCAACTAAATATTTAATATGTCAGATAATGCAATATTGTTTTATATAAAGTGACATTCAATTACGTCATCATACGTGTTGTGACAGATACGTGGTAAAAGGCAATAGTACAAAGACAATACTGTTTTATAAAAACGGTGGCAATTTCCACAGATGTGTTATGTGATAACATTTCTTTGTATATGATCTTACGGTGCGTATTCATTTCTTTACCTTAGCTGGACTAATTGTTATTATGATATCGTTATTGCATATAGACACATAGTTCATTGAAATTATGCTCATAGATTAGTGCAGCAGATAGGTACTGAAATGGTTGTATGAAGGATCGTGGTGTGACCGTTTGTGAGTACATTGACACAACATGATTCAACAGTATTCACAATGGGTCGCCACTCTGTTATACTTTATAAAAATTCAACTACCTTTTGTTTTGCGTTTTATTCTTTTGTTTTTATTTAATAGCAGCGTACAGAGTAACTTCATAGTATGAATATATGAAATGAATGCCTCATTAGTCTAGTTGTGGCAGTAGCGACTGCTGAGTGTGAAGTCCTGGGTTTGGTCACCGGGTCAGATAGTGATATTGGGTTTTTCTGTATGGAAATTCTCAGTAGCAGCCTAAAGTTTGGAACGTGGTTGGTAGATACCAATAAGTTAGCTCACATTTCCTGGGACTTAATAACAGCATCAGTTTGCTGATGCACCTCTGCCTTCGAGGAATACAGGGCTGATGCTGTGTTATGTTATGTGTAAATATAACGCTGCACATTGTCTATAAGTCACAATTTTCTGCACAGGTTCCTTCATAACAATATATTTGTTCAGCAAAAGATGGAACATTGAGGACAGCATCATCGGTGTGATTGCCTGCCTCAGTAGGATAGCAGCGAGCCTGGTGTACGCTTTGGCTCCATCCAGAACCGTCTACTTCTTGGGCCCAGTCCTGGATATGTTCAGTTCTGCCGGTGCCACGTCACTGCGATCAATCGCCACAAAGCTGGTGAATGCTGATGAAGTCGGTGAGTTCATTTTGTTTTTATTACTTGAGAGAAAAAAAAAAACTGGATTGGAACCGCTATTGTTCTTAAAATAAGCAAGCAAAAGGTTTGGTGTATGGGTGACTTACTTGTCTTTTTTATACAGCGGTTTGTATCCGATAATAGACGATGACAAATTATTGTGCATCTGGTGTCATTCTAGATAAATCTTTTCCACATCACGTGCGTCAGTGCGTGCCTTGTGTATTAGCCGCGTCCATATTTTACTTTATTTTTACGAATTTTTACGAACCATCTCATTTGTGTGGTACGATAAAATAAAGTCTGTTCTAAATATAAAATTCTCGGTAAACGCAAATACCACGCCGTAAACATTTTTAGCCAAATAAAAATAGAGAGCTCAATGAAATTACCGATAAAATTGTCTTTGCCTTTCACTGCAACGAGTACAGTAAAATTGCTGGCTGCAAGAAATATTTCGTTAGATAGGTAAATAAATTTATCACCAGAAGAGCAAAGGTCGCACTGTTATGCATAGAATCCGAAACGAATAGAAACTATCACTCATAAGCAAGCTGTTCCAATTATGCAACCGAAGTGTCACACATTAAAATTATCGGTTCACTATATACACACATGATTAATGTGCTTCCAATTAATTAGTTTGCGATAAGTTGGATTTTGTCGATCTCAGTTCAAATCATCGACTTTGAATATCGCTTACGCTAGTAAAATGTACAAACGTGTTTGTTTGATAAGCTTTAACTTAAGTACAAGTTGTCAACTGACGTTTATGTCAACATCATCAGTTTATTGAACTGCCCTTTGCTAGCATTGAGGTGATAGTAATACATCACAAGGCCCCAGTGCAAATAGAATGGGAAACTATTGTTAAGCTCCGCAAAATAGAAACAATAGAAAAAATCTTTGTCGTTCGTCGAATTAAAAAGTAATAAACGTGTATGCAAAATTTCAGCTTAATCGGAAACCGGGAAGTGGGTCAAATTTAACTTCCAAGATTTTTTTACATACCTAGTTAGTTAGTTACAGGTGAAGCTAATAAAAGCGTGTTAAAAAACCTTGAACCAGGATATCGTTTAGCGAAGTACGTAACTAGATTTTAAATTATTATAAAACGAGTGTAATAAAATCCTAATACAATAAATCCTTATCGAGGCCACTATTGTTATGTATACAGTCTATGGTATTACTCGTTGCATAAGTAGGTGAATCACACGAACGCATTCATTCTTCAGTTTCAACTAATCCACACTGTAGATCGGACAGAAAATGAAATTCTTGTACAGAACCGACTATACATACAATCAGTTCTTTTTGCAAAGCTCTTGTTCGTAAGAAATATTTATTTGTTATGTGAGTTTGCCTCGACCTATAGTTACCGTTAAGCCAAAGATTAATGAAAACAGTCAACAGTCGCGCGCAAGTCTTTTCCATATACATTTTTGCGTAACCGTAACTATGGTGAAACTCAATGAAAACTCAACTTGGAATAAGTATAATGTTTTATAAGTACTTCATGTCTCGCCGACGAAACGGCAATTATAATATGTATTTCATCAATATTTCCTCGTCGACTTATGAATGTAAACGATGTATCAGTAACTCATTATTCCATTATAAACTCAACTGCCGTCATGAGTTATTAGTTTACCAGACCCATTCATTACCTTCTTCAGAATAATTGCAATGTATCGATGAGTAACTACAGGACTGGCAGCATACTTTACATTTTTTGAGGTTAAAGTAAATGAGTATTTATTATATCTATGTTTGGAATCGAGGTCGCAAACAGCTGTGATTCAGCTTTTATATTTTCTACGTCATATTTCTAAACAATGATAGTCAAGCGTTTGAACGTTTACCTTTCATGCAACACAGGCCCTAGTGTAAGTTTCTTCCGACAAATTGGATTTACTACATCGAACGCGTTTGGCGCTCCGATTGGTGGAGAGCATGAAACGTACCAATCTGAGGGTCTAGTGTAAGTTTATTTCGACAAATTCGATTAACTACATCGAACGCGTTCGGCGCTTCGATAGGTGGAGAGCACGAAACGGACCAATCGGAGCGCCGAACGCATTCGATATAGTAAATCGAATTTGTCGAAAGAAACTTACACTAGGGGTACAGAGCGCCGAACGCATTCGATGTAGTAAATCGAATTTGCCAAAAGAAACTTACACTAGGAGTACAGGGCTTGAGTTAGAATCCAGCTTAAAGTTATGTGTGGATCAGGATTTAATTATCACAAGGTGTAAGCAGGGAGTGAAGGAAAACATTGTGAAGAAATGAAAGTACTTCAAAGTACATAGTACGCCAAACCACACCACGGCGTAGTGGTGTAAAAATCTTCTCACTTGCAGAAGAGGTCCATGACCAGTTGTGGGGTAGTAAGTAATGGGTTCAGTATCTGGGTGACCACGCGCCTGCAAAGGACAAAATCTTATTTCTAATTTTTAGGATATTTTTTTCAAATTTTTCCAGTAATGGGATCTATCTAGATCGATTTTTCGTCCCCGAATGCCATATTGTTTTCGAGAACGCGAGTACAAACAAATAAATATATGTAGGTATATATAGGTAAACATTGCTCGTATAGTCTTGTGTGTATGGTAGGGTGTCCCAAAAATGACAAAAATTTTTTTTTTTTCGAATTTTGAAATGCATACCCTCTATATCTTTTATAAATGCAAAAACATACTCAAATATGAAATTTTATCTTTCTAGCATGATTGCAACCCGTGCCGACCGAGCCACAAAGTTTATCAAATTTCATGTTTAATGTTAATATCTGGTTCTCCTATAAAATTAATAAAAATGCAATAAATGAAGTAAATAAAAGACAAAATTAAATTAGAGAAATATTTATCTTTATTTAAACATATAAAATAACAACAATCAGCCAGGGTAGTTTCTCTTTAGGGTATGTTTTTTACAGTCTAGATAAAAAATTCTATGTTCCTGGACACAGCGCGACAGGAATTATTTTTGCTCTTCTTTAGCCGTGATAAGTCCGTAAAATCTTGCATTAATTTGACAGTTCTTTCAGCAGTGTCATTTAAAATCTTCAAACGAGTTATTCTTCTTTTAGTTTTCAGAAAAGCAGCATTATCATCCCAAGGCACATATGAAGAAAACTGTCGTCGATCTTCAGTCGAAATTTTTATTTTTCTTCTTTTCTATCTGAATGTCCCCCTCAAAAACACTACGCATAATTCGACCGATTCGTGATAATCGTCTCTTATTAAAGCTTTGTTCAGTTGTGCTATAAAAAACATTAACAAAGATGTTATGTTTGTCTCAGCAACATGGTATTTTACGAAATCAAGGCATTTTTCAATGTTATTTGAATCGATGTTTTTCCAATTGTATCTGAACTTTTTAAAGATCGGAATATCTGGACTGCTAGTAATTTGCTTTATCTTGTTAGTTTTATGAACCAACTCATAAACATGATGACGACAAGCGAAAAGTAACAATTTTCTTTCTAAAGTCTGCTCCAAAAGAGCACAAGTTCCATTGAAACGTCCAGTATTCGAAGATGTTGTGTCGCAACACATTATTTGTACCTTATCATTAACATTCCAGTTATAGAGGGCAGTTGAGATGGCTTTAGCGAATTGGCGAATTTGCTGAATCGAGGATTTGTTAATGGAGATGTAATCGATGTTCAGACCAAGCGCTTCTACGAGCGCATGAAGAATGTAAACGGAGTCTCTTATGCTTAGCTGGCATCGATCTAAAGCTACGACAAGTTTAGGTGTTATCAGATTCTTTCCGCTGGCAAGCTGACTTCGTCTGAATCATGTGGATATTCCAAGTTATGTGTAGTATAAGTCGATGCAAGAGCCAGTAACTCTTTTTGTCTTAGTTTTCTTTCCTTTTCCTCTAATCGTCTTAGTCTAGCTCTTTTGTCTTTGTCCGCCAACTTTTTGTGTACATCAGGTAAGCATCCCGGTCAACCTGGCTCTCTCTGATTCTTCAAAAATACTTTGTCTTCCTCTATTTTCATTCTTTCAAAGGCATCCGCATGTGCAATATCAAATAAGTTATCAAGGTGTCTTTCACAATTATTTTCTGAGTTCTTTTACAATTTTTTGCAGCTCTATCCGAACGTGGTTTTTGTAGGAATTCTTGTGTTTTTCCGAAATATAATGCACTTCCTAATCACAAGATTAGCACTTTCACTAAAAGTCGTTTGACTTCGCGAATATTGTCAAACAAGACAGCGAGAACTTGTCGATTAGATGGTGATTTTACACCATTTATTAAATGGCTTTGGAAGTCCGATAACAAAAATACTTTGTTTATCACTCCGTAATTCAACCGACATCTTTATGCAAGAAATAACAGCGTACTAATATTCTAAAAAATCACGTATGAAATGACACATAAAACACGTAGTTACAGGTCGCAGTGCAGTACCCGCGCAATGTATGGGCGAGTTTAAATCGCAAGTCGGCACGGGTTATCGTTCATAAAATGGGCTAATCTTTTGTTTTTAGACTATATTGGGTTATTAAGAAAGTTTTTAGAAGGTATGCGTAAAAAAAAATCGCACTTGAAATTTATGGGACACCCTAGTGTATGGGTTATGTAACAATAATACCTACTTTAAAGGAAGGCCTAACGTCGCCTGTTTAAAAAAAAAAAATAGTTTATCCCAATGCTGAGGTTTTTACAAAGTTGTTCTATTTTGTAAAAATACAGTAATATTGAAGTCTTCCGACTTTCGATCACGTAACAGCCTTCAGGCTATTGATCTCAAATACTTAAACGCTTCAGTGAAATTGATTTTTATTTATAAAGTTACTAAACTAAAAGGTCTTTTAAACGCCGAGATATTGCTAAGTTGAGAAATTTATCTTAATGTATGTTTAAGACTGAACATTTTTTGCACTGCTTAGCATACTTAAACTTCTGCTCTACAAATGCTACAATGGATGCTTGTACTTATGTAAAGATTAAATTGCAATAAGCACCACGACTTTGTCTTTTTAACCGATGAAAACTATCAATGTTATTATCACTTAAGATGTCAAAGGTTAATTATTTTTAAATATTGTTACATACATATGTTTGCACTTCGTACTGATACGGTTGTAATTCCTAGTCATTTATAAATATCAGTATTACGTCTATGGATATATAATTATAATTTATAAATGACGCCGATAATGTTATTGTTATCATAATGCTTTTAATTTTACACGTGTTAAAATTAAATCGAATATTCTTCCTTTACTTTCGACCACAATAGAGAGAATGGTCTTTCAGAAGGCTAACGTAGAGAAAGAATCGCAAACTCAAAAAGAAAGAGTCAAAATCTCGCAAAAGAGCATTTAAATAATAAACGTGATGTGGCTCTTTGGTTCTCTACACACACAAAGGTGGTACCTCAATGAATAACTTAATATATATTCTCCTTAATCCTACATTTTACTAATAATTTTTCTATGATAATCGTAAGAACGCACGTTTGATTGGTTGAATAAAATCTTTTAAAGATTTTCCCTCTGCTCATGTATGACAAATTTATTGAAACGTCTTTAAGATACCATCTTCTCAGTCTAAATAATTAAGGTATTGCATATTTTATATCAACATATATAATATATTTTAAGTACTAGTCACTATCACATAGTATCGCGTCAGTAAGTTCTAAATACCGATATAGGAATAATGTTTCGTTGTCACAATTATCTCATCAATAATTTATATACACATGAGAACTGTAAAACTGGCATTATAAGCTCCATAAATATAAAACAACAACAAGATTATAACCAGTTAAATCCACTTTTTTATTACAAAGTTACAAGTTATGATTACCCTTTATGAAGATAAATGGCACTTAATATGCATTTTGATTTCTATGTACGTAGGTTCTGCATATAATAGCTATGTGTATATTATGTAATTATGTTTGAAGAGACTCATAACAGTCTACCAAATAATATTATGGAGACTCAATCAAAAGCTATTTCAAAACTAGATTGAATAATAACATTTTAGAATATATGCGTGGTGCTATGTTATGTTATTTAGAAAAAATATTCGCCCCCATTAAATTTGTAAGAAAACTCATTAGCTATTGTGTTATCTCAATCTAACTGGAGTAGTTAAACTAAACAATCGCCGGCAACCTTCAGTAAATGAGAAGATATTTTTAATACAAATATTTTTTCATGATTATAAGGCTCGTTCAACTTCCTCTGCTTGCTAGAAAAATATTTATAACTAGCTTTTGCCCGCGACTTCGTCCGCGTTTCAGTCGTTTTTCGTAAAAAAGTAGCGTATGTCCTTCCTCAC
This sequence comes from Shargacucullia verbasci, assembly GCA_947562105.1. NCBI lineage: Eukaryota > Metazoa > Arthropoda > Insecta > Lepidoptera > Noctuidae > Shargacucullia > Shargacucullia verbasci. The sequence continues at coordinate 6,552,135 of OX387297.1, read as the reverse complement.
GGTTCAATGGTTTTGATGTTAGTATATGATTTCTATGTAGCTTTAACCATTAAGGCTGCACACGCGACGGAAGCTTAAAAAATGGAGTAACTTCTCCCGTTTTCCCAACATTTCCCTTCACTGCCCTGCTCCTATTGATTGTAGCGTGATGAAAAGTATACTATAACCTGCCCAGGAGTATGAAGAATAATTGTACCAAGTTTCGTTAAAATCCGTCGAGTAGTTTTTGTTTCTATAAGGAACATACAGACAGACAGACAGACAAAAATTTTACTGATTGCATTTTTGGCATCAGTATCGATCACTAATCACCCCCTGATAGTTATTTTGAAAATATATTTCATGTACAGAATTGACCTCTCTACAGATTTATTATAAGTATAGATGTCATCATCACGATTCACTTTCCACAATGACATACAATTGCTTTTGCAGTAAAAATCTTGATTATTTTACATAATTCAATAAAATTACCTACATATACATAGGTATTTAAAATAATTACAAACTATTGCTATGAACGGGAATTGTGCTCGATAATTAGAAATAGGTTCAGCTGTAACATTAGGTATGGGACCCAATAACGGCATCGGTAAAATGTGATATTATACTACGATGTACTTATTTTAAATACCATTATAATATTTTACTAGAAAAATCCGCAAAATTATAATATTATATTGGTTAATGTGCCAATATTTAAAGCTACGTATATCTCCAAAGGACGGTTGATGAATAGTAGACATCCGAGTTACTTTTTATGAACTGTCAAAAACGACATGTTGTTCTCAAAAGCCTGACGTCATAGTTTTTATTGCCATTGACATATTTATTGCGTTGAAAGCGCCAAAGATAAGCAAGAGATTAAGTTTTACTGAGTTTTTAAAAGGAAAACTATTTGCCAAACAAGATTTTTCAGTATTTATTTTTGATGCAATCGTCTAGCCTTTTGGTTTCTTGACATTATTCGTGCCGTGCCTAGCAAGAAATAGTATTATACGGTGCGAATTATGTCAGTATCAGGTAACAATCCGTAAACATAATTCACTGATTGCTTTTCGGTGTTTCTAAATTTTATACATGAAAATGTGAATTTATAATAATAATAATTTACTTAACATAAAAGTCTTAGGTACCTGTAGTTTGTTTACTTATCTTTAAAAAAAGAAAAGGTTGCCCCACACTAGGAATAATTCCTGTATCGTGGGTGCGTTAACAAACCCAAACCCAAACCAATGCTGTTAATTATCTAAATTTGAATAAGTACTACGTCGTTAATTTTATGGTTATTGCTAATTAACATCATACTTAACGAGCCACGTCTATTTTTTTTTTGCCATTGCCTTTTGATCTTGATCACAATAAAACCAATTACAGAAGGAATTTGGTAAGTTTCCTGAAACAAAACTGTGTCAACTCTTGTTACACACAGAAATATAATGTTATGTAGATAACTTGCGTACATCGAAAAAGCTTCCATTTTAATTTAATATCAAATTCCGATAGCTAACAAAACCAATAGACAGTAATGCCTTTATAGAAAATTGAGGACAAGGATTTGGTCTCATTCTGCTTGATTTGGTATGAAACGATTTCCGTTATAACAAAACGTAATCAAAGAAAATCCAACTGAAATCGAAAGTGCATCGTGAGTGAAATGAAAAGTTTGATTAAACCGTCCATTTCCCATTAAATGTTGATGTTGGTCGTCTAAACCTTAGTACCTACTATTGCTTGTTGAATCTACCATAGTGTAGACAGGCAACACTGGAACAATACGTGCAATAATCTAAATTTTCTTGCCGCTATGCAGATCTGTCTGATTTGTGGGATATGGTAAACAAGAATTTACTTTATGATTCAAAATACATCCGAGAGCTACCTCTCGGATCATAGATAAAGGTAAAATTAAATTATTCTCGGGCAGAAAAATACTATATTTATATCTCAGTATCCTATGACTACAGCGACCCCCTACGCATACAAAATCTGTCTAGCGGATCGGGCCGAGGGCCCACTACCAAAAAAGCGTCGCACCCGAACTTTACAATATAAAAATACTAGCTTCCGCTCGCGGTTTCGCCCGCGTGCATTTTCCTGGGATAAAAAGCCTATGTGCTATTCCAGACTATAATCTATCTTTGTGCCAAATTTCATCCAGATCCGTTGAGCCGTTCTGGCGTGAAAGAGTATCAAAGATCCATCCATCCATTCTCACAAACTTTCGCATTTATAATATTAGTACGATAGGATAGGATCCATTCTGCAAATACAACTATAAAAACTAGTAAATTAGTAAAAGTCTATGTGTAGATGATGTATGTAACCCTGTATACATATTTTATTTTATATATCTTATATATAGATAAGAACAGTCGCATCGCATGATGTGACAGGCGTGTATTATATTCATTAAGCTGAGAACGGACACCGCGTTGATAAATAATACTAATGTCTACGTTTCGTCCTTGTTTCGTCACTTGAAGGTTTCATGCCACAAATAACGTGATTAAGGGCATAATTTTTAAAGTCAACTATATCGTAATCGTAATAAATTTTATTTTCGCGCCGTGCACTTTCATATTACCTATATGTAATGTACGTACGCGTACACTTACAAGATTCAAAAGCCCAATCTATAGTAATGTTAATTACATTTTTGTTTTGATCACTGGTGTTATTGTTGAAGTAAGTTGATATATTTTATCTTTTAATTCATAGCAAATAAATTATGGCATCTTTCGAAAATAGATTAAAACGTCTTATAATATCCTTTGTTTGCGCCATTTTTAAATAGATGGTTATGGCGTAGTATTATGACAGTCATTAATAATTTAGTACTCCAGTGTAACAGATCTAAATCGCTTCTTCACATAAATATATTGGTAATTCATTATCAATTATAATTCATTAGAAAATATTTCGTGCTATTATTTCTACCAGAATAATTAACCGTTACAAATATATAGTGTATCATAACAAATGCGTAAATATTGTGCGTATTTTCTATTAGCCTAATGTTTACAAAATATGGAATTTCCTTGAGAGAATGAATGGCAGTGATAGCTACCTGTCAAGCTATCGCGAGATAAAAACTACCGTTATATGACTACCCGCTGTTTATTTTTGTATATTACGTTATTATCGTCGCGGTTTTGTTTATACATAGATTGCCTTTTAAGAAATTAAAGATAATAGGAACAGATGTGTACGATAGGATTTTTTCTATTTACATTATTTTACGTTACATCCGCAGGAAATATTCGTTTATTTAAATCGATAAAATTTTGCGTAGCGAGACGATAAGACCACAATTTTACTTTTAATATTGTTATTTTTATGTCGTCACACCTTTTAAGGAAATACATATAAGTACTTACCTAAGCAATTTTCTCACGGTGATTCAATCGTTTTGCTCGTTAGAATTGTAGCCTTCTGCTCGTGTAAGGGCTTATATTAACTTGCTTTACATAATGTTTGTACCTAATCCATCGTGAGATTATAGGCTGCATTATCTCAGTCCCTAAGTGTCTTATAACTATCAGTTGTTCAGGAAAGATAAAGTGTAATTGCTCATGCATTATTTTTATTTACCTTGAGAACTTAATTATATCATCTTAAATTAGTAAAAATCATTTTCTCACACCATTTAGTGACTAATTTTTGTTTTTAACCACTTATGTCGGTAGGCGAAGATTGTTTCTTTAAATTTTCTAAGTTTTGAGTTTTGAGTGCCAAGCACGTCCATATATTAGCAAGAAAATTCCATATGCAGCAATTTTTTTTTCTTTAATTTATTCCTATTTCTTGTGCGACAAGGTGAATGAATCATATGTAATTATTTAGATTTTACTCGAGATAATGATCACGTCTATATCCATTTAGTTAGTTTCCCATAATAGTGTTAGTACAATTGATTGCAATTTTCCCACTAACGCATATACCTAAATACCAATGGAATATTATGTTTCAACTGCATCATCGCAGGATGAGTTATTTCAATTATTATAAGACATTTATATATAATCAATATAAATGTTTTAACATCTTGCATAACCTCATACTTGTTATTGACGTGATTTTTCATGAAGTAATTAATGATGATAATTAAAATTTACGTAACTATATTTTGAAATAATTATATTTATATACCTAGACTGATATTATTATATAAAATTACATAAATTCTCTTACTGAATTCGAAATGCTTATCTATTATTTTATAGTTATCTGAAATGTATGTAAATAAAAAAAAACATGATTCAGAAGTAATATTATAGGTACTTAAAAATGAAAATAGCAGTAGGAAAATGCTTACAGCGTGAAATTAATAAATGCTATAAGTTGGATATTTAGACAACAGCTTACGTGAGTTATTTATAGTTTTTATTGACGTCGTTGAAATCGAATGTGACCCATGTTTAATAACGCGTTCACATTATATTACAAACGTATAAAAAACTTCGAAAGTAACGATACGCATAAACATGTGTTTCTAATCAGGCTGCAGTAACTTAGATTGCGTATTCTAACCGCGACAGTTACGTTGCATTTTATATATTATATAATTTTATAGTAAAGTCAACATCATATCAACACCATCAACAGTCATCATCATCATCAGTCTGATTTTTCCTTTTGATGTTGACTGTTCAATCGTTACGTTATACCTACGTATATAAATATAAATTTATAAATATCAAAGTAAGTATGTGAAAAATTTCTAATAATAATAAATTAATTCAGTTTATGGTACTAATTGCTTATTACTATTCTTTGTATAATTATGTAGAAGAGTATTAAGAAGACAAAGAGCATATCTAAACCGTGTAATAAGTAATTTGTAATACCTATATTTGCATTTTATCAGCCGAAGCTCTATGAAAATTTTCCTATATTACTTCTTGGTGCATTAATGCATAATAGTTTCAACTTACTTAGCGTCCTAAGCAAAGGAATCCTTCATTTGTGAATATTTAATAACTTCTAAAACAATTTAGAGTATTCATCTATTCCGAGCATCAACTTGATTTTCAACAAATTTGTTGAAAAACGACACGACGAACTAAAAATGCTCCCATCAAAATTATAAATATTCATTAGAACTCGTTCGAAAAATTAATTTACTTAAGCACAATGTTAATAAATTACTTCTTTTGAGCTCAAACGTCTATTTTTAGACCCGTTTATCTTGCTTTTTGAGAATTTTGCACTCCTATGTGGCACCGACTTCAAATAATAAAACAAACGAACGTTATATACTCGTATACTCGGCATTTAGGTAAAATGCCGACAAAAGAAATGAATATCCTTTCTTGCAACGTGCCTCCTTAGTGTCCAATCAAATGTATGCAGAACAATCGTACGACAGATATACAAACATCCCAATTTACTAATGAATATCGTGAAATTCGGAGTCAAAGGAAATTACGTTCTATATAAAGGTGATTGAGAGTACCTACGTCATCATTATGCCCAGTCTTTACAGGCTTAGAATATTTTAATATTAGAGAAGATAATATACCGAATTTTATTTTGTTACTGAAATTCCAGTCTGTTAGTAACATCTCTTTCCCTATTTTGTAGGAAATACGTCATTAATCCGATGCCGTTTTTAAGTTCCATACCATTTTATAATACGTGGCGAGACTTTTCTAACAGAAAACCCACTAATAATAGATATTTTTGAGTTGGAAGCAGAATATCTTTGTCTACGAAATGAAATGAAATGAAATGAAATTATTTATTTTGCAATTAGGATTTTTCAATCACTTTTACACGTCTTTTTTAAACTAGATGGCGTCGGCATTTCCTATGACTATCCCTGAGAAGAAACGCCGAAACAAACTCAGGGGTCAAAGTCTATTTTAAAGTCCAGACAGATTGTATTGATGTAAAGGTTTATGTGAGACAAATATAGGGTGGAATAGCCTTTTGAAGAAAGTGCCATAACTATTTGAGCTAACCTGTCGCAACAGAGTGCAAGCATGCATCAGTTATCGTGAGAATTAATGAAATGAAGAGCGCTCAGCCTAGATCTCACTCACATTTACAATGTATAGCGGTTATATATAAGAAATAATTTCAATTTAAACGACATTACAATAACAAAATAATGAAGTAAATAATATAATAATTAATGGCAAAATTTGTATATAAAAAAAAAAAGGAAAGGCTAAAGAGCGGCTCAATCCCAAGCGTTTTTGTCATCTAAATAGTCCGAAATTTTATAGTATCCTTTTTTACAAAGTTTAGATTTAATTACAATTTTGAACTTCTTTAATGTTAAATTACGTATATCATTGGGAAGCTTATTGTAAAAGCGTATACATTGTCCCATGAACGAGTTGCTTGTTCTGTGGAGGCGCGTAGCATGTACAGCAAGGTTGTGTTTATTCCTAGTGTTCAAAGAATGAGTATCAGACAGTTTGACAAAGTTCGAAATATTTTTATAAACATATATTAAATTTTCAAAAATATATTGTGACGCTACAGTTAGAATATTAATTTCCTTAAATCTGTGTCTCAGCGACATTTCAATTCACCTATATCAAATTTCAAAGAAAGAAAAATACGATACGACTATTTGATCCAAACTTATAAAAAATTCAACTTATATTATTTCTATTAGGTACAACTTAGGTGTTATAAGTCCAAAAAATCTTTTCAAAATGATCGAAATTAAATAACACAGCAGCCAACGAACCATGCTACCCAATAGAAATCTGATGAGGGTGTTACAGGCAGAGCTTGAAAAGTCCTGAAAAGGGCCATATACAACCAACATAAAAGTGGTTCGGCTTTCGTCATCATCATGGAATAGAGTGATATTATCAAGCGAGTTACAGCTTTTGAGGTCACCGTTAATCTTCGACTCGCGAAGTTATAAGGTCTTCAATTTTGATAACCTAATACCCTGTGGCATAATTTCTGAATATATTAGGTCAATTTCGTACATTTATCACACTACAGAGTATTTTGCGGCAGTCTGGGTTTCGAACTTCGTATGCAGGATGAATCATAATGTAGGTAAGAATTTATAGAGGAGTTAAGAAATTATAAATCTTACAGCGTGTGGTTACATACAAGTGCGACTCAATGTCAAAGTCAAAGTCAGGCAAAGTGATGTTAGGTTTTCTGAAGCAAAATTATCAGTAGCATCTGGAAACTTTGGAACTCTGTGAGAATCAGTAACGGAATTTGCTGAATGTAGGGGTATAATAGTACACTTTTGCATAACCGTTTTAGAAATATAGGAATTATGCTATCTTGCGTAGTTATTAAAGTTCAATATGTCGCAGTTTATATAAGTGTCTAGTTAAATTTCATATTCCTATGCATCGACATCCATAAAGGTACATTTTATTACTATTACCATAACAATAATTATTATGATTCTTGTATAATGAATGCAATATTAGAGAGCTTAGAATAGATCGTGTTTTAATGTTTTAAGATCACGTTTGTGCTAATCAAGTAATAACGGAAAATATCACCATAACCAGCTGTGACTACTGCAGCACATGCAAAACTAATAAAAAGTGACGTTTATAGGTACTCATAATATGATTGTTAATAAGAAAACTTGGTTAGGATCATGATAACGAGTATATGCAATAATATCAGTTGTCTATACCTTTAAAGATTTAGCAGTGATGACAAAAGAGCAAGAACAGCCTGTACCTAAAAATCTTAAGTAGATACTTATTTTCCAAATAGAAAGAAAGAAAGAAAGAAAGAAAGAAAATCTGTTTATTTCCGCCATGATGTGACGCATACAATAAATACACACAAAAAAATAAGAAGAAAAATGAATGAATGAATTATTGCATTCCCCATCCGTCCTAATGTGATATTTATCAAACCACACTGGGCTCGGATGATACCTAGGTCTTCCTTCAGATAGGAGGCCTAAACCCCAGTAGTCAAAAAATAATAGGTTGATGATGATAATAATGCACGAAAGAATCTATAAGCCAAACTAAACAATTGAGAAATAAAAATGAAATAAAAAAAAAGATCAAATTTCGCCAAAAGATCTCTGAAAACATAAATAGGAACGAGCGTTAGCGCTAACAGGTACTTGATTCAAATGCAGATGCATAATTTTATGTCAACGCTAAAAATGATTCACATGGCAACGCTGACTGAATTTTGAAATACCTAAAATTCCATCACTCCTTCAAACTTTAATAAATCGACTTTTAGTGCAGAAGAAATCCTGAATTTAAATTTTAATGTTACGATTGTTCTTCTATTCCAGGTAAAACAAGCTCTCTAATAAGCATATCGGAGGCCTTGGTGCCTGTGATCTACTCTCCGGTGTACACCAAGGTGTACCTGTCCACTCTATCCACGATGCCCGGCGCATTCTACCTCATCAGTGCCGCGCTCGCCGTTCCTGCCATAGCCATATTAATGTAAGTCTTATATTCGTGTAATGTATTACCTATCTGTATTATGATTAACAGCCTTGTCTTCCACAACTATATTCAGGTCGGATTTAAATCTTACAAGATGTAACTGAATATTATCATTAATTGTATGTCTCCGAATTCGGATAGCAAATAGCATAGCTGCACGTTTTTCAAGCAATTGCTCTAGCATTTCAACATTCGTACAAAAAACGACCTTGCGGTCAGCTCGAGAGTTCGCCCTTACTATAATTTTGTCATCAGAGACCAATGATCGATTTCTAATCACTGTAGTAGCCTTGAACCGATACTTTTATTGCTATTTTCTATTTCTGTATTACTATGAATGGCCTTTAAGCCCTTCGAAATGAGTAGGTGGTGTTTTATCAACAATCAAAATGCCGATTTCGAATGTGGCAACGGCAACTATCCCTCAATAATGACATTGGTAGATCTACCTACGTAGAAATTGGCGTATTGAAAATATTCCAGAGTGCGTAAAATTTCGACATTACATTTTTTGTTAAGATACCACAGGACCTTGAAGTGCGTTCCTTCATTGAACTTGCAAGATAAGTAATATAAGGTACTCGGAATCTCGTAAACTATTGATTTTTACGTCTATTTTTACCCCAGTGATCGCTGTACCGTAAAATAAAAGTCGGTACGAACTATTAACTTTCAGGTATACTCATAGTTTCTGTCTCTATCGCCATTTGCACAGAAACTTAAATGCAAATTATTATTATTATGTAAATAGCACACGACGTATAAGATGATTAATTGCTGACCGTAGAAATGATAGCGATGGTTTAGGTTATCATTAAAATTATCGTTGGTGCTAGTAGAATAGACAGTTTGATGATAAAACAAAGAGAGATGCATTCTTCGTGGAGTGTAAATAATTATCTCAGTAATAATTAACTCTAAGTATAATTTTGCCTTACACTTACCAACGTTTCGTTACGATAGCGTGATGATTGATGTTTTGACGTTTGATTTGACTGATATTTCGAATGCAGTATGCAGGTTTAAGGGTAAATTTACACTTTAAGGTTTAAAGGCGTCCGTTCTATATGTCATCAACATCATGATATCACTTCTTTTGATCTATTGTAATGGTACAATACAACATTTAATTTGATAGTGGGTCTCAGCAAGCCATTAAAGTCAATTCCGCAGTTTGCTCAATTCTATGCAATTACTTCCACTGCCGGCCATCCCACACCAATCGTTGTTCTAATTTTCATTTCAAATGATTCGGCAGAATAAAATCGATCTTTAATTAAACTTCCTTATACCTACTGCTCTTTTCAAAGTTTTAGGGTTTTCAAGGACTTGTCTTTTCAACAGCCAGTATTATTATTAAGCTATAAATTTGAAATCGGAAGATTATAGATTTGCCAGAGGATTATTAAAAACAGCGGCTCATGTTCTTAACATAGATTCATGCCTTGTCAGGCCACATATCAAGAACTACCCATATAACATTTGCTATTAAAGGGCTGTTAACCCTTTCTAATAAATTTTCCATAAAATTGGGCCCAGAAATCAATGTATCCAGAGAGACATAAAATAACTACGCTTAAGCGCACAAATTCTGTGAGTACACTTATAGTCAGCCAATTTTTCATACGTGATCGTCTTCACAATTTCATATTATATCAACACGTCGCATTTCTAGTAAGCTCGTAAACATGATAGGAAAATGGGAAAAGATATAGAAATGGAATATCGTCGGATTGAATGTGTAAAGCGAAACATATTCCTGGTACAATCTCGTTTGGCTTATAGAATAGGGGACGTAAAAGGAGGTTCAACATGATGCAAGTACATCAAAGAATGAAAATAGTCAATGTGTGTACTATGCAATTTCGTTGCCAATCAACCAAATACGTAAAGTTAGGAGGGAAATTTAATAGCTGAATGATGCCAATGGAGTAATAGCGTAGCAGCTGTAGAAACGCTTGACTTCCATGCCAGGAGAGATCGATTCCGCATCGCCTTTCAAAATGATTTGCGGGTCAGAATGTGTTGGCCGTGAAAGAAAATATCGTGAAGAAACCGAAACAACTATGTAGGCTCAAAAACGTCCATATTAATGCATGTCCTCACACACACCAGGCTTAAACACTTAATTCTTCTAAGGGGCCCGAATCAAGGAGTGGGACATTAGATAATGGTCTGGATTGAACATGAATAATATTAAGTATGTTAGTCATTGCTATACGCCAAAGTAGGTCTTATCATTAACAAAACCAACGTCCGAGTAATCCCAGCAACCGTAATGCTACACTTGTTCAAACAAATCCGCTAATTTGGTCTACATACGTAACTATGTATACCAGACAATTCTGATAGGTTTTTATTACCTTATAGTACCTCGAAAGGTATACATAGGTTAGGCGGTACTATTAGATAATGTGTGGCAAAACTTAGCAAATCGCATTGCATATTTGTGGAGCGTTGCATACCGTAGTTTGGTATACCTACCTATTGTAGAGAGTTAGTTCTTTTTACTAACGAGTTCGAGTTAAGATGTAGTAGCTACCTAGGTACTTATAAGAGTCCGTTATTTGTTTACCTATTGATTAACTAGATAAATCAAAAATCGATATCACTAAACAAAAGTGGGATATTGAAATTTGAAATCTCAATTGTGGTTATTAATAATAATAATCTTTATTTCCGTTAAAAATGGTAGATTTACAGGTGTTCGTATTTATAATTTGTTTCACATTGTAATCAAAATGTTGATTACTACAAATTGTAACAATTAAACGAAAAAAAAAAAATCATGAATGCAGTTCTTGCTATGGCCGTACCATTAGTCATGTCTGCCACCAGTGCCAGATTAACCACGTAGCAAGAGTAGTAATTGCTACGGGCCCCGCGCCGAAGGGGGCCCCGCGTATCCAAACCCGTCCACCTCCGCCTGAGCGTAATTATTTTGAGTGAAACTTATTAACACGTGGTATATTGAATTTACTTGAAGTCACAAAAACGTGAAACGTTACACCTGTTTTCCAACTAAGACAATCCACGTCAGACAATCGGTAACCGATTAATTTGTTGAAGAAAATAAAACACAGAATTTCATACGGTAAATGCACAAATTCTACAAAAAGTCACTTTATACTTCAAAACCCATATCAGATCAAGGAATCCTCGATAGAATTTGCTACGGGCCCCGCGGTTTCCGACACTTTCTGTCACTACCTATAGTCGTACCTGCTTATTATACTAAGTTATTTTATTGTTTCGTCCACAGAACCCTGTACTCCCTTCGTAGAAAAGATGAACGTGAAGAGTCAGCACCCGAATCCAAACCGAAGGAGAATGAAATCACTCGTTTTTGATAATTTATTAAGCGTCAATGTTAATTATAGTTATGCGAAAAATCTCAATAAAATTAAGGTTTGTATAGAATGGTGTGTATTTTAATTTGATGCACCCGACCGAATATCTAATAAAGATAACCCACAAAACCTGTGTTGTTTATTAATTCAACCCCTTCTGATTTCCGAATTAGTGGCTACATCATAGGTACAATAGTGTTTCGATCAAGATTTTAACTTTGCAAAAGTTACTGAGTTTCTAAGAAGCAGGATAGGTATGACTGGATTGGGCGCTTTTACTAAAATCTTGTGGCAAATAAGCAGCGGCCCATCTTGTGGTATCCCTTATACCTAGGTGTGGACAAATATACATTTGCAATACAAGAGGCATTGCTAGTGGCGTAGCGTAGCGGGGGCGGCAGGGGCGGCCAGGCCGGTGTTCTTGTATCAAGTATCACTTATGAGACCAGAAGTTTCCTAGAAGCCTATGCTGTACCTACTATGCCGCTCTTTTTTTACTTTTGTTATGGGACGTCAGAATAAAACAACTCATCACTTATCAACGCTTAATTAAAAAAACTCTAAAAGCAAAACTAATTGTGTAGGTATGTAACTTAATTGACACGGAAGAGAACACTATCAATATAAAAATAATAATAATAAAATAAAGGAACAGTTATCATATTTTATTATTATTTATAATAATGTTTATTAGAGATAACCTCAGTTGTCAGTTCATTGCCTCCCGACTGTAGCCGGGTTAGTAGTTCTACTTTTGGATAAGAACAATATCTTAGCAGACCACAGTTTAGGTAGGTACCTACTCACGAAAATAATTAATTCAATGTCAGTCACTCCTATTCCAAATTCCGTAAATGTCCGCTTTTCCCCTCAAACTTGTCGAGCTCGTTCAAAATAATCGAGCGATCGGAATGATGATGATGATGATTACTGGTCTGGCAGAATAGTCGACATCGACTCCATTGTCAAAAAGGAATAAAAATATTAAAAATATTTTCTATTTCTGTGGTAATAGGTTCCAATTCTACCTAGTTAAGTATTACCAAACAAATTGACAACTCGTCTGAGAACAACTAGACTGAGCGACAAAATATCGCGGAGTGATAGTATCACAGTGACACAGTATCTAGTGACGAGTTATAGTTCACTGTTGGACATAAGACTCCTCACGCTCAGTAAGTGGCCGGTATGCATTTAGGTATTCAAAAGCCATATTTTTTATCTACAGTTCCGGTTTTAATTTGTGCTTTGGCACTTATCATAACTCTCGGGGACCATAGGTAGGTACTATACACATAACATAGCACCACGCCCGAAGGGATAGGCAGATAGGGCCTACATTATTTAAAAAATATGCTGTGACGGATATGTGGCATTACGCTGTCTGCATCATTTCAATAAGTATGGGTGTACTTGAGCTCGTTACAAGTAAGTACCTACAAATATCATAATAAGCACGCGCCCTTTAGCGACAATAACACACGGTGCGGTGCGTGTTGCTTGTACATATGTCAAAACTTTACGGATTACTTACACAGAGTGGTACAAAATTTTATTTTAATCCGCTCGGTTGCTCTCCGGTGCGTCGGCGTGCGGTGCCGCATGTCGTGTCGCCCCGTGTGGTATTTACCTAAATCTACTTTGGTTTTGTAATGTCATGAACAGACGAAAGATTACTTTCAGAAGAGAAAGAAAGAGGTGTCATCTACTACCTATTATATTTAAATCCAAATTACTAGCTTCTGATTATTTACATTATACTAATTTAGAAAAATACACCGTATTCCGATGTATTAAATTTCAAAATAAATGTCCAGGCCAACCTAGGCCAAATATAACGGAACAATCAACAAGTATCTAGTGCTAGTACAACTTGCTAGATTTTGAGGGTTACTTGGGAGTTTTAAAACATAAATAAGGTACCTACCTACATTATAATTTCGGAGAAACCAGTCGTTTGTATTTGAGAGGCTTGTAAGGCTGTACGTAACAGACTAGTGGAGGTCTAATTGTGATGTTTAATTTAGTATGCATTTATTTATTTATTTAAAATTTGAAATTAGTTTTACTAATAAAGTTTTAAGACCTTTATAACTAACAAAATATGGATAATTTTAATCTTAATTAAATAAATAAAAATAATATTACTTTATGATACACCTATCATTGTCATAACAAACCTTCAAAGTATTTCAAAGTCCTTGCAGTTATTTGCATGCCTAGCTTCTGTGTAGGTACTGGTTTAAACAAAGACATTACTTGTAAGTATTAATAAGTATCTATTTAGTTAATGATATTGGTGTTCAAACAAAGATGAACTTAATTAGGCCATTTAAATGTAAATAATGGTATTATAACAGTACATTTAGGGTTTTATCAAAGGTTTGTCACGTGATTAAGTAGGTACCTATGTAGATATTGTTTTGTGATAAAAGTTTTTCCTGCATTCGGTAAACTGGACGATTAAGTCGGTAAGTTTAATTAGAACTATGGTTTTAACACATTCCAAACTTAATAATATCATAATTTATGAATTAATATATTATACTAATTATTGAAAGCATTTTTTTTATGGCATAGGCGGCAAACGAACAGACGGATCGCCTGATGGTAAGCGATTAACGACGCCCATGGACACCCGCAACACCGGAGGAGTCACAAGTGCGTTGCCGGCCTTGAACTCCGTTTGCTAGTAATGTATAGTTCCGCAATATTATCGGGAATGGAACTGTAGTTGCACACAGCGCATCCAGAAGCTTCTCCATTTCACCATCGCACGACCAGACATGGGAGGGGCTTCCATCCGTATGTCGTTGATATTCCTTTTATACGCACTCAGCGTTTTGCTTCATCTTTTCTCTTGCGAACGGCTAGGGAATGTAATTCTCTGACGGCGTCTATATTCCCCGATTCTTATAACTTAGGAATCTTCAAGGCGACAGTGAATAGGCATTATATGAGCTTGCATGATCCATCCTCAGGTGAAGTGCTGTCAAACGCACTTAAATTACAAGAAAAAAAAACAGTTATTGGTCATGTCTATCGGAGAACGGGTGTCTACCTGAGTAGACAAGTTTTTGAATGGAGACCGCGTGTCGATAGCCTGATAGCTGGGGTAGACTGATTACAGAATGTGGAGGACCGTCTTATCATCATTCTCTTGCCCTTTTCAATTTTATTTGTAGTTGGCTCAATGTCCTTTTTCCTATTCACTCTTATCAGACATCAGGAATTCCTTTATTCAGATTCATGTTTCACACAATCGATCCATCTTTATCGAGGACTTTTCTGTAGTACCTCCAAATCGTGCAGCAGTATTTAAAAAGGAAATTTTAATAATGTTATAGGTAGGGAAGCAATGTCATACAAGGCGTGTTCGAGAGAGGTTCAGAGGCCCAAAGAAAATACTCAATGTTACGCTTATAATTTATTCCATACTATGTATATCCTACTATATACACAAAAGGAACTGTACAAAATTATTAAAACTTAAGTTTGAAGTCTTTGGACGGTGTTTTCGGGGTCGTATCCCGGGGCCAATGTTTCTTGTTTTCGATTAACATTTTGATGTACCTGCCTTGTTGATCCGAAGGCAAGTTAACGCCAAGAACTTCACAATTTCGTATGATCTCCGTGCATCCCCGAATATCTCTGTTCCTCACTGTAACAAAAAATATTAGGTATGTTTAACTATCAAGTTATTACTATAGGAACTTTGATAATTATGTTAAAGAGCAAAGACCGGAGTCAATGAATCTTAACTGCCTATAATAAATCTTTACGTATACCTACTGCCTATTACTATGGCCAAGGCAGACGGCAGAGGGCAAGGGAAATACGACTGTAAGTTGCATACTATGTTGGTTGTTGGTAAGGAATGATCCACCACGAGTAACGAAATCTGAGATCGCCTGGTGTAACCTGCACAGACGACCTGGATATCACCAAAGCATTCGTTATTGACCTTTCCACTAAATAGCCATTCCTGTGTGATAGTTCTTGCCAACTCGACAATAAAAGTGTGTATATGCTACACATTCAAGTTCTTTTAGAGCGATCCGAGACTGCCTAGGGTGGGCCAAATGAAATATAAGGTAAAAAGACAAATTCATTAATTTGCTAAATACAGGTAATTCAAATCCATCACATAAAAGTTTTATCCTCGTAATCTAGCAGCTTGATTAATTTGGTAAATAGATAATTTTGCGCACTACCTAACCATTTAGGCAAGTCATTAGAGATGTTATCGTATTCTAGTTACTTTCGCATTAACGTGTCTCTGTAATAACGATGCCTCAGAGGCCGTCGGCCTAACGACCAATCCACTAGGTATATCTACAGAATTATTTCTAACTTTATTTTGTTATACGCACTTAGCAGTACGATAAGGTCGGCAAACAGTTCAACTTGTTAATTGTACTAAGTTCATCAGGGCAATTGATAAAACAAAGTATGCTTAATTTTTCTTATCGATAAAATAAAATCCAGAAATGGCTGGTATTAGGTACGCGTTAGATGCGCTGAAGCATCCGAAGTGGTAACAGTGTTAACATTTAAGAAAAATAAACCCTATTTGATTGACAAAAGTTACGTTATAGCGTTGACACGTTCTTTGTGTATCTTTCACGTATAGTTTCTTTCATAGATAATACACTACAGACTAGGTTTCTTTGTAATGGGTCATAGTTGGATTTTAATCTTTGTTTTTCCGATACTGGAATGTTATACATACCTACTCTATTCAAAAAGATACTGATTGCAATTTAATAAGCAAGAGATCCTTCAAATATTGTCAGTAGATACCTATAATAAGGGAGTTTTATGTAACCGATTACTTACTGTCTTTGGGATAAAGACTGGCAGGTGGTAGGCTAGGCTTTGTGTGACAGAGTTTAGAAATAGTTTATTAGAATTGATATTGAAAAAAATATTTATTTATTATTAACTTACTTGAAACTTACATTAATTGATTGGGTTTGCTTGGGCAAAGAATACAGAAAGTACTTATATTATAATTGGAGTTTTATTCAAAGCTCCTCCGGGTACTACAGTAGGGTACCTATATGTGGATGCGATTATTTAACGAAGTCATAATCAGAGGCCCTTGTGTAAGTTTCTTTCGACAAATTCGATTTAACGCATCGAACGCGGTCGGCGCGGCGCTTCTTGGTGGAGAGCATGAAACGGACCAATCGGAGCACCGAACGCGTTCGATGCGTTAAATCGAGTTTGTCGAAAGAAACTTACACTAGGGCCTCAGTAGACTCTCACACATTGTAGCACTTTTTTTATTTACGTGGTGAGAATTTTCGAGTATTATTAGTCGCTTGGTGGATTCTGTCAAAATCTGCTTTGCACATAGACCTAACGACTACTTGCCAAAATGGACACGCTAAATCACCACTTCTGACGATCTTGGGAAGATCGAGGGTGGAATATGTATACGGGACCACACACACCATACGTAAGGTTGATAAGTAATAATAATAAAATCTATTTGATTGCACAGTTTAGTATCAAGCCCTACATTGTGCTAGATTTATTATAATATCATATAGGACACCGGGATCACAGACCTTATATAAACTGGCACAGACTGATAATGATATTGTCAGTGAATTTAGCATACTTATTAGATAAATGTGCGGGAAAATGTGCCATTTTCAAATAACTATCTTAAGCTGATGTAAATAACGTATTATAATTAATAATGTATTAACTTGTGGAAGATGTGGCTTTCCCGTCTAAACTACTATCTATAGTTTCTTCTTTATTACATGGCATCAGGTCTATATTTCCCGAAAGTTGAGGTACGGGTGTATACTATTTTTAAGTCTTATGTAATAGGTGGCGTGCCCATTTAACTTTATAAGACAACAGGACGTCGAGATTAGGATCCAATATATTTTGTTTTTTGATGTGGTCTTGCCCAGATAAACAACGTAAAAATGAGCGTAAAACAAAAAAAAAAAAAAAAAAATTAGAAATGGATGAAATAACTGTGTGAGGTTCCTGATGAACAAGTTTTGATTTTTAGGACTCTACGACGATTCACTTTGCTGAGTTTCTAAAACGATATTGTATGTCTATATAAGGTTCTCACAGAGTGGTGAAGTGGAGCCATAACAATAAACTATACTTCAATTTAACCAAATGCTCGGTAATATCCTATATAGCTTCGCTTTGTACTTAGGCAGTCACAGGGCTTCACGAATATAACAACAATAAGGGTATTATACGATGCAGCCATGGAGCCATTTGGAGTATGGTGCAGTCATATGGGGTCCACACGAAGCCAAGTACTCTGTCATGCTGGAGCGCGTACAAAACAAAGTTCACGCGCCACTTGTACTGGAGACTGTACGGGGTGTATCCGTTGTACCCAATGATGTACTCCACACTGTTTGTGCTGGGTATGGTCGGGTACAATCAGCTGAGGGTGCGGCGAGAATTCACAGTAGACTCACACTAGTCGTGTATTTGTTTAAATGTGGCAAAGAACACAATCTTGGAGTGCTACAGCGCATGTGCTTTAGTTTTCCGGACCGCTACGTATGGAGGCGGCGGAGCCCGCGACTGCTGGCCGTGCCAACCGTCAGGACCAACCTTCTGGCCAAAATGCGAATCACGCGAGCGATTCGTACTATTAACGAAATCCAAAATAAAATAGATATTTTTTCGTGTCAATTCAGTGAACTCGCAAGGATTCTGTTATATACATTATGATATAAGATAGAATAGGATAATATAGTATTTACCGATTGTTATCGTGTTTTATGGTTTATTTTAATTTTATTTTTTTGTAAGTGTTCATAGTGTTTTGTTTAATTTTACTTTTATTATAATTTTCTGTACTACGTGTTCATAGTGTTTTAAGTTCTTTTATTGTTCTACCTTTATTGTTCTATTTTAATTATGTATATTATGTAGTTAATAAAAGTGCCTCACTAACGAATTAGGTTAGTACCTGTAATGTTAGTGTTAAGTGTTTGTGAAATAAATAAATAATATAAAAATAAATCATATATGGCGCTAGGAGTATCAGAATTGAAAGTTTGTTGAAATAATTATGTCTTACAAGAAAGAAAAAATTAAAACTGTGTGTTAACGACTGGAGAAACGAAGTTGAGTGTCACTATTGTAGATCATTTAAACTAGATTTATTTTTAAAACATGTTACTAGAATGGACATTATGATCACACTTGTTCTGCTATTTTTAAATACTTTTCCTGTATAATAGAGAGTTATCTAAGAAGTTACATTTTCTTTAAACACTAACAGTTACTGTGTATCTAACGCTGTCCACTGTACCACTTCATATGGAACTCTACAAGTAGTAGAGTTCTTTAGTTACTTCTTTCCATGTCAATACCTAATTTTAAATTTGTCCGACCCAAAATATGGCCAGCGCGACGGCTTTTTGATAGGTCTAATTATATTGAAAGTTGGATGGTTGTTCTGCCATCAAGCACTTGCTGTCAATCAACAAGGTATCTTACTCAGGTACGGTCGTAGCCAAAGACTTTGGGGGTCATATTAATAGTAAAGTGACTTGGGAGGTGGGGTGTAATATTATAGTTGAGCCCCCACGACCCTCGGACCGCCACTGATCTTACTTACATTTATAGTTGAACAGCACTTGCAGCACTGCCACATACTCCGTCATCATGTCATACTTAAGCAGTGTCTGCAATAACCTCACCACTGCATCCTCGTTGTAATCTTTTAAGGCCATTATACTGAAGGCCGTAGCTCTGTAAATGAGAAAAACTAAATTTAATAAAATAGGTAAGTATTTATTTCATAAAAAAAGTTTATTACATAAGAGAAAATTAATTAAATCCCTAACAACTTTTCCTGTCTGTAGAGATAGGAAAAATATTTACTGTATGTTAAATGTTTCATTCCAAATGCTACTAGTAGCGCCATCTATTGATGTTTGGGTGTGACATTAGCAATAACAATATTGTTTTCCAAATACCTAGATGATAAACTTATTTCTCTGATTTCAGGACAGTTCTTCACAAAAAAGGAACAGATACTGTGGTTTTAAAAAGAATATTATACTTTGCAGTTGTTTTAAAGTAAAACAATAAGCAGAAGATGGTTAGATTAGTTCCATAATGAATATCTTGCATCCATTCTGAAATCTTTTTAATGAATACTGATCATTGTATATCAAATATTTTTACTATGTCAAGTGAAATCCCACCAATCAAATGGTACTTTTAAAACTGTCAAGTGACAAAACTTAGCCATTACTGAATTAAAATTAATAATAAAATCACACAAGTGATGAGTAGTAGACAGTCTGTATTTATGAATGAACAATAAAAAAAAATTATACTCACTTTTCCCCCACAATATTTTGAAGAATTTCTGATAATTCTAACAGTTCATCTGCCAACATCTGATCAGAAAACCATGTGCTTGCCCAGCAGATGTGCCAGAAGCAGACCAGTGGGTAATGATCCGACCACTCATCACTAAACTCCAACACATACTTCTTAAATATAACTAAAGATGCTTCTGATCTATTTAATACTGAATCTTGTATTAATTCTCTGAATATAATTCTATAAAAACTTCTTAAACTATCATATTTCTTATAACAATCTTTAAGTATTGATAATCCTTTGTCAGAATTCCCCTTGATACATTGAGCTTTGGCTAAATAGTGTAGAAACTCTCCGTTCCGTTTATATGAGTTTGGATCTACTTTTGCACAATAATTTTGTAATACTGCAACCATGACAGGTTTCCCGTTCAAGCTGTAGTGTCTAAAAAGTTTCTTCAATGTACCGAAACTGAGAAATTTACGGACATTCTGACATTCTATGACTAGTTCTTCAATTTGTTTGTGTTTGTTTTTCGTTAGTAGTTCCGAAAATGTGTTGTCTAAATCTGTATTGGTCATTCTAGAAACGTTATTTTTAACACTGGTGTCCGTGCAATGTTGTATACTCATCTCAGTAAGGTCATTTCTATGGAACTTGCTTCTGTGGCGTTCAAATATCTCACTACTAAATGCATCAAGAGTGAATGTAGAGTAATAACAACTGCTTGGGGCCATTCTTTGTATTCTCTGCACACTATTAATAAGTCTTGCGTAGTTCAGCAGTTGCTTCGTCATTTGCAGTCTTGTTGTGTTCATTGTTTTGCCAAAAAGCACTCAATGACCTTATTTTTGTTCAAATTCAGGTAGGTTCGTCAGTGTTGCTCTCTTACCCTGTAGTATTTTCTATTGTATACTTCATGGTTTTGATGATTTAGATATTGAACAAAGAGTATAAAATAAGATTATTATTGTAAAAATTAAAAATAAACTGTAAACACGTTATCGTCACACCAGTTGACAAAATCTGCTTTTCATTTTCAGTTTTGTTGACGTTGACTTTGACTGACAGTGACAGATGCCAATGGTAAAATTGAGTTGCTACGTAGAAAATGTAGACTCAGTTTCTATGTCTTGTTACATTTCGATTTCACGTCAGAGATCATTTCAAATACATTTATTGTTATAATTTAAAATGTTTTTAAGGAATTAATCTATAATAAATTATTATATAAACATAATATATTAGTACGTTTCCTGCCATCTTTTGCAAAGTAGAAAGATTACCATAAATAGGATTTCGTAAAATTGTATTTCTACTCGCTAATAGATGTCGCTATGCGTAAGTTATGTTGAAATGTTCTTAAAAATAAATGTATGGTTATACTGTTAGGTTATTAATCCTCTTCTTTCTTGCTTTCTATTACTAAATTTAGTAGCAATATCATTTAATCTCCGTTTTATTGTCAGTTTACAATTAATAGTAACTTGTCACATAGGTGAATGGTGTTGAAAATGTTTATGGCACTCACTATATGTACCTACCACTATCTCGTAGCTAGTTAGCTTTTATTGATGATGTTGATTACAAAACTGACACCTAAAAAAACAAGTTACAATCGTGTTATGTCTATCCATCGATATTCAATACGTGGAACGGATTACGAATTTTATCTTTTGAGATATCGTATGACGCTCTAGTTTTTTATTTTTCCGGTGTGATTGCCGACAATGATCGCCTGTCGATTAACATGCGGCTATTAGTCGTTAATGCCAAGAGCACAGCAGGGGTCCATTGCGGACGCTACAGCTAGTTCAAACTTACACGCTATGTTACGTGCTTCAAAGTTAGTTTTTTTGAGGCATAAATAAGTCAGTTATTTTGTTAACATCGTCTAGGTCATGAAGGAATGATATATTAAATTTACATTAATCTAAATAAATAAATTATTTTGTGGTAAGTACAAATCTAATGTCCTTATTCCGGATTCCTAAAGATCTTAGCATCCCGTTGATAAACAATTAGATAATTAAAAGACAATCACCACCTAGGTAAGACTTGGTACTATCTACCTTCTTGCCTAGATATAATCAGGATGTGAATTCCAGTAGTCGTAAATTATGCATCTGGGACCTATAATTTACAACTACTGGAATTCAGGCAAGTTGATTAACTTTCAATTTATCGTACGATTCACGATACCTTTACCTACTATAGTCCAGTCAATGCTATGTTGTCTTAAATGTATAACCTAATATTATAATTGTCCTACACGGGTCGTAAATAATTGCCTAAGGCTTCTTTTCTTACTAATGAAGGAAAAATAAGAAATGCATTATAATTATGAGTATAAGGTACCTATAGGAATAAAAATTACTTACAAAAAAATAAAACAATAACAAACCCGACCGCGTTAAAAAATATCAACTAAAAGACTAAAAACAAGCTCAATAACTTAAATTTTAGGAAAGGCGGGGACAGAAGTGTCAACGAAATATACATACCTATAAACATAGGTACATGTCCTCGAAAAACATTAGGTACTTCAGCAGTCGAGTAAAAATCCTACACCACGCCACACCGTTTAGATAACCACAAAATCACCTAATAAACAATGTTGAGCAGCTCGAGTACACGCGGTAACAGCGTCGGTAATTTATGACCATTTTATGGTAATGCCGAGAGGGGCGCGCCACACTTATTTGGTCAATTTAACTTTTTATTAATATGTTTTTGTAATTATTATGTTAGTAAATTGGAGCAATTAATTTTATTATATCTACTAAAGGTATGTTTCAACAATATTATTGGGGGTATATTTTTTTCGACCTGTTTGTATAATCGTTCTTACCTACCTAACCTAGCCCATTAAACATAGGTATTGAATATTATTATGTATTTAACTAGCTTCCGCCCGCGGCTTCGCAAGCGTGGTTTACGAACCCGTATATTTTTCCGGTATAAAAAGTAGCCTATGTGCTATTCCGGGCTATAACCTATCTCTGTGCCAAATTTCATCCAGATCTGTTCAGACGTTCTGGCGTGATTGAGTAACAAATATCTATCCATCCATCCATGCTCACAAACTTTCACATTTATAATATTAGTAGAAGTAGGATAGGATAGGATTATTCCTCTATCGAGTCGGCACTCGGTATCACATCATGGAAGTGGTTAATGCCGTAGTGGAAAGATTAGCCAGTAATCATGGTGGTATCGAGGCTGACTGCCCATGGCCAGACGATCTTATGATTCATTACTTATGGAGGCACTTTCCTGGCACCCCATGTATTTAATTGCTACGAAATTAGTACAAGTTATTAGCTTATAACATGCTAGTTGCACTTTATTGAATATAATACATAAACAGCATCACGCCTGTATTGCCCGAAGGGATAGGCAGAGGTGTACTATTGAACACCCACATTTCGCCGATGCCGTTATTAAGTCCCATGTTATAGGGCGCGAACCTATTGCCATATACCGGGCACAGTTCCAGACTCCTTGCTGCTATTGAGAATTTCCGTACAGAAAACCCCAATAACACTTTGCCCGACCTGGGTATCGAACGCAGGACCTCCAGCTCAGCAGTCGTGCTTGCGATCACTAGACCAATGAGGCATTTGAATATAATATAGATGTTATATTTGCAACTAACCTAATTATATGAAGAAATTACATACTATGATTGAAGTATTTTATTTATTGTGTTTACATCATAATAAAATCAGACCTTTGATGTTGAACATCACTATTCCGTGGATACGTCTCACTTAATACCCGTTTATGATATCCTAGTACAATATTTAAGAGTAACTTAAAATTAGAAAAATAAAAATACAATCGAACTCATTGAAATAACGAAATATGATATCCTGTTCTCTATACAAATAATCTATTTTTACCTTAAAATTGTAAAATCATTGTAGAAATACTTAGAAAACGATAAGTTAGAAAGTTCAACGTTAAGGTCACGACACACGAGCCCTTTTGATATCTTTACTTCCTATGTGTGTTATTCATACTACTGTTGTATGAACAGAAAGAAATATTCACACGAGACACATATGAAATTATTTATTTTGCAATTAGGATTTTCAATCACTTTTACACGTCTTTTTTAAACTAGATGGCGTCGGCATTTCCTATGACTATCCCTGAGAAGAAACGTCGAAACAAACTCAGGGGTCAAAGTCTATTTTAAAGTCCAGACAGATTGTAATGATGTAAAGGTTTATGTGAGACAAATATAGGGTGGAATAGCCTTTTGAAGAAAGTGCCATAACTATTTGAGCTAACCTGTCGCAACAGAGTGCAAGCATGCATCAGTTATCGTGAGAATTAATGAAATGAAGAGCGCTCAGCCTAGATCTCACTCATATTTACAATGTATAGCGGTTATATATAAGAAATAATTTCAATTTAAACGACATTACAATATCAAAATAATGAAGTAAATAATATAATAATTAATGGCAAAAATTGTATAAAAAAAAAAGGAAAGGCTAAAGAGCGGCTCAATCCCAAGCTTTTTTGTCATCTAAATAGTCCGAAATTTTATAGTATCCTTTTTTACAAAGTTTAGATTTAATTACAATTTTGAACTTCTTTAATGTTAAATTACGTATATCATTGGGAAGCTTATTGTAAAAGCGTATACATTGTCCCATGAACGAGTTGCTTATTCTGTGGAGGCGCGTAGCATGTACAGCAAGGTTGTGTTTATTCCTAGTGTTCAAAGAATGAGTATCAGACAGTTTGACAAAGTTCGAAATATTTTTATAAACATATATTAAATTTTCAAAAATATATTGTGATGCTACAGTTAGAATATTAATTTCCTTAAATCTGTGTCTCAGCGACACCCTTGGACCAAGATTATCAATAGCTCGGACAGCCCTTAGAATAATAACACTTAAAAATAATAGCCCCATAATTGGAATTTACAAAAAAAAAAAAAAAAACACTATCGTCTAAAACTGTTAGGGCCGGATAATATTGTAGGATTTATCGCATCACGCAGTAGAAAGCAAATCGCTTAACCAGTTCACTAATTTATGGTTTTAATTCGTGAAATTATCATGTGTCATGAAATAAATAACATTAACATAACATAGCATCACGCCTGTATTCCTAGAAAGGTTAGGCAGAGGTGTACTATTGTACACGTACATTTCGCTGATGCTGTTAGTGAGTCCAGTGTAATAGAGGGCGAGCCTATTGCCTTCTACCGGGCACAGTTCCAGACTCCGTGCTGCTACTGAGAATTTCCTTACAGAAAAACCCAATAACACTTTGCCCGACCCGGGAATCGTACCCAGAACCTCTCGCTCAGCAGTCGTGCTTGCGATCACTATAGCAATGAGGCAGTCAGCTGAAATAAATAAGACATTGGAATTGATAATTCTGTGGCGAATAGTTTAGCCAGGGTTAAAAAGTCAGCGTTATTTCGTAAGATATCTGACCGTTCGAGTACTTCCTTACCTGAATCACATCAAATGTATCGATAAGCTCTTTTTACTAGATATCATAATCAAGACACTTTAATCAAGCTTTTTGGACATCTTAGGTCGCCAAGGCAAATAGAGATTAGTACCAAAACACTTCATACAATATTCTTTCAAAATACAACAGCTAGATATTATTGCCGGTATCTGTACTAAAGTGCCAGGTTTTCCATACAAACGTTCTTGTCAAACACGGCTGTTTTGTGAGTATATATTAATTGCACTTCCACCCACAGACATACCGTTATTTAGTCACCGTCAACTCAACTCGACAATTACTCATATTAAACTGGGATTAACACTTTCTCGGCGTCACAAAGATCTGCTTAGTCGTCCTCGAAGATTAACATAACCAGTGTTATTTAAACCGTGAAATGTGGTTCACCGTTTGTGGGTAAGAAGACGGCGTACTTTTGTGAGGGTCTTGGCGAAGTGGTCGGGTATTCAGTACTGTTACAATTAAGGCAGCCCGCAGGCCGGTAAACTTGGAGTTTAATCGAATGAGTTATGCTTCGTTTCTTCACGAATGCAGTTATCATTGTTAACAAGAATTTCTGGGTAACCTTTATTAATGAAAATGTTTGGCGTCCCCACCATTAAGTTGTCTTCGATGTTAAAACTCTAAATTGTCCGTTACGAATTGTAGTGTGTTTATGAAACAATGGAAGAAATTAAGGGTTTTAGGTGAATGAAATTGTTGGACCATAGACTATTTATTATGATGATTACTCATGTTAAAATTGTTTACAATAACATAGCATGACGCATGTATTAATACGCGCGATAAACTTTGAAAATAGAACACTTTTTTCATAAATCAGTTATTTCCATCGAAATAATAAGGTTATTAAGGACATATTATTTCGATGGTTATTTCGAAAAAAAAAAAGTGACATACCAGAGATAACATTGAAATATAAGCCATTTCTAATTCAATAAGTTGAACGGGGTCCTAAATTAAGTTACACAGAGATAAGAGGCAGTATCAACAGTATCAACATGAATTATTACGTTGTAACAATTTGACTCGTTGCAGCTCCGTATCATGAGTACTTGTTCCTTTTGTGATCTTTATCTTGTGCTACAAGGATAGTCTGACGTGTGCCAAGATCATTTTATATGCACAAGTAAGTATTATATTCTGCTCTGTGCCAAAAACGGCATAGGCTTTTATGTCTTTTACAGATGTTTTAAGCAGCTAGTCATACTTTTTAAGGCATTTTTAAACTCATTTTTTTCTTTTTTTTATGTCCCCTTATCTTATAACCCGGACTCGTCCAAAATGTTCATACCTATTTTTTCTGCGCGGGAGTCTAACTTAAATCGCTTAACCAATGTGTAAGACATGCTAACAATATAAACAAAATATCATCACTGTAAACTTTTACATACCTATATTTGAGACAATTCAGACTTCAAGAATCTAAAACTCCCTTTTCGTGGCTCTTCCACATTACGAGACCGCAGCAGGCCAGATTATTTTAATGATTATCATAACACCTGTTTCTTCCGTTCCCAATTTAACTAAACAGTTCTTTACCTAGTTCAATAGACGTTTATTTTTGGTCTACTTCAGATTTACAGTGTATACACAACTAACACACTTCTACAATCGGCGCATGCGTATATCAACATGATCCATTTTGTTTTCTTGCATCGCCTATGGTTTACCCGTTGAATTGAACTACTAAAGATGTTTCGGAATGAATTAAGTTATGCATGCGAGTTTTTTAAGGCATATATGTATGTCCCAACCTGTGCTCATTATCTTTTCAGTCATAAAACCCATTAATAATTCTCATAAGCAGTACTTTTCAGCATTCAGGTGAATTGAATAAGCCTTCACGAAAGACGAAACATGAAATCGTACGCCACTTTGGGCAGCCTCAATTACACCATTGCACAACGTTTTCACAACGGCACTCTTTCCGAGTCGACAGAAGAAGTTAAGAAGAAGAAGGTTGTATGGTGATCGTCGAACGACAATATAATATCCAGTGGAGAGCACGAAACAGACCAATCGAAGCGCCGAACGCGATCGATGTAGTAAATCGAATTTGTCAAAAGAAGCTTACACTAGGGGTACAGGTACTATCCTCTCTGTCGTGGAAGAACCCTCAATTTTATTCCAGAATCAAACTACAACTAGAACATTATTTATAAAGATTATTTGCTCAGACCAGCTTTGAATATGGACACCATACCTCATTGAAATCGACACTTGAACATCCATCATTCCGTACTATCTACACAGAATAGATTACACAAAACACTGAAGATTGAAATACTTGTCCATTTATCTACTAGACAACTATTAAGGCACACTGTCACAGCCTTACCCACAATGGCTTGTCGATGTAATCTGAATAGTGGAATATATCGATTAAAGATGGTACAGTCGATGGTTGCATGGTACCCTTATTGTTCTGTCTGCACCCCTATCACGGGAGACCGCTAAACTATGCCGCGATGTAAATCGGACAAAGGATTCTATAACACGCTTGTCAGGGGGACATTATCCTATCTTCAGATTGTATTGAGATAACGCGTCGCTCTAGAATGCTTTATTTGGTATCGATCTGGTGTATTATTGCGTTGTTGACCGGCTGTCTTGTTTACCTACGTGTGAATGGTTTATGTGGTATACTTAAATAAATAAATTCAACCCATTACTGCCCCATTGCTGGGTAAGGGTTCTTAGAATGAGAAGGGTTAGGCCTTAGTCTACCACGCTGGCCCGGTGCGGGTTGGCGAACTACACATACCATCAAGAACTTTATGTTCTCTCAGGTGTGCAGTTTCTTCACGATGTTTTCCTTCACCGGAAACGCAAGTCATAATCAAATTCTGATGCACACATGACTCCGAAAATTGAGAGGTGCGGGCCGGGTTTGAAGTTAACAAAAAACTCGTTTGAAAAATGAGTAGGTACTCAGAATTTTTTGAAACGGAAATTTACATATAAAAACTAAAAACTATAGATTGTCTATTTTGCGCCACTTGGCGGTTAAAAGAGGTGTGGATGCGGTTGGTCCAAATCAGCAAAACATTCAACAAAAAGGAGAAAGCTTGTCGATGATTGGGTTTTCTTAGGCCATAAAAAACAAACTAAGTAAAAATCTACACATCGTGATTGAATCAGAAGTAAATTTCAGTTTACGGGAAATCCTATGTACGGCAAAATCTCACATAGGTACATACATACATAAACAAAGTGCTTTATGATACGAATTATTGCAACAACCCACCACTCATATTCCTGAACCCTTAAGCAAGTATTTTCCTAATATCGACACTTTGGTCAGTGCATCAAACATGATTTGTATCATTTAGCTGATCGTATCACACTGATTGTCATGTCTGACACGCGTCCAAATGATCAGATATCGGCTCTGCGAACGAAGATTGAGGAAACGGGACCTTTTGAGTTTGGACGTATCATGTTAATGCAAATTGAATGTTTATACATTTAGCATCAGATAGGAACTCGAAAATAACAAATAAAGTCGTAATTACGATTATTGTTATGAAAAAAAAAAAAACTGCCTTATTGGTCTAGTGTCCTGTCCTAGGTTTGTTTCAGGCAATGTGTTTGGGTTATCTGTATGGAAATTCGCTGTAACACACCGATTTAGAATATTGTGCCCGGTAGTAATAAAGTCATCCCCTATTACACGTGTATTGGCGAAATGTGTGCGTACAAACATTCAGATCTACCTCTGACTAACCCTTTGGGGAATACATGCGTGATGCTATGTTATGTTAGGTAGAAAATTCTACCTAAAGTTGACTGTAGCGTATGCAGCGAGGCTAGACAGGGTAGGCAGAACATTTTAAAAGCTTACCTACTTACCAAAAATACCTACTGCATGTTGGCGTTAGTTCGTCGTTTTGTCGATTAAATAATGATGTATGTGATTTTCCATCTCAAATATCTTATAATAAATATTTATATGAGTTATGTAGGGTAGGCAGTGTCTTTTTGTCTTTATGAACCGCACGCCACTGAGCGTACGTACATTTGTAAAGAAAATATATGAAAGGCATACCTATTTAATGAAAACGACTTGTTTGTAAACAAGCATTCAATTGTCTGTGTCTTATTGTTTTATGTCTACATTATTTTGCATTCCTAGATATTTCGAAATAACATTTACATTTTTAAGATAGGTGCGTGCGAGTATGCATGGATGTGGAAATAATAAATGCGGTTTAGTACAGCACAAATAAGTGTACATTTCTAGCGACAATGATATATTTTTTTAAGTAAAGTATTGGTTGTGAAATATTTGCACACAAACCCAATATTTTATATTTATTTATACTTTTTTCCACACTAAGAATCATTCCTTTATCGTGGGTGCGTTTACAAACACATATATTCACATACACAAAGACCCAGACCCGAAAGAACTATCTATAGATCATACAATATTAATTTGCTCTGTGCGGGAATCGAACTCGACTCTCGACTTTTTAAAAGTGCCTGAAAAGGCCTACTTGAAATAAAAAACTTTGACTTTGACTTTGAACCCGTGACACGTAGCGTAGCAGTCGATCTCTCAACCGCTGCGCCCGCCGACCATGCCGTCGAAATAGATTGCATGTATTATGTGAACAATGTTAGAAGATTTTAATCACTAATTAGTTATTCTAAAATTCACTTTTGAATCTCGCTATGTGTATTTAAAGGTTGTATAATGTGAAGTTCTGTAGATTCTGGCGGAAAAAGATGTAATGTGTATGTTCATATACCTATTAAGTTCAATTTATTTCAGATTTTTATACTTGACAATTGGGTTGATTCGGTCACACTTAAACATTTGGAGATATTATTTATGTATAGAGATTTTATATCCCAAACATATCCATGTTATTATTCTACTGAATGGGATGACAATGCCAGGTGAATTTTATCAAGCTATAATGGGCATCACGTAATGTGCTGGGTCGTTATAAAATTAAAACTTCCTTGAAATAAAACATAATAAGTAGTTACAATATTTTAAGTGGTTTTTAAAAGTCTCAGTGGGTAATCACATGTGTCAGCATCGATTCGTATTTTATCTAATGATTCATCATCATCATCATAGATAGAGAAATACTAGACAATAAATATAAATAAAAATCAATTGTAACATGTATGAAAGATATATATAGAAAAGACAGATTAGGCAGATTTTTTTTGTTGTACGCCTAATTCTCTACTCATTCTCTTAAAAAAAAAAAAAAAAATCTTGTATCGTGGGTTTGTTTACAAACGCATATATTCACATTGACATACACCCAGACCCGAAGCAACTACCTGTAGATCATACAAATATTTGTTCCGTGCGGAAATCGAACCCGCGACACGTAGCGCAGCAGTCAATTGCTCAACCACTCCGCAAACAGTGTTATCAAATTGTCAGGATAGGTTTGCATTAAAGTTTTTTTTTTAAATCTACTGGAAAAGTCGGAAATTTGGATAGTATTTTCATAACCAATCATTTTCTTCATTATTTGCACCCGGGCGAAGCCGGTCGCTAGTTTTGTATAAAGATGCGTGCGCATGCCAAAGGAAAATTGATACGTAAGCATACTTATCTTAAATCTTAATTTATTATTAATGAGAAAACCTGTATTAACGAATTATCTCTCAGGAATTAAACTTTCAGATGCGCATGCGAACATAACTGGTTGGTTTTCACCAAAGCCAAAACGGAAACATTCTTACATATTATAACACAAAGTCCCCCGCCGCGTCTGTCTGTCCGTTCGCGATGATCTCAAAAACTACTGAACGGATTTTCATGCGGTTATCAGAGGAAGGTTTAGGTGTATAATTCGTTAAGGTCGAAATATGTATGTCGATGATTTTATTGAAGATGCCGGAAAAAATCATGCCGACTGGGAGATTTACTGGCGTGCGTAAACCGATAGAGTTATACTTATACATATACTTATTGAAAAAGATTGTGGGCATGTTGTAGGCTGCTTTTTGACTCGAAAAAATGCACGGGTGCCTAATCCACGCGGGTGAACCCGCGGGCGGAAACTAGTAAAGAACACAAACTACAAAATTCACACAGTTTAAAAATCGAATTTGCTTACAATAAATTCGGTCCGCAGCTCCGTCTCCAGAGATTAAAGACTCACTAAATATTCCGACCTTGAGTCAGTATGGGATCTGTAGCATTATCTCTTAATGTGTTATAAATCTATTTATCTGGCCATAAATCTTTTTATCCTACTTTACAATGTGTGATCTCTTTACTTTATTAGTGTGATAATGGCCTCGTTGTTACTATGATAAATAAATCACGGATACAACAGCCAATTGAATTAGTATTAAAATATATTATTCAATTTCAGACCTCTTGAAATGCAGTTCGTGAAATATAAGTTCAATTTAATTGTAAACCAAATAAGGATTGATTTTGTTTGAAATTTATTTATTGCGTAGCAAACTTACAGTGGTGTGGCTCACTATAAATCGTCTGATGATGTAACTATGGGTCCCGGAAGTGCAGATGTGAGAACTTTTGTGCGAGTTCAATGAATTGTGGACAAACGGCCGATGGGCATACTGGGCATTAATGAAAATGTTTTGTTGACAACACTGCTACTCGGAACGGCTCTATTTTGACCGTATAGTGCCATACACTTAGCATTGTTGTTGTCGTAAGATATTGTTGGTAGACAGTTATTTATTGCTCGATTTGCGTTGCCCTTTTATTTCGTACACGCTTTCATTATACAATGTATAATATCGTTAATTTAGTTTTGAGGTTGCATTGGTGAATAGGTTAGGTACTGGTTAGTGTTCTACTAACTTACTGTAATTTATTAAGAAACACGAGGCGCCCGGGGACGAAAAACAATAGATATTCTATTGTAAGTAATTTGTGTGACGGGTCTTATTTATATATATTCTTAGAAGACAAAGAATTTGAAAGGTACACATCAACAAATAATATTCAAGATTTAAAACGAATTTATTCGTTTTTTTATAAGTATAATATTTTGTTATCAAACTTTAATATTTTAGAATATAAAGTATCAAAACTTGTCCTCGAAATTTCATTATAGGTATAGAAGTTTTTTTTATTCGATGTCTACGGAGATCATTTCCTCACATTATTTCAATCATAATTTCAAAAATGTCTTTTTCTTCCTGTAATTTAGTGCTCAAACTTTCTCTACCCCAAGTAACCCAAACAACTCATAAACTTAGCGCGTCAATAAGCTGTTGCGCGGAATGTACAACATTGTCTTGATCCAATGTCTGAGAGGTCAAACCACTGTGGCCTGCGGTCGCGATGAATCGGGTCCACGCTATAAATAGACAGATAGGAATGAGGCGACGACCAATTGATTGGAAATTTGCGAAAATAATCGTATTTTAATGAAATTTTTAAACAATTTTTTTTTATGAATAGCTATATAAATACCTACCTATTATCAGATCAAAATATACGTAAGCTAATATGGAAAAGATCCAGACCAAATTTTAATGATTTTCAAGAAGAGAAAGTGACCAAGAGAAATAGGTAGCAGGTTTAACAGGTACGCGGCAATTTTTGAAATATGTGTACCTAATAGAATAATCAGTAAGTTCATCAAAGTTTGAATGGATGACATAAATATAACTAGTCTTATAATGGTTGGCATTTAATTTTGGAGACATATTCCTCTTGATTTATTTGTCATCTAAATGAATTATGACTGTGTCCAATCACAGGACAAGATACTCCATAAAATTTCGTGTTTAATTTTTTTAATTACCGAATATTTGATCTCATTTATATTCATCTACCTATTACAACAAAAATCATTTAACAGGTTCTCGAATAGCGTCTCGAATAGTGTTGCCAATTAAGCGAATAATTGTTTCAATCATCATCGCAAATAGCATTTCTCAAAAGTAGATAGTGTTATTATCAAAGGCCATTATTTACATTATCATTGACTAGCTACACACTGCGACTGCGCACGCGCGTTTTATAGGACCTAAACCAACCCGTTTGTTCCATCTTTACCATAAATAAGTGGCGTTAGAGTTTTTGTTTATTCATCGTCATCGACCACATATTGTTGTGAACTATTGGATATTGATGGGTCAGCACTGTTGTTGATACATTATGTTGGCCTTTCCTTAGATACCTTAGATTTCCTTACATAGAGATACTTTTTCTTTTATTTCAGACCTTGTTCCGCCAATACGGAATCTAGGCTCCCTCCATGGAGATTTATTGGCATTGCGGAACTCGTATAAAGTTCTCAAACTCCAAGCTATATTTCCTCCAAGCGGTTGGTTGTTTAAGCCAGCGGCACAACAAACAGTATTTCTCAGTGATTTGGTTAGCACGTAGTCCCGATGATAGTCGGTCGCAAAGGCGCCGAGCACATAAATTGTTTAAGAAATGGACCGCCCACCGGATCGCAAATACATTGGCAGTTAAAATGACGCTCAGGGAAACTGTTTGTATTAAACGGTACTAAAGTTTTATTGACGCTCCTTGAGAGCTTTATGAGATATGAGATTGCCAGCCGAATTGATTAATAATGGGTTTTAAAATCGGTGGTGGCTATGAGTGTAAGTGTAGTTTTTTAAAGGTTTAACAAACATCCATTTGACAAATAAAATTATACTGCAATTAAAAGTTATGATTTTGATATCAACAGAATTATTTTAAGCTATAGATACAATTAAAATTTTTAGTTTCAATTCCTCCGAACTAGTTCAGGCTTGTGCAATATGCAGCAGCGCTCTCCCGCTCGCAAACATGCAGAAGGTGCGATTTATATAATGTAACTTGCAACCCAAACCGATCCTTGACATGAGTTTCGCCTCTTCACGGGACATCTTCAAGAAATGTTCACTCGTTGACCGAATGATAAATTCATCTTGTATATTAAAGATTTCAGCAAAGTAACGCCTGATTCAATTAGTTAGAATTATTTCAATAATAGAAGTAGAATTATTGCGTTTGGTGCTTTTGGTGGTGGTGTATGAAGAAAAAAAATTCGTTTGTAGTAGTTATTTGCAGAAAACATATGAAGACAAATATGTTTTATCTACACAGTACAGACAGTACATTTTGTAGATATTGGACTCAATATCAATTTGTCAAAACTTAATTTTGTGTATCATCCTGCTTCTAAGCACAATATTATGCACCCAACACCCAATATAAGATGTCGAGTGTTGTCTACCGTATTGCAATTAATTTGCCATATCAAACGATTGTGATTGTTCCTGTCCGATTTGTTTATGATGCGGCGCCATCAAAGAGCCAGATAAGATAGCTGATCGTGTAGCTAAATGAACTTAATTAATCGATTTCCACTTAAAATGCGATTGCATTGAGAACTGTGGCATATTGTTTCACAATGATCAGTTCTTATCGACCACTATCGAAGAATTTGCATTGATTTTCGATATAATCGATGTATACATCTGTGTCGTCGGTTCTATCAAAGACAGAGATCGGAGATTGTTTATTAATTACTTATAAAACTGTTCATGCCTTAAAGAGATCTCTTTGAGGCGAATTGTTGAAATTACCAAAAGTAGCTCAACGTGGAAACTGTTTATAAAATAGTGATCTGCCTTTATCATAATTATATTTTTTTAATAATGATCTTCTGTATGCATTTTAGTATAAACACATATAAAAACATATAGAGAGAAATACTTTTGCAATGATTTCTCAGTCCGAATGACATCGACTACAACTTCGAAAATATTTCATCAGTACAGTCGTTTCTATTTGTCTTTTTAGTGTGCCATACTCGAAGTTTATAGATTTATTTAATTGCAGGAAGTCATAGAAATCGAAAAACATTGAATAACAAATATTCTAGCATCGTTTTGTTATGTATATTCTTATAAATTTATTTGCATGATCCGTCTAATATCTTTAAATAAAGCACGTTCGCTTTGTCAACTATCCAGGCGCTATCGACGGGGCTCGTAAAATATTATTTTAAAACATATCGAAGATTTTCTCCATACAGACAATGAACAATGTGCACGACCGCCCCAAGCGAAACGAACAATAGCCTGCCCTCAGCTTTCATATTGAGTTAGATCTGCACAACGGGACAATTTATGCAGATATCTAGATTCGTAGTTTATGATCTGGAGAAACCTTTGAAGCGACACCGGCGAAGGTGTCAAGAATAACTTCGTTGGTGTTAACATTGTTGAAAATACTCGACGTCAAGTTTGAACTGTAGAGCCAAATCTTTCAAATTGTGACGAATTTACAATTCACCAAAACATTTTGATGAACGAGAGATGAAATGCGCAAATAATAGTTTACTTATTAGACCTGCAAATTATCCAGCATCCAAATATTAAATCGATGTTAATAAATATCTGGAGAACTTAATTAAAGTGAAACATGATGTAGATCATATTTGCCTTAGAAATTACTATCTCACTCTGAAACATAAAACGAATCAAATGGAGACATTATTACTTCTGCGTTAATCATCCTACGCAGGCTCTACAAATTAAGTGGTTGCTACAAGCTACATGTTTACAGGCTACGACCTAACGATTCATCTTCACGACATATTGCAACCTTTTCACCCTACGATATACGTTACTGTTGCTAGCTCAAGGCACATTACCTCTGCTAAACTTATTGTCCCGTAGCCCACAAGGTGATAAAACCATGGGCGGAACATACACCCATACTATGACGACTATAGTTACAGTTCAATTCAATTCAATTCAAATATATTTTTATTCATGTAAACCATTTACAGGCACTTATGAATAGTCAGGCATCAGGCATATCAGGCAATAGTCATTAACGACTCTATAATAGTAAAGGAAGATATAAAAACAGCTATACTTGTCAAAGCATCGATTAGTAGTATGAAAGTTATTAATCTACCGCTTTGCTGGAATAACATAATTATCTATGTAGGACGTGACATTGCATGTTAGTGTCAAGTATACAGTAGTATCGATTTTCTAGTTGAAGTTGAACATGCAATTATTGATGAATATTATATGTATAAAAAATGGAATGTGAGACCTCGAAGAAGACATGGAATGTGTAGACAGGAAAATTATATTATTGTTTAAAATGATGAAAAGAGATGTAGACGAGTATCTAGACATGTAAATGAAGAGCACTTATTATTGGATGGAGGGAAATAGATGCTAGAAATAGATCTGTTAACCGCTAAGAATAAGCTTTTGCTTTATACTGGTGACATGTATTTATTATAATCTTTAAAACAAGTATTTCACAGGAAA
Organism: Shargacucullia verbasci; assembly: GCA_947562105.1. Classification (NCBI taxonomy): domain Eukaryota; kingdom Metazoa; phylum Arthropoda; class Insecta; order Lepidoptera; family Noctuidae; genus Shargacucullia; species Shargacucullia verbasci. The sequence continues at coordinate 6,515,258 of OX387297.1, read as the reverse complement.
CATAAAAGTTTTATCAAAATGATATAAAAATATAATACAATTTATCGATCAGTGACATTAGTTAGTCGATTAAAAATCGCAAGCTCTTTAATAATAAGTGTCAAATACGGGAAATGAATATTAATATCTACTTAAAATTTAAAACTTGATAATCTTTATTCACTGTACATTTAAATATAACATTCTTGAACCAAATTCATAACATTTGACACCCATTAAAGGTTTATTAGTTTGATTTTAAATCGATATAAAAATGCTTTTTACAATACCGACGAAGTCGAAAATATATTGTCGAATTCCTATGATAATGTGCTTAAAACTCCAAACTCTATTAAAATTAACAGTATTGATAAAGATAAGATACAGGTTAAAATATTTTAATATGTCTATAAAAATAAAAATAATTGTCCTTCTAATGACTTTATTATTGAAGACATTTTAAGATGTCCAATAGTAAAGGCATTTGATGCCTGTTATTGTTCGCTAGTTTCTTCAATAGAACATTATTTTTGGTAACAAATTGAAAAGTAATTTCTTTCTGATTTTCATTCGTTCGATAATCACTAATTATGATCATGTTGATTTGTATTCCTTCTTCTTTTCTCGACCTGTCAAAGGCTTTTGACCTGGTGTCATATGATTTACTATGGAAAAAACTAAAGAAAACGGGTGTGCATGCACAGGTGCAACGTATCTTCCATTACTGGTATGCTAACCAGACAAACAATGTCAGATGGGCAGGCAGCCTCTCCGAAGTGTACGAGTTGGAGTGCGGGACAAGACAAGGTGGGTTGAAGCTCTTCAACCTGTATATGAACGAGCTGGTGGCTGGGCTCAGCAGCACTTATGTCGGTTGTTCGATTGATAGTGTTTGTATGAACAATATTAGCTATGCTGATGATGTCATCAGCATAGCTAATATTGTTAAGCCCAGCAATTGGTGCACTAAGGCAACTATTAGAGGTCTGTGAGAATTATGCTCGAAAACATGGCCTTATGTAAAAATGTAAAAAGAATAAGTATTTGGTCTTCAAAGCTTCTAGTAAATGTCCGTCTAGTGTGCCCGTTATAAAGCTGAATGGCATAGAACACAAACGGGTCAACCAGTTCAAATATCTAGGGCATTATGTTACCGAGGATCTTGATGACCAAGTAGACATAGAAAGGGAGCGCAGGGCATTGGCGGTCAGAAGTAATATGCTGGCACGCAGGTTTGCTCTTTGCAGTAAACAAGTAAAAGTAACTCTTTTTAAAGCATACTGCCAAACTTTTTACACAAGCAGCCTGTGGGTCAACTTTACTCAGGGATCGATCAATGCCTTGCGCGTCCAGTATAATAATGGATTTAGGTTGTTGCTAGGCCTGCCCCGCTTTTGTAGCGCTTCTAATATGTTTGTGGAGGCTCGGGTAGACGGCTTCCAAGCTATAGTGCGCAAGCGAACTACCTCTCTACTGAGCAGAGAACGGGGCAGCAATAACAGCATCCTGCAAGTTATTGCTGAGAGGTATGACTCAGCAATTATGAGGGCTTTCGTCCGAGTTCTGGTCCGATAGTTTAGACTGTCTGTTCTGTGTCCTAAACTTGAATGAAATATCTCAGAGCTCGTGGCGACTTAAGGCGGTGCGGCGTCCGATGCATTTGCGGTGCGGGCTGGGGCTTCTCATAGTACGGATAGCCCGTACATTGCGAGGTCGCTTCGGGTTGGGAATGTGGGCGTGGTGTGTCCACATATGTACATCCTGCTACTATTTATGTCCCTACCTACTAACATAGTATCTAAGCAAATTGTTACTAACAAATTTATGGATCTTTGTCTGAATAAATAAATGAATTATTATTATTAAAGATTTTGATTCCTGGAAATTGGACAAAATAAATTGCCCAAATAGTTTAAAATGTTTTTACATGTGTTTTCAAAATGTGTCTCACCAATAAAATCGTATCTATAGGTGAACAGACGAATAATAAGAATACTGCTATTAACATATTTTAAGCTCATCAAGTTGACTTGTAATCACTATCTATGTCTTTATAAATATGTATATTATACTGTTTACTTGGTGAGAAATCGTTCACATAGCTGTCTCTAGCTGTTATACCTTTAATGTTTTGTCATTTTATTATGTTTTTTGTATCTCTAAATCTATTTATCTAGTTCATCATCTTTATTCAAGAAGTTAATCTTAAAGCAACTACGTCATATGGAAATCAGTGAATACATCATAGCGGGATAGTCCGTGCTCATGTAAATGTATGTGCCATGAACAGTTTTATGGTCACCCTCGTTATAGGACAATTAGCTGTCATCGGCGCTTCTCACTTGGTGGAGATCGAACCGAGATACAAGAGATATAGAGTCGTCAATATCTAGTAAATAATTAAGATTTTGTTTCCAATGTCTAATAGAAATGAGTAGAAGAAAAGGACATAATACGGCGTTAGAAATACAAATTGGATAAGTAGAAGGAGCAGGAGTTTGATGACTACTTATTTGATGTCGATTGGCTTTCCAGAATTTATGTGATATAACTAGAACATCTGGAATTTCTAAATAAAATAAAATTAACATACTTAATATTTTCTTTAAAAAAATACTGACTTTTAAATTAACATTAATTACTTTAATTCTCGCCTAAAAAAATATATTTATATTAAATTGGATAATTGTGCTTATCTTAAGACGAGTAGTGATAAATAAAAATATTTATATTATCAAAGATTACTCCACGCCGATCCTGTTCTCGTGAGCATCGGGCGGGCCGGCGCTATAGTGGCGTCATCGCGGCGGCTCCTCAGATGCTGTTAGCAACTTTCGCGACACATCATCGTGACAGGCCGTATTCCAGACGCCCTAGCTAATGAAGACGCAAGCTTGGGGTCTGACAGTTATAGTAATGGTAAATAGGAACTGTTATAGTAAAATTATTGAATGTACATTTTAACACTGATTGCCTATGTAGAGTGTTTCTGTAAATATGCATTACGTAACTGTCTTCTCATATCAATGCATTGTATACTTATGTATATTTTATTTATGTTATAGAACATTATCAGTAATTTGTTCTCCAATCTATGATAATGCAAAAGTGTGAATTTCACAAAGAGCCCTAGTCCCGGTGTCCTCAGCTCCTAAGTTTGCTTCGATCTTTCAAGCATGGAGGTTGGTTGCGTAAAGCCTTACCCAAACGATCTTTGTGTTTAAACTTTACGGATAGGAGCTATGGGAAAATTATTAGCTATAATATCATATCGCACCCTCAGAACGAAAGTGACCAAAGTCAAAATGCAATTTGTGGGAAGTGATCAAAAAATTATACTTTTTAAGGTCAATTTAACAAAATCAGAATTTTGAGTTGGGTCACTTTCATTCTAACGGTGCGATATGTACAATGTACTCGTATGTGTACTTTTATTTAAACAAAATGCACAATGTGGATACCCCAATATCAGAGCTTCGTTACCAAACTTACCGTCTGTATTTTCAATTTTTATTGGTGGTTTTTTATTTTTATTTTTATTGGTATTCTTTTATTTTAATTCGTTGTCTTTTGTTTTTCTTTCTTGAATTCTATTTTTTTTTTCTTTGTTTCTAATAATATCTGATTTGCGTGCATTGTTCCATCAATAGCGTTATTTATATAATTAAACAAGTGTTGAGTGATTCATAACCATTTAATTCAATGGTGTCGACCTAATTACCTAACTCCCCTTCCTTTGTCACAAACAATGCCAATTTGCAACGATTGTAAAACTTTCATCTTAACGTTAATTAGTTATAATTAAGGATCTTGTACCTTTTAATAGAACTAGATGCGCACTTTTATAAACAAAGAATAGATGGGTAGGAGTAGGTTTTATGAATGGGTAGGCAACTCTTTGTTTATACCTCTAAAATGGACCAGCAGGGTAATTAAAATCCGTGTCTGTAGTAAAAATCGAGAATTTTGACTATTCAACTACGTAGGTAGGTGCAATATGCTCGGCTACTCCATTTCTTATTAAACTTTGCCCTACACTATGACTTCACCTCTATTGTGGGTACAGTTTACAAATATACACGTCACATGCACACACAGTCAGGCTCAAAACAATGATCTATTGATCATACAAATATTTCTTTAGTGAGGGGATGACGAACCTGTGACACGTCAGAAAACTAATCTGTCAGCCACTGCGTCGTTCTGTGTCTATGAAATAACACAATATATGTATACATAGCATCGATTCCGATGTCGAACGCTTAGAGTAATTAGCTGTGTCCATTTTAGAAATCGTGGTTATGTAATATTGATTTAAAATTTCGTTCTGTTACTATTTTGTATAGCCCATTCTCATTGCCACTTTAACGATATGTCTTAAAAATCAAAAAATATATTTAGGTGTATGAATTGGTAGTTGAAGTACCTACTTAAGTTCCGGTTACAAGTGATATGAAGATACTAATTTAATTCTGAATCCTGTGTAATCATAGATAAGTTGTTGACATTGTATAACTTGAATTCACTTGCAAGCTAATAAAAATGCTTTTCGTATAAATGACGATTTTCTTCCGTAATCCAAACCTCAATCATCTAAGAAACTACATATTTTTTAAGCTCGCCACCACAAACCACAGTTAATGGTTATATTTAGCGATGAAAAGCACTAATAAGGTGTTAGAGAATTCGGTAACGAATGTGATAAATGATATCGCTCAGTGTTCGATTACCCGACGTCCGCGCCGTGGGGCGTGAGAAACAACACGTCTTTGGGCGCGATCTCGTGTTTCAACCTACTCGTGTTAGAATTGGTGCGTTCTTTATAGGTCTTGCGAATATTACATAATGTAGCTATTAAGCTAATAAAACAAATGACTGTTACCGGTATAATAGCTTTCTTTTGTTTTTATTATACGTAAACTCGGAAACTTGATTGAATTAAAATAAATGTAAAAAATATTATCGGACAGGAAATCTAATTCGAAGATGTCAGATTAATTTAATATTTATTTATATTTAATTATTTATGGACCAATTTGCGGAAGCAGTGAACGAATATTTCGCTATTATTTATTTTGATTTTGATCTGTGTTTATGTAATAAAAATTTTAATATATATATAATTTATAATTCCTAGATTTTTCAATTGCTTAAAAGGTATAAATATGTTTTTTTTAAAGTGTGCTCTGGTGCACAAAGTATCATTCACCAACGATCGATCAGCCTCTAATTTAAATAGATCGCCGATAATTATATCTTTATATTGCTCAACTTACAACCAATCGGTACCTACTCGTATCTATAACAAACTTAGCTATAATCAGACATGTTATCAAAATCTATGCGAATTCTCTGAATTTAGATTATAGATAAAGATATCTGTCTATGTACACATCAATAAAATACTAGAGCTTGATAATCCGCATTACTACTGAACATCCGATTCGGTTGACATTGGAGCCGATTTTGTAAAGCATACGTTTGATGTCCCCGGATCTGATGGTATGTGGGTATATGATTTACAGTGAAAATTACTGCCTTTAAAAACTTACTTAAGCTTTTCATTCATTCTTATTTTGTAACGTTTACAGACATAAATCTCACATACACGCACATAAATTTTTGTTCCGTATGGGAAACGAACCTACGACCCGTTGCATAGATACCCAGACACTTAGCTACTCCACTAAACATCACCTTCATTGTGTTTTGCTAAAATAATACCTAAATAAAATTACACTCATACTTTTTCTTGTTTGATTTCTACTTACACAAACATTAGAAAGAAGAAAAGAAAGAAAATAAAGTATAAAAAAAAATCGTAATCTAGAGATTTTAGTAGATAAGGCTAACTTAATTTAGAATGCGAGAGACCAAAGTGGAACCCACCATCATGGACACACAGAAACGTCGCGAGTCCGTCCAACGTTCACGTGTCAAGTGACGATCAATTATTGTGGATAAGTAAAACCGACTCTAAACAACTCGGACAAGAACAAACGGATTAACTTACTAACAGGAAGGAATCGACTGTATTGACATACTGACCGTGTCCGAGTATCAAGTTATTGTGAAGTTTGAAGCCTTGAAAGCTTGCCGTTGTATGTTGTTTAGTCTGTTATGGTGGATTGTGTTCGGATTTTTATTTTGAGTTTATTCATTTTTTGACTGACTCATTATCTCGTGGTCGTAAGCGAGTTTGTTGAGTGTGAGGTTTGGTTTCGATTCCCGGATTGTACAATGTTATAAGCTCGCCCATAATTACATGGGATTTAACCTTATAATCCGTAATGGTGGCTAAAATGGGCCTGACACTCATGTCACCGCTGGCTCAGGATAAGCCCTAAAATGGGCCGGACTGACACTTCAACTTATGTCAATCGTCACGATAAATATTTTTGCAAAATTATTGTATACTAAATGATCGAATCATGATATTGCGTGTGAAACAAAATACTTTAATAAACAGTTCATGTGTCTAAGTTAGCAAATCTTATCCATTTAATGCCCAAATTGCATAGTTTACCTATAAAATATATGAGTGCGCAAATGCGATGACGGCCATTGTGAGTGCCACGGCTACGGTGCTAAAAAACATCAAAAAGGTGGATTTTGAATCACCAAACTCCACAAACTGGGTGTGATAATAACGTCTTATTCATTAGGTTGTTCATATCATCCATAAATTTGATAAATAAAGTAGTGATAACAAAGTTTTTGATGACTGAAGTAAAAATTTCCCGCGAGTCATGCGTTTGTTATTTTTTTATTTTCACTAGTCTTACACATTTTACTGTTAACTTAGATAATACTATATCACAAACTAGTTATAAAATCTATAAAGTTCACGTAAATGTCCATATATCAACGTCAATATCACTTCAAAGGTAAATATTAAAAATTCTTTGTTATCACTACTCAATTCGATTTATAAGGATTTGCCGCCATATTAGATTTTGTCTGCAAGAGATTTGAAGAGATGTTCGAAACGATTATTTTAACCGATTTATTTTCGAATTTGAATCGTAATCGATTAATCAAAATGAGTAATTATAGAAATCGATACGAAAAAATATATAATTAATGTTAAAAATATTATATGATAAAATATAAAAGTAATATTCCAGTAGGTACAGTCAGCATCAATAAGATGTATACACCTTATGAAATTCAAAAACGATTTTTAGAGCAAATAGTGATTGAAATCTTGACGAATTTTACACAGTATTTGTGAATACATAAAAATACACTACCATTGAAATTTTATGATTTTAACATTAGTTGTCCAAGAATAAGCGTTTGAATTTCGCTGCGTGTATACATATTTTTGATGCTGACTGTACATGTTTTTAGGCACGAGAAAATTATGTTCCTGAATGAGCATTTTTCTTCCGCATTTTTCAATTTATAGCTATTAAATTTGACTCGGTTAGTTTTGGTACAAGTATTTAATTTGTAATAAGGCCATGTCCTATCTGGGCAACACGATGCGGCTAGCGCCGGTGCCGTGTCGCTGCAATAGGAAAAGTTATAACATTTGTTCGCCAAAAATGTTCGTCCTAAATGTGCATTGAGCACTGACGAGGCTATAACAATACGACGTCCGCGCCGACGAGACGCGTTGCTCGTTTCACGGCTGACAAGGGGTTGCTGTCCAATACCGTCTATTTTATTTCAACCAAATTATATTAATATCATTATGTATGTATATTTTTATGTTATTTTGTATATCGTTTTTATTCTGTGATTTAAGCTGGTATTAACCCAAGATGGCGGCATTTTTTTAAATTTAGTGATATATTATTGAATTTAATGAAATTTTTCAAAGATATCTTTTTTTGGTTTCCGGGGGTTCTGACACTGAAACTGATGATACAAGATGACGGAAGTGCATTTTCATCGATTTTTTATGGATACGAACGAAAAAAATCTGTAACATGGCCGCCATTTCAATACAAAAGAAATTGACAAACTACACAAAAAAAGATATGGCCGTCGCCTTTGATTTGATTGACAACCATAAGCAGGTTTAGCTTAGCTAGTATCCATCTTTTAATTCTGACTGTTTTGGAAAAGCCCTCTGTTCCAGCATATATAAACGTTTGCTGCTCTCTGTATATTTCATAAATATTATATTTATTATATAATATTTCCCAAGAAAGAATTATATCTTTCTTGGAAAATATTGTTTTACAATTAATTATAAGTGGAGGAAAGATTGAAGAGGATAAATAAGGATATTGTAATAAAAATATTCAGATGATTAGACAGAAAAACCGAAATTTAGTTGCGAAAAAAATGCACTAGAATTTATAGACTTGAAAAAAAGAGTATAACCTCTTTTCTGCCAAGCTGTAAGTGAATCGATTACGATGAATGCAAGATTTGTATTGTTATAACGATTTTAGCTGAATTGGCAGCACTATTTGAAACTTCGTTTTTTGTTCAAATTTCAGTTAATTTCAATCTTGTTTTTTATGTGTTTATATATGAATAATGGTATAAATGAATCGTTAAATAAAAAGATAGTTTGTGAAATTATTCCAAATTATAGTGTTTCAAATCATAAGTAGCTTGCTTAGGTAATTTTTTTGAACTAACCTAAGACCCGTGATATTGTAATAGGTGTACAAATTAACATTTTATAGGCATATCGCAGCCTAATGATGCAGTTTTACCAATACTAACACAAAAATGAATAAATTTACTGTAGATATTGGTCTTTAAATCGATGAGGTAACCTATTTTTCATGTTCAATAGTCGAATAAAAATTGCGTACAAAATTCAGTAGTTCTTAGAATTCATGACGTAATTTGCGACAGCTCGTCGAATCAGCGGGTATGTCATGTGTCAGGATCCGTTCGAGCCGAGAGGTTAATAAAGGCATCAGAAAAATGTACCTGAACATATCGTTCAGTTGCGACAAGGGTGACATAACTAAAAATTTCGATATTTTTAATCACATGCAATATTATATATGCAATTGTATAGGTATGCTAATGTCATCCTTGTCGCAAATGAGCGATATAATTATGCTTTATGCCACGGGACAATAACAGCAACATTTTACGAAGTGTTGGTATTGTCCGCTTAACATTTCAGGGCATACATGCGTGCTACTATGTTCCCTTCTCGATCTTGCGTATTTTACTGAAATCACCGTCTAATATTGACTGAAGTTCACGATTTAGGTACCAGACAAAAACAATTGAGAATGGGGTCAGTGTTCTCCCAAACACCTTTGACGGTAGGTACCGACACCATTAAACACTAGTTCGTAAGTACCGGGTGTAACGCCCCAGTTACGGCGTCTATCAGACACGGTTTTTCATTGTTACAGAATCATAAATATTTTGCACATACTGAAGTGAATTATTAAGTGCTATGTACTTTTTGCAGTCGTCATAATTCATTGAGTATCCGCTTTAGAAAACTATGTTACCTAATTCTATTGTAGTTTAGAATGTAGAGCAGGTAAATTAATTATAAACATTGTTATTAATCTCAATATACGAACTAATAATAGCAAGAGTAGTCGATAATTTTTTCTTCAGCTGAGAAAGAATCTAAAGACCTGCACCAAATATTAAACTGAAACTAAAAAATAACTTTGCATCGTACATACGGTACATACACTCTGACTCGGACTCATGCTCGAACCCACGACACGTAGGCGCAGAAATCTAATTGCTTAGCCACTTCCCCACCGTGCTCCGTACTGTCAAATTACACATAAACGAATCCTATACTAATTATACGAGGAATTATATGAGAATATATTTTATATTATATAATTACACCGGCTCTAACGATTTCGATCAAATTTAGAATAGAGGGGTTTTTAGGCAGTAAAATTGTCGGAAAAAATTGTTATCACTAACATAAAAAAAGATATTGTGTTAAGCGGACGCTTGGTTACCCTGATATTAAAGATATAAATGTAGAACACTGGTAATATACAAAATAAGGTATATTACTAGTATTCTAAGTGTAAAGCTCCTTCTCTATGAAATGGAAAATATTCATTTAAAATATATATCTTATAAAAGTAGTGATAGCCTAAATGGTTATCACCCATACCCCCATACTAATCTTCTTATTGCATTAATGTATTTTTATAACATATTTACACAATATAATTTTATCGCCTCTAAGCGATTAAAAAAAACATAGTGATGAAAACCGCATGTCTATAACAAATTCTAAAAGTATGTTAAACTTTTTGAATGGCACTAGCGCTACCTATTGTGTGGGGAGACTGCGTCTTGATGTATCACCATAGCTTCTGTCTATAAAGTGCTAAATATACGTACGTCTGTTACATCACGCTCGCAATTAGCCAAAGTACCTTTTACCGTATGAATGATCATAAATTTATAAAGTTGCATTCTGAAGTAGTGATGGCTATTCACATTACATGAACGGAACGGAACCTCACGGTCTGTGAGAAAGGGATGAACGGCCGATATAGTGATAATTTAAGTTTTAGGAAGGCTTGGAAATTTTGAATGTACCTTAGTTCTTAAAATCTAGTGCAAGATGTAACTACTAGTACAAATTATTGTCGTACTTATTATATTTTTGCTGTCAGTCTCTTTAAATATGAAAAATTCATTTTACTATAAACATTTATAATCGTTGTAAAATTAAAAATATTTTAAATATCAAATCCGTTATCCACGTAAAAAAGCTCCGTACCAGAAATACCTACGTCGGCACTCAGATAGTCATAAATATTTTCAAAAGCTCTAAGTTAATGTGTCCGTCCATTATTAAGTGGCTCTATCATTATTTTGTCCAGGACCATCCAGTCATTTATACTGACAAATTCCTGACAATGTTGTGTTTACGACGCGTGGCGATGTGTGAAAGTTATTAGTGTTGTAACATAACACAAGTAACAATGTTACAATCGTCTACTATTAATTGACTCGTGTTTACGTTTCTGTTACAAATTGGAGGTGTTAACAAAACTTGTGCTGTGACTGGCCATTCATTAAAAGAGGGCTATAATTAATTATAATACTTGTACATTGTCAGCTGTCTGTTTTAAAACATTATTTTTGACTTGCTTTTACATTCTGACTGTTAATAAAAAATACTATTATTATGGGACCAAAACAAAAATGCCTCGAATTATTCTTGCGTTTATTTCTTTGCAATAGGAAAAAGCACGCCTGTGTCACTGAAACCTAAAATATTAACTTTTTAGGAAGGCAAGGTAAAAAGTAGCTCGGCATTAGTGAGACATAAATGTTCGAAGTCTAAAGTTTGGTCAGACTCCAGGTTGGCTCACAAAACAAAAGAGGCGACTAAGAAATTATTTATGGATCATCTTCAAAGTTATGAGTGGGCAGTATCCACCTACTAATGCCTACTCACACCTTCCGCATTGTGAAAATTAGATATTCTTAAAAGCTAATGATGACTGTTAAGTTGGTACACGTAAAACTAGAAAAACTGAAAAACTAGAATATGTAATAATTCAATCAAGTATCCTTGAACACTAATTTATCCTGTAAAAAAGAAAATATCGACTAATTACTTCAAGCTTTGTACTGCTACCCCAAATAAAGTTAGATATAAAGCGTCCTCATAGTTTGCATGAATAAAAAATATATCTAACGACGTAATTAAAACGAAAACAATCTCCTCTTACTAGGAAATTAACGTAGACATTGACGGATTGACGGGAAACAAAATACATCAGGCGACACGATCTATTCATTGCGAAACGAGTCTACATTGGCGTGAGCAAAATAGAACAATGTTTAATTTCAATGATATTGAATTTCAGATGTTCTGTCAATTACATTGTCATTGTCAATGACAATAACGGTTGAAGGTGAAGTCCAGGTCTATGACTGATTATTACTGTTTATTTACTTACGAAGATAATTTACATTGTTATAAGAAGTTCTATCTTTATATTTACGAAATTGTAGGTAGTATTATAGGTACTTGCAAGTCTTTAAAAATTGTGACACCTGACCCAATTACAGCGACATATTAAAGTTCTTATGTCATGATGTCTCTTTAAAACGTCGCTTTCATTGATGTCTCAATGAAAGTAATGAATTTTCATTTTTCAACAATAGGTATGCATATTTCAATTTAGGAATTTCGTCGGTACACACATAGGTGTGCGTCGCGTACCAAAGTAAAATTCTAGTTGAATTTATGCCGGTTCATACGAGAAGCGGTCATAGTCGACGACAAGGCGCGTTAGTGTTAGGACGCGCCGCTCGACAACCCGACGCGAAGAGCACGCGGTACGCAATACTTGCACGCAACTTGATCTAGTGATAAACAAAACAGTACTTATCATGAAAAAAACTTTTCACTAAAAACTTTTTGTTATTTTTTGTTGGAACTGTAGACACGACAGTCAGTCCGTTTGTTTTTTATTTTTTTGGTTTGTGAATGAAACAGTGAATGATTTTTCCAGTGACCCGTAACTGAAAGGTTAGTATGTTTTCAATAAATTAGCATAGGCACTTGTTAAGGTAAAACAAAAATACGCGGTTGAAATTTTATCAATGGAAATGCGTTTCCGATCGCTAGCGAGACACGATAGAGTTCAAAGAATAACCTTAACCCTATAACGTACACAATGCGAAGGCAAAGAACTTATTTACATTTTCTCATATATTAATAAAATAAATATTGAAAACCAATATTTTTAGCAACGATTGTTTTTTTTATTCTATTAAAATAATGTCACTAAATTGTATTAATACTGAAAGTGATAAGTATTAAATATTTACAAAACTGTGAGCTGTAACTTGGGAACGATCAAAAGTCCATCATAATTAATTAATTAATGGGATTCATTGATTAAAATGTAAATTTATTCAAACGACTTATCAGCCAATTGACATGTGGTAGGTATCGATATATTCAGTCGATGGTTTTTATCGGATCGTTTTTTATCGATCAGCTGTGATCGATAATGTTTACGTCAATTTCCCTTGCTGTAATTTTATTCGAGTAACGATAGTTTTTTTCCTACGGTCATTTGCCTATTATCGTTTCCTTTTGGTCCCTAATGAATGTAAGATCATTTTTTTGCAGTTTTTGCTTACATAAATAAGATGTCATGACTTTATAATTCTAAATTGATATAGTTATCAGTGACATTGTCATTTCTGATGACTTGAAGCATTTCTGGTCAGGGCAATGACATACAGGTTTTAGAAAAAAGTAACGAGCTAGTATTTTTTGCTGCGTTAATAAATCATAATAATGTTTTATGCCGTATTGTATTGTGGTAATAATGAATGAATTTATTTATTTGCCATATGTGTTGGTACAATATAGGTCTTAATTAAGTTGGTACAAATAGATCCTTAACACTTAGTCATAATAGTTCCACCCCGACCCTTGCTCGAGCCAGCCCGTACTGAGCCAGTAGTAATAAGTCAAATGTCCCTTAATAATCACAATCAGATCCAGCAAGTCCTCTCTTGTCTGTCCCCCAGCAACGCCCTAAATCGAGGTTTAACCGAGGTTAACCCTTAGCAGTGTTGCTTAATATTATTTAATTTGCTCGGCTGGAGACCATTCTGGTCTCGCCATTTGCCCGGTTAAGTAGTGAAAGCTCGAGATTAGCGAGCAGTAACTGCGAGAAACAAATTAAAAAAAAATGTCTTAATAAAAAACATGCAAACGTTAAAGTGCAGTATTAGTATTCAATATAAGATTTTAAATATCATGCATTTATTTTACATCAATAATATATCCTTGAAATTTCAGTTTCATTACATAACAAAGTTTGTTACATTGTTTGGTTTGTCACGGCGAGTAAATAGTAACTTAACATAGCATCAGGCCTGTATTAGCCGAAGTGGTAGGCAGAGATGTACTATTGTATAGACATATTTCACCGGGGTTGTTATTGAGTCCCATGGAATAGGGTGCTAGCATATTGCCATCTACCGGGGACAATTCCAAACGCTGTGCTGTATCGATTATCTTCGAGCGTACTTTAAACTTAAAAGGTCGGCTACTAAGTAAAAATTATTTTCCAGCAACCATGATATAAGTATCCTTACAAATTTGTTATATGTTAGGTCTTTAATATTATCAGGTAATACATTAAAAATATAGGTAGGTATTTTACTCAATGTTATTTTTAAATTTCGCGCTATTAATTCCTATAAAAGTGCGGCGAAGGGCGGAGTGTTGACTTAAAACACTAAAAAGGATTAGTAGTGTACTTTCATATGGAAAAATAAAGTAACTTTTCAAAAGAGTAAAGTCATGGGTGTAATGAGTAGTAACAATATCTACTTCGTGCTAGACATCTATTTAATTTTTGTGCTCACGTAGCTTTTACGGGTTAGTAAATTAGTATAGAAATAAATCTTTTTTTTTTTTGCTTGTCTGAATGGATTGACATAATGAATGAAATAATTAATGAAAGCTAAAAATAAGGTGTCAGGAAAATGGGTTTGTATAAACGATGTTTTCTTTGGGCGATTAAAGATAAATGTCTTATTAGCCCATCAACTGATGCAAATGGAACACAATATAAAATCTATGGTTTACCCTTGCCGGGCACCGCCTGTGTCTTAATGAATTATATCAATTTGTGCGAAAGAGTAAAAATAATCTAGGATGTCTTGACTGACTTACATGCTTATGGGAGCAGGCTATTGAAGTGGTGTTTGGAATAGAATACATTTCATGTAAACCAATTTTACGTTGCCCTATGATTTCTTCCCCTCCCCGTTTTTAACAGTTTGTACTTTTATTTATATATATTTATCTTGTTACTGATTAAATTAAATTAAAAATCATTGTTAACACATATGTTCACATAGGAATAATACAGTCAATTATAATAACTTTTATGAAGATTACTTAAGTTTATTATTATATTTTTCGGGAACCTCAGGAACATAAGTTCAAGAAAAAATATTTATTTATGAGTCAATAAGAAGAGCAAGTAAACCAACTTCATGCACTTTTGAAATGACGAGACTAGACACACGTTTCCAAATAGTAGGTCCTATGGAGAAGAATCGTAACCATGGAAACTCATTTAAAATAATAGATCTTTACTATCTTTGTCTGCTACATTGATGTGGTAAGAGAATGCGGAATTATGTCATTAGAGAATAAAGTGTAAAATAAAATAAGAAATAAAAATACTAGGAAAAAAAAAAACATTGTACTTAATAAGATTGCCGTTACAAGCTGACCATTCTCGGCAGACGGTACCCGTTCACGAGCATAACGCATGCGTCAGATGCGTTTCAGAATCCCTTCGAATATCAGTCTCTGAAAAACAATTTTTAACTGATACACCTACTTAGTACCTAGGCATTGTTTGTAGCTATGAGTAATATTGACTTCAAAAAAACTATTTGTCGTCAATATCATAAATAGAACATAATTCTTTCTTATATTAAAAAAATTTTTTTCTTATATTAAAGTAGTTACTCCATTTCCCCGCAGTGTTAGTACAGTTGCTCTACGATAGTATCATCGTAAACAACAGCTTGTTTATATTTCCTTTTCTTCCGTTCTCCATTACATGCCGTTCGTGCGTAGTAGTGTTAAATAATTTCTTAGCTCTCACAATTATCATCACCAGCGATGACGTCACTAACCATTATGATTCATAAACGTAAACATTTCTACTTAATTAACACACTTCGATAAAACACTGAACTGTTCTACTGTTTTTTAGTAATCCCAATGAAGTCATTAAATCTTAGGTTGTTGCACTATTTTAGGTCATTTGTTTACAAAATACTCAGTAGTTCGAAGTTGTAAATTGTAAAGATAATAGACCAGATAAGCATCCAATAAATTGTTTATATTTAAAGTCATTATACCCGTTTATTCCACTCAGTTCACTATTTAACATCCTTGGTGATTTAGGGAAGTCAAACAAAACATTCGGCATACATAATAGGTATCTGGAGTGGCTGTAACTCATTCTAGTAGGGGTGTGGATAAAATATCACACTAGCAAGTATTCCAAACAAATGTTTTCGATTCGTCAGCGTTCGTGCAACGGGCGAGCCTCCCAGCAATGCATGCAATCACATTTATTGCCGTCGGCACAGCCCTGCAACTTGCACCGTACGGTCGTGTGTGAATCGATCTGATGCTATTTATTTTTAATTGGCTCCATTAGCTGTTCGCACTGCAGTGTCCTGTGACACGTTTTAGGGCAACCGATAACGCTATCGTCGGATGGTTTAACGGGTTCGATCGTGTGATTTTTCTATTGGACTCGCCTAGCATGTAGGTCGCGTAGTTACGATGTGGACCGATAAGCCGCGGTAACTGTGATATGAAAGGGCAGGTTGCGTCCGCGCATTCACGCGTGCTATTGTTGATTTTGTTCTTATATTTCAAGGTTATTGATGTAGTTTTACCAAATTTATGTGTCCATAAATCTGGGTCCATAAAATCAGTGTTACTTAAATAATTTCATTTTCTCATAATACTTATATTTTTAGCAGATTTAATAATCGATTCGATCACTAATTTAGTATAAGTAATATAATGATATCATTGTATCAGACAGTTATTATTTTATTATATTCCTCATTTATCAGATCGTCTTACTAATTTATTATAATTGATTATATTAATGTTCCGCTGATTTTAGAGCTCAACTATTAATAGTGTATTACATAATAAATCACATTTAGCCTGAAGCTAAATATGATCACTTTAGGCTGTCTGTGTTAGACAGGCCTCGGTCCTGTCGTTCTTAAAGAGATTTTTTATTTATAAACTCTTTTAACTTCGTGATTAATGGTTGTCGTCCTGTTTTAAGGCAAATACGTTAATTAGTAACAATATGTTCACATTTAAGTGACAACATTTAAATTTAAATATTAACAAATCCAAAAAGGGAAATCCTTTTTGGATTTGTTAATATTTAATAGGCTTGGTAGGTCTTTTTTTTTTACCAATTCTTTGTCATCAAAATTATCAAATAAATGATTAATTCGTTACAAATGGAAATCTTTAAAAACAACTTTTACGCTACACTGTGTTAACTAAAAACATTAACACTTCGTTAGCAGGTAATAAAAATATTTGTTTCATTACAAAAGTTCGGATTTTATCCAAGAATGAAATTTTAATTAAAGCTGCCTTAGTTATTTGTGTTGTGAATTTATTTTTAGACGATCTAGAAAGAGGGAATAGTTGAAGATTAAATGGTCAAATTGGACGCGACGAGATTACGTAACGAATGCGAAGAGTTTATTAGTGTAACAGTGCTAGCGACATTGAACTCGTAAGATGAAAAAAACTTGCCATCTGTCAATCAATTTTATTTTCTCAGTAAACAGGTTTAGTTTTGTTAATCTTTTTACTTGTCCACTTCATGTATTCACTAATACAGGCCGAAAAATAATGGCATTTCCTTTTAGACATTCATTTGTCAATTCTTTATTTGAATGCTATTTCTTTATATTTACATGCTACTTGATAAGTGTGATCCGTTAGAATACCAGTTATTTATCTAAAACCAGAATCAAACGTCGATTAAAATGCAATGACGGCTATAAGCATTGATCAATCGATAAGCAATTACCCACCTATTGCCATCTTTTCACGCCATTTTTATTCCTTAGAAATCGTAGCTACTAGTCAGCGTGTAAGCTCAGTTAATTCGAAAATTATGATTGCATTCAAAATTTAGTTACTTACGTCCATTTCATAACTCGCGTATTGAGAAAAACAACTTTTTAAACTTCTACATGTGTGGCCACTCGATGACTTTCAATCGAAGGATAGAAACCATGCAATTTTCGTTAAAGAATAATGTTCTTTAATACATAATAAAAGGGTCTATTCTCGCAGACGGTTACTATTATACCGATACTGACAGTAATTGAAAGGTGGACAACTAGTATAATTAGAAAAAAATCCAGTAAAACGTCAAATCAATAAAGATTCCACTTATAGACCACTTTCGTAAGGACTCGGAGTTTTTGCTTGAGCAACATAATTGGTCTGAGCAACTGAACGTTTATCATTAGACTGTTGATACATTGAAACTCCTTATTTAAATTGATTAATATTAGTTACCTAGAACTTTTTGTTGGTCTCTAGCTGCAATTACGAAGTTAACAAGTATATCACAAACTTTATTTGCAAAAAAGACACTTGATTTCAAATAATATACCGTGAATCTTCACGGTATATTTTTTTGTACTTTTTTCCATAGACAAGAAAACATTTATCATGATTTATTACTGGCTACCAACCATTGTTAGCTTGTAGGCCAAAATTTAGAAAATTCGCTTAAATAATATGCCCTTCGGAATCTAAACAACCGCGTGCCGCGCAAACATAACACTTACACTTTTTTTCTTAAAATTCGAACTAGAGACGTTCCATGCTCGAATTGTTAAAATCTTCGTCACTTCATATCATTATGTCTGTACTATGCACTATATATTACGAAACTTTGTCTGCTCTCCAATGTAGCATATTTTTTCTAACAATCTATTTGTTTACGAGATGGGTAGTACGGAGATAACCCAATTACGTTCGCTTATCGCTTGCCGTATTAGAATATTTTCTTCAGCACGGCTGTTCTTACAACATAGAATGAATGAGATGTTTATTTACTGATCGCCGTTAATGTTCTTTTTGCTATTATTAAAATATCAGCGTGTAATTATAATCACTTTAAATCGATACTGATAGCTGTAGCTGATAGCTTTATTTAGAAATTTGATGCTTACAAAATAAGTACCGAGGCCTTTAATTTTTTACAATGGATTATATATAATGAATAGTCTAAACAAAACAATAAAGGCCGCCTTCGCATGACAGATTTGGAATGGATTAAATCTGAATATGGAACACAAGGATATTTAACAAAAATTAATAGTAAAACACGTAGCATTCCAAAAAATTACGCGTTCTTTAACATTTTTGATTGGATAAATTATTAATTACCTAGTCGGATACAGTTATGGCAAATATAAATTGCTTTCATGTGAATAAAAAAACTGAATTTGCAAACAAAGTGAATAATAATTAAAAATGGAATCTATATTTTTATATTTATTTTAAAAAGTCGTAACGTAGAAGCTCATATATTCTATTATATCTTAATTTTATGGTAGTAAAATTGTAATAGTGATGTGCCATAATTCATAATTATAAGTCATAGTCATAGCTATTAATAGAAGAAGATACAAATAGCAGTTACAAAACTACAAGCTATTTCACTTGACGACTAGTGCAAAGATTACGTCTAATAACGCAATCGCATATTTACACGCGCTAAGACCGTCAAAAGGAATATCAACAGTGCAGATAACGTGTTACCTAACACTGTGTAATCTGCATAATCGGTCAGATACCTGTGAATGATTCATAATTGTTATGATTCTATTAACAAAAATATTTTTGGTATGTGCTACTTTTGGAACATTGATATAACAGGTATTAGTAGAATATCCAGTAGTATTAAATTAGGATTAAGAGTAGAGAATAAAAGAATACATGCTGATATAAAAATAATGCAAAGGATTTGTTAGCATTTGTGTCAAAGGAAAATATTAAATCATTATTTATGTACATACTTTTATATTTAATACGACAAGTTCAATGTCTTTTTGATACTTACCTATTTTGCTTTGTGTGATTCCACGTTTACCGTAAAAATTATTGCATTTTTGTTACTATGCAAAAAATGTATGATCTATTAGTAAAATACATTTTATGGATCTCAATAATATCATATCTTTCTTATTTTGAGTTGAAATATACGTACACTTTTCTAAAAATGAATAATTGGTTTACTAATATAGAAATAAATGCCATAAACCTAAAACCATTAAACTTTTTACGACATGATCACATCAATTATTTTTTATTAATTAAATTTTTAATACTATCATTATTAATTTTGTGTATGGTGTGAAGACTCGTAAAAGCTCTAATAAATATCATAGTATTTCTGTGACCAGTTGATTTAAATATCTGATAGGATAAAGTTATCTACTAATTATTTAGATAAACATTTCTATTACATTATTATTCAAATTCAAATTTCAAATGATCAAATTAGATTCGGTATGAAGATACCAAACAGGTTGAAGAAACAACATGTCACCGAAACGATTATAGAATTTCATAATAATAGGTCTGCTTGTATTGTCGTCTTTAACTAGTCGTATATTTAACGTGTAAATTGGTTCATGGCAGCTCATATTTGTGCAGTTGTTACATTGCTTAGACAATTGCTGTAACAATAATGATTTGACACCATTTCTTCTAATTCCGGTCATGTATAAAACATTTCAATAGAAAGAAAATGTTGAAATCTATTAATGGATAGATAGCAAGTCTTAATTGGATAGGTAGGTATTATAGCGTAAAATAAAATAAGATTCAATAAGTTAATAAATTGAGACTGCTGCAATAAATATGATAAGGAGGTACTTGTCGTTATTACGTTGTTAATAAGAAAAATTAAATAGTCTAATAACGTCATAAGTAAATAAGTCATCATTGGCATAAACGACTTTAAGACTTTTTTTTTTAATTTTAGACTAAGAACTGTTCTCAGGTTGCCTAATATTTTTGACACGTTATTTCGTGCCAAAAATATCGCCCTACGATCTTTTTTAAATAATTATACTGCTGATACATAGCTTCGAGAAACATTATATGTTTTGCACTTAATTATGAAAATAAAAACAGAAAAGCATCACGGTTCCACAAGATTAATACTTGTAATAGGACGTCTCGTTGATATACACATCAAAGTCAAGAGAAAAAAGAAACAGTGAAAGACAGGTGAAGATTTATAGTCATTGCAGCAGACGCCGCGTGCGCACACATTATCTACAACTCGGAACTATGAGAGATATTTATTAAGACAAACTCAACACAGCTTCCGAACACATAAACAATAAGAGAAGATTAAAAACGTGTCAATATACAAATTGAAACGTCAGATACATTGATTTGTTACCGCCAGAGGTCATGTTACGGGAGTGAAATTCCTTGACCCGATATCTAGTTAAATGTATGTAAATAAAATGAGTTATCAGCTATTTGATCAGAAAAGAAAGCACCTTGTTTGACTTGGAAGATTAATATTAAGTTATTATCTAAATCAAATTAAACCATACATTTTAATAGTGATGTGGAGAAAATTATTGTATATTATCATAAAGTAGTCAACTCTATTAACACGTTTGACGAATAACCGCGATATGATACGAATACGTGAGATGCGTTTATTCAAAAAAATAGTGAGGGTTTTGTATATAAATACAATGAATATTAATTTTAAATAAAAAAAGATAATATTCATAGTAGTTCATCTGAAATTACAAACCGTTGCGTCATTCAACACCACTTCGAAGCATTCGCGTGTCCGACAAAATCCAAGTTTTATTATCTAATGATGTATAATATTAAGATGTTTTCGCGTGTAGGTAGATTTTTATAACACCCATGTAAAATATCTTTTATGGAATCACAATCGGATGATGAAGACAAAACAAGTTACAACGGAATAGGATTCATTAGGTAGGCAATAAATTTTGTACCTTTATAAGATAGTGATGTTCGATGGGCGCCATTAAGTTTGACAACGAGATATTTGTATCAAAATTTTAAAAATAATTTATATTATATTTGAATAACAACAAAACGATATACATTAATATTGCAATGGTACTGACCACCCAAAAGTGGAACTAGACTAATTCTATAAATTCAGTATATTTAGATAAAATGAGGGCCATCAGTTATAAATCAATCCTTAATACTTCGTATACGTTGACTATCAATTTCAAAGTCTGTATAAATTATCTATAATAAATAATACTTAGTATTCAAATCTAGCACAAAAAAATATTATCAAGTTTTAAATAAAGATTTGTCACGCTTAAAACTATGCAGAAAATGAAATTTAATAAAAAAGGAAAAATAAAATTCTGATGAAATTATCACTCACTTAAAATTGATGACGCTTATTTCCAGCTGGGGAGTAATGTAAATTAAAATATAAAATTGTTGATAAACATGAACATATCCAGTGACATTGGACCAATACTAACAAAAAACGGAATGAAAATGGTAACACAAAGAGAGTGTGTGAAAGATAATTGAAGAGGCATTTGGCGAGAAGTAGAATGCCTTTAATAGGTTGACAACAAAAATCGTACGAATACACTCATTGGTAGAGATGAATCCACAGCATTTAAAATTTGTCAACATAATATCTACAAGAGCATTTGAATTTCGCATCCAAAAATAGAATTTTCACATTGCTATTAGTTGGCGAGTCTCACTTGTCAGATCACATCGTCTGGATCTTGTCAGTGACCGACGGGATCGGGATCGGGTATCGGCCAAAAATGAACATTGCGATATTAAACCGATCTCGATTTGTGAATATTCTCAGCTGTAAATATGAACCATCCATAGTGCGCAACTGAAATAAACAGTAATACGCTGCCTGATCAAGCGGTGTGGTTTAGCTTTTAAGTTACAGTCACTGTAAAACAAATATAATCAAACCCCATACTAGTAGATAATTTTATAGTTTTATAGGCTTACTCTGACTAAAATATGTTTCTTCATATTTTTTTTTAATGAACTTTATTTTGGTCCTACCTTTTTATGAGTACCTACTTTCATGGATAACTAAATATTGATAATTCATTTATTTGTGGCTATTGATAAAAAAAAATCAGGGACTGTGTCACTGGTTACTTAATAGTTTCTGCAAAGCATAAGGCGCATGTCTAGCTATGGACAGTCTTGTACTTCTGTTGAGTCAGCACGAGCTACTACATGGGATAGATTGGTGGATTTTGATTGGATTGGTCAGCCATGGTGATACCGAGGCAGACTGCCTAGGATGCGCCAGACGATCTCGGATACCGTCACTCGTGGAGGCTCTTTCCAGTGATGGGATCGGTTTACTTTTAGTGAGATACATACCTACCTATTCCGAGAAGAAATTCCGAATGTCACATCATGATTGGTTTGATGAGCAGTAAGACACAATGACATGTTTTTTATTATCATCGAGGAAAACTAATTTCATGGCTGAACACACTTAAGTACTACTTCTTCTTTTATAGCATCTTAAATACCAATTTAATCTACCATTCAAGTTGCAACCTGTCAAAGTATTATGGGGGACTAACTTGTTAGGGAACATGTCTATTTTCGTTAAGGAAAATTAAATGACAAAGATGCGTGTTTAAATATTGTTTGGAGTAGCTCATAATATTGTAATAATTTATTGTTATACGATCATTTATGTTGAATAACTCATATAAATTGTTTATATATATGCCTAACAAAAGAATCGTTATAATATATTATGTTATGTAAATTATAGGTTTATGATATATCGTAGTTATAGATAAAAATATGTATATGGAGCATTCGATGGGTTTAGTCATAGCCAAATTTAACTCACTGGGAGGTTCTAGATATACGTTTTTAAATAACCCGTTATTATAAAATACATTTACAAATACCTGATCATTTAATTTCTTACGATAGTCACTAAACTGTACCTACAACGTCGACTTGTTGGAAATAGACTCTCGATAAAATTCACCATGAAAAATTCGATGAGATAGGTAAAATAATGTTTTTATTTTTATTTTTTGTAGGATACCTGTTACGTGTAACAGCTACTTGAACTGTTATAAGATCACGTTCGGTAACAATGGACTGTGAATCATTGACAGGTGTATCGTTGATACTTGTATTTTAATTTTCAATGAGTAGGTACCTAGGTACCTATTCAGAGTGGACTTTTTGTCATTGCCCACAACTATACAAGAACGACGAGATTTTTGAACTCTGTAAATGCGATTGGTTTTATTTTTTATGCTCACTTAACTAAATTGTACAGTTGGGTTGTCTGCGAAAATCGTTTCTACTTAGTAACTGTGTTTGTAGGCAATAAACTTGCTCATACGCATGTTCAATTTTTTTTGCATGTTTTTTTAATTACGCATAGGTGGCACAATGAAACCTTCAGAATACCATAGTAAATAATATCAATGTTAGGTTGTATTTTGCACAGAAAAACAATTCAAAAATATTAATAGATTTCCTGGTTCTATTTTATAATAGACCACGCGTACTAAATAGGGCAAACGACATACATTAATTTGATTTCTTAATATAAGGTAAACGAGGATGTTAAAGCTTCTAAAATTAGTCATGGAAACATAAAATTTTGTTAATATACTCATACCTATGTATCCGCTTATAGTTTGTACTGTTATAAAGTGTTATATGGGTCGTCATGATCTTCAGAACATGCACGATTAATAGACTGAGTTATTTGTTTTACGTCAGAAATTGATCGATCATTCATGTTGTCGATATTTTTTTTTTCTATTTATAGCCAGCCAGTATTACACGCTCGTATACTTTGATATTTCTATTTCGGTATAATTAAAGTCACATGGGATGGCAAATCGTGTACACATTAATTTTTTATTGATATTTATTGATGTAAACATATAATAATCAATTATTATTGTTAGTTTTAATCTATAAACACCAAAACTTAGCTATCTTTTATTATGAAAAGAGTTATGATTACAATGCTCTTTAGGAAATTGTTCTCGTGTCATCTAAATAAACTTTTCTTTTCTTGACGAATCTGTCTAAAAACGTCACCTTTCAAACAACGGAAAACAAGATTCTATTGTTTTCGCAAGCGTTGTAGATTAATAATAATATTGAATGTTAAGTAGAGACATTTACGTACTACATAAATAGTTCGTTTTTTGAGGTTTAAAATAAATATTATATTCGGATGGGTCAATATTATTTCTGAAGATGACAAAAGGCAGAATTACTTAGATTATTTTTTTAACTTTGCAGTAAACAAATACTATTTCGAAAAATAATAATGTAGTCTTATTTGGTTTACTTACCTATCAATGATGTTTAACAGAATTACGAATGGTGTTTTTTTATCAAACTAGGTTTTTCTTACCCCTTAGGCAAAGAAATCTGAGTTTTAGTGCCAACGTAAGCCGGATGTCACCTTTCCTCTTCGTTACACCACTGGAGCTAACGCTTTCCATATTTGGTAGTAATAACGCTTAATATCTGTCCACCGGCGCCATTCCAGTCGCAGCCAGTGACAGCAAACATTTGATATTCTCGTTATTTTTGCATTAAGTGTCAGCCATGAATAATTTAATCATTTGGTTATACCTATGGAGTTTGTTGTCCGTTTTTCTCGATATGAAATCAACGCCCTAGAAGAATTCTTGAAAGATTCTTGACTATTCTAGGGGTTTAAATGCCTTGTAATACCTTGTTGGTCGTCGTATTGCATGGGACTCATTTAGCATCACCGAAATGTTGGTGTACAGTAGTACACCTCTGCCTATGCCTTCGGGGAATACAGACGTGTGGCTATGATATGTTATATTTATCTTATTTCCTCTTTTCACAGGTCTTTGGCGCGCCGTCGGATCTGCGCAAGATGTCCGGCGTCACATGAACACGGAAAATGAAACGATTGTCTACACAACAACCAATCTATGTACAGTTCTTCGAATTTAAATCAAGCGGGATTTTTCAATCTAATGCTAAATCGGTGGCGTGACTCAGTGGAATCATTTCACTAGACTCGCTTTCAATAAGTGATATTTCGTTACGGTGATCGTGTGTGAATCGATACAGTGCCACCATGATGCTTCAAGGGCCCCTTCTGTTCTACATTTTGATTATGTGAGTATTGAACAACTACATATACCTATTAATGTTTATACCACATATTGTCTGCTTACTGCTAAAAAGGAATAAGTGCATTTTTACTTTAAATGCAGTTATGGTTTTTGAGCCGTAAGCAAACCGCCAAATTGTTGATCTTACCGTTGTCAATAGGTACAAAATACACAAAAATATGCATGCAATATCACTATTGCATGCATATTTTTGTAGGCGATATGTAATGATAGTGATATCATTACACATCGTCTGCTTACGGCTAAAAAGCAATAATTGCATTTAGAGTCAGTATGCACTTATTACTTTTTACCAGTAAGCAGACGATATGCTGTGTAGTACATAGAGTATTAGTTTAACGTAGTTTAAGTTTATTAGTCCCTATTTTACTATGCCCGGATAACAGTTATCTAGCTGTTAATTTGATATTAGAATAGTTTTTGTAAGGAGTTATCCAGTCTAGCCTAATAAATTAAATTAAAACAATATAATAGTCAGTAACAAACATGCCTTTTGTAAATGAAGTCGCGCTTTTTTTTAATCCTCTACAGACACCGATGTAATTACCTATATAACCTCTTTTCTTAAACGTATCTTAATAAATCCTTATCAAACAGTATTTTATTGGTGTTTATTGGCTTATCTTAAGTTAAAACGTAGGGCTATCAAAACACAGTCCTAGTAGTTTATGCCCAATCAGCTGCACAACAGCTATAAAAGTCGTGAGATTTAATTATGATTTACAAATCGTTATAAAATCGACGTACTATTGTAAATAGACACGGAGCTGTCAACCAACGCCTTTGCTTATTGTCTTTTAAGATTTATTTTATGGCAACACTGCTTATGATCGAATTTATACGACATCTCACGATCGTAAATATTATTCATGCCCGTAATAAGTTCTAGTATAATTCTAACACAAATGTAACGGCGATATGATCTCGTTTAACAAGTTTAATCACTCGTTTATAGAGAGATAGCAAAATATCAATTATTTTATGTAAATACAATGTCAAGGTGCCCCTTAGGCTTGTGTTCTTATTTAGAAACATTTTTTATTTGAATGAAACAGTCGTACGTGTTCGAAGATGGAATGAACGAATGCCCGCGGGGTGTGAAGATTTAAGATCAATCTAAGATAATCTAATTACATGATATTATATGACTTAACGGCTAGACTTTAATCTTCTAATGTAGTGAGACAGGAATTGTTCAATTATATAGGTATATAATTATACTAGCTTCCGCCTGCGGCTACGCCCGCGTCGTTTACGAACCCGTACATTTTCCGGGATAAATAGTAGCCTATGTGCTATTCCAGACTATAACCTATCTCTGTGCCAAATTTCATCAAAATCCGTTCAGTAGTTTTAGCGTGAAAGAGGATCAAACATCCATCCATCCATCCTCACAAACTTTCACATTTATAATATTAGTAGGAAAGGATTAGTAAGAAGTAGGATAGTTGGACGTCACGGCATGTGTCGTCGGTTAGATTCCCGCACATGACAAATATTTGTATGGTTTACGAATAGTTGTTCTGGGTCTGGTATTTGTGCATGTGAATATTTGTGTTTGTGAACGCACCCATGATACAAGAATTATTCAAAGTGTGCGGCAACGCTTTAAAAAATTTGGAGTTGTCCCGACAGATTTTACACGCCTAAGAAACACGTTGTTACGTACATCTGTGTATGCACATGTAAAGAAAGGATAATTTTACTTTCAATTATTTATTATTTAGATATTCTTCATCATTAGTGTTGTTCACTCAAAATTCTATTTTCTTCTTGGTGCATTTTAGCCTGTATCTTAGATAGGGATGTTCATATTTCTATCGTAAACTATTTGAAACCATTTATGTAAGTCTTATAAATATATGATGTTAAATAAACATAATAGCGACCTACGCATCAAATTCTTTAAAGGAAAAAATATGAAAAACGCGTTTGTAATTCAAACGAAATATTTTTAAAAGCGCGTGCGTGCGCTTCGTCGTATATCATTGTAAAAACGTTTTATAGGTATAGTAGTATGTTAAACTATGCAAAGTAGATACAATAGGAAATCTGACGGCACGGTTGACGCAGTGGCTAAGCGATTAGCTTTCTGCATTAGGTACGTTTCGCAGGTTCGATTCCTCTAGTTGTTTTTGAATATGCTAATTATGTATGTTTGTAAATTGCACGAACGATACAAGAGAAATCAGTCAATATTATTATAAAAGACAAAAATATTACTGTAGTAGACGACCCACGCCGCCAGGGACCATTTGCGACTGTATAAAATAGAGTGATAAACACATAAAATAGCTTATTTGCCAGCTATTTAACGTAAATGTATCCCACGTTTTAGTAAGCAACCCGAAAATAGCTAGCGAATTCACTAGGTCTCAGCAAATACCCGGCTTCGCCGCAGTAATTCCTGGAATGTACACGACCTTACAATTTAAGTTCCTTAAGGCTATTACACAAACAAGGCTTTATTTGTCGAGATAATTAATGCAAAAAAAATGTAAACATGAACCGGACTGTATTTTTGTCAATATTTTTAAATCTATATAAAAAAGATAATGCTGATCTTTAGTAAATGCATCATTTGAGAACGGCTGGACCGTGTTGGCTATTTTTTTTATTTTTGAAATCGGTATAGGTACCTATTACGAATAATAGGTATTCCGAATAAGGTTTTTAAGGAAATAAAAATTAGACTACCTAGTATAGAGGTCGCAAGCGCGATTCCTGAGCGTGAGCTACTGGGTTCGATTCCAGGGTCGGGCAGTGTTATTGGGTTTTTCTTTATGGAAATTCTCAGTAGCAGCACGGAGTCTGGAACTGTGCCCGGTAGATGGAATGAGCCCCTATTACATGGGACTCAATAACGGCATCAGCGAAATGTCAGTCTACAATAGTACACCTCTGCTTAACCCTTTGGGGATATAAGCGTGATGATATGATATAAAATTGGGAATGTTGCCAGGAAAATTTGACACACCGATGAAGTCCGAAGTAGTAATATTTTAATACATCTAGAAGTGTCTGCCTCTTTGATGGGTGAGTGTGAAGTGCCTAGTGGGTTCGATATCCCGGTTGGAGAAATTATGTAGGTACTGGTTTTTCAATTAACAGCGCAGGGTTTGGACCTGGGCCCGGTAGATGGCAATAGGTTCCCCCTTCTATTACATGGGACTTGACAGCATGGGCGAAACATGGGTGTATAATAGTAGATTTCTGCTTACCCTTCCGGGAAATATAAGCGTGCTGCTAAGTATGTATGTATTAGTACATAATACATTTTTTTAAAGAAGTAATATGACAGTTATTGTTAACACTAGTCCATAGAAGTGCCTTCACGGGTATAGCGTTAATTTTCACATACAATCTCATAACACAGTTATCTTACCTTCTTGGTTCTGCATCTGCAGTATAAAAATAACTTCTAATGCTAAAGAGTTCAATTTATACGATTTGTTGCTTATAACTTTCGTAATGGCAAAGATGAAACCCGTAGCAAGTGGTAATAATCTGCGAGATTAATTTGCCATACGATTATAACTTTTATTTAAACTGGAATAAAGTTAAATAATTAATGGGTGTTTCTTAACCTTCATCCAGGAATATTCCCGTGCAATCTCTTATCTCTATTAAACGCGTTTTAATTCAGTCCACCATTACTGAGTGTTAATCTAAATTGCGTAATTGCGTGGTCGATATTTATGAATGGTGGAAGTGTTGTGGGCGATCCGGTCCAGTCCGGCGAATTCTGTGTCACCACAGACCGGAGCCAGAAGCCTCTTTCCCAACTTACTAGAGAAATGCTCGGGGGGTGTCAAATGTACGCGTTATTTATTAGGACTACCTGAGTGAGTGGGCTTAATCCAGAATGTTAATGTGAATTCGTTAGCAAACGATCGCCGGTTCGGTTTTAGTTTAATTATAAAGATGGCTGTGGGTTTGGTTTGATGTGCTGTAACTTTGACGGTTTAATAAGACAGAGCCATAGAAAACGCAGAGTAAATATTAACTTTTTTTTTTCAATACGGATTTTTTGCATCTTCCGTACATTCTTATTTATGAATGAGGGAAAAACTCGTCCCTATGAAGCAAATACGAATCGTCTTCTTCTTTAAGGATCTGAACTTAAATCTTCCACACAATAGCATTGCTCCACCCTATCACCTTCATTTTTACCTGTTGATATAAGCCGAATCCTACTTTGGCCTTCAATTGTTGTACAAAGCTTCGTATAATTCTTCGCCTTCTTTTCTTTCATGATGGTAAAGAGGAAAGACAGTTGTATGATGTTGGGCCATTTAAACATAAAATCTAATTGTTAGACACTTTCAGACTATCAATTCACGATATATGAAGCACTCACAGCTCTACCGGCCATAAAAAGGAATAAAGCCAAATAGAAATCAATTTATTAGCTTTCATTTTGTTTGCTGTAAACCCTGATGTAACAATGATTGAAACGGCAAAACATATGTCAATATGGTGCCTTGCCTCACCTAATAACAGTTGATTGAAATCCTGTTCTACTACTACAATGATTGACAAATGCACATCTATTATAAACGCAGTATTACAAACGGTTTAAGTAATTGATTACATTTCCTGTACGACTAATGGATCGTACAATACATTGAATTGTAGTTTTTGATCTATATCAGTGCTGGTTTTTATAACTTCATCAAGTACTTTGAACGTTATAAAATCGATTTTATTGAAACGAGATTAACAAGAAACTCTAGCGGATATTAAGCTTTTATATCTGCCATAAACTGAATTCAGAATAGAGGAGACTAATTAATGTATATGTAATTCTATCAAGACTAATAGAAAACCCTATTTATTAGTATTTATTGGATCTCTACCAATAGACACCTACGTCATTGATGTTTCTGCTAAACATATTATGTTTCTAAATGATGGCGTATTAAGTGTTATGAATTATAACTAAACCCAACTCAATTCCTTTGATGATATACTCGCTCTGAAGAATAAATAAGCAAAGCTTAATACAACGTAAAAAGAAAACACTTCTAATACACATGCTGCTAATTTTACAACGTTCAAAGAGATCGGAATTGAACTTGAACTAAATGTTAAAGTGCGCTTATTTGGGCCAAGCGCCTTTTCTATTTAAACAATCGAGAAAGGTACTCGCGGGGCGCAGACACATCAATGCTATTGTGAAGCAATACGAATTCGCAACGCCCGAATTTGGCGTATTCTGCCGTTATATATTATGTTATAACGTATATTTTTGCGTTGCAAATTCGAATTGCGAGTGATAAGTTGACTTCAACAATCAAAGCGTTTTAAGAGAGTTAGCGTAGCATTTTCGAACATAAATAAGCGTTTTACTGGACATCGTTATGTAAGGTATTTGTGAAACGTTTGATCCATAAGAGCTTTTTAGAACTTTTGATATAGCGTTTATATGATTGAAGCGTTATATCCTTTTGCACTCCGAGTAATGAAATACCACCTGCAAATACAATATTTGTAGACATTACTTCTGGATGGTATAAACAGTATGAATGGCTTATTTGTAATATCTGGTTTGGTTACTAATAATAATATTTCCGGATATTTACTTTAATACTATTCATTGATATAAAATTAATGCTGACAGGTACATTGTGCGGGATTATTATTGCGCTCTATTTCATCAACAGGCTTTAATATAAACTGAATTGGTTATAATAGTCCTAATAATCCTTGAAACAGGCCATTGACTCTGAATATCAACCCTTTTGAATGAAAAGGATGACTAAAAATAAAGATTCTATTCTAGCACAGATCCCTATGTTCGACAGCCAACTAGCACACTATAGACAACAAAATATTCAGTCTAAAAAAATAATGATTATTTATAATGTGACACTCATCATCATCATCATCAGCCAGAAGACGTCCACTGCTGAACGAAGGCCTCCCCAAAGGGGGGGTTTGCCATAATCCCCACGCTTGGTAGGCGGCTTGGGTATCGCAGTGGTTCACCGATTAGTGAAAGGACGCTGCTGTCCGTCCTCCGGTGTCTGGCCGCAGTTTTAAGACGTACCCGGGTCTTGTGACACTAATACTGTTATATTCAAAATCCCGTAAGCCAGTTTGATCAACGGTCAAGGACGAAACCCATTACATTAAAGTTATCTCTCATATTATAAATCTATAAAGAGGTCATGTGTACATTGGAGATAATTACGAAAATATTGTACTAGTTGATAATTAGAGACATGAAGTTGAAGGTAAAATATTAGTTAATATCTAACCTGTTTGTCAAGTTGTCAAGGAGAGATGCTTGCAAGACTGTCAAAGATTTTTGATTTCCGTTTTAGGTTTTGAGCGGATGCGGACGACGCGTTAAGTTTTTTCATTACACATTCAAATATTTCATCATTAGAATTAAATACTTAGATAGCCACGCTAACTGTAGTGTCAATTGCCGTACTGAGGTACTATCTATATACTTTATTTTGAAGGTATATATACGGGTATTTAAGAGAATCAAGAATCAAGGCGACACGGTTGGCGCAGTGGTTGAGCTCGACTGCTGAGCTAAGTGTCGCGGGTTCGATTCCCGCACGAAACAAATATTTGTATGATCTACAGATATTTGTTTCGGGTCTGGGTCTTCGTGTATGTGAATACATACCGTGCCTCGGAAAGCACGTAAAGCCGTTGGTCCTGCGTCTGATTTCTCTCCGGTCGTGTCGGATTGCCGTCCCATCGGACTATGAGAGTGAAGGAATAGAGAGAGCACCTGTGTTTGCGCACACACTTGTGCTCTATAATATCTCCTGCGTAGTTGGCTGATCTCCGGTGAGATTGGCCACCGTGACCGAAATCGGACAGGAGGACATTATTATTCTTTAAGAGAATCAAGCACATGTGGCTTCGTCTGGTTAATAATTATGGACCCGCAATTGGTATGGAACTCGTTGATAACCTTACAATTGGCCGGTTTGTGTTTGCAGCGGCCTACTTGGAATCTTAAACGTTTTAGCTTTAGGTAATCCCGATACGAGGCTTCAATGTGTATCCGGGAAGTATAAGTATTGTCAACTGGTAGTGGGTGCCTTCTCACCAATGACTTTATCTTAATTTAACTGACAGATTTTGAAAGTTTGGTCCGACCATTGAGATGTTCTAGTTTCAAAATTACGACGGAATCGTAATATTACTTAATATTTATAATCTTAAATTCTATAAACTGCCTCATTGGTCTAATGGTTACAAAGTGCGACTGCTGAGCGTAAGGTCCTGGATTCGATTCCCGAGTCAGGCAAAGTTTTATTGGGATTTTCTGTACGGAAAATCTCAGTACATGGGACTGAATAACCCTTCGGGGAATACAGGCATGATGCTATGTTAATGTTAATAATCTAGAATATTTGTCTAACTTCTAAAGCGGGATTCTGAGCAGGACTGGTTACATCAAATGATTTATTACAAAGCAATAGAGCCGAGTTCTTGTACTGAGTACCGTCGATTTGAATCTAGCATTTTATCGGGAATCTTTAACGTGTTTATGTCTTCCGAGTGACAATTACTAATATCATTGATGTACAACCATGTTTACGACATGTCAAAGTGATTCCTCATCTGTTCTCTTTACTAAGGGTGGGTTCATCTATTAATAAAACTGGTTTCTTAGTATATGCCTTCCGGATGCGAATAACTAAACGCTGCTCTACATTTTCTATAGAGTAAATGTTAATGTGTAATCTACAGATAGTTGTTTCGGGTCTTTGTATATGTGAATATATGTGTTTGTAAACGCACCCACGATACAGGAATGAAAGGGATTAAGTAATAGAAGAGAAACTTTGCTCCACTATAGAAATACGCTACATTGAATATAAAAAAATATATATCTCGTTAATTGTAGAATTAGCTTTTGATATTGTCAAAACATTTGTTTAAAAACGAACACTTAAATAATTATTGGAGTACCTACCTATCTATCTATATATAATATAATTTGGTTATTGTTTATTAATAATGAATTTTATTATTACATGTTACATTCCTAAAGCCATACAGCACAAATCATTAAGATACCAACAACATTGACGTTAATGATTGTTAAATAATTTTAAAAACAAAATTATTCATTATCTTTAATAAATCGGTAACCATTAACGTATGCCAGCCCTGTCAAGTGGCAAGCTTGAACATGCCCCGACTGAATAGGTGATAAAATTATTAATTATAATTATTAAAGGCTAAGTGTGAGACTTGATTAATGACTGTACGATAACGCAAGTTAACTTGTTCGCTGCGCACGAGTTGAACGGTGCCGTCCGCGACAGAGCAAGTTCCAAAAACTATTTAAAGACAAATATTTTTAGTTCCAATTAAAATGAAGAGCGCGTTAAGTATTTTCTATATTGAGAAAAGCGTAAAATGAGTTTTGACCAAAAAAGCTGGTTTCAAAATGGCGGCGAAATAAAAATTAAAAGATGGTCGTAAAAAGGTTATTAACGTCGTTATTGTAAAACTAATATGTAAAATATTGGTTCTTCTGATTAAAATAACATTAATATTAATTTTGTATCCATGTCGCCTACACAATACATATGTAAAGTTTATTAAGTGGTTTAATTTAACAGGGCTCCGTTGTAAACTGGTTATCTTTGCCATAAACTCGTCCAAAGAAGTCGGCAGGAGATAATAGCGTTAATTATGTAAGCTCTAGAGCTGTTTCATGCCACAAAGCTTTCGGTGTTAGAGGGTTTTCTAAATATGAGGTTAACTTTCTATGCTGTTGATTTTGATATATTTATCAACAATATAATTTTGTAACATTTTCTTATAACATTTTTTTTTTTAACTTTGCCCCGCACTATGATTTCTCCTGTATCGTGGGTACAGTTTACAAACATACATGTCACATGCACACACAACCAGACGCGAAACAACTATCTGTAGATCATACAAATATTGGTTCCGTGCGGGGATCGAACCTAAAGTTTACATAACTTACCTCAAACAATCCCATTGAATTACGAATTCAATTTCTTATTAATCTCATTGCATGTAAAAGTACTAAGATTTTTTCCGTATGTGGCGAACGGACACGAAAAGGCAATAAAATACATTTATTAGTACAACCCTACCTTTGTAAAGCACGACAGAAATTGGTACTTTGTAGAAAACTGTAAATTGCAAATTCAAAGTGCTTTTATTGAACATGTTTTAAATGTAACCGGGCGGGTCTGTACTACGAAACTAACACCATACAGGCGTATAATTGGTGGATTTACCCTGATATCTGAGTCGTGGTGTTACGTAGTGTATGATTGAGAGATCGACTGCTGTGCTACTGTCGTGGGTTTGATTCCCGCACTGAACAAATATTTGTGTGACCAACATATAATATTCTTTACATATTTATTTTATGACCCGGGTAAGTCTTAAAACTGCGGCTAGACACCGGAGGACGGACAGCAGCGTCCTCTCACTAATCGGTGAGCCACTGCGATCCCCAAGCCGCCTGCCAAGCGTGAGGATTATGGCAAACCCCCCCTTGAGGGAGGCCATCGTCCAGCAGTGGACGTCTTCTGGCTGATGATGATGATGATGATGATTTATTTTATTATTTATAAAGGTAATAAATAATAAACGCTATTAATATCCCGGTGGCGAGAAACAATGGATTTTCTATAAAACACACATATAAACACAAAGCAACATGAGTACTTCTAAAACTTAAGGTGAACAATTTATGTTGAAGATGAAAATTAATATTGGTGAACATGGTCTTAAGAGCAGCAGTGGGCGTTCACGAATTGATAAGGTTATATACGTATAATTATCTATGTTACAGTTCGGTTATTGACAGTAATAGAACCAAACACAGGCAACAAGATCCAAGACGGGATTGTTCAGTTGTATCACGTAATGTTCGTGTTTCTGGCTTAAGTACCTTGCCCAGTCATACTAACGTTGTGTCTATCTTGAAATCTAACCAAAGCCTGGCCAAACTGCTGCCAGAAAACCCAGCCAGAAGTACGACTTGGTATAAGTAGCTGTAGAACTTGTTTCTAAAAATAACGGCCAATTTCATTATTTTTGTGTTTAAAAAGTATCGATTTTATATTAATAAGAAACGTTTTTTTATATAAAAAAAAGTATCGATGCCGTAATTGAGTCCAGTGTAATAAATTTTGCCCGACCTGGTAATCAAACCCAGCACCTCACGTTCAACATTAAAACTGTAATGATGGTATATCGTTTTAAAAAAATGTAGCTACTGCATCCATAGATGATTATGAAAGAGTGTATGATTTTGTGATCCCCAATATATCAAGAAATTAAACAACTTGTTATGCAATATATTTAAGGCTTATAAATCACTAATTAATAAGATGTTTTACGGCGTCTCGTTTTGATGATTTATTGCAAGATATTAATGTTTTATTGATTCTATAAATTAGGTAATTATTTTTTAAACGTTCTAGCTGATTCAGGTGTATTCATGTTTCACAACTAAACGCTTAAATCTAAAAGCGATTGCAATCAGTTACGGTTTGCTTACTGTAACAATGTGTAAATGTTAATTATATTTTTACTGCAACAAGAAACAGTATCGGATTAGCAATTTACCGCCCTTTTGGGCTGAGCACATGCTGACTGATATAAAACTACTTTTGCCAATACAATTTGATCTGTCTAACCAACACTTCCTACTTTTTATGAACCATTATTTTTTTCTAAAAACGCCATATTACACATTCTCGTACAGATAACTTATGTCGTTATTTTATCGTAAAAAGTGTCAAATTATAGTCCGTTAATTTGTGTGATACCCTGCGTAAGTAAAGAATACAAAAATAAACACCAAATTGAATTTTAGAATGTTTATTCGTACTTTAAACTAGTTTCCGCTCGCGGCTTCGTCCGCATGGATTATTAAAATAAAAGTAACCTAAATTACTCCTTATAAGATCAACTAGCCTCATATGCCAGTGAAAGTCCCGACAAAATCGGTGCAGCCGTTTCGGAGATTAGCCGGAACAAACAGACAAAGAGACAGACAAAAATTTTAAAAAGTGTTTCTTGTTTTTATTTTTACCTTCATATACTTTCATATGCATTAAGTAAATATCTGTTACTTTGACATTACAAACAGACACTTCAATTTTATTTATTTGTATGTATTTGTGTGTAGATTGTACAATATCAATAAGCAGCTAGCGACCCAGTATGGCATCGGCTGTGGTTGTAGCATATTCTATGCGGTTACGTGCGACCTAACCTTTAACTACGAAATGAGAGTACTCGAACCGATTCGTTACGGTAACATTCTGCTCGTATTATTTTATAACAGCCTGCCACAAAGCGTTAGGGATGTGATACATTTAGACGCACCGATTCGTACACTTGTAAAAAAAAATGTATTTTTAAGGAAAGCTAAGGTAAGGTTTTAGGTAATACTTAATGTATATTTTTTAGTATTATTATAAATGCCACGTAGTAGATAAATTTTCAGTATTCGATCAATCCTATATAGGAAACTATTTACATTAAAAACTGCAAGAGGCTGAATAATAGTTTAGAATATGCATTAAACGTCACAAGCTTTTACACATTGTAATAGCCTTTTCTAATGTAATAAATACATTTTCTGAAATACAATTATTCGATTGTCACAAATGCAAATACCTGCATCAAAGATTTTGCACGGACACGTCTGAAGGAACCTTAAATGTGGCATAATTTTTCGCTATGACATTAAAGACGCGGCACGGTACAAATAAATTTAGCTATAACAATAAAACGCAGTAATATCTGAGGTCGGTTTTGCGAATATTTTGTGCATCACAATGGGTGGTCTATTTCCTCATAGATAACTGCTAGTGAACTATTGTAAACGAACCTTTAAGATAAGATAAATGTTAATGTAGTAAAAGTGTTTAAAAATAGTATCTACATTATATAAATAACCTTTGCATCCTGTTAATGTTTTCATGTAATTTTGAAGTCGAGTTGTTTTGGTGATTGAAGTATTATTTATTTAAGCGCTTTTTTTATCGATTATATTGACGTAATTTTCTGCCGAAAACGATAAATAAAAAGATTATCTTTCATGAAATTGGATCAAACGACATTTTGCAGACATACAAGCGACAGAGCTAATATTAAGTGGTACCAAAATGGAGCAAATTAAACATGACACTGCTATCTTCATGGATTTGCTAAAATAGGTTTCGCTAATGGATTTTTGACGATAAAACCTTATCAGTCTGCCGCCTAACGTTAAGGCGTTGTCACCACATTGCATATTTAAGCGCGACGCGACGCGACTCGCCCCGGGCGCTTTCATACGTAATAAGACCTTCCATCAATAATAGGTTATGATTATGATACACTGATATGAAGTACGACGTCTTGTGAGGCCAAGAGTAACTCAATAACTAAAATTTGCATGGCAATAAGGAAACGTCGTGGGGTGAATCTGATCTGTATTATATTGTATCAAATGTTGTTGCTTGAAATAAATTAGTCGTCTGGACCAATGAGGCGTGCGAATATGGTATCTCGATTGGTTTTATTGCGCATGCTGTTTGTTGGTACGAGCGAGCAAATTAAATCTAACTAATGTGATGGAGATCAAACACGTTTATTTCTGCCTTTCTTGTTGTACAAGTTACTTTAGAGGTACATTGCATAATAGGTATGGTTTATGTCTTCGCTAGGTGCGTAAATTTTTTATCTGATAGACTTACGATACGTTGGGCATAAGTATAAAAGTCTGAGGTTAAGTTATTGCAGTACAAAAATAGTAATACGACTAGTTTACGTTAACGTCAAAGAACAAGTTTCTTTCAATTAAGTTTCAAAGCGCGAAGATTCACGACGTTTAGGAAACGATAAATATTAAATATTGACATCATTAGTTGGCAATTAATTTGTTTTAAAACTTAGCACCCGTTTTGTGGGAGTTAAATAAATATTTAAATATATTAGAAATAATTTTCTTATGTCAACGTTTAGCATAATAACTACTTTTTCTGTGAATATAATTTCCTGTGATAGTCAAAATAGTAGTCAATTTAAGTTGTAAGATGATTGGATTTATGTTAAATAAATGTGAGATAAATTGCAAATGTCTTAATTTATTTACAAAGTCCCCTATTAGTTTAAAAGCTTAATTTGACTTGATTAGATAAATAGTATATGGTTGTATAAATACCTGAAATAACTTATTGAATAGGTTGTTTATTTAAATGTATCGTTCACTTCAGATAAATAACAAATAAAAAACTCTACGATCAAATCCCTTATAATCTTATCTATTCATTATTATTAATTTTAAGTGATAATGATAGTAATTTATATTCACAGAAAGTAGATTTTAATTAGAATGTCATACATAAATCGCATTATTATAAATATTATTTTATAATTTTGCAAATTCAGCGTTACTTTATGCGAATATTATGCGTACGATAATATTCTATAATTTTAGCATAATATTTGTTTAGCTTGTTCATAAGAATTAGCTTTGTATAAAATACGTGGGTTACTTAAATATCAATGTATTCAGGTGCGGCGCATGCGATGCCACGTTATATAAAAAAAAAGATGAAATGTTAAATAGTTGGCGCCAAAATTGAGAATAATATGGCAAATTAATCAAAGCGTCGCGGACATTGACATGTCAGGTTGACACACAGTACTGGTTCAACGACTCCTTTCACAAAACATTTGATGTCAACGCAGTAAAAAAAGAATATCTCATCACCATATCTATTATTATGTATGACTCAATAACTTCTCACAGATATTTTTTATTCGATTTGTTTAACACTTATAAAAGTATTGAAAGAACTGTTTTCTGTTATATTTTTTTTTTATTCATAAACAAGCTGTGATGGAGGTGCGCTCGCACCGTCAAAAGTTTAACCTCGATTTTAAAACAAACATTCTTTGTGACAAATTCATTCTACTTTAAAGTACGCTACAGTGCATGCTACAGTTGGGTAATATAAACTAGTGTTCGCTTGGTTACTTCGGAAATTAAGCCGTCGTACGTCGTAACGAGACTTGCAAAATGAAAGTAAGTATATTGTATATTAAGTTTAATCGAAACAAAATATAATTAGGTACAAAGCTAAAAGCTATTACATTGATCTTATAAAAGTTACAGTAAGTAATAATAAAACTTAAATAAGGCACACGTATAATTAAGTATTTAGAACACAGTTTATCTACTAAGTTAAATTTATTTCACAACGAAAATAAACCTACCTAGTTACTTAAATTAAACATAAACTACAACAGCTTGCAGGTTCAGATAAGATAAAAAGTTTATCGCTAAAACATTTACTTTACGGCTTATTTATATAAATCAACCAATTAATATAGCTAATCACCCCACTCTCCTTTCGGTGTATATATAATGCAGTCTGGACATCTGTCCGAGCAACAGGCGTGACCAATACATGTACAACGTCACGCGTTGAACTCGTAGTTTATAGGAACAGAATTTCTTGGTTAATTATAATAATGTGAAGTCTTTGAATAACGATATTACTTAACAATGTTACAATAAGAATTGAAATGTGTAACGGGCCAGGGACTGTTAATATTCTGACGTTTCTATGTTTTGACGTTTAGAAACGTCTTATACAATCTTTGTCAGGGCTGATAAAGGGCTCAAAACTAGAAGCTAAAACTAGTGATTCCAGAATTGCGCACGCAGGAGGCAACAATCTTATAGTGAAGAAAAAATAAAATACTGAAGAAGACCTCTTGCATGAAAGAAGATTTAACAAAACGTTACTTATAAAAATACATTCTATTAAATTGATAAATGTTAATGGTCCTATTAATAAATGCTTCATGTAACTTCTCTGTGCCTTCGTCGACTTGCTGTTATAACTCGCAATTAACTTTGTATGGCGCATTAATATGAAATTATAGCAAATTGAAAAGCATTTCAAGTACAAGTTAGTTGCCAAAACAGGCATACATTGTCTGATATAATAGCCGATGAAACACGATATAAAAAATTATAAAGGCAAAGCATTTTAGAGTGTTTAAAAATTAGGCTTAATTAGATATAATTTGTTTGTGAACAGAAATATTTTATCGTTTCAAGAATTCTATGATTGATTATGAAACAGGCCAGCACAGCAAAACAAGACGATCTCACGCCATACTCGACAAAACAGCAGACGGCATGCTATTTTCTCTCTTTTGACAATTAACCAACACAGCCTTCTGCATGCCACTATCCAGCCAGTCCAGGTCCAGCATCCAGTTTAACACAGCTCTCTTCTTAAGTCACTTTCGCGTTTAGTTCAAGCTAAAATTACGTATGACATAAAATTCATGATGTACTAGGCCTTACAGTAGCAGTAGAAGAAAAATAATAGATTTTATCAACAGACTGCTTACACATATCAAAAGTACCGCCCGGCCTATAAAAGATCACTGACATACGCCGTTATTAGTGGATAGGCAATGAGCTGACAACTTGTCATTATGTAGTGCAACAAAACAGAGTGGACCCTAACAATTAAGGACGGAATTACATTTGGTTTAGATGACTGGCGCTTGGCGATACGCCAGAATAACCGTGAGCAGAAGAAAAAGAAGGATGGCTTGTAGGTGACAGTGAAACTACAAATGATAATAAAAAAGTTTTCTTTTATGTCTAGTTTAGATTAATATTGTAAGTAGCAGAGTACACTTGATTAATTCTGTTTTCAAATTTATTTATCGAATGATTGAAGTAATCGATAAAATCAAACGGAATAATCAAGATCTTTTTTATTAATTAAAAAAATCTAGTCCTACAAAAGATTTTCTTGCGTCTATAGTGGGTATAAGTGAAAAATATTCGTGTGATATGCGAACGTACCTCGAACTAGAACAAGTTTCTACAGGCCATACAAATATGTATTTTGATTGTGTGCGAACTTCGCGACACGAAGCGGAACAAGCCCAGCCAATCCTGTCAAAGGGAAAATCTTATGCCAAGCCATCTGTTGTCATGCTCGATCACTTTTATAACACTGGTACAGTCACGTGCTATACAATAGAGTATGGTCAAGAAAGTATACAAGTACCAGATACCTTTTTCTTATTAAACTCTACTTTTCCGGTTTCTATCTTCAGTATACTTCCTACTCCTCCTAACTGTACCAATGTAAACTATTCTTAGTGCTTTCGTAGATAGTTGTACATTTGTCAACAAAATGTCATGTACACTTGTACACAAATGTCAATCACTAGTGCATATTTTGTGAACTCATGGCACTTGAATGCATGCACCCAGCACCAGTAAGTATCAGTAGCTCACAATAACGTGACAGGCGACGCGTTCTCACGACATAATGCCCATAATGTGCGTACAAATGTCTCTACGTTTCTTAACTGATCTTTCTAGAGAGACAGAAACAAGGGTCAGAGTGTAATGTAGGTAGCGCTGTCTCAACACTGCTCTAGCAAAACGGTAACGTTCATAAGAGATACAACTAGAATATTTAGTTATAATTCCGCCAAACAACTGCAAGCTTGGGTACATGCACAGCACCGCCCTCCCGTCTCCCGGTAACGTTCATGTCTATTATACTAGAGTACTTTTTATAAATTGGGTTCAATTTTTCAATAGTTGGAGAAATCTCAAATAAATTATTCATCTGATAAATCCAAATAAAAACTGTTCCAATTTCTAAATAACAGCTAGATATTTATTATCTGGCCATTGAAAAATATGGCCTTAGGCCCGGTTTTTTCAGTGCCGACACATAATTAACCAGTTAATTAAATCAGGACAGCATGGTTGGTGCAGTGGTTGTAGGATTGACTGCTACCTACGCTACACGCCTATAACGAGTACGTTTCCCGCACGCAACTAATATTTGTTTGGCCCAATGGTAGTTAACAGTGTCTGACTGGACTGATAGGACACCACACACTCACAAGAAAGGGGCAGTAGCCCTCCCTGCTCCCACTGGGAACGCTAATCGTACTGATAGATATAGCTATACCTAATAAGTTAAAAAGCATGTAATATGAACTTTCACACAGCACACAAAACTTTCGACGAATTTCACACATTCACGTGATTGTTCGCGTACAACTGCCCAATAAAAGTTACGTTGAAAGCGCCTTGAGATGTTGAGCAACGTTCGCCCTATAATGATATTGTTAAACATCTCGCGTGCGCGCGCACTTAGGACTTTACATGTGTAAACAATTTGTATATTACGTTTAACACGAATAGTCCTTTTTATGTGAAAACGGCTTTATCACGAATTTTAATAGTAATTGGAGCAACGTCTACAAGGAAAACTATAAAATTAGAAATTTGTTTGGGAACTTAAAATACACAATGGGTGTGAACAATCGGCTTCTTAAAATTTCGAAACCGACTTATTTATATAAGTAATACATTTGACGTACATGTCACATGGTTGAGTTATATGTAATTAAACTATTTAGGTTTGTGTAGTGTGGTTTTGTCAAATTAAGAGTGTCAGTTAAGTCCGTTAGATACAGTCGGTCATTGGCAAAATAGGTATACTTAATTTTTAAAGCCGCAGAAACTCAAAATATATTTTAAAACTCACGAGATATGCCATCTAACTTTATTGTAAATAATGATGTAGGTACTTCCCGTTTATATTCATGATCAAGCTGTCTGCCAAGCTCAATATAAATGGTATAATCCCCAGATTACACGTTATAGTGATTTAAAGAAGAGTTTTACTCAACAAATGCCGTCTAACGACTGACATATAGTACACATAATGTTTTATTAACGTCGGAAGTCTGTCGTAAAATCATATTAAGATATTAAACTCCGTTCATAATTTTATGGTCCATGGGATATACGACACAGGAACCATTACTCACTTGCGCGCAGTTAGCACTAATTTGTCAACATGTAATTATAATTACGATTATTACAATTTACAAAATGGCCACACAGCGCGATCGTCGGATGTCATGTTACAGCCGTTACTTGGATTAATTAAACAATGGAATGTTATTCCTAGAAGAACGCAGGCACGTCTTACTATGAAATATACGCATTCTTAGTCACGGGTAAAGAGACCTCAGATATTATTTAGGGCATCATATAATCCGTTGCTATAAGGTTGTATTATAATACTTTCAATGAACAACACTGCATTTTTTAATGGCGTTTTGTTTTCTATGGCTTTATATACTCCAATTCTGTGGCTTGTTAATTTTTTGTTGTTGTATGTACGAACGTGGATGGATCTATGGGAAGAGGCAGACCCAAGAAAAGGTGGATTGGTGTAAAATTTGACATGGATAGTGAACTTGGAGATGATGACAGATAAATGGAAGAAAAAGACATATTGCGTGGACCTCAAATAAACTTGGATATGGTCAGTAGAATGATGATATTGTTTCTCATTGGTTTCGAGATCGAGACCGTAGTGGTAAAAAGAAAACATCAAAATTCAAAGAGCAATCTCAAACAAAATACTCTCGTCTACCAGTTTGTACTATAAACAGATAGAAAATACATTTTCGAAACAAAGGAAAGCTAGAATCTTTGGAACAGCAAAATTTCCTTTTTCAGTTTCAGACAGGCGAAAATAACTATGTCATTTAGACTAGCCTGAATGACACGTCTAACAACCGTGAAGATGACAGCTACAAATAAATTTCCATTAGTCTCAAAAACAATACACTTCTTACATAAATATTATTACAGTTGGTATTGATAATTCTATACAATGGTATGGTCTGTTAACACCAAAGACAAGTTATATTGTCTT
This sequence comes from Shargacucullia verbasci, assembly GCA_947562105.1. Taxonomy (NCBI): domain Eukaryota; kingdom Metazoa; phylum Arthropoda; class Insecta; order Lepidoptera; family Noctuidae; genus Shargacucullia; species Shargacucullia verbasci. The sequence continues at coordinate 6,470,757 of OX387297.1, read as the reverse complement.
TTCTTTTATTTACACATTTATTGTCTACGGCCAATATTTTTACGTAGATGAACTTTCTTGAACCAAGTTTTGTAATCTTGTTTTATCTTTTTTAAATTTATTTTTGAAGCAATTCAGTATGTGAAATTCATATTTTGTGGCTTCAGCCCTTTTAATTTTAAAAGATTAGGAACTTATACGTTTATCCGTTGATCTTGTACGAATTATAATTTGATCTGAAAATTTTATCCCTGGGACAGGAATGAAAAAATAATTGTAATTAATATATTTAATGTGTAACAATACAAGTATGACTTTGTCAGAAATAGCTATTCTGACAGTGTCATACTTCTTTCAACCGACTTTATTACTTCTAGAAAATTGATTTTAAGTGATCAAATGCCCTTTAGTTGAAATTATTACCGATGAATCTGTTTCTACTAACAAATCGATCTTGTTACAAAAGATGTTGTAAATGTAAACGTTTTATCTTGAAATGCGACTTTATTGGTCTTTAAAGATCGAATTAAACAAGTTAATGGTTCTGTTTGAAACCAAGGTTGTACAATTTGGCCGCAAATTGTGACTCTGACCTAAATTTTGACTTTAATCAATCACAAACTTGCTGATTTGATATAATTTTTCCTTTGAATATTAATATAAAAATGAGTGCTTTCCTTAATTCATTTTCAGAATATTACATTATTTGATTTATATTATATTCAGTAATTTCAATATAATAATTAGCAGCCGGTACTGAGAAAACAATAAAAGGGGAGCTAGGATTTTAAGACGCAGTTAAATATAATAGCGTTCTCATTTCCATTGAATATAACAAATATCGGAAACCAGATTGCTGAAATTGAGACGAAAACTCTTGGTTAACAACTGGCAATTTTCGTACGTCTGTGTCTTGCAGACAACTGTAATACACTGACTCCACCATTAAATAAGACAGTTATTATGTAAAACAAGGAAGAACTGTAAAGAACGTTTGAATATTTCAGCGCTGTTAAAGGATTAATTTAAACTTCCAACCGACATCTAATTTCTTCCACCTCATTCTTGCTTTGAAGGCAACAGGCCAAGACCTAACTGTATCCACAGTAACGTCAATACTATCTTAAGATCAAGATCTTAGAATCACGTCACAATTAAACATGAATAGGCTACAGCTTCCAAGCGGCTTCGTGCATGAAAATGATTCGATTTCCATATAATTTCCATTTCCTCTACTTAACGGTTATACTAATTTACCTAAGACTACAAACAGTTGATTATCGCTGTCTATAGTCCCGATATTCGAGCATGAAAAAACTACATCGTCACTTCAATAGTCAAATAAAAAAAACATCAACTGCCTGTCGTGCCAAGGTACAAGTCATCATAGGGTGATTGCTCATACTACAGTGGAAAGATTAACTAATTAGCGGAAGCTAATAAGTGGTAACGAAGCTGACTGTCCAGTGTGTCCTGTTGCACCATAGACTTAGAATTTCGCTTAGATGCACCGATAAGCTGATACGTAATAATATATTTAATTTACAATAATTAAGTATAACTTCAACATCAGAATTCACACTTCAAAAATGGAACAATCCGAATTCAACCGAATGAAATTTCATCTGTATCCGAACTCAACCGAATTCGACATTTGATTTCGTCTACCACTCAGTCAGTAGGTCCTGAAACGACAAAGGGACAGTGTCTCTTTGTTCAGTGTCGCAATCCGGCCTCACGGGCGCGACGATTCGGATCATCGGTCACAAATATGGGACGCGTGTCATTCATGGCACATCCTGATTGAGATTTTTGGCCCGCGTTATAATTAAAGCTGCGCTCCATGTAATTTTTGGCCAGCGATGCGAGTTATTCGGAATATTGCGGTCCAGTAATTTGTGTTGCAAATTATAGCCGTAAGTCGCGAGATAAGAGGAGAGACTGATGTAATAATACGTACACGGTACGATTTACTTATAGTGGTATATTTTGGACTTATTTTTAAATGTAAACTTTACCATTGTGGGGTCCTGTCCATAGACATCATCCACTGCAGCTTCTATATCGGGAAAAAGGTCGGTAGGGTTTTAATAGCCTTTGATCAGTGCAAAGTTGTACACCGATTAGGTACCAATCCATCTGTAAAAATGGCAAATATGTACTTTTATAAATCCCAAAAACCTTTATAGCGCTCAAATTCAAAAAAACGGTCAATAGCTCAGTTTCGTCATTACGTCTATCAACCGATAACCATTAAAAGCGCACATTACTCTTGCAAACTAACCGAATTTATTGGTTTGATTAAAAAGCTAGAGTTGTTTGAAGGTCCAATAAACTAAGCCAGTATCAGCGATTAAGACAGTGCTACTGCACGCTGACCTTCCAAACCAAGTGGGAATACCGGTATTGTAAAGTTAGGTCAGTATTGTCCGACTTTGTGTCATTGCAAATTATAATAAGTCGTGTCTAGATCATTGGTCATATAATGGACGGTACCTCACATTCTGGCTTAGATATTTAGCGCGTGCTATTAGTATTCTCGGTTTAGATAATGACGATAATACTCCGTGTTTTCAATATAATGAACAAACATCAGCATTAACCTATTGCCCTCCTTAAATTTTCATTTAAAATAAATAAAGTAAATCTGTAGCAAATGCGAAATATAAAAAAAAAATACTGAAAATAAAAATAGAAAATATCATAATTATGTATAATATTTATCTGAGAGAGTTCAATTGAAGACTGAATCTCGGTAGTTTTAACTTCGGTTCCGTAAGCATCGATTATAAAATAAAGTCTATATGACATAAAAAAAAAAATAGACACATTTATAATTTTCAAGTCGGTTCAATTAGCACTAACCTAACCTAATGGAATCAACGTTTATTAAATAGACTTCATAAGCGTCAAGGTAAACTAACCAGGTTTTTCATGTTTCTGAATACGCTATCTATAGTATGCTGTAGATAGTGATCAGAAGGAATGCTGCAATGTACCACTCGTACTTGTAAACTTAATAATTTAAAACCACAAGCAGGATTTTTTTGCTATGTATACGATTCATTTCTTTTTTATTTCTTTTTCTTTTTTCGTATTTTTTAAAAATTGAATTATCAGTTAGCATACCATCGCGTCAACCAAGGTGATAATAATCATCAATTTATAAAAAAATAATATATTAAAAAAATTATGGGTAGTTCAAATAAATTGGTATTAATACTTAACATATATTTTTTTTAACTTATAACGTGGCCCGTAAGCTTCCATAATGAAGTAAGCAGCCGCATAATAAAACAAAACTTTACCTAAGTACCATCATCGATATAATATCTCAACATAAAGCGCCCCACTCACTCATATTCGGAAACAAAACGCACGTGCTCACATCTCGACACTCAGTGTATAATCAGCTTACCTCTGAATCACAATGTAAAGACAGATAACAGATGTAGACTAAACGCAGTGATTGATGGACTTGTCTAACGGTTTAGTCGCATATTGCACAACTACAAATGTTACGCAGGTAAGGTATTAGGTAATTGTAAAACAGTTTATTTGGTAAGCAAATTTGATAATTTATCTCCTGTTTACGAGCTGTTTTAACGGTGTATAGGTAAGATGGTGTTTAAATTATGATAAATCAATCATAAAGTTCGCTTTTTTTCTGCAGATATACACTACAAGCATTGACATAACTACCGGTAAACTGTTCGTAGTTTTGAAAGTTATTTATATTTGAAGGAAAATCGAAATAGGTCTGGAGAGATCATCATCATATTTGAAGATAATTATTGTACTTAATTATTCTTTACACTTGCTGATAAAGTTACGTTATACTGTAATAACTATAAAAAAACCTTAAAAAACTATATATAATATAGGTACAAAGATCAAATAATTTTGCCGTTCACTATTACGAGGCTACGCACATTCCCCGGTCATACGCACTTTGTACGCGTGGACATCAAATAAATATTAAAAAATCGGTCTAGTAGTGGTCGATACTGACTTATTGATTTAGTAGGTAAAAGGATTGATTCCCAGGTCGAGCAAAATGTGGACAAGATGTTATGTTTTTTTATATGAAAATTCTCAGTAGCAGTCCAGTAAGTGGAATACTTTTCCAGGAAATCAAATCCGAATTAGCAACAATAGTTCCCTTTGGACGACGTTCAATGTTAATATTCAGGCCATCGAGTTTTCAACTTTGGTAGTGAAAGTCACTCTTTTTTAATATATTTAGATATCAAAAAACTGGGCAACTAAACGAGCAACGAGCAACGGCAAATGACCTTATTTAGGGTTTTCATCATGATGAAAACTTTACGTTTTAAATCTATGGCCAAGGCATCGTAAAAAAGGTTCCCATAAAAATCAAACGATCCAAACAGAATACAAAGTGTCAAAACATAATTAAATATGTTCACTTACCTACATGTAACACTAGTTTACTCAACGATGACTATTTTCGATTACATATCATTTTATTGAACACCAAATTAAAACAAAAAACAAATTATCTAATTTAACCCTAGAAAGCTAACCTTCTAGGATACCCATTTAAAGCTAACCATCCGTCGAAACGAAGGGTATAAATAAAAGGTGTTTTTTTTTTAGCTTACGGGCAAGACGGGCAAGGCGAACGTATCTCTAAATCTGAGGGTCTTACCCACACAACGCGTGGGCCACTGCAAGAATCAGCGTCGGGTACTGTGTTGTTCATCCGGGGAAAATTAATCCTGTGTACCGTTAAAAAGAATCAGCGATATAACGTTACGGTGCCCGTCGAATCGACGGAGGTTAGCTGTCTAGGGTTAATTGTCATAATATTCAATGCAATGCGCGACCTTATCGCATTTCGTGATCTCTTCCAGGAAACATTAGACTATTTCGGTATCTACACGATGTTGTGACGACATGATGTTTGATTGTTGTGTTGAGCGTATATTAATTTGCCTTACATTTTAACATATTTTTAATTGTGCTTTTCAATCACTGCGCCCTAAATTGATGTCAATTTTTCAAATGGCACCTATCGCTGTTCCATTTTCATTCCTTTATTATACTCTGAAATCTTTTTAAATTAATGAATCATAAAGGACAAAGGACTTTATTTTATTTAATGAATGACGCCATCGATTTATCAGTAACATGTCATTCATGTCCTACTAAAGTCGGTAGAAAATATTTGAAACAACTTTTAAGTACATTAGCATTCACCTCACGAGGGACATTAAAGACATTGATGCCTTTTATAGTAAAGCGACTCGATCGATCAGAACTGTCGATATACGTAACATAAAGGTACTTATCCACTATATTTGCGAACCGGCGGCCTAGCATGATCGTACACGACGATATCGCGCGAGAAAATACGCACTTCAAGATGACATACGAGTGTCGTTTGTTTTATTTTTGATGCTCAGCTGTCATAAGCGCTAATGTCACTTTATCAACTCGAATGCATTCCATCGCTAAATAATTATATGTTATACACGTGTGCGTGGAGTGCGCTAGGATTGCCCAAAAAGTCTGACAACTGGTATTACACCAGACAGAGAAAGACTGATTCATTGGAATGTTGGATACCTTAAGGTATAAAATGTCTCCGAGTTATAGGATGACGAGGTTCTACACTCAATATGCTTAAGTTAAACCAAGTAGATGATGACAGTCAGTAGACAGTTTTCGCGAACACATGGTAGGGCTGTCGCAAACCATCAGAGTGATTACGGGATACAGACTCGTTTGCGATCATAGTGGCTCCGCATCTTAAGGTGGTAGCGGTTACGTAAACAATAATTACACGGTCCAGCCGCGCGCGGTCCAGCGCAGACACTACTAGTGTAGTGAGTAGTGACCCCGTGACACGTGCTCTTGTAATCATAATAATGTGCTTAAACATTGACCTGCGAAAATGTTTATGTTGAATAACGGTAAGAATAGAGTGCAAAAAAGCTTTGCCGCAAAATGTTTGCATTTCCATTTAGAAGTCGGTTCAAGTAATGAAAGGAAAAATATTACAAGGAATATTAATTACTTATGATAAGTAAAAACTAACTAATGGTAACTAACTAATGGTGTTGCACCGATTTTTATTTATTCCTTTTAGTCTTACATATAATAATTCATGTGAGGATCAGAATCTTAATAAATATGATTCTTTTGTACGTGTGTTTGTCACCTAACTCCTCCTAAACGGCTGGACCGATTTGGATGAAATTTTATGTGTATATTTTGTGGGTTCCTGGATAGTTTGAAAATACAACTGGACCCGGAAGGTGGCGCTGCGATCGAGTTCTAAAACAGGTTTCGACGGGACAACGTCTGTCGGGTCCGCTAGTTTGATTATATGACTTTTAAGGGTGAAGGGAAAAATCTTGAGGAAACCTGAGAAGGCTTCATAAAGTTCTCGATGGTATGTGTAGTTCGCCAACCCGCACCAGGCCGGCTGATGATAGACTAAAGGTTACCATTCTCATTTTCACAGAAACCCGTGCCTAGCAGAAGAAATTATACATATTTCTAAAATTAATCAGCCTATAAACGTTCTAATTTTATAAAGTGGTTGAACAAAAGGTATTTCTTTGGGTCTGGGTATTTGTGAATATATGTGTTTGTAAACGCACCCACGATACAGGAATTATTCCTAGTGTGAGGGCAATGTTTAAAAAAAATAAAAAAAAGCACAAGTAGATTCAAACTAGTACTACAGATGTGAATAACAAAAAAAAGAAACGACGGTTCTTTTTTAAAAAAAGGTACTAAACTATTTTTGCTAAAGCCAGTAGGATATAAACAACTTGTTTACAAACTAACAAGTTTTTGCGAGGCTTATAAAAATTGTTACATTTCAACGGTTGCTAATCCGCGAACCAGTTAGATTCTTGTGATTACTTCTGTGGTCAGTGTTGACGCAAATAAGTCAGCCAATTGATGGGCTACCTTGTACCGAGTAGCTTTAATTAATTTGTTTTACGTTGAACTATGTCGTTCTTACTGGTTAGGAGAACATCCTTGATTTACTTTACAATTGCAAATAGATATTAAGATGTTGGTCCTCTTTGTCTTCTGTCGAGCTATCCCATGGGAATCGCTCATGTCGTGGTGGAAAGATTAACCAATTAGAATTGGTGGTAGCGAAGCGTTACCTCGGGTACGACAAACGATTACAGCGTCATCCGCGGAGGTTCTCCCCTTGCACCACTTCCAAGATGTTGATAAGGATTGTAAGCAGTGATACCCTATAGGTTGAACGCTTGCTTTGCATGTTAAGTTCTTAATAGGTCCGCAACTTTGACTTTAGGACTTCATGTACGGCAGCCTAATTACCTTAAAAAGCGACAGCAACGCGATAGCCACGCGACAGCAATCTCACTGTCAGCCAATACATTATATGTCACAAAAATGACGTTTGACAGGAGTTATCGCGCGATCTACGCCTGTCGCTACATCGGTAATTAGGCTGCGGGTCAGTATTTGACTATTAGTACTTGGTTAATGGTCTTAGGAAAGTAGGTAGGTATTAGGAAATCTGCACACCTGAGTAGGGTCCACCATTTTATTGGTGTGTGTAGTCCGCCTACCTGTTCCAAGGCACCGTGGTGGACACAGGCCTAACCCTAGGAAAGACCTACGGGTCTTTATTTTCTTTCATCTTCTAGCAGTGTATAATTTTTTCTGTTTCCCATTGATTGTTTATCAGTCTATAAATGTGATATACTCGTAAGTCAAGCCTCCACTTTGAAAGAGGGAATGGGCCACGATACAACGAACTGGGCTATATACCGCCACGTGGGCCCAATACAGTTTGTTGGACTTAGCCTGCTTGCCATACCTGACGGAAAGACCCAGACTGATATGTAAACAAAAATAACTACATAGCTCTAAACGCTGTAATAGTTCACAGCAAACAGCCCATCTCCTAATGCAAACTACAAGCATGTCTCGTGTTTACACTGTTTTGACATGCCGTCGGCCTTGTCGGAAATGTTCGTGTGCTCTCGGTGATTTCGAGTGAGAAAATCGTTTTATTTTCGACGTATAGACGGGAAGATTTTAAGGTTATTTTGGAGTTAGGTATTTGGGGTGAGCAGTGGTATGGATCCGGCAGGCATTTGCTATTAACGCACTGGTATCGTAAAAGATTGACAAGGGATTATGTCAAGAGGATGAGTAGACAGCACAGTTCGTGTGGTGGCTAAGCGATTAGCTATCTACGCTACGTATCGTAGATTCGATTCCAATACAGAACAAATACTCGTATGATCTACAGATAGTCGTCCCGAGTTTGGATGTATGTAATATTAATGTCTGTAAAATAACCCACAGGAGAAATCCAAACGTTTTTTTTTTTAATCCTTTTGCAAATGCAATCTGCAATCATCGATCCGATTTCCAAGTGTGATTGCCGTAATTATGGCATTAATACCTCACGACAGTTATTTATCACTGTCAATAATATACCCGATGTATCAGTTCATGCTTATTAGCTTATCATCATAATTTTTAAAGTGTATGCTTTTTTATCTTATATTTATATATGACTGCCTCATTGTCCCGTCTAGTGGTTGCAAGCGTGACTGCTGAGCGTGAGGTACCTACTAGGTTCGATTCCCTGATCGGGCAGTGTTATTGGGTTTTTCTGTATGGAAATTCTCAGTAACAGTACGGAGTCTGGAACTATGCCTGGTAGATGGCATTGGGCTCACCCCCTATTACATGGGACTCAATAACAGCATCGGCGAAATATGGGGGTACAATAGTACACATCTGCCTAACCCTTAGGGGAATACAGGCGTGATGCTATTTTACGTTATGTTATTTATATTTTATATATATACTAGCTTCCGCCCATGGCTTCGCCCGCGTGGTTTACGAACCCGTACATTTTCCCGGGATAAAAAGCCTATGTCCTATTCCACACTATAATCTACCTCCGTGCCAAATTTCATCCAAATCCGTTCAGCCGTTCTGGCGTGAAAGAGTAACAAAGATCCATCTATCCATCCTCACAAACTTTCACATTTATAATATTAGTAGGAAGTAGGATAGTAGGATTATTGCATTAGCAATAAGTATATTTTTTAATTCAACGTCACTTAAATACGATATAAAATAGTCCTGCATTTTAACAGGGACGTACATAGAATGCTTAATGAATCCTACAGTTACAATGTACTCGGGAACTGTTTATGAATATTCTAAGAATTATTCCTCGAGTAGGTCTTCAATGAATCTCTAGTTTCCCTAGAAAAACAGTAGACTATTTTTAAACCATTGAACAGCATCGGTTAAATTTGGGTGAAAATTGTACACCTCTGCCTAAGCCTAGTAAAATAGGTGTTAGTTTAGTACCTATACTCGTTTTGTTTAGGTATTTAACTAAAGGTAAACAATCTTGATGTGTCTTTTTAATATTTTTTGTTTAAAAATTCAGTTTAAAAATAAAACGCGACTAAAAACTAATGTAAAACAACAATAACGATTACCAAATTAATTGAAACACTAGTTTAAGCAGTAGTTTATTTGTTTAATATGTATTTGTGTAAAAAGTCACATCAAGATTGTTTACCTTTATTTAAATACAAATATACAAATCGATGGATGCAAGTGGCGGAATGTCGTTCGATGTGGTGGTCTAAGGGGGAGGCCTTCGTTCAGCAGTGGACGTCTTCTGGCTGATGATGATGATGATGATGATGATGATACAAATCGAGTATAGGTGTGTAATGATACTAACTACGAAAATCTTTTCGAGAAATAAAAGAGGGTTTCTAATTTTTGGCCAGAACTTGGGCCTCAGTTGACCGACAACTTAGAAGATAATTTTGCATAAATTCGACCGATAAAATTATTTTGTATATAATCAGCCGTTTTTAATTTAAACTTGAGTCTTATTGTCGATAAACATGGTACATTACAAAAATTATACAGCAATAATTAATAAGCAATAATTATAGTGCTTCTAAGTAAATTGTTCATTAAACAACAAATTATAATTTTTTTAAACATAACTTAAGTTCTTCCGTATTTACCTACAATGCGTTTTGGAAAATACCGTTTTTGGAAACTTCTGACTCAAAACTCAACTCAAGACTCAAGAGTCAAAACACTTCACTTCCATATGAAACATAAGGATTACAAAAATTTTCGTTGTGCGTAAATCCACATATGAAAGTATCTTCCCCCATTTTTGGCCTACAGAATATGCTAAAACTTATTCGTAAGCCCGTACTTTAGAATGATACCTACTCTACTTGAGGGGCGTTTAAGTAACGTATTTATGAAATTATCGACAACAATCTGCTGGTAAAGATCACCATGTTAGTATTAAATACGGTCCATAAAAGCCAAGTATCAAGCCAAGTTTACAAACAGCACAGTTTTGTCCCCATCAAGATTAATTTATTGCGATACTACAAAACAATCTAATATAAACGTTGGCACCGCTTTCACCGGTAAATATTCGGTACAGATTATTAATTCGCTCTATTATAATAATCGTGGTACAAGAAACAATAATTCTCTCCATAAATTCAGCATTCCAGTATTTCCATACACATATAAGGAAGTGAACTAAACTTGGCTAAAGCCGATCACGATTTATGTCTTCCTGTAACGAATATTTTAATATCGTGGATAACGTAAACATTTGGGCCAATGTTTGTCATATGCTGCGCTTGCGCCGGCCATTTGATCTCAATAACTGTGCAAACATACAAAGTGGCTGTAACGAGACACATCTCAATTATACAATGTTTCTAGTGCCGTGTTCATTTTGATATTGAAATGTAGAGTAATTAATGGCATAGAAGCCGCTGGAAAAAAATACGCTGATTTTAAAACAAAGGGTTAAAAATCGATTTAATAGATTTAATAAATTCTTTCTCTTGGGTGTTTTATTGGGTCAAATGCTTAAAAAAAAATCATTAATTTCCTCTCAGATAGACTCTCAGTTGTTCTGGGTAGACTTCCATAATCAAGCTAAAATGTACAAAAACCTTTTACAATGAAAACGTAATAAAAAATTTGTAAGACAAATATAACTGTATCAGCTTTTGTTTTTTGGTTATCTGCTAGTTTATCTCCCGTATCTGGCTATCATAGTTTCTTAACACTAACCTTGTTTATGGTGTCGCCGTGTTTCGAATTGGGCAATATTTACATTTTTGGTACACCTCCAATTTTGTAACAACTTCAATGGATTCAAAATTATAACAGTTCTATATTTTTACAACTAGGTCATTTAGGCATAACTTCACTAGCTAAACTTTTTCTGACAAACTGTTTTATGGTCAGCTTCATCAAGGAGTGCAATGTTCATTAGTAGAACTTGTCAAGACATCAACAATTGACCTAATAATTGTCAGATGTTTATTTTATGATGTAGGTACTGAAGTCAAACAAAACGGCATAGCTATGGACAGTCTATGATGACTTGCGACGTTGTTGGCTTATCTGGATCTAGATGGAACTGTAAAATACATACGGCTTACATGTTATGGTTTTGAGATGTTGCATATACACCATAAGTCTGTAAACCTTTACAACTGATCATGAACCTCTTTATAACCGCTACATTCAATAATTGGAAACATTTTTATAGAAGCACTTACATATTTATAATAAAAACAGAGGTCTGTGAGTTTCATAAGTCTGTGTATATCAGATTCCTAACTAAATGGAAGCAAGTCATTAATTTTGCCAAATCACTTTTTCGTCTCCTTGGCCGGCGCCGATGTCCGCCTCAAGCTAGACTAGTTGTAAAACAATTACGTGGCCTCATATTTCATTTAGCTATTCAAATTTTATGGGTAACGTTCCAGCCTGATTGTAACGCCTAATTCAAACAGAAAAACGCTTCCATTATGGCTATTTAAACATTGAACGTCCAAATATTGGCGTACAACCGTCATAATATATGGCAACAATTTGTAATACAAGCCTAGGAACAGCTGCAATAAACTACGACTTTCTAGAGAAGTACAAACTTTATTCAACATAGCAATGGTTTTATTAATGGGCAAATTATTTACTAACTCTATTAAACATACTTTATTAAACCTATCATTTTTACACTTATTAAATGTAATGAAAATATTTACACCTACGTAATAATATACAAACGTTTGTTTACTACAGTGTAAGGCTTAGTAGAAAGTTTACAAAGAAATGGAATTATTTTTTCAGGATTTATCAAAGCTATTATGGTTTCCTACATGTCTATAGAGAAAAGACTGTTGAATAATGCCCATTCATCCTTTCACAGGCAAAAGCTCAAAACAACTAGGATTTTCAACGCGCAAAAATTACTGCAAATCATTTTAAATACTACTAACAAAAAGGTAAACATAATTTTAATTACATTGCGTACTAGCCTGTGACCTGGTTCCACTTAACCAAACAAACATATCAATCCTAATAAACTTTTATGATACAATCTACTGTGACGTTCAGATTTATCTGATTGTTAAGCACGTACAGTTACGCACAAGTACAATATCCAGGTCCGTTTTAATCAGACAGACTTCCATTCACCAAATGTACCGCAGGTTAGCATTACTAGGTCAAACGGTCGGTATTATGCACAATTCGCAACACGTGGAAGCAATAATGCGCATGCGCAGGTCCAAACGCTAGAATATGTCGATGACAGCATGAATGTATGACATCAAGCTTCCCTGTACTCGGATCCTTACAGGGTCCCTGGCGCCATAGAGACACACGCCGTGAATGCCCAAAGCCGCATAAACCCATTGATTTATGATTAAAATTCTGTGCATCTATCTATGACTGCAATAATTGCATTCGCCTGAACCTGTTTTGCATACTCCGACGGCTGTACACCTCCTATGGCGTTATGATAAACTAACTATGGTGCTGTGAACTTATTGTACGCGCGTTACACCGAGAAGGCTATCAATTTATCGTTTTATGCTTATTTAGACTTCTGCCAGAAAGGTGAAAATTGGGTTCTAATTGTCTTGATTGCTATCTTATCTCGTAATTAAAAAAACATCGCAGTTTTATCTCTGTTGGTGGCAAATTTTATTAAGGATTCGTGAAATGACATTTTTACTTCGATACGCATGTAAAACAAGTCTGTAAACGGTTACCTACATGACATTAAATTAATGAGACTGTAATAAAAATACGAAAGCAATTAATAAAATATAAAACGACTTGCGTATTAATCTACATATTCACACTCGACCAGTTTCTTATGGAGTAGCTTTTTTAATTATTTTAAATTGTATAAGAAGCAAACTTGATAAGCAGTAATAAAACTGTACCCATTTGCTTAAAACGACTTAAAATATCTCTAGGTATTACTTTAGTAAACATTCCCCATTTAGTTAATGCTATTAATCTATATTCTATATTTATGTAAATTTAATCACACAACGCGGCTAATACGCGGCGTAATGTCCAAACTATATAGTTATAAACCTGAAATAATAATTGTGGAATCTCTTGAGCTAGCGTGCAAGCGAACATTACCTCGGTACATAGGTTCATTATAAAGTATTCGCTTATAAACTAGTACATATGCTTATTTACATCTCGTCCTATCTGAACCAGACCTTGTTAATTGCGAACCCAGTCTTACAAACCGTTACTTACTTCATGAACACGCACAAAGTATAAAAAGCGTCGTATTTTTTTCTTTGGTTCAAAAAATATTGAATGAATGACATCCCAAAGTGCTGGCATACTAGATCGGGCCCGTTCATAGTGACTACTTTCATAAATATTCGCAACCTCAATCATGAACTAATTTAATAAGCCTGATCAAGGAATGCTTGGTATTCCGACAATCTTATTGGGTATTATTATATAATTCTTCCGTTAACCGTTCGTAGCATTTAGTCTCTTGCATCTGTCTTAGCTTAGAGTGCAGCGATGCTAAATTCAGAGATATAAACAAAATTATTAACCAAGAAATCCCAGTAGCGTAGCCAATTGATCATGAGCAAGTGTTATTTATATAACACCTTGTCTAATTACAAAGGGCATAACATACACAGCAATTAGTCTAAAATAATAACAGCGCCGTAACAATAAGCAAAGCTGATGCTGAATCCGTACCGTCTCTGGAGAGGCGACGGGATTACATCAGGAGAAATGGCAGGAACGGATATTCCTTGATCTTATTAGCAATGTAATTTAATCTGTTCGAGTGGATACTTGAACACAGATTAAATTACATTGCTAATAAGATTGTGAAGAGGACTGATAACCTGGCAGTTTAAAGTTTGCATCTCATACAGGGTTTAGGAACAAACCCTGCGACTCTTTTTGAACTCAAGTGCAGATCAGAATTGAATTATCACTTGCATTAACGCGAGGGTAGGAGCTTCATAAAGTTCTCGATGGTGTGTGAAGGCCAACCAGAGTACCAGTATCCATGGAGTTTCTTGCCGGTGTCTTCTCAGTAGGACCTACCCCCTTAGGAACCGTGCGCCTAGAGTCTCGACTTTTTAAAAGTGCCTGACAGCCCTACTTGAAATAAAAAACTTTGACTTTGACTTTGAACCTGCACTAGGCCAGCGTGGCGTGTACCCGTGTCTAAGAGTGGGACTTATAAGATAATGGCAGTCAATCAGCTAGCACTCTTTAAAACCATAACTATACCTTATCATTTGGAAATATAGCGTTCAAAACAGGTTGATATGTATTCTTTAAAAACGCAGCGTTTACTCTACATAGTGCGTGCAGCAAAACGCTCGCGATCTAGGAATCGGTAGACCGTACGCTATCCCTTGTTATTGCTAAGAAATTAGTTGTTCGAATTACTAGGTCAGACGATTAAACTGCGCGCCAAGTAAAATGGAGTCGTAAAATACGACCGCCAAGTAATTTAGATAAATGGAATTGCCGTTTTAGTATCGAGAAGACTTCATTGAATGCAACTGTATATTAATTTGTTGTTGCATGATGTTATTTAATTATTGCAAGGAAAACATTATTTTAGGTTCTAGGTTTTGTTATAGATACTTTGTTTTTTGGAGATATGCTATAGACTCTTTCTTGTGTATCATAGGTACAGTTTACAGACATAAATCCTAAATGCATATTCACCCAGAACTGGAACTATTTGCAGGCAATATAAAATATTTGTTTCGTGCAGGGATCGAACCACCAACTCTTTGCACTAAGACCGTTATTCTGTCTAGGCTATGGAAATTTTCCCTTACGAACATCCATCTCTACATTCCTTATTCCAGACCTTTGCCACCGCTCGGTCATAGCCTTACTCGCTTGTCATGACCCATGCCTTGTTACGTGTCCTGCCCATTGGCCATTTGAGTTCCTTTACTGGTTTTCCACCGTCAAAAACCTACCGTCCATTTCCACCGTCTTCGAATCGCCATTAGGAACTTGGTCTGTATTGGGCTGAATAGAAAGTGTTGCTCGTTGTTAATTTCTGTAATAGTTTTAGTCTTATGTAGGTACTCGTATCTATATTTGGTTCAGAAACAGGTGTATTGTATGCCTTACATCACAAAACTCTACAGATGTTAGCTTAGGTACTTAAGTTTGAACTGTTTTGAACTCGATGGAGCTCAGCAAGCTCTGGTTGGTAAGCTCAGCTTACTTCAATGGTCCAGTGATAATGAACGGCTGTTAAACGCTAGTTTAGTGATGCGGGATTTACGTAATTATTTATATTCTTCAAGATAAAATTTACAAGATTTATGATTCAAAATTTATGAAAACAAAAAAAAAATCAATATAAACGTCTTTCCGAAATTCAGGCCGAGTTGTTTGTCTGTTATTCACATATTTTATAATTTAATGTCTCAGTTTTGTTGGTATTATAATATGATATATTTTTTTATAAATTTCAAATATTTGTTCATTGACGTGTACTAATTTATATAAGTTCAATTTTACTTTTTAAAAATAGGTTGAAGAAGCCATATGAGCCAATAAAAATAACATTATCTAATAAAAAATTAAACAATTGAAATTAAAATTTTAACTAATTCTGCAACATCGAAGATCTGTTAAAAGATTACTGAAGACAAAAATAAATTAACCCATAACTCTCTACTGTACATAATGATGAAAAGTCATCCAGTGACATTACGGCTATTGATAAACACATAACGTATATTACTGCACAGGAAAACCGAATCAAAATACGTTCGGAATTTGAACAAACAAACTGACATTACATTATAAGTATATAGACGTACAAACGTCAGTATATCCGGGTGGGGCACATTTATCGTATGGCAGATATGGGGAGTTATTTTGACACGGAGCATACGGCCGACAAGTGCGATTGGAATAGATCGGTACCTAAAGGTGTTTTCTCGTTCGTATTTACTGTTAATTCCTAGAATTTAGGTTTTTACATTTAAATTCGCTATGTAAATATATATAAATCCGTAGATAACATCGTCACATAGATTTATTTTCTTTTTAATCTCGAGGATAAATTTGATCGATTGGTATTTCGGTCGCTGCTTTTGATTTTTCTTGATTAATTCAAGGGCATTAAAATTATATATACATTGAAATAATTTTCGAGACTATGGCCGAAGCGAAGCAAATGCATATAAACATAAAGTTTTAGATTTAGGTTGTGTGTGTAAGGACTTAAGCATAGTAGAATAAAGGTAATATAGGAGCGTCAACATCTGTGAAAAATATATGCTTAAAACAATTAAGTTAATTATATTACCAAAGCTTTTGTCATAAAAGCGAAATAAGCTTGAAAATGTGTCATTTCTCTGATCATCTATGACTGTGAATATCTGAGCCCCATATGTCTATGGTATCATATTTACTTGTGAATACAAGTTGTTGGTATAATATTTACCAGAAATTAAATGAAAGTCCAACAACTGTACTTCATTACAAAAACACAGAATTTAATGAAGAGCAATTAAAAAGTCATAATGAGAACTATCTCATTAAAACTAACTGAAACTGTATTTCTAAAGCTTCATATTTTTAATTGGTACGAGCTTTACATTGAAATTACATAAAAAGAGAAAAAAAAAACTTATTTTCAGCAAAAAGCTTCAGGTATGACAGAAAGTAACGAGCGAGTTTTTTAAAGCATCAAACTAATCTCTTCGACTACCGATATGCAAACTACAATAATATTATAGTATTTGTATAATAATTACTGCAATTAGTCACAACGAAGACAATGGGGAACATTGTCGGTCTGACCGATTTCCAGTGTGTTATTATTCCGTAGGAGTGGTCCGATATTCGCCAACCAGATTGACATGATGTCACCAATGACACGTAACGTTGCATCACATAGTGGTACAAGATTGGATCATGCGTGTACACAATGGATAGAAAGATTTCGACTGATATGTTGATTCAATAGATTAAAGTCGTCCATTTGGGGAAAACCATTTCCTTTGCAATATTTGATTTGCTATAGCTTTTGATTCAGTAAGAACCGTTAAGGTTTTTTTGCTTCTATTAAAAGATTTTAGTATTAATTATGGGTGATTATGATAAAAAAAAAACACTTTGCCCCACACTAGGATTAATTCCTGTGTCGTGGGTGCGTTTACAAACACAAATATTCACATGGACATACATCCAAACCCGGAATAACTATCTGTAGATCATACAAATATTTGTTCCGTGAGGGAATCGAACCCGCGATCCGTAGCGCCACAGTCGATCTACTGTGCCATACGTGCCATGATTATCATAAATTCTTCAATGATCACAGAAAATTTATAAATTCTAAATCAGAAGCAACCAAACAACATTATAATCCAGATAAGAAAATAATACAGTCATTTGTTCACTATTAATTCTCAATCAATTAATCCATCAACCGTGATCATAAAAATTACGAAGAAAAATTCCAGGTGCAGTGCATCGTGCTACCCTGCCAGACTTTACCATGTAACGGCAACATGCAGAACTCCAGACCCTAATAACCCCAATTTTAAAACATAAGCCATTGAGATGAATTACACCAATTAATTTTATGGTCGTTTACACAAAGGGCCCTGTTATCTGGTCTGTAAACATATTAATAACTCCGTATGAGTCGGCTACCGTGCGGGCTTCACATTTGCATATTCCGATCGTAAATTTTGGTCAAGTTAATGTTGATAAGTTAATCTAATTAATGTTTTTTGTGTGAATTATAATTTTAATTTGGTGAGAATGCGTTATAGTGACAGAAACAAATTAGTCTATTTGTTTGGTTAAAGGTTATCTAATTTTTACCATATTGACTGATAAACGTGTAAACAGGAAATTATTTCTTGAAACCACAGCGTACGTAATTATTCAAACCAATCTCTCAATTCTCAACATTAAAACGATTCTGCCTAGATTAAAAAGCTCGCTGTTTTAAACTTGTTTGCCATCGTGAGATTCTGGGGTTGATTTTCAAGCCGAGGAAAGTGTAACTGCTGTTTTTTATAAAGTCGTTATGAAATTCTTAGTTTTGGAAGCCGTAATCACTACTAGAGCAGTATTTAAGTATCGGTTTTTTTATAGATCGCGTCTAAGCGTGGCCTTGCTTCTGCGTGATTATCGGCTTTACGACTGTCGGTGGCGGATGCCTAATCCTCTGTAACTATAATTTCTCTTCCCCCCATTTCTAATTAAATAATCTAAGCGCAGACATAACAATGATCTCAAACACATTTATAGACGCAACAGGTAGGGAGGTACCCCTCTAAACCCAGTAGCGGTTTATATAGCCGGAACCATATCTTTAGAGGGCGCCGGAACAGATTTTATCGCCGCACTAACTAATGCCACTGCATCTATCGCCCGGTAACACACTTCATATAAATAAAACCCGCCGTCATTTGCTCGGCTGGAGGCCCTTCTGGTCTCGCCATTTGCCCGGTTAAGCAGTAAAAGCTCCCTGAGCTAACTGCGAGAGACAACTCAAAAAAAAAAAAAAAAAAAATTGTAGGGTTGCTACGAACGCCAGGCGGTCTAAAATGAGGTACATTCAGTTCTTACATGCTGATTTTTAATTTGATGTATCGATGCAAGTAATTGATTGGCTATCAATTATAAATATAATATGCTAATTAAGGGTACAAAGAGTCCTAGATAAGCTTTTTTTTAAATACATATAAAACGATATAAGTTATAATAATATGGGAGGGCAGGAAAATAATTGAATGATGATGATATAAAGCTATAAAGCCTACTCTTTGTAATAGAAGGTTTTAGTTGTTTTCCAGATTACCTTCACATAGATAAGAATATCAATGCTTATCAAAACGGAGTTGTACCAGCGGGTATTCCACGTAACTCCGGTGTAGGATAACCATTCTGGAAATGAACTGCAAAAGGATTTTATATTTATACATTTTTAATTTCGTCTGAATTCGTCAGAATGGTTATCTATTGCGGCGTTACGCGATAGAACCGCAGGTAAGTTTGGTTGGGAATTGCAATTTTATCAGTGACCCGAAACTGCAAAAATTCTTCTTCAAAGAGGAGTATTATTATCAGTAGCGTATCAGTGTCATAAAACTTCAGTTCATAATTCCAATAAATATAGCATTCAGTGACAACCCTTCCGTTTAATCGTGTGTGGTATAGATCGTAGGTATTTATCGATAGTTAATGCTGCGCCGAGCGTGTACCTTTGAACCAGATGAGGTGAACTTGAACCTGCCCTAATTATAGAACCACAAACCTTGTCGATACTTGTACAGCCATGATTCTAAATCAGAGATAACTGAAAGAAAAACGAACGAAGCATGTGTTCTGTATATTTTATTTTGGCAGGCATTATGCATTCGTTTTTTAATTAGTAATACGAGTTATTTAAATATATTAGGCTTATCTGCAAAGTATTATATTTCTCTCTTAATTTAAATGGTTTTTTTACAACCTGATTTCTAATGTCAAAAAACTCCCAAATTTAGACTCAATTCCAATGAATTACCAATTGACCCTTTCACATTAAAAGTGCAGCGAAAGTACCAAACTAGCAATTACCATTCGTCATTATTTGCGCAAATTGTAAAAGCCAATTAACCACTTGGTTGCAACAAAGCAGACAAAGGGAGCATCACTAAACGAACAACAATACTGATTTGAAAACACACAACAAAAGAACTAAATAAATCCTGCACGAGCGAGTAGTTTACTCCAATTAAGCTTGTCTTTCATTTAGTATCGATTTGGGCCCGTGATCTCATTCCGATCCAGAAACCGAGTGATTTATCGTCAGATTAGGCCGTGTCGATGCGCTGACGCAACCGACCACCCATCCATGACCGTCGAACACTCCTTGATGACTTGTACTCTTCTACCTAATGTGTCCTATTTTTACACATGGCAATGCGAGCTGAAAAATGCCAATGGTGTGACGCCATACGAATGAGTGTTTACTTAAGATTTGTTAACATTGTTTTGTCATTTAAATATACAAAAATGGTTGGATTGGTGTTAAAAAAAAATACGACGAGATTGAATGACTAGAATTATTATTAATTAAGTATAGATTACGTATAATAAACCACTTACTAAAATATTGTTTTTTTTTATTAATGTTTAACTATTATTATTAAGATCAAAAAGAAGATCGGAAAACATGCACATTAAATTAATTCCGTCGAGTAAATACAGATATTAAAAATTTATTCAAGAGAATCTCCGCTGGTTCCTTAATCCAAACCACATAGGTTCTAGTCTCTATATATTCTGAAAAATCTTTTATGAACCCAGTACCTAACTATTATTCACCACATGATTTCCTAACGAAGAGCTACTATCGAAGGGTTTTTTATTCAGACACCAACTTGGAGTGTGACTTCTTCCGAACCCATAACTTTACTGAATATTCCACCGAGCTGACAAGATAAATCAAGCAAGCAAGTTAAAGCTCTTCGACGGATGTTCGCGCAAACCCAAGTTGTAAAAGACGTTAAGGCAATAAATTTTAATAGACAACAGCTCCCTTTATGCACAGGATTACGTATATTTCACGGCAAGTAAAATGTTCCTATCTAATCTGTATCAAATCTCCTCAGATACAAACTACGCGGAAGTTGGTAGTCGGTTCAAATATTCAAATGCGACTAAGATAAGGACAAATTTAATGATACAATAGGACAAAGACTGGGGATATGCTGCTAGGAATGCATTGAACACAATGTTTAGTGTTCTGGAAAATATTGGAGCTGGTTTTATTTTAAATTGCGGTTGGTTATGTTGGTAAGGTTGCCTTTTGAGTTTCTTTACAAGGCTTAGTCACGAAATGACAGTAAAGTCATGCTTTTTTTTAATGTTTGTACGTTTTTAATACGGCTAATCATATTTTCATTTATGCTTATTTTATTTTATAATAAGGCTCTTATTTGCTGTAGTGTACCTCATATATATAACTATACGAATAACTTAACAGACATAAATAGAAGTCCAAAAATTTTATAAAATGGCTCGCACCGTAAATTATTAGTATCGAAGATGGTAATAGCTCCTTGTAATTTATTAATATTCTGTCACCACTGGTTAGACCAGAGAAAGAGGTTTTTTAAATATCGCCACCTAATGATTCCATTGATTAAATTATTGGTGATTCATACTCGCTTATCAATGATAACCAAATATATTCAAACTCTATATTTAAACTAATAAAGTAGCAAAACTATCCTATTGTAAAGCTTTGAATAGCTTATTTTAATAAAGCATTAGCAACCGATCTTATCACTCACTTAGTATTCAGGGGCGCCCTCTATCGGCGACATAAAGTACAAGCGCCGTTTGTGATGGAAATTATAATCATCATTTGACACTTCCATGGGTTATTAAGAGCCCTTTGTATTGTTATTAATTTGTACTTATGTATTGTTTTATACTTAGTTTGATTCGGCGCCGTTCCTAGAAATGGAGTGCCGAATATTGAAGCCCTTTAGCGCAAGGTGTAATGAGAGTTTGAAAGCAGCGGTAGGCAGATTAGTGGCGATTATACCATAATAGAAGTGGGTAACTATGCTACCCTAAAGACAGATTATAGATATCACGTGCAGCAATAACCTTAACAGATTAATGATAAGAGTATGATGTCATTTGTGTAAGTACATGTGATACATTGTCAGCGTAGGTATATTAAACGATGTTCATAAAGAGCATTTAAGCAGACACACAGACTGACAAAAGAATGTGTAAGATATAGAAGTCCACATTAGGTAAATAAAAATATACTCGTATAACCAAATAACGGTAGGTGCATTCAAATCTGGAATTGTAACAATCTGTTCTCAACAACCTACATGCAATTTAAATGCTGAAGGAATACATCCCAAGGAAAATAACGTATTTATAATAAATTCTAAACGTGCGGAATGCTCTGAGAACGACCACCTATCATGTTGGACATGAACTGGTGCAGAGGCGATGATACTGCCAAGTAACTGACTATAAGGAATTTCCGTTACAAAGTTTAAAATTCCTATGAAATTTGAACTTCAAGAAAATTATGAGCAAAAGTTTATTATGAACGAATGAATAAAAACAAATATGAAAATACATATATTAATAAAATAAGATACCTACCTATGTTTTTATTTATGTGGACTTATAAACATATACTTAAAAATATTTGGAATTCATAATCTGAAACTGAAGATATTTCCTTTGTCATTGAATAAATAAAAACTGTGTATGATAAGGCAAAGCTCTTAGCAGGATAATCATAACCACCAAGCTTGGCAAATCGGTCATCGGAATTGAATCGAAATAATTCTATAGTCTTACGAACGACACCCACGAGGAGACGATCAAAGATAGGCTGCACATAGCCGACTCAAAACCAATGTTTTTCCACATTTAATAAGTAAGCGAGCTACAAATACGTATTATTACCAACCGAAGCTTCAAAGCTAAGAACTAAAGCCAGCATATAATAAAACGTGAAATTTTGTTACCGCAAACATACAAAGTGAAGCCATTTCTTTGTTCAACAGACGATGACTCGTCGCAATCACAAACGTTAAAATATAACTTTAAGCTTAATTTTCGTCACTCCCGTAAATTCATACAAAGCTTTCTCCAAGCTGAATAAATGTAATAAATCATGTGAGTAATGAAACAATGTCTGTTTACAATTTAGAAGATGTTGAGTTGAAATTTGTTATTGTTGCAGGTTTCTCGCATGTTCGCGGGACCCCCTCATATACGCACAAACGACGAACACACAGGTTGGACGACCGGTGAGTTACTGACGTAATCAATTACAACGCTTTGATGTTGACTTACGCCGATCTCGGAGAAAGCTTTCTTTATACAAATTGCATGCTCCAATGTAAGACAAGGCTTGATAACTTTGACTTCAATCATTTGTTTCTCAATGCTTCTCTAAATAAGCAATGGACTCATATCGTCTATAGGAATGTATTCTACATTTGAATATATTTTATGAATTGCTTTATATTGAACCGCTTTATGCGCATACGTGACTGTATGTCCACTGGCCACTATACATAACAATTCAAACAATGTAGCCTACAAGCTCAACATCTGGGCCAATTTAGGCACAATTTCAACAATGATATGGCCAAGTGGAACATTTCGTACAACGTCAATGACCCATCAATCAATCCGCCATTCATTTAATAGAAATCAGCTGAATCAATGTTTCCTTGACTGTTGTTGTGATTTCAAAATTTGGTACATGAACATGCTGGAACAATTGGCATAATTTATTAATATTTATGAGTGCTCTTCTTTAATAATGTTATTTCAGATATGTTCTTTGATGATTCTTGGAATCGACCTTGACATGATAATATTATCCAGATTTCAAAGAAACAAAAACTGATTGCTATTATAAATGGTTAACGGTACATACATAAAAAAAAATATAATCCTGTAAGATTACGCATAATACGATGGCATTTGTTTTCAAGATGATAAAATATTGTTATTTTTCTTTGTTTTTCGCATGTAAGTTATAGTAGTCCGTATTAACAACTACAAAGCTATAGTAATAGGACACTGGGGTCTCATGATCATCATGTCAAACATAAATAATTGTCTGATATTTTATTATGACATGTGGTGATATCACCTTTTTATGACCATTATCGTCACACTTAAAAGTAATGGACCACAATTTCCCGTGGGTGTTGTAAAAGGAGACGAACACTTTATCTGGTTAATAGACTGCTGCAGGCTGCCTACGTCTGAAGAAAATTCTTAAGTCATCTGTCATTTTCATCAGATATAAATGATAATAAGATTTATGTGGTACGATACGATTTGATCAATTTAGCTTATCACACTTTCCTGCTGTGGATCTTCTTTTAAGTAATACTACATTCCTGTTTTTCCGCATCCAGACTAACTCAGTCTTCACCGGTCATCGGCCCATCTGACCCAAATCGGATTTACCGACCGCAGAAGGCAAGCCAACATCATTCTCACGGTTGCTTACTACCTACGGACGTTTATCCGAAAACATTTTAGCTCCATTTATTAAAACAATAGACAAAGGCCTACGATAGCGCGAATATCTTTTGAACCATTCCTTCAAGTAGAGTTTCAGATCACGTCTGTGTTGAATCTCGGCTTAAAGGAAACAATTAGTTTAATTTTATATACATATAATCTTAATGTTAATGTTTTATGGAATAGAGTATAAATAACACGAATTTGTAGGTGCCTAGAACGACAGAAGCGATACGAACGAACACCACGATGTACGCGTGGTCCTCATGGGGATCATGGAGTCCATGTTCCAAGACTTGCGGCGGTGGAGTGGCTGTACAGGAGCGACATTGTTTACCTAGAGATCCTTCCAGGTAAGAACATTTTGAACTTACTTTTAAGCCAGTCAAGCTTCGTAGACTTTTACATTACTTTCCTATAACGCAAAATCTCTTACCAGACTTTTAAGAGAGACCTGTGTTCGTGTGTATACTGTTATATATGAAAATTTCACATTTTGAACTATTAAGTTTTGTGGCAGTTTATGACTACTTTAGTCGCCATCGTATTATGAATATATTACAAGAGAATAACGGTTTTGAGGTGTAAAATATTTCTATACATAGTGCATAGTGGAATATCTCTGGGAATCATCCAAACAAAAGTGTCAACGTAGTGACAAAATTTACAACTTTTAGTCTTTTGTTTAAATAGTTTCCTTCTTTAGTTTGATTCTGAATCTATAGAAATAGAAGAGTTTTATGATTTGGAATGTTCGACTAATATTGTTAGTTGAAGGTATTATAAAGCAATGGAAACTTTCATACGAACTAGCGATGCTGTGTCGTCAGAGCAAGAGAAGAGAACCTCTTATTCTATGAGCGGTAAACAGATCTTGTAAAGATTGCCACTGTTATAAACATTATAGTTCTGATTGTTTTTTTATTTCGATAATTTAGCATATCAAGCGATGTAGGATCTATTAAAACAGCGGTTGTAACCCAATAAGAACGAAAATATTAGCAATGGCAGTTCATAAGCACAGTGCCTACCTATATGATTTAAAATAAAAAGACTTACTTTATCAATACAAATCAGAATTACTATCTCAGTGGTTCCCAAAGTATGGGTCGCGACTCACTGGTGGGTCGCGTACGAATATTGGGTGGGCCTTGAAAAATAATAAAAAATGGGAAACAAATGCATCCTTTTCATTACAAAATAGCACTCTTTGTAATAAATAAATATTAATACTTTGGATCGGAACCGAATGATTTTTTTTTCTTTTTTGAACAGTTTTTCATTCATATAGTTATACCCCTTTTTTCTTCATTTGGAACTTTTTGTTAGGTGAGTCGCGGTCCACTCAACTTTGGGAACCACTGGTCCATCTAATCGTTAAAAAAACTAAACAAACTTTTTTGACCAGAAACAACTCTTATCCGTAACAAGCTATTAATAAAAAAGAACACGTAACAACCTCCAAGTGTCGATAAAATTCAAATAAATACGTCATTATTCTAATTTCTGTATGTTCTTAAAAACCGTATTCGTGTTAAACAATATAAAACAAACAAGGGAACGAGTGAAGAAGATTAATGTGTTAAGTTTTTTGTACTGTCCGTGAGTTTTTGACTTAATTGTTTCATTGTAGGGTCCGCCGCTATTTACATAAGGAGCCTTGTAATAAGGATATTAAGGATACTAATTAGTTTTGTTACAACCTATAGCTTTGTCAGTTTTGGTAGGGTTTTGATTCTTGAGTTCAATTTCTTAGGGAATTTTGGAAAGCTTTTAAAAAAGCGGAGAGATTTTTGAATTCGAAACTGCTTTTGAAAATAACCAAATAATAATTGATTTTATCGAAAAACACACAGAAAATATAATTATTTATGTATTCGTTTTAATTATATTTTTCTTATTACATAAAATTATATAAAACCGGTCTAAAATACTTAAAAAAATAAGTAATTGTTGTACTGTTGTGTTATACAAACAAAACAATATTCAAATAATTGTAGCGTCAACCCTATCGCGTCGCGGGCGCATTGATCATAGATCACAATGATATCTAATGATAGGGCGCGTGATCGATAAAGGAGCGAGGGCTGGCCACCGCGGGAGAGCCTTCCTCGGTGCGCCCGCGCCGCCGACCGCGCGACTGCAGTTACGTACAAGATACGGTACTAGGGGAAGTCGATTGAACTTTATTTTACCTAATAAGTTCTTGAATCGATTATATTCAAGTAGTAACCACCATTGTGATATCATTTTGCAATTTTAGTTATACAAGAAGAATAATATGAGAACAGAATTAAGTTAGTATAATTATTTTAGATTAGTTCTAGAAGACAGTTGACCAGTATTTTTAAGAATACTAGTATTTGGAAATTTTGTCTAATTTTTTGCATTGCAACTACGACACAACACCGTCTGACGATTAACAAAAATAATAATTAATAAATAATTTCACGCCATATTAATTATCTACAATCTTCTTCTATTTTTATACGACATCATGATGTCGTTTATTTTTAAATACAATCTAATTAACATAGTATCCAATTATAATTACCCAATAAAAACAATTAACCGCAATATAAGAAGCTTTTAATTAATGATAATGATCGAGAACCGTTAGTAGCGGAGTGACAACGGTATCACCGACTCACGCGCAGCCTCCTTTGTACGATAGATATCATAATTTACTTATTTTATGTTGTTATTATATTCTTCAATGGGCTGTACTTAGTTACGGAAAGCAGGAAGTAATTGCTTTTACTTCTCTTTTTTCTTATCTGAACATTTTATATAATATTATCATAATAAATAGTAATTGTGATAAGGTAATTGGCTTATATACAAGATTCTTTCATCTAATTTAACTGCATGTTATTCTGTTTATTTAAATATAGCGCGTCTTTAATTCTGAACAAGTTTCCCATGAAACTTCACTGTTGTTTATCGCTCTAAAT
This sequence comes from Shargacucullia verbasci, assembly GCA_947562105.1. Taxonomy (NCBI): domain Eukaryota; kingdom Metazoa; phylum Arthropoda; class Insecta; order Lepidoptera; family Noctuidae; genus Shargacucullia; species Shargacucullia verbasci. Next base: position 6,443,395 of record OX387297.1, on the reverse strand, counting down.
AGGACAGGTTTAAAACTGGAAAAGACCATATACATTATGTTCTTTCTTACATTTTCTTATGAGATTCAATCATAGTATAGGAAATCTTTCTTCCCATTTCCGTCCCGTGCAGTCAGTTGGATCAAAACTGTGGTAAGGATAGACGTCAAGTTGAGACCCTCTATTCAAAAAGATTACTGCCCCAAGACCCACATCATTTGACGTGATAAATGACAATAAAAAAAAAAACTGGCTTTTAGAAACTGTCACATTTGCTCCGGCGAATCTTCCCAGAGACAAGAAAGTACCCATCTCATCAAGTAGCCATCTGCCCAGATTTAAAAGAATTTTTCCTATAAGGAATTACTTATACAGAAAATAAATCATAATTTCATTTCAATTTATACTAATGGCTCTTTACCGATTACCTACATATCCAAACTCATTAATCTTCCTACCCAAGGACTAGGCCTGTCTTCCCACATCATCGACGAGTCATCAACCCTAAGATGTAATAGAAGATCAAGCGGTACAGAGACAAACGATGGCCATAACTAATAGCCTTAAGGAACAAGTCAGGCACTTGCGAAACATATCGCTTCCCGACAATCGAGGGATACGACCGAAATAGAAATGATAATCAAATACACTGGTTGAATTATGAATCATTTGTTTATAATATGTATGCGTATGTATGAGTTTGTTTTCCTTATGTACTCGTAGATGTAAATGGAGTTTTCTAAAGACTTATAAGCGTTTATCTTGATTTACGAAATAATTCTATTCTATGACGCAATGACGTTCGTAAAGCGAATTCCTGAACCAGAAGGTCGCAAGTTCATCAATTTTTCTTATATCAATTTATTTAGAATATAATAAAATTTAACTAAATTTCATGTAAGCTAGGTCTGGGCACTTTGAAATGTCGAGACGAGAATGGTGTTGCGGGTGTCGCCCATGGACACCCGCAACACCAGAGGAGTCACAAGTGCATTGCCGGACTTTTAAAAAGGAGTACGCTCTTTTCTTGAAGGTCGTATCGGTCCGGAAATACCGCAGGCGACAGTTCACCCCATAGTTTTGTTGTGCGAGGCAGAAAGTTTCTAGAGAAACGCCCAGTTTTGAACTGCCAACCTTTTAAATGATGGTGATGGAACTGCTGTCGCGTAGAACGATGGCGGAAAGAGGCGGCAGGGATCAGTCCGACCAATTCCTCGGAGCACTCCCCATAGTATAGGCGATAGAAGATACATACTGCTTCGTACTGCGATGAAAACCTCGATTCTACTCAGGTTAAAAAAAATCATTATGATGATCAACGCGTTCCTATTTCAAAATTGAACATATCAACGCGTACTTCAATAAACTGTCCTAATGTCTAGTACACACGATCGTTATATTCAAGTGAGATGTGATATTATGAGTATCAATTGGACACGTGAATTTCATCCGCCCATCACACAACAATCGCGCGGCGGATTATCTACACTTTCACATTTTTATCTCCACCAGACAGTCTGTTCCGCCGCGTTATGTGTACGCGCCTTAATAGCACTCCTTTCCAAAGTAAATAAGTTAAGCCGTGATAAATAAAAGAGGTGTAAAGAATTGATTTAAATGAATTACCTACCTACTATTCGTTTTTGCCTACATGTTATCTCGCGTACTTTCATTTGGTTAACAAACTGACCTATTTTTCTGTAATATTTTAAACTAGACCACAAGAATCATCTCATTGTAAAGCTTATAATATAGGCTTTTCAATGAGATTATTCTTAACGATGATTATAAATCTTTGAAGTCTGCTTGATTTGAGTACGTATAAGCAGACAGCCCCATAAAAAATAGGGACAACAATGTATTATTTAGTTTTTCACAACAGAAAAACTAAATAATACATTGTTCAGTTAATACTTTAATAAAGGATTGTTAAGTTAATAAATAATTACCTTTAACTTGATTAATTGAACTGTATAAAAAGGTATCGGTAGGATCACAAAACCCGTAATATTTTCTACTAGTTAGCCTTCTGGGAAAATTTATTATGCAGAAAATTCACGTAGGTATTTGTTTTACACCTTTATGTAACCAAAAATACATTGCAATTGTAAATTAAAAACTTCTAAAATAATATGAGAGAGCTACGTTTCACCGAACGTAACTAGATGGCGTTGACGTCGAAATTAGATGGCGATATGGTTTCGTTACACGAAATAGGCTAGGTGAATGGCGAGGCGTCCGTACTTTTAGCATTTAATATTCATTTCCATTTTAATATAAAATAATTTTTGAAGTGCGCTCAGATATTGTCTGAAAGCACATAATAAAAGAAATACATATATTACGTACAATTCATGTATAGGTACCTATTTAATTCCAGAATTAAAAAGGTTAGTATCTACATATGCCAAGTGCTGCCATCTGCACGCATGAGCTAATTAATATTTTTTATACATATGTCACGTTAATAAGAAACGTAATTACCGGCGTAAAGTAACAACGTCGCATTGCTGCTGTTACTACGTACTTAGGTACTCAACTGACATATGCCGAAAAGTTGCTCAGGATTAGTGAGTCACTGATCCTGAGTAACTTTGATGACCATGAAACATCGGCGTCACCAAAAGAGTCAACGACAGTGACTCTTCTGATGTTCATGGTGAGATCGCTTGCTATATGATGTGTGACCTGTTCAGTTCGGCATTTTTATTAAACAGCAATTCCGTGTAAAATGTAATTTCATGTATCTACTCCGATTCCGATGCATTGTTGTGCCGTCTGACTCGAATACTAGATCACACTCTCAGAATCGTAAAAAAAACAATGCTTATCAACCTTAACATTTACTATTGATGCCACAGGTATATTAGTATGATCCGAAGATAACAGTTTTGTTTACTGGTACTGGTAAAGTTTCAGCTATTCGCCAATTTTGAATTACGCCATCTGAAGACTAAGGTTTCGTTGATCAGTACGTACTCATGAGAATAAAACAAAGTGCGTTTGTTTGTTATTGATTCTTAAGCAAAAACTATTCTATGTTATTGCGTGTACCAATAACATTCAACTGCACTGTTATTTGCTTAACATAACTTACAGTTTTGTCCGAGAGCTTAATGAAACACGACACAGAACATTTGGAACACGTCCGTCCAAGTGTTCGATTTAGCCACGAAGTCAAAGGCTAACAAAACTAACTGAACCTTTTCACATCGAACACGTCAAATTAAGGCAATATAGAACCGAACACAGACTAGTCCGCAGTAACAAGTCACAGTCTGTTTTCGACAACCATTTTGATTGACACACAAAATGCTCTTTAGAGAAACACGATTGTAATCGTTTTGTTTACATGTATTTAGTTTGCTAACGTGCTGTGGGAAAATTGGTGGTTTGTTGACCTTTGCATAATGTTTGCAACGTGTTAACATGGTGATGAACCAGTATTTAATCAGTGAAAGTATTATGAGTGCTTTATTGGGGAAATTCATTGCTTATTTTGTTTGGCATCAAAATCAAAATCGACTTGTATCATACTGGTGCGAATCCCAGACATAGTAGCAAGCGAGACCTAGCATGTTACGAAAACAGGGTAGCTAATTTTATTGTCTAACTATAATATGATCTTCAAAAAAATCAAAACCATCAAAGGCCGAAGTTCTTCAATGATCCAAACAGTCGATAAACAATAAACATTCCGAGATATCACTCTCGATTCAAAAACAAATGACTGGCTCGGCGCGAAGAACTAATTAAAACATATCATCAAAGAGAATGAAGTATCAATATCGGAACCAATTACTCGTAGGCGTATTATAAGGCGAGGTGGTTTCATAATTTTAATTACTAGACAAAAGTCGTGTGTGGCTCCCCGTCGCGGCGGAACCTCGTACTAATGATGAACTGAAACAATGCGGTTTCATTATGCGATTGCGCGTGCCTTTTTATATATAAATATAAACAGTGTACGTATTATATACTTGTATGACTAAACAATAATCAGATTGGCCATAATTATTAATTTATATATTCATTTATATAATCTCTAGTTAGTGTCCTCGGGAAATAGAAGTGTATTATTTGTTAAGGGAAGTCTACATATATGCAATTTTTCGTCCAAATATATATTGTTTTCAAAAGTTCTTTTTGAAATAATTAGAAGCGTTGTACTGTATTATATACAGTGACGAGATACATGTTGATACGTTTCTATACATTTTTTATTTATTTAACTAACTGTATGGGGGAAATGATTACATCAAAGGAGATAAGAAAACAGTCTTAAGAGACATAATATATATTTTTTTAATACATTTCACCAATTTAAATTTACGGTAATCCTTTTCACTAAAATGAATAAATTTTACTACTATTTCTTTTAATATAATATAAGCAAATATCTCCTAAGATATTTTCTCGTAGCTCTTTACGATTCCACATACTGAAACACACTGTATATTAATCTTGCAATATATGGAACCTTATTCATGCTTTAAGAATTTGAAAGCATCATAAATTACATTCAAACAATACATATTGTCTTAGCACATTTTATACATACTTTTATATTTATATTTCTTATAAATTATATATTGACAACAACATACCATTAGCCACATACGGTTTCATTAATTTATTATCCGTTCTGTTTTAATTAATTTAATCATTACATAGAGGTCTTTAGATATTATACTTAGTTGCATAACTGATTTTAAATTGATATGTATCCAATTTAAACCATTTAAATGATTGATTTTTATATACCTACTGTTGTATGAAATTTGAAGAAATCTATTTCAGTACACAAAAAAAAATGCAAGCTGAAAACGGTATTGTAAAATATGTACTATAAAATACACGTGAAAGACATTACCCTCCTTCTGGTGCATTTGGTAAAGATGTAAACTTCATTTGTTGTAGGCTGATAAGACAAAAAAATGAACAAAAAAAAAAGATCGATTTTCAAATAAATGTTTCACGTTCCAGAATGCGTCGCAGCAGAAAAAGAAGGAAACTAGTGCGGAGCATAGATCATACGAGACGAGCACGAAACGTGATCCACGCGCCGTCCACGTCCGGACCTGACTGTCCTGGACTCGCGCGTCGATACCACGAGTGCAACACTGCGGTGAGTTACAACCTTCATCAGCTATCGTACCGTGAAATACCGGACTATCCTCACCTCAGTATTATGCTGGCCGTCTATAGACCTGGGCAGTTAATAGAAGAAAGCTATACCCCAAAAAGATAGCTTTATTTTCCTATCCTCAATACTCATCGTCCTCAGACACTGCGTCGAATCATAAACTCTGATAGTATTGTTAATCTAGCATGCACCAAAATGTGAATCGCACAAATAATAACAGAAGCAAAATAAGAGTCTGGTGAAATCCTTTCACCATAATTATCTAGTTAATATTTGTAGCATGCGCAGAAGTATAAATCTGCAAAGTCCCGCCGACATGATATGAATCTCAAAAATATTCACATTTACATAGAAATTCTCATAGCTCATATTATAGCATATTATTATTTATGCTCGATTTAAAGTTGACTTTTTGAATAGTTTGGCCACAAGGAATAGAATATGTAAACAAAAATGGTAAACGTACAAATCATTCAATATATTTAATAGATACCAAATTTTCCCACACTAATATGTACTACAGACTGATAGCAAGACGTGTTATGTTTCCACTAAAAATGAGACACCCTTTAAACGGACAATTATGATACTAGTATACGTTCTTAGTTATGTGACTTAAGAATTAACATCTAACATACTCCTATGATAAGTTTTCATTCCAGCTTGAGAACTGTCTTTGCTCGTAGAACATTCCACATATAAAATTTACTCCCAGTGGGCTACTGACGGCACATAAATGATATCCTTATCAAAATATTGACGGGCTACTGCGATATTATTGTGTTCTTTATCAGGATAAGTTTCAAAACATATTATATTATTATCTTTATGCCCCAGGCTATGTTAGTACAGTTTTCATCTCTGCTGACCAATATAGCGAAAGGAGCATGACGATACACAATGCTAAATAAATACAAATCATTGTCGAAACACCAATCTCTTTCAAAGTTCAATGACCGGTTCAAGTTATATGGGAACTTATTAGTCATACGTGGATTTTGTATGCCAAGGTTTAATTGCCTTTAGAGTGATTTAGATTATATTTCGAAAGTATCCTGGCGTCTGCCTATATGCCTGGACTCCTAACTTTGCCTAGGTATAACTTATAATGATTTACTATATCAAATTGGATTTGTAATACTAAATAATTTAGGAACTAAGTTAATATTTTATTAGTTGTTAAGTTAAGAATACTGGTTTGTACTACTTTACAGAATTAGTACAGGCAAAGTTAGGAGCGCAGGCAAAGTTACAGCATTCTACGTTAATAACGTTTATTATGCTCAAAATGTAAATGGTTAGATTCTGTTATGTTGACACTAGCTATCACATAGGAATCGCTCATGCTATAGTGGAAAGTTTAGCCAGTCAGCAATGCTGGTATCGAGGGTGAATACCTAGAGACCACCAGACAATCTCATTTTTCGTCACTCTTGTTGGCTATCCGGCTCAGTTAATATTTTACGTGAAACAAGAAGTCGTTATTCTAACAATAAACTAGACACGGTAATAGCTAAAACATCATCTTCTGTATGGAAAGTATGTCCAAAATAAGGTAATAAAAGTAAAATTATGAAACAAATAAATGTGTATTTTACCTATTCTAATACTGATGCTCCTTCACCGTTGCTAAATCTTTGGTATTCTATAAGGTTTGCTATGATTTTTTAAAAGGACAATTGGTCATGTTTAAGAGATAACATAATATTATAAATTATGGGCTAAGTAAACTGTTTATTGGGTACAGTATAAATTTAAATTAAATAACTTAATTGATCAACCTATGTATAAATTAATATCTACAACTTTGGTTACTAGTACACTATGATTATAATCTGTAATAATATTTAATTGCTAAACTAGGTACAACCTACATTTATCTTATTTAAATAAAGAAGGGTTGATCACAAAAAAAAACGATATAAATATATAAAACAACATATCGATAAAAAATAACTGTCCTTTGTCCCTTAAGTCAAGTGCGATAAGACCGAGACCATCTCCTAGTACATCTCTATTAAATTTGTTTTCAATTTTTGCATGTTTTTTCTGTTTTTTATTCATAATAAGGTATATTGTTGTATCTATATGATCCCTCTATACCCACGATTTGAGACTCTTGCTTGGCCCGTTTTAATTTCATTACATATACTTACAGTACAAACCATAATCACCATGTTCCTTGTCTCCAGCCGTGTCCTGGTCCGCTTCGAGATCCTCGTTCAGAGCAGTGCGCTGTGTACGACCGCAGGCCCTTTCGTGGCCGGTTCTACACCTGGGTGCCTTATGTTGATGGTAAGTAACAATTTTGTTGCTTTACCTATTACTTACTTTGGTACAATAATGACGACTTCCTACTGGGTGATTTAAGGGCTAGGAATATTTTCAAAGTGAATATTTTTTCTTAGTTTAAGGTAAAATATCCGATTTCATATTAGGTCAGATACGTCTTCTCCTAGCCTGGTTAGAAAAATTCTCAGCTAACACTTTTATAGCAGGCAGTTTTAGAAAGCTATGATGAAGTTATGTTTTCCACCATAATTTTGACATGCACAATCCATAGGTTCTTGATATTTTTATTAATACTCAACTTTTCGATTCCAGGCGACTCGCCATGCACCCTGAACTGTCGACCGCGAGGGCAACAGTTCTACGCCTCCTTGGCGCTAGTAGTCGATGGTACGCCCTGCACCAAGCCAGGCTTCAGAGCCATCTGTGTACAAGGAGATTGTAAGGTAAGTCTAATAATAAGCATAGTCATAACCGGCTCCTTTTATGAAAAATATTAAGATAAGAACATTTTACGTTAGACGACGTAAGTTGAAACTGGTTGTGCCAATGTTGTAACAGCGCCATCTATTAGCTAGTAGTATAAGATAATCTATGAACTAGTAGAATGGAGATGTTTAGTTTAAAGAGGTAACAGCGCCATCTTTTGTTGAATAGAGGTAGCTATAAGCTTGTTTTCAGTAAGCTGTACAATATAATTATACATAAATAGGATTTGTTTTTATTCAAATGATTGATTCTTCTATAGTAGAGCACTGGTGGCTCAATAATTGATGACTTACAAGTTGTCGGTCGTAGGGTCAAATCCAGGCGGAGGCTTACTAGTGGATTAATTAATAATCGTCTTAAAAACAAAGACATTTAAAATTTTAAGACTTTTGACCAGTAAAGAGGCCTGTTTTCCATGAATGGGACCAATGGGGCCTAGTGATTATCACTTGCCTGCTGAATATTATAATAAACACTGCACTGCCCTTATTATTGAAATTGAAAGCAGAGCAACTGCTGTTTGACCTCTTGACCCTTTATGGGAACCGGAGTTCGCAAATGTGCAACAGAATGGCAGATCGGTATCTCTACGGCGATTGATATAGATATCCAACTCGTTTGATCTAAACAATAATAAAGTTTAAAACGATGGTGTGTGCGACGTGGTAGAATAAACCCTGTAACCCTTCTCATTCTGAGAGCTAGGTGTCCAGTAGTGGAACTGTTATGGACTGATCGTTAAAAAATCAAACAGTCATCCTTTGTTTAACGTCCAAACTCAATCTGGTATAAACGTGTATATAATAGGTACCTGTCTAGGAAAGGAATAGAATTAATTTTATTTCAAATAAACCTATTACACTTTTAAAACTTTAAATAGGACCATAGATGCACGGTTCCAAAATTTTTGAGTTACAACATAAAGATATATTTATTGCATAAACATGTATCAGGTACATAAGTTCTTATTTTAAAAAAAAACAGTAGTTTTATGCTCAATAGTCTGCCTTCGCTTGTCGGATATGCGACGCAATAAATTTCAATAAGGACAGGACCAAAAGCAGATAACAAGGAGTGGACATATATATAATCAGACGGCACGGTTGGCGCAGTGGTTGAGCGATTGACCGCTGCGCTACGTGTCGCGGGTCCGATTCCCGCACGAAGCAAATATTTGTATGATCTACAGATAGTTGTTTCGGGTCTGGTTGTGTGTGTATGTGACATGTATGTTTGTAAACTGTACCCACGATACAGGAGAAATCCTAGTGTGGGGCAATGCTTTCTACACAAAAAATGTTAATTAAAAAAATGCATTTCTACTAATTAAATGCTCAAAAGCTTTAGTATCACGTAATTATCTAAATTAGTTAGTTTGCCTTTTTAAATATTCAAAGTAATTCCTGTTATCTCAACTTTTGTTGCTGTCAGTGCTAAGTAATTATATGTACACACTTGTGTACATAAACAAATAGCAGTTTTACTTGTAGTTGTAACAGCAATCAGTATGCATGTCGGAATGTCCCACGGGGCGCATGTCGTGTGGTACCCAGCGGTCCTATTTCCTATATTCCTCGCCGTAACGAAGCCGCCGGCGCTGATCTATCATTTGTACACACATGCAACGCCGGCGCATTCTAAAAACTATGTTTATATTTTATAGAGGGGCGGACTAAGCTAGATCTTTAGTTGATTTTCTTAGCTGTGGTCTAGACTAAATTATGTTATGTAGGTGTTGTTATTTTTTTATAGCTTGTACAGAAATGGCTCGTGCAATAATTTATCCATATTGCCATATTAAGTCCTAAACACGTTTTATTTATTTATATCATTATTTGCATAAAAAATATCTCCTGAAATATTCATTTATAGGTACCTGCAATATCCTATGTTTTATAAGATTCAAATATTTTCCTTTGAACTGAGCCTTAAAAGGCGCTTTTAAAACGTGATTCTAGTTGCATGGTTTTAAAAGTTGGTTGATCCCTTGGAGAAGAGACCGGCAAAAAACGAAAGTACATTTTAAAAATGCCTGACATAGGTTTATTTGAAATACTTGAAATAAAAAACAATTCTATTCTAATTTTAGAGTTTTAAGAGTTTAGAATGATGACCCGTAAGTGCCTGGAGTTATAGTTTTTATTTTTTGCTTTTTAAAAAAATACACGTTGCCCCACTCTAGGATTTCTCCTGTGTCATGGATACAGTTTACAAACATACATGTCACATTCACACACAGCCAGTCCCGAAACAACTATCTGTAGATCATACAAACATTTGTTCCGTGCGGGGATCGAACCCGCAACACAGCGCAGAAAGCTAATCGCTTAGCCACTGCGCCAACCGTGTCGTCATTAACGTTTTAACACTTGAAATAAAAAACAATTCTATTCTATTATAATTTTAAATTTAGAATGATTAACCTGTAAGTGTCTGGAGTTATAGTCACTATTGTAAAGTACGCGAACTTGCAAAGATTTGAATAATCATTCATTAAACAGGCTGAACAGGCTTTTCCCTCAGTCTGAACTTAAACAATGGCTAATTAGTACCTGCTATACAGAGAAGTTAAGTAAACTTAACCTTGTACAACTTGTAGGCTCAAGTTATTCTCACAGTCAAAAGAGAGATGATCCTTAAACAGATCCAATTATGAACTTCCAAATAATTCTTTGGAACTGATATTGTTAGCACTCCATAAAAGTGAAGGCCTATTTAGGCTTGTTTTGAAGAAACCATAGGCTTGATTTGAGGGAAGTTAGAAAGTGATTTTAAATTTAGGTAAAATGAATTCGCGTAATATTCTTTAGAGCAGTAATTGCCGAGAAACCCACATATACTATATACATAGACCACAACCAGTGGTCCGAGTTTAAGGTTTATGTGGGTTTGAGTACTGGCACGGAATCTGCGCTGATGATACTCAACCAGAAGCCAATAGATATATAGGAAGATGAGATAAGACTGTAGGTATGTAGCACGTGGCGTTATTTTGTGTCTGCTTACACCCATGGGAAAAAGGCGTGATTTTATTTTTATTTTACCTATTTTATTATTTTCGGAAAACTTACAGCTAGATAGACACTATATTTTTATTATAAATTATATAATTAAGGCCATTTAAAAGTTTTCATATATTAAGTTAATTGATATTAATCAGCATTATTAGTTCTACAGGTTTCTGCATTTAAAACTATTCAACATTCTTAACACCATATATCTATATTTATGCATGTATGTATGACAATAACAAATGTATGTATAACACACTTAGTGTACAAAATCTCAGACTGTTTTCCTATAAGGAAATGCCTCCCCGACATCAGCCTTCTCCGAAAATCCTCGATTATTTGTTCTCAGAAAGCTCCAACAACCGTGACTTAAAATCACAACATTACGCTTGTAGAGACAGTAATGTTAAATGACCATTTCCACGGGCAAGTAAACCTCGACGCGGGTAGTCTTCAACGTGCCACGAAAGTCTGAAACTCTACACACTCATTTTGCAACTAGGAATTCATGGATGCTATAAGAGTTATATTAGAGCAGTTGGGTAGTTCTCCTGGCAACATATATAACCGTAGACTCCCAATGTCTCGCTGCATATCCGATGCGAATGCGAGACGGTGTGGGCTCGTTGCGTGTCGTTACCCTATTACAACATTGACATAATCTTTCACGCGCATGTTGTCGATATACAACCCCAGGTGGACAATAATATTCACAACAATACACCGCTGCCGGCAAAATATCGCCTGTGTTCCTCGACGATATTAAGGCAGAACCGTCTTGAATTCGACCGTGGAGATGGGCCCTAATAAAAACAAAATGACGCGGCATATTCTGACGCAATAAAACACATCTGTCATAAATGTACATTTAATGTGAATTATGTTTAAATCTGCCAGCTTTCAATACATGTGGTGTTAACATGGGATTTGGCCGTGGTTGCGGATTAGGCACCTCACTGACGTCATTGGGCTTACTTTGGCATCGTTATGTAAAAATCTGTCGATTGGGAAATGATTTCACTGATATTTTTATATACCTGAGGAGTGAATATCTGAAAAATGAATTTGATTTATCGCTTCAAATAAGACATAGAGTTATTATTGGTCTGTACATTTTTCAATACATTTTTTTAAATACGGATGTATGCAGCTACAGCCATGCAGCAACCTATAAATGAAAATAAATGTATAACTGACCGCGAGAATTGTAGCCTAAGGAACAGTGATATAGTTAGAGACATACTTAAGGTCTGCAACAAACTTTACGTCCGCAGGGCAATTGTACAGGTAGTGTAGGTATCGTTGAATCTGGCCACATTTGACCGAGAGGCCGCGGGCCCTAACGGTACAACAGATCGGTTGCTATTGTTCTGACAGTAATTGTTGTCGATTGCCCAGCGACTGTGGCAACACCAGTTTCAGCTGACCCCTACCTACCCTCATACTTGTACAAATTCATAGCAACTTTCCCAAACCAAGGTGTCTATATCCCTGGTGTTGTAAATCATGCGCATATTACAGGTTTTAGTCGTGTCTTTTGAATTTAAAGTTAATGCTATTTCTGTAAATTATGAGGTCGTAATTTTAAAATTGGGTGTTAGGTATAATGCCCAATCATAAACTAAGTTCACACCAGGCTATGAAATTTGCGAGACCAGAATATTTCTCAACATTTTGAGGTACGCCGCGGAAACATTTATTAGAGGACATTTTTTTAACAATATGATTTCACCTTTTTCGTGGTTCTCAGTTTACAGAAAAATCTCACATGTACATCGCACGGAAACACTCGGAACAACTATACATTAGCACTACAACTATTTTGTTATATTTGGGGATAGAACCCGCAACAGATAGCGTAGAGAGTCAATGTCCTAGCGACTACACAAATCGTGTAGTCTTATATATCTTTACTTCACAACGGTATTAATATGCGCGCGCGACGCATCACATTTCACGTTCATTACGTAATGGGATACCATAGTAACAATATTACAAAGCGCTCGTAATCTTTACCATGACAAATCCTGGTAGCTTCAACGTTAGTCATCGTTTGATAGATTAAACGGAGAGTTCACGTCGAAGTTACAGTGTGGTAATGAGCCACAGATGGGCGCAAACCAATCGACCAGATTGACTCACTTCAATGGCACCCCAAGTGTTCCGGAGCATTTGATTCCTCCAGTCTACTTACTTTGTCTAATATACGTTACACAGATTTTCCCGTTAAACATTTAAAGGAGCTTGGATTACTTTGCTTTCAAATCTTCGCAAATAAAGTTTGTTATTAGATGCTTGATCATATTTCAAAGCTAATGTTCCTCCTTTCTGATATGTTCACCGGACGGGCTTATTGTAGTTGCAGGACATATTTGTTCTCATTGTTAAATAAAATAGTTTTCTTTCGCATAGTAAAAGGTTTATTAGATATTCAAGCAAATAGTACAAATATGTTTTTTTTTTTAAATCTATAAAGCTTGTTTAAACTTTAGAAAAGTTCGCATGGCAAGGTAATGCAACAGCAATGCCAGCAGACGACAAAATTAGTACCAAACTACCACCTACAATCACCTAAAATGACCTCTATCGTAAAACCTTACTTTTTCTATCCAACACCGTTTATGTCAGAGGAAAGTTTAATCAGTTCTTTATACGAGGACCAATGGAAATGACGATATGAATAGTATCGATGAATTGCATGGTAAAACGCCCGCAGCAGTATTTACTTTGCATGGAACGACAAATTAATTGTATAGTAATGACAAGCCGGCTGTGCTTGATGTAGGCCCGACTTGTTAGTCGATTTCTATCGGTCGGTTATTACCAATCCGTCGGTACACTAACTACTGGTTGTTTTGAGTGAGCAATTCCCTTTTTAATGTTGGGTTTTATATGTTACAGTATAAATGCCTTCGCGATGCTTTATTTTAAACCCACCTTCCGTTAAAGGAAAATCTTAGGTATTTTCTACATGTACAGTTAGTATTTCTTCTAGCCTCATGTTTTTATCTCATTATGTCCTCATATCCCGTTTGTTTTCCAAGAACTATATTTTATTTGTACTAGCGCAATCTATTTAAATAAAAACTACATCTGACATTAATTTGCTTACACAATTGGTTTCGGCGTAGTAAAAAAAAAACATTTGTTAATTACTCATACTTGCTTAACAGTTGTTTAATACTGAGTCAACATTTGTTTACTTAAACGAGTATGGTGTTTAAAAAATGTTTTGTTCATGCCTACAAATACACATGGTATGGGAAGTATTAGAAAATATTGGCGTGTTGGTGTCCAGATGTTTGCCCAACACTCACGCTTCCTTGTGAAAGTCGTCCATAGATAACAACCACGGGAAACTTAGAAATTGTGTTAGCATAACTGCCATATAATTTGTCAGATCGTCAAGTAACCAGATAAAAGTGGGCTCATGCATAATTGAAAGTGCGGCTAGAAACACCGGCCACTTATCTGAGAGTGTAGGCGAGCAATCGCTGCGATGGCTTCGCTTTAAGGAGTTTCATTCGAACTGTTATAAATGAGGCACGCGAACTCGTAAATGTCCTATATATTACACCTGAATTAAACGCTTTATGTACCTTGCCAATTAACAATGACAAATGTAACTGGGCTGTTTACAATCTCACTTGTTTTATGTTAGAGAAACTACATAAAGCGTCCTTAATATAAACGACACTAGATGCTTCTCTAAGAAAGGAGTCCTAACTGTCTAACTGTTTCATGTTCATTAAATCATTACAACCTATCTCTTGATGTAAGATACAATAAATAAACTGTATTTAACGACAAGCCTGATTGACATTTAAAATTCAAGAAAATCTACATAGAAATTATAATAGGTACCTACTGATTAATTTATTGATTATTGTAGTTCCTACTATCGATTTTGACAAGGTCGGCAACGTGTGACTGATTCCCCTGGTATTGCAAGTCCCATAGGTTAAGGTAACCGCTTGCCATCATACGGATGTTTGTCAACTTAGTGGTTAAAAATATTAAGATATAGGGTAGGTATGTTTTATATTACTCAATTGTGACTAAACTAAGTTCGCTATAACTTAATCAAAGTATTTTTTCCAGTCCAAAGTGATTTATTTTTTAATGAGATTTCTTTACAGGAAAGTTATCTTTTCCAAGCCATACTTGTATCAAGCAATTATTATTCTAGGTTTTAACAATCCTAGAGATACTAAAGGCGCCTTTCTTATCTTGATTGATTTGTTTAAAAGCACAGTTAGCACAGTGGTTACGATTTGCTTTCTGCGCTACGGATCACCGTTTCAATGCCCGCAGGGAACTAATATTTTAGTAATCTACAAATATTGTTTCATATTTGGGTGTAGAAACAAACAAATAAACAAACAAATTCCATAAGATCAATAGTCCAAATATCATTATTGGCCATTTAACTAAGGAGACAGAAATATCTGCAGCAAGGTAATTGCTTTGTTCACAGATGACATTGAATAACAGAAGATAAATGTAAACGATGGGCATATACTAAACAGATCTAGGCCCAAGGCCCTCTTTAATTAAGTCGCTCCACAATATTTGCACGACACCGCTGTTTTTTTTTCATCCAGGTCGACGGAGTCCCGTTGATTAACCTTCACTAAATTAATATCCTTACTGGCACGGGCATGACGTGATACAGCCAGCTCTATCGATAACATTGTTAAACTCTAGCTCATAAATTAATTAACGGTATCTCCTAAGTGTCATATGCGGCCAAGTAGACGCGCTTCAACAGTAGCTTCTCGGAAGTAAGGTCATAATCCAATGGAGTTAACTTTTGTAATTAGAGACAATATTTTCATTATACCTCATTGGTTTGGTAGTCGCATGCGCGGCCGCATGAGGACCTGGGTTTAATTTCAAGATCGGACAAAGTGTTATTGGGATTTTCAGTGCAGGAATTCTCAGTAGAATTGCGCCCGGTAGATGATAAAGTTCGCCCCCTTCTTCTTCTTAGCGTGTCGATGGCAAATTAAATTAGTTTGGCCCAAAATTCCGCCACACGGACTGCT
This sequence comes from Shargacucullia verbasci, assembly GCA_947562105.1. Classification (NCBI taxonomy): domain Eukaryota; kingdom Metazoa; phylum Arthropoda; class Insecta; order Lepidoptera; family Noctuidae; genus Shargacucullia; species Shargacucullia verbasci. The sequence goes on along the minus strand of OX387297.1, from coordinate 6,427,433 downwards.
CTTTCAATGACGTCATCCGTTATTTAAAATTGAAAACACAGATTGTTGTTGTCTATCAAATATGATATACCTACGGAAGCCCCATAGGGACGCGATTACTATAACACTGCTGTCGTTACATCACCGCCATCATTGTCAAGGACAAAATAATATCATAGAAGGTATATAAAGAATTCAAACTATTCAGATATCCTTTGATTCTAGTTGCCTTCAAATTTTGTGCTCTAGAAATAGAATATCGAAAATACCCAAACTTTCGTGCCAAAATTTCGATAAGCATAATAGCGAACGCTTATCAATGCTTGTCAAAAAAACTACGAAAACAAATCTAGCAATAATGGCGTTAAAATAATGCAAATTGCTCTGTTCGAAAAAGGTTCGAAACTTGTTAATTCTGCTAAAATTCTCCCGTTCGACCAAATGTTCATGTCGCGAGAACATTTTGTTGTTCATGCTCAACGGTCCATCACCAACTAAAGGTGTTGCATTAGGTTCATCAAAGTCAACTAAACAACCAATGTTATGAATGATATTATTGTCAAATCAAATAAAATATTTATTTATTTGTAAACACAGGTAATTTTACATTGGTGGTTTAAGTACAGCTATGTTTGCCACTAGGCATACAAATATTGTCAGACTGTAGTGTATATTAATTGATATTCAAAATTTATGAGCACTGTATTTTAACATCCAATAATTATTCCAGAATAAGTGCAACGATAGGTAACTTAATGTTTAAAATTTCCAGAAATTCCAGATGTTTTTATATTTTTAACCTTTTGAAAACCAGTTAAGCATGATGCAGCAGTAAATTGTGCCCAGCCGAGAATACAATACCCTAAAATAATTTTAAAGGGCGAGCTGAGGGCTATAACAGGTGGATGAGCAGAAATGTATAATTATAGATATAGTTATCTACTGCGCCCTATCTTTGTATAGCATCACGCCTGTATTCCCCGAAGGGTTAGGCAGAGGCGTACTATTGTACACCCACATTTCGCCGATGCTGTTATTGAGTCTCATTTAATAGGGGGCGAGCATATTGCCATCTGCCCGGCACAGTTTACAGTTTTCCATACAGAAAAACCCAATAACACTTTACCCGATCCGGGAATCGAATCTAGGACCTCACGCTTAGTAGTCGTGACTTTAAAACCATAATGAAATAGACTGCCTAGTCTACTTCATTATGGTTTTAAAGTTATGATTACAATGGTCCATATCTATCGGGTTGTAGCCGAGAGCATGCTATTAAATCTTAATCAAACTAAATTATAAGCCAATATTTAATCAACGGTCTTGCTAGACTGAATAACCTATATCTACTACCATTTGAATACCTAACTAAATATATAGTCAATAATATAATATTATTAGCTTCCGCCCGCGGCTTCGCCCGCGTGGTTTACGAACCTGTATATTTTCCAGGATTAAAGTAGCCTATGTGCTATTCCAAACTATAATCTATCTCTGTGCCCAATTTCATCCAGATCCGTTTAGCCGTTCTGGCGTGAAAGAGTAACAAAGTTCCATCCATCTATCCATCCTCACAAACTATCACATTTATAATACATATTAGTAGGAACTAGGATATTAGCAGGATAGTAGGATAGGATTCTAGCTGTACGCACGTTTTTAAATACAGTTTTTTGAAATGTTGGTAGGTATTTTGTAATACAATGGATGTTAGTCTAGTGGTCGCAACTGCCGAGTGTGAGGTCTTAAGTTCGATTCCCGGGTTGGGCAAAGTTTTATTGAGTTTTTCTTTCTAGATATCCTCAGTAGCAGTACGAAGTTTCAAACTGTACCCGGTTGATGGCAATAGAATCGCCCCCTATTACATGGGACTTAATAAAAGCATCGGCAAAATGAGGTTGCACAATGGTACAGCTCTGCTTACCTATTATGTTATTTTATATTTATAAATCTGGAAATGGGTCATTACATATCCATATAGATTTTATAATCTTTTATCATATACGCGAAGTTATGTATTCAGCTACATATGATTATCCTATATACATAAGAGATAAATAGGTAAGATACTAGCTTCCGCCCGCGGCTTCGCCCGCATTGATTACGAACCCGTGCATTTTTTCGGGTCACAGGTAGCGCCATCTAGCGTCCTACGAAAGTTATTGTTCTTTCCTTCGGGAATAGTACTCTTTTCTGGATGCAAGGTACCCTATGTTCTTTTCTGTACCCCTGACAATGTATATGCAAAATTTCACGATGATCGGTTCAGTGGTTTAGGCGTGAAGAGGTAACAAACAAACAAACAAACTTACTTTCGCATTTATAATATTAAGTTAGGATTTCGAGACTGATAAACACTGTTTTGCAAGACATCCCTTTCTAACTACTTCTGAAAAGTCTTAACATTTGTTTCTAACTACAGTGTTTACGAAACCATAATAAGCTACCTAGGGTTAACTGTTAGCACTTAGTCATTTAGTTAGCACCAATTTTATGGCTATTCAGATAGATAAATCTTAATCTATTATTCTACGATAATGCGATAAGCTTTGTTTGTTGGTGTATTGTAAATGAACTTTTATTCGCTACTTAATTTAGAGATCTCATTGTCACCTGCTGTTGCTCTCAAATGGTATTGTTCTGATAAAAAGCCTACACTTTCAGACTTAGACGTGAAACGTAGATCTGTTTCAGCGTGTGTGAAAAGACAGTTTCAGACAGAGATAGAAATTGGTAGCCAGATTCATATATTATTAGCCTTACATAATCTTAAAAGGCGAAATAAAGAGTAAAAATATTTTTATTTCCGATACATCAGTTGTATAGCATTGAAACTAAAAAAGTTTTAATTTGTTACAATAACGAATATTAAAAGTAAAATACTAGTAGGTACAATTGGCCGTCTCGTCACTAAAAGCCATTTATACAAACAACCTTTGGATAAACAAGTAAAGATGGGAAAACAAAAGACAATGGCCGTAAACAATTGTCCAGGACAACACAATCCGCGTCCAAACGCTAGTCGTCCACTAAGTAATGATAGTTAAAGGGCGCAAGCGTGAAACGTGATTGTCCGATCAGAGTGACTAATTGGTAAATTACGAGTCGATTCCGAGCCAGTACGAACCTTCACCCCAGCGCCCGCGCCGGGGGCGATGCAAACAACCAGCATTATGTGCTTAGTACGTGTGTAGATGAGCCTACATTAGACCTGTTAGACCATTACGACCGGTAAACGGAGATTTTCTAAGTAAATTGCTTTTGTTTAATTATGTAGGAGGTTTAATAAATATAGGTATTTAAATTATGATTGATATTTAAATAGTGGAAAACAATGAAGTGCCTAGATATCATAGATGAAGAAGCAAATTTAATGAAGTGAAAGATAATCTAAACGTAAATAAAAATAGATGATGATGAGTGACACCGCAAGGAGAATCAGTGCCACGCTTGACCAGCACACAGTTGATAGACAACCTACTGATTGTCTTGTTCTAAATCAGTTTGGTGTCAACAAATTAAAATTCCACGATGAAGCCAACAATAGAATGGCTGATGGGTTTCTCCAGTGCCCTTGAGAAATTGAAAACATCTCATTAGAAAGACGTCAGAAAAAATAGCAAATATACCGGTTTAACTATTCTAGTAAAAACATAAGCCATACAAATAAATACACAAATCAATGACCCCAAACATGAATACAGCATCTTCAAACAAGTAAATATTATTATTAAACTAACGAATTATTTAGTTGTAGAATACAGAACAAAATCTTAGTTTGCCGAGAAATACAAAATGAAATAAACACAGACTAAACATGTCTTTCAAACAATTTTGTTAATGCTATCTGATTATGTTAAAGTATAGAGTCGACGATAGCCGAAGTCGCTGTCTGCAATTATTTAGTTAAACACATGCTAGAAATAATCGAAGCTTTCCCAACACTAGAACCAGTGTAACTAAATGTAACTGCGTGATGTTGTTGAACTATGTAGCTTCAAGAAAATTAAACAATCAAGTAAATCTTGGGAGATTTGGAAAACACGAACATCTAGAGGATTTAAAGGGGAAGTAATTAACTGCTGATGCTAAAGCGGTCTGCGATTTTTCTCCCAAATCGATTAATTAGTTCTAGCTTCTATTTCTTTATTGCTAGAGCTTTTTGTTTAGACTTTTAAAGAGATTTTTTAAACACGGTTGGAGCAGTGGTAAAGCGGTCGACTGCTGTCGACGGTTACGTGTCGCGGTTTTGATTCCCGCGCTATACAGATATTTATATAAAATAAATATAGGCAAACTATAGAAAATTACAGGTCGTTTGTCCATATAAATATTTGTCTGTAAACTTAAGCAATCACTATACAGGAATTATTCCTAATGATGGGCACAATGAAATATATATATAAAGAAACCAACAG